>FR989876.1:12926408-14389613 GCA_905404145.2 Biston betularia
TAGCTCTAACATTAGGTATATTAGGAAAACGTTCTTAAGGACTAAAATATATTAGCATTTGACATAAGACTGAATATTTCAACCAATTTCTAGAGCACGTGATATGGTTCCTGACCTCGTAGCTCTAAATGACAGTAAAAGTGATCATAGTATCGCATGCCTATAAACTGAAACAGATAATAGATATTTACCACAAATAAAAATACAGAAACTATGTTCTCTGTGGCAATTTTGTGCTCCGAATCAGCCCGTTTTCTGGAGTGTCCCACTGTTGGGCGTGGGCCAATGTGTTGAGGCCATGCCGGCCATGTGCGGGTTGGCCGATTTCCCACATCTTCGAATCTGTTTAAGAACTCTCAAACATGAAGGTTTTCTTGTTTTTTTTTCACCGTTCGACGTGAGCGGCAATATGCATATAACTTTGAAAAAAAAAAGTGAGATGCCCACTGTGGAATTCGAACCCAGGACCTGCAGATCGGAAGCCAGTCTCCAAACTAAGCTGTCGAAACTTTAATTTTGTGCACAAAAAATACGAATATTTCACAAAAAAAAATACAATTGGTTGTATTAATTCTGAATGAGATTCGATGAAAAAATAAAAAATATATAACCTACCAAACACATATCAGTTTAAAACACGAGTAACTTAATATTTATAATAATAAAACATATATACATAAATAATGAATTATATGAAATGTACCCAGCATATTCAACAGTAATAAAAATATCTTGTAAGTTAATGATAGTTCTAGAAATTATATACAAAAATAAATATAAACCGTCTTGTCCTGCATTTATCCTTGCTTATTGCAATAAACGAATCATGGAGCAAATCTGAAAAAGAAAATACTAAATTAACTATTATAATAGACCATAAATAATATACACGTATAAATTTACAATTTGCAAAAACCGACTCCATGACCATTACGCAAACTAAATGCACCGTTCCAATGTAACAGCGAGATTTCGGAATGAACAAAATATCATCGATATATGGGGCGTTCTACTTTTCTACCGACAATCTGAGTGATAAATTTTTAGATTTCAAAAAAAAATAAAAGTGTAATTCTTCAAAAAAATGTATTTTTACATTATTGTCCAGTTATCGAAGATTTCAGATATGTATAGTGCATCGAAGTTTTGTTATTTACTTTTTATTTATTTTAAGTTTTATCGGAATAGTTGGAAAAAATAAACACCTCTGTCACAAACTAATATATTTATTAATTATTATGTCAAATCAAATTTACAGTTTTTTTAACTTGGCATAACTAGAATACAAGCATTTATTATTATCGAACACGATTTATCCCAATTCTTGTTACAAATATAATATAAAAAATGACATTTAATACCACTCTGTCACATTTTTGCTCATTAAGACAACAAACTTTGAAATATTTTGCAAATAATTGAAATAAACATAGCTGAAATTCTGTTACTACCTTTTATGGTCAATATATAATAATATAATACGTTATTTTAGTGTATATGTTTTCAATAAACTGAACATATGCTGCTTTAATGCTTAATTACAAGGGGGACAAAATTGTGCTAGAGTATGACAGAATGGTAGATATTAATAGGCCAACATTTAAACTTAATCCTTTAAGGTTTTGAAAGTTTTTAAAAAGGATAACAAAACATAAGGCTTCTCTTACAATGCTACATAAGATATTATTTCTTGGTATAATCATTATTTGGTGCACGTAAAATCAGACTAATCTTTTCTTTTCTCTTATTCGACTTTTCAAATACTTCTATAACACGCCTTCCTCTTTTAACCGTAATCATTTTTATCAAGTTTTCAAACATCACATCTGATACATCTGATTTTACTAATTTAAATATTTTGTCAGTGTCAACAACAGTTTTATAAAATATCACCTGAACATCTCCATCTGCATCCACACAACTTTTTTCAACTCCTAAGTAGGTGTACTCCACTTAGTTTCTACTGGGTACTTTTACTGACATAATACCATTTTTTATTAATAATGGGTCTCCAGATAGGTCACATGAAGCACCTGGTTTTATGTGCACAGGTTTTTTCTGATTAACGAGAGGCTGAAGAGGCTGATCATCTTCTGAAGTAGTAATACTACTTCAGAAGATGAAGATGATACAATGTTATACAACAGTCTCATAAAATCTCTTTGTAGGAGCTCTAATTATTATGTTGTTTATTTATATCAGCCAATGGTTCTTTTTAATCTGAGGTTGGGCTTAACTACCTACCTAGCTTTACTTTTATAAAGAGCAACTTAATAAAAATAAAGCTAGCAAATAATATTTGTTGTGCAGCATTTTTTTATTACCAAAGTCTCTTGAAACAGTTGAAGTTTTAGTCCCGAACGGTTAATTGTTGTGTCTTGTAGGAAAGGATAGGATTGTTTTGGAGCAGTGTTTCATTTTGTTTTTGTTTTTAATGTTTTTGTAATGTTCCTTAATGGCATTTGTCAAAATACTATATGTATTTTCTTTTTTCTTCTTTATTCGGCGCTTTTAAATTTATCTTAATTTTTTGGTTTGGGTATATTATGTAATAAGCTGTCTTCTTTAATTTTTTTGGCGATGAAGTCTTTCCTTGTATTTTCGTATTTTTCTATAATTAATTTTACATGGCCTTGAAGTTTCATATTTTGCCTATAAATTTTCGATCTGTCTCGGCTAACTCTTTCTCTTCCCCTTGCTCTAGCAGCGGATGAGGTTGGAGTTAGTGAACGAGATCTAGGAATTAAAGGAGTAACCTGGGGTTTGAAGGAACAGGTGTGGAAGTCGAGTATTCATTAGAACGTTCTGCAAAGCTTTCTGTTGTTCTCTTTTTGTTTCTAACTTGCCATTTTATTTTCATTTGTCTGTGTACTCTTGGTGTCAGATCTTTGACTAGCTTTTTGCAAGCATGGTATCTTTCTAAGTCTTATCATTTCACTTCTACGACTTTTTCAGGGTCCTGTTTCCTTTTTTCACGACAACGTCACTGCTTTTCCGTCGCAGATAACGCTATTATTTAATTACCCTGATGATAATACCTTAAATGAATAAAATAATTGATAATGTAATATATAGAATACAAAAGATATCAATTAACTATTGTGAAAATCAATTACGGCAAAGTTTCTGACAAAAAATACCACTCCGTCACGAGCTATACTACTCCCGTCACAGCTATTTTGTGACAGAGGTGCTTCGTGACAGAGGTGTAAAATAACAGTGTTCGAGGATTTCAACGTTCATAAAATTACAAATTGTTCGTAAAAGTGAGTAAATATGACAGATATACTGGGAAATAATAATATTACGTAAATAAATGGGAATTACAATAATATTTTAAAGTAGTAACTTACGTGACAGAGCGGTCGCCGAATAAACACACGCACCTCTAGTTCACTACCAGCGGGCGCCTAACTCGGCTCGCTCCAGGGTGGGGTCTCAAGGCTTAAAGCCGAGAGGAGAAGGAAACCGTGCTGTTGTTTAGTGTTGAAGATCAAACAGCTAAGGCGTGTTTTTTGTTTTGCGAAATGCGTGACGGAAGATAGCAAGAAAAAACATATGCAGCCGTACCCAAGGATAAAATATTTTTTTGCTTAATAGTATGAACCTTTACGTTTATTATATTTTTATTAATCTAAAGACAATATTTCAGCATTTCAATAAATAATTTTATATTATAGGGTCCTATATGATTTTTTTAAGCGACATCATTTTGTAACATTAGGCAGCGTAAAGGGACACGCTTTATTTGTATGTAAAACACCTCTGTCACACGTTTCGAATACTATGTCACAATAATTTTGTAAAAAGCAAAAACAATAAAAACGGGATTTTAGTGTTATTATAATGACTATATGGTCCAAAAAATCTTGTGACAATAAAATTTGAGAAACTGCAATTTAGGACGGATACAGATTTTTTTTTCCTGAGGAGACACGTCATTGTCGGTAGAAAAGTAGAACGCCCCATATACAATATTTAAATTTTTGTTGCTTTTTTTAAAACTGCTCATATAGGACCACCTATGATCTACCAAGCAAAAAAATAATCATCAAAATCCATTCATAATTCGGTATGTAAAGAAAAAAATAACTTTACTGATTCCAAAACCATTTCGAAATAGTACATTTCTGTACAATATTGTTACGTTTAAAACTGTAAAACCGTCTCAACTTCCTGTGACTTCGGGACAAGCTGGTGCTGCCGCATCTAAAGCTGAAAAACTCAAACGGCACAAATATAGTTATTTGGATAGAATGTATCTTTTTGTGCCGTTTGGGGTTGAAACTTTAGGTCCGTGGGGGCCGGCCGCTCTCGAACTGTATCGGGACCTGGCCAAACGTCTAGAGGAGGATTCAGGAGACCAGAATGCTGGTATCTACTTTGGTCAAAAGCAAAGCATTGCCATCCAGCGTGACAATGTTGCCAGCATTCTGGCCACATATCCCTCCTCTGACGGATTTTTAGACTAAGTTTTTTGTATACATTTTGTAAATAGTATAATTTAAGGTATTTTTTATTTTGTTAAATAAATGAATAAACAAAACTATGAGGTGGGGTTTATTTTAATAAAAAACATAAATCAAACTTGACTTTCAATTGATGTCTCATGACGTCACCTCGTCGGGCAATTTTCATAGACTAATAAGTGATCGCGTAACATAGAAAAAAAAAGTCGAATTGAGAATTAAAAAAAAAAAAACAATTTATTTAGCATACATTTTGGACACCTTGAAATTTCGACCCATTGGTTTCGAACTGTATTTCAGAAACTAATGGATTCTCTCGATATCTTAATCAAGCACAAAATGCCATAAACAGACTTAAAAACTTAACAACTTTTTAAAGAATCACAAATACAAATACAAGTACAAATACAAATATTTTATTGATAACATCAATGTTACTAGTCAATTCAAAATTTTAAATATGTCATTAAATGAGTTTTAAAACACTGATTATATGTCAAAATAAGGTATGTCAATATACAAACAAGTCAATACAAAAGATATTGTCAATATAAAAATACTATCAATATAAAACATACATATACATATCGTAGGACTATACACACAGCACCATCTGGCCCCAAACTAAGCAGAGCTTGTGTGATGGAAGTCAGATAACTGATAGAATACATGAATACTTTTATTTTTGTAAATACATACAGAACACCCAGACACAGAACAAACATTTGTTTATTCACAAAATGTTTGCCCTGAGTGGGAATCGAACCCACGCCCTACAGCTTCCAAGGCAGATATACTACCAATGAGCCAACGGGGCTGTCAAAATATGTCAATACAAAAAAAAATTGTCAATATAATAAAATGACATGACAAAAAAATCATCATTACAACTTACTAGTAATTCAATAATCTTTAAGTTTGAAATACTCGTCAATGGCATAAAGCGAGGTCTCTAGCAGCCACATGAATATTATACAGGGATACTGTTAATCAGTCAGCATCCTTATAAGTATTATCTATATTTTGTACATTAAAACAAACAACTTTAGCCAAAACACAATACATATCCCAAAAAAATAAATAATTAAGACTTTTCAGGATACACAAATACCTATGTGTTTGGAGTTTTGGCGGGAACGCGGGAAGAGTCGTGTCGCTCCGTTGTATTTTTTCCAAAACTAGTGTTTTGTCGAGTGTTTATGCATAAAAATAGTGGTGTTTTGTCCATAAAGTGCCGAATTACAAGCGTGAGTGTGGGAAAATGATATAATGTGGTGAAACATGACTTTTCGTGTTGCTTCCAAAACTCCATCGAAGCTTTATAGTAAAGTCACCACTACTTTACTAAAACATGACTGGACTTGACTGACACGGACTGTACTTGACCAAGACATTACTTTAGCTACGAGGACATTTGTTTAACTTTTGAAACTTGAAAATATATAAATACTTGACACTGGCAAATGCTAAAACGCGACGCCAAAACCAAAGAAAAAAAAAAAATACCCATGTGAAGTGTCACTATTAGGCATAAAGTGCGATGCCAAAATGAAGAAAAAAAAATGAGGTCACTCACACAATATATCAAGTAGCGTTCGCTTAGCATCGCGTCTCGTAGAGTCCGGAGCGACCAATGTAGCGCACCCATTTGATGACGTCATGGTCCGAGTAGTTCAGTTTAGGCTCGAACACTTTCAAGTAGCGGACCTGTAGCAGATCACTAAATTATATCATAAAAAATAAAAAAATAAATGTTTTTTATAACAAATAGGCTTACGTTTGACCGCCATCTCACTTGATGTTAAATAAATGATGATGAATGATTTTTTATTTTTTTTTAATGATTGACAGGCTAGATGTCTGACCACAGCTCACCTGATGTTAAGTGAAGATGTGGTCGAAGATGGTAAAGCACACCTAGCCTGGAATGGAACTGGCTCTCAAGTGAGGCTGCCGGAACACACCGTTAGATGCTTGGCGGCAGATTTTCAACTTGAGGGTAGTAGCTAGCCAGCCGAGTACTAGAAAGTACCCTACCACCATGCTATGGTTTCCTCACGATGTTTTCCTTCACCGGCAGCTCAAGCTCATTGTCGGGGTTTGAACCCACGCCCTTCGGCATGCGAATCTACCGCGCTAACCACTGAGCTATCATCGCTACAACTGTTTTGTTACAACTTATTTTGGCTGGCAGAAAATGCATTTAGCATTAAGTCCTCCTTTTGTACATGTAATCATAATCATAATCATTTATTTGCGTATATGGGTAAAATACAGTTGGTAGAAATTAAAAAAACATAGCACGCCATATCCCGCCTTTCGGCATGCAAAAATTAATAGCATAAAATCAATAAAAAATAATAATTACAAAATACAATGTCAAAAATATTCAATGTCAATGTTATTACAAAGTCATGTAATTTTATAAGTGTGCAATAAAGTATTAAATAAATAACACACCACAATGTTTTTTTTTTTTTTGCTATAAGGCGGCTGTCAATATTAAGGCTATTAATTTAATGACAACCAATTTGAACAAACTACTAAGCTTATTGTACATGTTACTGAAACTTCAATTTTCTGACGTGGCTTTGTCTCCTTGATGAAGGCCACCGGATATGGCCGAAACTATAGTCAGAGTATCCAATATACTTCATCATCATCATCATCATCATTTCAGCCGTAGGACGTCCACTGCTGGACATAGGCCTCCCCCATTGACTTCCATAAAGACCGGTTGGAAGCGGCTCGCATCCAGCGCGTTCCTGCGGTCTTTACTAGGTCGTCTGTCCACCTTGTTGTCCAATATACTTAAACGTGAATAATCACGCATATATGTAAAACAACAAAAAAATGGTCAAGCTAGGTGTTTAACCACAAGTCACCTGATGTTAAATGACGGTGTGATCGAAGATGGTGGCTAGGCAGGTACCACCACTGTACCAGATATTCCGCCGCCAAGCAGTTCCGTCTCACAACTTTTAAATAAAAAAGTTTTACCGACATTGATTAGGTCGTATATTCAGACTATAGTTTTGGTGAATAAAAAAAAATACGTATAGTTCTGGTACCTTGAAGCCGGACGGCGCAAAAGGCACCTCGAATCCCATGGAGATGGGCGGGCGGGTCCATTTCTTCTTGGTATCGGTTTCCAGCAGCTCGATCTCGGCGGACAGCTGAGTTTCTTTCATGCCCGCCATGCGTTTAATCCTTGAAACAATAAAACCAGAATCCAGAGTTTTTGGCAGAAACACGGAAAAATCGCATGTTATCGATAACTTTGTGTTTATTCGGGTGTGTAAGAAAGTGTTTTATCAATAAAGTGATGAATTACGTTTGTCCATCACGAAGTTGTTCCAGAGTACGTTTAGGGCTAACCTTGCAGTTAGGTAAGAACAACTTCGATAAAGAGGCCAATAGGAGAATCCAGCTGGGATGGACAGGTTTTGGCAAGTTTAATCGAAAATGACGAAAATTAAGAATAAAAAATATAGATCAGACAGACATTGAGGTTGCACTCAATGTTTAAAAAACATTTAGTGAACTCTGAAATGTATACTTTTATTTAAATTTACAATGCCAACGCCAAATATGATAATAATTAAGTCACATTGTGTATAAATGTTTTTCTTTCTTTCTTTATATTAAATTAATGTATAGAGTCCCGGGTGAAAGTTCCCACAATACTGGCCGCGTTTCCCCGCTGGATCGCCAGAGATCCGTTGGGCTAGAAACCAGCCAGAACGGGGATCCCGCCCTTTCTCATTCAGGCGGATACCTAAATCAAAAAAATGTAAATACAGTGTAAACTCTTTATAACGAAACTCAAGGGACCGAGCATTTTTTATCGTTATAGAGAGTTACCGTTATATGGAGTGAAGAAAGAAAAACAACCAAATTAACAATTATTTTCTTTTTAACGCTTAAATTAACGCTTTTCTTTTACTGGTCATGTTAACAGTTTCAAAGTTGGTTCATGACTGATAATACGATAGGTAGGAGTTTAGTTCGAGATCATCCTATCAAGCAAACCAAGCACGTGTTCAAGGCAATTAACAATAACAAAAGCAAGACGGCTGTTTACGACCTCAGAAGTTTCGGGGCCTCAAAGGTTTAGTCGGCATCTTTTGTAACCTGATAAGATAACATAAACAATAACACCGTGACGATTTTCTGTGTCTAAATATGAACACATTTCTTCGTAATAGAGAATGGCTGCTGCGCTATAAAGAGTGTATCAATGTGTGGGTTTTAAGGTAAACCAACCAAATTGTGATCTTTTCTATGTTATAGAGAGTTTATCGTTATAAAGAATAATGTTATAAAGAGTTTACACTGTATAATAAAGATATCTTATTTTTTTTTATTCTTTTTTTTATAGTAGATAGGCTTGCGTTTGACCGCCATCCCGCCTGATGTTAAGCGAAGATGCGGTCTACGGTGGAGCACGCTCGCCTAGAAGAAACCGATTCACACGCGACTTGAAGGTACCCAGACTATATTCATTGGGGAACACCCACTCGGGCAGCAGATTCCAATGCCTAGCGGTATTATATCCCCTCCTGATATTTCGTGATGTTTTTCTGAATCCCTCCCCTTTTTTTTTACGGACTAGGCATGGCCACGATCTCACCTGGTGGAAAGTGACGATGTGGCCGAAGATGGAGCCAATCTGTTCAAGAAGGACGTGAATCTTCTTGAACAACCCCGGATTGTATTTTTTTGGAAACACAAGACGCTGGCAACGACTTCCACACATCAGCAGTTCTTACAAGGAACGTGTTGTCTTTTCGAGCCTCACGTGATTAATGGATGATCCCTTAGAGAAGAGGTGACTTACTTCCAAACAATAGCATTCTCCGAAGCCTTGTACTTGGCTTTCCCCTTGAGGCAGATGAGTTGCACTCCGCTGGTGTTGAGCGGCGTGGGGATCTTCACCTCGATCTTCTGGCCGAGCAGTGATGGCTTGAAGTTGCTCTTCAGTACCACTTTCACCTCCATCTTGGTGCGACCCACCTCGCGGACCAGCGGGATCACGCGGAACGGAAGCGAAATGTCTTTTGTTGTGCGGTATCTGAAATTTTAAAGTTATCAATGAAAAAACCATAATACTGTTAAAGAAAGAAAAAAAATATATTTTATTTTGTAACACCTCCGAACACACAAGAACAAGAAGGGGCTCACCTCACCATAATAAGCAAAATGGTATGACCAGCGCTGGTCTTCTGGCCCTTGTAGTTCAAACAACAACTTTTAGATACATAGTAAACTACATAGTAAACTGCTTGTGTGTTACCTTCAAGTTAAAAATCTGTTCCGACAGCCTCACTTTAGAGCCAGTTTCATTCCAGGCCAGGTGTGCATAATCAGCTACGACCACTACACACTAAGCAAGATACTATATAACTTACCACTGCATCGTTAAGGTGGTTCGATTTCCATACAAATAAATTTTTGCCATTTATCAACAAACAGATCATAATTTTACAGTGAAATCACAGCTACTGGCATTTATTTTGGTCTTTATTTGGGCCAATCAAAATTGCTTGAATAAAACAGTAGATTATGTAATCTGTTATTCACGCAATTGTGATTTGCCGCAAATAAAGACCGAAATAAATGGCAGTAGCTGTGATTTCACTGTAAAATTATGCTCTATTTGTACATAAATGGCAAAAAATTGTTTGTATGGAAATCGAACCACCTTAAGCAGTGAAATTAATCGTGAAATTGAACGTTAAATGGATATATGTATGGCTTTAGCACTGTAGTCTGGTATAGGTGATGGTTTACATGGCATTGCAGGCTGGTATATATGAATATGGCTTTAACACTGCAGTCTAGTATGTATTTAGAAAAGTGACTTCAAAATGTAGCTAGTTTCACTAACCTCATGAGTTCAAACTCTCCGTCGGGTGGTATGAAGGAGATGGAATGTTCCGTCTCGAACTTGCTCAGTTTGACGCACTGGTGGAACTGACAGTCGTCTATTACCACTACGGGCTTGCCGGCGCGCGCCGGGTCGCTGTCCGTATTGCCCGATATGCCACCTGAGAACACTGCTCACTCACATAAATATCGCTCTTTAGCTGATTAATGTGGGTTATCATGGGTAGCATTCACAATATGAGTTAGGAAGGGCATAGAAATATAATATGACATTTTAAAATAACTGGATAATTAAACGTAGCTGCGCCTATGAGTTAGAAAGGGCATAGAAATGTAATATGCCATTTTAAAATAACTTTATAATTAAATGTTACTGTTCCTATAAGTTAGAAAGGGTATAGAATTGTAATATGACATTTTAAAATAACTGGATAATTAAACGTAGCTGCGCCTATGAGTTAGAAAGGGCATAGAAATGTAATATGCCATTTTAAAATAACTTTACATATAATTAAATGTTACTGTTCCTATAAGTTAGAAAGGGCATAGAAATGTAATATGACATTTTAAAATAACTTTATAACTAAACGTTGCTGCGCCTATGACTTAGAAAGGCCATAGAAATGTAATATGACATTTTAAAATAACTTTATAATTAAATGTTACTGTTCCTATAAGTTAGAAAGGGCATGGAATTGTAATATGACATTTTAAAATAACTGGATAATTAAACGTAGCTGCGCCTATGAGTTAGAAAGGGCATAGAAATGTAATATGACATTTTAAATTACTTTATAACTAAACGTTGCTGCGCCTATGAGTTGGAAAGGGCATAGAAATGTATATATTTTTTAACAAATACATAAAATTTATGGCTCACCATTTCCTTTGCCCTTGGCCTCCATAACAATCTTGTCGTTGATGCCGAACTTGCACTCGGGCATGCCGGAGAGATAAGACTTCATCACTACTTTACCAGCCACATGAGCAGAGAGGACTTGTCCTATGAAAAAAAAGAATAGTTTGTACCTAGTTATTTTCGTGAATTTGTTTTTTATATTTGTGAAAATTTGTTATTTCTGTGACATAAATGTAATTGATTAATCGTTATTATGTCAATAAATAATTTGAATTTGATTTAATTTGGTTTTACTCCTTAGAGTTTTAAGTCAAATATGGCTTAGGACTATGCAAGTCATTTTTTTTCATGTTTGACAAGCTAGGTGTTTGACCACAGCTCACCTGATGTTAAAGGTCGGTATCGTCGAAGAAGGCTCTCAAGTGAGGCTACCGGAACACATCATTAGGTGCTTGGTAGCAGATTTTCAACTTGAGGGTAGTTAGCCAGTCGAGTACTAGAACATGCCCTACCATTATGCTATGGTTTTTTTTTATGTGAAAAGTAATGAGACGAACGAGACGTTCTCCTGATGGTAAGAGATAACGCCTGTCCATGACCATTGCAGCGATACACAGAACTTTGAGTAACAAAACAAAGTCCGGGGCATCGCTGCTTTGGTGCTCATTACTTTGCGACTTTCGATGGTTAGTCTCAACAGCCCAGTAATTTCGCTAGCTGCAGTACCCTTCAAACCGGAACACAGTTATGTCTACACACTACTGCTTAGCGGCAGAACTGCGGTGGTACCTACCTAGACGATCTCCTGCTAAGGAAATCTACCACCAAGAAATGTTTTCTCACTTAAGGTTTCCTCACGATGTTTTCCTTCAATGTCAGCTCAAGCTTAATATTGGGGTTTGAACCCACGCGTGAACCGACCATGCGATTACTGAGCTATCATCGCTACAAATTTATTGTGAACTAAATTAATGTGATTATTCTGTATTAGATGCTGTTGACTGTACACTACAATAACAATACACTACAATCAAGTTTGTTTTATCTTAATACTAGCTGCGCCCCGCGGTGTTACCCGCGACATGTTTTCGGGATAAAAAGTAACCTATGTGTTAACCCAGGGTGTCAGCTGCCTCCATACCAAATTTCATCCAAATCCGTTCAGTAGTTTTTGCGTGAAAGAGTAACAAACATCCATCCATCCAAACTTTCACATTTATAATATTAGTGGGATGACAGTCGTCAACGATTTTTTTTTTCTTAGTTGGTTCGCGTTTGACTACACCTTGCCTGATGTTAAGTAGTAGTCCAGTCTAAGATTAAGAAGGAGCACGCTTCCCTACAAGAAACCTTTTTACTCTAGATCTGAAGATACCCATTATGTACCTTACAGGGAGCATAGACTAAATCAGTTCTCATATAACATAGTTTTTTTTTTATAGAATATTAGTGGGATTAGTGGGATTACCTTGTGGAGACATGAGTAAGTTGACATATTCCAAAACGTCCAAAAACAGTTCATTGCGCCTATACTTGATACCTTCACGACGCCAGCCGATCTGACCCGTCACCTGATAACACACAAACAATGAAGCTAATCTTAAAACAGATGTTTTATATTTACATATTTGCACAAAATACACTCATACTTAATTATAATAAGACTGATATTTATTTTACTATATAGAATGACTTATGGAACCAAAAATGTATTTTGGTATACAAAGCAGCGTTGATATTAAACTAGCAGCCTATTATTTTTTATTGAAGTATTTTTTTATGTTTGACAGGCTAGGTGTTTGACCACAGCTCACCTGATGTTAAGTGAAGATGTGGTCGAATATGGTTAAGCACACCTAGCCTGGAATGGAAATGGCTCTCAAGTGAGGCTGCCGGAACACATTGTTAGATGCTTGGCGGCAGATTTTCAACTTGAGGGTGGTAGCTAGCCAGCCGAGTACTAGAAAGCACCCTGCCACCATGCTATGGTTTCCTCACGATGTTTTCCTTCACCGGCAGCTCGAGCTCATTCTTGGGGTTTGAACCTACCGCGCTAACCACTGAGCTATCATCGCTACCAAACAAACATACACACAAACTTTTACATTAATAGTATTTTTTTTATATGTGATCGAGGAAGGTATATTGAAAAAAAAAATACTAGCAATTCATGTTAATGCTTTAGCTGCAAAATTACAGATTATAATAACAAGTTTTGGAAGTATAGTAACTACATGCTTAGTAAATCTATGATTATTTTTTTATTTGATTGATTAATTGATTTATTGTCCACACCAAAAATTATACCATAATACAGAAGAAAAAATAAATAAACTTAACCTGCGAGGTGATCTGAGCCTGTTCTTCCTTGGAGGCTGACTTGATGCCTTGCTGAGTAATGAAAGTCTTCAGAACACCCGTATCAGAGTTCTGAGGATAGCCAAAGTCCAGGATCTCTGTAAAGTTAATCAGCAATCAGTTATTCACTTGGTGGTAGATTTCCTTAGCAGGAGGTCGTCTAGGTAGGTGCCACCGCAGTACCAGTTATTCTGCCGCTAAGCAGTAGAGTGTAAACATTACTGTGTTCTGGTTTGAAGGGTACTGCAGCTAGCGAAATTACTGGGCTGTTGAGACTAACCATTGAAAGTCTCAAAGTAATGAATGCCAAAGCAGTGATGCCCTGGACTTTGTTTTTTTACTTAAAGTTCTGTGTATCGCTGCAATGGTCATGGACAGGCGTTATCTCTTACCATCAGGAGTGACTCGTTCGTCTCATTACTTTTTACATTAAAAAAAACTGTGAAATAGGTTGAAATGTCAGGGAAATTAGAGCAAAAGAAGTTAGCAACACAGACTTTTTTTTTTGTATAGACATATTTTTATATTGTCATTTTTTTATTCATTGACATGTAATCAGTTTTTTTTAAATGACATACATATTTAAAATTTTGATTTGACTTGTAACATTGGTGTTATCAATAAAATATTTGTATTTGTATTTGAACAGTTTCATTCCAGGGTAGGTGTGCTTTACCATCTTCGAGCACACCATCACTTAACATCAGGTGAACTGTGGTCAAACACCTAGACTCTCAACAATAACAAAAAATTGAAATTGAAATTTTGAAATAAAATAATGCTCCCACCCTCCCTCCTCTCTTATAAATTTTGTGCTGTGCCTGACAGGGTCCATATTAGACTGTGTACCATATCCTACTTTGTATTTAAAAGATCTTGTACTGTTTGAAAACAATAAATATCTTGTATCTATGATAGCTGGGCATATGGAAAACACAATCTGAAACATTCTTGTATGAATATTGCATTGAACTTTGTCTCATTCTCCGATGTCCACACTAGAAATAATAAGATCATCTATACATACAATATAAGTACAACTGGTACTTACCATCAAGCAATTCATAGATCAGCACAAAGTTGTTCTTGATGTTTTCTTCAGAGATCTTGCCGAAGTAAGATTGCATGACATCAATGATCTTAAGCAAGAACTCAAACACCATTGCAGCATTGACATTCTGCTTTGTCACTGCTGCTAGCCAGATGTTGGCTCGCTAGGAAAATGGAAAGACATTAATGAATATCCTATACTTACCATACTCATATCATAATCAAAATAATAAGGAAAAAGAGATAGACATAGATATAACTCTTTATTGTGCACATCATAAATAGAAAAGAGTGCAGAGAACAAAAAACCTTATTAACTAGTGACACAAGTGGCGGCCTTATCGCTAACAGCGATCTCTTCCAGGCAACCAAGAAAAGAAAAATACGATAGAAAACATAAGAAACAGACGGGAGGGATTAACACTAATAAGAAAAAAAAAAATGAAACAAGTTTTTTAAAGTGTTACCTTGATATGAAAGAAGGAGGTCCTCGCAATATTGGTGACAGGTGAGCGGACCTGCTGCCGTGCATGGATGACATTGACACGGAACGCATCAACAGCATTCCGACCAATGTCATCTCTGTAGACACGTGATATTAACACCTCCCCCTTGTGGTTGTACACGAACAGGCCTCCAATCATTTTGATTAGGCCTATAAGCAAATAAGAACATAAATATGATAATACAAAGTTCTGGGTGCTGCTGCATGAGCAGGAGTTATCTTGCATATTCAGGAGAATGTCTTTATCTTATTACTTTAAAATAACTTTTGTTTTTGTTACAATGCAGATAGTGAAACTTTAACAAGCCCAAATTTGTTTAGGTTTTAAATGTAGACTGCATAATCTGAGATTTAAAACCTCTTTCTTTTTGAAATACAAGTGGTATGTTTGTACAGACTCTAGCTTCACAATAATATAGGTAATTCTTACTTCAAATAGGTACAAGTAACAGCACTGAATTATTTTCAATTTCTTTACAGACACACCCTTAAGTTCCTATAAACAGTAATAATAATTATAATTTAAATTGGAGTGTGTCTG
The DNA here is from genome assembly GCA_905404145.2 of Biston betularia. Taxonomy (NCBI): domain Eukaryota; kingdom Metazoa; phylum Arthropoda; class Insecta; order Lepidoptera; family Geometridae; genus Biston; species Biston betularia. The sequence continues at coordinate 12,942,080 of FR989876.1, forward strand.
CTGAAGTGGTTTGTGACCACAGTTAACTGATACAAAAATGGTGTACTCAAAAATTTACAAATATTATTAACGAACTAATTTCTTGAAATAGTTTTTTCAAATTTCAAAATAGGTACCTGTGTAGTCTACCCTCCCAAAAACTTCCACAGCAATATGATATTAAGGGATTCACTGACTACTGAACACATGAACTGAAATCCAATGACAAATAAATACTAGTACAAAATCTGATGACGAATGCACAAATTTCTATAGCACTAGTAAACTGGACTCCAAATCAATAAACCAGGATACGGATACGGGAGACGATCTATCAGAGCCGATGGTATGACCAGACAATTTGAAACTTAAATAAATTATCGCCACCACTTACCTGTCGCGCTTCTAACTTAAACATGAAGTAGAAAAGATCACCATTGAGTAATCTATCGTGTGTATGTGATAATCGGATTTTCTATTTCTACAACAACTGTAAGCAGAGAATCAGCAACCGCCCCCTAAAATGAAAGAAAATGAAACGTCAAAGTCGACTCGTCAAAAAACCTCGGAGATCGGACGGATATCGGAATCAGGGTTGGATTCGGGTACGTTGAAAAATGTAGTACAAGACTATCAAAATACGCCGATAGTACGCCGATAGTACACTTTTTTTTTTTAAATCTTACATTGTTTAAAAAAACCTATTAATCAATAAATAGATAGAACCAACATGTTTATGCAAGATTTACTCCTCTTCTAAATTATGCAAGTTCTTGACTATTATTTCTTCAGCCATAGCATGTAATCATAAAAACATCTCTTTTATACTGCGAGTATACGAAAGAATAAAATCGGTACAGTTGCCACTTTTGCTGCATATTTTTTTCTTAGATTTTGACGTCGCACCCCAAGCATTTGCCAGTGTCAAGTTACACTTTCAAGTTTCATAATTTAAATACACAAAATGCGAAGCCAAAATCAATAAAGATGAAGAAGAAGTATTTTTTGACAGCTTACCACAACACAACTCAATGGTTTGGCTTTAAACGGGTGTCATATTTACCTATTTTGGTCTTTTATAAGCGAAGTAACGAAATACTAGTATTTTTCCGTACTATCCTTAGATATGGATACTATCTAGTACGGAGCATGAAATAGTAGTACAAATACTATAATTATAGTACGAAATCCAACGCTGATCGGAATTCAAGTTCTGGCGGGAACGCGAAAATAATTATCATAATTATAATGGCACTGCATTGTATTCCTTTCCAAAACTTTTCTTGATTTTCAAGTATTTCTGTTTTAAAAATGTAATAGTGCTATAATCTTAAACTGCCAAATTATGGGTGCCTGAGTGGTAGGTAATATAATGCGGTACTGTTTCAAAATTCAAAAACTCTCTAGAAGCTTCTAATAAAGCTGAGGCACCACAATTTTTATTTTACTAGGGTATAAAGGACTTGACAGATGGAATTACTTTCCTTACTTTTTATTTATGTGATTATGAGTAAAACCGAGACTTAATCAAGCAATAAAAATAAGAATTACTTGCCTCTTGTACAAAGTGCCAAAAATTTTTAAAATTGGATTTTTTTAGCATTTTATCAGCAACTGAGCATGATAGATAAAAACCTTCGATAAGAGGATTCTTCAACTTAGATAAATTCGTTTGTTGTATCCACAGTAGGTGTAGATATATTCACAGAAACAACCCCATGTTATGAATTAGTGCCACAAGTAGAGGTCTTATCACCAGATTGACGCTTATCAGAGTACATTTTTATTGAAAACTAAAATAACGATCATCTTCCGATTAATTAAGCACCTATTTAACACCTTATAAGATTCATACTTTACACTAGACTAGAATCTTTTATGCTAGACACTGTATATTATAATTTATAATCATAATGAGTTTGATGATCAATTTTAATGATCAGGCGAGACTGTTATTTGATCAGTCTTTTTAAGGTTTTAGTGCGATTTGGTTGAATGAAATGTCTACGGAGAGTTTTGGTTTGGCATGAGCGCGAAATTTTTTTTTTTTTTATTGTTGAAATGCTAGGTGTTTGACCGCAGCTCACCTGATGTTAAGTGAAGGTGTAGTCGAAGATGGTAAAGGACATCTAGCCTGGAATGGAACTGAAATGTCGCCCTGCTGTATTTTTTTCCAAAACTAGTGTTTTGGCAAACTTTTCGAGTTGTTATAAAATGATAGTGTTGTTTTATTCACAAAGTACCGAATTACAAGCGCCAGTGTGGAAAAGTGGTATAATGCTGTAAAACATGACTTTTCGTGTGATCTTGCTTCCAAAACTCCATCGAAGCTTAAAATAAAATCACCACTACTTTACTAAAGCATGACTGGATTTGGCTGACATGGACTAAACTTTAGCAAGTCTGGACTTTGATTACATTTTAACTTAATATTATGGAAAATTATTTCAAAACACTTGACACTGGCAAATGCACAAAATGCTACGCTAAAGTCAAAGAAAAAAATAAAATAAAACGTTCATCTACATTCTACGGACTTCTCAAATGGTAATGGCGACATTGCTCCGACTTCCGTTCGTTCGCTGTCATTTTATTTTGCTGTGATGTGATGCTTGCTCGTTGTTCAAAAACTTGAATTTAGTTAAAATAAAATGGCTGACACAGGTTCACGTATGAATTTTGCTGCACTAAAGAGAGCAGATCCGTACGCAAAAGAAATAATCGACAGTGCTACCCATGTCGCACTTTATACTTTCGAAGAAAGCGAATGGGAGAAAACTAACATCGAGGGTGCTTTGTTTGTGTACAGTAGAAATGGGGAACCGTACCACAGTTTAGTGATTATGAATAGATTGAGTACGAACAACCTCATCGAGCCAGTTTCGAAAGGAATAGAATTGCAGTTGAAGGAGCCTTTCCTGCTGTACCGAAACGCGCGGTGTCGCATTTACGGCATTTGGTTTTACGATAAGGACGAGTGTACAAGAGTAGCGGCAAAGCTGAGCTGTCTTATAAAGGATTGCCATAAGCAGCCCAGCGGCGAAAACATGTCGCAACCCCCAGGATTTGGCGCGGTGCCGCCTGCGAGCGCTCCCGTCGACATATTTAGCATGCTCAGCAAGGCTCAGGACGACTTTAACTCCAATAAAGGCGTCGTGGCAGGCAAAAGTGAGGCCACGCCGGCTCGTGCACCAGATATGACGTCTCAGAGTGTTATGGACTTTTTCGCGAAGGCTGGGGGCGGCGCAGCGGTGCAGATGCCCGCTGTGTCTTCGCTCCCTTCACCAGGCATCTTCGGCCCGCGGCCCACAGACGCTCGCGAAGTCCCGCAGCTCCTACAGAGGCTCATGAGTAACCCTGCACATTCAGTTGAGCATATAGAAAAACAACAACGCTCTGTCACACCTCAAGAGGTGCAAAATTCTAATGGTAACATCTCATTAGACAATGTGATGAGACAGACATGCGGTTTCCAATTGAAATCTACGCCTATCGAGAAACAAAATCCTCACAGGGTACCAGGCTTGAAGATGAATAATTTAGATCATTGTGAACCTAATGGCCTAACTCATATGGAAAATGAATTGAATATGATGCATATATCTTCCCCAAAGCCAACTTCACCATTGGCTACATATTTGAATCAGTCTCAGGATATCAACCATACAGTAAGTGTCACATTTGATTTCAGCATAAGAGAAAACAATATTTTACTAACTTATATCTTAATTCTTATTTGTAATGTGGGTGAAAAGTACTGCACTGATGTCTTTTGTGCATTTACCCTTACCAGCACTACCCAAACCAACCCAGCTCCTTAAAGTACGGGAGCAAGGCTCGGGGTTGCTAGCACAGTAGCTCCAGTGGGTGAGATGAGAGTATTAACAATGGTGAAAAGAAGCCAACCCTTTGCGCCAATATGGATGAAGGTGAAGTTGCCTCGAGCAATCTAGTCGCAATCCTAGTTCTTACTTTCTAGCCTCTACTGTGGCTATAAAGTGCCACAACACATGCTCTACAGTGTTGTTCTCTTGCAAGCAACCACTAACATTTATTTATTTTGCCATAGTATATTGCCATGCCCATATCACATGTTGAAATTTATTTATCTTTTACATTCATTTATACAGTTTATTCTTAAACTATCATGAGAACACATTTACAGGTAAGCAGGCATAGGTTACCTGATTTTTTAAGGTTAGTTGTAAATGATTTTGCCGTTGAAGCTGTGGTGTGTGAAGATGCAGGCTGCAAAAGTGTATTATGGCACCTACTTTACCTTGTGTAGTCTTTAGAGAGTAGATGTAGTATTAAATTGGAAAGTGGTTGTAGAACCCCCTTATAGGGTTGTAGGTTGTAGAATTTGATATTGATTGGAATTCTTTAATTGCTTACAGAAACCAGCCCTGATGCCGCCAACAATGTTTACAACCAAATCTGGCAATGATTTACAGCAGAATCCGGAGCCTCTCACTAGGAACCAGCTCCTCCAGGCCTTTAACTACTTACTCAAGCATGATGCGGAGTTTGTGAACAAACTTCATGAGGCGTATGTCAAATCATTTTCAGAAAAAGCTTTCTCTGTGTCATAAAGATTCATTCTCGGGACCGGCATCTGACTTTTCCAGTCGCTTACATGTACAGTTTTAATTTGAAGTATAAAAATCCCATAAAGAATGTTGTGTAGTCTAGACTATAGTTTTGTAGTGACTCTTGATTTGGACAGTGTTTTAAACTAAGTTTTAAACCGTTGACTGTATAATTTAAACCTGTAGAGAATGAATTTTTTTAACATTTCGTTGTATGATTTGAAAATACTGTGTCCTTAAGCAGTGATTTGTGATATTTTGTATGTATTGGCTTCAGCTTAAGGTATAACTACAAAGACATCTGTAAAATGTATCTTTAAAGAATAACTATTTCTATTGTAAGTTCATTGCAAATGTAAAATAATGTTTAAAGACAATACATACAGTTTTCTAAAGATATTTTGTCTCTCAGAGATGTTGTGTAGCCCAGAGGTGTACTTATCACTCTACTGCAATGAACTTATCAAATAAGTAAATAAAAAAAAATACGACATTTGTTTGTAATATTTTAAGGACTGCAAAATTTTGCTATTTTCTTTACAAGTATAATTTCTTATCTTACAATGTAGGCATCAGTGTTTTTTAGTTATTTTGTAAATGTTTGTAGGAACTTTAATTTTTTTTCAGTCTGACTTTGAAATTAAGATTCTTGAAGTAAATTCCTAGTATATGTAATAAATATATGATATGACCCTTGAAAGACTAAACCTAATTGTGTACAGGGGAATCTGGTTGTAAACCTTCCTGCGGGAAATGATAATTTATACTCATTTGTGTATTGAGAACATAATTTCTTAAGTTTTACATGCATTTCTCTTAAGAATCAACTTTTTATCTATCTAGGTATGTATGCCAGCGCAACTCCTATAATGTGCTGCCACTTCTAATGGGTAATGTAACATCTATCATAACCCACATTTCCTTGTTGTTGATGTTAAAATGGTCAAAGTAAGACCACATAGAAATTTCTAGTGCTATATTCCGATATTTATTCAGTTTAATTTTCTGACAAAAACATTAATTTTTTTATTACTTAATACATTTACATATGTGCCTGTTTTACCATTATTGTATGTTAAAATGAGGAAGCCATTTATTTCGGCAAATGTTTGTCTCCAAAACCTTGTAAAATTGTATGATCACAGACCTCCTAAACAATATTTTGACTTTTGTTAGAAATTATCATCAAAATAGTCTCAAATTAAAAGGTTCATTAAATTTCTGTATTTCATTGAAACAAATATTTTTTTGTGTTTAGCCCTTTTTACTTAGTAGTAATTATTTAGGCTAACTTCACCTGTCATAGTCTATGAAGGAGTGTGTCAATAGACTTAGAAGAAACAGATTCACTCGCAAATTGAACACAGTCACAATAGGCTATTTGACTACTATTGGGAAATAGTTTAAAATAATTTGTAATTATATTTATTGCACATCACGTCTATATTTCCTTGGTATCTGTCGTATTTTCGCTAAAAATCGATATGAAAGTTTGAATGAGAAAAAAACGCGCCATAATGCAATTTTGATCATGACCCTGGTCACGTGACACATCTGACGTCACACCAAAGTAAACAAGGTGAAATTTTGTTTTCTTGAACTTTTACTTTGGTGTGACGTCATCAGAGTTGCTACCAATCACAGTGTTCCACATCACGTGACCAAAACTCAAAATAAATAAATTTTATTGCACAAAATAAACACTATTTTAATCTTAAAATATTATGCTTTTTTACGCCGCAATTTATTAGGATTATATCAATTTGTACCATATTGTTAATAGAGTCAAATAGCCTATTGTATCAATTTGGGAATTCTCACTCTGGCAGTACATTCCACAGCCCTGATAAAATTACCCAAGCAAGCTGAACTTACTATAATTTTTCCCACCTTTAAGATATAAATATGACATGTTGCAACACAAATATAAGGCAGTTCAGAAGCAATTCAAACTTTTAGGGAATTTCCCTAAATTCTTTGTAGTGTTGCCAAATTTATTTATAGAAAAGTTTATATTTTCAATTTATTCATCACAATACTAACTTATTTGGAAAAAAACTTCCGTGTTCCAGAGAATCTAAACATTTGAGAATTAAGATCTAAGCATTTATGTTTTGAGCATTGATTTTTTTTACATAATATGCCGCAAAGCGGATCACATGCAAAAAAGTGAGAACTTTATTAAATCTTTACTTACCTACCTATACTATAATATGCTTATTATATTGAATAAAATATTTTTTACTTAATAAAACCTAACTAGTTTAGATGGGGTCTTCATTTGCACCCTTTAGATACCAATCTACGCCACTGTTCCTGTTCCTTGCGTATCATTGATAAGGCGGCAGCTACAGCCCTGATGATGACCTATATTCAAATTTATGTGGACCTACTATACCATTGAAAAGGTCCTCAGATCGTCATCGTCCTTTCTCCTGCCAGCATCTGGTCGTACAGTCTTTGAAAAACTGAAGAGAGCCTATGGTCCAGGTATTAAAATAGAAAGCTTACGTAAACAATACCTGCCATAACAAATAAAGAGAACAAAAAAGTACCTAAGTTATATCTAATTATTAGGGGAAAGAACAAAAGAAAACACAGAAATTATCTCAACTATTTGGTTTTAAAAAAGATTTATTTCTTTCCTTTAGAAACAATTCGATAAACTAATATAATACACACGATTTCAATGGGTATAAACTAGTAAAGACAGAGATAGTCTTCGCATCAAAATGTAACAAGTTTCATTATAACTCTAACATTTTGTGTTTTGTTTACTAAATACGCTTCATGTCTCAATTTAGGGCGAGACCACAATATGCGTTGTTGGTACGTTGCGATGTCTGAGCGGTGACACTGCGTCAATTTATTTTTACGTCATACCAACAACCGGCACGACGTCGGTAAAGATAAGGAATCCAGGGGGACGAAGCGGGAAGGGTGGCGGCATCGTTATGTCGGAGCGACAATGCTTGATTATATTAAAAAATATATGTATGCGGAATTACTCACGTTTAATAATATCGGAAACCGGACTATTATCGGCCACATCCGGTGGCCTTTATCATGGAGACAAAGCCGAGTACAACGCGCGCGCGGCCTCATCTTGACTCGCATCACGGGCCGCTGCGCGCCTCGCACGTGACACTATAGTCGGAGTTTCCGATTTAATTAAACGTGAGTAATCCCGCGTAAATAAAACAAAAATGTCTCAAAACCACGTCAGTTTCCATAGTAAAATAAAAAAATAATGTTTGGATTCAGAATCTTCTGGCACTTTTACGTTTGTTTTAGCGGTGGCATAATAATAGCAGCAACAGAACACGTTTTGTTTTGTTTATTTAACTTCATTGTCGTTCAAAGACTGACACCCATCCTACACCAGAACGGTGCGACGTCGTATATCAGACGGCATTGAAACATTATTATTTGAATTTGATCGACGTCGTTTAGTGACACACGCAACTTATCAATTTCATATAATTACTCAGTTTGACCGTTCAACCTATGTATTATTATTTTTTTATATCAGAAAACAAAAAAACATTAGTATTCTTTTTTTGTTTCCGGTCCTATATTTTAGATGTTTTTATTATTCGTAAATTAACAGTAAATTTGAATCGCAATCCCATTAATATAACAAAGCGTATTCTGGTTATATTTATCCGGCAACTTCTACAAGTAGCAGTGGTAAACATGGGCTTAAAAAAATTTAAACGGTTCAAAAATTACTAGTGATAGAGTTAGGACAGAGAGAAAGCGTAAGTAATAAAATCTCGTTGTGTATCTTGGGCACTGAAATATTTTAAGATCTTATACAATGGTGACACGGTAAAGCTCGTAACAAATTTCAACCCGTAACTGATGAGCATAGGCCTCTCGTCTTGTACGCCACTCGTCTCTGTCCTGTCCTAATTCGACCCGCGATTTTTATAACATCGTCTACCCAACGAGCTGGTGAACGACCTACGCTTCCTTTACCAGTTCGCCGCCACCAAATTTCTCAACGCTATAGTCCACCTGCCAACATGTCCTACCCAATTCCATTTAAGATTCTCGATCCGTTCATCGTCGGATCTCCACATTTCTTACTCGGTCTTGTTATGTGCTTTACCAACTATTATGATTCCAATACCAAATAATAATTTGTAGACGTTTTCACACCCCGGTTATAATGGTTGGTATATGTCAATTGGATTTTACCGCCGTCGTTTTTTAGCCTCGAAAAATTTCGACAAGAATTTGTAATTTCGAGAGTAGGGTACCAAGAAAGCCTGCCTAAAACTGCACAAAATTTGCAAATTTGCAACAATGTCTAATGACGCGTGTTTTAGTAAACAAAATAGTGACTGCAGTCGGTATACTTTTTGTACATGGTTTTTATGTAACTTACGTCATTATTACCCTATTGTCATTAAGAAATGTTCACAGCGCGTGTAACTCAAGCGCATTCCGTCGCACGTTCATTACAGCTCAGTGTGAATACACCTTAAGTGATTTGCCTATTTTTAAAATTAAAATAAAAACATTTTTGTCTTTACACAGTATTTGAAAAGTTAAGACTTAATAACTATTATAATTGTAATAATATTGCGTTGATGCGTACAAGAGCTTCAGAGAAGCCAAAAAAAAAAATTAAACTAAGGAGATCAAAAACATTCAAAAATGGGCAAACCACTTGAACTATCCATTAAAAATAATAATCATATTATTTACACAAAATTGTTCATTTGGAAAACATCAGGTAGTATGTACCAGTATCAACCGTGGATATTGCTTCAATAAACATATTTTACACAAAACATTACAAACCAATCAGTACGAATTCTGGAAACAAAATACGAGTATGTATAAAACTTAGACATATACTACTGTATCTGCAATATTTGATACAAAAAGGTGTATTCAAATATAAACTATATTGCCGCTGTAGACGGCAAAGTATATAGTGGCTAACATGATAGCACAATCGAGACAAAATAGCACGATATTTACCAAAAAATGTGTATTATATACCCTAGTAAAGGTCTATTCAGTTGTACGAGGGTATCGACTGCCTATATCTGCTTCAAGAGCTGTATGGCGTATGTTCGTTCGATTTGGATAAACATTTATGTGACGATAAATGTTCAGGGCGTTCTGTATTTATTAGTAAAAAAGTATGTAAGTCAGTCTATCAGATATCTGTTTTCCATAGTGCAAGCTTTACTTAGTTTAAATTTGTATGGAATTGTGTCAAATGTTTTACGATATAAAAAAAACTCGCATTATCGAATGTTCTCCGTTAATTTGATCACATTGGAGGGCGCTAAACAAATAATGTCATTGAAATTATGTCAAAAATTAAACTTTAAGCTGACTTTTCTTTACCAATTTTAATTACAATGTATTGCGCACGAACGAGAGTTATAAAACCCGAGTAGGTGGAAAACATCAAGTTAAACTAAAGCGCAAAAAAGTAAGAAATGTAAAACAGATTCGCGTTTGACTGTGCCTCAGCAAGAAGATAAATATCTACATAAGACAATGTAGATGTATTTTTACATGACTGCCCAAAAATAGAAGCGATTTTTTTTCTTAGTAAAGCCTGTAGCTATTGAGATGTAATTAATGTTTTGAAATTTTTAATAGTATTTTTGAAATTATATAACTACAAAATTTGATACGTGAAAAAAAATTGTATGTTATTGTTTCTTGTGTAGTATTGAACATGCTTGCCTACCGGGCAAGTAATTAGCTAAAGGATCTTCCATAGTAGTTTGAAAATATTTCATCCGTGACAGTCAATATCACGTCAATCTGAACAGACCTTTACTAAGTATACACGTTTTATAGGTATGTATATACATTTATTTTCAGGTATCAATGAAAAATCAATCTTGGCAAAAAAAAAGCTGGGGTGCCCAGCACATACATCATGTCAATTAAAAATAGTTTGGGTGCATTATATATAAAATAGATATACAAATAAGTTCCGAGCACTGCACCTCAATTTAGAGTTCCAATTTTAAGTTTGCTGTAAACAATAGCTGCTGTACTGGTAAATTTAAAAAAAATTATATACATATAACACTAAATTGACTTCTGTAGGTGGCACCACTGATTTTTGTGCACTTTGGTTGGTACAAGGTTGTAAAGTTAGAAGTAATTGGTTAATAGGAAATCTGTTAAGTTTGTTTATCATTTTTGGCCACTTCTACAAATAATTTACCAGTGTTGCCAGTCTACAGAAAAAAAAACTATTGTTGAAATAAATAAAGTGAAGATTAGGTATTGGTGGGTCCACGTGTTAGTTATAGGTAGTACTTATTACATTAAAGTTACATCAATTCATCTAGATTGGCCTTTTTGGGTCATAGGTAAGCCAATTTGAATACATTAACTGACACTACTATATAGCGTCAATGTTATCATTGCCTGTCAAAATGCATTTGACAGTTCATTCAGTTTGGTATGACAGAATCATAATTAAGCTGCTGATAATCATTCAAGCATGTCCAAGCATTTCTTTTCTTTTTCTTTTTACAATCGACTAGGCATGCTTCGTTTTGTTTCTACGGATTTGTTACAACATCGGCGCATAGGTTCGAATTCCGTTACTGTATTTGACATATTAACTAAACACCAGATTCAGTTGTGATATGTTATATTGCCGTCTAAACGGAATAAAGCGTTTTTCAAACACAAGCGCACACATTCAAAGATTTTCGTCAAGCACGATTGAACGTTTACCGACCAAAATTATGTTGCCACAAAGAATTAAACCAATACAAAAAAATGTATGACATTATTAACAATAGTAAAAAAATATATATATAAAAGAAATTAGGCAGCCCTATAAATAAGCGTACATTTGACAGCCCTTCGTTGCGTGGAACATAAATAAGGGACGCATTAGTAAGGCGCTGACCACACTGAAAGCGACGAATTATTTCAAAGCCCAAAAATGCGATACGATTTTCTACAAAATCGATTAGAAGTCATCACTAACGACTATTTTTTTTTTATTGTCATGGAAATACTCAATTGATCTAATTGAAAATACAATTTCACAGCATTGTGTAATATAGGAATTATTTAATTGCAATTTCATTCATATAACGTACGCTCGCAGTGGGGCCACACCTTTACTTCACTATACAATTCTCGCACTTATTTATTTCACAAGATATGAGAACGTTTCAAAAACGTTCCGACTTTCCTACATTAGTAGGTACACATAGTCTATGTAAATGGGTGATTCTGAATTGGCAAACACCAAGCACAATTATTAACCGTTATTTTGTACATATTTTCGGCCAATGAATGTGAATTCGATCATGAACATCCATATAGTCCATTTTTGATTTATTACGTCATAATACGAAAACAAATATGGCGGAATGTTAACCAATGAAAATCGCTATCGAAGCAATTCAGAGCTGTGATTGGTCGAAAAACGCCATCTTTGTTCACGTGGTCGGATATATGAAAGAAAAAAATGTAAATAAACGTTACATATATCCTATTTATAAATTCAGCAAGATAAGTGGACTTAAAATAGCAATATTTTCAAAGTCTTAAAAGTCAAAAACTTGGCGCTAAAAATTGATTTTTTATTTTATTTTTATGTAAAAAGTAATGAGACGACCGAGACGCTCTCCTAATGGTAAGAGATAACGCCTGTACATGACCATTGCAGCGATACACAGAACTTTTAGTGACAAAACAAAGTCCAGGGCGTTTTGGCGTTTTTTTTTGGCGTTCATTACTTTGAGACTTTCGATGGTTAGTCTCAACAGACCAGTAATTGATCTCCTTCGAAAATCTATTTGCATTTTTGAGTGGAATGAATATGTTTTCCCGTTATATTGTATTATCACTTCACAGGTATAAACTGGTAAACATATTTTGGCATATACGTCAGGTTTTTCAAGTATGCCATAGGATACATTTTTAGGTCCAGTTTTTATTAACCTCTTAATAATGACTTGTCAAATGGAATTTACCTACTTTATATCACTATGTATGCGTACTCAAATACACGACTGGCCATTGTGATCAAAATTTGCGCATCTAATTCTAATAGAACATTAATCATATAAGAAAATAACATTTCTACAGTTTCTGAACAGAGCCAATTCGGCATAATCATTACGTGAATCACCCATACAATTATACTTTACAATTACGTAAAAACAAAACTTAAAAAAAAAATTACTCAACTATAATTAAACTATATGTATATTTAGAATAAAAGCCCTGACCGGCTTAACGAGTGAAAAAAATTTAATAAATAACTTGAGGAGGCCTGCGGCGTCCCGTATTTGTACAAAAGCCAGTTATTTAACCTGGAAATATAATAAAAACGTTATGTGAGAACTGATTTAGTCTATGCTCCCTGTAAGGTACATAATGGGTATCTTCAGATCTGAGTAAAAAGGTTTCTTGTAGGGAAGCGTGCTCCTTCTTAATCTTAGACTGGACTACTATTTAACATCAGGCAAGGTGTAGTCAAACGCGAACCAACTAAGAAAAAAAAATCGTTGACCACTGTCATCCCACTAATATTATAAATGTGAAAGTTTGGATGGATGGATGTTTGTTACTCTTTCACGCAAAAACTACTGAACGGATTTGGATGAAACTTGGTATGGACGTAGCTGAGCTTGTAGCGATGATAGCTCAGTGGTAGCGCGGTCGGTTCGCATGCCGAAGGGCGTGGGTTCAAGCCCCAACAATGAGCTTGAGCTGCCGGTGAAGGAAAACATCGTGAGGAAACCATAGCATGGTGGTAGGGTACTCTCTAGTACTCGGCTGGCTAGCTACCACCCTCAAGTTGAAAATCTGTCGCCAAGCATCTAACGGTGTTCCGGCAGCCTCACTTGAGAGCCAGTTCCATTCCAGGCTAGGTGTGCTTTACCATCTTCGACCACACCTTCACTTAACATTAGGTGAGCTGTGGTCAAACAACTAGCCTGTCAGCTATAAAAAAAAAAAAAGCTGAGACCCTGGATTAGCACATAGTCTTTATCCCGAAAACATGTAGCGGGTAACACCGCGGAGCGCAGCTAGTGTGCTATAAAGATGAATTTAGTAGATAGTGTACTTTATTGTGTACACCATTAACAGAAAAAATACAGAGAACAAAAGAAGAAAGAAGTAGTATTGTAGACAAATATTGTATAATATGACATATTAATAATTATAAAGAGGAATATTATAAATAGGATATGTTAAAGAGGAAAGATAATATTTAACCTAATATTATAAAGAGGAAAGATTTGTATTTTTGTATGTACCGAATAAACTTTGAACCGTAACCGTTTGAATTGTAACATAACCGTAACCATTTTGGACCGATTCAAAAAAAATATTACATCGTAAAGAATCTACACTATCCCCGGGTGTCATACACTACTTTTTATCTCTATATTCCCGCGGGAACGGGAACTACGAGGATGAAACCGCGAGGCGTACTCTATTTACATATATTTTATCTACATTATGCCATATTATGGTCGTTAGATGTACTCACGTGTGGCTACCAGAGGCGGTGCAGGTGTAGGTTGCGCGAGAGCACTGAGCGCACGTCGTGCGTGAACCGGAGCGCGTCCAACACGGGCAGCAGGTTCAGCAACGCCACGTCCAGCGGGTCCGAGAACCAAGACTTTATTGGGATAGCGTTATCTGAAAAGCGAAACGTACTCTGTGGTGTGGCTCTGTGGAGTAGTTATTGAATTACTAGTAATTTTGATTTTTGACAAAAAAAAAAGTATTTATGTATTCTATCAGTTATCGGTGCCAGATGGCGCTGTGTGTATAGTCCTACGATATTATTATTATTTATTTATAAATAAAATGTTTGACCTGAGCGGGAATCGAACCCACACCCTTCAGCTCTTAAGGCAGATATGCTACCAATGAGCCAACAGGGCTGTCTAATAATTCTATTCTATTTCTAATTTATGTCTAATGATTCTTCATACCTGGAAAGTCCCGGTAAGCTCCAGGCGAGTTGTCGAGTATGAACACCCTGTTGAGGTCGTCGCATATCGACGACAGGTTTTTAGTGTACGAGCCGTGTTCTGCCGTGCAGTGTTGTCTGAAAATAAGATGACATTTTGGTCACATCTTTGGTCACACTTGTAGCGATGATAGCTCAGTGGTTAGCGCGGTAGGTTCGCATGCCGAAGGGCGTGGGTTCAAACCCCAACAATGAGCTTGAGCTGCCGGTGAAGGAAAACATCGTGAGGAAACCATAGCATGGTGGTAGGGTACTTTCTAGTACTCGGCTGGCTAGCTACCACCCTCAAGTTGAAAATCTGCCGCCAAGCATCTAACGGTGTGTTCCGGCAGCCTCACTTGAGAGCCATTTCCATTCCAGGCTAGGTGTGCTTTACCATCTTCGACCACACCTTCACTTAACATCAGGTGAGCTGCAGTCAAACAACTAGCCTGTCAACCATAAAAAAAAAAAAAAACTTATATAATTTGACCTTGCCCAAAAACGTAACAAGCGTTTACAGAAGCCATTAAAGAGTTTCGTTTAGCAATACTTTACGTCCTCGAAGTAATTTCTATTCTAGTTGAAGGTTCTTTCAAGCTTGACCCTGAAACTTTCTATTCCATAATGTATGGACTTGTTAGTTGGACTAAATTGTGGTTGTTCTAGCAGCTTTTAGAATTTGAATTATTTATTGGCCTTTTTTTTTCTTTGGTTTTGGCGTCGTATTATGAGCATTTGCCAGTGTCAAGTGGTGTATATATTCAAGTTTCTGAGTTAAATAATTTGCTTCGTAGCTATAGTTATAGTCAAAGTACAGTCTTGGTCAAGTACAGTCCGTCTCAGTCATGCTTTAGTAAAGTAGTGGCGGTTTTACTATAAAGCTTCCATGGAGTATTGGATTTATTGGCCTTATAACACTTTCAGTTACACTAGGCAAGTCCTAAGTACCTACACTACATTTTTTATTTATTTATTAAAGTACGCCAACAGCACACATATTGGTAAATTTACAAACACATTGCAAAAAGTTATGTTCGGATGCGCCAGTTATAGGCATACACGGTTTGATAAACATATTGTTTGCAGTTTTAAGGGAATAAACTTGTTTTTAAACTGTTTCAAAACTTTATATTTTTAAATAAAATTATTTTTAAAATAAGGAAAAACAAAAATTATAGTAAACAGGTACTAAAAAGAAATGTTTTCTTCAAAATTACCGACATCTATATTCTCAGCACATTTTTTTAACATATTAAAATAGCATAAGAATCGGAATCCTGGATACACGCCTAGTTACCAGAATTGGAATCCTGAATACACGCCTAGTTACCAGAATCGGAATCCTGAATACACACCTAGTTACCAGAATTGGAATCCTGAATACACGCCTAGTTACCAGAATCGGAATCCTGAATACACGCCTAGTTACCAGAATCGGAATCCTGAATACACACCTAGTTACCAGAATTGGAATCCTGAATACACGCCTAGTTACCAGAATCGGAATCCTGAATACACGCCTAGTTACCAGAATCGGAATCCTGAATACACACCTAGTTACCAGAATTGGAATCCTGAATACACGCCTAGTTACCAGAATCGGAATCCTGAATACACGCCTAGTTACCAGAATCGGAATCCTGAATACACGCCTAGTTACCAGAATCGGAATCCTGAATCCACGCCTATGTACCAAGAAAAACTAAGTATTAGGCTATAACGGATTTACAGTCCACATGAAACTTCGACTATAGCAATCAATGTCAATCCTGTACATTTTTTTTTTATATTTCATTTTTTTCTTTTCTGCAGTGCAGTGCGGTTTTTCTATTTTCAGTGGCTATAAAGTTACCTATAGAATCGACGGCGCAGGATCCCGCGCCCGTTGTCCAATTTGTCGGCGACCGCCGCGCCGTAGATCTCCATCGACGCTGTGAACACCACCAGCTCGTACCATTGTGACACCTGCGGACACGGGCAGTGAAAATTACTGTGAAGGCCCGCTTGACTTTTTTCACTCGTGTTGACTTATTCGATCGCGTAACGTAAATCAATATTTGAATATCAGCAGCGCCATCTAGTATCAAGATTTGGCAGTACTCTTAATAAAATTTTGGTAGAAGTTGCATCTGGCTTTTTGGTGGAAGTATTGGTCTCCTTTGAAGATATTGAGTTTATCAATAAACAAAAGTCCTTTTTTCAATTGTTTAATTACAATATGAAATAAAGTCGACCAAGTACATCCGTACTCAGTCGTACTTCGTCGTCACACATATTTCTGTGACTATGCATAGTTACAGAAATATAATAAAAGCAAAAGTTTGTCTCTGTTTTTATGTATATTTGTTGCCTAGGGCATGACTGAATTTGATGTTGACTTACTTTGTGTAATTTAACTGTGACTTAAGACTTATTTCACTTAATTTATCATAAAATACTTGAAAATACTTGACACCAGCAAATAGCACAAAGTGCAATGCCAAAAACAAAAAAAAAAGTATAAGTGCAACCACCATAGTCAGGCTTATGGCTTATAGCTGTGGCTCCATAAGCCACAATGTAGTTGCAAATGAATCTTTATCACATACCAACATCTAACATGTGTTGTTTACCATACATCTTATGCAAGCAATTGATAACATGAGAAAATCAAAACAATGATAAGAATAGACATGTTTGTTCAACTATATTTATATGTCAACATTTACCTTATTATAATGGGAAAATGAGTAATAAATTTAATGTTGCATTTATATGCATGACTTTTTTAATATACCACAACTACACATAGGTTTACCTTCAAATAACTATTATGACATTTTCACTGCATATTAACCCGCGGGTTTGCCTGCTTTTTCTGAGCCGATGTGTTATCCAGAGTAGATGTTACACCCAAACTACAACTTACATTAAAACATACATACCACCAACATAGACCTCAAAAGGCACAAATATATAGCACAATGGGTACACATTTTAATTTTTGAGCTGTTGAGAGTAGCAATCGAAAGTCTCAAAGAAATGAGTGCCAAAGCAGTGATGCCCCAGACTTTCTTTTGCTACAAAAAGTTCTGTGTATTGCTGCAATAGTCATGGGCATAAAGATAAAGATAAAGATAATTTATTTGTTAAAACACGAGTAATATAAATTGTAATACATGGATAGATTATTTAATTATGTCCTGTGATCGTGGCATGTTTGTCTTATTACTTTTGCATAAAAAAATTAGTACATATAAACATGAACAGAATTACATTCTTATTCAAAGTGGGGGCGATGAGTCCTGCACTGACGTCCCGCTTGGGGTGTATTGTGCATTTCCCCCTGCCAGCGTCTACCCGAGCCAACCCAGCTCCTTGAAATATCGGAGCGAGGCTCTAGGCCGCTGGCATAGTAACAGAATTACATATAAACACCTATATTTTTACTTAACTATACATATGTCAAAAAACCTAACAGTTACAAAAACAACTGACAAAAAAATGCAAAAGAATGTGAACTTTAAATGATGTATAGGTATTAGGTAGCTTATTTTATAATGTTGCCTATTCATTCTGACTGAGATAATTTTTTATTTGTGTTAATAACCAGTTTCTAATTGATGAATTGTGAATATGTGATGCAGAACTGAGTTATAGTTGTGGAGCTAAAGCCAATTTTTTATTACTTTTATTATTTCATTGACATATTCAACTACCAATTATAATCTTATGAGAAAAAAATTACAAAACAGTATTATCCAGGAATAAATTTATTCTTCAATTTTTATGCATTTTCTAAGGGTATGTACTAGTCATTGGTACTATATACATAGATTCTCATCACCGCAATGTGATGGATGGATGGCGATGACATTAAACATTAAAAGTTTCATCTCTATGTCTATCATTTTAGTACTAAATTCCCGCAGGTTGAACCTAAACAAGATTGCCACTGGTCTAGGGCAAGTGGCATACAAGAAGAGAAGCCTATGCTCAGTAAAGGGGGATTATTGGCTGTTGATGATGATACTAAATTCTATAAAGATTTAGGTATTTAGTAATTCTGTGGAGAAAGGGTTACAGCCAGTCTTTACTATTACTTAGCAATTGCTAATGTAACTTAAACTTACACAACATTTATAAAAAGGAATTACATATTTTTTTCCAGACAGCTTTTATTATAATGTACTAATTTAGAGTATAAGCTATTTGCATTCCAAGTTTCATCTAATTCCATTATGAAGAAGACAGAGTGAGTGAGAACAGTGATACCTTTACATATATAATGTGTCATTTTAAAGACATGTATTTTATGATTTATTGTAAATAAACATATATGCTTTTACTACACAATCAGTTTAACTTTTATGTGTATACACACAATCTAGTACCTACCTACTTTAACCTTAGATTAAGATTACTAACGTAACCTTCCTCTTTTTGTAATGTAAAATTGTTAAAAAAAAAAAATGTAACTAAAGTTGACAAAGGTCACGGACCCCTGTGTCTGGAGCGTAAAAAAAATAAAATAAAAAAACTTTTATATGTTAATTGGGATAATGTAAAAAAACACTTACTACATCCAAAAAGTAATCCACATGTGGCCTTTTGTGCACAAAGAATCTGACTGGATGCTTGTCTATCGTGACTTTCAATACAAAGTCAGGCGGCGTCCCAGGCTTTACTGTCGGCCGCAGCATTGCATCATGATGAGAGTGAATTAAGGTCTCATCTAAATCTAATACCAGCATTTTTCTTTTTACTAGACCTGAAAAAAGATTATCTCATAATTATTCATTCATAAGTTTAAGGTTGATATATAACTGATTTAAGACACCAATGTAAGAAAGTTTCAAAAGTCTTAGCCCTTCCTTGTCTTGTGTGAAAAGTGAAATGGAAGAAAAAAATTAACTCCTTGCTGTGGATACTCATGCATTGTAAAGTTAAAGTTTTTGTAACACTATTTCCTTTATAGTTCAAATATAGCATTATAAGCCAGTTTGATATATAAATTTTTAATCTGAAAATTGTTTGAACTACAAATATAAATAAATTTGGTTTAGTAGGTTCAGATATTTCTTAAAAGAATCTACCATGATTAGGGCATACTATTGTTTAGCTAGAATTAACGAACAAATAATTCGACTCCTAAGGTTGTTCTCATTTTAGAAAATTTTCATACAAACATACATTTATTAAATGATTGAGATAGTGAGAAGGCTTAGGGTTTGTTTCAGGACATGACACAAATATTTTTCCACGATAACATACTATCAAGCTCGTGCAGATAAATACGGCAGTAGGAATCAAATCCGCGATAAACAAAGCAGATAAATACTCACTCAGCCTGTGTCTAGATACGGGGGAAAGTGGATACATCTCATATTTGACAGATTGATATTGAGCCAACTGAAAATCAAACACAACGTGATATAAAAATACCTGCATAAATGCACATAAATAAACGCCATAAATAACTAAGTTTATTATATTTACCGCTCGATATTGCTTCTTAAACATATAACAAAAACAACTCCATACTTTTGATGCGATTAGCATGAACGTGCGAAGTCCCATTTGCAAACGTTTCAGCATTTGAATAGATTAAGAAAAGAGCACCGACACACAAATAAGCTTAGTATTAAACAAGAGTGTTTGAAACGAGATCATTTACGGTGTAATTCAATAAAAATTCTGTGAACCTAACTGCCGAAAACATCTAACCCGCCATGACATAATCGACCCAATTCATCAATCATAGACAAACGTGTATTTTTCTTCTTAGCACTCTCTGTGCCATAAAGTGTCTCTAAAAACCGGTAAATAGTCGATAAACTTAACAAAACAATAAAAGCCGATACAAATAAAATAAACACAAGAATCGCTTTCTCATTCTTAAAACTAATCTGAGAGTTTTGGTGGGAACGCGGAAAGAATCATGTTGCCCAATTGTATTTTTCCCAAAAATAGTAAAGTCGGCACTACTTATTAAGGTATGACTGGACTTGACTAAGACTGGATTTTGATTGAATTAGATGTTAGACATGACTTGCAAAAACCCAAGACAAGGCAACAAAACTAAAGAAGCTGAAGATTAAAGAACAAAATATTCTAAGAGCTGAAGACTGCACATTAAAACAAAATTAAAAAAGAAAAACATTGAGAGGGAGTTTTGGCGGGAACGTGGGAAGAGTCGTGCCACCCCGTTGTATTTTTTTCCAAAACTAGTGTTTTATCGAGTGTTTATGCATAAAAAGGATGGTGTTTTATTCATAAAGTGCCGAATCATACGCGCGGGTGTGAGAAAATGATATAATGTGGTGAAACATGACATTTTTGTGTTGCTTCCAAAACTCCGTTGAAGCTTTATAGTAAAGTCACTACTACTTTACTAAAGCATGATTGGACTTGACTGACACGGACTGTACTTGACCAAGACTGGACTTTGACTATAACTTTAGCTACGAGGACACTTATTAACTTTTGAAACTTGAAAATACATAAGTACTTGACACTGGCAAATGCTCAAAACGCGACGCCAAATCCAAAGAAAATAAAAACATTGACACTGGCAGAGAAAAAAAAACTTGTCAGTTATGTATGTCAGTGTTATAATGTCATTAAGTTTTTGTCTTTCAAATACAAACGTCAAGGGTAGTCCTTATTTTTTTAATTTATTCTTGCTCAAGAGTACTGCTTGTACTGCCATACTAAAGGTATTTAGCTAAAGATGGCTAAATTATTATCTACAGGAAAGACTTGGCGTTTAACTGAAAGAATATATAATATAATAGTGTGCTAATATCACAGCGTAGTTTTTAAATATGTAAACGTTTTAGCTTAATGTTGATTTGAAACCAAGTAGTATTTGGTCTAGTAAATAAATTAGTTCGTTTAAGACAATAATTAGCTGACTTTTAAAGTAGTAAATAGAAGTTAGTAGAAGATTCACCGTTGAACCAGAGGCGCGTAAGTGAAGTATCTGAAGCTTAAAATAGGTGCTAAAAATCATCGATTCAGACATTTGAGCCCTACAGTTTTGCGAACGTTTTTTGAGTTAAAAGTAGACTACGTGCTTTAAAAGAAATTGACATACATACATTGACATTTGTCCACATTTGACCAAAAATTCAGACTAAGCTTCTTTTTCAATTTATCTATTTTTGTACTACTCTATGATATTTACCCGACTACGCCCAAAAGAAGACATTTAAACAGGTTTTATCTACAGTGATGAGTTTTATCACGTGTTCCATTGTGTGTCTTAAATTAGTGGTCATAATTTGACATTTTATTACATAAATGTTTTAGTGGATTCTTAATTAAATTGTTTAAATCTTAATCTCTTCTATTATTCTTATGATAATAATATATTCTTTATTTTGACATAATGCATATTTAATTTCGTCATATTCTACCTATTAAATAATTATAGTTATGATCTTATCTTAACCATATCATAATGTTTGAGATAATAATCATAAACCATTATTTGAAATGGTTTCAATGTTTATGCACATTTTAAAAAAGTGACACCAAAATGTTTTTTTTTAAATATGACAACGTATGGATATAGGCGGGCTTTTGTTTTACCTACCTACCTATGTCATGTTTTATTAAATTTGTGTGCAAAGAATGACCCCTGATTTGACCCTTGGTGACGTAGCTTATCTGGCTAGCAATAGTAAGTGGCAACATTGGTTAGCCTAGCTGGCCACAAAACAAACGTCACTTAATTTCATTTAAAGTTTGCGCGTGCAGACTGCTGTATGAAATTGCGTTACAAACAAAAAATAAATACAAAATATTATATCGTAGTATTAAATTCATATTATTTGTGTAGTCATAAGACAATTCATACATAGTTAAATTCCACATACAATATTTTATTATAATTGCTAACTTTTAAAGAAAGAAAGTTTTGGACACGTGAACCTAAGTATTTTTAAGTGTTTTCAAAGTATCAAAATGAAAGACGGCAAAGTTCTGGTGATTGGTAGTGGCGGTCGGGAGCATGCCCTATGCTGGAAGCTGGCTGATTCGCCATTCGTAAAGCAAATCTACTGCACTCCCGGAAGCGTCGGGATTGCGACCACAAACAAAGTGGAATGTGTTGACATCGATATTAAGGACTATCCTGTGAGTAACCAACTAGATTTATGTTTTCATTCAGAAGGTCCGTGCGAACGTGGGGCAGGTCGCTACGTATAAGTGAAAAAATACTGAGTTAAAAAAAAAATTAACTTTAAATTGAAAGATAAGTTCCATAATTACAAAAAATTAAGTTGCTCAGTGGTTTTCGTCACAATAACCAACAAAGCTCGTAGAAAGTTTGTCTTAGGATTTTAACCTGTTGGAACAGTTGTCTTTTTTTCTTTCTTCGACTATAGCATATTCATACATTGTGCCAAGCCTAAAGTTTTCAATACAATTGGCTTTTTAATTGCATTAAATTTACGACCGCAATTTCAAAACTCCAAGTAGAAAAAATAACATTTCTATAATAAAAATATATATAACAAATAGAAAATTTATTTCTATAATAAATAGAGAAATCTGCTTAGTTTTATTTTAGAGCCGTTTATGATGGCTGTACTTCTTAGTTTTTAGCAGTATACTTTTTGAATGCACAAAAGACCCCAAGCGGGAAGTCATTGCAGGATATAATCACCCCCACTTTTGAATATGTATACTTTTTTACATCTAGGTAGTCTAGTGATGTGGAGATAATAAATGTCCTGCAAAGTTTATAAGCTTTTTCACTTATGTTATCAACAAGTAACTGCAATAACTGCAAAGGCCATTCATCAAGAATTGAATTGAATTGAACTGCAATAACAGTAAAATATTACTAAAGACTATATTGCACACATACTTAGATTAATACCTACATGAAGCAATGATAACCTTTTGAAGTGATAATACAGATCGTCTTTGACAAGTTCATTTGTCATTATAAATTAAGAAGTAGGAATGTAAACAGATTCTTATTGTTTTTTTGGACTTTAAATCACACAGATAACAGGAGAATTTCAATCCTGGATCTCCCTGAAAGCTCACTTAATTAAAAATGATTATTGTAAATTGGTCTGTAAAATAATTAAGATTATTTTTGGTGTAGATTAAAATTCCCAAGAAGAGTTCAGTTTACCTGTAACATTTTAGATACAGTATATCAAAAATACTGATAGATAAATTAACATCAATTTTTAAGGTTTTAGTTGACAGATCCAAATTCGCTTGAAACTTTGCTGTCTTTTTCATTGTAGTCCATTTAACACTGCAGCACTTTTAATAAGTTTAGTGCTGTCTCTCTGTTTGCTATAAGGCTACAACTTTCACACATCGAAAGAGCATTTTGTTGCCTAGGGACAGTTTGCAAAAGGGACATTCTGCAACAAACCCATCATTTGCTTAATATTATCTCTGCTTACCACTGGGAGAAAGGCGTGATTATATCTGTTATGTAGATTTGTCAACTAAAGCCTTCTCAATCAGTCTTAATGCCTTTAAAAATCTTTAATTCACAAAGTAAATAGTTAAAGTAGTTAATCTACTTATAGTTTGTACAATTTTAAAATAAATATCATAGGACATTCCACACAGTGCCATCTGACCCCAAACTAAGCAAAGCTTGTGCTATGGAAGTCAGATAACTGATAGACTACTTAAATAGTTTTTTTTTTCTAAATACATACAGTACACCCAGACAGAACAAACATTTGTTTACATCACAAAATGCTTGTCCTGGGTGGGAATCGAACCCTATGTCTGTCTAGGAAGAATTAAAAATACTTAAAGTCTCACCTAAAAACTTGATAACAGGCACAATGCATGAAACATGCTATAATTAAAAAAATAAGAATTGGTCTCACTTGGAGTTATTCATGGACATAACAATGAAATAAAAAAAGACTGAACCCAATCTCTTTCTGTGGCAGTCTATCATTCCAGATGATATTGGCAGAATCTTTGCAAAGGCCATTATCAAGAGTTGAAGTTGCAAGAAGTTTTTTGTTTAATAAATATAGGCTTACACTTTGTTAACCATCTCACAGGATGTTAATGATACAGTCTGAGATGGAGCACACTACCTTAAAAGATACCGATTCACTCTCGACTTGAAGACACCCAGATTATATCCAACTGGGTGTATCCAACACCCACTCAGGAGTAAAAATATATCTTTTTTTTCAATAGTGTATGTCTGAAAGGGGCATTGAATTTTGCTATTTATGACGTTCAAACATATAGTTGTGCCTATAAACTTAGTATACATTTGCCAACAGGCCACAGCAGCATGGTGCAAAGATCACGACGTCAATCTCGTTATTATTGGGCCGGAAGACCCCCTAGCTGACGGCATCGTCGATGGCCTCACAGCCCTCGGCATCCGTTGTTTCGGCCCCAACAAGGCAGGTGCTCAGATCGAAGCAAACAAAGATTTCGCAAAAACTTTTATGAATAAGTACCAGATACCAACGGCCAGACATAAATCTTTTAAAGATGCAGCTGCTGCTAAGGATTTTATTAACAAGTAAGTGAATATTTTCTTTTTTAACAGACTCAAAAATTTTACCAAGTGAATTTTTTTTAAATTCACTTGGTGGTAGAACTCCTTAGCAGAAGGTCGTCTAGGTAGGTACCACTGCAGTACCAATTATTCTGCCGCTAAACAGTAGTGTGTAAACATTACTGTGTTTCGGTTCGAAGGGTACTGCACCTAGCGAAATTACTGGGCTGTTAAGACTAACCATCGAAAGTCTCAAAGTAATGAGCGCCTAAGCAGTGATGCCCTGGACTTTGTTTTGTTACTCAAAGTTCTGTGTATCGCTGTAATGGTCATGGATAGGCGTTATCTCTTACCATCCGGAGAGCGTCTCGTTTGACTCATTACTTATTACATAAAAAAAAAAAGCAGGAGGTTCTCGATTCGTCTCTATAGATTATTTCTTGAGCAAGGTTATAGGCTATTTAAAATGATACGAGCAATGCTTATACGCAATTAATTCTTTCTTAAGAAAACAGGCCATCAGTCATGCAGTGTTATCAATAATGTACTGCAATTAATATACTTGTATGTAATGTAGGACAATGTCATCTCTCAGTGGCTAGTGAAGTAATTAACAGCTTTTTTATTGGTATATTTATAATTTTGACCATCCTTGACATATTTTGTGGTAGTGATTGTTTATGAGTGGTCTAATTTCGAAGATATTTTAATCGGTGGATATTGTGTTAGGTTAGGCCCATATAACAACCTTGCCCGCCCCAGGGCCGGTGGCATAAACAAAGAATTTTCAGTGTGTGTGGTCGAACATGGTAAACTTACCAACCTGGAATGGGACCTGGCTTACAAATGTGGCTGGAAGACATCGTTATTTGCTTGACGGCAAACTTTTAACTTGACGGTGGTAGCTAGCCAATCGAGTAACTAGAAAGTACTCTATTGCCATGGTATGATTTCTTCACAATGTTTACCATCATTGGCATCTCAAGCTCGTTGTTGGGGTTTGAACTCACGTCCTCTGGCGTGTGATCTGACCCCGCTAAGCCCTGAGTTATCATCGCCACAATTTACAAATAAAACGAAATCTCGTTAATCCCACAAACATTGTAAATGTGAAAGTTTGGATGAATGGATGTTTGTTACTCTTTCACGCAAAAACTATTGGACGGATTTGGTATGGTAGTAGCTGAGATTATGGATTAACGCATAGGCTACTTTTATCCCGAAAACATGTAGCGGGTAACACCGCGGGGCGCAGCTAGTTAGCGTATATGGCTCATAATATGTTTTCTTCAATTCCGCAGCGCACCGTTCCCCGCTTTAGTGGTAAAGGCGTCAGGCCTCGCAGCTGGCAAAGGAGTGGTCGTAGCCTCCAGCAAGGAAGAGGCCTGTCAAGCCGTAGATGAGATCCTGACGGATGCTAAATATGGCTCAGCCGGACAGACCGTTGTCATTGAGGAGCTATTGGAAGGAGATGAAGTTTCTGTAAGTACTTATCACCAGTCGTGGTGGCTCATTGGTAGTCTATCGGCCTTAAGCTGTAGGGCGTGGATTCGATTTTCACTCAGGACAAAACATTTTGTTGGTATAAACAATTGTTTGTTCTGTGTCTGGCTGTTCTGTATGTATTAAAAAAAAAACTATTTAAGTATTATATCAGCCGTCTGACTGCCATTGTACAAGCTTTGCTTAGTTTGTGGTCAGATTGTGCTGTGTGTAATGTCCTACGATATTTATTTATTATTATATACATGTCCATACTACAATATTTTTTTTACAAAAGTAAAATCCCGCTATTGTGGTGCATATGCATGAATCATGCATGTAAACCTTTCTCTTGAATCACTCATCTATTGATGGAAACCGCATTAAAAATCCGTTGCGTAGTTTAAGAGCGCACATACGGCGGGAAGCGAATGTTTGTTTTTTATACTAATTTTATAGAATTGTGGAGATTACGTAATAGTTTTTATGTAATTAATTAGTACCTACTTTTGCTCGATGTGTGCATAATTAAAAAAATCATCCACCAGAAAAGTGATTTATTTGGCTTAATCGATTTTTCGTCCCCAAAAACTCCCGCGTAGCAAATTCTAATTCTTCCTATTTCAAATTTTCTAAATCTTTAGTGATTCTAGCTTGTCATTAGACAGCGCGAGTTTAAAAATAACAAGTTTTAATATCTATCGATCCAAATTTATAGTTCACTTAGGTATAATATTATATATCTGTATTTGTACATTTGTTTTACTTGGTGGTAGATTTCCTTAGCAGGAGGTCGTCTAGGTAGGTACCACCGCAGTGCTAGATATTCTGCCGCCAAGCAGTAGTGTGCAAACATTACTGTGTTCCGGTTTGAAGGATATTGCAGCTAGCGAAATTACTGGGTTGTTGAGACTAACCATCTAGTCCACCATATTACTTTATTGACATTTTCATTTTCGTTGTTTTGACATATGTAATGATTTTGATAATAATTTTTAAATATGAATGGAAAAATGACCTGTAACTTTGGTGTTACTAATAAATGATTTGTATTTGTATTTGTAGTCTCAAAGTAATGAGTGCCAAAGCAGCGATGCCCTGGACGTTGTTTTGTTACTCAAAGTTCTGTGTATCGCTGCAATGGTCATGGACACGCGTTATCTCTTAACATCAGGAGACCGCCTCGATCGTCTCATTACTTTTACATTAAAAAAAATAATTGTATTTGTATTTTGTATCATGTCAAAATAATGTTTAATAGCTCTGCCTCCTCTTAAAGTACTGTCAATATGCCGATCATTCTAAAAATAGACTCTTTCAAGGCATCCATAGTACTGTCAAAGGTTCAATGCTTTCCATAATAAAATTTATCTATAGAAGTTTCGTTGTAACTTACCTAGCTTCATTATTGGTTAAAAAAACAAGTAAATAAGTTAATTATATGTGTTTATCTGTTTGAAAAGTATCTTTGGGGCACGATATCGCAGGTCAGGAAGTCACGGCGGCAGCGTATTGTGCAGTTATCTAGAATGTTGCGTTCGTTGGGGTCCCCTGATAAATTATTTATTATTTAGGCATTACAAATACGGGCTGGTCTACGGGGACTGTACGGTGTACACCTACTTGCTAGGCAAGGATTTTTTATTGGCATAATATTCTAGGAAAACGTAGTCTACAATTGTCATGTAGATACATTTAAATTCGCCGTTCGAAGCGTAGGTATACTCATAGTAACGGCAATTAAAAATATGCCCAAAATTTTGAAAATATTCTGATTGGAATCCGATTAGAAGTCTCAAGGTCTCCCTACACCAAAAAAAAAAGGAGAAAAGAAGTCTAAAGGTCTCCCACCTCGACTACGTATCTTTAAAAATCAAACATCGATAACATTTTTTTACAGACTTCATAAAATGACGAGATTCTCAATTCGGTTAATTTTTTTAAAATGATTGTTACGCACGTTTGTTGTGCACGCTTGCCTTGCTTTGATTTTTAAACCAAAATACTTAAAACCTGGTCGAGTTTGGGCTTAGGGGTCGGTTTTATTTAATTGTTAATTTATACAAGTGTTTTTTAAAGAATACTTCATTTTAAAAATGGACGTTAAGAAAGTAAATACGATTATAATAGTTATTATTCTTGCTTGTTTCACGGTTATGCCCAAATATTTTGATGTCTGTATCTAATTCGTTCTGAATAAATGAAAGAAAAGAAAAGGAAAATGAATGGGTTAAAAATCATCATCATCATAATTCTCAGGTGCTAGCATTCACTGATGGCAACACAGTATCAATGATGCCCCCCGCGCAAGACCACAAGCGCATCGGCGACGGCGACACAGGGCCGAACACAGGCGGCATGGGGGCGTACTGCCCCTGCCCTCTCATCACCCCTGACCAGCTGGCCGATGTGAAGGACCAGGTTCTGCAAAGAGCCGTGGACGGACTTAAAGCGGAAGGGATCAAATATGTTGGTGAGTGTACACAGACCGGAATTGAACACGAGTAACATTGATGCATACCTTCTACACTATTTGCCAATAAAATAAATAAATAAATAAATGGCACTGGGATTCGCCATGGTCTGGAATTATCTTTTACAAAAGAGCTTCTTCAATCCTTGAACCTGTGATATATCTTTCTACCTATCACTTGTTTAGGTTGATATAAAAGCGATAGGGGCAAAAAAAGGGCAAGGGGGATACATTGGATTTTGTGTTTTAATCATATAACGCTTCTATTGTTTTTTTTAAATAGTGACTAGGCTTGCTTTTGATTGCCATCTCACCTGATGTTAAGTGAAGATGCGAGCTATGATGGAGCACGCTTGCCTTGCTTTTACTGTCGACTTGAAGACACCCAGATTGTATCTACCGGGAAACACCCACTCGGGTAAAGTACTCCACGCTTAAGCCGTTCGAACAATGAAAGTGGAATCAAATCGTTTTGTACGGGTTTTTGGAAAGTCAACTATAAAACGATATCGCTGTACGACTTACGAGTACTGTCATAAAATTAAACACAATAAATAAATTAAATGCAAGAAATATGTTTCCTTAGCCTTAATTTTCATGCATTTATTTGTAGTAATACAATAAAAAAAACAGTGATATTTATAGCGAGATTGATTGAAAAATATCGTTCTCAGCGATAAGGACGTCGGTTGTGTCAAGTTGTTTCCAAGAAATTACTTTGTTTCGAATGACTTGAAAGTAATAAGGAGCGATGGATTGCCTTATACCTACTCTGAGCTGCTTAATGAAATAGCTACGCGACCACATATCGTATGTCCCTGCAATAAGATTCGCAATCGCATAACTTTCGTGAGCGCCTAACAGCTATAAGAAATAAGAAGCTAGTACAGGAGTACGTAGCACAGGAGCTGGACTTTGCTTTTTATTAAAAGTTCTGTGTGTCGCTGCAATGGTTATGAACAGGCGTTATCTTTTACCACCAGAATTGCGTTTCATCATATTACTTTGACATAAAAAATACATCGCAACAGGAAAACATCGTGAGGAAACCATAGCATGGTGGTAGCACCCTCAAGTTGAAAATCTGCCGCCAACCATCTAACGGTGTGTTCCGGCAGCCTCACTTGAGAGCCAGTTCCATTCCAGGCTAGGTGTGCTTTACCATTTTCGACCACACCTTCACTTAACATCAGGTGAGCTGTGGTCAAACAACAAGCCTGTCAACCATAAAAAAAAAAATGCATAAAATGTCAAGTGGCACCAGATTATTAAGATCCTTTGTTAAAGAAATCCTTTGTTATATTATTATTGGTTTCAATAACTATTTGTAGTGCGCAAAATGTGGCGACACTTTCGTCTTATTTTGACATTGACATTCGAGTTATCGCGCTGTTATTGTGCTGAACGCGTCATTATCAAATTTATTGTATTTAGGAAATTTCCTTAAAGGGTCAGAGGTGTTACTGAATTGTTTTAGCTTTAGTTTATAACTTAAGCTATTTTCATATCAGGCATAGAAATGATGGTGTTAAACATGTAGTGTTTGTATGACCATGTTAACCTTGAATGATACCTACTATTGAATTCAATGATACTACGGAATTGACATTTCGGAGAGTGTGCCATGGAACTGCATAATCTGGTTCCGCCATCTCCTTTCTATTACTGGACGGCTAGGCACACTCGGCCTAAGCGCCGTCCATACATGGTGGACATTCCCCACGTACGGACTAAGCGTTTCTATTCCACATTCTTCATACGCACAGCGAGGATGTGGAACTCTCTGCCGGCGTCTGTTTTCCCTCGAAGTACAATTTGGGTGTCTCTAAAATCTAGAGTAAACAGGTTTTTTTCTAGGTAAGCGTGCTTCATCTTGGACTGCATCCTGCTTAACATCAGGCATGGCGTGGTCAAACGCGAACAAATTTCGTATAAAAAAAAATGACTTATAACATTGGTGTTATCAATAACGTATTTGTATGCTTGTCGTCATGAATGTCATTAAACATTCCATACTCCTCACTGAAGCTATTATGCCAACAGCCCAGAGTCTCACTCCGACACTTCAAGGAGTTGGGTTGGCTCGGGTAGACGCTGGTAGGGGGAAATGCACAATCACCCCAAGCGGGACGCCAGTGCAGGACTTATCGTCCCCACTTTGAATAAGAAAGATAACTATGTAGCCACATCTTAATCTTGTATTTTACGAATTTCCTCACAGTAGTCTAGGTAGGTACCACCGCAGTACCAGATATTCTGCCGCCAAGCAGCTAGTTAATTTACACGGCTGTTGAGACTATCCATCGAAATTCTCAAAGTAATGAGTGACAAAGCAGCGAAGTCCTGGACTTTGTTTTGCTACTTAAAGTTCTGTGTATCGTTGCAATGGTCGTAGATGTATCTTACTATCTAGAGAATGTCTCGTTCATCTCGGTGCTTTTACATTAAAAAATCTAATGTAAAAAAATATTTTATTTCCGATCCAACTGTTATATCGTATAAAAAATCAGAATAAATAAAATCAAAAGAAAAGAAAGGTAGAGAAAGTAGAAAGTTTCTAAACTCAAAAGTTTCTATACTTCTATCTACCTAATCGAAGAAAAAAGGGGCCATCTAGTTTTATTTGACAAATATATAATATCGGTTTGAAATTCATAGCTAGCACCAAAGCAGTGATGCCCTTGACTTTGTTTTGTTAATCAAAGTTCTAGGTAGCGCTGGAGTGATCATGGACAGGCGTTATCTCTTACTATTAGGACAGCGTATATTTTGTCTCATTACTTCAAAAAATACATTGGTATAGTAACAGAAATATCTCTGTCCTATGTATCAACTCACTCATAATTATCTGCAGTGAAAACTGGTTTTAACTACATTTCTCCAGTTTTTCCCCAACGCCATCTTGTCTTGACCTTTCATAGTTCAACGAAAGCGATATTATTGGACGCGTGTACGCTATCTACCAACCTTTATGGACGCAGGTCGTATCTCTATTGTAAGGGCATAAGGTCGACTTTTGTACTATTACGGAACTAGTGCACTTTAAACGTAATAAATTGTTGGTAGGCATGTACTTGCAACATTGTTCCACCGTCAGGTTTAATTTGTTACAAGCAAACCCCTGCGGGTTCATCCCGTTGGAAAACAATTTTATTATTACAAAATATATTTTTGTTGAAATGATGAAAGTCTATGGTTTCCGTTATAAACGTTCCGTTATATACTAAAGAGTAGTATCAAATTTTATTAAAATCTGTTCAAGCGTAACAATAAACACGTTAAGACTTAAAATTGCGCATTTGTAATTACTTTTTCCTTGATTGCCACCTGTGACATAAAAAAAACTTTACACGAGTGCAATTGACTTTTTGGTTCATTGGCCCAGATAAAAGCTTGTTTTAAAAAAAAAAAAAATTCACTTTTAATTTATTTAACCTCCTTTGTGAGTCCAGGGTTGCTTGAAGGAGATCGCTCTTAGCGATAAGGCCGCCTATTGTTTCACTATATTATAAATGTTGAATTCGCTGCCGGAGCCTCAGTTCCCTGTAAGGGAACGTGTACGGGTGTCTACAAATCGAGAGTAAATAGGTTCCTTTTAGGTAAGTGTGATATAGTCCATCTTAGGCCACACTACTGTTTAACATCTACTTTTATGTAATTTTGGTATGAAGAACAAAGCGTTACGTATCTATTTACTATGGGAACTAAATAATTGATAGAATATGTACTTACTACACTATACAAAACAAATAACCATAGAACAAACATCTATGCTCAACTCATAAATGTTTGTCCTGAGTGGGACTATGTACTTACTATACTATATAAAACATATAACCATAGAACAAACATCTATGCTCAACTCATAAATGTTTGTCCTGAGTGGGACTATGTACTTACTATACTATATAAAACATATAACCATAGAACAAACATCTATGCTCAACTCATAAATGTTTGTCCTGAGTGGGACTATGTACTTACTATACTATATAAAACATATAACCATAGAACAAACGTCTATGCTCAACTCATAAATGTTTGTCCTGAGTGGGACTATGTACTTACTATACTATATAAAACATATAACCATAGAACAAACGTCTATGCTCAACTCATAAATGTTTGTCCTGAGTGAGACAAACATTTATATGTGACTAGGTATGTTGTATCGAAACTACGCCCTATAACTCTTAAAACAGTGATACTACAAAGTGAGCTAACAGGGCAATATAGTATAGTTAGTGACAGCTTGTCTGTTTTTGACATTATTGCTTTAGTTATCAACTATTAGATAGTAGTTGACAAATGAAGGTAAAGACCGCGATGTCTGCTTCCTGCTTTTTACAGTTCATTAACGTCAACAACTCGTACCTACTGTCTGGGATGCATATCCCAGACAGTAGGTACGAGTATGTACATACTATACTATGTAGTAAGTACTTGCCTACTGTCTGGGATATGCATCCCAGACAGTAGGCAAGTAATTACGTAAAAGTAGGTACGTAAATAAAAATGCTTTAGTAAAGTAGTGGCGACTTTACTATAAAGCTTCGATGGAGTTTTGGAAGCAACACGAAACACCATGTTTCACTACATTATATCGTTTTCCACATTCGCGCTTCTAATTCAGCAATTTATGAATAGAACACCACCATTTTTATGCATAATGGTTAGCGCGATAGGTTCGCATGCCGAAGGGCATAGGTTCAAACCCCAACACTCTCGGCTGGCTAGCTACCCTCAAGTTGAAAATCTGCCGCCAAGCATCTAACGGTGTGTTCCGGCATCCTCACTTGAGAGCCAGTTCAATTTCAGGCTGGGTGTGCTTTACCATCTTCGACCACGCCTTCACTTAACATCAGGTGAGCTGTGGTCGAAACCCTAGCCTGTCAACCATAAAAAAAAACACTAGAATAAAACAGTAGTTTTGGAAAAAAATACAACGTAGCGACACGACTCTCCGCGTTCCCGCCAAAACCACGCAGCTTTGTCGCTAAGAGCTCTTATAAGGTTTACGTAAAGGCGCCATCTAGTGAAGCGTGCGAAAAGCGGTGAAAAGCTCTCATCTGGAGAGCATCATCGTTCAAGCAGATAATTATTGATATTAAATAACTTCATCTCACTAACGAACATGGGTTGTTTCATAAGCTAACTTCTTACTAACTTTACGTCACACGCCTGCTACTATTACGTATGTCATTGCCCCCTGACCCGACTCTGTTTACTTATTTACTATAATCTATGTTAGTCGTGATAATTGTTGAACAAACATGTGGACAGAACATTCGGAGTATGCAAAATCGACTGTGTTGTCAAGGTGATATGGTGTTGTATGCTTTGGTATGAGGAAATAGTGCAATCGCCTTTTTTTTTCGGAGACAAAAGTATTGTTGTATGACGACAGATTGCCGGATAAATTCGAGGTTTGATCGGGCGGTTGTTTTAATGATGAATTTGTATGCCAGCATTTTTAGGGAATCTTCGATAGGATCGTAGTGAGAAGATATTTTATAAGTCGTTAGTGTTGTTATTAATTTTATGAGGTTGCTATGCCAGTTATAGTTTTATATAAGGATAAAAATTATATAGTAAATAGATGTAAGTGTTATATTCTGGTTAAAATTTATTCGGGTTTTTTCTATTACTAGAGACTTAGCTACCATTCCGCATCCGACTGTCAAAATTCATCCATTCATAATTAACATGACACTTTCTAATTTTGCTCTCGATATTTCTTCTTTTTTCTCGTCCTCATTAATCACCACGTCTGTACTGGATTTTCCAAAATTTTAACAAAATCAGTTAAGCTCAAAGTGTCTTTAGTTTTAACTACAGGTTATGGGCCCAGCACGCCTCCACTGCATGAAACCGACCACTATCCGATTGTGATTTCTTGTGACCTAGCCTTTCTTCAAAACATCTGACGATTCTTACCAACTTGCCCTCACACATGAAACTGTTTCGTCAATCTTATAAAAGAATCCGATTAGCTTGACCCCCACACTGGACAAATAATAATCAGGAGTTGTTTTGTTACATCGCGTGTTTGTCTCCTAGTAAGATGATAAACAAAGATGATTAACTTCTATCGGCGCCTTACTAATGATGCTAATTATTTTTATTTTTACGACTTTTTGAAGACACACTATCTCAGTGTGAAGCAAACACATAAATCGTTTGTTTTCGTACTTACATGAGAACTTGATTTTTGATTTTTAAAATACTCCTCCATATATAGATGAGTAGCGGACACCTCGCGGTTTCACCCGTGTAGTTCCTGTTCCCATAGGAATACAGTGCTAAAAAGTAGCCTATGTCACTCGGGCATAGTGTAGCTTCCTAGCGGTAAAATAATTTTTGAAATCGGTCCAGTAGTTTTTAAGTTTATTCGTTACATACAAAACTACAAATCTTTCCTCTTTGTAATATTAGTATAGGTTTCATGTATAGATGGCGGTTGAATCACTTTCATCGACTATGTCTATGGAACTCATTCATATTTTCCCAAAATTAGTAATGCATTATGCAGTCACTGAAATAAACAAAAGATAGAAATTAACGTACTCTCCAGAAAAAACAAATATCGTTTTCATAGGTAGTGTGTCTGCTTCGAGAGCCGAAGGGCGTGGGTTCGATTCCCACTCAGGACTAACATTTGTGTGACTAACATCGATGTTTGTTCTGTGTCTGGGTGTACTGTATGTATTATAAGTATGTATTTACAAAAAAAAAAGTATTTAAGTATTCTACCAGTTATCTGTCTTCCATAGCACAAGCTCTGCTTAGTTTGGGGTCAGGTGGCGCTGTGTGTAATGTCCTATGATATTTATTTATTTATTATTTATTTTATTATACTGAGCGGCTGAATTTGCGCGATTTTTGTTCTACGAAACTATAGAATATTTAAAAAAAAAAGAAGTAGAAATGCATGAGCGATGCAACTCAGACATTTTTAACATTTTTATTTATTTTAGAATACAATTATTTACCTCCTCGCATCCTCGCACTGCGCTGCGCCCCTGCATGGGATTCAAAATAACGAAAAATGTAATTAGGTGTACATTTCGTTGGCAATTACAACATAACTTAATTTTTTTTTTTTATGGTTGACAGGCTAGTTGTTTGACCACAGCTCACCTGATGTTAAGTGAAGGTGTGGTCGAAGATGGTAAAGCACACCTAGCCTGGAATGGAACTGGCTCTCAAGTGAGGCTGCCGGAACACACCGTTAGATGCTTGGCGGCAGATTTTCAACTTGAGGGTGGTAGCTAGCCAGCCGAGTACTAGAAAGTACCCTACCACCATGCTATGGTTTCCTCACGATGTTTTCCTTCACCGGCAGCTTCAGCTCATTGTTGGGGTTTGAACCCACTCCCTTCGGCATGCGAACCTACCGCGCTAACCGCTGAGCTATCATCGCTACAAATTAGTTACAAGTTATTTACAGGTGTGCTGTACGCCGGCATGATGGTAACGAAGTCTGGGCCCATGACCCTGGAGTTTAACTGCCGCTTCGGAGACCCTGAGACTCAAGTGCTGATGACCCTACTTGAATCAGATCTTTATAATGTTATGCAGGTAAATAGTTTGACTTCATTAAATTTTAATCTAAAAATTAGGATGTCTTAATTGCTGAATAGTTTCGTAGTTTGATATGTATCAACGCCATTTAGTTAGTAAAAAATATTCTAGATGACGTTGATTGCCTTTAAAACTCACTATCGTTTTGTTTACCAATAGCTTAATAGGTCTGTTTCATGTTGCGATATTTCTGGGTTTTGTACGTGGTCCTTCGAGCCGGATCTGGCTATACAGTGATACTTAGTTTGCCGGGTCATTTAGGAATTAATATAATCAACGCCTAAGCAAAACAGTGCTTGATCCACTTTCTTTTTAACACAGTGTCAAACGTTATAGAAGAAAACAAAACACTTGGTAACTAAAAAGTGGGTATCCCTCATACACAATACCTACACTCTCATCAAAATAGTGTTTCAATATTGTAAATCTTGACGTGTACTAGACTAGAGACCGTGAATTGGTAAATGTGGTGTAGGACGCTCTGAGTCCCGATGAAGTGACGATTTACGCAAAACAGCTGGCGATTGGATCGAGGTGAAAAGGGGGTGGCGAGTCTTGTCTTATGTCTAGCAGTGTATTTCGATAGGCTGGTGATAATGATAATGACATTTTCACTAAAAATATGTAACACCTCTTGGCGTTGAATAGATCCATCGCGTTGCGAAGGATGGGCACCCGTACAGTGTCTATAACTTTGCGACTTAGGTGTTGGTTCAATGGACTCCTTTATGTAATCAATGCTTAACTTCACTGTCCGTGTTCTCATCCCTGCTCCACGAAATTTGTGTCGTATTTGCAATGCTATTGACCTGTTATCTCAACTACACTACGGGTTATTTTTAAAGACCTTTCACGTGTATCGCGCTTAGCAACAATTCAGTTACCATTATCTTTGTATTATCTTGCAAAAGTTTAATTCTCTGTTAGTTTATCACTTTTATTATAAATGTGAAAGTTTGCGACAGTGACTATTTTTATTACTTCTTGCAGCTGAATAGTTTTTAGTAAAGCTTTTTTTAAGAAAACCAAATAGGGTACTTTTATCTCAGCAGCTCTTGCATAAATAAACCTCCGTGGCGCGAGGCCCCTTGGACCGCACACCGGCAGTGGCTCACGTCGCCCATGCTTTACGCCGCCTCTGATCCTACCCCTTTCCACTAAGCCTAAACGTGGCTAAGTTACACTGCTTTATTACGGAGTTCTGGTGCTAACCTTGAGTAGGTAGTAGGCAGTTCATTGAAACTATTCTAGTGACCGTCACCACTGAAAAGTCAAGAAAGCAAAATACGCAATTTAGTTTACTTGGATGTCAATTTTTTTCCAGTTATGTTGGTTTAAAAATCAAACTACTGCATCGATCTTGATAAAAATTGTGTGGGATCAACCTGAAAGTATATCCTTTCAAATAAAGAAAGAATTATCGAAATTGGTTCATAAATGACGGAGTTGCTAGGTAACAAACATAGCAAAAGCAACCGAATTGATAACCTCCTCCTTTCGAGTCAGTTATAAAAATAACAATTAAACTTTTGCGATTTGAACACCCAATTAAGTAGATTATGTATTTTGTACGCGATTAAGACTCCGTTGATAAACAATTATAGATTTTTTTGTATTCGTTCGGCTTTATTCATGTTCTGATTTTTGTGAGACAATAAAAAATAATCAACTTGCATACCGTAGTGATATCGCAAAGGTTAAACTAAAGATTACGTAGCCCGCCACCGACGACTTTCTCTGTAACTGACGATCAGATCACCCGTGGGATGAGTGATCATTATGACGTGTTTACAACAGAACGTTGTCATGGGTTAGATGACAAATAAAATTGTTAAAAAATAAAATAAAATTGTTTGTGTACGGTTGTTAATTCCACTTGAAACTGTGGAGTTATCAATAAAATATTTGTATTTGTTTTTGTATATAAAACATGTCAAGGCCCTTGGGCCTCAAATACCTTTACGAACTAAATGTATGACAACATTCTTTAAAAAATGTTTAGCCATTCTATAACAGTATCGTACCTATTCTGGGCTATGCAAAGTCTTTTCATATACAAGGTAAGGAAAACTTGAAAAAAGACTTATTCAAAATTCTAGAAACTGTTTTTTTTTTGCAGGCTTGCGTTGAGGGTAATCTCAAATCCCTCCAAGTGATGTGGAACACCAAGCTTTCTTCTGTCGGTGTCGTCATTGCGTCCAAAGGATATCCCGAAACATCCACCAAGGGCTGCGTTATTAGCGGTAACTATCGAATATGGCTGTAAAATGTTATGGTAAAAAACGTAATATAAAATAAAGTAGGACACCCTGGGACTCGGTGGAGTGACGATATACGTAAGGCAGTGTGCATTGACTGGTAGCAAAAAGAGAAAGATCGGGCTAGCTGGCGTGCATTAGGAGAGGACTATGTCCAGTGGATTGGTGATGATGATGATGACGTCATGCTATGCAAGACATAATCAGATGCAAATTAGCACTAAATGATAATTCAGAGCTCATAAATTAAAAAAACAAATTTGCCTAAAACGTCAACTTAGCAATAGGTAATGCCAAAAAATAATCACTAGCATTACTAAAGGCTAAAAACGTCTCCGCTTATTGGTTATTGCAACACATTACAAAGTTCGCATAAAAAAAAAAAAAAAAAAAAAAAATCGCAGGACATTACACACAGCGCCATCTGACCCCAAACTAAGCAAAGCTTGTACTATGGGAGTCAGATAACTGATAGAATACTTAAATATATTTTTTTTTGTAAATACATACTTATAATACATACAGTACACCCAGACACAGAACAAACATTTGGTTTTATATCACAAAATGCTTGTCCTGGGTGGGAATCGAACCCACGCCCCACAGCTCTTGAAGCAGACATGCTACCAATGAGCCAACAGGGCTGTCATAACAAAAACATCCCTTGGTTTTGGTCAATAAATGATTCTATTCTTATTGATTTTTAGGTCTATCGCAAGTGCAGTCGAACCCCGGTTTGGTGGTGTTCCACAGCGGTGTGGGCCGCGGTGCGAACGGCACGCTGGTGACGTGGGGCGGGCGCGTGCTGCTGGTGTGCGCGCGCGCCGCGTCGCTGCGCGCCGCAGCCGCCGCGGCCACCGCCGCCGCCGCAGTCATCGACTTCCCCGGCGCGCAATACAGAAAAGACATCGCGCACAGGGCCTTCACCAAGTGAGCTATTTCCTATTAAAACTGCTTCATCTTCTTTTACATTTTTATAAAATAAATGATACCTCAATTTTACCGAGTTTACCCGCCCTCTATACATATTTTCGATTATTATTAGGACTTAATCGCGCACAAAATACTTTTTTTTTGTCGATACGTTACCGAGACGAATCGCCATCTACAGTCTGTTCATGACAACGGCTATTACGTACGACAGCTCTATATCTTAAATACCACAGTCCAAACACATAAAGCCCTTCTAAACCACGATGACTATGACTACTTGATGGCTAGGCGAGTTTTCAGAATGCCTACACCTCCATATGAATCTTTACTAGGTTTTAGAAGACCAGATTTTTCTCACCCCAATACATATAACAACGTATGCAGGCAGTGTGCTATTCTTGGCAGCAATACTTCAATGTGCAAAATTATAGTTAAAAAATGGCTATTGACCCTTTCGTATGACAAAACAGAAAACTTAATAACATTCAAGTCTCCTTATCCGTAATATAATGTATAAAAAGAGTAGCATCCACTATCTAGTTATAGCTATATATATATATTTCCATGTTTAACTTCCTTAACTATTAACAAGAAATTTAGAGTATAATTTGTTTATTGTGTTCTATATACATATTTGGCATTGTATAAATACATTTACTGTAATTTTTAAGCAACTCGTGCTCTGAACCCCATAGCACAGGCCACGTTGCCTAGTTTGGGGGCCAACGAAACTTTGTAAATGTTTTGTTTTTCTTTTGGCAATAAAATTATTATTATTATTATTGTAACATAATCATCGAGGTAAATAAACAAAACTAATTTATAGTATTTTGTGTGCGATTAAGCCCTGGTGATAAACATAATTATGCATGAAATGTATACATCAAGGTATTTAACTTTCGCCGAATTTTCTCAAAAAAAATATAAGTTAACCCTTTTTTATAGTCCATATATTTTTGTTTGTTATATTTTGGTCCGTTGTGAGATTTTCATTTTGCTTGTACGATAACAATTTTCACGTTTTGTTTCAGCATGTAATTCCATGGGCATAAAATCGAGTTTCCTTTGGCATATAAACGGGTTCGTTTAAGGTGGTTCGATTTCCATACAAACAATTTTTTTCCATTTATGGACAAATGGAGCATAATTTTACAGTGAAATCACAGTTACTGACATTTATTTTGGTCTTTATTTACGGTAAATCACAATTGCTAACAATCTATTGTTTTATTCAAGCAATTGTGATTTACCGCAAATAAAGACCAAAATAAATGCCAGTAGCTGTGATTTCACTGTAAAATTATGCTCCATTTGTCCATAAATGGAAAAAAATTGTTTGTATGGAAAACGAACCACCTTAAACGTGTTTTTACATTCCATTGCCTACATAGACTTTGTGATAGTATTTGAACTGAATTTTTAATGTGCATTTTCCATTTGTTGCTTACTTTGTCATATAAGGAAAATTAGACAGGTAAGATAAAAATCATTGTCAAAAATACATTTTTTTTTAATAAACATCTTTTTCGTATTATTGGGTTTCACTCATCTATCCCTTAAGTTGATCATAAGTCTTCTTACATTTGTAGTGATTTTTAGGATTGTTTGTAGTAATTAAAACATTGATTTTACCATTAACATTTTTGGCATCACTAATTCAAAAAACCTAGGTAATCATTATTATCTTTATATAGTAAAAAAATTAAAAACAACGCTCTTTACACGGAGTTCCCCAGATAACAGTCCAAGCTCCAGGGTACTGAAAGAATAATACCCTGTACAGATCTTTAAATTCAAAATGCAACCCTCCCCGGCTGAGGTATAAAACCTACACATATCTCAAATAACCGTCTAAGCCTAAAGATGGCCACAAAACTCCTGGAAGACACTGAAAACGTTAAGAACGATCTGGTCCTTAATTGAGCTGGAGTTGCTTTACTATACAAGCTGTAAGCTTAAGGTATACTAAGCCTAAAGGGATTCTTGTACTCACCATTATGAATTTTTTTTTAATTTTATGGACATAACTCTAAAAGAAAATCAGCTGCTTCATTCGGTCAAGAGTCGATGTAACTTTCCTACAGCTTCTTTTTCACGATTTCTGAGTTGTGTTGTTTGTTGTCGGCTGTGGTTGATGTGGTTTGCTGGGCGTGGGTCTCTTCTCGTTGTGACAAGTTCACCACGTTTGCCAAGTCCGGGTTGGTAGACATATCTTGGAGAACTTTTTTCATTTTTAAGATCTGTCGGACATGTGGGTTTCCTCACGACGTTTTCCTTTACTATTTGAAGTCATCGGAAATATGCACATAACTTAGAAAAGACTAAGGTACGTGCCTTGGGATTCAAACTCAGGACTTCCAGATTGGAAGCCAGATGGTCGCCCAACAAGGCTGCCGAAACTTCACCGTCTGGCTTGTCCCAGTTTATTTAAAAAGCACATTTTTATTAGCGATGATAGCTCAGTGGTTAGCGCGGTAGGTTCGCATGCCGAAGGGCGTGGGTTCAAACCCCAACAATGAGCTTGAGCTGCCGGTGAAGGAAAACATCGTGAGGAAACCATAGCATGGTGGTAGGGTACTTTCTAGTACTCGGCTGGCTAGCTACCACCCTCAAGTTGAAAATCTGCCGCCAAGCATCTAACGGTGTGTTCCGGCAGCCTCACTTGAGAGCCAGTTCCATTCCAGCCTAGGTGTGCTTTACCATCTTCGACCACGCCTTCACTTAACATCAGGTGAGCTGTGGTCAAAACACCTGGCCTGTTAAACATTAAAAAAAAAAAAAAAACATTTTTTTTGCAGCGAAAACTTTACAATCGAGAATTCTTCCAGAGTTAACGGACTATCGTACCTACAAAGCGGGGTAGATATCGACGCAGCTGCCGAGTTAGTACGCAAAATAGAGCCCATCGCCACGGCTTCACACAGACGCGGGGTGCTGGGAAGACTTGGCTGCTTCAGCGGTCTCTTCCAGCTGTCTGCCATGGACCCCAGCCTTAAAGACCCCGTCCTCGTTCAGGGGACTGACGGCGTTGGCACTAAACTTAAGGTAATTTATACCAATACGCAAATTGACTTATGCCGCTGCAACAATTATGCGAAAAGAAAAAAAATCTGTTATGTCTTTTTTAAAATTATTTTTTGCAGCTGACTCGTCAGTCAGTCAGTCATATAAACATTCCTACCTAATTACAGATTGCGGAAACAATGACAAAATACGACACCATAGGCCAGGATCTTGTGGCGATGTGCGTGAACGACATTCTATGCGCGGGCGCGGAACCTTTTGCGTTTTTGGACTACATGGCGTGTGGAAGGCTTCAGGTGGACGTTGCATGCACTATTGTAAGGGGGATCGCTGATGCGTGCCTGCTTTCTGGATGTGCTTTACTTGGTAAGTGCGTAGATTTAGAGGGGTTAGTTACTGAGGAATCAACATTCAAATTCCACTAATATAATAAATGTAAAAGTTTGGACGGATGGATGTTTGTTACTCTTTCACGCAAACACTACTGAACGGATTTGGATGAAATTTGGTATGGAGTTAGCTGATACCCTGGATTAAGACATAGGCTAGTTTTTATCCCGAAACCATGTAGCGGATAACACCGCGGAGCGCAGCTAGTACAGAACATTTTATTGACCGCCTGTGTAGCGTAGGATCTCATTTATGATAAAACGGCTTAACATGCAAACAAATCATGCATGCGTCTAAAATCTACTATTTGTTTTTGTTTTTTTTTATGCGGAATTACTCACGTGTAATTATATCAGATACTCGGACTATAGTTTTGGCTACATCCGGTGGCTTTCTTTATGGAGACAAAAGTATGTACCTACAATACGCGTGCGGCCCTACTTCGACTATAATTTAAGCGTGAGTTATCTCGCATAAATGAAGCGAACGTGTCAAAACTACGTCAGTTTCTTGGTATACGCATTGAAGACTTCTTTAAAATTATGTTTCTCACGCACAGAATACTATACCTAAATTCTTGTTTTTTTCTTTTTTTTTTTAATTGGTTCACTAAACTGACCGTTACATAAAATATGAATTTCGGTAAACATTCATGAAAAGCAAAAAACGTGAATAATTACATTAAGGTATGTACGTAAGTATTAAGTGACAAGCTTTAAATTAATATGAAAAGATTTGATTTTACCTGGTGTAGTGTTAAAAAATTCAAAATAAGCCTTGTTTATATTAACTGTCCCACTGCTGGGCACGGCCCTTATTTCACATTGAGTAGGGTATAGTTGTAGTCTACCACGTTGGCCAAGTGCAGGTTGGCACTCTTCACACATGAAGAGCAACTTTTTTTAAGAACTCTAGAAAATGCAGTTTTCCTTCACCGTTTTAAGTCGGCGGCTATACCTAAATTAGTTTTATTTATTTACCTCGACAAAACGCATTCCTTTGTCCAGGCGGTGAAACAGCTGAAATGCCGTCTATGTACGACATCGGAAAATACGATCTCGCTGGATTCGCGGTCGGTGTAGTAGACAATTCTAAACAACTACCACGGTCCAATGAAATAAAAGCTGGGGACGTTGTACTGGCGCTGTCTTCTACTGGCGTTCACAGCAACGGGTACAGCCTGGTGCAGAAGATTATGGCTGAAGGTGGACACAGGTAAAATACTT
This sequence comes from Biston betularia, assembly GCA_905404145.2. Taxonomy (NCBI): domain Eukaryota; kingdom Metazoa; phylum Arthropoda; class Insecta; order Lepidoptera; family Geometridae; genus Biston; species Biston betularia. The sequence goes on from FR989876.1 coordinate 12,986,501, forward strand.
ACGTTTTTATTGTCAATTCTGGTCTATATTTTTTTTTTTTATATAAAACTTCTTTTTGACGATTCCATAATTTAATTGGACGAGAATGGAGAGTTAACATTTCAAGGACAAGTTCACGTTTAAGCACATTTCTTTACATGCAAATACAAATGTTTTATTGATAACACCAAACCTGCAGGTCATTTTTCCATTGATGTTTAAAAATAAGATAAAAAATGGTAAAATCATATCACATACTCGTCTGGCTAGCTACCAACTTCAAGATGAAAATCTGTCGCCAAGCAGCTAACGATGGGTTTACTACTTTTGACCACACTGTCAGTAAACATCAGGTGAGTTGTGGTCAAACACTTAGCCTAAAGGAAAGAAATTGGATGAAAAAAGTCTTCCGTAGAGATTTTTTTTTTTTTAATATCGTGGTACGTTACTCAGCGCCATCTGATCCCAAACTAAGCAAAGCTTGTGTGATGGAAGTCGGATAACTGATAGAATACTTATTTTTTTGTAAATACATACTTATAATACATACAGGACACCCAGACACAGAACAAACATTTGTTTATACTACAAACTGTTTGTCCTGGGTGGGAATCGAACCCATGGCCTTCGGCTCTTGAAGCAAACATTCTACCAATGAACCAACAGGGCTGTTATGGTTGATAGGCTAGATGTTTGACAACAGTTCACCAGATACCAGTTATTCTGCCGCTAAGCAGTACTGTGTAAACATTACTGTGTTCCGGTTCGAAGGGTACTGCAGCTAGCGAAATTACCGGGCTGTTAAGACTAACCATCGAAAGTCTCAAAGTAATGAGCGCCAAAGCAGTGATGCCCTGGACTTTGTTTTGTTACTCAAAGTTCTGTGTATCGCTGCAATGGTCATGGATAGGCGTTATCTTTTACCATCAGGAGAGCGTCTCGTTCGTCTCATTACTTCTTACATAAAAAAAAAAAAAGATGTTAAATGACGGTGTGGTCGAAGATAGTAAACACACCTGGCCTAGAATGGAATTAGATCTAAAGTGACGCTGCCGTTGAGTTATAAAATTATTTTTTTGTAGGTACACAGAAAAAGCTCCATTCAGCACCACTAACAAGTCATTCGGTGAAGAGTTCTTAGTACCTACTGGTATTTACGTCAAAGAACTGTTACCGGCTGTAAAGAAAGGGCTCGTCAAAGGTCTGGCTCATATCACTGGAGGTGGCTTACTGGAAAATATACCGAGGATCTTGCCTACCAGTGTGAAAGTTACTTTGGACGCTACTAAATTCAACATAAAGCCGATTTTCGGATGGCTGCAAGCTAAAGGTATGTTTTTTTACAATTTTAAGTGTTGACAGGTATAAATTAAAAAAAAAAGAGCTACTCTATGATTCTAGAGTATATTTCATTTTCACTTAAAATATAGCAAAAATTCTAAGGAAGTATATAAACATGTATTCTAAGGAAATGTCGCACTAACATTGTAAAGGCCAAAGTTTGTGTGTTTGTATGTATGTTACACTTACTTCTTCAGGCTCAAAAGGTTGGATCAATTTTGATAAAATTTAGTGTGGAGGTAGCTGACACAGTGCACACAGTGGGCACAGCTAGCCATATACACAAAATTGTTTCTAGTTTTGATATGTACGTATAAAAATATTCTATTTTGAGATTCTTCAAAGCTATTCTGGAGTTATATAATTCACGCTTATAAGAATAAGCGGAAATACACTAAATATTTACACTCCAGAAAACTTTAAAATTAATTTCCGCAAAGTAATTACATATCTTAGACTAGAGATTTTATAAAGAAAAGGTTCTAATTGGCCATGTATTCATTTTAATGACAATTATTCTGTCATTTATGTGAAATGAGATTTACACAGCGAAATGCAGTCTAAAAAAAATAGGCACAACACAAAGAAGTTAAGTAATACTGTAACAATTGGTGTTGTACTTCATTGCCAACACTAACCACGGCAAGTTTAGTCGCGGTTTTAGTTGCCCGCGTTTCAGTCAGCTACCCCAGCCCGCATCAATTTGGGACAAATTTAAGTTGATCGTTGTTTTGCAGGTCTGGTGTCGGACTTCGAAATGCTGCGAACTTTCAACTGTGGTGTCGGTATGGTGATCATAGCGGATGCGGCAAACGTGGCAGAATTACTCGACACGGTAGAGGGGGTTGCCGTCGTGGGCGCCGTCGAAAACATGACCAGGGAAGGTGGGTCAAGTGCGTATTATTCGCGTACTTACTGCGCTTTTTTATTTTACAAGTAATGACACTAAGTATACTCTCGTACAAAGGCTGTAGTAGATAAGATACCACCTATACCATGATATTTAATATTATTATTAAGTAATTTCTCGGACTCTCTCTCTCTCTCTCTCTCTCTCTCTCTCTCTCTCTCACACACACACTTATCAATCAACGATCAAGTCGAAATTTGGTATGCTGTTACTGGCGTCGGGGGGTGTTATAAATTTACAATTTACAAAACAAATTGTAAGTATATTAGTATTTGTATATTGGTATATATATATATCTATTTGTATCAGTATTGTGACGAGCGGAATCGTAAGGCCTGACAGAGTACAACGATTCCAGTTTCACTTACCTTCTGATACGAGCCCCCACAAAAGCTTGAAGTAACACAGCAAGCTATGGAAAGGGCTGGGCTCAGGATTTCTCTACGAGATCCAATGAGATCCGTAGAAGAACTAAAGCTACCGGCATAGCCCAGCGGGTATGCAAGTTTTGAAGGGTTTGAAGTGGCGGTGGGCAGGGCACATAGCACGCAGAACTGATGGCCGATGGGATGGATTTTTATAATGATGTGTATTCTCAGGAGGCCACCAAGTTGTAGTAGATAAGTTCAAAGAAGCGATGGAGCCGCTGACTTCCCCATACGTGGCCGGTGAACAGGCGCCGTTGAAATCTCTGTCTTACAAGGACAGCGGCGTCGACATCGAGGCGGGAGATTCGCTCGTCAGCATGATCAAGCCTTTAGCCAGGTGAGAATAAGGTCTTCATTACATAGGTAGATAGAAACTAAAGAACCTTATGCACTCCGGTTTTTTAATTCACGGAAAAAATTTAAACAAAGAAATGTCTTTGTATGTCAATGTCAAAGTGACAGTTCGGGTGTAATAAACATTTTTAGACTTTGATTTTTTGTTTAGTAAATAATTTTAGCATAATTCGCCACATAACCGTATGGAAAGGACTTGGGGGATATTCCCCGCTACCTACACCATCAAATATATAAAATGTTTATATCAGCAAAATTTATAATAGGTAATAGAGAATAAAATAAAATTTAACGACACCAATAACAAACATCTACTGGTACAAAATTACAAAAACAACAAACAATGAGGAGGCAGATTTATAATTATATATATATTCGACCTTAAAAATATGAAACATGAACAAAGAAAATCACGAAAATGTTGTAGACCCCAGCAATGCTACCAGTTAGATTTTTTTAATTCCACCTTATTTGTAAAACATATTTTTATTTCCCTACACATGCATGATTACTAAGGCAATACAAATATTTGATGCTACATAAAATTTTGTTTAATGAGTAAAAATTTACTGTCTTTCACATAATTATGAAATCTACTAATTACCTGGTTATTTCTTTTTCTTAATTTTTTCGGTCAATAAAAAACCGGAATATATATAGAATCTCTTTATTGTGCACATCACAAATAAAAAAAAAAATACATAAACATTTACGTAACTGAATGACAGAAAGTAACAGAAAAAATGTTGTACATTCATGCAGGTCTACGACTCGTTCTGGTGTGTTGGGAGGTCTTGGAGGATTTGGCGGCTGCTTCCAACTGAAAGCTGTCGAGCAAGAGTACAAGGTACTTTCCATATTAAACATATCACACTATTAAAGACACTAAGACATTCTTTACAAAATTAATATGGTTTAAGATATTTATTTTCTCAAAAAGAATATAGTACTCACTTATATATGAGAAAAATACATGTTTTTCCTTAATTAGGGCAGGTTCTTACGAATTGCAAACATACAAGCGAGACGAAACAAACAGTGGCCAGTAGGCAGAAAATTTGTTGACACCGTAGTGAACTAATGAGTTAGGCTGTTAGCAATAATAACAAAACAGATTTTTTTTTTGTATGGTTGACAGGCTAGTTGTTTGACCACAGCTCACCTGATGTTAAGTGACGGTGTGGTCGAAGATGGTAAAGCACACCTAGCCTGGAATGGAACTGGCTCTTAAGTGAGGCTGCCGGAACACACCGTTAGATGCTTGGCGGCAGATTTTCAACTTGAGGGTGGTAGCTAGCCAGCCGAGTACTAGAAAGTACCCTACCACCATGCTATGGTTTCCTCACGATGTTTTCCTTCACCGGCAGCTCAAGCTCATTGTTGGGGTTTGAACCCACGCCCTTCGGCATGCGAACCTACCGCGCTAACCACTGAGCTATCATCGCTACAGATTCTATTACGTATCGCGTTGGCTTAGTGAGTGATGGCAATGTTGTTATAACTATCTCCTTATATATTCCCGATGTATTTTTAAGTATTAGTTTGTGATGATGATGTGGCTTTACTTTTTTTAGCCCAAACAAAATTACAAACACTGCTGCAATAGTATTTGTTATATATAATTTCGCTAGCTGCAGTACCCTTTAAACCGGAACACAGTAATGAGTACACACTACTGCTTAGCGGCAGAATATCTGGTACTGCGGTGGTACCTCCCTAGACGACCTCCTGCTAAGGAGATCTACCACCCTATTTAGACTACCAAAATTTTTAACTTCAGCCCTACTAACGTAACTTTCATTCGTCATTGTGACAAAGTCTCTCCTCCAGGACCCAGTTTTAGTCCTGGCCGCAGACGGAGTCGGTACCAAGCTGAAGATTGCCCAGAAGATCAATCATCACAACACCATCGGAGTGGACCTGGTCGCAATGTGCGTTAACGATATATTGTGCAACGGAGCAGCACCGCTGACTTTTTTGGACTACTTCGCTTGTGGCTCTTTGGACGTCAACGTAGCCAGGAATGTGGTGTCCGGAGTGGCTGAGGGGTGTAGACAAGCATCAGCTGCTTTGATAGGTAATTTTACACTTGGATCATTAGTAGCGAAGTCCAAAATCTTTTACGGTATTCCATGTTAATCTTTTTCGGTGTGTTCCGGCAGCCTCACTTGAGAGCCAGTTCCATTCCAGGCTAGGTGTGCTTTACCATGTTCGACCACACCTTCACTTAACATCAGGGGAGCTGGGGTTAAACAACTAGCCTGTCAACCATAAACAAAAAAAAAAAAAAAATCTGGTGTGGTACGTCGGTTTCATCGGATCTAGTTTTGGGTAAATTAAGAAGTATTGCTCCAGTATTCGGCTATAGGTAATGAATCTTGAATCTTGGGTTGCACGCGTTGAGCACTTACAGGAAAGGGAGAACTGAGCTTGGCTCTAAGGTATCGTATCTGGAACGAAGTAATTCGCCGGAGAAATAAAGTAACCGACAGTAATCAGTAATATTTATTGGCCATGCCAGCGTTCAGGTTCAAAGTATAATTGAAATCTTTCAATTATACTTTGAATAAGTGAAGCTAGGTATATAATTATAATTTGTATGCTATTTATTAAGTTATCAACAACGAACATAATTCTATTTAAAGTGCAGGCTCCGTTTATCTGTTACACAGAAATGAGGATTCCGGGAACCTCATTGACATATTCACTTAATTTGTAAAATGGATTGCTTTCAAAGAAAATTTAAGTTTTTTTTTTTTTTTTTTTTATTGTTGACAGGCTAGTTGTTTGACCACAGCTCACCTGATGTTAAGTGAAGGTGTGGTCGAAGATGGTAAAGCACACCTAGCCTGGAATGGAACTGGCTCTCAAGTGAGGCTGCCGGAACACACCGTTAGATGCTTGGCGGCAGATTTTCAACTTGAGGGTGGTAGCTAGCCAGCCGAGTACTAGAAAGTACCCTACCACCATGCTATGGTTTCCTCACGATGTTTTCCTTCACCGGCAGCTTAAGCTCATTGTTGGGGTTTGAACCCACGCCCTTCGGCATGCGAACCTACCGCGCTAACCACTAAGCTATCATCGCTACAAAAAATTTTAAATACAGTAATACACTTATGGCCGATGGGGCTGCAAAGTTCTGGAGTGGAGGCCACGAACCGGCAAGCGCAGCGTAGGGCGTCCACCCACAAGGTGGACAGACGACCTAATAAAGACCGCAGGAACGCGCTGGATGCGAGCCGCTTCCAACCGGTCTTTGTGGAGGTCGATGGGGGAGGCCTATGTCCAGCAGTGGATGTCCTACGGCTGAAATGATGAATACACTTAGGCAATTTGTTATACACTAGCGGACGCCTCGCGGTTCCAACCGCGTAGTTCCCGTTCCCGTGAGAATACAAGGATAAAAAGTAGCCTGTGTCATCCTGAGATAGTGTAGCTTTCCAACGGTGAAAGAATTTTTGAAATCGGTCCAGTAGTATCGGAGCCTATTCAATACAAACTAACCTTTCCTCTTTATAATAGATTAATAATAAATAATAAATATCGTAGGACTATACACACAGCGCCATCTGGCCCCAAACTAAGCAGAGCTTGTGTGATGGAAGTCAGATAACTGATAGAATACATAAATACTTTTTTTTTTTTGTAAATACAAACAGTACACCCAGACACAGAACAAACATTTGTTTATTCACAAAATGTTTGAACCCACGCCCTACAGCTCTCAAGGCAGATATACTACCAATGAGCCAACGGGGCTGTCATGTGTATACCATAATATGGACATACCATGACCTACTAAATTACGTTATGTATTCTACCTTATTCTAACTGCCCCATGTGTGGTAGGTGGTGAGACAGCGGAGATGCCAGGGATGTACGAGCCAGGCGTGTACGACATCGCTGGTTTCGCGCTTGGAGTCGTCGAGCGCAGTCACATCCTCCCCAAGATCAACGACATCAATGTAAGTGCATACAGTTTTACGCTATCACTTGTCTCTTTATACTTTTTAATTCTAATAATTTTCTGTTTTTGTAGGTGGGCGATATTATAATAGGTCTTCCCTCGAACGGGGTGCATAGTAACGGGTTCAGTTTAATCCACAAACTAATGAAGAAGGCAGGACTCACTCTCTCGGATAAAGCACCTTTCAGCAACGAGGGATATACATACGGTAAGAGATTTTTTTATTATTTTTTTATTATAGATAGGCTTGCGTTTGACCGCCATCCCTCCTGATGTTAAGCGAAGATGCGGTCTACTGTGGAGCACGCTTGCCTAGATGAAACCGATTCACTCGCGACTTGAAGGTACCCAGACTATATAAATAAATAAATAAATAAATATCGTAGGACTATACACACAGCGCCATCTAACCCCAAACTAAGCAGAGCTTCTGTGATGGAGGTCAGATAACTGATAGAATACATACATACTTTTTTTTTTTAAATACATACTTATAATACATACAGAACACCAGAACAAACATTTGTTTATTCACAATATGTTTACTCTGAGTGGGAATCGAACCCACGCCCTACAGCTCTCAAGGCAGATATACTACCAATGAGCCAACGGGGCCAATTGGGGAACACCCACTGGGGCAGCAGATTCCAATGTCTAGCGGTACGTATGAAGAAGGTGGAATCAAACCGCTTAGTCCGAGCTTTTGGAACATCAACCATCAAGCGGTGCCGCTTTTTAGGGCTCCTGGCTGTCCGATAGTAGAATGGGCAAGGTGGAATTAGGTCATGCAGATCTGAAGCACACTCCCTATAATGTATCCGGTAGAAAACCGTCAGACAAGCAACTTTGTGTCGATGTTATGTAAATTGTATTGTTTAAGATTATTGTGTAACGTGGGCTATTACAATCTGGGTTTTTTTTTTTGTTATGTAAAATTAATGAGACGAACGAGACGCTCTCCTGATGGTAAGAGATAACGCCTGTCCATGACCATTGCAGCGATACACAGAACTTTGAGTAACAAAACAAAGTCCAGGGAATCACTGCTTTGACGCTCATTAATTTGAGACTTTAGATGGTTAGTCTCAACAGCCCTGTAATTTCGCTAGCTGCAGTACCCTTCGAACCGGAACACAGTAATGTTTACACACTACTGCTTAGCGGCAGAATATCTGGTACTGCGGTGGTACCTACCTAGACGACCTCCTGCTAAGGAGATCTACCACCAAGTAAAATCTGGGATAATACGTATTCGTCGATCCTATGCGTGGGTCTGAACTGAGGCGGTAACAAGTATACATGTACTTGCGTACCTTGGACTTCTCCAGACCTCCGATAACGTAAGATGTGATCATGACTTGGAGACTCACTTGTTCCAGGCGAGGAGTTAATAAAGCCGACCCGCATCTACGTCAGTAGTGTGCTGCCTGCGCTACAGAGCGGGCATGTAAAGGCGGTCGCACACATCACTGGCGGTGGTCTTCTAGAGAACATTCCGCGCGTTATACCCGACTCAGTGAGAGCGCGCCTCAACGCACACTGGTGGCATGTGCATCCGGTAATATCAATATTATGTAGTATTTAATATAAACTTCCATCAACGAACTATGGAGTTCTGGAGTGGAGACCACGGACCGGCAAGCGCAGCGTAGGACGTCCAGTAGGACGCAGCGTAGGAGGTGGACAGATGACGTAATAAAGACCGCAGGAACGCGCTGGATGCGAACCACTTGCAACCGATCTTTGCGGAAGTCAATGGGGGGAGGGGGGACGTCCTACGGCTGAAATGACGATGATGATGATGAACGAGCCATGTAGTTTGTAAAATTTTGAAAATATTAGAAGGTTTCCTCAAGTTGAAAATCTGCCAAAGCACCTAACGGTTTCCGACAACTTCACTTCAAGCTTTCAAGGCTTTGCTCGTCATGTTTTTTTCTTTTTGTGTAAATGTAATCAGACGAACGAGACTCTCTCCTGATGGTAAGAGACAACGCCTGTCCATTACCATTGCAGTGATACACGGAACTTTTAATAGTAAAACGAAAGTCCAGGGACCGTTGCTTTGGCGCTCATTACTTTTAGACTTTCGATGAAAGTACTCGACGGATCTGGGTGAAAGTTTGCATGTAGGTACTTTAGGCCCTGGAATAAAACATAGGATACTTGTATACATTTTATTTATTTATTATTTTATATACCTTGAATACTCAAACTGAACTTCTGCAAAGTAACGCTTGAATCAATCAATTTATCGACAATATTGTTATCAGGTGTTTGCGTGGATTGCGGAAGCGGGTTCGGTGTCTGATGAGGAAATGCTGCGGACGTTCAACTGCGGCATCGGGATGGTGCTCGTCGTGGCTCCGGAGGACCAAGCTGATGTGAGTTTTTGGATAAAAAAGCTTTTATTTCTGATATTTGTTATTTTTAACCCCCGATGCAAAAACGACGGGGTGTTATAAGTTTGACGTGTATGTGTCTGTAGCATCGAGCTCCCGAACGGATGAACCGATTTTGTTATTTTTTGTTTGAAAGGTGAATTAGTCTCCCGACTAATATTCTGAGCTATGTTTGATGAAAATCGGTCCAAGATGGCCGCCGCCACAAAATGGCGGATTACATATTTTTTCACAACTCCCTCAATATGGGTATCAAATGAAAGGGCTTGACTAGTACAATACTATACACAATGATCAATTTCAAGTCCAAAATGGTCGCCACCACAAAATGGCGAATTACATTTTTTTTTATGTGACTTGATCGAAAGTTGGAAGTTGTTTAAAGATAAACAGCTCTTACGTATGTGAGTATTTACCACTGATGAATTCAAAACTTTGTATGTGTTGCCGTTGTCGGGGGTTTTTTATTTTAAATTTATACTTGTGTTTTATAATATTATGTAGTGATTTAGGCTTCGTGTATTTAAGTGATGAAAAATAAATATGTTTGTTGTATATAGGTGATGAACCTGACGCGTTCGTTCGGTGCGATGGTAATCGGCAGCATTCAGGCGCGGCCCGCGGCCGGCGCGAGGGTGGTCGTCGACAACTTCGCTTCCGCAGTCGACTTCACCCGACGCATGCCGCTGCTGCCCAGCAAAAAGGTCACAATTTGTAGCGATGATAACTATACAATTGATTTAACAATTTGTTAAGCGGAAATAAACTAAATATATATATGTCGCATCGTCAGTGTTTTCAGCGCCATCGTCCAACATATGCCCATAAATAAAATAATCACGTTTTATTACTTTTAGCAATTTAATATCTCACTGGGCAAACGAAACGAGTAACAGTTCCAGTATTGTGGAGGGACCGATCTTAACGACGGCCAAATGGCAAGTGCTGTTCAACTAGCGCTCCTCCACCGGCTAGGCTCTGTTGTAGCACGAAGTTCGCCGACAATCGATATCATCGCCACGGTGCTGCCATCCCTTGGAACTCGTGCCGCGTTTCGTTTCACGTCCATATAAATGACGCCATATACATTGAATACATTGATAATATAGTTAGGTATATATATATGTATTATGTTTAAAATGTTTTTTTTTATATTATTTAATCTTTTTTCATTTTTATCTATTTTTTAACTTATCGACACACCCCGCCCTTAGTTTAAAATCCTTTCCGTGTTAAGGTTGCCTGGAAGAGATCGCTTTTGGCGATAAGGCCGCCAATTGTTTCATTAGTATTAAGTCTCTATTTTTATATTTTCTTGTAATTTGGTGTATACAATAAAGAGTTATATTATTATTATATTTTTGTTAATTTCATTTATCTCTCGTTAGTTGAGGGAGCAACGTTTTTCACGGGCTTTTGGCCAAGCAAAAAACTGATGACTTTTATTGATTAAGGGATAAGAATTTTCGAACGTTATTATTATTATAATAACGTTATTATTATTATTGTTGAATGTTGGATGCTGAGATGTTTAGTCTCGCCTCCAGGTGGCGGTGTTGGTATCGGGAAGCGGCACCAACCTGCAGGCGCTGCTGGACGCGACACGGGACGTGACGCAGTGCATGTGCGCCGAGGTCTCCCTCGTCATATCCAACAAGAAGGACGCATACGCACTCAAACGCGCTGAAGCGGCCGGCGTGCCTACAAAGGTAACGTTTTTCTTTCTCTCTGCGAATTATTATGTTTTTTGTCATATCATTTTATTACATTGACAATTTTTTTTTTTAATATTAGTACTAAAAGTCACGTATTGATCTTTGTAAAATAAGCTCTCATTATCACCTTGAAACCATAAGATTTTAAATATTTGTTGATTAATTCAAAGAGTTATAGTAACGTTTTTTTTTTTTTACTATACACAGCGCCATCTGGCCCCAAACTAAGCAGAGCTTGTGTGATGGAAGTCAGATAACTGATAGAATACATGAATACTTTTTTTTTTTTGAAATAAATACATACTCATATATATACAGAACACCCAGACACAGAACAAACATTTGTTTATTCACAAAATGTTTGCCCTGAGTGGGAATCGAACCCACGCCCTCCAACTCTCAAGGCAGATATACTACCAATGAGCCAACGGGGCTGTCGTTATGTATTTCTGTTTCTGTCAGCACCATACGGGGAGCACGGATTTCCGAAACACAAGTTACTCTTAGCTTAGTTCGTAAATCCGAAGCTCAACTGGTTATATTTTATGTAAACACTGTTTTGGCAAAAATTGTAGGGCTAATTTAATTAGAATATGTGTTTAGTTAACGAGAAAATAAATGATTTGTTAATTGAAAATTCGAATAGAAGAAGTATTTTCATGTATTTTTGACAAGTCTTATTGTCGTAGTTAATAAACCTACTTGGTTATTAATTGCGACTCTTCGCCGTAAAATAAAAAGGAAATACATTATTTAAATTTTGAACATATAATTTTTATTTTAAAGAAACAAGATGTAACATTTTTAAATTAATATATTATTTTTTCTTTTGATAATAGTAGTATTACTTACTTTAGGTTATGGTTTGAACTCACCTTCGGCATACGAACCGACAGCACTAACCACTGAGTTGTCATCGCTACAAACGACAATCCCGTAATCCCGGGATTAGAAAAAAAGGTCCGTGCTCGAATCCCCTACCGCACATTGTGCATATTAGTAGGATTCCTGTAGGAGACCGAGTGAAAGTTTACTGTTCAAGTTTTAAATCTGAGACGTGTTTATTCCAGGTGTACAACTACAAAGATTATACATCTCGTGAAGAATTCGACCGCGCCATCTCGGCCGCGCTGGACGAGCACAAGATAGAAGTCGTATGTCTCGCTGGATATATGCGGATACTCTCCACGGAATTTGTCAAAAAGTAAGTTCCCGTATTCTACTCAACATCCCTGTCTCATATAGATACCGAAGCTGATATTCTGCCGGCAAGCAGTAGTGTGTTAACATTACTGTGTTGCGGTTTGAAGGGTACTGCAGCTAGTGAAATTACAATCTATTTAGACTACAATCGAATCGAATGTCTCAGAGTATAAATTAAAAAAACCCCCGACAGGTGTATAGTATTGTACTAGTCAAGCCCTTTCATTTGATACCCATATTGAGGGAGTTGTGAAAAAATCTGTAATCCGCCATTTTGTGGCGGCGGCCATCTTGGACACGGCCGATTTTCATCAAACATAATTAAGAATTATGAATGAATGAATCGCCCGACTATTTTTTTAATTAATTTATTTATTTATTATTATTGTCAGTTATCTGATTTCCATAGTACAAGCTTTGCTTAGTTTGGGATCAGATGGCGATAGCTTTACTTGGTGGTAGATCTCCTTAGCAGGAGGTCGTCTAGGTAGGTACCACCGCAGTACCAGTTATTCTGCCGCCAAGCAGTAGTGTGTAAACATTACTGTGTTCCGGTTTGAAGGGTAACTGCAGCTAGCGAAATTACTGGGCTGTTGAGACTAACCATCGAAAGACCCAAAAGTAATGAGCGCCAAAGCAGTGATGCCCTGAACTTTGTTTTGTTACTTAAAGTTCTGTGTATCGCTGCAATGGTCATGGTCAGGCGTTATCTCTTACCATCAGGAGAGCATCTCGTTCGTCTCATTACTATTAAGATTAAAAAAAAACTTCCGCAAAGTACCTAACCCTTGAACTGAATCAATCAATTATTATCTGAGCTTGTTTTACATTTAATTTTGTCTATAGTTTATTGTATTACGTAATTGTCGCAAGTGTATAAGCTAGTCGCTGTTCGCACAGATGGTACGGACGCATGATCAACATCCACCCGTCCCTGCTTCCGCGGCACCCTGGCCTGAAAGCTCAGCAGCAGTGCATCGAAGCAGGCGACGTGGAGAGCGGCTGTACCGTCCACTTCGTCGATGTAAGTATCGCATCAACAACGACCGCAAAACGCATAGAGTATATATACTGTATGTATTATAAGTGTATGTATTTATAAAAAAAAAAGTATTTAAGTATTCTATCAGTTATCTGTCTTCCATCACACAAGCTCTGCTTAGTTTGGGGGCAGATGGCACTGTGTGTAATGTCCTGCGATATTTATTATATTTTATGTTACTGTAAAAGATTTTTAGAAGAACGTTAAATTCTAAGATTTACCAACTTTTAATAGTAAGAGTCCGAACCGTTCTAATATCATCGTTTATTTCGAACTTTTACCACCATTTACTTGGTAAATGTTGAAATAAACATGTCAGAAAGTAGTGAAAATATCTAAGAGGTGGTTGATTGAGGGATGCTACTCCTGCTGCGCGTTTAGTTTGAAGTGCACGAAGGATCATAAATTTAGTAAGATTGTCTCGGTAAACTAATATTAATTTGTTATTTCCTTTAGGGTTGGTTTATAGATCTCATTTATTTAGTAGATTTCATTTCACTATGAATATAGGCTTGATGAAAATGCCCTTTTTCAGTCTTTTTTTTTTCTTTGGTTTTGGCGTCGCGTTTTAGCATTTGCCAGTGTCAAGTATTTATATAGTTTCAAGTTTCAAAAGTTAAATAAGTGTCCTCGTAGCTAGTTATAGTCAAAGTCCAGTCTGTGTCAGTCAAGTCCAGTAATGCTTTAGTAAAGTAGTGGCGACTTTACTATAAAGCTTCGATGGAGTTTTGGAAGCACCACGAAAAGTCATGTTTCACCACATTATATCATTTTCCCACACTCGCGCTTGTAATTCGACACTTTGTGAATAAAACACCACCATTTTTATGCATAATCACTCGACAAAATACAAGTTTTGGAAAAAAATACAACGGAGCGACACGACTCTTCCCGCGGTCCCGCCAAAACCTTTTCAGTCTTTTGTTTCTTTTGTCACATTTGAAGGAGCGCAACTTTACAAATAAATAAATAATTTAATTTTAATTATGATTTTAATTTTGATATAAATTTCAACTTTGATTTTAATTTCGATTATTATTGCAAGTGGTTATGAGTTTGATTATGGTTTTAATTTGATCCTAATTTTGTTTTATGATTTTGATTTTAATTTAATTCATAAAATTCTTATATGTATTTAAAATGTGCATGTTGTGCCTCCTTAAACAAGCAACGTAATTAGCGTTACTTTAGTCATATATAATTATCATTGTACCTTAGCAAGTAAAGCATTAATAAATTAAAAAAATACATTAAAAAAAAAAAGCTCGATTTTCTGTAGTACTAAACTTGTGAATTTTTTGAAAAGAACTCCTCAGATTAACTGTATGTAAGGCTAAAGTATTAACAAATATTTTAAATTTAGTTATTAGCATATTATTTGATGTTATCTTTTTAATTTATAGGAGGGAATGGACACAGGTCCCATAATCGTCCAAGAGCGAGTGCCCGTGTTGCCCGGCGATACTGCAGACTCCCTCGCAGCGCGCATTCTCCAAGCCGAGCACCGCGTTTACCCTCGCGCCCTACGCCTGCTCACCACAGGACGCGCCAAGCCCACGGGCACCCAAGCTGTTTAGCATCAACAACCGTAGAAATGTCAGAAGTTCGAATACATTGGTTTATGGGGTTAGTCAGGAAGGGGTATAAAACCGTATAATTTAATAGAAAAAAAATAAGTGACGTAATTATTTTATTGGTAAATACCGCATTTGCGGTAGAAACCTAGGATTGGTGTAAAAAAAATCATGTTTCAAAAATGTCGTCAAATTGAGATCGTTGATAATAATGATTACGATACCCTTTCCATCTTAACACAGCAGTTCCTTCTAACCTTATACCAAGAAGTAATAAATAGTAAGTTCCACTAGAAATAAACGGTAATTAATTAAAATAGTTATTTCTCAATAGTAAAATAAGAAAATATGTGCTTTAATTGCAGCATCACTATAAAGTAGGAAGTTTGAAATATTTTTATACAATTATGAAATGAATAATTAAATTTATAATTTTTCACCAAAAGCAGAATATACTGCCATTAATTCTCCTAGATAGATAATAAGTAGGTAGTTTTATAAAATTTAATCAAATATGGATTCACTAGCCAGTAATATAATTTTTTAAAGTAGGGACCAATTTATTTATATTATATATTTTTTATGTATATATTCAAGTGCAATATAAATTATTAGTCCGGTTTTGTACTGTTTATTCACTTTGTGCCATCTCTAATAAATAATTTGTTGTGTATGAAAAAAAGCTTTTGCTCTGTCTGGCTTCTTCGCCAATGGTATAAAAACAATTTCACATTGATGTCATTAAACTGTTTCACTCACTTGAGAGCCGGTTCCATTCCAGGCTAGGTGTGCTGTACCATCTTCGACACCTCTTAACATCAGGTGAGCTGTGGTCAAACACCTAGCCTGTCAACAATAGTTAAAAAAACCTAGGTTTTTTTTAACTATTGTTGATATAATAATAATAATATAACTCTTTATTGTATACACCAAATTACAAAAAAAAATATATAAAAATAAAGACTTAAAACTAATGTAACAATTGGCGGCCTTATCGCTAAAAGCGATCTCTTCCAGGATATAGATGTTGTTGTAAATGATATAACAATATTGACTTTGACTTTTTTCATTGAATATGACAGCTCCGTTGGGTCATTGGTAGTATATCTGCCATGAGAGCTGTAGGGTGTGGGTTCAATTCCCATTCAGGGCAAAACATTTTGTGAATAAGCTCTTAGCAATTACTGAAATTAAGCTTATATATCTTATTGAATAGTATATACAGTCAATACCGTTTATGGCGACATCGTTTAGAACCACATACCGGTTAAATTGACCAAAATCAAAGGTCCTGGCTGAATGTTATATGACCGCCTTATCTAAAACATTGGTTTTTACGACATTGTTTACTACGACATACCGCATTAAGCGACCACATTTGGTTAATGTTTTCGGAGAATTATATCTGTAGAACGACCGGCTCAGCTGTATTGTAAACAATTTGAGTAGGTAACTGTATCCACATCTGGCACAGTATAATAGTCAATGGCTATTATCGTAAAATTAAACAAAGTTTAGGGTCTTTTGTAATTCTTAGAAACCAAGCACATGCATGCCGTAGCCTCAAGGCCCGCTTCATCATATCTCTTAAGTCAGTTTGTTACTTATCTTTACACAAGACGCACCAAAACATTATTGTTGAGTTAACTGTGAAAATTGTAACATGTCGCAAAAAAGAAAACAAATCAGTATCGAAGAAAAATCGCATATTATTTCAAAGCTAGAGAAAGAAATTCCAAACAAAGACCTGGCAAAAGAATATGGTGTATCCCACTCGACAATTTCAACAATTTGGAAAGATAGGGAGAAAATTCAAATCCTTTACGACAAGAATTTTTTGAAAATGAAACGAGCCAGAACAACGCGGCATACGAAGATTGAGGAAGCTTTGTTAAAGTGGTTTAAATATCAAAGGACAAATAATGTGCCGATAAATGGACCAATTCTTCAACAAAAAGCAAACGATTTTGCTCAACGTTTTGGTGAAGATTTTGTTTGCTCGTCTAGTTGGATTCAACGTTTCCGGGCTCGACATGGCATTGTCAGCGGGAAAATGAGTGGTGAAGCTGCCAGTGTGGATAAAGATGCTGTAGACCAATGGATTACGCAAAAGTGGCCTACATTATGCGAAGGCTACAGTCCAGAAGACATTTATAACGCAGACGAAACCGGACTTTTTTACAATATGACACCAGACAGGACTTTAAAATTCAAAGGAGAGAATTGTTCGGGAGGAAAAATGTCCAAGACGAGACTAACGATCATGGTTGCAGCAAATATGACAGGATCCTGTAAAAGGAAGCTTTTAGTTATTGGGAAATCTAAGAAACCAAGATGCTTTAAAAACATACGCTCACTGCCGGTAACGTATGAAAACAATGTGAAGTCATGGATGACATCGGAAATTTTTGAAAGATGGTTACGAAACTGGGACGCTGAATTAAAAGCAAACAATAAGAAAGTTCTTCTTTTAGTTGATAATTGTCCTGCTCATCCGGCTGTTACTAATCTGAAGTGTATTAAACTCGTGTTCTTACCACCAAATGTTACATCTGTACTGCAACCTATGGACCAAGGTGTAATAAGATGTTTAAAATCTCATTATAGAAGACTGCAAGTGTTAAAGTTAATACAAAGCATTGACAGTAATAATCAGAACAGCTTTACGGTTCTTGATGCCATCTTGATGATATCTGAAGCATGGGAAAAAGTTTCACAAAAAACTATAGCTAACTGCTTTGGGCATGCAGGTTTTAAAGATCTTACAAGTCTTATAACAAGAACCTCAGATGATGTGATTGACGATGATGAAGAGGACAATATTTCTTTGGCTCAATTAGCCCAAAATTTACGACCTGCTTTATCTACTACTGAAACAGACGAATTCATTGATGTAGATCAGTCTATTGCAATTTGTGCACCAGCTACGGAGGATGATATTGTACGGGAAGTTCAAGAGGAAAATGAAAATGAACAGGAAGACTCGGAAGAACAATTTACAGTGCCAACTTTGATTGACGGTCTCAATGCTGTTAGTGTATTACGAAAGATTGTTCTTTTTAATGAAGATTTCCACATGCAGGGAAATTGTGACGATACGCTGATTAAAATCGAACGTGAATTACAAAATGTGTATGCACGACAGAAGTGTTTCAAACAAACTAAAATTACAGATTTTATGCATACAAAAATGATGGAAAAATGATATTGTTCTTTTATATTATACGTTTGTATTGAAGTAAACAAAATGCGGTTTAATTTCCTACATGAATATACATATTATCTTTTCTATTAATACCTGTCACCGGTTGTTACAACTATCGGTTTTTACGACTCAATATGAGTAGTCCCTTCGATGTCGTTATAACAGATTTTGACTGTATATATATATATAATACAGACAAGAAATATAATAAAAGCTTGTGTAACATTAAATGTCTCGAATATCTTTTGTAAATATTTAATTTTATAAGTTTACTATATTTTAAGTTATATATTATAAAGCACTGTTTGTAATAAACATTCCCTAAGTCATTTTCTAACAGCATAAAGAATTTTACAAGTTTCTACCTGTGTTAAATTTATAAAATATTGTTATATTGTAATTGTAGGAGTTTTTATATAAATAAAAGTGTTTGTATGTTACTCGTGTTTATTTAATTAACATATTTTGATAAAATTTCACATGTTTACACTAGATATTTATCACAGATAGGTTTGTTGAAAATAGAGTTTTACTCTTAAGCTTTAAATGAAGAATTTACATCATGTATATGAAATAATAAAACAGCTAAACTAAGACTTCAACGGAAGTAAGTCGTTTTACTTGGTGGTAGATCTCCTTAGCAGGAGGTCGTCTAGTTAAGTACCACCGCAGTACCAGATATTCTGCCGCTAAGCAGTAGTATGTAAATATTACTGTGTTCCGGTTTGAAGGGTACTGCAGCTAGCGAAATTACTGGGCTGTTGAGACTAACCATCGAAAGTCTCAAAGTAATGAGCGCCAAAGCAGCGATGCACTGGACTTTGTTTTGTAACTCAAAGTTCAGTGTATCGCTGCAATGGTCATGGGCAGGCGTTATCTCTTACCATCAGGAGAGCGTCTCGTTCGTCTCATTACTTTTTTACATAAAAAAAAAGAAAGTAAAATATATTATAATAAAAAAAAAGTTAAAAAATAAAATCAGTTATCATCATCATCCACAGCCTTCTTTATCCTACTGCTGGGTATAGGCCTCACTCTTTTCACGCCATCTGCCTCGGTCCTGTGCCAATCTGGTCCAGGTTCGACCCGCGACGGTGACAATATCGTCGACCCATCTTGCGGCAGGACGACCAACGCTCTGCTTACCTTGCCTAGGCTACCAATCTGTTGCAACCGTACTTGAAACTTACTGAAACTTTAGTTCTCATGGCAATACTGCCATGAGAACTAAAGGTGTGTACCAAATATCAGATAAATCTGTTAACAGGAACGGGGTAAAATATCAATTACTAAATTTGATACAAAAACAACAACAAAACAGCTAAAAAAACCATAAAAGCACAAGTTTATCTGTTTTATACTTGCATCCATTTGTCTGTTTTATTTCCATGAAACTTAAAAGTTTTCGGGATAAAAAGTTCTGTCGTTCATGTGAAAGAGTAACCTTTCGCATTTATAATGTTTGTTAAAAGTAGGATCTACCTTGTAGGGCCTACCATAAATTGATGTTAGGCACTTGACAAAACCTGGGAATTGTCATTTATTTTAATTAATCAAATCTTTAATTATATCACCACACTTTATACCAACCGTGCTTCAACTCTCAATTCACTAGCATTTAGTTTGTCACTGGCAATAATAACTTTCATACTTTTTTCTTCCCGAAACTAAATAAATCTTCTATACCTTTGAATAATAGACTAAACAAATCTCCAGTAGTTTCCACATACAGTTTTTGTTCTTTTACCTCTGGCTTCACATCTTTTTTGACCACAGAATGATTGCCATTTTTTAAAATGTCTTCACATATAATCTCATATGGTACATGGAGTTTCTGCTTATTAAGTAGAGGCACTATTAAATTATATTTGTTAATTTTCTTGTTTATAGTGCTCGCTAAGTATTTGTTATCATCATATATTTTAATCCATTTTATTTCATCATTTTCGTTGAAGGGGTACGGCCCTAAGAAACTCCTTTCAATTTTAATATCATTTTTCAGAAATTGTATGTCTTGATCTATCTCTTTGCTCATTGTTATCCATTCCGGTGTGAAGCCATTATTTATTAGAACCTATAAAAAAAGGTTAAATAAAATTTACAGTTTAAAAAATATAAATGACCTAAGGCTTATGTTTGTGTTATGCAACCAGCGTGCTATGTGCAGGGCCGTCTTTACCCGGAGGTCTAAGGGGTGCGATACACCCGGGCGCATGGCGAGCCTGTCATAAATTTCGATAGGTACTACACAGAGACTACGCGAGCGGAGCCGCGCACAGCCGCAGGCTGACTTTCGCACATCGGCACCGAATATGCTTAAGACGGCCCTGGCTGTGTGTGTGTGTGTGTGTATGGTAGGGTTACCCATATTCTTTCTTTGTTAGTTTTGTTATGACTCTGAAATGAATGTATCCAAAATTATGAGATCTTACTCTGTCAAGACACTCTTAGAAGCATATGTTTAACTACTATAAATAATAAATAAAAAATAACTATAAATACTACCTATAGTAAATAAATAAATAATATTGTTGGGCATTACACACAGCGCCATCTGATCCCAAACTAAGCAAAGCTTGTACTATGAAAGTCAGATAACTGATAGAATACTTAAATTCTCTTTTTTTTTGTAAATACATATTTGACAGCTCCGTTGGTTTGATTCCCAAGACAATCAAATGTTTGTTGTGTCTAGGCGTTTTGTATGTATCAACATAATAAAGTATTCTATCAGTTATCTGACTTTCATAGTACATGCTTTGTTTAGTTTGGGGTTTGATGGTGCTGAGTGTAAATGTCCTACAATATTTATTTACATTTGACAAGGTTAATTATGTTGATGTCCCAATAAAGACATGTCAAAACTGAGGATTACAGGAGAGGGTAATTTATGTTCAAACCACTCTAGAAATAATTCTATGTACAATTATAAATACTTTAAAAAATTTTTTTTTTTTACTTTAGGAGCTTTAGATATGTGCATATGACAAATCTAAAGCCAAAAAAAAATTAGATTTTTGACATGTCATTTTGTATATGTACCATCAATGTACTAAATTGAAAATCAAATGTCCTCTAATAAATTAATTAAAATAAAGTTATTAACACCCATACATGAACCCTGAAAACATTACACTTCTTTTTTAAGCAGTTGATAGAGTAAAAATGAAAAAATTCCACACATTACCTCATTTAACTTATGTGTTGTAAAATCAACATAAGGATTAGCATTTTGATCTTTTAATGGCTTCCCTTTTCCACTCAGATTATCAAACTCTCCTTTTGACATAGACTCTTGTATCAAGTCTTCTACGAGTCTATCAAAACCATACTTAGTTTTAATGTCATGTTTTTTTCCATGCTGGCCTTTTTTCATTAGTGTGTTCTCAGAAGCAAGGGCTTTGGATATTCTGTGTTCCAAGACATTAGTGGCTGCTTTTTGAGCGCGTACTTGAGCCCATTGCTTTTGCCGTTGATATGGAGTACCATGACCGACTCCTTCGAAACTGAGATATTGACGATGTTGTGGTGCTGTATGCTGGAATTAATAATTTTGAAAATGACGATAAACTGGAACTATTAGGTTAGGTTTAAACAGTTTTTAGGGTTTTACTGTCACTTATGTGATAGCATGGTTGGACTTAAAAAAATAATTATATTCAGTCCATACAATGCATATAAATTTAACAAAAACAACCATACACTTCTTGTTAGTAACCTGTCACTTTTTAGCATGTTTTTGTGACTCAATTGGTAAAATTTCTCACTGTTGATAATAATTGAGGAATGCTATACATGATATGTTTTAAATGGACAAAAGATAGAAAATAGGAAAAATAAAGCAAATTAACAACCACCTTTATATCATAAACAATCTTCTCTACTTCCTCCTTGCTACTCTTCCCAGTGTTATGTCTGCTCAAGGTCCTGAAAGCTCCCTCTACTTCTACGAATTTGTCCATGTCTGCTTCCGGCGACCCTGAGTCTGGGTGATATTTTTTTGCAAGTTCCAGGAATGCTCTGCGGACCACATCTTGCTTGGAGTCTACTGGTATCTCGAGAATATTGTAACATTCCTGTTGAATTATATATCTAAATATAGTATACATATATACATACTAGCTCTAGTATGATTGTACTGCCAGATACTAAAACACAACAAAACACAAAAAATTCCATCAATATCTCTCCAGCCGTTTAGGAGGAATTTAGTGACTAACACGTACAGAAGAATTTTGTATTAATATAATGAATGATGTACCTACCATAATATATTATATTTCTTAAGGAAGTTAACTATAACTGACCCATTAAATTGAACACAACTTACTTGAATTTTTCTTTCAGCAGATTTTGTCGAAACTTTTCGTTCGGAAATTGTATGAGAGTATTTAATTGTTCTTGCATTATTAGCACGGTTCAATTGGATTAGATGCAGAACAGTTTTGTTCATATTGCTTACTCTATTTCATCGCAATTACATATCAGTAAATTTTTTGGTAAAATTACGTAAACATAACAAAAGCGTAAACATTAATTTTTAATTTTTCTTTGGCTTTGGCTGTTTGGCTCGGCACTGCTACACAATCACTTATGTATCCATTTTTCATTGCACTTCTACTTTGCCATTTTTTGTTGGTCTACAGGTCCAAAGGATTAGGTACAATAACTCAGTAAATATTTGTTGCAATTAATAAATAAAATGTGTTAAGCTAAACCTAAGCAGAAAAACGATAAAAAGCTTTGTGCTGCAGCTACTTATATATCATGATTACACTATTACTATGAGTACACTATTATTTATATTATTGTAATCAAATTGTTTACGTTGAGAAGAACTGATGAACACAGAAATCCGAAAGACTTCGTAGTACTCAAAGATGTAAACGCATTCACGTCAAACGTACACACGGGCATATCTGTGAAACAGCAACACTTTGTTTTTTTAGTGTTTATTTATAAAATTTGTGGTATTTTATTGGAATAGTCCTTAATTCCGTGCATGGGTATGGAAAAGTGATAAAATGTGATTAATCATAACTTCCAAAACTCCATCAAAGCTACTACTTTACTATATGACCAGTTTGACCAGACTTCAGGGTTGGATTCGGGTACGTTGAAAAATATAGTACAAGACCATCAAAATAGTAGTACGCCGATAGTACACTTTTTTTTTAATCTTACATAGATTTAAAAAAAAGCTATTAATCAATAAAATAGATAGTTAGAATCAACATGTTTATACAAAATTTACTCCTGTTCTAAATTATGTAAGTTCTTGACTATTATTTTCTTCAGCCTTAGCATGTAATCATAAAAACATCTCTTCTAAACTGCGAGTATACGAAAGAACAAAATCGGTACAGTTGCCACTTTTGCTGCATTTTTTTTCTTAGATTTTGTCGTCGCACCCCAAGCATTTGCCAGTGTCAAGTTACAATTTTAAGTTTTATATTTTAAATATACAAAATGCGAAGCCAAAATCAAAAAAGATGAAGAAGAAACAATACTCAATACTCAAAGATTTTTTTTTTACAGATGGTTTGGCTATAAACGGGTCTCATATTTACCTATTTTGGTCTTTTCTAAGCGAAGTAACGAAATTGTAGTATTTTTCGTACTATCCTTAGGTATGGATATTATCTAGTACGGAGCATGAAATAGTAGTACAAATACTATAATTATAGTTCGAAATCCAACGCTGCCAGACTTTACTATACTTTTTTTTTTTCTTTGGTTTTGGCGTCGCATTTTAGCATTTGCCAGTGTCAAGTAATTATATATTTTCAAGTTTCAAAAGTTAAATAAGTGCCATCGTAGCTAGTTTTATTCAAAGTCGTCTTTGTCAAGTCCAGTTCGTGTCAGTTAATTCCAGTCATGCTTTAGTAAAGTAGTGGCAACTTTACTACAAAGCTTCGATGGAGTTTTGGCAGCAACACGAAAACTCACGTTTCACCACATTATATCATTTTCCCACACTCGCGCTTGTAATTCCGCACTTTATGAATAAAACACCACCATTTTTATGCATAAACACTCGACAAAACACTAGTTTTGGAAATAAATACAACGGAGCGACACGACTCTTCCCGCGTTCCCGCCAAAACCTTTACTATACTTAAGTATTTCACGTGATTTATCGATAATTTTACAAAAATATAGAAATACTTGACACTGGCAAATGCACAAAGTGGACTTCAAAATAGAGAAGGGTATGACAATGACAATGTCATTTGATTGAATATGAAGTACTTCATTAGTATTAGGTTGTGTCATTTTTCCTGAAAAATAATTTGTAGTCGAGACGGATTTTTGTTTCTCTATTTTATTTGGAAATAAATTCGTATGTAGTCTAACTACCGTTACTTAAGCAGTGATATGCCTTAAGAATAAATTAAACTAGCGGGACAGTGAACATACGCAGTATATTTAGCGATATGGCCTTAGAAGCTGATGAAGTAAACCGCCGCTATCCTATCCACTGGTTGGTGTGGCATAATGAAAACGAAGCTTTGAAGGCTGGTTTTGAATCCAAAAAGGTACGTTCAGGACAGTACAATTAATTTATTTACATTTCTACGCATTGTTATTAAACTGTGTGAGGTTATGTGAGGGTGAATACAACTATCTCTAAATCCTGCTGTTATACTCATATGAATTCTCAATTTAGATTACTTATTTAGCCATTCATGTGTGTCATACAAATGTGACCCCCTTTCCATTCGTTCCAAATGTAAGCCCTCTACCATACAGGTATTTTTCTTTTTCAATTAAATGCTAATTTTCACTGTAACACCCAATTGTTTCCAAATCCTAATTTTATCTATGATTCACAGTGAGTCATTGTACTTAACGACTGATCGTACATATTCTGTTTTCATGGGAAACAGAGTTCTGAAAATCTGGGACAAACAATTATTTAGCGAAACAAAACAAAGTACTGTTGTTAACAGAAGTATTAGATGACATATGCATCACATTGTCTCACTATTTACAATTTTAATTATCAGTATTCATCTTAGACTGATATTGTTTAGTATCACCTAGAATGTAGTGAATTAACTCTGCAATATTTCTGTTGATAGGAAGTTTGCATTTTGTAATAAAAATATATAAACCATTACTTTTATATTTGCCAGCCCTGTAGGCTCATTGGCAGATATACTACCAATGTGGGTTTGATTCTCACCTAGAACAAACATTTTTAAAATGTAAATAAATGTTTGTTTGGTGGCTGGTTGTTCTGTACCCATAATTATATTTACATAAAAAGTATTCTATCAATAACCTGACTTCCATAGTACAAACTGCTTAGTTTGGGTCAGGTGGAGTTGTGTGTATTGTCCTATGATATTTATTTATTTTACAATTTTTATTAATATCAATTATTTACCACACAATGACTTGTTATGATGACATTTATTACTAATAAGATAATTAAATGATACAAGTATGTTTGTCATCTAAATGTAGATTTTTATGCAAATTCAAATTCTTTAATTAGGTATCATGAGAAATTATTATGTAAAGTGTTATCTACTTTTTTATTCTATAAAGCAGGATAAAACGAACAAAGATAAAATTTGTGTTTTTTAAATAAATTGTAAACTTACTAAACACTAAATTTTATGTACCTACAGGGAAAAAAAATATTTTACTATGGACACTAAACATGATGTTGATACATGTTGGTTTTACTTATGTTTTATTGAATGATCTGATTATAGTCTTGGCCATATACGGTAGGAAGTAAACTCACTAGGAGTAAAAAAAAGATGCAACATCAATATTGTAAAAGGTAATAACAGTAACTAAAACTACACAAAACTAAACCCGGAGTGCATAAAACTGAATTTATTATTTTTCCTTATAAAATTTATACCAAGGATATTTTATAACGTTTTTCAAGAAGACAAGTACATATCAATCAATTAGGTATTTTGATGTAATGGGAATATTTTTTTATACACCACCAGCCAAATATCATCCAACATAGCTAATAATCATCATCATCATCAGCCTATACTAGTCCACTGCTGGACATAGGCCTCTCCCAAGACACGCCACTCAGTCCGATCTCCGGCTTTTCGCTTCCATCCACCGCCAGCTGTCCTACGTATATCGTCACTCCATCGAGACTCAGGGCGTCCTATGCTACGTGTGCCAATTCGCGGTCTCCACTCTAGAACACGTCTACCCCAGCGGTTGTCGGTTCTGCGACAGATATGTCCAGCCCATTGCCACATCAGCTTGCTAATACGCTGAGCTATGTCTGTTACTTTAGTTCTCTGGCGAATTACTTCGTTCCGGATACAATCCCTTAGAGAAATGCCTAGCATAGTTCTCTCCATAGCTCGCTGAGCGACTTTGAACTTGTGGACCATTCCCGCTGTGTGTGTCCACGTTTCGGCTCCGTACGTCATGAGAGCTAATAATAAAACCAAAGAAACTTAAAATTTTTCACAAAAAAATATGTATCTTTTATGCATCAGTTTATTTTTATCCTTATTTATTATAAGCACACCACATTTTCTATTAAAAAAAATCTGTCATATAAGCATCTGGACATACGGAATACAGCTTTGGGACACGGTAGCCAATTCAAACATAGAAATACTCCAAAGGTTTCAATCTAAAATGTTAAGGATTATAACAAATTAACCATGGTACATCACAAATGACCATATGCATAAAGACTTAAACAACTATTACACAGCTAGTCAGTGCCTACAAGAAAAGGATCCTGATGCATCCCAATAAGCTGGCATCAAATCTTTCAAAAAACCTGATCAAAAACTTTCAGGAGGCTCAAAAGAGCAGCTTTGAGAGACCTGCTAAGATAGTCACCTAAACTGTATCGTTTATTATTTATTTATTTGCTGGGCAATTTAAAGGCCTCTCTTCCTCCCTTCCACACCTCTCTGTTTGGTGCTATCTTTGTCGTGAAAATCGAGCTCATCTTTCCACCATCTTCTAGGCCGGCCTGGTGGCCGTTTAACCTCCAGGGCTCAGTCGGTGGTGGTTCTCGTGCATAGCTCCGCTGGCATTCGGTAGACATGTCCTGTGCAGTCCCAGTCCCACTTTAGCATGGTAGCATTTTCAGTCATGTCAATGATCAGCGTAAAATTGAATAAATAAGACAAACAATGCTCTATGTCAATGAGGACAGATTGTAATTTTTTATTACAATCTGTCTTACAAATGTGAAAGTTTCGATGGATGGATGGATGGATGGATGGATGTATGTTACTGTTCCAAAAACTACTGAATGCATTTTGATGAAATTTGGTATGAAGGTAGCCACCCTGGATTAACACATAGGCTACTTTTTATCACGAAAACATGTAGCGGGTAACACCGCGGGGCGAAGCTAGTAAAGAATGAACAAAATAAAATTATTAAGAGTTAAATGTCAGGCTTTAATCAAAGAAGACTGAAGCCACACAATAAAGTAAAAAATAATCTCATTTGTGCTGAAACCATACAAATTACAAGCAATCCTTAGGCTTAGGTTAAGTTCACCAAATAACTTTTTATCAGATTATGTGGTTTTCACTTGTTGTATTTGTAGTCGCTATCAAATATATTGTGTCCAATAAAATAGAAATTATTTCAATCGGCTCACAATGAGGAAAGGTTTAGCGGCTTGTGCTGTACTTTTTTTTTAATGTAAATAAATAAATATTATATATAAGACATTTCACACAGCTCCATCTAGCCCCAAACTAAGCAAAGCTTGTGCTACGGGAATCAGATAACTGATAGAATATTTATATATGTACTTTTTTTCTGTAAATACATACAAACCACCACACACACACGGAACAAACACTTATTTATCGTCACATAAATGTTTGTCGTGAGTGGGAATCGAACTCACACCCTACAGCTCTTGAAGCAGACACACTGCGGAATGACAGTCAACACTGCCAACAGGGCAGTCAGGTCTCTAAGACACTTTGTAGATATATAAAGGCTATGTAGAGTACTTCACGGAAATGTTGTCTTTCCAGTATACAACTGAAGATATAGAATTTAAGGACAACCGAGGCAGAACACCACTGCTGCTGGCCGTCACCCTCGGACACACAGAGTGTGTGCAGGTACTACTAGAAGCAGGGGCTGATGTCAACTGTGAAAAGGATGGATGGACAGGTCAGCTATTTGCTTTAAAGAAAAAGCGTATATTGCACGTCGTGTGCAATGCGAAAATAGTACCTAACATATACAGCATGACTGATGAGAGACCTACGATACTCGAAGACGTGATATTTGGCGATCATAAACGAATAAAAAAATAACATTACAAATAAATATTAACTGGTAAACTAGGTAAACTTAAGGTGGTTCGATTTCCAAACAAATTTTTTTTTGCCTTTTTATGGACAAATGGAGCATAATTTTACAGCGAAATCACAGCTACTGGCATTTATTTTGGTGTTTATTTGCGGTAAACCGGTTGCGTGTTGCGGTTTGACCACAGCTCACCTGATATTAAGTGAAGGCGTGGTCGAAGATGGTAAAGCACACCTAGCCTGGAATGGAACTGGCTCTCAAGTAAGGCTGCCGGAACACACCGTTAGATGCTTGGCGGCAGATTTTCAACTTGAGGGTGGTAGCTAGCCAGCCGAGTACTAGAAAGTACCCTACCACCAAGCTATGGTTTCCTCACGATGTTTTCCTTCACCGGCAGCTCAAGCTCATTGTTGGGGTTTGAACCCACGCCCTTCGGCATGTGAACCTACCGCGCTAACCACTGAGCTGTCATCGCTACAGCTACACGACTAGCAGTAGTAAGATGCTATGGTTGTTGTTGGCAGCTGTGCAAGAAGCAACAGCGACCGGCGACATTGAGTTGCTGTCGCTGGTGCTGTCCCGCCGCGACCACCAGCGTCACGCGGTGCGCGCTGGCGGCATACCCGACCTGCTGAACCGGCTGAGCCTCGCGCCCGACTTCTATGTCGAGATGAAATGGCAGTTTACTAGCTGGGGTGAGTTCTAGTACCCGGTTTAGTTACCGTAAGTTAACTTTTTTTTATGGCTTTTGCAATGTTGCCACAATTTTACCAATGTCTTGTGTAGGGTTAAGAACACAGTCTGTAGGGGCACAGTGTCTTTACTGCCATAGCTTGGTCGCCACTGGTCAGTTGTCCCATAGCCGCGTTAGATTGCACAATTTTTCAACCATGTAACCTGTATTAAATTAAATTTATTTATTGAGGATAAAATGGATACACACCCAGTCACAATTTTAAAACTTATGATAGCATGCTAATTAATCAGAATGTCAAAATTTATACAAATACAAAAAAATTATCAAATGTCAAAGGTATATAGCAAAATAAATGTCACAAAAATAATAATAGAATGTCAAAAACATAATAGGATATCAACAATTATAAATACAAAATAATAATAATATATGTGTAAGTATGTAATTATTGTGAATGTAGTAGAAATAGTGATCACCAGAGAAAGAAGTTTAATTTCTCTCCCATTATCAGACAGTCAGGAGAATGCGCAGTTCTAGTTGGGTTAACAATCACAAAAATGACGTCATAGGTTTGGCATTTGACGATTGACATCAATGATTGACATTATTTATTTAATGCACAACTCATATTTTTTTAAAATTCCTGATAAATTGAAAATGTTTTATTTGTTTTAATACATGGTTGCTGTTACAATTATACATAGAGTTTATAGTAATTGTTTAGGGTTGCTATGTATAAATATAAAAACGTTAAATCAACGAATTTATTACAATAACATATATTTGGCGATATTAAGTTAACATGTGTTCCTTATATTTTCAGTGCCTTTAGTATCACGAATGTGTCCATTCGATACATACAAAGTGTACAAACGCGGCGGCAACGTCCGGGTAGACACCACTTTAGTCGGATTCGAAAACAACAAGTGGCAGAGGGGAGATAGAACATATATCTTTCGGGGACAAGGTACAATACACTTACATTAATAATATAATAACTTTTAGTCCAACCAGAAACCACTTTTGATTCTCTATATTATCTATTTTAAAAGTTAGCGCTTGGCTCGAAGGACCACATTTATGATTCAAAACCCAATAATTAGCTTGAGCTGCCGGTGAAGGAAAATATCATCCTACCACCATACTATGGTTTCCATAGCAAGGTGGTAGGGTACTTTTTAGTACTCGCCTGGCTAGTTACCACTGTCAAGTTGAATATCTGCCGCCAAGCACCTAACGGTGTGTTCCGGCACTATACCAGGCTAAGTGTGCTTGATAATCTTCGACCATACCGTTACTTAACATCGGGTGAACTGTGGTCAAACACCTAGCTTGTCAAACATGAAAAACTGGTATGAAGTGATGAGGGTGTTGAGTGCAGGTCAGACCGCGAGTATGATGGAGCTCGACCACGAGGCGGGCACGTCGTGGTGCGAGTTCGTGGAGGCAGCGGAGGCGGGGCGCACCGTGGCCCCTCCCCCGCCTCACGCTCTGCATCAGCGCCTCGCAGCCCCGCTCGCTATCAACTACCTCGATACAGACAAGATCAGCTTTGAGCGGTGAGTACCAATATAGTCTATTTGCTGTGCCGAACTAGTAATATGACCTTTACAGTGTACACCCATACAGATAAAGATACATTTCAACGTCGGGGCGTTCTGCGTTGGATCTTCGCAGTAAAAAAGACCAACTAGTAACGCCGTTGCATCGGTCGGTATACATTCTGGGGCCCGCGGTCTAAAACCGCGTACTCGCTTCCATTCGGGATGTACTTTCCATCCGTGCTTCAGAAGCAAATTGAGATCTTGGCATCAGGAGACCTTGTTTTGTGACTTTGATGATTATTTAAAAATAATTTATTTATTTAATTATATTACACAAAACAGGATACAGTCACAATAATGTACAGAAGTAAACAGAGATAGATATTGGATTACGATTATGTAATTATATGTTTTTTGTTTTTAATGACATATATTTTTTTTAAATATGTATTATTATGTAATAAATTAATTAAAATAAACTAATCTTAACTAATTTATTACATATATTCAATCTGCATGATGCTGACTTGTATAATTTGTTTTGACATTTTTATGATTTTATTTCTTTGACATTTACCTTTTATTGACATTTGTATAATCTTTTTGGCGTTTATGAACAAAAATATTTTAACATCTGATTATGAAAAAATATTTTATATGAGATTGGAAAATTATTTATTATTTAATTGTGAGATGAATATATTTGATTGTTATAGTCGTTTTTAACTCAATTAATAAATTTCATTTGATAATATAATGTCTAGTTTTATCTTATTCTTTGTCTAGAAACAAAAGCGGTATCTGGGGCTGGCGGCAAGACAAGACCGAAAACGTGAACGGCTACGAATGCAAAGTGTTTAGTGCGAACAACGTGGAACTAGTGTCCAAGACACGGACGGAGCACCTGCCCAAGGAGAAGCGGAACGTGACGCAGAAAGCGCCGCTGGCCGGGCTCTTGGCGCTGGCGGACAGTGAACCCACCACGCCGTCCTCGCCTCTTCTTACACCGGACACGGTAACTAACTTTCTAACCATTTTTGTGGATATTTTTATCTGTAATAGACATTTTTACTTTAGATGACACTAAAGTAGACATTATGTGAGCCACTTCTTATTGTGAGAAAGTTA
This sequence comes from Biston betularia, assembly GCA_905404145.2. Taxonomy (NCBI): domain Eukaryota; kingdom Metazoa; phylum Arthropoda; class Insecta; order Lepidoptera; family Geometridae; genus Biston; species Biston betularia. The sequence goes on from FR989876.1 coordinate 13,018,283, forward strand.
AGGCTGTCCACCGGGCCAAGTGCAGGATGGAAGACATCACACTTTGAAAACATTAAAAACTTTTATTTTTTAAGTGCAAACGCACATAACTTAGAAAAAGCAGAGGTGCGGGCGTCGAAGGGGATTTAACAGAAGAAAATAAGAGTCAGAACTCGACTGTCAGAAGTGTTCCAACTGGATTACCGTAGCTTGCCCAAGCAGCCTATGTCACCCTATAATTTATCATCGCAATCATCACCAGGAGAGTCGGTCGCGCAGCAGTTCCACGGAGAACCTGGTCGCGTCGGCGCCGGTGACCTGGCAGCAGTACTTCTCGTCCGAGCCTCTGGAGCGCGACGTGGGCCGCGCGCGTGAAGTCACCACCAAGGTGCAGAAGTTCAGGGCCACGCTCTGCCTTTGTGAGGACTACCCACTAGAGGTCAGTTTTTCAAGGTTAACAGGTTTTGTGTTCGACCATGTTTTTACATTTACACTACTTTATTTTGACATTTTGTTTTTATTGATTGACATGTCATCGGCGTAGCCATAAAAAAGTTCCACAATATAAAATAATAAACATGCAACTGAGATAACAGAGATAGTTTGTGTTGGCAGCTACAAGAGCAGATAATGCCGATCCTCGACCTGATGACGGCGATATCATCTCCACACTTCGCTAAGTTGAAAGACTTCGTGCAAATGCAGCTGCCTGCTGGCTTCCCCGTCAAGATAGGTGAGAAATAACCGCTAGACATTGGAATCTGCTGCCCGAGTGGGTGTTCCCCAATAAATATAGTCTGGGTTCCTTCAAGTCGCGTGTGAATCGGTTTCTTCTAGGCAAGCGTGCTCCACCGTAGACCGTATCTTCGCTTAACATCAGGCGGGATGGCGGTCAAACGCAAGCCAATCTATTAAAAAAAAAAAAAAATTCTATATACCTACCTACTGAAATTATAACTTGCTGGTAGATCTTATTAGCCTTCAAGCAGTAGCGTGTGCGGTTCGCAGAGAACCCTAATTCCACGTACTAAACGACCCTATATGTTTACAATGAAGGTTTAATTTCCAATAACATCGCATTGATTGATTACAACCTACGATACGCCCATATTCCACATACTAAAGGACCTTGTATATTTGCAGTGAAGATTCAGTTTTCAATAAAATCACAGCAATTGATTTACCAACTACAGTTCGCAGACAGCCATAATTCCACGTACTAAAAATCGTATATAATTATGTTTACAGTGAAGGTTTAATTTCCATTTTTTTTAAATATTTTTATTGTTTTTTTTTTTAATTATTTCCAGAGATCCCCTTGTTCCACGTGCTGAATGCGCGGATAACGTTCGGGAACATATTCGGCATGGAGACGCCCGTTGCACATGTCGATCACATACTTGAAGGCGAGCGACTCGCCTGCATCGTTGACGACCAATGCTTCGACATCGGACGGTAAAATACTTATTAATAAACTAGCCAAATGTCCAGTATTATTACAGTAAAATAAATCATTCATAATATTATGATTCAAACATATTTTCTAATGCGGCATCGTATTAAACTTTTACTAAATTAAAAAAAAAGGGATATCCTAAAAAAATCATCAGGATTTTTTAGACAGATTACAAAATAGTTGTTGCAATTCAATTGTAAAAATACTGCTTGCGGGACGCTGGTCTGCTCGCGGTATACACACATAGTACATACTTTAACCTCAGTTTAACATTAATTTGATAAACTTTCCTCTTTTTTAAGCTATTGCATAGCTTCTATCGCGGGTCTTGAGCGTGGAGACCGAATCCAGAAATTCCGTAACGAAAATAACCTAACACCCCCCCCCACTCCCACCGGCACAGCGGTGATACTTTTTAGTTTTGCCATCTATCGTTGAATAGCAGAACTTTTAACGCTTTACCGCGGCAGTCCCCGAGTGCCACACGTCTTTTTTTTTAATTCAAGTTGATACAAGGCACGATCTCCGGTATCTGTGGAGCGTATAAATTTAAATAAAAAAAAAATTGTATTATTTAGTGATAAAATTTGTTGGTTGGTCAGGGGGTACCGGGAGGCGGGAAGCGACGATCGCGCGAGCTGCGAGGACGGCGAGGAAGGCCTACTGCAGTACGCCATACAGCAAAGCCTCATGGAGGCCGGCACGCACGACGACCAGGTAAAATGAATCTTGTTTCTATTCTATTTGTTTGACATTACATACAGCGCCATCTAGCCCCAAACTAAGCAAGACTTGTACTATGGAATTTTTTTTTTTTTTGGAAATACAGTAAAGTCTGTTTAGTACGACATCGCATATAACAACTAACCGTTTTTAGCGACGTAAGTTTAGGCATATGTTTGGTTTTAATATGACCCACTATGATCGTACATCCGTTTATTACGACTCGGCTTACAATCGAGAAATCGGCAGCACTAACACAACGTTCTACATATTATTATTGTTATTTATCATTTTTTTATGATTTGTAGTGTTTTTTGTTATATATTATCTTTGATTTGTAGTGTTTTTTGTTGTTGTAGTGTTGTGTGTGTCTCAAAATGTTTTCTTTCTTTCTTTCTTAATTCTTGATTTAAATGTTTTTTTTTCTCTGATGATCACATAAATATATATGTACGTTATAAATGTGATTTTTTTAAATTAAAATTCTCAGTTCGTTTAGCATGACTTCCGGTTAGTACGACGTAATATTACCGGTCCTTTGGCCGTCGTTATAACCGGATTCTACACATACTTATGATACAGAACACCATTTATCTTTCCACAAATATTTTGTCCTTGTGGGAATCGACCTACAGCTCTTGAAGCACACACAAAAGTCAATATATATGTATATGTGAAAAGTAGCAACGACATACGAGGTTATCCCACAGGTGGACGTGTGGGAAGCGCTGCGAGGCGCGCGGCCGGTGACGCCGACGCCGCCGCGGCCGCCTCGGCCCGCGACCAGCGAGCCGCGCGGCCTGCTGCCGCACGAAGAAACCCAGCTGCAGAGGTACGCACTAAAAAAGGGTCACGAGGTCTCGTTACGAACCAAAAAATTTTAACCTATAACGGGTAGTGTTCCAAATACTTACGAGAATTTATTTTGAAATTTTTAGTTAATACAAGATTTTTTTTATATTGAAAAAAAAAATTATTTAATGTTTTTTTACTTTTAATTTATTTTTAACTTTTTAGTAGATAAGTATTTTAGAGATTGCTCCTCAAGACGATTCAATCGAACCCAAACTCGGTGGGGTTATGTTGCTACGTCACAGAGATGCCGTGGCCAGCTTCATCATCAGACCCTGGATATCGTCTAAGCATAAAGTGCTCTTCAAGACTTATCAATCGAGCCCAAACTCGATAGGTTTGTCTTGTTTAGTTCAGAAGTTTTTATGGCCATGTTCCTACTCCATCATCCGACCAGCTCCATGGTATATTATTGTATCGAAGATACATAAGTACACCTAGGGTTGCAAAGTCGCCAAACCTAATAGCCGGACAGACCAGCCAGTTTGGCCGGACATTTGGGTAAAAAGGCCGGACACCCTACATTATTGAGGATTTTGTGTGTCAGTATTAACAGGTACGACAAAAACGCTCGGCCACGCTCGGCGCTTGCTTGTTTGCGAAATGTAAAAAGTCTTAACTAACAAAAGCCGGACACCCAATCAAAAGTCAGTAGTCAGTTAGTCAACGCTATGTACACCAAATTTGAGTCCAATCGGACATCGTGAAGTGGGTCAATTTTAACTTGCAAGATTCCATCCGAACAAACATAGTTACATACATACATACATACGTTGCAAGTCAAATAAAATTATGTAATAAAATGTAAAATATGACTAGCGAACAAAGCTATAAAATTAAAAAGAAACTTATACCTACTTTTAAGATTTTATGTAAAGCAAGCTATTATATAAATTTTACATAATATCAGTACAGTTGACTCAAACCGAAGGCCGGAACCAAAAACAACCTTATGTAATTGGCACAAGGTCACAACTTGTGCCAACTAACACAGCACTATTGGCAGAATTGATTAGAATACTATATCCTCACGTCACATTGTTTTCAGGTCGTTCTGGCGACGCTCTGGTAGATTTTAGTTGAGTGTGCCAGTGTGTGTATGTTTTTACATATTATTTGTACCACTTTCTGTATTACGAAGCTTGAATAAATAATCGTATTTATCGACGCAGATTATATTTATTCAAATATTTTTCTAACCTCTTACTGTGAAAATATTAAACAAGGTTTTAGTTAAATTTTGTCATTGACTTTGAAACTTTGTGGTAGTTTTCGTCAAACCCCAAATTATTATCTGTGTGACTGTCGGATGGGGTATACAGTGAATAATATGAAGAAGGTATCTACACTAAATGCCTCTATTTCCCTTGGTCATGATCACGTCATAACTTAAGAACGACTTCACCGATTTCAAATATCTTTTTTTAAGTTTTCAAATACTTTGTGGATAGTCCGGGATGGTTTACGGAATTAAACCCCGACTTTGCCCGATGCCCCGGATTTTGTTTTGCTACTTAAAGTTCTGTGTATTGCCGCAATGGTCATGGACCGTCAGGAGAGCACATCGTTCGTCGCATTACTTTTACATTAAAAAAAAAAAGAGAATTGCGCAGAATATTGAAAAACTTTAGAAAACTTAAATTTTAATTTCGCGCGTTTGATGAAGCTACGGCCGGTCAGCTAGATATTAAATAAAAACATTAAAACCCCTGACATCAATAACGTAATACCAAATGTCAACTCGATCAGATTTGAAAAGATCGATATCAACTTGAAAAGAGCTTATAGTAATTTATAAATGGCTGACCGGATTTTCTTGAAACACATTTAAGGGCCAAGTCCTCGACCGTGGGAACTTCTGCTTGAACACCTACATTGATATTTTCCACTCACACAGACGTACATACGTCTGACGTTAGATTTGAATACATTGACGTCACGCTAAAATAGATAAGGAGAGTTAAATTACTATAGCCACGAGCAAGAAGGAGACAGAATGTTTATTCCTATTGCCGGAAGCGGATTTTACATTGATTATCTGTTACATTATGACAGAAGTTTTTTTTTTGTTTCGGCATCGCGTTTTGAATATTTGCCAGTGTCAAGTGTCAAATACAAAACGGGCGGGAAGCATGCGCGCGGTGCTCGGTACCGCCGCCACCGCGCGCCCACCTCTTGCGGCCTCTCGTGACGTGCTATACACGACCACGAGACTCGTGACGTTAGATTGTCAGATTCAGAGATTCTCGATGGTTTGTAGCGCCTACCAAAATAAAACAGCAACAGACGTAACGCAGAAAAGAGGTTTTCAGCAGGCACTATCAGAAATTTTCATCAAACTATCCGTACTTATCTGCTAATAGAATAAACAAAACGTACAATAAAAGGTCTAAGCCTTAAATGTATCTGCATCAAAGTTAGCATCTATAAAATTGCGCCTTTCCTATAATTATTTTGATGTCAAGATTACGGATTAAAAATAATTTGGCCATATTCTATTTCATAATTTCAAGAAACGAAAAGCGTTTGAAACTATTTTTTCTCCAAGCATAATAATTCAGGATATGTACTATAGTATTCATTAATTTCAAACTTCCACATGATGTATAACGGCACAAAAATGTTGACAAAAACACATCGATTGCCTTATTTCACAAGACTTGCCCGTTAAGAACTCGATTTATTCACAAAGGGGAAGTGTGGTGATAAGTTGTTTGAAAGGAAATAACAGCCGTTTTGAGCTACGATGTTAGACTAATAACATTTCTGTTTGGGGTTTACGGGGTTTAAAACCCCATTAATATCGTTATTTGGAAACCAAACAAGTCGTTAATTAGAGTATATTTATCAATATTTTTTTAGAAAACAATTATAAAAATTATGTGTTATTTATGCTATTACCATATTGTAATAAAATCTATGTAAGAATTAATTTGTAGGTAACAAAAAGTAATGGGCACTCATACGATAAAAGTAAATACATAAATCTTACTGTATTTCAATAAAATTAATGAACTAGTCTGGTTTCTCGGTTTTAGGTGTAATTTTTGAGTCAACTTACATCGGCATCAAAAGTATTCCGATTTCTAACTCCTAACTTACAACGACATCAAAAGTATTCCGATTTCTAACTCTTAAGCAGTTATCCAAGGCGAACCCTTTGGGTACGGAACCCTAAAAATCGTAGTTAGATTTGATATAATATAATAGAATTTGCTTAAGCCCTATGAAGCCCTATCTGACACCACGATAGACTGATATAATTGACTGCAGTAACAAACGTTGGAATATATAGAGATACTACTACTACTACAAGTTGATGAAAACAAAACATACAGACTAACATTTGTAGTATTTGGTATATAAAATCTATACTAACATTGATACAGTTGTTTTTCAACTATGTTCCCATAATACCATTCCACTGAGTTTGGCAACCATGCGAACAGTGAAGAAGTCTTTGATCATCTGCACAAGTTCACTAATATTTATTACCGTAGTAGCGGCACTGGTGTTTTACTTTCGAAATCTTGATAGAATCAACTTTGAAGATGACCAAGACGAAATGGAGAAATGGATGGACGATTATCCTACTGAATCCGAGATTGGACTTGACACTACAGTGAAATCTGTGTCAGAGTTCGAGGAGCTAACAAAGATTCCTACTCCAGAGTTGACTACTAAAGCGTCAAAAGGTTTAATCCTAGGAAAGGACGTCAACATTTCGAGAATATTTGATACTGTTAAATTGAATTTCTCACAAATAGCATTCAATCTGGGATATGACTGCGTTGACTATGAAGTTGCAACGCAAGATGGTTACCTTTTGAAGATTTTCCGCGTGAAAGGATCAGTTGACGCTAGACCAGTGTTGCTTGTGCACACATTTTTAGATTCCGCTGATACATTCATACTAAGAGGTTCCCAATCCTTAGTCGGGGCTTTGCATACCGCTGATCGGGATGTATGGATCATAAATTTTCGCGGTAACAAGTACTCCCGTAAACATAAGACATTAAACCCTGATAATGACAAATCTTTCTGGAGTTTTAGTTTTCACGAACATGGGGTATATGACCTCACTTCTACTATAGACTTTGTGCTGGAAACGACTCGGCGAAATCGTCTGCAAGTCGTCTCTTATTCTCAAGGTTCGACGGCATTCTTCGCAATGAGCTCTACACGACCCGAGTACAGCAATAAAGTCGAATTACTTCTGTTACTGGCTCCCATCTGTCACTTTGAAAACTTGCAACCAGCGATTCCTAAGTTGATGCTTTCGGACACAGTCCTAAATATAATATTAGGCAGTTTGGGAAACGGAGAGATCTTCCGCAGTTACACTCAGTTCGCCAATTTCATTAAAAAGATCTGCTCCTCCGGTTTTATTAGTAACGAAATGTGCTTCCACGGCTATTTAGGGAACTCAGAGGAAATAAAATTGGATTTTCTTCCGTTGCTGTACGCTCATTACCCAGCTGGCACGTCTATGAAAAATTTGAAACACATAACGCAGTTATATTCAAGGAAGACATTCTCGCAGTACGATTATGCGTTTCTTCAGAATATGTTTGAGTACGGTAGTTTTGTACCGCCTCAATATGATTTGTCTAAAGTATCTATGAAAGTCGTTATGTTCGCAGCTCGGAATGACAAGATTTCCTTGTGGCAAGACGTAGAGGTGTTAAGAAAAGAACTGCCTAATGTTGTGGAGCATCGTGCGGTCCATAGGAGGCGGTTCAATCACACCGATTACGTTTGGGGTCAGAACGTTCACAAGTATTTGTATCCGCAAGTTGTTAAACTTCTCCACAAGTATTACAATTAAAGTATATTATTTTTCTAGTGTTCTTTCACTATTAATTTGCATATCTCAGGTATGATACCTGTTATGACATTGTTGAACCCTGTTTGGTGAGTTGATTTTAACTTTTGTATCAGCTCGTGTGTACGGAAACCAAATAATGTGTATCGAGATCCTATTTTTATACCTGTGTCGTTACGCGTTAAACAATATCATCTGTTACTGACATTACCTTGAATATCATATTTGGACGTCTTTAGATTTTTTTCACGATCATTTAAAAATAATAAACACAATAGGCGCATTTGAGTTGCTCCACATTAACCATCGCGAATTTCTTCATTTGCAAATTTTGCTAAGTGCCACTTGTGTATGCAAGGACATGTGTATTAACTGATATCATCTCTTCACAATAAAATATCATAAAGTAACCTACCGAGTTGAAACGATTTTAGTACACTTCCAAGACTCAGAATGGAGTTGAAAAATGAATTAATATTGTTAGTTATAATTTTTGCAATAAATCGAATTACTGTAGTGACAGCAAGAAACGAACTCATTTCCATCTTGGATACAGATGAAATTCGACAATCGGCGAAAAATCTATCGCAAATCCCAATCGAAGGGCAAATAACGTTTCCGGAGCTTGCACGAGCGAATGGATTGAAGTGTGTTGAACACGACGTCGTCACTGAAGATGGATACGTATTGAAACTTTTCCAAGTTCCGGGAGACAAGTGGTCTGTACTTTTTGTCCCTGGATTTCTGCATTCCAGTGATTCTTTCTTAATACGAGGCGCAGCTTCTCTTGTCTTTGCTTTGGCCAGAACCCGAAGATGCGATGTCTGGGTTGCGAATCTACGGGGAAATTTTTACTCTCGCCGCCACAAACACCTTAATCCAGACGAACCTGCTTTTTGGGACTTCAGCCTGGACGAACACGGCATCTTCGACATTCCAGCCATCATGGACTATATTTTAAATCATACAAAACAGGATCAGCTTCGAGTGATTGCGCATGATGAAGGAGCTTCCAGTTTTTTCGTCATGGGATCGAAACGTCCCGAATACAATGAGAAAGTGAAATTATTAGTAGCAATGGCTCCTATAGCAGCCCCATCAGAGTACAGCAGCCAATTAACTGCTCCGATTCTACGTTTACTGCTGAACAGTTTGCAACAAGACGAGCTATTCGGTAGGGAAACCTCTTTGATGATAATATTTAAATCCTTATGTGTGATCGAAACCGAAATAGCTTACAAAATGTGCAGCACATTCATATCAGCCCTGTCTGGCAATGGAGAGTATACGGGAATGGACAGTGTCTTTCTATCGCGCCTTATAGGCCACTATCCTGCTGGGACATCTAAAAAGAACGCGATGCATATAGTACAAATTGCGGAAAGAAAAAAGTTCGCTCAATTCGACTACGGGAATGACACGAATCTTCTAAAATACAATTCTGTATCACCACCTGAATATGATTTGAGTGGAGTGACCATGCCAGTGGCTTTGTTCTTTGCTGAAAATGATAAAGTAACAACTCCTGGTGTCGCCAGAATATTGCGGGATTGTTTGCCTAATATAATTTATGTTGGAAATTTGGATTATGAAAATGCGCACCATATGGACTTTTTATGGGGGTGTCCCATGTATCTAGATATAGTGCGGAAAATAAACACATTGCTTACATAGGCTATTAAAAAATGACAAAAACTTTTCCTCGTCGCAATCCTCCTCGGATTTTTTTTACTTTTGTAACAATAGTATCTAATGGTAATTGAGTGTGATTTATTCTTAAGTAGGTACTCAGTGAGTAGGTACTTAAGAAGGACTTAAATATTGCATTATTTTTGCGGCTAGTATGTAATAAAAAAAACTACTATTTGTGCGTGATTAAGTCCCTGTGATAAACATAATTATAGGTTATATTTGATATATTAAAGGGCTTTCTTTGTTTAGTTAGTTTTTAACATCCCAATCGCCGTACCGTAACTCGATGGAGTGACGATATACATAGGCAGTGGCTGGAAGGGAATAGTTTTTATATTAGATTCTTGTCGACAAAGTTGTATTTATTTATTTATTAATAAAACAGCACGGTATGAAAAATGTTGTATGACATCTCTTTTTACAATAAATTGCCTGAAAGCATTACAGCATTGACAATAGCTAAATTTGAAAATCAATCAAAATCCTGGTTGAATCGAAATAGATAGATAGATAAAACTCTTTAGAATAAAAAAGAAGATAAGATATCTTTTGAAATATTTTCATTTTCGTCGAGATCTGTGTCGGTTTTCAGTAGTTGCGTTTAGTTTACTGTCTCATGGGTATTTTGGTCGTGGTTAATTTTTTTTTTCTATAAAATATTATAGATCCACGAGAACAAAACTGTTATGGAGTGCTTACTACAAAATGTTTATCACCTTAAAATTGTACACAATTTTATATAGACAGCAAAAATATTTCATTTCATATCGGAAGATCAAGCTGATTGGCGTATGAGCGATACCTATGTTGATAACTTAATATGCTTTTAGTCAGGATATTTTTACGTTATAACGTTATGCAAACGAATATTCAAGGTATATATTTAGTTTATTTCCGCTTAACAGTCGTTCTTTTTTTTTTTTTTTAATGGTTGACAGGCTAGGTGTTTGACCACAGCTCACCTGATGTCAAGTGAAGGTGTGGCCGAAGATGGTAAAGCACACCTAGCCTGGAATGCAACTGGCTCTCAAGTGAGGCTGCCGGAACACACCGTTAGATGCTTGGCGGCAGATTTTCAACTTGAGGGTGGTAGCTAGCCAGCCGAGTACTAAAGTACCCTACCACCATGCTTTGGTTTCCTCACGATGTTTTCCTTCACCGGCAGCTCAAGCTCATTGTTGGGGTTTGAACCCACGCCCTTCGGCATGCGAACCTACCGCGCTAACCACTGAGCTATCATCGCTACAAAAGTGATCCAGTTACAACAGTGATGAGGACTTAAATTTAACAACTTATTAATTAAAAACCTAATCTTACTTAAAATCTGGAACTAATTTGAGATAAACTTAAAAATCTAATTAAAATAACCACAAGTCAAAATCCTCCTCTCTCTGCACTCCACACTTGCCGACACGTGTTTCGCTTCTACACGTGGCATCCTCAGGACGTGTTGATTCTTCAAGCGCTTGGTCGAGACTGAGTTATGCTAACGGTTGATCTGTATATCGCACTATGTTTCGTCCTTCTTGTAAATATCTAACGCAGTTAGTAAACGCACTGTAGTGTAAACAAGCACGTATGCTAGCAGCTAGCTGACCGCTAGTCGTCCAACAGAGCGATCGAGGCGTCCCTCGCGACGATGTCCTTGCCCCCCGGGAGCGGCGCCGAGTCGGGAGGCGAGTCGCCTGCCGAGTCGGAGCCCGATCCAGAGCTGGCAGCCGCGCTGGCAATGTCTGCGCAGGAACAGGCGGCTTTTGACAAACAGCTGGAGGCGGAACAACGCGCGTTAGACGAAGCGCTGCGACTCTCGCTTTTAGACAAATAGCCGGTGAGTTAATAAAGAGTAAATGACAATAAGATATATAAAAATATAACAAAATCAAAAAGTGAAGTTGGCAACACTATACCAACAACAGAATTAATTTAGAGGCATTGACAGCCCCGTTGGCTCATTGGTAGTATATTTGCCTTGAGAGCTGTAGGGCGTGGGTTCGATTCCCACTCAGGGCAAACATTTTGTGAATAAACGCAATCATGTTTGTTCTGTGTCTGGGTGTTCTGTATGTATTATAAGTATGTATTTACAAAAAAAAAGTATTTATGTATTCTATCAGTTATCTGACTTCCATCACACAAGCTTTGCTTAGTTCGGGGTCAGATGGCGCTGTGTGTATAATCCCACGATATTTATTTATTTAGTTGTGTCGTAACCTGTTCTATTAATATCTTAAAGGTGGAAGAGATTATAGCACGTTAGGCTTTCTTGGTGGTTAGGGTCCGAGGGCCCCTGGGCTTGAGGGCCCACCGCCTAGCCCCTTAGTAGCTACAGGTCCTGGGTGCGAATCCCACAGTGCCCATCTCTGTCTTTTCTAAATTCGAATTCAAATTATTTTATTGACATAAAAACGTTACACATATACATTTGTCACAAAAAAAGCAAAAGATATACATTAAAAAAAAAACTTGTATTCTGAGAATATATACACAAATAAGCGACATGTAACAACAGTTAGGTATTATAGGTTGATTTGGATTCGGACAATTACTTTACTTTGTTTTGTTCAATTTTCAGATCTCATTAGCAATACATCGACAGCGTCCAACTAACAGAAGACTCCTAATGTTTAGGTAAATTTTTATATAGTTTAATTATTTGTAATGTATAAATAGAAGACTAAAGGTTGTATTGTACAATCAGGTTTATAGTTTTATTGTGTTATAAAGTATACAAATTATGTGAGCTTGTATTAATATGGCTAGTAAGTTTTGTTGTATATCAAAAAATATTTAAAAAAAAACAAGTAAACGTTACTGATATAATACTAGTCTATGACTTAAATTAGGGTTTTACTTAAAAACTCTACTAAAATTTCTATCTGTTGACATTTTATTTATGGCGTTTGACCACAAACGCAGGAAATGTATACCCCAAGTATGTAATCCGCCTTAAAGTCGTACATTAAAATATATTTAAATCATAATTGAGTATTTACTAGATTTTGTGATAACATTTTTTCATTAGCTTTTTAACTGTGACATCGGGCTTCGTCCCAGTTCATGTTTTAATAATTTTTTTCTATGGCTTACAATTTTCATTATATAATTATAATAAAGCATCTACTAAAGTATGTTCAGCTAGAGAATGATCGCGGTCGTAATATACAGGGTTATAAGCGTTGGTTATATTTACGATTAGCCGAATGGAGGTTTTATTTTTACATTGTATTCATCATTATGAACAACAGATGCAAATACAAATATTTTTTATCGATAACACCAATGTTACAAGCCAACGTCCGTAATATAATTTCAAATATATAATTAAAAAAGTTTAAAAACACTGAATGAATATAAAAACATAAGTTTTAAAATAAAATATGTTAAATAAAAATATTGTTACATGTCAGTATAAAAAATATTGTCATCAATATAATAGGATGTCAAAAAATCGTAATTACTTAATGCGAGTAGTACAATTTTTACTATGGGCACAGCGAAATAATCTGCAGCTGTCAAACAAAGTGCAAGTTGTACTAGTAAGTGGTAGGGTACTTTCCTACTCGGCTGGCTAGCAACCACCAGCAAAGCAAAGCGTTTTGATTCCACATTTTTCATTCGCACAGCGAGGTTGTGGAACTCTGCCGGCGTCTGTGTTCCCTGTTAGATACAATATGGGTGTCTTCAAATCTAGAGTAAATAGGTTTCTTCTAGGTAAGCGTGCTCCATCTTAGACCATACTACTGTTTAACATCAGGCAGAGTGTGGTCAAACGCTAACCTATTTTAAATAAAAAAACAACCATCAAGTTGAAAATCTGACGCCAAGCATCTAACGGTGTGTTCCGGCAGCCTCACTTGAGAGTCAGTTCTATTCCAGGCTAGGTGTCCTTTACCATCTTCGACCACACCGTCACTTAACATCAGGTGAGCTGTGGTCAACACCTAGCCTGTCCAACATAAAAAAATATGATTATATTGACATTTTTGTTTTTATATTCATCAGTGTTTTTAAGCTTTTTTAACAATCCGGTATATTATAACTTGTTCTATGTAGACTTTTTAAATGATTTCTTTTCTTTTATAGTTCAAAATACAAAACATATTGAGACATGAAAATACCAAGTTCACTTTCTTGCTGAACAGACTATCTACTGCCTTGTATATTTAAATTAATATAAGTATACTATTACAGAGGTTGTAGCGGAGTGACCAGTGGTAGTATATAGCCCAAGTATTTAATTAAAACTATACGATTTTGTTTGTTGAAAGGTAGAACTTCACTGCAAATAACGTGTTTTAGAATTAGTGACTTGTGCAATAAGAAAAATATCGATTTGAATACATATTACAATATCAGCACTGCAAGTAGGGATAGTTATTTTACAGATCAACAAAAAAAAAAAAAATTGTGTTTCCGTTTCCTAATGTCGTATTTATTTTTATTTTATGGTGATCTCCGGTGCTGTAGATCGTCTAGATAGGTACCACCGCAGTACCAGATATTCGGTTTGAATGGTACTGCAGCTAGCGAAATTACAGGGCTGTTGAGACTAACCATCGAAACTCTCAAAGTAATGAGCGTCAAATCAGCGATGACCTGAACTATGTTTTGGTACTCAAAGTTCTGTGTATCGCTGCAATGGTCATGGACATGTGTTATCTCTTACCATCAGGAGAGCGTCTCGTTCGGCTCATTACTGTTACATAAAAAAAAAGAGTTACATCTTCAGTGTATTTCTGCTTAAAAGTATTTTTTTTACAACAATCGGTTTGAAGGGTACTACAGCTAGCGAGATTACAGGGCTGTTGAGACGAATCATCGAATGTTTCAAAGTAATGAGCGCCAAAGCAGCGATGCCCTGGACTTTGTTTTGTTACTCAAAGTTCTGTGTATCACCGCAATGTTCATTGACATGTGTTATCTCTTACCATGAGGAGAGCGCCTCGTTCAAAACTTTACATTAAAATAATAAACTATTTTTCACTGATAAATGCAATTTTTAACACATACAATTTTATTAATATCCTAAAATTTTTACTTTGTGAGACTTTTCAATTTTATCATGTCTCTTATTAAGGTTGAATTTATCGATCGATAAATGACCAAACTTGCAGTGCATGTAAACACAATCGTGGTTTAAGTCAGGCCGAACTTTACCAGAAGTTAACGAGTCGATTAAATATTTAACCAGTTGGTTTTCGTCAATTCTTTTGTAAGTTAAACGAATAACAGATCGTTAGTCATCTAGTTAAATTATGGCGAACGCCAGCATATTATTGTTACAATTATTTAGTCAAATTAAAATAGGTACTTACAAATTTACGTTTTTCCTAAATAAATGCATCACTTTTTTTTTTAATTGTATTTATGTAGGTACAAGTAATGTGTCCAAAAATTATGTGATACATTTAACTTCTTTATTTTATCGTGTGAGTGTTAGTTACGTGTTGTAAAGTCCCAATAGATTTGTGATTTTTATAAGTATTGTTAGATAAATAATGAATGGATAATTTTTAACGAATAATTCAATATCTGTCTTAATCACGTTGGATTAAAGTATACTTTTGTTGTAGAAAGAAGTTTGAGAATTTACACGTTTTTTTCTCTGTGTGTCTTTGTTCAAATAGCGTTCTACTAACTAATAAGCAAGGGTACAGCTTATCAAAAATTTAATCAGCCGGTTAGTTAACTTAATAACTGACAGTTGTGTTTGACATCATTCAATACTGATCACATTTGCCAACATAGTTTGATTGATGCGAAAATCAAGGGCACAAAGAGAAAATGCTTGATATTTTAATTCCATTTAATTTTTATATAAATCTAACTGTAGAATTACTACGAACAAGTTATATAAAGAATCTATGTAGAAAAAAAACTAATATACAACACAAGTTAAACAAAAGTTGATATGTTTTATGTCAGAAATTGTCAGCTGCTTAATTAAAAATAAAATATATCATACAAATCTTATTTTAGTTATGTTTTATATACCTTGTTCATAGAGGTCACAATTATAATCTTTAAATTGTTCAAAAACTTCCAATCACGTTGTCTATCTATCCTTTTTACACTATGGTGCGTACTTGTCTAAATATACTAACTTAGACCCCTTACTGTGATTCTTAATGATAAAATTGGCATCAAACCTGTTTTACAATTTTCTAAACAAAATCTGGTACTTACAAAATTAAAAATAACAAGTGTACTTGTGTGTTATAAAAAAATCTAACTACTGACTAGTGTCTATGACTATCCTAAGCTACTCAGCCTATTCGAACTTATTTACAAAAAAAAAAAATGTATTTAAGTATTCTGTCAGCTGTCTGGTTCCCATAGTACAAGCTTGCTTAGTTTGGGGCTAGATGGCGCTGTGTTAAATGCCCTCCAATTTTTTTTTTTATGAAAAAGGAAATTTAAACCAGGTTGCAACATATTACTTATACGTAATTATATATTTCCTCTTAGGCGCTTACTATGTATATTAGCAGTGGCGTAGAGTGCCTTGGATCCTGCCTGCATCAAAATTAGTTGGGGGCCCAAATGAAGGGTAAAGATTTCATACAAAAATGCTTGCATTAAATTAAAATAAACATTTATTGCTTATATGGACAGATCGTATGACAGTTTTTTCCCGGGAAGCACGAGATTAAGTGACATTGTGGATAACATTTTACTAATTTTTGCTTACAAACGTTAGGGGCCCCTGTAGCCCGGGGGCCCCGTATCATTGATATAAATAAAATAAATAAATAAATATCGTAGGACATTACACACAGCGCCATCTGACCCCAAACTAAGCAGAGCTTGTGGGATGGAAGTCAGACAACTGATAGAACTTACATACATACTTTTTTTTGTAAATACATACAAAACACCCAGACACAGAACAAACATTTGTTTATTCACAAAATGTTTGCCCTGAGTGGGAATCGAACCCACGCCCTACAGCTCTTTAGGCAGACATACTATGGCGGTAGCTACGCCCCTGATATTAGCTCTATAAAAAAATCTTAAATCATAGATTAGTTTGTCATGGCTAACAATAAAATAAGTAACAAATAACAAAGTAAATTAATAACATTGAAATAAGAGTGTTTTTGAAATTATGATAGTCTCAGGCGTAACATAAAAAACACTAAAAATTAACATCTTGCCTTCGGTCGGATAATACTTGAATGACTACAGTGTTTAGAAAATTGTGAAACAGAATTTCGCCATTATTCTAAAGCCTATGTGTAAGTGTCCTATTATTTGTAAAATTGATTTTGACGCCATCTATCGGGGGTGGGTGCTAACGAAGATAAATTGGAGTAAGAATGGGGTTGGTTGTCGGAAACTATACAGATGGCGTTAGTATAGCTTGTATCGAGGTATGGTTCCTCTTTCACTCAGAAATAGAGAGGAAAGGGCGGTGAAACTCTTTCCCCTTTTTTAGTTAATTTGGTAGGTTTTGGATAGCGTCGTTTAACTTTGGATTTGCAAGCTTCTTTTATGGAAAATTTTTAATAGAATAGTATTCTATTCTATTGAATAGAATATAACTTTATTATGTAGCGATGATAGCTCAGTGGTTAGCGCGGTAGATTCGCATGCCGAAGGGCGTGGGTTCAAACCCCAACAATGAGCTTGAGCTGCCGGTGAAGGAAAACATCGTGAGGAAATCATAGCATGGTGGTAGGGTACTTTCTAGTACTCGGCTGGCTAGCTACCACCCTCAAGTTAAAAAATCTGCCGCCAAGCATCTAACGGTGTGTTCCGGCAGCCTCACTTGAGAGCCAGTTCCATTCCAGGCTAGGTGTGCTTTACCATCTTCGACCACGCCTTCACTTAACATCAGGTGAGCTGTGGTCAAACACCTAGCCTGTCAAACATAAAAAAGAAAAAAATATACATCAGAAGCACAGATCACAATAAAAAAAAAAAACAAAAAAAATCTCATTTAGTTTTTACATCTTGTATTACTATAAATATTTACGTAAACGTGTGTAGGCGATGCAATTCAATTTTTATACACATAGAAAACTATAATGTATTAGCAAATCCTTGATATGTGACGTCAAACTCCTTTCACAAGGAAGGAAACCAAAATTACGCCTAATTGTTTACTAGCAACAATTCGGTATGTAAAGTTTTTTTTTTGTATTCATTTTATATTTTTTACTGATAGTAAACTTTATTTTATGAAACTAATTTGAATATTTTGGCTTTCTATGCGGTAGTTTGATTCTAATACATTTTCAAACTTTTTATAGTTATGACGTCATAACATTGGCTGAATATGTAAAATATGTACCTTTTTAGGCACTGAAAGAATCCTTATAATACAGCCAAGGACATGACGTCATTAGAAGTTAATTGAAAGTCAAATTTATTTTATGTATTTTATTAAAATAAACCCCGTCTCATAGTTTAAAGAGTTTTAAACGGAAAAATCATGTACAGGAATGTAATATTTCGAAATGGTTTTGGAATCAGCAAAGTATTTTTTTCTTTAAATACCGAATTTAACATTATGCCAACCCCATTTAACTTCAAGTACTTAGTATTACTTAGTAGATGTAGTTTTAATTACTTAGTGAAATTACCGCATGAATAGTGAACCAAGCTATAACGGCTCGTAAAGATTAAAAAGACAAGTAATTGCTTTTACGGTAGATACATAGGTAGGTACCTATTACTTATTGATTTTAACTTTAAAATTTTGAATAAGTTTTGTCAAAAAAAAAAATAGCCACAGATTTTTTTTAAACTGGACTGTTGGTTAAATAATGCTTGATTCCAGTGCAAGCATCAAACGTAATATCATCTTTTGCATTGTTGATCTCAACGGTAACTTAAAGTGATGCGAAACTTGCGTTTTAGACTAAAATCTGTATCTTATTTTTTTTAGGTATTAACACTAAGAAGATGGATGTACGTCCATGCTTGTAGGTAATTATTTATGTAGAAAGTTTTACTTTATATTATCTACAGAGCGACTATGAGGGCGGTCCGAAATACGCCAAGAGCGCTTTAATTATTACCAAAAACGTGAAGTTCATTTTTGTTTCACGTTTAATTAGACCAAATATTGCGACTAAAGAAATATGCTTAGTTTGGGGTCAGATAGAGCTGTGTAATGTCCTACGATATTTATTAATTTATTTTATCAGGTTACCTGTTGAATGAAACACAAAATTGTCAAGACCATGTCGGTTCCTATAGTAAAACTGCAGTCTGTCAAAAAAGGTTGGTTGTGAATAAAAAGTGAGGTATCCTTAAAAGTTTTATTTTCGTTTTAAACTATTCTATCCTATTCTAGATTCATGTGGTAGTAACTCTGCTTTCAGGTTCATATGTCATGTATAGTATTTACAAAAAAGTATATAAGTGTACCTACTATCAGCTGTCTGGTTTCCATAGTACATGCTCTGTTTAGTTTGTTGTGAAATGTCCGTCAATGTTATAAGCGTCGTTGATGCTGTTACTGTTATTGGCGTTTTTCGGACCGCTCTTGTAAATTACAAATAGACATTGTATTCATTAGAGAGGCTAGAAGACTTGCGCTGTTAACTCTATGTATAAGACAGTAAATTTTTGTCACATTTGCAAATTGGCTGCAGTCAAATAAATACAATTTGATTTAATTACGTATACGCAGTTGGCGAATTGGACTTATTAACGACCCGGAACGCATTTCCCTTCAAACCTGCCGATAGGTATCCTACTTAAATACAAATTAAATAAAGTGAACATGTCGACTTTTATTTAAACATAATAACTTTTATTTTATAATTTTATGAAAGAAAGACGAACTCGATGCTCACGACAAGGAGTGGACCTCAATAGCACCAAGCACCAGCTCAACAGAAAGGTGTGGAAGGCAGAGAGGCCTTTTCATATTTTTTTATTCCAAATTTTCCACAAATGTTTCGCAGTTTCGCTTTTTTGTCGAACCAGAACGATGTAAGGAAAACTTTTACGAAACGGAACGGTGATTTCACGAAACGGAACAGAGTTCCGGTGCGTTCCTGTCCATTTAGAGCACTGCATATATAAGTGAAACTTAATAAACAACAATAAATATATAATCCAACTAGCATTTGCCTTAAACCTTCTAAAGCGATAAGCCTTACCGATCCATTTTCGCTCGCACACGTACCTATAATTATATCTATGATTAGATATTAAATCTCACGTGGATTTTTTTTTAAACAAATATAATACTTGATAAATGTTTATCATGTATGTAGTGGCTTCACAAAAACTGTCTTTCAGTAGGTATATCTATACATATCTGGATTTAAACAAAATATGTGAACAAAAGCAGTTGTACCAGATCTTCCCACTTTAATTTTTTATTTGCCGTTGGAAATTATTTTTTCTCGTAGAAGCGAATATAGCGATGGCATTTACCGAAACACTACGAAAGTAGAAAAACATTATTGAAGATAATGTGATTTTACAAAATGTTGAGAAATAATTACGTCCCTTTTATATAGTAAAATTAAGAATGTTTAGCAGTCATTTCCAATAGCTAATATTGTGTTTTATGTTATAAAAGACGTGCAAATTCACACCAGACCAACGAGAGCAAAAGACATAACACATTCATATATTCTATCTCTTTCTCTCTCGATGGTCAGACGGGCTTCCGCATGTCAGTTGTACAATAAGTGTATATTATTGTCAATATATTTCTTTATAATTATTTTTATCTGTTGTTTTTTTACTAATATATCAATGTTTTTAAACCCCAAGTATATACTCGTATTCACTTAAAATGAGGTCTTTTTTAGGCAATATTTTTTAAACTGGGAAACAAATTTTGACCACCAGGTAAAGTATTGCCTGGTCCACGAGTTTATCTATCGTTAGGTACTATTATTTTGAAAAAATATTACTGTAACGAATTCTCAAAAAGTATTAAGTGATTTTTCTAAGGTAGGTTTAATTAAAATTCATTTATTTCAGGTACCAATAGTACCCATGTGCATATAAATTTTACTGAATTTGACATGCATTTATATTGAAATAATACTAAACATATCCGAATAAAAATTATTTAAATTTAATTGAAATAATATAATTTAGATAAATAATGTTAATAAAATGAAGGTACGACAGTAAATTGACCAAGCTACATTGATTGACCTTAAAAAAAGAACGATATTTCCGATTCATAAACCGATAAATTTTGTCACATCACTATAATACTCAATACATAACAATAGTGATTCTATAGCAAACTCGGCTTCATAGGCATTTCAAGAAAGGGCAGATTGTGTATTTCTTTCTCCTTCTCCCTTGTTGCGTGGTAAATAAGAAAAACACGATCGGATATATTGTAAGTGTTCAATTCAACACGATTCCTCCATGCTTGTGATTCCTCGAAGATCGAGAATCTCTGAATCTGACAATCTAACGTCACGAGTCTCGTGGTCGTGTATAGCACGTCACGAGAGGCCGCAAGAGGTGGGCGCGCGGTGGCGGCGGTACCGAGCACCGCGCGCATGCTTCCCGCCCGTTTTGTATTTTGATTCTTCTAGTGTGCAACTAAATACCGACCGACCGCGCTCGGTAGATTTATTCGTTTCCAGAGCGAAAATATCAATGTAATCATAAGTTCCCACGGTTGCTTTATGAAACTTGAAATTATAAAACACTTGACACTGGCAAATATTCAAAACGCGATGCCAAAACAAAAAAAAAAACTTCTGTCATAATGTAACAGATAATCAATGTAAAATCCGCTTCCGGCAATAGGAATAAACATTCTGTCTCCTTCTTGCTCGTTGCTATAGTAATTTAACTCTCCTTATCTATTTTAGCGTGACGTCAATGTATTCAAATCTAACGTCAGACGTATGTACGTCTGTGTAAGTGGAAAATATCAATGTAGGTGTTCAAGCAGAAGTTCCCACGGTCGAGGACTTGGCCCTTAATCACTATAGGTATGGTTAATTTCTCAAAAGAATATTGGTCATTTACTTATTAGGGAAAAATGCATATTATTTTTAACTAGGGCACTTAGTTTTTTTTTGTGGTTGACTGGCTTGGTGTTTGACCATAGCTCACCTGATGTTAAGTGACAGTGTGGTCTAAGATGGCAAACACATCTAACCTGGAATGTAACTGACTCTCAAGTGAGGCTGCCGGAGCACACTGTTAGATGCTTGGCGGAAGATTTTCAACTTGAGAGTGGTAGCTAGCCAGCCATCCATCGAAACTTTCACATTTATAATATTAGTGGGATTTGATTGATATATATTGAAAGAATTGAGACGTGACTTAGGACAGATCCTATCGATCTAGAACTAGAATGTTCTATAAGATTAATTTTGGGGAATGTGCTACTGAGCTTAACGATGTGCTACCATCCTCTTTTCACTACAGAACAAGTAGGTTCACTTGGTGGTAGATCTCCTTAGCAGGAGGTCGTCTAGGTAGGTACCACCGCAGTACCAGTTATTCTGCCGCTAAGTAGTAGTGTGTAAACATTACTATGTTCCGGTTTGAAGGGTACTGCAGCTAGCGAAATTACTGGGCTGTTGAGACTAACCATCCAAAGTCTCAAAGTAATGAGCGCCAAAGCAGCGATGCCTGGACTTTGTTTTGTTACTCAAAGTTCTGTGTATCGCTGCAATGGTCGTGGACAGGCGCTATCTCTTACCATCAGGAGAGCGTTTCGTTCGTCTCATTACATTTTACATAAAAAAAAAGTAGATATACGGTTAAATACTAGGTACCCATATACACTTAAATTTCTTTATATACGTACCAAACGAGACGTGATTTCTATTCTTGGTTGCTGGAAAAGATAGGTTATAGCGATATGACCGTCACTTGTGGTGCTAAATGATAATATTATCTCATTTTCTGTACATTTTTTCTATTTTTGGTGTGCACAATAAAGAGTTTCTATCTATCAAACGTCTGTATTCTAGGCACGTTTCTAATCCGCACGGCTAAGGAATGGAACAAGCTGTCGACTTTCTTGTTTCCTACTTTGGATCTATTCTATTAGGTCAGAGTGAATAGGTATCTCCTAAGTTTGCGTGCTTCATTTTCGACCACATCATCAAGAAAGTCGATGTTTTTGACTGCCTTTAACTCATCTATTAGAATGTCTGTTTCAAGAGCTGGGTTCGATTCCCACTAGAAAAAACACATGGCGATAAATGTTTATTCTGTACTACCTGGGTGTTTTGTATTATAAATAGGGTCATACATAAATGTGTTTACAAAAAAAAGTAGACAAGTATTCTACTATGATTTATATAGCATAGGTAAGCTTAGCTTACCTTTTTGGCATTTATAAATCTATTTTTATTGACATCTAAAAAATGTTTTGATTCTGAAAATTTTATATTAGATTAAGTAATTAAGTATTTTAATTTTATTGTACGATAGATATAGGTAATTGATTGGAATAGAAAACATTTTTATCTCAATATTTTTTTTAAACTTAGTTTAAGATTAGATTATATTAACTAACTTTCTCCTTGCCATATTGTAGGTATAACTGAAAAAAATTCAAATAATTTCATTTAAATTCAAATTGACAAAGGTCACGGTCAGTGTCTGGAGCAGTGTTGCCAGCCGGGTTAAGTCAAAAGTCACCTAAAATAGATAAAAATGTAACCTTTTGATGTCAAAAGTAATCATCCACTTTTTTTATAACATCAAGTTCGTGTATTATGCCTATAACTCGAAGACAGCGCGCGGAATTAAACTCTTCTTATGTTTACAACGAAATCACTCATCGCAAGTTCATGAAATAAAAAAATTTGCCAAAAAATGCAAGAAAATATGACGCACTGTTTGGCCCTTAAAAATCGTGTCTAAAAATCTAGACAGTTGTTAGTTAACTCACAGAAATATACGTACGTTGTACGTTAGTTTCGTAAGAAATATTTTGTTAATTCTACCAATTCCAGAATATCACCTAAAAGTTACCTTTCGAGCTGTGTAACCTAAAGGTATCCTGACAGCGTTAAAAGTTACCTAAAAGGTTCTAAAGTAACCTTCTGGCAACGCTGATGTGGAGCGAATTTTTTTTTTATATGTTTTTTTATTTTTTAGCTTAGTTTAGGGCCAGATGACGTTTTGTGACATGCCCTACGATATTGATTTATTAATTTATATAAATGCTGGTTATTTTGATAGATTTACACTAAAGTTTCGTATATTAACCGACTTCATATATGTTTCAGTGTGGGTAGGTTAGGTTAGGAAAAATAAATTAATACACACAATGATTATCTATGTATTTAAAATTTAATTTTCATTACTTATATACAAATTACAACATTCACTATTATAATAGGTTCATCCTATATTTACATACGTAACAGTACACTTTAGAAGCGTAATTTCTTTTATAAATTACTTCAGGAAACGTTTTGAATAATGTGACACTATAGAACAACACAGATCTTACGGGGATCTCATAGCTCAGTTGTTAGCGCGGTCGGTTCACACGCCGAAGGGCGCGAGTTGAAATTTCAGCTTGAGCTGCCGCTGAAGGAATACTTCGCGATGAAACCTGGCTGGCTATCTACCCAACCTCAAGTTGATAACGTACCTACCGCAAAGCATTAATGTAACAGAGTGTTCCGGAAACCTCACTCGGAAGCCAGTTACATCCCAGGCTAAGTATGTTTACCATCTGCGACCACATCATCATGAGCTGTGGTCAATGAACAACACCAAGCCAATCATAAAAATAAAGAATCTAGCATCGTATTCTGGCACGCTCGAGATTATATTATACTTAGATTGCACTCACGACGTCGACATTTCTTTCGAGAGGAATAGAGACGGAAAGTCTAGCGCGTCAGAATAAAGCCTCAGACCACTGTTAAATGGAATGTACACCGATAGCCACGATTTTATACACTTGAATGTAAGTACATACAGTATGAACATGAAAAAATAATTTTAGAAAAAATTACAGCACAGTCAAAAGTTGTCATATGATTCATATCGACGATATTAATTTTACAAAGAAATGGTCGAGAATATACGTAGAAAGAACATTGAAATTTGACTCGATAGCAAACGTCTAGTAGTCAAAATGGTTACGCAAAAAATTCATCAAATCATTTTAAAGCAGGAAAAATATAGTAGGTAATGTTTATGACATTTCTGAGGGCTTGTACTCGAAACAATGACACATTTTATCAATAAAAGAAAATATTTAAAAAAACGTTTGTAAAAAAGTTATAACAAAACTATTAAAGGTTAATTAAATTAATAATGAATCGTATGAAACAACTTTGACTGCAAAAGTCGACACTGTGTTTTGCTAAATAAGTTTTGTAATCAACTGAGGTACCAAAACACGCTTACATAAGCTACTGAGAGTGACTTAACGACCGTACCGTAAGCTCTTGCCACTCAAATAAGGCTGACAAGAAGCTTAACAACTGCAAATTGTATGCCCGCGCAATAAGGTTCGCAGTTGCGTAACTTTTACCTGATCGCCGAATTTGAATGGCAATTTGACATTTTTTAAATATAAATAATGACACAAACGAAACGCTCCATTGATGGTAAAAGGTAACGCATGTCCACGACCATTGCAGTAAAACATAACTTTAAGTAACAACACTAATTTCATCTAAGGGCATCGCTGCTTCATTACTTTTACATAAAGTTACAGCCCCAAGACTTTGTGACATGTGTCAAATTTGCATTTTTTTTTTTCGACTAGTAACTATGTGTATATGTGTTTATTTAAAAAAATAGAGACGTGGAGCTACTTATTATATTTAAAAACATTGATGTGTCATGTGTTTTTTATTATATTTGTAATACCTACTTAAAGTTAATTTTTTATCCAGTTTAGGCAACTTACATACGTTACATTTATTACAAAAGTGTCTTTTACACTAATTGTTTTTATTAATTATAAATAGTGGCTTTCGATCCCCGTTTTACACATTGAGATAATAAATCGTACACTAAAGCTACATTGATAAAAATTCCCAAGAAAATTAACGTGAACAATTACTTAAAATCATCGAAAACTTAAAAAATAACGAAATAAATAGCCTTTTTTTTCGTAATACAAAAATGTCAAACGCCGAATTTGCATCCCTATGACGTGCGTAAATACTTATTATTAACATATAGGACACTTAATATGAAAAATATTGCAATTATGTATTTTATGTAACAGTTGACGGATTTATTATTATTAACCTTATATAAATATATTGTTGTAGTCATAAAGACGTTATTCGAAATAATTATTATAATAGACATTAATTAACAGACTCATGCTGGCTAAAATGAGAATATATATAACTCAACTATACCATATACACACATAATAATATGTATATTGGAACAAAGTGCATACATTTCTAAGGACAACTACATTTCTTGATAGCTAAGTTTGAATTTGTAATTTGAGATTTGATTTCGACATTTAGGTACCTTATACAACCATTTAATAACTATGACTTATATTAAAAACAAGTAAGGAAATATAATATAGTTCAGTATAAAACTACATTTAAAGAATCAAAGAGATCATCTTTGAACTACTCTCATTTTAACCAGAATTGTCGCAACCACAGCTCCTTTACTATAGACGAGGAGCTGCCTTTGTCACATTGTTCTATAAATATAATGGCTATTGTAGACAGGATTTGAAATTAAAAACACTAATTTGTGATCGCGACTCTAATACGTACCTATACTTTATAAAAAACCTTTTTTCTTAATCGAGTAACTACGATACAATTCGCATCTCATTAGTGTGTAACTTGTAGTGAATCAATCGATAAAGTATGTTCTGCAAAAAGTGATGAATTCATACAAACACGCGTATCTTTAAAAATGTATATATCCGGAACGATTTGAATTTCAAATCCGGCCCACGTCGCCCACATACATAAATTAAATGCATCGTATGTTCACATAACGTATCTACCTACGATAATACACAAGTCCAACGTGAAGACCTTCGCGTACTACAATTCTTAATACCGACTAGTATTTCAGTTGATACTCGGTATTTGCTTCCGAATATTTCATATTAGATATTGACTTTATCATAGACGTGCAAAATACAAACAGAAACGCTAGCTTTATTCATACAGTATTGCCAGCCCATAATTTAAAAAAAAAACTGGAAATTTACTTTACTGTAACCTGCAAATGCCATGGCCGAAGAAAAACAGGAAAAAAACCCCGCAAATATTACCACAGGTTTTTGATGAAAAAAAACTGTAGATTGAGGGTAAAATAGAAAACTTTTTAAAATTGAAACTGCGAATAACTGTAGATCTACAGCTAAACATAGCCAAAGAAAAAAAAAGAGAAAAAAATTTACAGCTAAAACTGTCAGGTTGGCTATCTATATCCTGGCGCCTGATTCTCACACGAGATTTCACTCTTGCCGAAAACGCAAGTGGTGTTTTTAACATTATGCTGTTTATTTTAAAATCGAGCTCCTAACACAATTCGTCGTGTTTTCAAATTTGTCATTATCGTAGAGTGTATAACATTTCACGTGAATTTAACTAGAATGCCGCCATGTTACGCGTTCATGCTCATAGCAAATAAGGGCCCTGATTTTCTAACCTACATAAGATTTCTTGCCGTGAAACTTGGAGTAAATTTATTGTATTATGTTTAGATATATACAGTTTATTATGCTTATAAAGTTTATATTGACATTTCGAAATAAGCGCGATAACATGTTTGTCGTCTTGTTATTTAATTTTAATAAAATAATTGTAAAACATATGACACGAGACGACTTTCAGATTATATTTAAATGATAACGCATACCCATGACCGTTGCAGCGATACATGGTACAAGTAGCAAATCAAAGTCCAGGGCATCGCTGCTTTGGCGCTGATTACTTTGAGTCTTTCTATTGGGTTGCAAAGCTAGTTCCACTCACATGGTTATATAGATGGTTTTTGTGTTACCCTATGGTATGACATAACATGCCTTTAAAAAATCATTAAAAGATGTTCTAAAAAGTGTTTTTTTTCACATAAAAAATTTTCGGGTAGTAAAAATCGTCTAGTTTGCCATATAATATGTGGTAATAGTTAACTGGGTAATTAAGTATAACCTAGTACAGTACTCTCATTTTCTTGCCAGTTTGCTGCAGCACTGCCACAAACCTTCGAGTGCGAGGCGTAACCTTTGAGTTTATTTAGCAAGACAGATTATCCGGCAGTAAGTTTCGTAGTGTGCGAAAGCCTTAGTAAACCCCATGTGTAGGACTTATATGTACATAACACAACTAAACAGAAATTATGCTCTACGCTCTGTATTGGCAAGTTTTCATTGGTCCAAAATAACTTTGGCAGAAATCGAATCGTATACAAGCATTTTTACACGCAAATTTCAAAAGTCTTTCTCCAAAATAATGTAACACATCATTAAACATTTACCAAACATGAAACTGTTGGTCAAAGTTTTTGGACCGATATAAACCGACCAAAATGCAACTGTACTCGAAAACATGCACCGTCTTATAGTTTAGGATATGGTATTTAGAGCATCCACGTCCTGCTAGGCACGACTTGAAAGACAAAAATAAATCAAAGATCATTTTCAAGAATAGACTCTTTGTACGATATTAAAAATTACATTGTAAGATTACTTGTATATAGTGTAGGTAATGTTATTTTAAGATTCTTTAAAAGTTGTTATATGCATGTTATTATTTTAATATGAAATATTCTGTATTCGTATCATTATGACAAATTTTATATCAAACCTTTAGGTAGGCTTTTGTACGTTCGCTTTCGCTTTCGTGCTTAGTTTTGGACATTTTATACTTTGAATTGTAATGTCAAATATCACCTCTAGTTCTACTAAGTTTATTGTACCTATTCCAATCTCTGTGAATTAAATTTATTTTATGTCTTTATCCCGTATTTAGATCAAGACGTCTTTGAACATGTAGGTAATATGCTCTATTTGTTGGTAATAATAAATATAACGTGCCAAATCAAGGAGGTGGATGCTCCGGTGGGTTGCAATTCACACGCATAAATACTGTGAACTTATCCGTATATTTAGGCTACACGTTAAAGCTCTGTGTATTCCACCATACCGGCATCATAAGAATAATATTTGGCGGTCTTGTTACACAACTTAGAGAAACTTAGTAAGCCATACTTCATGGAACTTGGCTTTATAAAAGTACGCGACACGTGACATAATTATTTTATATGTGACATAATACTTCATTGACATTTTCATTTTCATTGTTTTGACATATGTTATAATTTTGATATTTTTAAATATGAATGGAAAAATGACCTGTAACTTTGGTGTTATTAATAAATCATTTGTATTTGATAAAATCTCTTCCATTCTTTTATTCCTACGGAGAAGAGACACTATATACGTATAAAGAGGTTTTTTGTCCTTACTGCGTGCTAGGGGTTTGTATTACGTCATCATCCAACAGTAAACAGGTAGGACTGGAACATATATCTAGCCTCAACTTTGTACTCAAGATATTTGGCTTACCAAGTCTTAACTCTACATTCAAGTTCTGTTTTGTAACAAGCCAGCCACACAGACCAGTTCATATTAATGTCGAGAGACTAACAAATTCTGTAGGTGCCAAAGATATTTGCAAGAATTTGGCACCTCTAAATTTGGCCCTGGACGTCCATAAAGACGGCCGCAGTGACGCGCGACACGGGGGCTAAAACTTCGGACGGATCAATTCGTTCACCATTGGGGGCACGCCGAGGTTTCTGTTTTAAGAAGGAACTTAAGAGATCTACGCATAGATAGAGGCAGATTTGTATTTTTTGAACAAAACTAACAGCTTCAAATTTTTTCCGACTTAACAAAAAAAAAATTAAACTTGTAAAGATTTCCATAGACAATTTGGAGTTTGTTTCATTTTTTTCTTTGGTTTTGGCGTCGCATTTTGAGTATTTGCCAGTATCATTATATTTTCAAGTTTCATATAAGTTGTCTCGTAGCTATAATTATAGTCGAAGTCCAGTCTTGGTTAAGTCCAGTTCATGTCAGTTAATTCCAGTCATGCTTTAGTGAAGTAGTGGCAACTTTACTACAAAGCTTCGATGGAGTTTTGGAAGCAACACGAAAACTCATGTTTCACCACATTATATCATTTTCCCACACTCGCGCTAGTAATTCGGCACTTTATGAATAAAACACCACCATTTTTATGCATAAACACTCGACAAAACACTAGTTTTGGAAAAAAATACAACGGAGCGACACGACTCTTCCCGCGTTCCCGCCAAAACTCCTCTGAAGTTACATAAGTTCTACATACAATAGTGTTGCAATATCTTAAAATGTTTTTACATGCGAGCGTAATATGAAAGGTAATATGACCTATGACACATGACACAGAAACTCCTTTGTTAATTTAGGAATAATGTTTTTTTAATAAGCGTAACTATCCAATTATTAAAATTGGCACGTTAATTTTACAAAGAAACTGTCAATGTTACTTTATGGACCTTTGCCCTCTGTGAACATTTCCAATAGTGTATGTTATGAGCTACTTTGCATGCACGCAACAGGTTATCGTGGCAAGTGTCAACAAAGGTGATGGTTTGGCCACGAAACGTCACAGCACTTCGCAGACAAAATATTCAAACAGTGGTAAAAACTCTAATGCTGTAGTGCATATATAAAACATATCAACGTACTTAGGGTAGATTACCTACAACGTCTAAAAGATAAATCGCGTAGGTACATTTATGAGTGATCTTTGCAGGGCCAGAAACTGCTACCTACTAGATACTAGTCCAATTATTTCATCGGGTCCCAAGTAGAGAACACTTATCTAGTAGTACATAAAATAATATACAGTAAAAGTTCCTTATTCACGGTTTCCTTATTCGCGGATGAAAAAATTGGAACACTGTTCCTGTATTCGTGGCTAAAAAATTCATTATTCGCGGATGTAATCGGTAAACAGAAAATAATTGCGTGTCATTTATTAACGTATCGGCATCTTTTGAGTATGTATTTACTGTTGGTACGTACCGAGGCGGCTTTTATAAAAGATGTAACCGAGTGGACTAATTTCAAACTAAGACAAACCCTACTGCCACCGTATAAAGGCCAACGTCTAATGCCTTATTTTGAAACGGCAAATTATTTATTTATGCTACAGCCCAATATCAATCTGTTTTATGAATTTAAAGACTTTTCCAAAAAAGCGACAAAACAAAAAAAAAACAATAATTTTTAAACCCTGGTTTTTAAAGCTGGTTTTATTTTGATACATATTGGTTGTATTTTGGAACCTTAGAGCGTATCCCCTATGATTCCATACTAATTACTATTCCATATCCACGGTTTCTGTATTCGCGGCATATTTATGGAACGTATACCCCGCGAATATAAAGCTTTTACTGTAAAACGCTATCTGGCCGCGTCTATTCTGGAATTTCGGGAATTATATTTTATGGTTGGAAAAATTAATTAGTTTGATTTTAATTTAACCGATTTTAATGATACATTTGTGTGTATTTGAGTGCGTCATTGGATGGTTTATACTTACGATTGAATAAAATAAATATCGCAGGACATTACACACAGCGCCATCTGACCCCAAACTAATCATAGCCTGTACTATGGAAGTCAAATAGCTGATAGAATATTTAAATGCTTTTTTTTCTAAATACATACTTATAATAGATATAGAACACCCAGACATAGAACAAATTGTTTATACCACAAAGTTTGTCCTGTGTGGGAATCGATCCCACGCCCTTTAACTCTTGAAGCTGACATTCTACCAATGTACCAACAGGGCTGTCGGATTGGGCCCGGTATGTGCCGCTGCAATATTTTTTTTATTGTTGACAGGCTATGTATTTGACCACAGCTCACCTGATGTTAAGTGACGGCGTGGTCGAAGCAGGTAAACACAACTTGATATCACCAGGTACGATAGTAATTATATGGATATCTTATCGACAGCTCTATGGAAAACAAGATTGATAGAAGAAGGAAAAATATTACAAAGGCAACTCTTAATTGATTTGTTTAATTACTGTTCATCCCGCTACGCTTGTTAAACCACCGTTAGGGTGCGACTTAATTAATTAATAGTAGTGGCATAAAAAGATTAAAGCCGCACCGACGTATTCTGAATGAGTGATTACGGTTTCTATTAAAACATTCTAAGATAAAACAGGTTTATCAGAAAAGATGTTTGCTGTCGAATTACTTATGAACCAGCTTTTGTCTCTTGTATAACAAAACACGAACGAAACCCTTTGTCATAAAATACTATAAGTGTTATGTGAATTGCTTATTAAAGCCAAAATTGAGTTGTACTTATATTATGACCATAAGACCTTATGTAACCACAATTTAATGCGATTATAAGACTTGAACTTGAATACGATACATATAGCTTAGGGTAAAAGCAATGGGCTGGACATATCTGTCGCAGAACCGATAACCGCTAGGGTGACGTGTTCTAGAAATGGTCTAGTCTAGTGGAGACCGGGAATTGGCAAACGTAGCGTAGGACGCCCTGAGACTCGATGGAGTGACGATATACGTCGGACAGCTGGTGAATGGAAGCGGAAAGTCGAAGATCGGACTGACTTAGTTCACTATGGAAATTAACGTGGTTTTGAAACCTTTATTGTTTTATTTATGCGGGATTAATTAATACTCATGTTTAATTATATCGGATACTTAGACCATTATAGTAATAACTAGTGGACGCCTCGCGGTTTCACCCGCGTAGTTCCCGTTCCCGTGGGAATACAGGGATAAAAAGCCTATGTCACCCGGGGATAGCGTAACTTCCTAACGGTGAAAGAATTTTTGAAATCGGTCTAGTAGTTTCGGAGCCTATTCATTACAAACAAACAAACAAACAATCAAATCTTTCCTCTTTAGATAAATATAGTAGGATATTACACAGCTTCATCTAACCCCAAACTAAGCAAAGTTTGTATTATGGCAATCAGAAAATAGATAGATTACTTCAATACTTTTTTTTTTGTGAATACATACAGACATAGAATACACTGTGTTTGTCCTAGATGGGAATCGAACCCACGACCTTTAAGCAGAGACTACTAATGAACCAACAAAAATGACTATAATAACAATGATAGCGATCATTTGATCTCGATCTCAAACGAGCAATCTAGATCTTAAACGTCAGTAATCCCGCATTAGTAAAACAAAGAGGTTAAGTACATAGATTTTACGGACAAAATGTGTAGGCATTCACAATTCGAAAGGACTAATATTAAAATGAGAACGTGGTTTGACCTCAACGTTCAGGGTATTAAAGTGAACCCACATAAAGTCCAAAGCAATTATCTACACCTGCTAACATTAAGCTAAAAACACAGCGTATTTGCGCATTAGAAATGAAAAGTATGTACTAAGAAAAACATACATAATTATATCGATAAATATTCGACAACAAATTCTTTGCCATATAGGTATTATATATTACTTTTTTACCAATACAACTAGAGACCCATAGAAAAATTCACAATACATAGAAAGTTTATTAGAACCCAAAAACTATCTACAGTTTGAAGATGCCTATAGTAGTTTAGTACCCTCGATCGACGTGTGCAAAGAGTGGAACATTCCATTCCATTGTCTATGAAAATCTTTACAGTCCTAAGAAACCTAAATAATCTACAGTCATAATTTAAATAAAAACATCTTTCGTATATTGAGACCTCGCAAGTGTATAAAAATCTCTAGTCAAATATAATTACATACACTGAAACCTCTAGAGCCTTCTCGTAGTATACAGAAACCTCTCCAGACAGCTACAGCTTCCCAATAAGCTACAACCTCTTATTAAGCTACAACTTCCCAGTAAGCTACAACTTTCTAGTAAGCTACAACTTTCCAATAGGCTATAACTTTTCAGTAAGCTACAACTTCCTAGTAAGCTACAACTTTCCAGTAACCTACTGCTTCCTGGTAAGTTACAACCTCTCAGTAAGCTACAACTTTCCAGCAAGCTACAACTTAATATTAAGCCACAACTTGTCAGTAAGATATAGCTCCCAGTAAGCTACAACTTCATAGTTAGCTAGTTTATAACTATCCAAACAGCTTGCAGCTTTCCAGTTAGCTCGTCGCTTCCCAGTTCAGCTCCCCAGCCAGCTCCCAGCCCCCCCGGTGCGCTCAGTGCGGGTGCGCGGGCGGCGGCCCGCGCGGGGCTCGAGGTCAGTCCCCCGTCGCAGTCACTGTCGTCCACGACCACGGGGATGGGTAGTTCTTTTGGCTGGAATAGAAGAGAAGGCAGAAATTAGATTGGGAGATGTAAGTAGACAAGAGATTTTTTTTACTACAAATCGGTTTGTGTTTTACCATCTTCGACCACAACGTCACTTAACATCAGGTTAGCTGTAGTAAAACACCTAGCCTGTCACCAAATAAAATAAACTTTCTAAAGATAACAAAATAAATCTAACTAATATTATAAACGTGAAAGTTTGTATGTTTGGATGTGTGGATGTTTGTTACGCAATCACGCAAAAACGGCTAAACGGATTAGGATGAAATTTGGCATACATATAGTTTATTACCTGGATTAACATATATGATACTTTTTATATTAGACAAATACATATAAGGTTCCTGTTGGATTATCAAAAAACGGACTACTGGACGTAATTACTTGAAATTTATGGATGTGTCTTATGAAACATTATACAGGAATAAAAGCTATTCTTTATCTTAATCTAGTAATAAAATAGCGAAAGATTCATGACTATTGCTTATTTGTTACTAAAACATATTTCATTTATCTCTGAACCTAATTCTAAAGTTAACGCTGATTAAGTTGCGAGCCTAAGTAATATAAAATACAATATAAGTCCCATAAATTCTAGTTTCGCAGACAAACGACCGCAACTAGTGAACGCATCGGAAGAATGTTTGCATGCAAGGGTCGCCAATAACTGGCGCGGGTGGAATAAATCATTTAAACCTCGGCTAAATCGAACAGGTCAAGTTCGCGTGTGTCACATTGCGGAAGCCACGACTATTGCAGAATGCGTGGTCATCAGAGCAATGAGAATGGAATTCTATCGAATTTTATTCAACCTCTAGAGATGGTGAGGGGAACGCTCTCGATATCTTCTCTACATAGTATAAAATAAAGTCGCTTCCCGCCGTCTGTACGCTTAGATATTTTAAACTACGCAACGGATTTTAATGCGGTTTCCATCAATAGGCAGAGTGATTTAAGAGGAAAGTTTATATGTATAATACATGCATAAGTTTATGTTGCTTATTCTATTTACTTTGATTATTTATACCTTGTTATTTATCCTAATTACTAGTATTCTAATTAAACAATTATATATAAGCTGAAGAGTTTAAGAAATCATAATAATATAATACAATAATTAAACGAAAAAAAACCTTTTTAAACCAATTTATTATTCCTAATTAAACTTAAACATAATATATAACTTCAATATAATATTTTTTAATCCCGTTTTAATTTTTTTTACTTGGATACTCTACTAGATAGGTTTGGTTATTTTTTTAATTAACGTATTACTATTTCGCTCCAAAAACCCACCATCTTGATTTATTTATTTAAAAATATTAAAAGTTATTTAAAATTCACATATTTTTTTTAATGTTTAAGTAATGAGATGAACGATACGCTCTCCTGATAGTAAGAGATAACGCATGCTCATGACCATTGCGTCAATACACAGAACTGTGAGTTGCAAAACAAAGTCCAGGGCATCACTGCTTTGGCGCCCATTACTTTAAGACTTTAGATTTTGACTTGACTTTAGCTGCAGTACCCTTCAAACCGGAACATAGTAATGTTTACAAACTACTGCTTGGCGGTAGAATATATGGTACTGCGGTAGTACCTACCTAGACGACTTCTACCACCTTCTAAGGATATAGCGATACCAACTTTAATTGTCGTAATCCATTCGGCCGTTTGGAAAATACGAGGTAATAAAGAAATTAACATACACACAAGATTCGCGCAAAAAACATAACCCTGGCAGTCGGGTAAAAAATGATACGTAGAGTCCATACCATATTTTGGTATCTGATCACTTCATTGTTATGGCGAAGTTGATGACAACGCGACGTCTCTTTAAGTTGTTCACTATAACTTTTGTTCACTATAGGTTTGAGCGACCATAAAACTTGGTCAACGTAAAAATTCAACCGCGCAGTCCATGGACATGGCCCCTTTTAGAAACTATTACTCAATCTGTAAACGTCAAGTCAGTAAGGGCCATAGCGACTTTCAGTTTAGTTATTTTAGGTAGTTAAGTGAGCTCTTAAAGAGTTTTATAGGTAGCCCGTCAAACAGAATTCTTGACGGCAGTGCGCAGTTTGGAGCTAATGTTTTTAATAAAAACACGTTTTATCGTAAGAGCCATTAAAATTTTATCGTCGATAACGAATTGTAGGTATTTTTCGAAATATGACTCATTCGGAAAGCTATGGAGACTGTTAATGTACTAAAAATATGTTGTTAAATAAAAACTAAAAGACACGTTATTTTATCAGACCCATCAAATGCAAGCTGTTGGACGCGTCAAAATTTGTAGATGTATTTTATGGAACATTATTCAGGGATAAAACTTCGACAGCCCTGTTGGTTCATTGGTAGTATGTCTGCTCCAAGAGCTGAAGGGTTGGGTTCGATTCCCACCCAGTACAAACATTTTACATAGTATAAACAAATATTTGTTCTGTGTCTGGGTGTTTTGTGTTTATTATAATTATGTATTTCCAAAAAATAAAAGAATTTAAGTATTCTAACAGTTATCTGACTGCCATAGTACAAGTATTGCTTAGTTTGGGGTCAGATGGCGCTGTGTGTAATATCCTACGATATTTATTTATTTTTTATTTATAAGGTATCCTTTATCTTAATCCAATAATAAAATAGCTTAAGTTTCATGACTATTGCTTATTTGTTACACATGTTTCAATTCTCTCCAAACCCAAAAGTAAGTAAATAACCCAATAAGTTAACGCGGACGAAGTCGCGGGCGTAAGCTAGTTTAAAATAAATGTCGAAAAAATACGTCACAAATATAAAAAAAATCAATCTTTTAACAGATGACCACCACAAAGTTTGTCCTGGGTGGGAATTGAACCCACGCCCTTCAGCTCTTGAAGCAGACATTCTACCAATGAACCAACAGGGCTGTCAAATAAACTTTCCTCTTCGATCATTCTGTTTATTGATGGAAACCGCATTACAATTTGTTGCGTAGTTTAAAAGATCTAAGCGTACAGCTGGCGGGAAACGACTTCATTTTATACTATGTAGAGACTAGCGACCCGCCCCGGCTTCGCATGGGTGCAATGTAAATAGCAATGTGGTGCATATGCATGTATTATACATACAAACCTTCCTCTTGGATCATTCTGTTTATTGATGGAAACCGCATTAAAATCTGTTGCGTAGTTTTAAAGATATACGCATACATAGGGACGGACA
Organism: Biston betularia; assembly: GCA_905404145.2. Taxonomy (NCBI): domain Eukaryota; kingdom Metazoa; phylum Arthropoda; class Insecta; order Lepidoptera; family Geometridae; genus Biston; species Biston betularia. Next base: position 13,055,274 of record FR989876.1, read on the forward strand.
GACAGCGACAGCGACAGCGACTTTGTTTTATACTATGTAGTGATACAGAACACCTAGGCAGAGTTTACATCAATTAACCTCTTGGCATTTTGCAAATAACACCAAGTAATACTTAGTTATGTGTAAGAAGAACCCAAACAGTATGGTACGGTGGTATTTCACGCGAATGCCATAATAAAGGCGCTGTGGAACTCAAATACCACTTCGTGCCGATCAATCTAGATTCTAGACCTATTGTTCCGTGACCTATGCGTGCCTTTGCGAGAATATTCCATTTGAAAATACCAGTGTTTGTTTTGGTAAATTATTTGTGATAAATATCGGGGTTCGATCTTCGATGCTTATTGAACACTTGCTTTGTTGTTTACGTAACTTATTTTCAAATTGATTTTCATGAAAGTGATTACTACTACTGCTAGTACTAGCGACCCGCCCCGGCTTCGCACGGATGTAATATAGGTACCAATGTAGTGCATATGCATGTATAAATAAATAAATATCGTAGGACATTGACAGCCCTGTTGGTTCAGTGGTAGTATGTCTGCTTCGAGAGCTGAAGGGCGTGGGTTCGATTCCCACTCGGGACTAACATTTGTGTGACTAACATCGATGTTTGTTCTGTGTCTGGGTGTACTGTATGTATTATAAGTATGTATTTACAAAAAAAAAAGTATTTAAGTATTCTGTCAGCTGTCTGGTTCCCATAGTACAAGCTTTGCTTAGTTTGGGGCTAGATGGCGCTGTGTTAAATGTCCTCCAATATTTATTTATTGATTTATTACACACAGCGCCATCTGACCCCAAACTAAGCGAAGCTTGTGCTATGGAAGTCAGATAACTGATAGAATAAGTACTTAAATACTTTTTTTTTGTAAATACATACTTGTAATACGTATACAGTACACCCAGATACAGAACAAACATTCGTTTATATCACAAAATGCTTGTCCTGTGTGGGAATCGAACCTACGCCCTTCAGCTCTTGGAGCAGGCATACTACCAATATTCTTCGATTGTAACCTAGGTAAATGGAATACACCAGCGTTAATTTAATTTGCTTCGTTGCGGGTGATTCAATAATGCTAGGGGCGTACCTATGCCACGTTGTTACGTCATTTCGTAACCTACAAATCAAATTCGCTAATTACCATTTCAAATAATACAATAAAGGTTTCGTTTGTTGTTTAAAAGCCTCTAATTATAATGATGTACCTACCTGTTAATATTAAGTATAAGACGCTAAACAGTTTATAGTACTGCTATTTGCGATGAAAATAGCCATTTGCTATTGTAGGTGTCACATCTCTAATCTTTTCTTTATTACGTTTTCGTTGTTAAAGTAAAAGGAATTTTTATTCTCTAGCTTTTGTTTCTAGCTTTTATTTTATTTTCTCAGCTTCACAGACACCGGGGTCTGGGACCTTTGTCCACTTGGCACATTTATTATAAATTTGAACTGTACGCGATACAGGGAGAGGTAAGGTAGTCTATTACTCGAGCAGAGCAGCGACCCGCAAGCAGCACCCGATCACGAGTATGACGCAAGTGTCGCCATCGCCCTCCTCAACCATATCCAGTGGCGGATTCCCACATTTGCCACCAGTAGGCTATTCAATTTTTGCCGCCTCTACTGATCGCTGGAATATTTTAAAAATTCATATCCACAAAAGTATACTTTACACGGGGTTTAGTAATTTCTCATGTACAGGGAGTATTCGGCATACTGTATAGTACTAAAACATTGTAATTTTGTTAAGTTTTAGAGGCTTCTTTTCTCCTTGCATATTTTTTTCTGTTAGACAAAATAAAATTTTGAGTGATATTTGCCGCTGCATTAAAGTTTGCCGCCCTAGGCTCCAGCCTACTCAGCCTGCTGGTAAATCCGCCACTGACCATATCTGAGGGAAGAGAGCGACCCGACACACGAAGCCACCGGTAAAAGGAGCCTTCGATGGTGAGCATAAATGCTCAAGGCATGCACGCAATCCTTATTTCTAAACTTGTAATTAAATTAATGACAGCCCCGTTGGCTCATTGGTAGTATATCTGCCTTGAGAGCTGTAGGGCGTGGGTTCGATTCAGGGCAAACATTTTGTGAATAAACAAATGTTTGTTCTGTGTCTGGGTGTTCTGTATGTATTATAAGTATGTATATACAAAAAAAAGTATTTATGTATTCTATCAGTTATCTGACTTCCATCACACAAGCTCTGCTTAGTTTGGGGCCAGATGGTGCTGTGTGTATAGTCCTACGATATTTATTTTATTTAATTATCTCTTCTATCCCCTTTACTTTCTCCTTTTACCTGTGATAGCAATTTTTTCATACTGAGGTGGTGAGCTGTTAAATTTCTTAATAACACTGGTTAACACTGTTTTTGTCACGCGAAAATTGTGATGATTTTTTTTCATGTCAGTGTACCCTCGTTATAAATATATAACAATTTTGTTTCAATCACATACAGTTTTTTTGTGACAGCTATATACAGCTATATATTTATTTCTGACCTTATATACGTGTGTCTGTTTGAATAACTTCATTGATTGTATAACTATTGCATCAACTAACACACATTTCATTTTCGTTAGTTTAAGTTATAACTTATACTTAATTATTATTGTACTCATTTTTATATTATTTAGATGGAATGTAGGTACTTGTTTGTGGGGGCCGGCCGCTCACGAGATATACCAAACGTTTGACCAGAATGTTGGCCTCCACTTCGGTCAAAAGCTTAGCATTAGCCGTCCAGCGTGGCAATGCTCTCAGCATTCTGTCCACATTTCCCTCCTCTGTTAGACTCTTAGATTAAGTTGTTTTTATAAAATTGTTATAGTGTAATATTCCTCATAATCATATTTAAAAAAATCTTATTTGTTTTTTTATAGCTTGATTAGATTTTGTAAATAAACCCTTATATTCCAGTCATATATCCTACTAATCAAACTATAATCCCATTAATATTATAAATGTAAAAGTTCGGATGGATGGATGGAAGTTTGTTACTCTTACACGCAAAAACTACTCACCGGATTTGGATGAAATTTGGTATGGACGTAGCTGAAACCCTGTATTAACACATAAGCTACTTTTGATCCCGAAAACATGTAGCTGGTAACACCGCGGGGCGCAGCCAGTAATATTATAAATGTGTAAGTTTGTATGGATGGATGTTTAGATGTTTGGATGTTTGTTACTCACACATAAACGGCTGAACAGATTGGAATAAAATTTGGCACACGTATAGTTTATTTCCTGGACATATAGGATACTTTTCGTATCAGAAAAATGAGAAAATTTTATTCCTGTGGGGTTACCAAAAATGTTTACGCTTTACAACAAAAAAATGTCACACCCACAACCAGATATCGTCAAGTTTCAGAATACATACCTAACAGTGGCCATTATAACTAGTGGTGACATTTTTTGTTAAATTCTACGCAGACTAAGTCGCGGGTAACAGCTAGTACATAATATAATAGCTGCCGAAGCTCGACACACCCGGTCCGAAAAACATTTTGTAAGCCGACCAAGGGTAAAAATTGTAGGCGACAATTTTTCCAGCACTTTTGTAATTTGATGAATTTCGTGCAGGAAATTTTAGCCGCTTTTTGCTGAATTACTTCATCTAGCGTTTCGCTTTTTGTGTGAATATTTTTTCGTATGCCATTTACGAAATTAAAAAAATTCTTCGGAGCAAAAATCTCCCCTAGTGAAGATTTGTTATACAGGTACATATATTTTCATATAGGTAAAAAATATAAAAATAAATAAATATCGCAGGACATTTACACACAGCGCCATCTGACCCCAAACTAAGCAGAGCTTGTGCTATGGAAGACAGATAACTGATAGAATACTTAAATACTTTTTTTTTGTAAATACATACTTATAATACATACAGTACACCCAGACACAGAACAAACATCGATGTTAGTCACACAAATGTTAGTCCTGAGTGGGAATCGAACCCACGCCCTTCAGCTCTCGAAGCAGACACACTACCAATGAACCAACAGGGCTGTCAATATACATGCACTGACCAGTAGTACCTACTAACTGGTAGGTAGGTATAATTATACGTTATACCTACTTACTAGCTCATAACATGATCGAAAACCAAAATATTTAGAATCATTTTTAAACAAATTTTTGTTTTACGCATAAGTTCATAGCTTCATTCATTAAAGTGTAAGTGTAAGATTTTTTGTACAAGTGATTTGCCTTGTTATTAAAGACATAGAAATATTACTGATTTACTTAAGTAAAATGAGTCAAAACCACGTCATTTAACATAATAATATCTATACTGTTATAAAGAGGAAAGATTTGATTGTTTGTTTGTATTGAATAAGGTCCGAAACTACTGGACCGATTTCAAAAATTCTTACACCGTTAGGAAGCTACACTGTACCCGGGTGACAAAAGCTACTTTTTATACCTGTATTCCAACGAGAACGGGAACTACGCGGGTGAAACCGCGAGGCGTCCGCTAGACTATTAATAAATTTGTACGCATACTTATTAATTAAAAAAAATGTATAATGACTATCACTAACAGAGTGCACCAATGTGTATATACAATGTAGTCGTTTACTCTGTTTAGACTCCTTGAGGAAGGCCATCGGATGTGAATCCCACATAAATATACCAAACACTAGACTAAATGCTTTTCTATACTTATAGTATTATAAAGAGGAAAGATTTGATTGTTCGTTTGTATTGAATAGGCTGCGAAACTACTGGACCGATTTCAAAAAATCTTTCACCGTTAGGAAGCTACACTATCCCCGGGTGACATAAGCTACTTTTTATCGCTGTATTCCCACGGGAACGGGAACTACGCGGGTGAAACCGCGAGGCGTCCGCTTGTACTAAATATGTTCTTTGACTTTGACATTTTGTTCCTCCATCTTAAATTATAGTCATAGTCATAGTCATAGTCATTTATTGATAACATAAGTTACAAGTCAAATAATACAAATAATACACACGTTATTTATCTGACGTTGCCACATTTCAAATATAAACATATAGTTATTACATTTCAAATACATAGTATCGTAACAAGAGACACTTAGACACTGTTTCTATAACTTCCCGTTATTATAGAGGGGGATAGGTATTGTATAGGGTTCACAGCTTCGAAGCCCAATCTTACATTCCAAAGTCTGACGTTCCGATTCTCAAAATAATATGGAAAAAGTCAGTCATATATCCAATGTTTGTATGTATATTATACTAGCGGCCTGTCCCGGCTTCGCACGGGTGGACGTTTATTTTTTAAGTAAGCTCTTGTAGCCTATGTTACTCGGGGAGAATGTAGCATTCTAATAGTGAAAGAATTTTCGAAATCGGTCCAGTAGTTTTTGAGTTTAACCGACTCCATGACCCTTTTGCTAAACGCACTGCTAGAATGAAACAGCGAGATTTCGGAGTAAACGATAATATTACGATGTAAACAATTTTTACATTGTTGTTGATTTTTTTAAAACCGCTCGATTGTTTTCTATAGAATTTATATGGCACCACCTCTGAAGTATGATCTACCAAGCAAAAAAAGAATCATCAAAATCGATTCATAATTGGCGGAATGATTGCGTAACATACGATACAAAAAATACAGTCGAAAGTCGAAACCTCCTCATTTTTGAGCCGGTTAAAAAATAGTCGCGTTTTGTTCATAAAGTGCAGAGTTATAATTATACATGAGTGTGGAAAAGTGAGTGAAGGCATGTTTTTTGTATTACTTCGAAAACATGACTAGAGTTTGACTTACCTTTTGTGCCTTTGACTGTACAGTAACTTTGTAGCGATGATTTCTCAGTGGTTACCGCGTCTGGTTCGCACGCCGAAGGACGTGCAATCAAACCCCAACAATGAGCTTGAGTTGCCGGTGAAGGAAAACATCGTGATAGGGTAGCCATATAACATAGCATGGTGGTCCTCACTGTCAATTAACATCAGATTAGCTGTGGCCTAACACCTAGCCTGTCAGACATTTAAAAAATTTAAAAAAAAAACCTAGATTTATTTTATTTTTATATGTTATTTTTTATCAATGAATAAAATAAGCCGAAATTGTCGAAACACTCGACACTGGCTAAACGCATAATGTGCAATGCCAAAAACAAAGAAGAACGATATGAAAACAATTTTATTTTTGACTATTGCAATTTACAGTAGGTACCAAACTACTACTTTGTTTCTTTTTACTAAGCAAATGCGCATACTATATGTTTCGCTTACTAAGTATATGAAATCAATTGGATTGTCTATGAATTCTTAAAAAATTCAAGATAAACCACTATATCCGTTTGAAACATATCCAGTATCCACCATACTGATAGCAGTGCCTCTTATTGCCATTTCTATCGAAGTAATTGATGTGTGGTAACCCTACCCGCAGGCCTGACCTAGGGTCGCCACCAATTGATTCAATTGAGCTCCGGCCGGGTCGCTCGCGGCGTGTTGTTGCCACGTCACATATAGACTTACGAAACACACAATAAAACATGAGACGTCAGTCACGTGGTGTACACCGATGAATGTATTAGAATTTACTCTGATTATTGTAAAACACCCGCTACATGTTTTCGGGATAAAAAGTAAACCATGTGTTAATCCAGGGTCTCAGCTACCTCCATGCCAAATTTCATAGAAATCCGTTCGGTAGTTTTTGCGTGAAAGAGTAACTAAACTTACTGTTTAAAATGGTAGGTACTGCAGCTAGCAAAATTACAAGGCTGTTAGATGCTTGGCGGCAGACTTTCAACTTGAGGGTGGTAGCTAGCCAGCCGACTACTAGAAAGTACCCTACCACCATGCTATGGTTTCCTCGCGATGTTTTCCTTCACCGGCAGCTCAAGCTCATTGTTGGGGTTTGAACCCACACCCTTCGGCGTGCTAAAGTACCGCGCTAACCACTGAGCTATCATCGCTATGTCTCGCACAATATTAAAGGTTTGATATACATAGGTTTGTATTGAAGTGCATGTCAGACAGTTAGCGGACTCTTCCCCTGCCCGTTCCACTTAAACAGCACATGTGTTTTTGATTACATACGGCGACGTACTCTCGGTACGTAACTAACGTAATAAAACATGCAGCGTGCGCCGTGGCTAATTTTAACTGCGAACAGCGCGTACCTACCTGCTTTTTTGTGTTGATTGCAATAATCATAGACCTATACATTTTTAAAATGTAAAAGTAATGAGACGAACGAGACACTCTCCTGATGGTAATGACGCATGTCCATGACCATTGCAGCGGTACAAAAAGCTTTGAGCAGCACAACAAAGCCAGGGCATCGCAGCTTTGAGACTTTCAATGGTTACCTATTTCTAAATAACACTTCTTGTTAAGGTGGTACGATTTCCATACAAGTAAATTTTTGCCATTTATGGGCAAATGGAGCATAATTTTACAGTGAAATCATAGCTACTGGCATTTATTTTGGCTTCATATGCGGTAAATCACAATTGCTTGAACAAAAAAGTAGATTATTAGCATAAAATCAAATTTATTAATGATTTATGAATTTATGATTTTTTAATAAAACAGTAGAGTATGCTAATAAATCTACTGTTTTATTCAAGCAATTGTGATTTACCGAAAATGAAGACCAAAATAAATGCTAGTAGCTGTGATTTCACTGTAAAATTATGCTCCATTTGCCCATAAATGGCAAAAATTTATTTGTATGGAAATCGAACCACCTTAATTCGCTTAATTAGAAACAAGGTTCGTAAATAAAATACTTTAACACAAATTACAGCTCCTTACAAAAAGCCTAATTTTAAGAATATCCGGCAAAAAATCGAGAGTCGAGGGGGGCGGACAATTCGTGCACGCACAAGGGGTGGGGGGTGGCGTCCGCCTCTACTAACGAGGGGGTGGTGACAGGGTGGCGCCTCCCCCTGACCCAAAAAACCACCCTTTGCGTACACCACCGTGTGAGTGCCACGAGTAGTGCACACTAAGTGTTAAAGAACATAGATTTTTGATAGGCTATCATAAATTGGATTATTTATTTTATTAGGATACCATAATTAATTTTGAAGGCTTCAGTTGGCAGATCGTGAAATCTGTTTTTTTTGTTTTGCGTCGCATTTTGTGCATTTGCCAGTGTCAAGTGTTTTGATATTTTCAAGTTTCAAAGTTAAAAAGTAGTCAAAGTCCAGCCAGTCTAGTCCTTGGTCAAGTCTAGTCCATGTCATTCAAATCCAGTTAAGCTTTAGTAAAGTAGTGGTGGCTTTATTATAGACTTCGATGAAGTTTTGGAAGCAACACGAAAAGTCATGTTTCACCACAATACATCACTTTCCTACACTGGCGTTTGTAATTCGGCACTTTATGAATGAAACTCAACTATTTCTATACACAAACACTAAAAAAACACTAGTTTTGAAAAAAATACATACTATTTTGTGATTCGTTCTGCTATAATACTAGCAATTCTTTTTTGAAAATCAGGACTAAATATCGTTAAATCTAAATATTTAACTATGTGTATTTATATATAAATATATATACACATAGTTGTGTACTTAATAATAACAAAATTCAGACAATTGATTAGAAAAATATTAAGCAACGTATTGCTTAACGAAATTGCCAATTGATTAAAAAAACGTCCTCTCAATGTGCACTCTTGTAGGTACTTTTCATGCGACAATATTGAACATCTTCGTCAGCTCTCCCCTTGCACAGATTGTTATGGTTTGTGCAAATTGACAGCTGATGCCACATCTGTTATCTGTTAGGTATGACATATTATAATTCCTGAGAATGTCTACTTGGAGGGCGATATAATTATCTTTACAGAGGCTTTCAAAATTAATCTTTGTTATTAAATATCACACAGTAAGTAATGTATTTGTGACAAACGCTTATAACGTATCACTATCGTTAAATGCATTACTTATTTCAATATTCATTGGACAACTTATTTTCCTGAAACTGCTTTAATAAGACCAATCTTCATTTAACACTTCTAAAATGTTTTTAAAACATTTCGTACCAATTTTCATTTCATTCGTATCGGCCCAGTGCTTCAGTGGTTCACACGCCGAAGGGCGTGGGTTCAAACCTCATCAATGAGCTTGAGTTGCTGGTGAAGGAAAACATCGTGAGATAACCATAGTATGATGGTAGTGTAATGGGTATTTTCTAGGACTCGGCTGGCTAGCTATCACCCTCAAGTTGAAAATCTATCGCCAAGCATCTAACGGTGTGTTCTGGCAGCCTCACTTGAAAGCCAGTTCCATTCCAGGCTAGGTGTGCTTTACCATCTTCGACCACACCTTCTCTTAACATCAGGTAACAATCAACAACTATTCTATATATCTGGTTCCCATGGTACAAGCTTTGCTAAGTTTGGAGCTAGATAGAGCTGTGTGAAAAGTCCTACAATATTTATTTTCAAAATACCTACTAGCGACCCGCCCCGGCTTCGCACGGGTGCCATGTAGATACTAATGTTGTGCAGATGGAAGTATTATACATATAAACCTTCATCTTGAATCACTCTGTCTATTGATGGAACTGCATTAAAATCTGTTGCGTAGTTTAAAAGATCTAAGCGTACAGACAGCGGGAAGCGACTTTGTTTTATACTATGTAGAGACTAGCGACCCGCCCGGCTTAGCACGGGCGCAATGTAGATACTAATGTGGTGCGTATGTATGTATTATACATTTAAAATTTCTTCTTAAGTCACTCTGTCTATTGGTGGAAACTATATTAAAATCCGTTTGCGTAGTTTAAAAGATCTAAGCGTACAGACGGCGGGAAGCGAATTATACTATGTAGAGATAAGGGAAGTCGGGGCGGTTCGTTATTTTTCAATACGACGTCATGTCTCCGTACGTGTCATCCGCAGAACACGTCACGGCAACCTCACGTGTCACGTCTAGTCTAACAAGATTACTGACGTGACAGGGGAGCGGTGTGCGCATGGCCTTATGTCGTAATTAATTAATTTGTTCCTTTGTTTTATTGCTTCAATGGCAGACGGTACGAAAAGACATTAATTAAGACTGATGTTAATTATTTTTACGTGTATATTAGAAAAGATATAAAAGAATACACAAGTTAATAGTCGACGACATCCCTGTTGGTTCATTGGTAGTGTTTCTGCTCCAAGAGCTGAAGGGCTTGTGTTCGATTCCCACACAGGACAGCATTTTGTGATATAAACAAATGTTTATTCTGTGTCTGGGTGTACTGTATGTATTATAAGTATGTATTTACAAAAAAACAGTATTTAAGTATTCTACGAGTTATCTGTCTTCTATAGCACAAGCTTTGCTTAGTTTGGGGTCAGATGGCGCTGTGTGTAGTGTCCTATGATTAAAAAAAGTTAGGTTAGGTTACATTTAGTGAAAAAAATAAATGAGATGAATGAGACTCTTCTGATGGTAAGAGATCCTGTCCATGACCATTGTAGCTATCTATACACAGAATTTTAAGTAACAAAACAAAGTCCAGAGCATCGATGCTATAGCGCTTGAGTGTGCTTGGGACTTTCGATGATTTATCTGGCAATTTATGAATAAAAACTAGAAAGACAGTTTTGGAAAAATAATGAATGCGGCAAAACTATCTTTCCGCGTTCTTACCAAAACCTCTAGAAGTTTTACATACATACATCAAATTGAACATCACGTCATCTCCTATGACGTCACGTCGCCGAAAAACATTTTGATTCAAATAGGTAGGTATCTGTCTGAAATTAATACGACCTTTGTTTTCTAGGTCAAGCAGCGCTGTACGGAATTATATATCATAAGTTCCACGAAATAAGTCTGGGTTTTGGTTATCTATTATCATTTCGTATAGTTCAGTAGGTATGGGTGGGTATATCTTTTGGAGATCGATAATAGGAATTATGTAGGTACGTGTTAACTATGTGTAGGTATGTATTTGTTATATTTTAGCGTTGGCGTTGATTCTATTTTAATCTCTATGGAGTATCAGACAAAGTTGCTTTCCGCGTCTGTGTGTTTCTCGTTTCTCCGCTTATTCCCCTTTAGTCACGCGATGAATTTTGACATGGTTGTCACTGTCATTTAGATATTTTTTACGGAAGATGTTTTTTCTTTGGTTTTGGCGTCGCGTTTTGAGTATTTGCCAGTGTCAAGTATTTTATATTTTTAAGTTTCACAAGTTAAATAGGTCCTCGTAGCTAAAGTTATAGTCAAAGTACAGTCCGTGTCAGTCAAGTCCAGTCATGCTTTAGTAAAGTAGTAGTGGCTTTACTATTAAGCTTCGATGGAGTTTTGGAAGCGACACAAAAACTCATGTTTCACCACATTATATCATTTTCCCACACTCGCGCTTGTGATTCGGCACTTTATGAATAAAACACCACCATTTTTATGTATAAAACACTCGACAAAACACAAGTTTTAGAAAAAAATACAACGGGGCGACGCGACTCTTTCCGCGTTCCCGCCAAAACTCCCTACGGAAGGTTTGTATAAACTAATAACTTGTATTCATAGTAAGGGTTGTTTATAACGATGAGTATAATGACCTGCTTTCGGGCCAGTTTACCCTAAGCTTACAGCCCTGTATACTAATAAAATCTTTATTCCGAACGCTAACACAGACTCACTATCAGTTAGAATTCCAATATTTGGAATTTCTATTCCCAGCTTTCTAGCTCTATTCCTACATTTATATATTTCTCTTCCTATATTGTATTTTTGTAACAAAATCCTTGTATTTTACTTTATTAGTATGCAGAGTACAGTAAGCTGTTTTGGGCAAATTCCACCGAGAAAGAGACTGCATTCAAAGCTCAAAAGAAATGCATTCGTGCAATCTGTGGACTAACGCAAAGGGACTCTTGCAAGCCATATTTTCAAAAACTAAACCTATTGACTCTTCCTTCGGTCTATATTTTTGAAGCAGCCCTTCTTGTTAAAAATAATTTAGAAAATTATAGCACTTTGACAGTTAAACGGCATAACAATATTTTACGTCTGCCAAAATGTCGCTTAGCTCTATATAACAGAAGCATATTTGTAAAAAGGGTAGAAATATATAATAAACTACCCCAAACATTGAAAGATGTTCAAAATATAAATATTTTTAAATTTAATCTTAAAAGATTTCTTATTGCGAAGACATATTATTCTATTGACGAATTTTTGAAAGAAAATAGTAAAATGTGACATGATTATAATTTGAATAACAAGTATTACTGTACCGACATTGATATATTTAATTTAGTTTGGATTATATACCTATTTCTATTTGATATTTAATGAAAAAAAAAAAAAAAAAATGACATGACTAATAATAATATAATTGAATGATTGTGTGTATATCTAGCTAGTAAATATTGCATACCGTAATGGTTAAAACTTGGCGATCTAAAATTATCCTCAACACATTCCAGCAGTGAAAATTGTACCCATGTTTTGCAAAATAAATGTTTTGAATTTGAATTTGAATTTGAAGCTCCTTGTGGCTAACTGCTGCCGTTCCGCGTAGCCCTGTACTGTTGCAATATTTCTATAACAATAAATTAGTCTGTGCCTGGTAAAAACCAGAGGTTTCCTCTCATAAGACGCGCCGGAAACGGATGTCATTTATTATGCTATCTTATGGGAGAACTAGCGCGCCCTGCGGCTGTTCTCGCGATGTACCTACATACAATACATACATATATGCATAGCTAGTGGAGCTGTATGTTTATTGTTTGTGCAGTTGAAACAATAACAGCGGTTAAGATTACAGGTGTTTCTTTATTACTAACCTAATATTTTAAATTGGAAAAGTTTTAACTGTCTATTTGTCTCACGATTCGGCTTGGCCGATCTTGATGAAATTTGGTATTTAAATTAGGTCCATATTCTCGACTACGCGCTTAAAAAAGTCAACACAACTGGTTACTGCAGCGAGAAGAGGAAAAACTTGTGGTTATATCAATTAGATATTTTACATTTATTTTAAGTTTATGTCGGATTTTAGATATAAAGAAATATTTTGGATAAACATTGAAAATTGTACCTACTCAAGTTAAATAAATGTTTAAAATTATATTCAGATTAAATTAAATTCTCAACATCGGTTGTAAATAAAACGGAAAATACACTTTTAACTTCAATTTAACACACTCAAAATGTAACTCTTAAATACTTAGGTTAATACTTAGGGATACGTGTAGAAGTAAACCTTATCGATTTAAAAAAAATAAGAAACACACTTTTGCCCGCCATGTCGTCTGATGTAAAGTGAAGACGCGGTCCACGATTAGCACGCTTGCCTAGAAGATAGCCAGATTGTATTCATCGGAGCAAACACACTTCTTAAGGTGGTACGATTTCCATACAAAATTTTTTTTGCCATATAAGGACAAATGGAGCACAATTTTACAGAGAAATCACAGCTACTGGCATTTATTTTGGTCTTTATTTGCGGTAAATCACAATTGCTTGAATGAAACGGTAGATTATAAGCATAATCTACTGTTTTATTCAAAAATCATTCATAAATTTGATTTTATGCTAATAATCTACTGTTTTATTCAAACAATTGTGATTTACCGCAAATAAGGGCCAAAGTAAATGCAAGTAGCTGTGATTTCACTGTAAAATTATGCTCCATTTGTCCACAAATGGCAAACATTGATTTGTATGGAAATCGTACCACCTTAACGCAAAGAAACGTAATTCTCTATTTAGCGGGTCGCACAATGAAAGTGGTATCAAATAAAAGAGTTTTTACAAAGTTAAGTATCCGACCTGCGGTTTTGGACAAACAAGAAGATTTTTTGTGTTGTATTCAAATAAATATCGTAGGCCATTTCAAACTGTTAACTGATAGAATACTTATATACTTTTCATAAGTATAGTTACCTACTACGTAGGTACTTACCTACTTATGAAATCTTTAGAAATTGTTCTGTTGTTCTGATAAATAGGAAGGTGACAATTCACTTCGACAGATGAAATAAAAAAAATATCGTAGTTTATTTCACACAGCGCCATCTAGCTTCAAACTAAGCAAAGCTTGTACTATGGGAACCAGATATAGAATACTTATTTATGTAGATACATGAAATTTTTATGTAGATTACATACTTAGGCATATACATTAACATTTATCGTCACATAGATGTTCTGGTGGGAATCGAACCCACACCCTACAGGTCGTAAAGCAGATATTCTACCGAATGACCTAACACGGCAGTGGTAGATATATGCTACCATTTTTTAATATAATGCTGGCAATTTAATCTCAACAAACCCTTTACAATCTTACGCAATCAGTCCCGTCCAGACCACGGAAGATCCCCGTCATCCCCGGGGATCGATCGTGCCCTATATTGAGGGATAGAGGAATTAGGGGATCAGTGTTGTGTCAGTGCTGTATTTAGGGGATTTAATATATCGTGGGATTTCTGAACAAGGACGAATGTAGTGACGTAAGAAAGTAATATGTCATTTTGTACCTATATTAAACGAACATTAAAGTATTGAAGGATGTTTCTTTGAAAATTTGCACTTGGACCTTCTATTACGCACTTATTCTGCCGCTAAGCAGTAGTGTGTAAACATTTTATTTTATTTTTTTGAATAACTTTTGACGAAGCCCATTTACAGCTGAAATTTGTTTAGTTTAGACTCTATACAGCTCTTATCATTTCAAATTCTATATATTAATCTAATCAACACCGCATTTCTGCGTCAAGAAATACCCATGTAAAACCTGGACGAGTACATGAAGAAAATCATTATTATACCCATTGCATAATAATAGATTTATTTTTGTGTCAATAAAGAATATCTATCTATCTATTTATCATCACTGTATTCCGGTTTGAAGGGTACTGCTGCTAGCGAAATTACTGGGCTGTTGAGACTAACCATCGAAAGTCTCAAAGTAATGAGCGCCAAAGCGGTGATGCCCTGGACATTGTTTTGTTACTTAAAGTTCTGGGTATCACTGCAATGGTCATGGACAGGCGTTATCTTTTACCATTAGGAGAGAGTCACGTTCGTCTCATTACATTTTACATTTTTTTTAAAACGTACACTACGTAGATGCAAATGATACTTTGGATGCGTTCCATCCGAAGGTTCTCTGTAAGAAATCGCTCTAGACGATAAGGCCGCCGTACTACCATATAAGTCGATATTGTTATGTTTTGCCCTGTCTTTACGAAGTATTATTGATTGGGCTACATTACCCTGGGAGAATTTGGGAAAAGAACGTCTGCATCTTTCTAGTGGTTTTGACAGTTCGCATGTTCAGAATCCGTGCATGATAAATGAAGCATGCGGTCTGCCACACCCCCCGACCCCAGGGTCCGAGTAGCATATATCAAACCCTCGCAGGGTTGAAAACTGACAACAGTAGATTGCATCTGACCCTAACTGTTTGAGAACATTTAGCTATAGCCAGATAAATTTGGTCGAATAAAGTGGTAGTGCAACGAGACAAGGTTAAGAACGGTTCAATCTTGTGACTGCGTTGATTGATTGCAACCTTCACTAATTGGCGAGTCTCCCTAACTCAAAGAAGGAGTTCTATGGTGATAAAATTTTGACTCAACTATAGTAGATTCCGTCCGAATTACCTCAGTGCCTCAAGTCGAAAGTCTTCGACCAGTGTGTGTTACCAGTGATGACTTATGGCGCTGAAACGTGGTCTCTGACTGTGTGCCTTCTTGGTAAGCTCAAAGTAGCACAACGCGCTATGGAGAGGGCTATGCTCGGAGTTTCCCTACGAGATCGAATCAGGAATGAGGAGATGAGGTCTTTATGGAAGTCAATGGGGGAGGCCTATGTCCAGCAGTGGACGTCCTACGGCTGAAATGATGATGATGATGATAGTAGATTCCAGCTACAAAATAAATATTATCGACCATGTGACCGGCTTCGATCGGTAAATTTACTCATATTTTGTTATAGTACAAATAGAATATAGTTAGGTAGGTACATATACCCTGATACTTTTACTTGGTGATTGATCTCCTTAGGTCGTCTAGATAGGTACCACCGCAGTACCAGATATTCTGTCGCCAAGCAGCAATTATAGAGCTGTTGAGACTAACCATCGAAACTCTCAAAGTAATGAGCGTTAAAACAACCCTGGACTTTGTTTACCTACCATACAACTCATTTTTTTTTTTATTAAATATCCATTTGGCTTGGCGTTTCTAATGACCTGACGTTTGATAGTTGAATGTTATTAGCAGACGCTAACGACGATTCTCAATTTGTGGAAATTGAACCTAGTGCAAGCTGGCTTTACAGCGTGAGGCGCTTCAGTTACCCACTAATCGCCTAGCTCTGCATCCTGATATCATAACCAGTTGAGACTTTCAATTGTTATAAGTCTGAGTGAAACTTATATCTCTGATTGGAACTCTTGTCGGGCCTCTTGCCAAAAACATTTTGATTCACTAGTCTTTTAAACCCCCTGTACCTACCCAGTTTTTAACTTCTGATACTCAACTTGTTAAAATTTTGGTATTTTTAGTACGTTGTAACTTCTACCCGTGCACTGTATCTGTGCTAGTTCTTTAGTTATCTCCAGGGATCGATCGGATCTGGGCGGATCCCAGCGATCATGGCCGATGTCTGCGAAAGGGGATATCTTCCAAACGTGGGTAATCCATCCTATCTCACTGTTTATTGTTTGGTTTTCTTTGTTTTGTCGCTTCCTGCGAGCGAGGAACGCGATAGTTGGAGCGAGCTTCTGTTACTGTGTTTACTTCCAATTAACGAAAGAAAATAAATCATTGTTATAAAGTATTCAAGAGTTTTACTTGGTGGTGGATCTCCTTAGCGGGCTGTCGTCTAGGTAGGTACCACCGCAGTACCAGATATTCTGCCGCCAAGTAGTAGTGTGTAAACATTACTGTGTTCCGGTTACTGCAGCTAGCGAAATTACAGGGCTATTGAGACTAACCATCGAAAGTCTCAAAGTAATGAGCGCCAAAGCAGCGATGCGTTGAACTCTGATTTACTATACAAAGTTATGTGTATTGCTGCAATGGTCATGGACAGGCGTTATCTCTTACCATCAGGAGAGCGTCTCATTCGGCTCATTACTGTTACATAAAAAAAAGAGTTACATCTTCAGTGTATTTTGTTTACAGCAATGACGAGGGTTTAATGTAATTTGTTGGATTGTAAACTTATCGCTTGTCGGTTTTCTATCGGTTACATAATTCGGAGAGTGTGCCCTAGACTGTAAAATTTGATTCCACCTTTTAGTAGGTCAGCCAGACAAACGCGACCAAAACGTCATCCGTATATGGTGGATATTCCCCACGTACGCACAAAACATTTTCATTCCACATTTTTTATTCGCACAGCGAGGTTGTCTGTGCGAGTCTGTGTACCCTTAAATATGCAACCCAGAGTAAATAGGTTTTTCTAGGTAAGCGTGCTCTTATCTTAGACCGCACTTCGCAGTACCTATATGGTCAAACGCGAACCTATCTCTATCTCTACAAAGTATAAAACAAAGTCTCTTCCCGCTGCCGTCTGTACGCTTAGATCTTTTAAATTACGCAACGGATTTTAATGCGGTTTCCATCAATAGACAGAGTGATTCAAAAGGAAAGTTTATGTATATAATACATGCATATACATCACATAAGTATATACATTGTACCCGTGCGAAGCCGAGGCGTGTTAGTTCGCTAGTTTAGAATAAAAATACGTATATATACGATTACATAGGCGTTCACCGTCTAGTAAACTTTTAGCTTTCCCAGGGTGAACTTTGTAAAAAGTCTGTTTTTGAACACTCTTAAAAAATATACTAGAAGTTTCACGTTTACGTTGTTCGATAAGAGAAAGAGGCGCGGTTGCTCAGTCTCCTTATCTAGCTTACCCTAGACTATATAATTGTATATATACATAAAGCTGTACCTAGATAGGTAGGGCTTTATGCCTAGGCCGTCTCATCGCGATAAGCGTTGTTCCAAACTTCGCCCCAGTAAACTAAAGCTCTCCAAGATTAAGGAAAAAGGTTTTCACGAAAAAGAAGATTATCACTGAAGCTTAGTGGAACAAACTTATACGTTTCTATTGTTTTTGTTTTGATATTAGAGCTCGTAAAAGGATGGTCTAATCTAGATAGCTATTACATAATTTATTATGAGGGTAGATATATGGATAAATAGCTGCGTCCCGCGGTGTTACCCACTACATGTTTTCGGGATAAAAAGTAGCCTATGTGTTAATCCAGGGTGTCAGCTACCTCCATATACCTCCTCCTCTTGTCGCTTATTTGTATATATATTCTCAGTATACAAGTATTTATTTTATTTTTAAATAATAAATTAATTTTATATATATTAGTGTGTTTTTAGTTACCTATTTAATGTATTAGGATATATTATTATTAGAATGTAGATATATTTATGTCCTCGTTATTGACATACCCCATCTTTTTCTTTCTCTGACCTTGTCCGTCCTAAGGTTGCCTGGAAGAGATCGCTTTTAGCGATAAGGTCGCCAGTTGTTACACCAAGAGGTGTAATAAAGAGTGTGAGTGAGTGTGTACTTAATTAAGAAATTAAGTTTATTTCTTCTGGATCGTATTATTTTTTTGTGTGTGCAATAAAGAGTCAATCTATCAACGATTATACCAAATTTTATCCAATCCGTTCAGTAGTTTTTGCGTGAACTAATAACAAACATCCATACATCCATCCAAACTTTTACATTTAATATTATTCGGTAAATTAAGCAGAATGTGTTCTAATGGTATAAAAACAAAAAAATGCTTTCGTTATGCAAACTGGGAATGGGTTTCTTAGTGTCTCTTACCGGGTAACGAATTCTTTTTCAAAGTCCAGAAAACTGGCATCACCTGGGAGTTCTCGGCTAGAGTAAAACCACACATAACTGTACTGGCGAAGCGATTACAATCTGGGTTAAGTGCTCTCTGCAATCACTCATTATAGAGCCGCGAGAAATGGTGGAGCTAAAGACTTTGTAGCCATTTAAACATTTCGGTATTTATCGACGCGTTTATAAGAAAAATCTTCACAAATTTCTTGGCGTGAAAACAATTTCGCCAACGCCATGATTGCTTTCATGGTATTTTTATAAGAAACATAAATGCTATACTTTTTTTTATGGGCGGCAGGCTAGGTATTTGACCACAGCTAACAGCTAGAGAAGGTGTGGTCGAAGATGGTAAGCACACCTAGCCCGGAATGGAACTGGCTCTCAAGTGAGGCTGCTGGAACACACCGTTAGATGCTTGGTGGCAGATTTTCAACTTGAGGGTGGTAGCTAGCCAGTTGAGTACTAGAAAGTACTCTACCACCATGCTATGGTTTCCTCACGATGTTTTCCTGCACCGGCAGCTCAAGCTCATTGTTGTTGAACTCACGCCTTTCGGTGTATGTACCGACCGCGCTAACCACTGAGCTATCATCGCTACAAACTACCTGAACACCGCCATGCAGTTTCTGCAAAACAAAACAAACGATAACCCAATAATTTAGCATTCATTCCCAAGCAACCACTTGTTGAATTTCGATCTCATCCACAGCTTTGCTTTGACTATAATAAATAGCAGAGGGGTGAGTGGGAATCAAAGTTATTATCACCTGAAACGTTCCCCGGAGACCAGGATAATGATGAGAGAATGTGGGAAGGAACGTTCTGGTTCTTGGTGAAAGTGTCTTTTATCTTCTGTTCTCTGAATCCTCTGAGATCTTTTTTGAAGAAATTTATTTTCTGCTAATAATCTACTGTTTTAATCAAGCAATTGTAATTTACCGCAAATAAAGATCAAAATAAATGCCAGTAGCTGTGATTTCACTGTAAAATTATGCTCCATTTGTCCATAAATGGAAAACATTTCTTTGTATGGAAATCGAACCAGCTTAACATCAAGCAATCAAAATTATGTTTACTATGTGAGTGTTTCCGAAATAAAGCGTGGCTATGTGTGGTTCTTGGTTTTGTCAGTATTCGGAAGCAGTAGCTATTCGAAAAATTGTCGAAAATTGTTTTGCGCTGTGAACGCACGCACGTTCTTTACAAAACAAGTATTTTTGCAATGTAATGAATTTTCTAACTTCATAAAATAGGAATTGTGAGGTTGCGAAGGGCGCGGGCGGCGTGAGGCAGGGCGTTGACCCCGCCGCTGAGACTGCGTGACTCCATTGCACAACGTCAATCCGTTACGTTTCCATTCCGTCTTGACGGATATGTAAAAAATGTAAACGAAATTTTGTATTTTGTATACATTTAAAAAGTAAAATTGTATGAAACAGGTCACCTATGTAGGACACAAAAAGAAGCATTTCGAAATTTAAATGTGGAATGAACTGTTAAGATGGATTTCAGTTTTATTACTTTTCAAACCTATATTGTTTTTTTATTCGGACAGCGAGCACGTGGAATTCTTTGCCAGAGCTTTGTTTTTCGAAAAGCATAATTTGGGTATATTCAAATCAATAGTAAACAGATTCCTTCTAGTTTACCATGTACCATCCTACACTGCATTATTGCTTAACAAGCGATAATATGGGAAAATAAACTTTTGTTGTTTTTAGGGTAGCTAATGATTGTGTGTACAAAGAGTATAAACAATACAAGAACTGCATCTAATAGTCAACTCAAAAACAAAGCAGTAATACCCTGGACTTTGTTTTGCTACTCAAAGTGCTGTGTATCGCTGAAATGGTCATGAACATGCGTTATCTTTTACCATCAGGATAGCGTCTCGTTCGTCTCATTACTTTTACATAAAAGCTTTATGAGTATATAAGATTACATTATTTTTTTCTTGGTATCATTCCATATAGATTCAAAGCTCGAGGCAGTTATTGTGTTGAACAAAGCTTCTTAGTTGTTTCTTGTCGTTTATCAAAGACCTGAAGTTGTTTTGATGTTTTCTTACAGATTACGAAAAGCTACTTAAGTATCGTTTTGAAATATAAAAAGAACGTTGACGAAATATTCTAATAGAATAAGATGCTTTATGGCTAGATGGGTCGACGATATTGTCACCGTCGCGGGACGAACCTGGACCAGATTGGCACAGGACCGGGGCAGATGGCATGACAAGAGAGAGGCCTATATCCAGCAGTGGGATAAAGATGGCTGTGGATGATGATGGCTGTGGTGTGGGTGTGGTGTGCTCTAATGTAATTATTAAATAGAATATACATACATACCAATTATAATAATTTTATCAATGTTTCTACCTCCCTTATAATCAGTTATAAGCTATTTCAGCCAGGCGAAATCGTAAGCCAGGTGAAAATAGTAAAATACTGTAAATTTGGATCTTTACTACGTACGTTACTATTAAAAATGGAAGCATTCAATCTACAATATAGCATCGAGTGAAATTACAGCCAAACATGAAGTATGTAATGTATATACTTAATCTCTGTCCATCTTGTTTAACACTAGTGAATTCCGGTGCGTTCCACGACCGCAACGGTTGTCCACCACTGCACAACACTGACGTCCATTTGTAATAGAGGTGTAACTGATACATTCATAATAGGTACAGGTAATACACGGGCATAGAATTCAATATTGGTCAAATTATAGAATCACATTTGTTCGCGCTTACGTGTTGACAAACGGCGACAGTGATACGCACGGTACGGGTGAAAGAGGTTACCTATTACTCGTATTCGACTATTATCAATAAGTAGGTAGGTAAGATATGGTAATAATTGAAAAACGTGGTATTCAATAAATCTTATCCGTAAGCAGCGCTGGACTTCAAATGTTGATTGGGTCATGGTTAGGCTCAGTTTTATGAAAGTTGTATAAATCTGTTTGGTTGAATTCATATTCTTCAATTAACCATTATTTCTATTGATGATCGACATGACGAATAAAAAGCATTAATATTAATAAAGTGGTACGAAAGAACCTACCAGGTGTAAAATTAAAGACTGGAAGTGAATTGAGCAAAACAACCTTATAAATCAGGTCTATTTACCATTGTAGACTAAGTATTTTTAACGTTGGGTAAGTTATGGTCGTATAATTAGCTTTTTCTATTTGTATGTATGTATGTTCCCTATGTAAATCGAAATTTCACTAAAAAGATTTATTTTCAATGCTTTAATCTGTATAAACTCTACGAGATAAATCTCAACTACTTTCATCGAATTTAAAGGATAACCTTTGAGATAAGACTTTGAGAACTACTAAAATACATGTCTACCACAAATTAATTAAAAAATACTTTGACAATAAGATCTTAGCAAAATAGCACCGTGTTTTCTAGCAGTTTACATAAAATTGTAGGGTGAGGAACGGAAGGTAAGAAACGACATGATACTTGTTCAATTGTTGTTTAGAGTACACATTTTATCGGGTACTATGCATCAATTGAATATCAAACTATTGATAAATTGAATTTATTACTATTTTATTGCTAGGAATGAGACTTAATTTGAATAAATAGAACCAAATATTGACATTATTTGACATTATGAGCCCGCATAATGAAATATTATTCAAGCTTAATGCCTTCAATAATTTACCGATGCATGCATAGAATATTGGAAAACAACACTTGATTGGAACTACAAATGTAAATTAATAGCCATAGAAGTGCTGAACACACATTTCGATCCTTATATGGTAAACATCGACGGGCTTCTTTATTTATTTGAATAAAAAGCGATTTAGCGATGATAGCTCAGTGGTTAGCGCGGTAGGTTCGCATGCCGAAGGGCGTGGGTTCAAACCCCAACAATGAACTTGAGCTGCCGGTGAAGGAAAACATCGTGAGGAAACCATAGCATGGTGGTAGGGTACTTTCTAGTACTCGGCTGGCTAACTACCACCCTCAAGTTGAAAATCTGCCGCCAAGCATCTAACGGTGTGTTCCGGCAGCCTCACTTGAGAGCCAGTTCCATTCCAGGCTAGGTGTGATTTACCATCTTCGACCACACCTTTTTTTTTTTTTTTTTTTTTTTTTTTTGTCCAGGGAAAATACTTTGTGTATACCACCGGCCCTGGGGCAGGCACGGTGGTTATGTGGGACTCTCCGTCCTAATGACGGCCTACCCACTAAAAACCCTGGAGTGTTCCACCTCGGCGCTTTGTGGAGGCTGCGGGCACGCTTTCGCACTCTACCGCAGCCTCGACAGCGGTTGTCCTCGCGGACCCGCCTCGGGGAGCCTAAGCTCACCCCGCAACAATGACGATGTGTCCGAACACCCGACACATCGTCATCCACCTCGGAGACCAAACCAGCAAATGGGCGTCGGACAGCCCCATGTCCGTACGCCCCTGGTCTCCATGCGACGGGTCAGATAAGTGGCCCCGCCGCCTGCCACTTGGTTGCTTGGAATGGGGATCGCCAGACCGGCACTCCCCCCATTCCGCAACCCCCTCCCACTCGGCTCCTCCACTGCGCCCTCAGCTCATCAGAGGGACACGTGGAGAGCCCGTCGCCAGGCCACCTCCTGGGGTCGGGCCCCTCTTGCCGTCGCGACATGCCATAACATGGCTTGTCGTGACTCACCTCGAGGACCAATAACAACTGGCGCCAGACGACCCCATGTCTGAACGCCAGTGGTCCTCATGCGACGGGTCAGGTGAGTGGCCCCGACGCCTGCCACCACGGCTGCAGAGGAGAGAGCGGCACAACGCAACACCGACACTCCTCTTCCCCTGCAGCCCCACCGCGTCCGCCATCAAACGGTGGCGGCCCCGTTAAGGCCGCGGAAGGTAGGGAAAGCGGCAACGAAACACCGACAGTCCTCTCCCGCCGCGGCCTCCAGCCTTCAGCCGCAGTGTCTCCCATTCGACACTGCAGCCCGCCTCAGTTGCGATACCGCCCACACAGTCCGCAACCTACTTGGCCGCTTCTACCAGGCCCGGGGGAACACCCGGAGAAGCAGCCCCACCTCGGGTTCCGCTTTGTTTCACCGTGGTGACCAGTCACGGTTACTCAGCCCCCCCGCCACGATCTTCGACCACACCTTCACTTAACATCAGGTGAGCTGTGGTCAAAACAACTAGCCTGTCAACCATAAAAAAAAACAGAAACTCTTAAACATAAATAATTCTAATTTATCGGTTGAATTTCAAAATATTGTCATTAATAATAATATAAATTTATTTCAGAACAAGTCCATATCAATTAGTAATAATAATAATACATGAATACAATGTCAAAAAATTACAATAAAATTCTAAATAAAAGTAAAAAGAAATAAAAATGTCAATAGAAATATGTCAATTAAATGGCCTAATAACGTGTCATAAAAACGGTGCGTAATTGTGGTTCGTACCGCAGTTCAAATGGGCACGAGAAAAACAGCGATCAAGCAGTCTTTAACATTATGTAAGCACGAGTAAGTAATGAAGGTATTATGAGGATTATTTTTTAAAAAGATTAAAAAGAAACAGATGGTATCTTGTAGAGTGGTGAAAAAAAATATTTTGTAAGAATAAAATATACTATAATTCAAATCAATCAAATCTCAAAATTAAATACGAAAATTGCAAAAATAACAAAAATGTTTTCAATTTAAACTTTATTTATCTAGAAAATAAATATTAGGTTCTGATATTTATAATAATGTAATGTAATTTTATGAGAAAGATGATTACTGGAGTAATCTGACTTATAGAAGTTCATCACTAACAAAATACATACGTATATATTGTATTAATTTCTTATCCGTGTTTGCTTGACAACAGTTTCATGCTCGTCGCTGTTTTATGACGTGGATAGATTTGGTAACTGGGTTACATATCAGGGAACTGAATTATTCAGTATTTTTCAGGCGACACGTTCCATTTGCATTAGCATCACACTTTCGCATCAATGAGTAACTGTTATCGGTTCAGTGACTTATGGAAAACATTATACTTCACATTTGAATATTGTAGTGACGTTAAAAGGGTTTACTCTGTGTAATATTTGCTTGAAACTGTCAAAGTTACGGTTTTTACATGTTTTTAACAGTGTCACGTCATGAACAAAATACCTCTTATAAGTTTTTAAAAATGTATGAATAAAAATAAACTTGTTATCCTATTAATAAGATAAATCTAGAGTAAATAGGTGTCTTCTAAGTAAGCGTGCTCTTCTAGGTGTGCGTGTAAGACCACACTACTGCTTAACATCAGGCAAAGTAAGAAAAAACGCAAACCTATATTGAATTAAAAAAATAATTCAAAATCAGATTTATAATTTTGGAGATAATTTTATCCAGAACAATATAAATCACGAACAAACACTCTTACAAAGTTTACCCTTTTGTAATATTAGTAGAGAAAACAATGTCTTGCGACAGATTCTGGGATAATTCGGTAACCATTTAAGATGTTAGGCTTAGTTACAAGAAATACTGATATGTATTATATATAATGAACTGAGTATGAACTTAATGGATTTTTACTTTAAATCAATTAACATATAATATTATACTGATATTGTATCTGTTATTGTTTTATCAACATAAAATAAATAATAAGACTAAGGTTTTCTATGTACGTAATGGTTAAGCTATGTTCGTATAAATTGTAGCTCATGGCTATATTAGCAGACTGTCACCGCACAAGTGTTTCAACCTTGCATGTAAGAACGGGTACTAATGCACGTCGTAGTTAGCAACAGCCTTGGGTGGTTGCGTTGAACTTAAACCGAGTACACACATAAATATGTATGAATTCGGCGAGGAGACTTGGACCGAATGACCAAGAATAAGGCAGCTAGCGACAAAATCCTGCGAGCTTTTTGCTTACGAAGTTTTAAGCCCGCCTCATGAGACCGTAATATTTCAGGTACAGTGAAAGAAATTAACGGAAATGCGTAAAAAAATATTACTTTTATGCTTTTTGACCAGCGCTGGTCATACTTAGTGTGACCAGTATTATACTGTGGTGTTATTTTGTAACTGTTTGTGCGTTATTGTATTTGTGTTTTTATGTTGCAAAATAAAATCCTTTTCTTTCTTTCTTTTAGCGAAATGAAAAAGAAAATAATTACCAATGTTACTACTATATGATAATAGTATTAAAATTTTTAGTAATAACTAATATACTAGCTTATCTAACATTTCTCTGCAGCTTCGCCAATGTAGTAAACAAAATAATTATAACTTTAATAAATATGCCAGGAACACTAAATTTCTATGCACAATAGAAATGAATTCAAAGATTTTTTTAAGTGATTTGGCAGATTGCTTCCTGAATTCAAAGTCATAAACAAAATTTAAATCGTAAATTATGTTATTGGGGAGATATTTTTCGTCGTGTTTTCGTTACCTGTCTTAAAAACTATAGGTACTATTTTATGGGTACGTTAGACTTTCAAGGTAGGTATTGTAACCAGGTACTAATCGCTAGAATGCCAACGGATGTAGTTATTTTTCCCATCCTGTTACTGCAGTATATAATCAAGCCATACACAGAACTGTCGAGACCCCCAGACATCTCATTAAAACGCATGTGTTGACTATTTGATACAGCCGTGAAATATCACCGTGATACATTGTTAGAAATGAAACATAAAAGTAATTTTTCACAAAAATGTGCTACCTTCTAATTAGCGCGAGTTTCAGAAATCACAAACATTTACTGTTGCTGTATGCGTTTCTAACGCATATTTTACGCTCGCTAAATTTTTTAATGTTTTCAAAAAAAAATATTTTACCATGATTTAAGTAAGATCGTACAGTACTATTTTTAAAATCGAATCATTAGTGATTTGTTCGATCTTTTCTTTCCATTTTTTCTTCAGATCATCTCCAATAAGTTGTTTTTTGAATTATTTTTAAAAGAAACTGTCATCTTTCAGATATATTTGAGACGGTATTCAATAAATAGGTAAGTACGATTAAGAAAAAGCAAGAACCAATGTTCAAACGTTAAAGTTAATGTAGTAGGTCCTTATTAAGAAAATTGTATAAATTCACAAACTCTCAGATTACATAACAAAATAAAACTAAAAAAACGTATTAAACTTTTTTTTCTTCTTGTTCTTTGTGTTTAATTTTTTTTATGGTTGACGGGCTAGGTATTTGACTACAGCTCACCTGATGTTGGTCATCTCAGTCTGTTAGTTATTTTTTTTTGTATGTATAGTAATTAGTGTTTTGGGTGTACTGTATGTATTATAAGTGTATTTACAAAAGAAAAAGTATTTAAGTATTCTATCAGTTATCTGACTTCTGTAGCACAAGCTCTGCTTAGTTTGGGATCAGATGGCGCTGTGTGTAATGTCCTATGATATTTATTTATTTATTTTAATGTAATAGGAATTTGTTTGTTTAATCCAGTGCTATAAACAAATTTTCTATCATTTATGTAATCTAATTTGAGAAAAAATCACCCGTTAGAAAACGCAAAAACGAAACTCAAAAGCACACAAAACCAACGGACAGAAAATATTACAGTGAAATATACAAAAGACACAAAATGATGTACTTTATTTATCGTGAGAGATAACTTTTTTTAACGTTCGACCATCAAAGAGATTATTAAAAAAAGAAAGAAATGCGCGCGGTCATCAAATGACTGTGAGCAAAAAAAGAAAAGTAATAAAAAACGAGAATGCTCTAATCCGCGGTGCGTGCGGTTGCGAACGCCGCTAACTGTAAGATTCTTTTATCTTTGTGGTTCCGTCCAACGGCGGTAAATGAACAAGTTTAAAAGAATAACAGTAAGATACATTTTTGTTTTATTTCAACAGATCATTTTTACTGATTTTCTTTTTCTTTACAATTTTAAACTATAAAAAGATACAATGAAAACTTTTTGGAGTAAACTTTATAGTTCTACTATAAGGTGGTTCGATGTCCATACAAACAAATTTTTACCATGACAGCCCTGTTGGTTCATTAGTAGAATGTGTGCTTCAAGAGCGAGGGCGTGTCCTGTATGTATTATAAGTATATATTAACAAAAAAAAAGTATTTAAGTATTCTATCAGTTATCTGACTTCCTTCACACAAGCTCTGCTTAGTTTGGGGCCAGATGGCGCTGTGTGTAATGTCCTGCGATATTTATTTTATTTATTTATTTATTTATTTATTTATGAACAAATGGAGCATCATTTTACAGTGAAATCACAGCTACTGGCATTTACTTTGGTCTTTATTTGCGGTTAATCACAATTGCTTGAATAAAACAGTAGTACCACCATAAGTAGCAAGATTACAAATGTTTAAGTAGTATGTACTTATAGTTTTCGACGTCTTTATTCAAAACTAGCGGACGCCTCACGGTTTTACCGGCTTAATTCCCGTTCCCGTGGGAATATAGAGATAAAAAGTAGCTTATGTCACCCGGGGATAGTGTAGCTTCCCAACGGTGAAAGAATTTTTGAAATCGGTCCAGTAGTTTCTGGGCTTTTTTTTAATACAAACAATCAAATCTTTCCTCTTTATAACAATATATAGATATCTACGTATATAGATGTTTTTAGGAAGTTGCATAATATTTGTTTTAAGTCCTTTAGTAGTTTTTAAAAACACATTTCATGTATGCTGCGTCCATTGTATCTATTTTCATTGTTTCATTTCTCCATTGTTTTAGTTGTATGTCGCATAGCAAACGCAAACACATTTTAAAATAATAAATTACGTAGCTATACAAAAATTACATTTAATATTTTAAAATACATTTGAATCAAATATTCTATAAAGTACATTGCATATACGTAGTACCTACATACTCGTTAGATATTTTTAAAGCATTTAAATGTAACAATCTATGTTAGCATAAATAATTGAGCATGCTAGAAACAAAACAATTCGACAGGGATTTTTGTCGCGTGTTTATGCATAAAAATGGTGGTGTTTTATTCATAAAGTGTCGAATCACAAGCGCGAGTGTGGGGAAATGATGTAATATGGTCAAACATGACTTTCTGTGTTGCTTCCAAAACTCTATCGCAGCTTTATAGTAAAATTACCACTACTTTACTAAAGCATGACTGGACTTGACTGACACGGACTGTACTTGACCAAGATCGGACTTTGACTATAACTATAGCATCGAGGACACTTATTTACGAGGACACTGGCAAATACTCAAAACGCGACGCCAAAACCAAAGAAAAAAAAAAACAATTCGACAAAAATCTGTGCATACAGCAAGCGGAACGGAAACCGTAATTATGAAGACAACAAGACTCCCCTTTGACGTGTGACGTCATCGATCCGACACAACGAGCACGCGCCCCTCGCCATACTACAAATTACACCTAATTGCCAACGATTTAGACTTTAACACCTTGAAATAGCACTTAAATTCCTTTGACACCGTGATAAATCGCATTTGTTTTCTCTACCAACTCAGTGTACAATCTCACTGATGCTTATTCAGTTGCGTTATAGGTGAAATTTGAATTTCAATGCTCGTTGTTAACTTTGTAGGGAAGCATTCCTATAGTGGTAACGTAGTGCAAGGGAATCAAGTGAGACCCACATTCTAATTGATAAAAACAAGGGGAGCGGTGTTGCCATAAATACGGGTTGCTCACTTGCCGGTGACCTTGGTCGATATTACTTGAGTTACGGGACGGGATGACTTACTGGCAGTACAGGTTTGTGACCAACTATTTTTTTTCTGCTTCACCCGTAGTTTGCAAAAAGATACGTCTATGTTTTTGCAAAGTCTACCATCTACCTAATATTTTTAATCGACGAATAAAATTTAAAGTTTATAAAAGCACTAATAATATTCTACTAGTCAATCCCTTTCATTCGATACCCATATTGAGGGAGTTGTAAAAAAAAATGTAATCCGCCATTTTGTGGCGGCGGCCATCTTGGACCGATTTTCATCAAACATAGCTAAGTACACTCCTGACTAATTCCCCTTTCAAACAAAAAAAAACAAAATCGGTTCATCCGTTCGGGAGCTATAATACCACAGACACACACGCACACAGACACGTCAAATTTATAACACCCGTCGTTTATACAAAAATTTGTCACTCTAAAACCATTAAAAACTACGAATTTACGCAGGAAAAAGAAGCTACGCTTGCGCATATCGTGTGCAATCACATAACTTTGGTCATGATCGCGTTACTTGAATGGCAATAAGAGGCCACTGTACGGCCCTAGGCTATTAGTAACCAGATACTCAGGGTCTATAATAAAAGGTACGTTACCTAAATGTAACATCACATGTCAGATGTACCCTCCTTTGTGTCATTTGGCGACACGCAGACAAACAGCGCGCCAAACTGCCTCTACTCTACCGATCTATTGTCTCCTTCATAATGGACAGGAGCTCTCTCTTTGTCTGTACATCATACACGCTATATTTACTATAGGTCTCTATGGGGTTAAACATGATACGGGTTCATATTATAACATCGTGCTATGATTATAAGAATGGATTATATGATGAAAAGGTCGGTAATTTCACAACTGAGGCGAGCTTGTGTGATGAAAGTCAGATAACTGATAGAATACATAAATACTTTTTTTTTGTAAATACATACTTATAATACATACAGAACACCCAGACACAAAAAAAACATTCGTTTATTCACAAAATGTTTGCCCTGAGTGGAAATCAAATCCACATCCTACAGCTGTCATGGCAGATATACTACCAATGAGCCAACGGGGCTATAACGCATGTAATAAAGCAATTTAGAAGTCGTATGACAAGCGTTATTTTAGCTTACAGTACAATTATCTTGCAATAATATGTAATTGAATAAATTCATCATTCATAATTGCACCAATTACAAGCGATAATAATCGATCTAATGGTGTGATCACACTGGGATAGATATGAGAGACTTCCGATAGCACAGTATACGATTTATACTTTTTGTATTTATATGTAGTAAGAAAATATAGATTTATACTTTTTTTCGGTACATATTTCTGAGAAAATATGGCGCTGTGTAGTCATAGTAGATATTATCAATAAATATCTTAGAAATATTATATAATTATAATTTATAAACATATATAAATTAACAATTTAAAAAGCCGATTTCGTGCCCTAAAACGGCTATGTTTAAACTACAGAACCAATTTTCATTAAATTTCTATAGGATCAATCTCGAAGTATATACTTCAGCATGTATAACTTTGTAAAAAAAACATTTCGATTTATTAAAAACAGAGTTTTGAAGTAACAAAAAAAACTACTTAATTGAGAACCTCTTCTTATTTCATTTTGGCGTCGCATTTTGAGCATTTGCCCAGTGTCAAATGGTTTATATTTTCAAGTTTCGGAAGTTAAATCAGTTGCATTGCTATAGTTAGAGTCGAAGTCCAGTCTTGGTCAAGTCCAGTCCGTGTCAGTCAAGTCCATTCATGCTTTAGTAAAGTAGTGGCAACTTTACTATAAAGCTTCGATAGAGGTTTGGAAGCAACACGAAAAATCATGTCTCACCACATTATATCATTGTCCCACACTCGCGTTTCTAATTCGGCACTTTATGAATAAACCACCACCATTTTATATAAACACACGAAAAAACACTGGTTTTGGAAACACAAAATACATCCGTTCAGCGTTTCGCGTTCCCGCCAAAAAGCCATTGAGAACCGCTTCTTTGAGTCCGGTATTTTTTTTTTATGGCGGTGCGATACGGCGCTTTTGGCGTCGCGCAATGCAGTGTAGTCTAACCCTAAATGTATTAAATTTATTAATGCATTGAATGACGTATGTTTTAATTGGTATAAAAATGGAATTATTGTCGGGTTTATGCATGGAATTATTTGTTTTTGTTATAGCCGGGGTGCCGTTGGCTTATGAATATTTATGGATGCCTTTTTTGAATATTCCACACGCTGTTCCGGAATGAAAATGCTTGGTATGTTTTAAATCGAGTATATATTTATGAGGAAGGTTAAATTGTAGTACGATATTTACTTTACTTATTGTCATTTGTATCAATATATTGAGCACCCTGAGAGATTTTCCAGGTTTGGATACGAAAGATTCAAAAAAATTCGACTTGTTTGACTTGACTTCGACTTTTTTTGGCTACTGACAGTAGCCAGTTGTTTATTGGAAGTAATTTTTGAGAATGACATAAGCAAAATATTGTTTAGCATAATATTTAGCTAATGCAAGAATTACTTTTTTATTTGGAAAGCAAGTCACGAAAGAATAGCAGTAGGAGTTCGTTTTGATTTGTAATATTTGTATAAATAAGTTACTGGATTTTTTATGGTTGACTAAGTGTTTGAGCACAGCTCAACTGATGTTAAGTGACGGTGGGGTCATATATGGTAAACACACCTAGCCTGAAATGAAACTAACTCTCAAGTGAAGCTGCCGGAACACACCGTTTAGGTTCTTGGCGCCAACTTGAGGGTGGTTGCTAGCCAGTCGAGTACTAGAAAATATCTTACCACCATGCTTTGGTTTTTACAATGGTTTTCTTTCCGGCAGAATAAGCTCATTGTTGGGGTTTGAACCCACGCCGTTCGGCTTGTGGATCGACCGCACTAACCACTGGGCTATCATCGCTACAAAATGGTAAGTTTCTAATTATCTGTCTATCTATCTAATAGATTCTCATTGACATGGCAAATACATATAGTACGATGCCGTTCTCCGAAGAAAGAGAAGTTTTTGGCGTCAACGGAACAGTCAAGTCGCCGCAATGCATTATTTCCTAAAACTTGTGTTTTTTGAGTTAATATAAAAATAGTGTTGTTTTATACATAAGGTGCTGAATTACAAGCGTGACTCTAGGAAACTGATGTAATGTGGTGAAACATGATTTTATATGCTTCTTCCAAAACTATCTTGAAGCTTGTAGTAAAGGCGCTACTGCTTTACTAGGGCATGACTAGACTTGACCTTGACTTACTTTGTGTGACTTTTACTGTGACTGAGAATTATTTCAATAGATTTATCTTATAATATTAGAAAATATTATTTGACACTGGCAAATGCACAAATGCGAGACCAAAAACAGAAGAAGCAAATAAGAAAGAATGTTCTATAATTGAAACTGAAGTTTTGGCGGGAACGCAGAAAGAGTCATGTCGCCCCGTTGTATTTTTTTCCAAAACTTGTGTTTTGTCGAATGTTTATGTATAAAATGGTACTGTTTTATTCATAAAGTGCCGAAAATGATATAATGTGGTGAAACATGACTTTTTGTGTTGCTTCCAGAACTCCATCGAAGCTTTAGTAAAGTCGCCACTACTTTACTAAACCATGACTGGATTTGACTCACATGGACTGTACTTGCCCAAGACTGGACTTTTACTATAACTATAGCTACGAGGCAACTTATTTAACTTATGAAACTTGAAAATATAAAACACTTGACACTGGCAAATGCTCAAAATGCGACGCCAAAACCAAAGGAAAAAAAAATTAAACTGAGTTGGAGAGTTATCAAAAGTTGTATTACCATCTCATTATAAATGCAGACACAGATACAATTAACTAAAAAAAGAATTTAATTACCAATCAAACTTTTCCAATGAAGAATTCGTAAATAAATAAAAATATTGTCAAAAGAAAACTCTTGTATTGATTTAATATTTCTCGCGAACAATGAGAAAGGTCCAGTTGACGTTTTGTTTTTCACTTTGTCGAGCGTTCAAACGCTTTGGGACAAAGAATGCATTTCATGTTGTTTTATACTGCACGCCTTTGAAAATGAGGAAATACCTACAACAGGAATGTTATATTGAAAAATCGCTGAACATCAGCACCATTATTCTTGATAGAGACGCCATTTTATTGATAGAGGTGAAATGATCAATTCTAGGACCGTGCCAGACCATACTTTCCTATAGGTATTTTAAAATTATATTTAGGTAAGCCTGAATTTTTTTTTACGTAAAAAGTAATGAGACGAACGTGACGCTCTCCTATGGTAAGAGATAACGCCTGTCCATGACTATCGCAGCGATACACAGAACTTTAAGTAACAAAACACAGTCCAGGGCATCACTGCTTTGGCGCTCATTACTTTGAGACTTGATAGAGTTAGTCTCGACAGCCCAGTAATTTCGCTAGCTGCAGTACCCTTCAAACCGGAACACAGTAATGCTTACACACTACTGCTTAGCGGCAGAATAACTGGTACTGCGATGGTATCTACCTAGACGACCTCCTGCTAAGGAGATCTACCGCCAAGTTAATAAGTATAAGTTATATAAGTTTCAGCACCCTATTTGGGAGACTGTCGGGCTTTCACTCTGGAGGTGTGAGTTCGCATCCCACGGCACGCACCTGTCTTTACTCTGCGTATTTCCGATAAATTCAAACGGTGATGTAAAACAGTACAACGCAACGGATTTTAATGAGGTTTTCATCAATAGACAGAGTGATTCAAGAGGAAGGTTTAAATTATTTTTTTCTAGTTGTCAGGCTAGGTGTTTTGACCACACCTGATGTTAAGTGACGGTGTGGTCGAAGATGGTACAGCACATCTAGCCTAGAATGGAACTGGTTTTCAAGTGAGGCCGCCGGAAGACACCGATAATTGTACGGAACCCTTCGCGCGCGAGTCTGACTCGTTTGTTTTAATCAGATGAGACGGTATACACGCAAAAGCAAAAAAAAGTGTTTCCTGACACATTAGAAATGCAGGCGCAGATGGACACGGCACGGATAGAAAGTAGGTACTTATATGCATTTTCCATCTCGATTTGGAAAGTAGTATTTGTAGTTTCTTACGGTGTTCAATCATACAGATCTGATGAATTGGACACGTGTGGATGCATATTCAACAGGTGGAAGCGATAATGATTGATGTCGTATTTTCTAGTTATGATGATTTAGTAGTAAACGTGTTTTGTTCGCTTGGTGGTAGATTTCCTTAGCAGGAAGTCGTCTAGGTTGGCGAGTACCAGAAAGTACCCTACCACCATGCAAAGTGTTCCTCATGATGTCTTCTTCACCGGCAGCTAAAGCTTATTTTCGGGATATGAAACCCTACCTTTCGGCGTCTGAACCAATCCAGTTAACCACTATCATCGCTACAAAATCATGATTTCACACTATTCTTCCAGAATATGATCTACTAGCGGACGCCTCGCGGTTTCACCCGCGTAGTTCCCGTTCCCGTGGGAATACAGGGATAAAAAGTAGCTTTTGTGACCCGGGGATAGTGTAGCTTCCCAACGGTGAAAGATTTTTTTAAATTGGTCCAGTAGTTTCGGAGCCTATTCAATACAAACAAACAATCAAATCTTTCCTCTTTATAATAAGTAGTACTATAGATAGAAAATTAAATTTTGAAACGTAAAAAAAATAGATTGATTAAAATTTT
This sequence comes from Biston betularia, assembly GCA_905404145.2. Lineage (NCBI taxonomy): Eukaryota > Metazoa > Arthropoda > Insecta > Lepidoptera > Geometridae > Biston > Biston betularia. The sequence continues at coordinate 13,090,489 of FR989876.1, forward strand.
CCATGGATTCGAAATTCAAATGGGAAAAATAATAGATTTCTATTAACCTATGATGAATAAAATATAGAAATGCATTAAATACTTAAACAATAAACGTGGAACTTAACCCCAAAGCGCATACCTATATGTATTTTAAAATAAGAACGAACTATTTGTCATTTGAGGCACGTTACGCTTTACATTTTCTTCTTCTAATTATAGAGTTCAAATGTGGAACGAAAATTCCAAAATGGAGCCTAATTGTGTCTCATGAATGGAACGGAGTAGAGACGCGTGAACATCGGCAGTGACCTTGTGGACTTCAGCCGGGCCAGGCGGCTGGCAGGCTATTGCACTGAGCAGTGTTGCCACCTCGACATCGGGTCAAGTAGCTAACTGTACCAAAAATTGTAGCTAGAATTACATGAAAAGGTACATTTTTTGTTCTGTGTATATGATAAAACTAACACACACACACTAAAACATATAATATGATAAAATAATAAAAAAATTAGTTAAAGAAAAGACAGCAGAAATACTTGGTTGGTATATAGAAACTAAATTAAAAAATTTGGAGTATAATTTACTCGAAATATATAATATGTGTTAAAACATTTGATCAACAAAGGTTTAATTATTTTTTTTAATAAAAAGAGCGGCAAAGCTGGTTGTTTGACTGATGGTAAGCTCTCACAGTCACCCATGGACACCTGCAACATTAGGGGTGTTGTCGATGCGTTGCCAACCCAAAGAGATGTGTTATAGTTTTATATCGGAAAAAGCAGGAAAAACCTAACAACAACGAAAGAAGGTCAAAATGATTTAGCATTCGTTATGTTCTCTGGCGTTTGATAAAAAATAAATTGCGCTAGACCTAGCTCAATTGGCTCAAGTGGCAACACTGCCTTGCTGCTCCCCTCCCGGGACCCCGCCTCTTCCCGCCCCGCGCACGCAAATTATTGAGCTACCTCGGGCCCCCCTCCCGCTGCACTTCCTTCCGCGTGTGCTCCGCTCGCCCGGGAATTTAGTTTCACTGAGATGAACGAGATTGCGTTAGGTTATGTATGATTTGTAGAGTTCGTATGGAGTACAGTCAGTTTTCTTGCACCATTGTTACACGAGAGAAAACTGAACTAGGAAAATGTAGTTTTTAGGGCAAATCGAGTTATTACGGGATAATGAGACTTCAGTACTATTTGGCACTAAAACGTGCAAGCACTAAGTATCATAATATTATATATAGGTAAAGGATATAAGTACAAAATAGATACCAAAGTCTAATTGAAATTTTAATCTGTTTTTATTTGTTATAAAAATTCAAATTCATAAATAGGTTCTATTAGATTTTTATGGCAAGTGAAATTTCACTAAAGTAACAGAAAATTCTTTTTATTATTATTATTTTTTAATTCGATTTCGTCAATTTAGTACCTACTTACAATGCAGTACCTAATACCGATGATTCCATTCTAGTATACTTAATTTAATTTTTAAACTTGCGCGACTTGAATGTTTATTTATGTTTATCACTGGGGTCTTAATCGCGCACAAAATACTATTACCTGATTCTACTAATAATATGAATGCTAAAATGGATGCTTAAATCAAACCTAAACCAAGCTTAATAAAGAAAATAAAAAACAAATTTCTATAAATAAATGGTTTTTTTAAATTTAATTTATATTCAGTGTCATTTGGAATGATGAGGATAATGATTTTAATGATAACCCATACATCCAAATATGTTTCCGCATTTATACACAATATATTTGCAAGAAACTCACGTGTACAAAATACTATGATTCGATACTACTACTAAGTACTACTACTCTGATACTATTTTGTGCGCGATTAAGACCCGGCGATAAACATGATTGCTCTACTACAATTGAACATTTTTAGTAATTATCTGAAGCAATAAACCACAAGAGTTGCAACAAGAAATTAAATCACTTTCTCAGATTGCATTCCCCTTTGCACTGCCCCACATTTGCGGTCGAGGCGCCATCCCGGGACGCAAAACATTGCCACCGTCACGTTTTTGCGGCCTGTTTTGAATTTATAAAGTGGTCCGGACAACAGCTGATCGTGCGACGTTGCCACTCTTACCTCCGCCTCGCTACACCCGCTACGTTGCCGTTCCGCACTAGCCGAGACTCAGAGGCGATCGACCGAGCACCCCCCTTCCCTTCCACATAAAGCACCTCGAACTCCTCCATTTTCCGACATACTTGTACCCTTTATAGGTGTCAAGACTGTTTTTGGAAGCGAATTTTCCGCATGTGTTGTATCGGGGTTATGCGGTCGATAGCCGAGGAACAAATAGATGTTTGAGCGGCACAAGAGCCCTTCTGGTTTATGGCGAAACGTCGGACAGCTGCGTTAGATTACGCTGAGATGCGATTGGAGGGTAGCTAGCTTGCGCTAGGCGTGGAAATTCAGAGCCCTCGTTAGCGTCTGCTAATGACATTCAACTATCAAACGTCAGATCGATATAAACGCCTAGCCAAATGGATATTTCGTTTTTTTTTAATGTAAAAGTAACTAGACGAACGAGACGCTCTCCTGATGGTAAGATATAACGTCTGTCCGTGTCCATGACTACTGCAGTGATACACAGAACTTTGTGTAATAAAAAAGTCCAGGGTATCGCTGCTTTGGCGTTCATTACTTTGAGATATTAGATGGTTAGTCTCAACTGCCATGTAACGTTGCTAGCTGTATTACTCTTCAAATCGGAACACAGTATTGTCTATACACTACTGCTTGGCGGCAGAATATCTGGTACTGCGATGGTACCTACCTAGACGACCTTCTGCCAAGGATCGAGGATCTACCACCAAGTTTTGATACCATTGCTGCTATAAACTCAAACATTTCATGATATCATCTTCGGAACGTTTGGCAAGTAAATCTTACGACAAATTTAAATTTGTGAATGAAAATTCAGCAAAAACAGTAGCTTAATTAATTAAAAAAAACACAATTTGTTGTTTTACTAACATACATTTTTTAGATAATTGATTGATTCAGGCGTTACTTGGCGGAAGTTTTTTTTGAGTGTTCAAGAGTGTATTTCCGCTTAAAAGTCGTTTTGCTAACAACAGTGACAATAAATAAATAAATAAAAAAATATCGTAGGACACACAGCGCCATCTGGCCCCAAGCTAAGCAGAACTTGTGTGATGGAAGTCAGATAACTGATAGAATACATACTTTTTTTTTTGTAAATACATACTCATAATACATACAGAACACCCAGACACAGAACATACATTTGTTTATTCACAAAATGTTTGCCCTGAGTGGGAATCGAACCCACGCCCTCCTGCTCTCAAGGCAGATCATGAATGATAATGATCTAATTTAATCTGAGTATAATTTTAAATCAACTGATTACTACAGCTAGAAGAGGATATACATACTTGTGGTTATTTTCAGTTAAGTAGATATTTTTAATTTATTTTATAGTATTCCGGATAAATAATCAAAATTGTCTTCAAATTAGATAACTTAAAATGATGATCATCGTCACTGTTGTACCCAAAACGACTTTTAAGCGAAAATACACTAGAAATCATATAACTCTTGATTTTATTTCAATTTATTACAGTTTCAGGATGATGTAATGATTCAGGTTGTAACACACAATCACGTGTTTTACAACTGAATCCATATAAACTAAAAGTTTATTTGAAGACTGTTGAAAAAGTTTTAGAAAAAAAGACAAAAAGAACCCTTAAAAGTTACTAAGAAAAAGTATTTTGGCGCACACACGTAAACATGCACGTGGGAATGTCCTTAGCTCTTATAAAACTCACATACGCTAGTGAAAACCATAACGACTTTTTGGCCTGTTCAAGTAGGTATGCGAAAATTTAAGGCCAATTATGCCTGGGCGACGAAATACAGCATCCCATACCTGCAGTAAAAACGTGCTGACAGAAGGTTCAATTTAGAATGGTTAATTGTGAGTTAACCATCTTTTTACAACGAGGCTAAACCATTTCACTTGGTGATAGATCTCTTTAGTAGAAGCCAGTGGCGGATGGACACATTTCCGTTTAATTTTTGGCGCCTTCGGCTATTGTCAGTTCGTAGATTCATTTACAATCCAACAATTTTATTAATTGTATATGGACTTTTAATCAAATTGTTTACAACAACTAATTTTAATTTGTAAAGTCATGATATATGAAATTTATTGGCGCGTAGCTAAACAAAGCACTCAGATTGCGGAAGTGATATCACAGTCATCGCAGTATGCTCTGAAGAGATTAAAATCGACGCGGTACCAACAGCAGTAATAATACTCGACGCTCTACAGTATGTTTTGTTTTACTGGAAGAATTTAATAAAAGGATTGCAACGGTTGTTTCTAACTCCAAAGGGAATTGCCGGAGAGAGTTTGGAGAAGTAATCACTTTGAGGGACAGAAAAATCATCAGAATGGAAGTTATATTTCCTCAAGGATTCGCTAGCAGAATTTCATACCCTTTTAATATTGTTATGCTCTTTTCAGTTTTGTTTTCTTTTTTTATATTTTGTCGCGATGATAGCTCAGTGGTTAGCGCGGTCGGTTTACGCGCTGAAGGACGTGGGGCAAACCCCAGCAATAAGCTTGAGTTGCCGATGAAGGAAAACATCGTGAGGAAACCATAGCATGGTGGCAGGGTACTCTCTCTTTCTAGCAGGGTACTCGGCTGGCTAGCTACCCTTAAGTTGAAATTCTGTCACCAAGCACCTAACCGACAGCCGCACTTAAGAGCCAGTTCCATTTCAGGCTAGGTGTGCTTCTCCATCTTCGACTACATCGTCTCTTAATATCAGGTGATTTGTGGTAAAACACCTAGCTTGTCAACCTTAAAAAAATATATTTATTATTTCCATGCGTGACGTTTCGCTTTAGCGAGAAGTAGACATCGCATTTTAAGTATTTGTTAACATTGAGGAACGTTGATACAATAGAATCCAATTGAATAGAATAGAACATGTGTGGCCCATAATGTTTTATGTTAAATGACAGATATAGGTCGATAACTTCTTAAATTCTGGCAACATTTCTAGAATGGATGACAATACAAAAATTGTGGCGTTAATTAAAAAACGTAGTTCTGGTATTGGGAAAAATAGCAACATAGATTCCGATATAGATCAGAACTGGGTTGCTAGTAGAGATAAAGGAGAAGAAGTTGATTTTGTATACATACTTATTTGAAGTGTGAACTCTAAGGAAGGGACCAGAGAACAAGAATAGTAATAGAACTGCCATTTTACAGACATCATTTCAAATTTCAATGTTTGACATTTTTTATAGTTGTATAATTGTTTAATTTTAGCTTGACATTAATTTTTAATCGTTGTGTAGTTTATTTTGACATTTTCGTAATTAATAATTGTATCTAGCCAAATTCATGTTCATGAAGAACTAAACTGTTGACACTTCCTTAATATTAAGACCTAAATGTAACACAGTTCCACAATAAAATACAATCTGAATCTGAATCTGAATTTTATCAGATATTACGGAATGGCTTAAACGATAGTAGTTTTGTTCAGTATGTGAAACGTCCTTCAAAATGAATTTATTTTATTTAGTAACTTGTTGTGGCTTTAAGTATTGATGACCTTTTGTGTTGTATATTGGTTGCGTGTGTCTTAGAATATATATTTTTCTTTATAGAGGTATAAAATATCGAGTATTATATTCGATCTGTTTTTGACGCTGTACACACTAACACTAGTGTAACCACATTGATCAACTCTAATAATATGACATTAAACGTCTGAGGATAAACTTTAACAGCGACTGTTACGTTACACAAATGGTCATTATCCCATCATTTTCTTTGTTTAAGTAACTTCTCATGATTATCCGTTGCAAGTCATGACTAGCAAAGGTGACAGGAAAAGGTCGCAGACGCATGTATTTTGTATTCTCGATGCCGTTGAATATAATCTACGAGATCTGCAGTATCTGTCATAAAAGGAGCTGAGACTCGGGTCTCGCGGCGTGATCTTTAGCCTTTACAGCGTTTGCATAGCTTGAGGCCAAAACCGGCGTAGTAACTCTTGTTGTACTGGAACGGCATTCCACTATGCCATGTACTCCCGGGTGCAATAAATATGTTTTTTCTCATCATTTTGTTTCGTCCCGATGTTAAGCGAAGATGCGGTCTGCGGTGGAGCACGCATGACTAGAAGAAACTGATTCAGCCGCAACTAGAAGATACGATGTGGAGACGCGTAAGTGTTGCTTCCAAAACTCTAACGAAGCTTATAATTCGCGCCTGGCAGGGAAGCATCATATTTGTATACGTCACTATAAAAGTAAAGCAATGAAATAAAATCGATGAAAAGAAACACTCAGGGTTGCCAAGCTTAAAATTCAAGCGATGTTGAAAATTTCTCCTCGTAAAGATAATTTAAAAATACATCGTAAGTTTCAAAGGAAGGATTTTGAAAAGCCTGGACCCGAGGAAACTTATCCTATGGTTTCTTTTTACGATAGGGTTGGCAAGGATTTTAAAATGTATATTAACTACCTTTGTAGGGGCAATGCGGAATACTTTGCTTGGTTATTGTAAATATATCTACGTAGGTACAAACACTTTTTAGGGTTCTGTACCCGTAAGTTCTGCAGGCTGTACAAATAGCAACTTATTTAACCGACGATTTTTTAACGGTTTTTGGCATCGCACTTTGCGCATTTGTCGGTGTCAAGTATTTCCATGATTTATATGAAAAATCTAGTAAAATAAGTCAAGGTCACTAAAAGTAAATCAAGTTCAAGTCTGGTCATGCTATACTAGTGGTGGCGACTTTGCTACAAGCTTCTAAAGTTTCTTTAAAGCTTCAAGCAACAGAAAAATTCACATTCCCATATCTTATATTTCGGTACTTAATGATTAAAATACCGCTATTTTTGTGCAGCACTAGAAAAAACACAAGTTTTGGAAATTATAACTAATAATGACACGACCCATCCGCCTTCCCGAAATATCTCGGTTTAATTCGTGACTAGATTTATTTACTTTTTACATACTTAAATTGAAAGAGGTTAAAAAAAACCTTGCGGAAGTGGTTCCGTAGCGCCACCTCTGTTCAGAGCAGTAGCTTCAAAAATAAAAGTGTGTGCTACAACCACAGATAGGAATGGAAGATGAATGAGCGTCGTGAGCTGTAGTCAAACACTTAGCCTGTCAACTATTAAGAAAAAAGTATCCTTTCTATGATTAGAATTTAGATGCATATTGTTCAAGGTTAAACTTAGGTATTAACTTGTAAAGTTAGCTACTAAAGTTATTCAAGTTGCACACTGACCCTTTCGGCTAAGTAAGTTTATAACTATATTCTGTACTCGGCATAGATCAGATTAAAGCTTCAGAAATATACTATGTGGTACAAATTAAGATAAATAACATTGAGGAGAGACTTCAAATACTCGGCCCGAATGGCATAAATTATTGTTGAGGACCTTTTCCAGTATAATCAAAATTTTCAGATACATGTGATCCCCTACCAGCTAAACAAAACAAGGGGCCCGAAACCAAAGCAAAAGGCGTTAAACAAAGTTTTGTGCGGTAACCCAACCATAGCAGAGGGGTTAAGAAAAAAGGATATTCCCAGTTGAAAAGAAAAACCAGCGAAGAAATACGGATTCAATTTAATAAAGCAAATAGAGCCTTTGATGTAAAAAATAACGGAAACTTTATACATATGGGGCGATTCCTTTAACCGAGAGGAAAAAATTAGGGTGTTTTAAATACATGAAGTAGGTACTAGCGGACGTCTCGTGGTTTCATCCGCGTAGTTCCCGTAGGAATACAGCGTTATAAAGTAGCCTATGTCACCCGGGGATAGTGTACCTTTCCAACGGTGAAAAAAATTTTGAAATCGGTTCAGTAGTTTTTGAGTTTATTCGTTACAAACATACAAAAATCCAAAAATACAAATCTTTCCTATAATATTAGTGTAATGAGCACTTAGATTTATGCCATTTTTTTTTGTAAATATTTGCTGTCTACGTTAAATTAAACATCCAGATAATATTACTTTTAACTACATATTTGTTACAGAAACGTTAATAAAATGATTTACACATAGGCTAATTTTTATTCCAAAAAACAACGTGGTGTAGCTAACACCACGTGTCGTAGCTAGTAAAAAATATGTAAGTGAAAAAAATAAAAAAACAAATAAACAGAAACTAGGTAAGTACTTTAACACTGGTTACATAATACCAGCTACACTTGTTTATGGCTTCAGGACAAACGTATATATTCCATTTTTAGGTTCTACGTAAAAAAGGTCTACTTATACATAATTTACATTCCAATTTATATGTAATTGAGGGCAATTTAGGAAAATTACAAACAAAATACAATTAACTACGGTTGCTTCGATTTTTACGGGAACGTAGGTATGTTAGTCAATAATTACTGGCTACGTATCTAGACCACATCCATTAGTTAGACATTACTCGGAAACTAAATCGTTATTGGGAAGTAGGTTATATGGCGCTTAGAAATACTAGTTGTTTACTGTTTACCAATGTATCTACTAAATGCAGGTACGGATGCAGACAGACAGTAACGGGGCTACTGCCCCCGCCTTAGCTCACGGCTGAACACTTTTTAACTGAATTTAGTAGATACATTGGTCGGCAGAAAACATTTTTTTTTTAATGTAAAAGAAGCTAAACACTGTGAAACAGGAAATTGCTGTCCATAGCCAAAGTTACCAACGGAAATTAGCAGCTTATGTTAATGCATTAGCGACAAAGTTAACAGATTCCGGAAGTACACATTATACAAGACTAAGGAGGAACAGTATTCCAGAGCCTTATAAATCGATTTGCCAAAGATTCGTAAAAGAGAGATGTTAATGGACAACTCCTCACTGCTGTAAATCACAAAACATGCAGAAGGTTCCAGACATAGAAACAGCTAAATGTCTCCGACAGATTGCTGTGTTGAGCGTGATATATATAAAAAAAAGGAAAAGTAATGAGACGAAAGATGCGCTCTCCTGATGGTAAGAGGTAATGCATGCCCATGATCATTGCAGCAATAAACAGAACTTTGAGTAGCGAAACAAAGTCCGGGGCATCGCTGCTTTGGCGCTTATTCACTTGGCGGCAGATTTTCAACTTTTTGGTAGTAGCTAGCTAGCAGAGTACTAAAAAGTACCCTACAACCATGCTATGGTTTCCTCACGATAATTCATAACTTGTTATTGTAATTATTGTATTTTTTTTCTTTTTGTATTTGTAGCCCCCCTTAACAATATCCTGAGTCCGCACGACGAAATGTGATATGATCCGGCTTAGAAACGATCATTCTATATTTGGAAGTTGTCTGTACGATTATTAGTAGCCTTGGAAACATAGTTGCTAAGGAAAAAGCTTAATTAGGGTATTATTTCTAATAAAGAAATTCTGAAGGGAAGTAATCGTTAGATCACATCACGTCTGTCTTTGTATACATATACGTACATACATTATAAGCGTGTACCTCGTTATATTTCCTCTTGAGTACCTATTACATTACCTATGTATCTATGGTACAGATAATAAAATTAATTGCGCTCTGCGGGTTTGCTCACGATTTTCCAGTTCCCCACACTTTTTTTTATTTTTTTATTTTTTATGGTTGACAGGCTAGTTGTTTTGACCACAGCTCACCTGATGTTAAGTGAAGGTGTGGTCGAAGATGGTAAAGCACACCTAGCCTGGAATGGAACTGGCTCTCAAGTGAGGCTGCCGGAACACACCGTTAGATGCTTGGCGGCAGATTTTCAACTTGAGGGTGGTAGCTAGCCAGCCGAGTACTAGAAAGTACCCTACCACCATGCTATGGTTTCCTCACGATGTTTTCCTTCACCGGCAGCTCAAGCTCATTGTTGGGGTTTGAACCCACGCCCTTCGGCATGCGAACCTACCGCGCTAACCACTGAGCTATCATCGCTAGATCTATCATCGCTTTTTATAATAAAATGTATTTTTAAAGAAAGAAAGAAAGAATATAATTTTATTTTGTAACACAGAACACAACAAAAGAAGACTAGCGCTGGTCTTCTTTATAATAAAGTGTGTATGTAAATTTCAATTTAAGCTGACATAATTATTATACAATTTTATTTTGATTATGATCTAGCAGACGCCTTCCAGTTTCACCCGCGTAGTTCCCGTAAATACAGAAATACAGGGATAAAAAGTAGTTTATGTCACCCGGAGATAGTGTATCTTCCCAACGGTGAAAGAGTTTTTAAAATCGGCCCAGTAGTTCTTGTGTTTATTCGTTACAAACATACAAAATTCCAAAAATACTAATGTTTCTTCTTTATAATATTGGTGTAGATAAACAAAATAATTCATGTATTTTTTTTTATATTGAAGTTTATTCTCATTAAAGACTTTATTTCGAGAAATCCAGGCAACTGGGAGTAAATATAGGTACCACCAACTAGATATTGTTGTTGCATTGTATGTAGATGCGAGTATACTCGTTCCTATTGTTAGATGGAAAGCTTGATACGTATTTTTTGTTACGATATAATACGCGATCCGCTTACGATACACGAATATGTTGTGCGTATATTTTTAACCGACCTAAAAAAAGGAGGAGGTTCTCAATTCGACAGTTTTTTTTAATGTTTGTTACGTGATATTTCCGATTTTAAGGTAGTTCGATTTCCATACAAATATTGTTTTGCCATTTATGGACAAATGCACGGATTAGCAAGTTGAAGTGGCAGTGGGCAGGACACATAGCACGCAGAACTGATGGCCGATGGGGCTGCAAAGTTCTGGAGTGGAGACCACGGACCGGCAAGCGCAGCGCAGGACGTCCACCCACAAGGTGGACCGACGACCCAGTAAAGACCGCAGGAACGCGCTGGATGCGAGCCGCTTCCAACCGGTCTTTATGGAAGTCAATGGGGGAGGCCTATGTCCAGCAGTGGACGTCCTACGGCTGAAATGATGATGATGATGATGATGATGGACAAATGAAGCATAATTTTACAGTGAAATCACAGATACTAGCACTTATTTTGGTCTTTATTTGCGGTAAATCACAACTGCTTGCATAAAACAGTACATAGAACAGTATTCTGCCGCCAAACAAGTAGTGTGTAAACATTACTGTGTTCCGGTTTGAAGGGTACTTTAGCTAGCGAAATAACAGGGCTTAATAAAAAAATATATATTTGTAAATAGTATATGGTTTTTTTTTATTTATTCTTTTTCTCAATTTTAATGTCAGTGGTCTTTGGTCAGTTATTTTCACATTTTGTTTTTTTATTCATAGACATGTAATCAGTGTTTAAAACTTTTTTAGTGGTATATTTGAAATGACATTACGAAATTTTACTTATAACATTGGTGTCATCAATGCACATACTTTGTATAAAATGTGTCAGATCAGTGTGTCACTTAAAAACGAGAGTTTCTTGTAAGCCATATTTTAAGAAACTAAAAATACTGACATTCCCATGCCTGTACATATATGAGATATCTTTGTTCATGAAGAAAAATTTACATTTATTTAAATACATGTCGTCTAAACGTCATCGTAATGTAATCAGTATGCCGGTACATACCACCGCACTATATAATAAAAGTGTTTTGGGTATGGGTCCAAAAATATATAATCACCTGCCAAAATCTGTGATGGATTCGGAGAGTGTACCTTCCTTTAAGGGAAAATTATTTAACTTTTTAGTTACTAAGACTTATTACAAAATTGACGACTTTTTAAATGATACTTTAATGGACTAAGATTATTATTATTATTGAATGTTATAAAAATTGTTAAATTAGAATTGATATTATAATGTGTATGACTTATTTCAAATTATATTAAATATTGTATGCCTCTAAAAGGCCAGACCGTTGTGTACTACACATATTATGTTTTTCCTTAAGATCTGTATGTTACACGGTGTACAATCAATGTTTCTGATTTCTGATTTCTGATTTCTGATATAAATTTGTATTTATTTTTTTAATAACTTGCAAGCACAATGATTTGTGAACATTTATTTAACAGGCCACCTATTACGGTTCATTAAATACAGGCCACGGAGAATCAGCGAGAGCAAACGAGAGGTAACCATATTCCTTCTTTTTCTCTCTCGTTAGTTGGCGGTCGGCGAAACAAATAAAACCAGCAAGTCTGTTAATACTGTTCTGGTACCGATGTAAGTATGTATCTATAAACTTTCTAGATCGCATCATAAGTACGTATGAGGTAGATGGGATGTCGCCACAGAGGTGATACATATTCAATATGTAGAGATGTCCGAAACTGATTCAAGTCCTACTGAAGTAATAATAATTACATGTATGTATTATGTACCTACAAGTATTTCATTGTTCATAATAAATTACATAAATTTTACCAACAAGCCACCAAGAACATCTTATATGGATAATATGATAACTTGACGTATGTTTGTGTTTTATAAAAAAAAAGTCAGTCATGGGGACTGCTGACAGAAGTAAAAACTTAAAACACGTCCCATTAGCATGCCGGTGACACGAACTTATAAGTTTTGCCGTTGAAGAAAAAAACGTTCAACGTGACTAAAGAAGTTTTCACTTCAAAAATTGGCAACCGAGGAGGCATCTGACATGTGCCCTTTGCAGTCTTGTTATGCATAAACTAAGTTTATTTTGATGTATTTTGTTGTATATAAGTTACTGAAAGTAATATTACAAATTTTGTATTAGGTATATCTACTTATACCACTATATCTACTATATACTTCATTTAAAGTATATGCGAATACGTGTCATATTTTTATGAAACTTTTATTCGTTTTTTGAATATAAAAATATTGAGTTGAACGAGATGCTCTCCTGATGGTAAAAAAGAACAATAAAAAATATTCACGATCATTGCAGCGATACACCTCCTAGTAGACTTCCTGCTAAGGAGATCTACAACCTAGTAATCTAAGGTTTGATTGATAACTCTTTATTGTACACACTAAAACATAGAAAACAGAAGAAATAAACTTAAATATAGGTGTAACAACTGGCGACCTAATCGCTAAAAGCAATCTCGGTTTTAGTGCATATCGCGGACAAGTTGCGACTCTAATGATGTTTAGGCTGCATACGCAAATTTGCATACAGTTGACTCCAGCACTGAGTTTTTGAGCATCTCTATAAATTATCGCCTCTGTGGTTGTTCAATTATTTTATTGCTATACGACATCCCTTTACAGTCGGCAAGTTTAGTGCTCGCAAGGTGGTCTGGCGTCAATAAATGTCGAGATGCCATGTGTCTTATGTCGGCCCTCGGTCGGACAAGACACTAGGGCTACAATATCCAAAGAAAATTCCTGACTGTGCTAAATGATTATTTATTTAAAGAACGTTTCTAAAAGAAGAAATACATGTCCTCTCTCTCTCTCTCACATACATACAGTCACACACACCCACACGCGCACACACCGTCACCTGACATCAGGTGAGCAGTAGCCAAACGCTTAGCTTGTCAGCCATAAAAAAGGTAATCAAAGACAAAGTATGCCGGTTTTTCGCAGAAATCTCCAAATTCCAAAAATATGATAAGAAAACCTATTTCACAGTAGAAATAATGAATAGCGATACTCGGATAGGGTATATATATTATATATGTACATATATCATATAACACGGTAAATGCGTAGGTGTATATTAAAAAGTAGCTATTGCGTTTAAAATTAATTTCGCTGTTGGTAATGAAAATTTTAATTAAACTCAATGATTTTTAAAACTATAGATTCAAAAATGTCGATAAAATTTCGCTAAGATGAAGAAACTATACTTACATACATATAATAAAATCGCAAACGAGCCGTGTACATTACTTAAAAAAAAAACAATTTTTAACATAAAAAATAGTTTTTCGATTTTTTGCCTGTTTGTTGGTTTGCCTGTGCACTTATCTCAGAAACGCCAAAACCAATTCGAATATGATTTTTACTGACGTATTGTTGCAAGGTTCCAGTAACATTTAGGTAGTGTTTTATTACAATCGGTTCATTAACAAAAAAGTAAACTAAATTAAAACGATAAATGCTATTCTAGAAACGCGCTTGGACAATTTAGATGAATTTCGCGTTTACGCAATATCCACGCGTACGTTTGTTTTGGAATATAGAGATGTTAAATTTCGTTTTGACGTTTAAATTTTTTATTTTATTTTGACATTTTGTTGCCATGATAGTTCAGTGGTTAGCGCGGTCGGTTCGCATGCCGAAGAGCGTGGATTCAAACCCCAACATTGAGCTTGAGCTGCTGGTGAAGGAAAACATCGTGAGGAAACCTTAGCATGGTGGTAGGGTACTTCCTAGTACTCGGCTGGTTGGCTACCACCCTCAAGTTGAAAATCTGCCGCCAAGCATCTAACGGTGTTCCGGCAGCCTCACTTGAGAGCCAGTTCCATTCCAGGCTAGGTGTGCTTTACCATCTTTGACCACAGATGGTGAGCTGTGGTCAAACACCTAGCTTGTTAACTATTAAAAAAAAGACATTATATTTTGATTTTTATTGACATTTCTGGTTTTATTTTATGTTAATTTTTCTATTATAAGATTAATATGTAAATGTGAAAATAAACTTGATTTAAAATAAATATGTAGGTACATCTTTGTCTGATAAATTAATCGTTTGAACAAAAATTTACATCATTAGCTATTACACCACCTAGTTAGAGAATATTTACTCTGATACCACAACCACTAAATAGGTAAAATATTTGTTCAATAAATACACGTGTAAAAGATTAATTACACATGGTTGAGCTCAATCTTAGTGTAGGTTGAAATAAGATGTTTACTTCTGAGAAAACGAAAATAGGAAAATAAAATATGTATGTTTTGTACCTATTTATAGATAGAAATACAATTATTTTGACAAATACGAGTATACTCTCATAATTATAACATGACAATAAGTTGACCTGCTGTTTAAGTAAGTGTTTATGTCATCATTAGTAAACTTATGACATGAATTAAACACCGCTGATGTCAATTTTATTTGCATACTTTTTTATGGGTGATGGGTATTGTTGCGATGATAGTTCAGTGGTTAGCGCGGTAGGTTCGCATGCCGAAGGGCGTGAGTTTAACCCCCAACAATGAGCTTGAGCTGCCGGTGAAGGAAAACATCGTGAGGAAACCATAGCATTGGTGGTAGGGTACTTTCTAGTACTCTGCTGGCTAGCTACCACCCTCAAGTTGAAAATCTGCCGCCAAGCATTTAACGGTGTGTTCCGGCAGCCTCACTTGAGAGCCAGTTCCATTCCAGGCTAGGTGTGCTTTATCATCTTCGACCACACCATCACTTAACATCAGGTGAGCTGTGGTCTAAAACCTAGCCTGTCAACCATAAAAAAACCCCATATATCCAAGTCTGTTCAGGCATTTAAGGTGGTTCGATTTCCATACAAATAAATTATTGCTATTTATAGGCAAATGGAGCAAATTTTTACAGTGAAATCACAACACGTTAAATCACAATTCATTGAATAAAACAGTAGATTATTTTTTTACTACTGTTTTATTCAAGCAATTGTAATTTACCGCAAATAAAGACCAAAATAAATACCAGTAGTTGTAATTTCACTGTAAATTTGTGCTCCATTTGTCCATAAATGGCAAAAATTTATTTGTATGGAAATCGAACCACCTTAAAAGTTATGGTGGAATAAAGAAACTCACAAAAACTGGATTGGATCTTTCGTGTACAGATTGTATTAGAATAATTTTCGAGAGCAAGTAATACACCGTCAACTTGAATAAACAGAAAAAGATACTTCAACCGTCTAATATGACTTGAACTTTTTCAGTACACGTGAAGTAACATGAATTTTCTTGAAGTGTGCCACTCGAGGAAAGTACAGAACGATATCGCGAGTGAGTGATCTCATCAAGACTGAGGATCTAGGAGGAATGCTTTCTGTAACACCGACTTTGAATCTCCGAGTTGATTTGAAAACTCTACTTACTTAGGAAACGACAGAGTTCATTTTGTTAGATTGCTTGGCAAAGATGTTAGGAGTAAATGGGTTAGCGCTGTCTTGTTGATCTCAGAAAGTGGGTTTCCTAATATTTTTTTTAGTGCAAAAGCAATGAGACGAACGAAGCGATTGTATTATGGTACGAGTTCGTTACCATTGCATCGATACGAAGAGCTTTGAATAAAAAGACGAAATGCTTAATACCTTGAGACTTATATTTGATTGTAATATTATTAGGAAAGTCTACCATCAGAAAATAATGCGATTGTCTTCACAAAGTTGAGTAGCTAGCCGTAGTACCATTCAAACCAGAACCGTAATGTTTAAGTACACGCGAAGCAAATTTCTTGAGGTTTTTATTTACTTAAAAGTAATGAGAGAAAGCAATCGTTCTTGATAGTAAGAGACAACACCTTTCCGTCTTCCTTGCAGCGGTACCTACAAATTTGAGTAACAAAACAAACCAGTTTTCGCTGTTTTGAAGCTAATTACTTTGAAACATTCGACGGTTAGTCTCAGCATACAATTTCTGTAGCTGCAGTACCTTAATAACCTACCTACCTACCTACCTTAGTACCTTTTGTTGTAATATTATTAGGAAAGTAATTGAGGGAAGTCTACCATCAGAAAATTATGCGACTGCTAGCTGTAGCACCATTCAAACCGGAACACAGTAATGTTTACAAACTACTGCTTGGCAGCAGACCTTCTGCTGAGGAGATCTACGACCAAGTAAGTTTTCGAATTTTTAAATTTAAAACGAGTGAGAGCTAATTACTAAATAATTAAATCAATTATAGCGAATAGATAGATTGACAGCTTGCTTCAAGAGCTGACGGCGTGGGTTCGATTCCCATCCAGGACAAACAATTTGTGGTATAAACGAATGTTTGTTCTGTATTTGGGTGTTTTATATTAATTATAAGTAAGTATTTACAAAAAAAAAAGTATTTAAGTATTCTATCAGTTATCCGACTTCCATAGTTTTTTTTAATGTAAAAAGTAATGAAACGAACGAGACGCTCTGCTGATGGTAAGAGATAACGTCTGACCATGCATGACTATTGCAGCGATACACAGAACTTTGAGTAACAAAACAAAGTCCAGGGCATCGCTGCTTTGGCGCTCATTACTTTTGTACAAGCTTTGTTTAGTTTGGGGTCAGATAGCGCTGTGTCTAATGTCATACGATATTTATTTATTTAGATAAAAACATCGAATTTTTGTACTTTTATGTGCTGTATAAACAAACCTACAGTAAAAAGTATATTTTGCAAAAGTGAGTATGTTTTTGAGGCAACATTCTAAGCAGTGAAGAATATTTTTCTAAATCGACGTAATCCATTCTCGAACGCACCGTCGCTTTCCATCAGGAGAGTGAGTAGCAAAACGCAGACAGATGTCATATAAAAAAAAAAGGAATTAATAGATGATCGAACACTGAAACTGACAGGAAGCAGCCGCTTGGAAAAATTCGTTGAACAACTGGAAGGATACTCACGCAATGGGTATTATGAGCACATTTACAAAATACATAGATGACGTGCTTAGGTATAGAGATTTCTTAGTATCGCAAATCGCTCGACTACATGAGCAAAGTCACCGGTAACAGCTAGTAAAGAACTAATATGACAGACAGACAGCTTTTTAAATTATTTTTTATTGCTCACCTGATGTTACGTGACGGTGTGGTCGAAGATTGTAATGCATACCTAGCCTGGAATGGAACTGGCTCTTAAGTGAGGCTGTCGAAACACACTGTTAGATGCTTGGCGGCAGATTTTCAGCTTGAGGGTGGTAGCTAGTCAGTCGAGTACTAGAAAGTACTGCTATGGTTTCCTCACGACGTTTTCCTTCACCAGAAGCTCAAGATCATTGTTAGGGTTTGACCACCACGTAAATATATATAAAATATAAATTTACATGTATACATCATTTATTTCTAAACATTATTTATTTATGTGCTAGGATATTGATTTCATTTATCACTAGCGTCTAGCGTCACTAGCCTCGCGGTTTCACCCGCGTGGTGCCCGTTCCCGTGGGAATGCAGTGACAAAAAGTAACCTATGACACACGGGGATAGTGTAGCTTCCCAATGGTGAAATAATTTTTGAAATCGGTCAAGTAGTTTCGGAGTCTATTTAATACAAATAAACAATCAAATCTTTTCTCATTATAGTAGTATATAGGGTGTTTCTCTAGACGACGGACATATTTCAAGGGGGTGTTCAGAAAGCGATACTGGACTCAAATACGTCATAAAAACAATACCTTACAATTTGACCTAATTGTCCCACAAACTAATGTAATCAGACACATAACAAATCCAAGTAGGCATAAACAAATCTGGGCGTAAGCTATCTGTGCCTACACGTCGCGCGGCGCGGGCGCAAAGCTGCGGCGGCGTCTGAGGGGGTGGCGCGGGGGTGCGTGCGATTCTCGGGTCAACAGGTCACGCAGTCAGTTCGCCACCTGCGTTCAGCGCGATTACAACGCCGCACCGTCCCGCCGGGTCGCCGCCGCGCCGCATACCGCTCTCGCGTCGAGTGATGATTATTATTATTATTTATCGCTCATCGTGACGATTCCTTATCAATACACCAACGAAGAGTATTGAGATAATTAAGTTGTGTGTGTATGTACAAGAGTACTTTGACAAAATTCCATCCCGCGCGAATACCTAAGTACCTACTCAGGACGAGATATTATTTTTATTATCGGGTCATATTACGAATACGTGTACTTCGTTTAGTCGAACTATTGGACTGTCTCGAGAAATACCTACAGCTACAGCTGATATTAGATGTTTTTGCCTGTTCTAAGCTACGTTGGTACTAACTCAACAAGTTCAATGAACTCTACTTGACGTTGAGTTTTCCTTTTTTGACGTTATACTTAGAAGTATTAGGGAAAATGGGAAAATTTAGGAGAAAGGTACGTATTACACTTGTACTTAAAACTAACCGATAAGTACATACAAACATCGCGTCTGCTCGAGCGAGCGCGCGGCGCGGGGCGGGCGGGCGACGACCGCTGTACTTGCCTACTCGAACGAAAGGCGCGTCACGCCGCCAGCTGATCAGCTGTTTTTGGTGACCGTGAGTCTTGTAGTCCCGGGACAAAATTTGAACACCAATATCTTTTTAATGCTGGCGTAAATTTTTTTTATTTTATTTTTTTCCGTACTATATAAACCTAAATTATAACGTCATGAAATATGTCCGTCGTCTAGAGAAACATGCTGTATATAGATGTATGCATATACACAGGGTTTTAAGCAGACTTCGAATTTCAGTTAAGTTCTATTATGGATCCTGGATCCAAATAGCAGCCTAACTATGTAATGTCTGCTATGTAAATTCGTGAACCGTGTCATCCAACGGAAAGTCCTAATTTCACAGCGGGCGACTAGGGGTCGACTCCCTGTTTTTCCCACTAAAAATTCCCGGAACATCAGCCTAGGAACGACGGCTAAGGTCAACACATGAATAAAAATACATCTGAATAGAAAATTGTACATATGTCCTAAATTTTCCGTGTTTTATTTATATAGTTTTACATAAATAAAACCATTTAATGTTTTTGTAATGTTTTGAAACTTATCGACTGCCTTTCCAACTCATTTGGTAGATTATCTGTTGCAATAGTTGTAGGGTGTGGGTTTGATTGCCACTTGCACAAACATTTGTTTTTTTTGTAGATAATAAAGTTATACTCCATTCTATTCATTTGTGACATAAAACAAATATTCATTACATTTAAATCACATTCAACAACATTACAATAACAAACAAAAATAAATTAACATAGAACATACAGATAGAACTCTTTATGGCGGCCTTATCGCAAAGAGCGATCTCTTCCAGGCAACCAAGAATAGAAAAACACGAACATAAAGAAAAAAATATCATTATAATGTTGTTGTTTGTATACCTAAACACTAACTAACTTTTAATAATTGTAGCCAATGTGTGAATTATGTGGCACGTGACACATTTCATTTCTTATTTCTCAGCAGGCTGTTGTGAGTTCCCCTGGCATCACTGTTAGGGTCTCAGTGTGCCCTTTTGTTCAGGCCATGAATATGCATCGAGCTTCAAAGGTCGCCCGCTGAGGTCGTTCAACTCTTGCTTTTTACTGTAATTGTTAGTACTGTTAAGTCAGTAAAAAATTGTTAGTCGTAGATAGTAGAACTGGGTTGATAGTAGTAGCACTGAGTAGAAAATCTACAGAGGATAAGCTGACGAAAACTCAAAATATATGTAGTATCAGGATCTTGTTTGTGATAAAACGTCTCAACATGATACGCCTATTTGGGTATGTATACAATAATCACAAAATACGAATATAAAAGTCTATTATGAGATTTCTTATACATAATAGAATGCCAATAAGATTAATATAATTTAATATCAAAATATTATTCAAAATGTCCAGGAAATAATTCAATAGGTATATTCCTTGATAGTATAGTATCCCATAGCCAACAAAAATTCAAATAAATCACTTTTAAATGCACCAAAAACTGCTTCATCTGTCTTAGAAACCGATTCACTCTCGACTTGAAGGTACTCAGATCGTATCTATCAGGTCGAGAGTAGTGGTGTCGGGAGAGCATGACGGCGTAAGGGAGCGACATGCCATTTGACGTCACGGCACACGAGATGGTTTTACTGCCAAGACGCGTCAATAGAAGTTTCACATCAAAAGTGTTTTTTTTTTAAATGTAATAAGTAATGAGACGAACAAGACGCTCTCCTGATGGTAAGGGATAACGCCTGTCCATGACCATTGCAGCGATTCACAGAACTTTGAGTAACAAAACAAAGTCCAAGGCATCACTGCTTTGGCGCTCATTACTTTAAGACTTTCGATGGTTAGTCTGAACAGCCCAGTAATTTCGCTAGCTGCAGTATCCTTCGTACCGGAGCACAGTAATGTTTACACACTACTGCTTAGCGGCAGAATAACTGGTACTGCGGTGGTACCTACCTAGATGACCTACCACTACCACTACTTGGTGGTAGATCTCCTTAGCTCCTGATAAGGAGATCTACGACCAAGTGGTACTGCTGTCATGAAATTGACACGTCAATTACGCGCGGTGACTAACAGAAAAAAACAGAAAACAGAAATACATTGTATGGAAATATCCAACGCTCCCAATATTGCTTAACTTATATTCAATTCAAACTCAAGTTTGACGCCCTCACTAGTTGTATTCCTGTATATTCTACTCTGTTGTTATTGCACGCGAATTAGTTGGGGAGTCACGATTTACGTCCGTTTGCGGATACGGAGCTGCGTTAGATGATTGTACTCTACAGAGCATAAGTTACGTGAAACTTTGAAATAGGGCAAGCGCAGTGACTTCATTTAAAATATATATTTAATGTAATAATTAATGAGACGAACGAGATACTCTCCTGATGATAAGAGATAACGCCCGTCCATGACCATTGCAGCGATACACAGAACTTTGAGTAACAAAACAAAGTCCAGGGCATCGCTGTTATGGCGCTCATTACTTTGAGACTGGATGGTTAGTCTCAACAGACCAGTAATTTCGCTAGCCACAGTACCCTTCACACCGGTACACACAATGTATACACACTACTGCTTGGCGGCAGAATATCTGGTACTGCGGTGGTACCTACCTAGATGATCTCCTGCTAAGGACATCTACCACCAAGTGAATATATGGGGGGGCAATGTTGTTAGAAATACTAGATATACCCCAACTTGTTACGATGAAGTTGGTTCTAAAATTACGAAACTTTAAAGCAGATTTCATTCATAATCTTAGCTCCCTTGAATACAAAAGCGTTGGGGTCCTTGCCCCGGTCATTTGGCAACATCGTAAATCGACCGAGCTGAGTTGTAAAGTCAATGATCTAAGTAAATGGGTATAGTTGTTTGCTTTCAGTAGCACAATAAACATAGTCCGACTTGTACATGTACCCATGATGTATTGAGTATTTTACTAATTATGATGTAATACTGAAAAGTTGATTGCGAGCGCCAAATTGTAACAACAGCCCCCGTACTCTGAGCTACTTATAGCGATACCTGTTAGACAACCAAGAAGTGGCTACGCGACCATAAATCGTACGTCTGCGCAATATGGTTCGCAATCGCGTAGCTATTTCGTGAGCGCCTAACAGATATCGAAATAAGAAGCTCAGGGTACAGGGGCTGATCATATTATATGTGTTGAAATCGATATATTTATTTATTTACTAGCTTACGCCCGCGACTAAATGAATTAAGTAGTTTCATGTGTAAGTAACTAATAAGCTATGGTCGTGAATCTTGCGCTATTTTATTAATAGATTAAAATAAAGGATACCTTTTATCCCTGAATAATGCCACAAGACGCATCTACCAAATTTAAGTGGATACGTCCAGTAGTCCCAGTTAACAGGTTCCTTCTAGGTAAGCGTGTTCCATCCAAGACCGGATCGTTGCTTCACATCAGGCAGGATGTAGTCAAACGCGAACCTATTCAATATTTAAAAAAAAAGTTCGTTTTTTGGTAATCACTCAGGAACCTAACACTTTTCTGATATAAAAAGTATCCTATATGTTAATCTAGTAAACTATATGTTCCTAATATGTATAGGTATAGGTTTACTGTATGTATTTACAAAAAAAACTATCTGACATCTGATTTCTATGGTACAAGCTTTACACAAACACGACCTACGGTAGTGGCAAAAACAAAGCCGCTACTACATCCCCTCTATACTATACGGAAGTCGCGTCAGTGTGGCACATCTTAACACTTTGTAACCGCGCCCGCCACCACAAACTGTGGTACTGTGTCAAGTCATTATTTTAGCTAGCCGTAATCGCAGGCCGTGTCTGTTTAAGGCAGACTTAAATAAAACAAAAATGTAAAACTATTTCAGTTTTCGTACAAAATAATAATAAAGAAATTAATATCTAACATTCTAAATCACTTGAAACAAACACTACATCTTTCTCTCCAGACCGAGTCATCGCTCTACCAAATTCGGTAAGTAGTCCAAATAAATTATGTAAGAGGTGAACGCACCAGGCCCATTGTCGGGAACTGAATCCGTGACCTCTAATTCACAGTCCGGCGAGCACAAAGAGCTGATTTGTTCCAAGATCGAAGAAGGGGGTGAGGAGTGTGTTGAATTTTGAGCAGGATACTTTGGTACGCTTCGCTCCTGTGATTTAGTACACAAAGAGTCGAGTTAGTGTTCCAGATTGGTAAAGATATGCTGTGAACAAAATAAATTATTGTGCGGCGTCATGGTTTAAAATATTCAATGGAAACGCTTCACCGTATGATTGAAACTCAAAGATTACATGAATGAATGTTATACTTGGTTCGTTAAAATTATATTGAAACGATTTTTTTTTTGTAAAAGTATGTCCACGTATTTTATATTTACTGTTATTATTTTTATATTTTCTCTTTCTTTAATTTTTAGGTTTCCGTACCCAAAGGGTATAACGGGACTCTATTACTAAGACTCCGCTATCCGTCTGTCACCAGGTTGTATCGCATGAACCGCGATAGTTAGACAGTTGAGATTTTTACAGATGATGTATTTCTGTTGCCGCTATAACAACAAATAATATTAAAACAGAAAAAATAAATATTTAAGGGGGCTCCCATACAACAAACGTGATTTTTTGCCGTTTTCATAGATAACTAGCAGACGCCTCGCAGTTTCACCCGCGTAGTTCCCGTTCCTGTGGGAATACAGGAATAAAAGTACCCTATGTCACCCGGGGATAGTGTATCTTCCCAACATTGAAATATTTTTTAAATCAGTTCAGTAGTTTCTGAGTTTTTACGTTACAAACATACAAAAACCAAAAAATACAAATCTTTCCTCTTTATAATGTTAGTGTAGATGGTTTGGATGGATGGATGTTACTCTTTCACGCACAAACTCTAAAATGGATTTGGATGAAATTTGGTATGGAGGTAATTGAGACTCTGGATTAACACATAGGCTACTTTCTATCCCAAAAACATGTAGCGGGTAACACCACGGAGCGCAGCTAGTGTATTATAAGTATGCGTTATCTTGTCTTAATTGACTAATTTGGCAAATTTTTTATTGTTTTGACTTGTAAATTTAATTGTAAGTATTTAATCTGTGACAATTGAATTGTAAATAATAAACAAGCAATATATATACATTTGGCAAAATGTCTGTTTCAAGA
Organism: Biston betularia; assembly: GCA_905404145.2. Classification (NCBI taxonomy): domain Eukaryota; kingdom Metazoa; phylum Arthropoda; class Insecta; order Lepidoptera; family Geometridae; genus Biston; species Biston betularia. The sequence continues at coordinate 13,114,695 of FR989876.1, forward strand.
GCTGGGTTCGATTCCCACTAGAAAAAACACATGTCACGATAAATGTTTAGTCTATACCTGGGTGTTCTGTATTATAAATTAATATGGATTTACAAAAAGAAATATATGAGTATTCTATCAGTTATCTGGTACCCATAGTACAAGCTTTACTTAGTTTGGGGATAGATGGCGCTGTATGAAAATGTCCTAGAATAATTATTTACACATACTACACGAAAATAAATGAATTATGCGTTACCAGGCCCAGTGCCAATCGGCATTATGACGGTAATATTTAATACACAAACTAATTTGTTTTTCTAGTTTAAAAAGTGAAATTACCACGCGCCTCTACTGAACAATTCTGTTCGTCATGCGCAAGTTAAATCAGGAAATAGCAAACTAACAGTCCCTCACAACCACTATGACTCTAACAGTCCCCCAACTCTGTATCTAGCTGCCCCGTATACCTATAATGTCGCCCGCAAATTGCAACAGACTCCAAACATTCGGCAATATAGGCACTCACAACATATACCTATGTGAAACATCAAATTGTCCTGCTAATTAGGCCTCAGACAAATCCTCCCTTTGTGGGTACTCAATCAAACATCCATAGCAGACACCCTACCCAAATATATATAGGTATACCGTTGATTGAATCGCATGTCTATATTACAGATATGCTAGCTATATGTTGCAAATACGTCAGTCCCCGGGAACGTTAAAATCAATGTAGCTCAGAGCTGGGCCCTTGGTTCGAACCTCGTTCGAAGGCTATCTAGGGACCGGGAGCGAGGGAGATAAACACACGAGTAACACTGTAACAGAGTGGGACGTACTTATCCCAATTTTATTGAAGCGTTACTGATTTTACTGCAGCGTGCAATCGCCCAACGTTCTTAATTAACGCTGCGTAATGGAGTTGCTATATCATATAGACTTGTACAGATATACCTGTAGTATAGTATAGGTATACATAGTTCTGTAGAATGAATACAACATAGTTGACAGCCCTGTTGGCTCATTGGTAGCATGTCTGCTTCAAGAGCTGTGGGGTGTGGGTTCGATTCCCACCCAGGACAAGCATTTTGTGATATAAAACCAAATGTTTGTTCTGTGTCTGGGTGTACTGTATGTATTATAAGTATGTATTTACAAAAAAAAAATATTTAAGTATTCTATCAGTTATCTGACTCCCATAGTACAAGCTTTGCTTAGTTTGGGGTCAGATGGCGCTGTGTGTGCGATATTTATTTATTTATTCCTACTGCAATCTTGGATATAAATTTTAGATTCTAAAAGTAAAGAACGAAACTGAACGACGCTTTTAGAGAGCAGCGTTCTAAAATTTTGTGAAACCAGGTTAAAAGCTTTTGGCGAAGGCCTTTTGGATTTTAAGAATAAACTTTTAGTTTTAGGTAGGTTCCCTGATTTATAGCTCAAAGCTGTTGGGATAAGAAAAGTCAGAAGTGGTCGGTACATCACTTTACAAACTGACCTTCCTTAACAGCTTAGCTGTTGCGATAACTTTAATATAACTGATATATAGCTTATTAGGATATTGTTAGAAAATGAATCTCTGCCGTTGGTAAAATAGGATACAGTCATAATAATGAACAGAAGTAAACAAATTTAAGTTTCGATCCGAACTACATCCCATATACATGTGTAAACAACATGTAGTTAGAAAGAATTACATAAAAACCAAAGATTAATTAAGTAGCCATGAAATGTACGAGAATGCAGTGAGTTCAAATAAATATGCAAAATTCTACATGGGGTTATTTTAAGCCGGTTAGGTACAAAAATCATACGCAGTAAACAATTTTTCTGACATTAGTTTTAAATGTACACAATTTCAAGTTGAAAATGTCAATAGATAACTACTATAGCATAACGGCTTGATGCGTCCAAAATTTTGAAAAATCAAAATCATTCTACTTAAGATTTTATTTTTAACTACATTCAAATAGTTTTTTTTTTATGTCGAAGAATCGACAACGATCGAAACGCTTTCCTAATGGTAAGAGATAACGCCTGTCCATGACCAATTGACCATTGTAGCGATACACAGAAATTTGAGTAACAAAACAAAGTCCACGGCATCGCTGTTTTGGCGCTCATTACTTTGAGATTTTTAATGGTTAGTCTCAATAGCCCTGTAATTTCGCTAGCTGCACTGCTGTCATAAGGAAAAAAGACGCATTTGCACCGCCGTCGTAAGGGGAAAAAGTCGTATCTGACATTTTTCCCGTTTTAGTAAAAAAAATACAAGTAGATGCGTTTTTTTACAATTGATTTCGATGATGTATATAACTCAATTACGGAAAAATGTCAGATACGTCTTTTTTCCTTATGACGGTAGTGCAGTACTCTTCACACCGGAACACAGTAATGTTTGCACACTAATGCTTGGCAGCAGAATATCTGGTACTGCGCTGGTACCCACCTAAACGACCTCCTGCTAAGGAAATCTACCACTAAGTAAAAGAAGTAGAGTTTCTGAAAATGTGGTAAATATAATTTCAGAGACTGTTACCTAACAAAAAATCCAATCGGGCCGAGTAAATAAAATATAGTATAGACAAATAGACGTATCAAAGGGTAAATTGAAGTTTTGTGTACCAATCGCAGCTGTTTGCACGGGGAAATAGGCCAATGGGAGCTGGGAGCGATGACGTCACGGGAATGTTTGCTCGAACCTCACTTTGCTAACATTCCACTAACGAGCTAATCAAAGGTTCAAACCTATTTCGTTTACAGAAGAAAGAGAAATCTATTAAGTTTTTATTTATTGTTATCAATCTATAATAATTTATTATAGATTGCTTTTTTATTTTTTATTTTGACACAGCTTTTGGTTTCATCCCACTAGTATTATAAATGTGAAAGTTTGAATGGATGGATCCAGGGATGGGTAGATGGATGGATCGATGGATGGGTGGATGGATGGATGGATGGATGGATGGATGGATGGATGGATGGATGGATGGATGGATCGATGGATGGGTGGATGGATGGATGGATGGATGGATGGATGGATGGATGGATGGATGGATGGATGGATGGATGGATGTTTGTTACTCTTTTACGCAAAAACTATTAAACGGATTTGGATGAAATTTGGTATGGAGGTAGCTGAGACTGTATTTTTTACTCTAAATGTAGTCTTGAAAGAATGCTTCACGCTCGATAGGACTCGGACTAGGCATGCGTTTGGCCACGATCTCACCTGGTGGAAAGCAACGATGTGGCCGAAGATGGGGCACGCTTGCCTAGAAAATACCTATTCACCTTCTACTTGAACAACCCCGGATTGTATTTACTTGGATTTTTGATTTGTAATAAAAAAATCATACGTGTGAACCAACTGCGCTAACCACTGAGCTATATTCTGAAAATAACAACAACGCAACAAGGGAAAAATCCTATCCACGTAAACAGAGTATTGAAAACCTTTACGCGTAGAATTTAAATTGTTTACAACATTTTCCTAGTAAATACGGAATGGAATTTCTTCCTCGTTACAAACTAGGTCATCAATATTCCCGGGTATCCCAGTAATGTAGGAGTATAAATGGAATTACGTAGCGATGCCTTGACCCTGCCGACCTGGAGATGTTGGGATAGAACGTCCTCAGGTGGAGGTCGGAGGTCGGAGCTAGAATGAGGTTACAGTTGCGTAATATTTTTTTTTACAGATGTAAAAGTAATAAAACAAACGACACGCTAAGAGATGGTTAGAGAGTTAACGCCTGTCCATGACCATTGCAGCGGTACACAGAACTTTGAGCAGCAAAACAAAGCCCATGGCATCGCTGCTTTGGCGCTCATTACTTTGAGGCTTTGGATGGTTAGTCTCAACAGACTTGTAATTTCGTTAGAATAGCTAATATAGTATCTACCCTTCAAACGGAAACGCAGCAATGTTTACACACTACTGCTTCGTGGCACAATATCTGGTACTGCGGTGGTACCTACCTAGATGACCTCCTGCTAAGTAGATCGACCACCAAGTACCAAGTTCTTATGAATTTTTTTCAAAGGGTTTTGGTTCAGTATCAATTTGGATTTTAAATTCAACAAGTACTGAAACTTATTTCTTTCCTCAGCTTTTTATAAACAACATAACATTTTTTAAATTAATTTCAATTCAAAAGAGTTGCTTTGAACACACACTGTCTGATGTCAAGCAGGATGTTTCTAAGATGGGGCACGCTTTCCTTGAAGAAACCTATTTACTTTGGATTTGAAGACACCCAAATAAACGGCACTGTTGAGCCCTCATCGGTAGTATATCTGGGTACGATTCCCACCCAGGACAAACATTTAGTGGTATAAAAAAGTGTATATTGTGTTCGGGAGTTTCTGTATGTATTTACAAAAATAGTATATAAGTATTTTATTGGTTATTTGACGTCCGTAATAAATTGCTTTGCTTAGTTTGGCGTCAGATGGCGCTATGTGTAATGTCCTACGATATTTATTTATTTGTTCATTAATTGAGTTTCGTGGGAAATACGGAAAACCGATAAACAAGTGACTTTACGTCGGTGCTAAGGCTTTGCAGATAAGACAACCGCCATGGCGTATGATGTTACACGATAATGCATTTTGCGATAGAAGTCAAAGCACACTTATAAGCCAATTCACGACTTGCTGTCATCCACATTATAATAAAATGAGATTATAAGAAGTTTATCATAAATTAGGTACAATAATAATAATTACAGATTTAAATACTGTACTAAACTTAACTAATACTAATAGCGAAATACATTCTAAGAGTAGAAGCCTTAAAAGCTCCAATTACGAATTGCTGTATCAACAGGGACGCCTTGAACCAGCCTTGACCGTTCAAATCTGGAGCAGCCAAGGCTTGGGGAGGCCGCCCCGGGACTAGGAAGCCAGGTGAAGGGCAAGTGTGAAGGACACTTCGGGAACTGATACGTTGAACTATCGGGTATTTTTTAGGTTACATCAAGGGACTCTATCAGGACCCTATTAGGTACTAAACTTATACTCTGTCCATTATATTAACCGCTTTTTGACAGCTCATAAAAAGTTGACGACATAACTTTGTACAGCGTCTAGCAAAATAAATGCGTTCCATCTAGCATTACCTCTTTACATGGCTGCGTTAACTTGAGAGCAATTTTTATTAAACTTTGTAAAGAGGTAATGTTCTAGAGATGGCCAACCGCATGAGAGACCTGATATCCATGGTCATGAGATGCAAATCGTCTTCTTAGGTCACATACAAAGAGGATCTTTATGACTTTCCAAGGTTGATTCCTCGAAGGTAGAATCTCCGGGAAACGAACAAGACGTTCCAGGTGACACTAAGGAGTAAGCTGGACGCAAGCTACCAGTAGGTAGCTAAAAAACGCAGCATGGGATGGCAAGAAAGAGATGGCAACATTCTCAGTTGGTTCAAGTTCAAGTCATTTATTCGCGTTAAATTGTGGTTACATAAGGTCTTATGTATATGTTATAAGTACACACAATTCCGGACTTTGGCCCTCCATAGCAATAAGTAAATAAATTGTAAGTAGATAGAGGAATGTTTAGAGAACTCTACTTAGTTGATTAAAAAATCATAAAAATATAACAAAGGAAGTAGAATTAGTAGTTAAACAGTAGATGGAAAGAAAAGGAAAAGTAATTATCAGTCATTTTTACAATACGTAATAGCACTATGCCTATCCAAATAACTACCAATTACATTTCATATTTCATTGCTGAAAGATTGTCCGCCGACCTAGTTTCTTTGAAAAGGGCTATTATAAATTTAAATATTCAGTTTGATGGACATGCAAAAAGACAGTACAGCCTTAATTATGTTAAACGTGTATTTTAAACAATGCCGACGTGGAACCACTTTAATGGTTGATATGTAAGACGGTAATGTTAAGAAGAAAACTGTTAAGTGAAAAGCACCTAAAATTGCTTTTAAATTAGTTTTTTTACCCAAGTTTTTGAGCTCTAGAGTGATCAGTATGCGCGCAGCAACCAAATTTAGACTCACTTTGTGTTGTGAAAATAATGCCCAATTAATCCATACAACAACATCCATAGGTTATAGGTGTATTATTCTGCTTAAAGTATTTTTATGGGACTTTCGTAAAGGTTTTAATTTATATTGTGAGTTCTCTTAGCGAAGTTTTGCTAGTGGCGAAAGTCAACGTGTTCGTAAAATACCCCTCAACATACACGAAATCTTTGATGATTTTTTTTAAATTATTTAAAAAAAAAGCTGATCCGATTCACTCAAACCATTTTCTGACTTTTGGTGGAAATGCGGGAAAGAGTCGTGTCGCCCGTTGTATTTTTTTCCAAACCCAGTGTTTTGTCGAGTGTTTATGCATAAAAATGTTGGTGTTTTATTCATCAAGTGCCGAATCACAAGCGCGAGTGTGGTAAAATTATATAATGTGGTGAAACATAACATTTCGTGTTGCTTTAAAACTCCATCGATGTTAGTAAAGTCGCCACTACTTTACTAAAACATAACTGGACTTGACTGACACGGACTGTACTTGACCAAGACTGCACTTTGACTGTAATTAAAGCTACGAAGCAACTTATTCAACTTATGAAACTTGAAAATGTAAAACACTTGACAATGGCAAATGCTCGAAATGCGACGCTAAAACCAAAGTACCAAAGTACAAAGCCATATTTTATATTGACAGTTTTCTTATATTGATATACCTTATTTTGACATGTAATCAGTGTTTTGAAACCCATTTAATGGCATCTTTAAAAATTTGGAAAGGACTTGTAACATTGGTGTTATCAATAAAGTATTTGTATTTTGTACCTATTTGTAAAGAAAAAATATTAATTTTCTGAGTGTAATCACTTGTATCCACAACTGTACGGTAGCTTATCGATCGATCTATATTAATCTGCTATTATTTTCGTATGTGGAGCGCAGGGCCCGGTTTCCCATGGCTAGGAATATTTTATAGACTGTAATCTAGGCTGTTCCTCAGGAAAACAATCTAGACTGTAATAGAAAGTAGGAAAGCTGTATTTTCTTTGCGCTCTGAATGAGAAAGTTCTAGAAGCAATTACTTGAATGACGTTTTACTATTTATTTGATTGCATTTTCCACTGTTTATTTTCTAGTCGTTTCTTTTTTACCCACGACGGAACGGAGACGGTATAATGCGTTTGTTTGTGAAAATACATGTTGCCATTTTTATCCAAAACTAGCCCGATTTTGATGCAGTTTTCAGTTATGGGTTTCGGTTTGATTGGTGTATTATCTTAGATGAGTGTTACGATGACAACTCGCCAGGGGGCGCTGCAGTAAACAATTGTTCGTGCAAATCCATGTTGCCCTTTTTCTCCAAAACTACTAGTTCGATTTTGATGCAGTTTTCAGTGATGGGTGTAGGTTTAATTGGTCCATGTTCTTAAATAGGTGTTACGGTGACAAACTCGACGCGGGTTTTTACAAAATTTTTAATTTTGCTTTCAGGAATTATCTTTTTGCTATGCAATACTTTGACGTCGTTTCGTAAAATATGTAAATATTAAAAATATGTAGATATGGTTTGAGTGTTTCTGCTTGCCTTTACGAAAAAAGACGTCATCGTATGTATTTCTGTACGCTAATAAATCGAACATTTGTTATTCAGAATGTCTAGCCATTGCGGAACGGCGCCGTTTTATATGTGCAGTGTGCACCTAGTGCTAAAGTAACATTTTAAAAGAAACTGCGTTTTTGTTTACTAAGGGAGCAATCCTGAAAACGACAAAAACAATCGTTGTCCCATAAAATACATGCCATTTACTCTTGAGAAAAAAAACATATAAATATCGTAGGACATTTTACACAGTGCCATCTAGCCCCAAACTAAGCAAAGCTTGGGTACCAGATAACTTATAGAATACTTAGTATATAAATATCATGTATGCTCATCACACAAATGTTTGTCCTAAGTGGGACTCGAACCCACGCCCTACAGCTCTTAATGCAAATACACTACCAAATGAGCTAACATGGCAGGCAATGTATGAAACAACCGATTTCAGGGTTTTTTTTTTATGGTTGACAGGCTAGTTGTTTGACCACAGCTCACCTGATGTTAAGTGAAGGTGTGGTCGAAGATGGTAAAGCACACCTAGCCTGGAATGGAACTGGCTCTCAAGTGAGGCTGCCGGAACACACCGTTAGATGCTTGGCGGCAGATTTTCAACTTGAGGGTGGTAGCTAGCCAGCCGAGTACTAGAAAGTACCCTGCCACCATGCTATGGTTTCCTCACGATGTTTTCCTTCACCGGCAGCTCAAGCTCATTGTTGGGGTTTGAACCCACGCCCTTCGGCATGCGATCCTACCGCGCTAACGACTGAGCTATCATCGCTACAACGCGTTTGAATCCATAAAGAAAGTTGTTCGTAAATATGAGTTTAATAACCATTATTTCGGCAAATTCACTTGAGAGCCAGTGCCATTCCAGATAAGATGTGCTTTACCATCTTCGATCACACAGTCACTTAACATCAGGTTAGCTATGGTAAAACACCTAACTTGTCAGACATTTAAAATTGATAAAAGTAGGAACATATTTTGAAATTATGACTCAATAAAATTTTTAATAAACATTTTAAAAACTTTGAAACATCTGTGTAAAAACAAACAAGACTTTTTACATGAAAGATTGGATTGGAAGAAACGACTTCATTTTTATCAAGACGTGTTTTCTTGAAACTAATTTAAAAGTAAAAAAGAAAAATAAAAGTTAAATATAAAAAAGTTTAGATTAAGGTGATTTGACATTGACATATTTCTATTGACTTATTTTTTTTTAATTTATTGTAATTTTAATTTTTGACATTGCATAAATAAGTGTGTTTTTAAATTTGTAACAAAGCTTTTAACTAATTAATTATTCAATATTCAATATTCAATATTCATACTAATAATACATGAATAATATGGACTTGTTTTGAAATAAAATTTATATTATTACTCTTAGAACAAATTCCGTTTCAGAAATTTGTAACTGCCTTTAGAGTTCGACAGCGATCGAAAGTTACAGCAGAAAATAAATAATCGTTAAATGGTGCAGCCCATGTCTGTCAGCAATAAAACGGAGCATGGTTAGGTCGTGTAGACTGTCATAGCTAATTACGGGGCACCCGAGCAAACTACCTACTTGCCTACCTACACATAGTTTACACGCGAGCCTGCTGTTTATAGTAAGAAGTAATGAGACGAAAGAGATTCTTGATGCTTTACCTTACAATCAAAACTTCAAAAGTACGTTATATCTTTTGTAGCTATAATAGCTCAGTGGTTAGCGCGGTAGGTTCGCATGCCGAAGGGCGTGGGTTCAAACCCCAACAATGAGCTTGAGCTGCCGGTGAAGGAAAACATCGTGAGGAAACCATAGCGGTGGTACGGTACTTTTTAGTGCTCGGCTGACTAGCTATCACCCACAAGTTGAAAATCTGCTGCCAAGCATCTAACGGTGTGTTCCGGCAGCCGCAGAGCCAGTTGCATTCCAGGCTAGGTGCGCTTTACCATCTTCGACCACACCATCACTTGACATCAGGTGAGCTGTGGTCAAACACTAAGACTGTCAACCATAAAAAAAAATATCTTACCATCAGGAGAGCGCCCCGTTCGTATTATTTTTTTTTTTTTAAATTGATTGTACCTACATTCATGACGTGAAGTCGCTGAACTCTAAACAATCTGTACAAACACGTCTTGCCTAGTTTCACGATAGGCTGGTATTCGTATTCATGAAATGGAAAATTAAAATTCTAACACCCCGTTCGGTACGGAAATAATATACGTAGCTTTAAAGATAAATCCTTAGAGTTGGAAGCTTATTTAAAGCAGTATCATTTTAACCGACATCAAAAAAAGGAGGAGGTTCTCATTGCCCGTAATCAGTACTCAAGTTTCCGAAATCCCACTAATATTATAAATGTGAAAGTTTGGATGGACGTTTGTTACTCTTTCACGCAAAAACTATTCAACGGATTAGGATGAAATTTGGTATGGAGATAGCTGAGACCAAACTGAGATTAATGACCAATTTTTATTTATTATTTATTTATTTATTTATTAAACTTAAGTTTTCCTAAATGTTTGCATGCCATGGTGCTAGAGCATGGTGATTCTATACAACCTATGACTTTTATCTCTGTAACCCATGTCTCTGCAAAATAAAGAATTTGAGACCGTGGATTGACGTATTATCATGTAGCGATGATAGCTCGGTGGTTAGCGCGGTAGGTGGCCACCGAATACGGCCAGAACAAAAATGTGTCAAAACCACGTTAGTTTCCATATGTATACTTTAGACACACAATATAACAACGATTACGTTGATATTTATCAGTTAGAGAGTACTGATCATGAAAGTATGATCAATAGATCATAATACATGTACGACACGTCCAGCTGATTTTAAAATTTGCCGAACAATTTGAAATCCCCTGAAATGTTAAAGTAGCAAAAGTAAGTCAATAACAAAGATAGAAATGTTACTCACTTGCCGAACAGCGGGTGCCAGAGGGGGACAGAAGAATCTGACGGCATCAGCGGCAGCTCACCGAGCGGCGTGGTGCTGCCGACTTCGGCGTCGTCGCGCCGCCTGCGCAACTCGTCCACCTTTTTGACGGAGATGCGCGGGCGCGCCGTCTCGGCTGGGCCGGGAACCCCGCGCGCCATGGCTGCCTCACTCGCCTTCAGCGACTGTAGGTAGTTGTTGTTCGCGTAGTACGACGGCGATGGGGGCGTCGGGCTTTTATGTGATGAGCGCGGAGATCGCTGGCTCCCCATCGGGTTAAAGTATGGCACGCTCAACCCGCCCATCTGCGCGGAAGCACGCACTCCCGTTCCCATCCCCGGATACATCCCCTGCAAATACGGATGCTGCCCCATCGTCGCGCGCTGACTCGAGTAGTTGTTCGTTATCGGACTCGTCCGCGCGGAGGAATGCGATCTACTCTGGTAACTCTTGTTAGTCGAATGGACGTACGGATTCTGGAACTCACTCGCTTTTGCCGCCACGTCCTTTATCGGGGCTTCGATGGTGTTTAATTTCCGCCTTTGAGCATCCAATTTATACGGCGTCATTTCCTGCCAGACTGCTGCGCTAATTTGATCTAGGTCTAAGGGCGGAACCATCGGGAAGCCCTGGTTTATCAGCCGGGGTGGGTAGTTGAGTAACATTTGAGATATGTCGGAATAGTTTGCGCCGCCGTATCCGCTCGCGTTTAATGCTTTTATGAACTCCACGTTCTGAGAGCAGGCCGCCACTGCTTCCATCTGTTGTTGTGCGTACTGCGCCCATAACATCGGTGCTAATGTTGCAGAGGTGGCCGCATCAATTTCCTCTGCTAACGCTCCCATCGACGGAATGGGTTTAGGCTGGTTGCTTAGTTTCGCTACATGCAATTCGACTTGGCTAGGAGTCGTGGACACTCGTTCTACGGTCTCACTCATTTGCTCAAATTTGGCTGCTAGTTGACGTTCCGCGATTTCTTTCGTGATGAGAAGATCTTCAAATTCTTTAACTGAAATGACTAAAATATCAGGATCCCGTCCTTCGTCTAAGTCATCGTAGTATCTGAATTCTGGCCTTTCTACCAACAGAGCAGGTATTTCTTTACCAGGAGCCATCTGAATAGCGACGAATCTATCTTTGGGAATCAGTAAAGGATCTGGAATGTTAAAGTTTTTGTTCGCTTTCAAATTTTGGAATTGTTTTAAAGGTGTCATTGAAAGTATCTCCTGGTCTCCCTTTTTATTTCTTTCTATTTTTTCATCTTTTTTCTTCTTTTCAGCCAATAGTCGCGTTATTTGATACAATTCGTCCATTGAACTTCGCTTCTGTCTTTTCTCAAGTGGTTCTCCGCAGATTTTATTGGGTTTTTCTTCGGAGCAGCTGGAAACAGTGGGACTGGCAGATTTTCTATGTTTTCCTAAATTCAGAGGTTCACACTGTTGTTTCGTGATGCTAACTTCTGATGTGAGATACATTTTGGGCGACGATGATGTGAACATGGCATCTAATATAGACTGTGTTTTGTTTTTGGAAGGTGGCGCCTGAAAAACTTCCGGTGAAGAGATGGCGGGAATGCCACTAGGCTGCGGTGATTGCATAGCGTCCGACTCTCTCGAAGGTGCACGTGGAATCTCTATCCGTCGTGGAGATGCGTGTGCGGTCATCCGTCTATGAACAGTCAGATCTCTAGGTTCCCGGTCGTCGTCTATGTACATTATACTTAAATCTTTGGGAGCCTCGGGGTTCTCATTCACTTTAGCCAGCACTTCGACATCGGGCTTTTGATCCTCTATAGAATCTTGTTTATTCTGATTATCTTCCGCCTCTGTGATACTATCAGTCTCTTGTCTAATTTCCTCATCACCAGCGCTTTCAATATCATCATTAGTACGCATCGGTGCGGATAAAGCTACTTCAGACCTTGCCGGAGATCTTTGCGTAGTTCGGGAATTTTCAAAATTATCTCTTTCATAAGTCTCATTTAGATCAGGTACTCGTTCTGTATACAACACGTCGGCGGGTTCACCGTTACTCTGTAGCCTCTTTTCGGCACCTTGTTCATATTCTAAACGGTTAATTTCGGCAGTTTTCCGAATTTCAGTAGAACCGAGCGTCTGAAGTGGACATTCGGCGTTAGGCTGTTGCGCAAATTCAGCTGTCATGAAATTTTCTACCGGATTTTGCGCATGTTCCCTCGGTAGATGGTCTCCTATATGGTGGAGGTGCAAGAGACCTTGTGCAGCGGTCATACTGCTGGTAGCTGGCGACTCAAGCGACTCGAGCCTGTCGATGATATCCGCGACAGGTGCGCCACTGAGCAGCATGTCCTCTTCTTCCTCCACGTATTCGCCCGTGCCAGAGACGAGGTGCGCCAGTTTGTCGAGTGCTTGCCCGAGAATCTGGTTGTCCTCGCAGCCTTTCTCTACAAGTGACTCGAGAAGCGCCTCGTCGTGCGGTCCACCCAGCTCTGGCAGGTAGTGTGCCTCGCTGATGCTCTCGAACAACTCCTTGTGAGACACCATATCCCCGTGGAATGCGTCCTCCTCTGAGGCACGCTCCGGCGCGAGAGACTTGCGCTCGAAGAATATCTCGTCAGGCACCTTCGTCTCGGTGAGTTCGAAGGAGATCACGTCCCGCGGGACCTGCTCATCCGGTCGGTATGAGAACGGAGGTACTGGCAGCGCACTACTCTGCAGCTCCAGCTCAAGCTCAGCCACCGCCAACAGATTATCCATCGGTGTCGGCTCCGAAGGCGGTGGCGGCGCGGGCAGCGGTGCCGGCTCCGAAGGCGGTGGCGGCGCGGGCAGCGGTGCCGGCTCCAGGGTGGGTGGCGAGCCCGGCGGGTGCGGCGGCATCGGCAGCATGCGCGGGATCGCGATCGTGTGCGAGGGTATGTGAGACTCAAGGTCAGGCGCAAGCCACGAGCCGGTGGCTGGCGAAGAGCCGCGGCGGCGACGCGAGCGGCGACGGCGCTGGCGCCGAGAGGAGCGCTCTCCTGGCGGCGCGGGCGCGCGCGGTACGACGATCGAGTCGAAGGTGCGGGTGCGTGGAATCACGCGCCAGCCAGCGGGGGTGCGCGCGATGCGGATGCGGTTGCGCGGGTCGTAGTCCTCGCAGTGCACCTCGTGCACGGTGCCGTTGGTGTGGCGCGCCCAGAGGAACACGGGTCGGAGACGCGGGGCGGGCGCTGGGTCGCGCGGGGCGCAGCGCGCCAGGCTGCGCGCGCGGCGGGGCGCGGCGCGGGCGGGCGGCTCCGGCGCGCTGCGGCTGCGCGCGGCATCGGCGCGGGGGCGGGCGGCGCGAGGCTCGCCGCCGCCGCCGGCCGCTCGCGGACACAATCCGGCACGCCGTACTCCGAGCGGGCGACGACCGCGCGGACGCGGCCCCGAGGCGGACTGACGCGCCGCGCGCGGCCCCGCCCCGCCCGCCCGCGCCGCCCGCGCCCGCGCCCCGCCCAGCGATCGATACCCGCCCGCTGCACGCCTGCACCCGCCGACCGCGATGTCGTCCGCCGGCCGCGGTCCGCGTGCCCTCGTTCATCTTAATCCATATGTAGCCGGGCGCCGGCGGCCGGCGGCACGCCCCCGTTCGCCGGCCGGCGTCGCCACCAGCCTTGTCGTAGATTCCACATTAGACCTTTTCAACTCTACAGGGGTTCGGCTACAGCTATGCTCCAGAACTCTGTACGTACTCTCCAGCTTGCGCTTCTGGTATCTCCCGGGTATAGAAAGGTACCTACTTGTATACCAACATTCTAAACTATTGCGATAGGAAGTAGGCATAATACATGTGGATGAAATCGAATCATTTTTAGAATTTCCAATCTTGCTTCGGACGTTGGTAATACAATATAGCAGGTGGCGCACTCTAGCGATTTGTATTCGAACGTGCTGAAACTTTAGGTTCAGTTCAAAGTCGTAGATAGCGTCTCAGATCAAGTAAACTCCTGGAGTTTATAAAGCTTTGAACAGATGTCGCTGCCGTAGTTAAGTTTCCAGTTTGTGTTGTAGCTGAAAGACATGGATGTTCGATGCGCAATGGACAATATGGATATTACTTCCTTTTCTATTGCAATGACTTACAAACAGATGACGCTATTAAAACTTACCATTTTTAGACATTTATCGTGTTATGAAGAGTAAATTTTTTTGTGTCATTCTTGTGGAATTTCCGATAAATATTAAACCTGAGTAATCCCGCATAAAAAAAAACGAAAATGTGCCAAAATCACGTCAGTTTCCATCATAAAGAAAATGTATTGGAAGTAATCGTGATTCGAGAACATTGCAGCAGCACCTACTGAAGATATGGTTTGATAATGCTGCAGTGGTTATTGGCAGGTGGTATCTCGCACCCCTACCGCTAGTATCATTACTTTTTACTATAAAAAAAACTGAATCACTCGTCCAACAATCACTAAATAATACTTTAAATTTAAAACAAGATAGATAAATATAACTCTTTTATTGTGCACACCATTAACAAAAAAAAGTACAGAGTACCATAATTAATTAACTAAAAAAATTAGCTTATTAATTAGCTTTAGCTTACAAGCTTAACATCAGGTGAGCTGTGGTCAAACAACTAGCCTGTCAACCATAAAAAAAAAAAAAAAATTAAAAAATACGAATGTCCACTAGGTAGGTACCTACGTGAATAATAAATTGACTTTCTCAAAAAAATAAATACTGGTGCAATCGGTGTTTATGCAAAGTTAGTACCGCAAACTTTACTAGATGGCGTTGTAAATTCTTAAAACTCGCTATCGTTTAGTGTAAGCAGACCAACGAGTCTGTTGAGGATTTCTAAATAAATTAAGCTTGAACAGTGAACACCTGGACAAAGTTTTATTGCTGCTACCTGAGGAGACTACCAATACAGTACGCGATTATCCAATCGGTATCATGTAAGGAGCTAAGGAGTCTAACAATATCAAAATATACCTACCTACATCTAAATCCCTTTAGGCATCTAATAGTTATGGTGGAATATATAATTACATGTATAATGTAATATATAATTTGTATATGAATACACTACATACCATCTTTTTTGGGGCAGTCATGTAAATAGATGAAATCCACGCCTTATGAATAGTTCTAGGGCAACGTATCATTGTGTTTGCCAAATAAAAATCATTTCGCAATTTTAATTTATTTTCTTTATTCCTAGTTTGTAGTCGTGAAGAGTCTTCAGTAAGTAGAGAGAGCACACGATGACAGCGCCCGCTGTCACTGGAGCAACGATACCGTAATGATCCAAGTCTCCTATTGGCACTGTAAATTGTAGTGATGTCTTCGACAGCTGAAATTGAAAAGGGTGTTCAAGATTCAAGTCTTAAAAATATTTAAAAAACAAAACAGCTCATATTTGAGCATTTAGTAAAAACCACGGTCTTTTAGAAATGAAAAAAAAACTGAAACAAAACTAAAAAAAAACAAACAAAATAAAATTAATGAATAAAAACTTAGTGTTAGCTAGTTCTAATTTAGCTAACTAATCTAAGTGTCTATTAAAATGAAAACCCCCTACACCAGTTTTAGAATACCAAATTTTTTACTTGTCGGTCCTATTAGAAGAGCAGATGAAATATTTTAGTTTTTTTTTTTAATGTTTGACAGGCTAGGTGTTTGACCACAGCTCACTTGATGTTAAGTGAAGGCGTGGTCGAAGATGGTAAAGCACACCTAGCCTGGAATGGAACTGGCTCTCAAGTGAGGCTGCCGGAACACACCGTTAGATGCTTGGCGGCAGATTTTCAACTTGAGGGTGGTAGCTAGCCAGCCGAGTACTAGAAAGTAACCTACCACCATGCTATGGTTTCCTCACGATGTTTTCCATCACCGGCAGCTCAAGCTCATTGTTGGGGTTTGAACCCACGCCCTTCGGCATGCGAACCTACCGCGCTAACCACTGAGCTATCATCGCTACAAAGTAAACTGAAACTAAACTGAGTAGTAAACTGAGTATGGAAACTGAAGTGGTTTTGGCACATTTTTGTTTTACTTATCACTCACGTTTAATTACTTACTCACGTTTTGTTACTATAGTCAGAGTTTCCGATATAAATATAAGAAAAACAAAAAGCAGATAAAATCTTCAAAGGGCTGAACAGATTTTCGTTACGGTTTAAGCGTTGACCACAGCTCACCTGATGTTAAATGACGGCGTGGACGATTCAAAATTTAGGTCTCATCAGTTAGGTATATAACAGCTACCCTTTTGCGCATACAATATTTTCCCGATAATAATTACATTTGACAAAAAAAAATACAAATTTTATTCAATCAATAAATGTTTAATGTCATAGTACATTTGAAATGCCATAGTATATTATTGATGTCATAGTATTATTAAATAAGAATGTCAATTGTTTATCATTTAAGGTATCACCATTTTAATTTTAATTTTTCTTTTAACATACTAAATTATTTACTTGATATGGTAGATTTCCTTAGCAGGAGGTCGTCTAGGTAGGTACCACCGCAGCACCAGATTTTCTGCCGCCAAGCAGTAGTGTGCAAACATTACTGTGTTCCGGCTTGAAGGGTACTGCAGCTAGCGAAATTACTGGGCTGTTGAGACTAACCATCTAGTCTCAAAGTAATGAGTGCCAAAGCAGCGATGCCCTGGACGTTGTTTTGTTACTCAAAGTTCTGTGTATCGCTGCAATGGTCATGGACAGGCGTTATCTCTTAACATCAGGAGAGCGTCTCGATCGTCTCATTACTTTTACATAAAAAAAAAATATTTATATATATCGCGTTTGTAATCAATTTTCTAGATTTTCAAAAACGAACTGCCATATAATCAAGTTTGACATTGATTGATTGATTTTTTTAATTTTCCCAGAACTGGTGTGGCCTATACCAAACAAATTACTATAGAATATACAATAAATTCATACTACTTTGGTAATAGAAATTCGTTTTATTGTTTTTGCCTATAGGTACAAAATATTAGTTTTATTATAAAAGTAGAACCTACCAAATGGACAGCAATTTCCTTCCAAATGCATGTTTCCTTTCCGCTGCCGGAACACAGGAATGTTATTTGTGACATTCTCGGTTCACAGTCACTGAGCTCATGATGAGGGCATCGAATGAACACATGAGGTTTTTCTATCACATTATGGTAGAAACTGGAATCGGATACATTTTCTTTAGTAACAAAAATTCATTATACTATTGTAGGACATTACACACAGCGCCATGTAACCCTAAGGGTATTTCTGTTGCCGCTATAGCAACAAATAATAATAAAACAGAACAAAATTAATATCTAGGGGGCTCCCATACAACAAACATGTTTTTCTTGCCGTTTTTATAGATAATGGTACAGAACCTTTCGTGCATCATCAAAGTCATCAGATTGACACCTTTAACTGACCAGTTATTTGAAAAAACAGGACATTATGGCTCCAGCTGCTAGGCCACATGTGAAATGTTCTAAAATTTTCTATTGAATTTTTTTAACCAATACTAACCCTCCACCTTTGGCAGCATGATGGTATCTAGCATGCACCGGTAACCATAGATTTGTTTTCCCACTGCTCACTTGGCCGATGATGAACACACTCGATGGCTGAGACTCCTCAGCGGGGAGTTCTATATTTACTCTATTCTTTGGTATAGCTGTTACCTGGAAATTAAAGAAAACAACTATATTTAGGATGGTTTAAGCAGTTATTTCCATATTTTACTAGGATAAACTCACTACTGGGATTCACTTGGTGGTAAATCTCCTTGCAGGAGGTTGTACCGCTGCAGTACCAGATACTACCAAGTGTGTAAACATTACTATGTTCCAGTTTAGATGGTACTGTGGCTGGTGAAGCAGCGATGCCCTGCCTACACTGTGCTAACTTCACTTCACTTAACATCAGGTGAGCTGTGGTCAAACAACTAGCCTGTCAACCATAAAAAAAAAAAAAGCTTATTATTTAGTTAGATGCTCACTGAAAAAACTATGCACAGACATACAATATGTGGTTGCATAGCCATTTCATTATTGTCTAACAGGTATCAATACAAATCTTTCATTGATAACACCAAAGTTACAGGTATAAGTAGCTCAGAGTATGGTGGTTGGACTTATCTCTTACCATCAGGAAAGCGTCTCGTTCATTACTATCAAGGTAGTTATTGCTGTTTAGCTGTGAGTAAAATATACAATCGAACCTTATTCATCCGTAGAAGGTCACCCAGTTCATCGGGCGAGGCAAACACGCCTGGAGGAAGGATCTGGTCCAACCCCACATAGCAATTTTCATAGAGGTTGATTTTATTTATGTCTTGGAATGTCACCATATATGTGAGGTTCCTGAAAGTTTATAAGTGAATAGTAAGTTTTTAAGTAGGTTGATACTGACAAAACGAAAATGAAGAAACAACTTGCGAGTATTTATGTATGTAAATAAAAATCTAGCGCGGGGCCAACAAGTCATACCATTGTTTTATGCAATAAGATTTTCGCGGTTATACGAATAAAATGTGCGTCTTCTTGTCGATGAATATTATGGGCATACCTGTGAAAGCCTTCATTATGTAGCTCTTGTTCTAATTTCACGTCGAAATTGCAAAAGTCTCCGTTTAAACTATTTACAAGAATAGATAAGACAATCAATAGGTGCAGTGATAACATTGTACATGTAAATTGCACTTTAAAACTTGCACATAATAATGAAGCCGATTTTGAAATTTTCAAGTGTTAGTGCCATGTAATTTAGTCAATACGGTAAAATAGTGTTAAAAATAAATAATCGCTCGACTATGTAGCATCAGCTGATCACCATAACAAAACGATGTGCGTGAGCTTGACATGACGTTGACAATTACTTGACATTGACAGTTATACAAAACTGACAATTTTTTTTTGCTCGTGAACGTACTAGAGCTCATTGAAACATACTAGGTCTTAGAAGATTCTAATGTAAATCTTCTGTATATTACTTTGTTTTGTCGCAATGTCGCAATTATTGAAATAACAAACAATGTGGTAACAACCTAAATACATCATTGGAAAACTGGTTACTAAATAGGTGGATAGAGTAACATTGGAAAATGGGGCAGTGGTCTAATGCTCTCATGAGCGCCTAAAGTTCTTGTTCACCCTGTTTTACTTTCAACCTAAGAAACAAGTTCCGCACTAAATTTTAGCGAAGTTATCGGAGGACGAGAGTGTAGAGGGATTTTCGCTTCGCATCGGCACACTTCCGATTGTTAACGGTATTTGCGCCGTGGCGCGCCAGAGTCAAAGGACTCGAAATGTCCTCACGTTTATACCTAACTACATGAAATATTTTACACAACTTTTTCTACTACACAACTTTTTCTTCTTGCGTTCACGTTTGACTACAGCCTGATCTTAAGCAACGATGCGGTCTAGGATGGAGCACTTGTACCTAAAAGGAACCTGTTTATTCTTGATTTGATTATTCTCATTTTTTTTAGATGAACAGACTCCGGCAAAAAGTTAGCTTACTTTAGACGGCAGGTAGAGAACCAAAGTAACTGTATGCCCATTAGTTTAAAAAATCTGCTAAATTAGTCTATCAGCACATAGTGAGAACGACTAATTTAGCGAACTAAAGTGAACATCATTTTGATTTTTAAAGATTTCTTTGAGATACCTACTTTATTTTATTCAATGACACCGGCATTTTTTTATTATGATAACAGTGACACACTCTGAA
Organism: Biston betularia; assembly: GCA_905404145.2. Classification (NCBI taxonomy): domain Eukaryota; kingdom Metazoa; phylum Arthropoda; class Insecta; order Lepidoptera; family Geometridae; genus Biston; species Biston betularia. The sequence continues at coordinate 13,134,910 of FR989876.1, forward strand.
CTATATCGAGGACTTCGCTGAGGCGTCTTCGTAAGCTGTGTGGCAGATACAAAGTTATTTTCTTTCTAAAAACCACCCATTGGTGTTTCAAAAAAGTAATAAATTATAAAATTCAGAAATATTTATTGTGCTGATAATAATATGACTGTCCTTTACTGTCACAAAAATAGAACTTGTAAAATCGACGGCGCGGTGGTAGTGTTCGGCATGGCGTGGAGGCGCATCGGTACACCAAGTATGGTCGACGGCATGTCTACCACCGCACCGCCTTGAGTCATTGGCGGGCCACGACGTGATGCCCATGCGCCATGGAATTCGAGAGACGATTTCAATTTTTTTAATACAAAATCTCAAACCTGTCTTGTATAATATAGTAGCTGTTAACATGAGATTTCACTTTAAAACGTAAAGATTTAAAAAAAAAGTAAAACTCCGAAGTCCTTTAAAATTTATTTATTAAAACCCATTTAATTATTATGATCTATGATAAACTAAAATAAAGGTAGTCTTAATATCCTTTTTGGCATTTGACTAATTGGAAGACAAATGAAATTTGAGTATCTAGTTTGATATGATTGTACCCAAGTACAATTATTATTGTAAATTCTTTTATTTTAGTGAATGATTATTTAATTTTTTGTTTTGCAAGATAAGTATTAAAGATTGAATTATTACAAAAACATGCATATGTGATTTATTATAAAATACTTGTAAATAATAACATAATTGACACTGGCAAATGCACAAAGTGCGATGCCAAAAACAAATAAGAAGAAAGAGAACAAACTATAATTTTGAGATTAAATAAACATGCCGGGTGTTCAGGAATTCCCAAAACGACGATCTTGTATTATGACTCATTTCTCACTCATCACTCATCTTAGAGGCTTCTGAGTACATAGGAATGTCCATAAAAATCGGTAATGCATGGCGTCACTATTACGAATTACCACAATCAAGCGTCGAGTCGAGCCAAGCCAGCCGAGCCTGTTACTCAGTTTACTTACGATCTCGCAGTCGACTGCTTGTGTCTGTCGATTTATATCTAAATATTCGACCTTTACTTACTAACAACTTAGCATAACAAGTTAGTTACGATATTGCAAACTTTCTGCAACGGCGGGACAGGACCGTTTTGAGGTTAGTGCGTTTTTGTAAAAATATGTTATAATTTTTAAGTGAAATTGGCATGCGTTGTATAACGGTAATGCCTGAGTTGTGTGGGATACCTACCTTAGGTTTACGTATTTAAAAGTTTTTCTTAGTTATAAAAGAGAAATACGTTTTGCTAAAATTTGCTCGTTATGCGGGTACTACCTACCATTTTACATTTAGGGGTCAATTTCAATCATAGGTGTATAGTACTTACTGACTTTTGATTTTAACGTTTTATTTATTTTCTTATTATAAAAAAATGGTTAATTTTATATTTCGAATTATTAAATTTTAAATAAGATTAGAAATCGTTTCTTACTAAATATTTATCTGCAAATATTATTAAACGTTAAATTAACAGAATCACCTTTATTGCAATCGATTTAATTTTTGCATAGCTCTTAAAAATATCCGATGAAACTAGTTTTATTTAATTAGATAGATATTAAATTATTTTCAAGTTTTGTGTGATTTATGCCAACGTCCAGCCGAAAGGACAATTAAACTTTTAAAAAATTTAATGAAGGGTTAAAGGGAAAATGCGAAATGCGTTTTCGGACCTCCCTAAGAAATATCCTATGTAACTTCGTCAGTATTTGATACCGGTGTTAACCTTATTCTATAGTTCTTATGCAAACTTAGGTGAAGTCAAGAAAAATAATGCTACTATTAAGTAGTAGGTATAACACTTAGTATTTGTCAAATAATTTACTTAATATAAGATAATCCATGGGGCTAATGAAACTCACAATCGAGAGTGCAGCGATGACCTGGAACTTTGTTTTGTTACTTTGTTAAGTTGACTAAGTTCTGGATACCGTAGACAGGTAATTTTAATTGATGTCTTTTTTATATTATTGACTGGCTAGGTGTTTGACCACAGCACACCTGATGATAAGTGACGGTGTGGTCGTAGATGGTAAAGCACACCAAGCCAAGAATGGAACAAGCGCGTCTTTTTTTCTGACTACTTGACCAATAGTGTCACGAGGCGGGAACAGTGTTAAGAACTTGTGACCTCTCTTGTGTCTTCTCTGCCCGTGTTCCCAATTCCGTAATTATTACGTAATATCATTGTATAGTCCTAGAAGTTTCTAGAAAACGTATAACGTAACGTATTGTAGCGATGCTAGCTTACCGCGGTCAGATATCACGCCGAAGGGCGTGGGTTCAAATCCCCATAAAGGTTTGAGCTGCCGGTAAAGGAAAACATCCCGTTGCGATAGGGTAATTTCTAGTAGGTAGCTACTCAGGTGTTAGAGGCTTGGCGGCAGAAATTCAACACAATCCCTGAAGTTGAAAATCTACCGCCAAGCACCTAACGCTGTGTTCCGGCAGCCTCACTTGAGAGTCAGTTCCATTCCAGGCTAGATGATTTACACTCTTGAACCACACCGTTACTAAACATCAGGCGAGATGTAGTCTTGAAGCGACTTGTTGTTAGAAATAAGAGTTTTGAAAAACAAATATATTTATCACGTTGGCGGTTACCGTTAAAATCCACAATTTACAAATCTACATAATATAACCGTCATCTATGCAATATTTTGACAGCCCTGTTGGTTCATTGGTAGTGTGTCTGCTCCAAGAGCTGAAGGGCGCGGGTTCGATCCCCACACAGGACAAACTTTGTGGTATAAACAACTGTTTGTTCTGTCAGTTATCTGACTACCATCATACAAGCTTTGCTTAGTTTGGGGTCAGATGACGCTTTGATATTTATATATACTCGTATATATATATATATATTTCAAAGCTCTGTCACGTATCGTCACATGACCTCATGTACCTACTTATGTAAGCTCATCACATGATGTTACTGATGATACCACTTACCACTCCGGTATTGATGGGTAAGATAAACAGTCGAAGTGACGGTGATCATTGTTCGTTTGATTTGTTGATGTTTTCTCGTGATTTCTTTGAAGTTTTCTACACACTTTAGATCTCGAACGAATGACCTTAGCTCTGAGGAATTTAGAATACGTAAAAGTCGGACAAAAATAGATCCAATACTTATTATTTTTAGTTTAAAAAATCGCGGTCCTTTTGTTTAGGATTTTTGATCGGAGCCAATATTAGGAAAATGGACAGTTACAAAATAGGGACTCATTTCAGCGTAATACTGGTCATACTAATTAGTATGACCAGCGCTTGGCTTCCGGTGAGCCCTTGTCGGTCAAACAAAACAAACATAAAAAATTACCAACAACAAATATAACTAAACGAAATAAAAAAATATGAATAGAAGAATGACCAGTAACTGTGGTCTTATTAATGAAAGATTTGTATTTTATATTTTTAACATTTTCGTGTGCTACAAAAACTAAATAGAGCAATTAATCTGACCATTACGTCCATATTTTTGCGCCCACTGGGTGTTTATATCTGCTGCTCTAAGATCTAGGCTGAAATCCACTAGACCGAACATAATTAATTGTATTAACAACAATGTCGGCGCCGCGGCCTTGGCTGGCAAATTTACATATGTCTTTATGTATTCCACGACTTTAAATGGATATTAAGAATCCGAATGCAACGCTGCAGGGTGACGACTGACGAATGAATTGCATACCATGACGGCATTTCGAAACAGTGTTAATTGTGTTAAAACAGACCTGCGAATTTGGTTCGCATGAGCCACGGTAGACCAGCCATGTCGACAATGGAATTCGGGTTTTCAACATGATACATTTATTAGAATACTAGCGGACTAGCTTCGCCATTTCGCCCGCGTAGTTCCCGTTCCCGTGGGAATACAGGGATAAAAAGTAGCCTATATCACCCGGGGATAGCGTAGCTTCCCAACGGTGAAAGAATTTTTGAAATCGGTCCAGTAGTTTCGGAGCCTATTCATTACAAACAATCAAATCTTTCCTCTTTGTAATAGTACTAGCGGATGCCTCGCGGTTTCACCCGCGTAGTTCCCGTTCCCGTGGGAATACAGGGATAAAAAGTAGCCTATGCCTATTAGCTGGAAATACAATTAAGTATTTGTCTTTTTATACTAAAACAAATGCGACTCATAATTATGCTAAAATATTTATGTCAAGACAATATGTTCATTTGTTTTTTTATAAACAAAAGATGCAAACCACACGTGTTACATAATGCCGTGTTTTATGCACATCTGGGAAATACTTGCAAGACTGGTACTAATACATGAAATTGATGATAGCTCAGTGGTTAGCGCGGTCGGTTCGCATGCCGAAGGGCGTGGGTTCAAACCCCAACAATGAGCTTGAGCTGCTGGTGAAGGAAAACATCGTGAGGAAACCTTAGCATGGTGGTAGGGTACTTTCTAGTACTCTGCTGGCTAGCTACCACCCTCAAGTCGAAAATCTGCCGCCAAGCATCTAACGGTGTGTTCCGGCAGCCTCACTTGAGAGCCAGTTCCATTCCAGGCTAGGTGTGCTTTACCAAAAATAATAAAATTAAAAATACATGACAGTGAAATCCGTATCAAAATCCGTTGCACGATTTAGAAGAAGTAAGCGGAGAGCAATTTTGTTTTGTACTATTTAGAGACTGGAGACTAGCAAAATGTAATACGTATAGTGCGTTTCACTAAAGAGTTCCCTTCGTCGTCATGTTGGCAGCCCTGTTCGTCGAAACGTCAAACAGATAGTTTCATTGTTCATTGCTCTAATTGTTTTCAAGTTTTTAATTAGTAAAAAATTTCTAAACATGCCCAAAACACTAAAAAGTGGTGAAAGACAGATGGTGTTAAAAGTCAAATGTTTTTGTGAACGTGAAAAACGGAACAAAGCGCCAATAATCCCTTTGGAATGTGTTCGTAGCCGTGTCGCCGCCATGACAGGTTAGTAAAATAGGGATACCAGGCAGGTCAAATCACTATTCCTCGTTTTTCTTAATGTATATAATAATTATAATTTTATATAGTAACTACATAAACTTTTAGATATGTAGAAAGAATTCAAATATAAAACTAGCAATTGTACTTATTTATTTATATTGTTTTTGAATTTAAAATGTGTCTCCAACAATTGTGTTACAAAATAAATAAAACAATGTGGATTTGTTATTAAGTTAATTTTAACATTTATGGAGTTTTTTTATAAAAACTATTTTTTCAGGTATATCAGAAAAAACAGTCACACAAATTTATAAAGAAGGTGAAGCAGCTGCTAGTACTTCAACAAGAATTTCGACGCCTGGTAAGAGTCGGCCGCGCGATAAACAAATTAAGCTGGATGATTTTGAAATTTGTGCATTACGACATAAAATACATGAATTCTATGCTGTGAGAAAAGAATTACCTACGCTGACCAAATTACTGCATGAAATGCGAAATGATATCGATTTCAAGGGAAGTCGCACTACTTTATGGCGAATAATGAAGAAGATAGGATTTTATTTCCAAAAATGTAAATCAAAAAGAAAAGTTATGATGGAAAGGTACGATATTGTGGCTTGGCGTAGTCGATATTTGAAGCAGTTACGAGAAAATCGTGAAGGAGACCAGCGTTCAGTCATTTATTTAGATGAAACTTACGTTCATTCAACTTACTGTGCAGGTAAATGTTGGCAGAGTGACACAGAAGCAGGCGTTTTATCTTCGGACTCAAAAGGACCACGATGGATTATAGTCCATGCAGGGAGTGAAACCGGTTTTGTACCCAACGCTCAGCTGATTTTTAAATCACAGTCTAAATCCGGAGACTATCACGATGATATGAATCGAGAAAATTTTATGAAATGGATTCAAGAAAAGCTTTTACCGAATCTACCTCCTCAGTCGCTTGTGATTATGGATAATGCTCCCTACCATACAGTGGCACTCAACAAAGCACCAACAATGAACAGTACGTAGTCTCAGATGCAAAACTGGATTGTTAGTAAAGGTCTCGCTTATTTACCAACGATGGTAAAAGCTGAGCTTTATGAAATAATTAAAGACCATAAAGAACCGCCTGTTTACGAAGCAGACACGTTACTGGAGAAACATGGTCATAAAGTGGTAAGGCTCCCGCCTTATCACTGTGATTTAAACCCAATTGAGCTCATATGGAGTCTTTTGAAAAGAAGAATTGCAGAAAAAAATGTTGGACAGGAAGCAAGTCAAATTGTTAAAATAACAGAAGAAGCATTTTTAAGCATATCTGCAGAAGATTGGAAAAAATAATGTGATCATGTCAAGAATATTGAAGACAAATACTACAATGATGGAGTACGTGCAGACGCAGAAATTGACCGATTCATAATTGAAGTAGGAAACGATAGTGACGTTACTTCTTCTGATGATGATACAGGTGGTAGCGACATCTCGGGTGTTGGCCCATTAGTTGAACACAATTATTATAAAAAATAACCATAAACATTTGTTTTATTTTTCAACCTTGTCAATTATATCAATATAGGTAAAATACATAGTTGTATTAAAACTATAGGACTAGGGACCGCAATCTGGTCTGGTGTCATTTTCAATCCGGCTGGATTCCCGCCGATACTTCGGACCAGATGTTAAAAAATAGTATCTACGTTAGTGACATTAAAATTTCCTTAATTTCGAGTAAACATCTTTCTGAAAAAGTAGCAACACTGGTTTCGTAACTACCAACATGACGACGAAGGGAACTCTTTCGTGAAACGATCTATAAAGATCAAATGTAAATAAAACACGCCGTTCTAGACACACGTGTCTTATTCAAATTCAAATTCAAGTTCTTTATTTTGCAGAGACATGGGTTACAGAGATAAAAGTCATAGGTTTTATAGAATCGCCATGCTCTAGCACCATGGCATGCAAATATTTATGAAAACTTAAGTCTAATTAATTAATTATGTCAAGTTGTAAAAGTAGCATTATAAAAAATTGGTCATTAATTGTATTTCATTTTGTCATTTAAAAACTCACTTACAGAATAATATAATTTATCGATTAAGAGCTTCTTTAGTCTAAATTTAAAAATGTCAATATTTTCTACATCTTTTAGAGTTTGTGGTAACTTATTATAAATAGTGCGTCTCATCGCAAAAGTGCTGTTGCTGTACAGGGCAGTGCTGCTGCGCAGCTCACGCAGTCTGCCGACATGTCGCTTACTGTGTACAGTTTCATACATGCGTAAGTTTGTCCTTACAAGTTAAGCACACTAGAGCCGGTAGGTAGAGCTAGAAGCATGAAGTGTGTGTCATGTTTGGTATCTAGGTCAGAAAAAAACATTATTTCTACGGTACCTAAGTATGGGTTTAATTTGTTTTAGGGATTTTTAGTCCATTCTTTGGACGATCTTAAGGCCAGTTCAATAGCAGTGGCCTATTTGTTAGATAGACACCATAAACAGAGAACAAAATAACATTATGAACTAGTGCCACAAGTGGCGACCTTATCACTAAGAGCGATCTCTTCCAGGCAACCAAGAATAGAAAAATAGATGACAGTTAGTTGGTTTAATTCACAGATAAATTCTTGGGTTGCTCTTTGGATCAACGCTAATGTATAAATTGGCCTTTTACAATTGGAGACAATTAGTCTTACTAATGCTAAATATCCTTGTTTTCGAACTGTCGACATCTCTATACTTATACTATGTATCTATACATAGCACAATTCTTTTAGACACATGCCGTTCGATATTTATAAGTTTTTTTTAATGTTGAATAAATGTTTTTTCTGTCTTTCTTTCATGTAATCAGAAATCAGAAACATTTATTGTACACCGTGTAACGTAAATATCTTAAAATAAGCATAATATGTACGGTCTGCCCTTTTAGAGACATACAATATTCAATATAATTTGAGATAAGTCATAGGCATTATAATATCAATTCTAATTTTACAATTTTAATAACATTCAATAATAATAATCTTAGTCCATTAAAGTATCATTTAAAAAAACATCAAGTTTATAATAAGTCTTGGTAGGTAACTAAAAAGTTCGATATTTTCTTTTGTTTTCTATTTTGGCTAAACTTTTCAGTAATATCATTCATATGTCATCTAGCTCTTAATTTTTCAAAAGTAGTATTTATATTATTACTAAATAACTCTTTTATCCCCATTGTACGGGCCTCTTGTCTTCGTTTGGGGTCAACATTATTTTGTAAATGTGCTGCAAATACCTACAAATAATTGTAATAAAGTATATAATTATGTATTCTATCAGTTATCTGACTTCCATCACACAAGCTCTGCTTAGTTTGGGGCCAGATGGCGCTGTGTGTAATGTCCTACGATATTTTTTTAATTATTTAAAGAAAGCACTAGTTTTAGAAAACAAATACAATGTGAAAATATGTTATTTTTCACGATGACGTCAAAAATTGTATTCATTTCATATAGTTAGTAAAAAGTTAAGGTAGATCTCCTTAGTAGGAGGTCGTCTAGCGGGTACCACCGTATAAGAAATTCTCCCGCCAAGCAGTAGTGTGTAAACGTTACTGTGACTATGACTAACCATCGAAAGTCTCAATGTAATGAGCGCCAAATCAGCGACGCCCTGGGCTTTATTTCGCTACACAAAATACTGTGTATCGCTGTAATGGTCATGGGCATACATTACTAGATCGGCTCGTTAGTCTCAATACTTTTACATAAATATCAAAATAAAATAAAATTTAAAATATTACTGTATGTAACGAACAAACTCAAAAACTATGGACCGATTTCAAAAATTCTTTCACCGTTGGGAAGCTACACCATCCCCGGGTGATATGTCACCCCGCTACTTTTTATCCCTGTATTCCCTCGGGAACGGGAACTACGCGGGTGAGGCGTGAGGAGTCCGCTAGTCAATAATAAAAAAAAATAACCACTTTAGGAGTTGTCTTTAACATAATTATGTATGTATATTATGTATTTGTAAGCATATTGGTTTCTAATACATATAACTAGTGTCGGCGCGTATTTTTGTATTGAAATTAAGTAGTGTTTGTTATGCGATTAATCAATTTATCTTTTGTAACAGAGCACCGAGCTATCCACTTGTGCAAACATTAAATGCTTTACATTCCGCGGGTTAAAACTGTTCAAAATAACAAAGTGCCACATTTTTCATTCAGACTGTTTAACAACAAACTTTGTGAGGTTCTAGTGTGGGGATCCATTAGAAAACTTTACCTACTATTTCTTAACTTGGTGGTAGCTTTCCTTAGCAGGAAGTCGTCTAGGTAGGTACCACTGCGGTACCAGATATTCTGCCGTCAAGTAGTAGTGTGTAAACATTACTGTGTTCCGGTTTGAAGGGTACTGCAGCGAAATTACTGGGCTGGTGAGACTAACCATCGAATGTCTCAAAGTAATGAGTGCCAAAGCAGCGATACCCCGGAATTTGTTTTGCAACTGAAAGTTCTGTGTATCGCTGCAATGGTCATTGACATGCGTCATCTCTTACCATCAGGAGAGCACATCGTTCGGCTCATTACTTTTACATTAAAAAAAAACCTGCTCGTACTTGAAAACTGGAACAATTTGTAAATTGTAGGTACTGTTTGGCTCTTCCGTTTTAAAAGGTTGCCGACTCCTGGTTTAACTCATTGTTGGTGTTGGAATCCAAACCTAGTAAAGCTATGACGATTCTACTACGAGCTGCAAAGGAGTTTTTGATGCCATGTTTCACAATATTGTATCAATTTTCCAGACTTCAGAATTAGAAGTGCGAGTCTGGAAAATCGCTTTTTTTTATTTTTAAGGTGTTTGACCACAGCTCACCTAATGTTAAGTGACGGTGTGGTCAAAGATGGTAAAGCACACCTAGCCTGGAATGGAACTGGCTCTCAAGTGAGGCTGCCGGAACACACCGTTAGATGCTTAGCGGCAGATGAAAAGTACCCTACCACCATGCAAAACATGCGCCTTCATGAATAAAACAAGACTATATCTATATACCTATGATTCGGCACTTTATGAATAAAACACCACCATTTTTATGTATAAACACTCGAAAAAACACTGGTTTTGGAAAAAAATGCAATGGGGCGACACGACTCTTTCCGCGTTCCCGCCATAGCTCTACACATTGGCCATTGAGTTAATCAAATAGTTCGAATTAAAATTTTCTGCGGAATTGTTCAGAAAATACAATGGTGGCTCCGTTCAATTCTACAGATTAGTTAGCTGCAAATATTGCAACAAGTAATACAGTAGGGACTCGGCACTACTTTTTCCAAACAAACTAGACTCGCAAGCTCATTGAATACGCAACGTTAGGCTTGGCAAGTCGGTACTACCGAAATTGTAGGTCACGGCATTCCAGTACCCATGTTTCGTCTATTACGCGCTGTCACACGGGTCGTATCTGTGGGGAAAATAGAAAACTTTGTGTATAATGCTTAAGAAATCAGTGAAACCTACATGTTAAGTACATAACCTACTTTAACATCAATGACTTTTAACACTAGCTTTGTTGTGGTGTCATTCGCGATTATCTTCTTTGATTTTGGCGTCGCATTTTGTGCATTTGCCAGTGTGAAGTGATTTGATTTTTCAAGTAAAAAAAGTAGTCAAAGCCCAGTCTTGGTCAAGTCTAGTCCGTGTTAGGCAAATCCAGTCATGCTTAGCCTTAGGGGGTGGCAAGCAGGGCAACCGCCCGGGGCCTCGCTCTTGCAGGGGCCTCGCGTCGTCGTAGAAAGTCTTTACCATATACGTGTGTGTATCTCGCGCCTCGCACTTAACAACCCCCCAACTCGTTAAAATTATTTTTTTACTAAAACGGACACAACAGGGCCTCACAATGATTTGTCGCCCTGGGCCTGGCAACAGCTAAGGCAGCCGCTGAGTAGTGGCGACACTTTACTATACCTAAGCTTCAATGGAGTTTTGGAAGCAACACGAAAACTCACTTTCACACAGTCGCGCTTGTGATTCGGTGCTTTATGAATTAAACATCACAGTTTATACAAATAAACACTCGAAAAAATACTAGTTTAAAAAAACAAAACCATGTGCGATTATTCATTTTTCCAGTATCTTCTCTATTTTGTTAGGGTACTCTCTAGTACTCGGTAAGTTAGGCCGCCGTCAAATCTGCCGTCAAACACCTAACGATGCTTTCCTTCACCGGCAACTTAAGCTCACTGTTGGGGTTTAAACTCACGCCCTATTCCCACATAACAAACATTTGTTTATACCACCAAATGATTGTCCTAGGTGGGAACGGAACCCACGCTTTACAGCTAAAGCAGATATACTACCAATGAGCCAAGAGGGTTGTCAAAGTCGGTAACCCTAGTCTGCAATAGAAGGTAGTTAGACAACTAATTCGAATTCAACAGCTTTCAATAGTTTCGCTTTGTCATCAAGGCTTTTAAAGAACAACCTTGATTATTTTAATTGAAGGCATTCAATCAATTTTCATATGACAGAGTTTTGGTTGATTTTTGTCTATAGCTAGTTGTTTAACGTGGTGAAGGGAACATCGCATGGGGCCTGCATCGCATGGAGGCAAGGTTTTATCTAGTGCTCGGCTGGCTAGCTACCACCCTCAAGTTGCAAGGTCACCAAGCACCTAACCAGCAGCCTCGCCTGAGAGCCAGTTTCCATTACATGTTGTGACCGTTGACCGTATTGTACATTATCACCTTTTTTATGTTTATTTTATTTGTGATTGAAGGACTAGGTGTTTGACCACAGCTTACCTGATGTTAAGTGACTGTGTTCGAAGATGGTAAACACACCTGGCCTCGAATGAAACTGGCTCTCAAGTGAGGCTGCCGGAACACACCGTTAGGCGCTTGGCGGCAGATCTTTCAACTTGAGGGTGGTAGCCTACCCAGCTGAATACTAGAAAGTACCCTACCACGATGCTATGGTTTCCTCACGATGTTTTCCTTCACCGGCAGCTCAAGGTTTTTAACCTATGCCTTTCGGCATGCGAACCGATTGCGCTAACCACTCAGCTATCACGCTACAAAAAAATAATGTACATAGGTAATGTTTCAACGCCTGTTTTCGCGCTGCTTTTGCTACTTCGTTCTGAAGTTTTGACTGTTTACTTATTGGCTAGAATCGAATTCCGTGTTAGCATCACATCTTCACCTAATATACAAGTACATAACTCAGGTGCCACAATCACTGTTTAACTGAATAAGTAATTGAAACGTCTCACCTTATTCGGAACATTTCCGCGGGCTATGTGTAGCCTTTGACTTTTCCTCTACGGATACTTGTCGTTACCTACTTACTTCTCTTTTGTAATGTAATGTAGTTTGGGGCCTGATATGTTACACTTCACAAATGTAAATTAAATTGTGAAAATTGTCAAATCTTTATGTCGCAAATAAATAAAGTAGGTATTGTCTAAAAAAGTTTCGGCTGCATAATTGGGAGACTCTGAATTCGAAACTTTATTTTTTGGAAAAATGTTAATAGTAAAGAGACGAACGAGACGCTCTCCTGATGGTAAGAGATAACGCCTGTCCATGACCATTGCAGCGATACACAGAACTTTGAGTAACAGAATAAAGTCCAGGGCGTCACTGCTTTGGCGCTCATTACTTTTGAGACTCGATGGTTAGTCTCAACAGCCCACTAATTTCGCTAGCTGCAGTACCCTCTGAACCGGAACACATTAATGTGTACAGCGGCAGAATAACTGGTACTGCGTTGGTACCTACCTAGACGACCTCCTGCTAAGGAGATCTACCACCAAGTACTACCAATCTGGAGTTCTACCTAGTAGGTACTAGGTATACATATAATCTGCGACTCTATCTCTACAGTTTATAATCTGTGTACTATTTCTAAATCCAAAATTTAAAATTAAAGATTCTTGCACGAGTGGGCCAGGTAAGACGGGCTCGACAAATGTCCTAAACTGTATCTGGTTCACCTTGATTCGAGCCTTGGATTTTTTAACATTTTGCTTTGCAACTTTGGTTGTTTAGAAGCAGGTAGCTAGAATTTGGCAAAAGCGTATTTTTGATATCGACGTGATTAAAAAAAGATTTATATTGACAAGAATTATAGTCTCGCCTGTAACAGTGTTTCTGCACAATACTACCAACGACTATTATCATCGAAGGTTATGCGTGAGACGACATTCAATCATCCGTCCCACTGCGGCATGTGTCGTCACTAGCTGATAAGTTCTATTTGATAGATAAACTTCCCGAATGTATAACAATGTGTCGATTACTAATTTGGTTGATTCGATTATGAAAGAGACTAACAAAATTTCTCAAAAAAGCAGGAGATACTGAACTCTACTATATATTATTCTTGTATGTATGTTACGCTATCATTCCGCTAATTATGAATCGATTTTGATGATTATTTTTTTGCTTGGTAGGTCCTATATAAATTTTAAAGAAATCAAACGAGCGGTTTTTTAAAAAATCAACAAAAATGTAAATGATATTTTCGTTTAGTTCGAAACCTCGCTGTTTCATTGGAGCAGGACGTTTAGTTGGCCTAAGGGTCATGAAGTCGGTTTTTTTAAAATTGTAAATTTGTATATTACTAGCCGCCTGTCTCGGCTACGCGCTTTTAAAAAAAATAATTTTTATAGCCCAGTTACTCAGGAAGAATGTAGCATTCTAATTGTGAAAGAATTTATAAAATCGGTCCAGTAGTTTTTGAATTTATTCGTTACAAACATACAAAAATCCAAAAAACCAAAAATCAACATCAGGCAGTGTGGTCAAACGCGAACCTATTTTGAATAAAAAAATAATTATAAAATTTATTTATCTGTAACAAAACATATTGTGAGAGTTCGATCTTGACTCGAGTAACATTAACAAGAACTTAGTACATACCTAATTACCAATCTGGGTTTATGTCTGTCACAAGGTTACATGATCATTATGGGTACTAAATTAGTGTCTATCACATTTAGCAATCACTTAAAACTCGCTATGTGACCTTAGTTATTAAAGTTCTGCGACCAGTGACGGCTACGATGAATTTTTGTAGTGTTACCAGTAGTAATAAAATTGTAATTTGATATCGATCTCGATCGATCGAAACCGCATGGTTTTAGTATTTATACAATATTATTCTTTTACTCATGCGGAATTACTCACGTTTAATTATATCGGATACCTCGACTTTAGTTTCGGCCATTTCCAGTGGCCTTCTTCATGGAGACAAAGCTGAGACTGACGCTTTGATTTGAGGTGAAAAGACGAGACCGCGCACGCCGATATCCGACATAATTAAACGTGAGTAATTCCGCATGAGTAAAACAAAAATTTGTTAAAACCGCGTTAGTTACCATAGTACAATATAAGTACGTATTTTTTATCCCAGAAAACACGGAGTGCAGCTAGTAATTCATAATGAATTGTGTTTTTTTTATGATTGACAACAGCTCATCTGTTGTTAGAATTGTGTTGTCATCTGTCGGTCGACGATGGCTAAGCCCACCTAGCCTGGCATGGAACTGGCTCTCAAGTGAGGCTGCCGGAATAATAATAAATAAATAAATCATTGAACATACACACAGCGCCATCTGACCAAACTAAGCATAGCTTGGGCTATGGAAGACAGATAAGTGATAGAATACTTAAATAGTTTTTTTTTGTTGTAAATACATACTTATAATACATACAGTACACCCAGGCATGGAACAAACATTTGTTTATATCACAAAATGCTTGTCCTGGGTGGGAATCGAACCCACACCCTTCGGCTTTTGAAGCAGACAAACTACCAATGAACCAACAGTGCTGTCTAAAACACACCGTTAGGTGCTTGGCGGCAGAATTACGCTCTGCACTTTGTTGTACAAGTGTTCACCAAGTACGAATAGTCCTGTATCATTAATTTATTGGTCTTGAATCTAGAAAGCAAATCGGATTCAGAGGCTTATACAAAAGCAAAAACATTCCTAATGCAACGATATTTTGAACTTTGTCCTGCTCTATTGGCAGTAGAGTAAAAGAGACAAGTATCAATGTGTCAAGTATGTTTTTGAGAGCGTGGTATGCCACCTGTACGTTCGACCTTCACACGTCCATGTTGCATAAATAACCTTATTATATGTGTTTAAATATTTATGTTATACAAATGACAATGTGCCCTTAATTGATTGTTCTCTGGTTTTATTTGAAGTAGGTGCATGGTATTTTGTTTATTTATTTTTTTGTTGTAGTAAATTTATTACGTGACTAGAGTAAATAGATTCGAATATTAATAGAAGTTATTTCATTGCATTTTGTTGCTGTTTCATACAACTAGGTACATAATAAAAGAGACAGTAATATTCATGGTATAATTCACGGTCGGTAATAAAGTGTCGTGTTGTATTTTTTTTAATTTGTTTTGTATTTTAAATGGACAGACAAGTCTTTGATGGATACGAAATAGAAATACTGACCTTAGTTTGAAATGCATACATTTTTTTTCACTAACAAGATATATGTTTTTACTTTGTATTTTTATTATCTCTCTTAATTGTGATAGGTATATAGTCACGCACGGTTTAATTGCAGAAGGGCGTAGGTTAAAATCCCAACAATGAGCTTAAAGCTGCCGGTGAAGGAAAACATCCCCAGGAATCTATAACATGGTTGTGGGGTACTTTCCAGTACACCGTTCTGGTTTTAAAATCAGAACGGTATTTTCCGGCAGCCTTACTTGAAAGCCAGGTCTATTCTAGGCTAAGTGACGTTAATTCGATTTAAGCGAGAGAATAAAAGAGAAAAATAAAACTACCTATAGATACCACTATTTCCCTATTTAAGTACAGTAAAATATTTAAATACAGTGTGTATTATAGAGATAACGCCTGTCCATGACCATTGCAGCGATACACAGAACTTTGAGTAACAAAACAGTCCAGATCATCACTGCTTTGGTGCTCTTTACCTCACACCTGATGTTAGTCTCAACAGCCCAGTAATTTCGCTAGCTGCAGTAACCTTCATTTTTTTCATGACAGCCCTGTTGGCTCATTGGTAGCATGTCTGCTTCAAGAGCTGTAGGGCGTGGGTTCGATTCCCACCCAGGACAAGGATTTTGTGATATAAAACAAATGTTTGTTCTGTGTCTGGGTGTACTGTATGTATTATAAGTATGTATTTACAAAAAAAAAAGTATTTAAGTATTTTATCAGTTATCCGATTCCCATAGTACAAGCTTTGCTTAGTTTGGGGTCAGATGGCGCTGTGTGTAATGTCCTACGATATTTATTTATTTATTTATTATTTATTTATTTTAGTAGCAGAATATCTCGTACTGCGGTGGTATCTATCTAGAGACCTCCTGCTAAGGGGATCTACCACCAAGTAAACTTACCGTCTTACCATCAGGAGAGCGTCTCGTCCGTCTCATTACTTTTACATAAATATTAAAATATGTATATATTGTATTGTAAATGTTATATGTTCGCATCCGTTTAAAAAAAAAAATTGGAAGACATTTAACACAGCGCTAACTAGCCCCAAACTAAGCAAAGCTTGTACTGTGGGAACCACACAGCAGAATACTTAAATTTTTTTTTGTAAATACATACAGTAAACCGAGACACAGAACAAACATCGATGTTACTCTCACAAATGTTAGTCCTGAGTGGGAATCGAACCCACGCCCTTCAGCTCTCGAAGCAGACATATTACCAATGAACCAACAGGGCTGTCATAGTTTCAATAGATATCAAACATGTTTGTTGGTATACTTACTATAAGAGTAGGTTATTATTATCAAAATCGGATCCAGTAAAAACTGATACGAAATCTCAAGGTCAATTTTGTGATTTTAGTGCCCTATTGTTATTATTCTATGCGCAGAGGTATTTCATTATCCGTAATTAGTCACACTAACGCTTACCGATCACTGCTACCTATTGGAATCGAATCGTAAAATCTACTCGATAACGTGTTTATAAGACGGACCGATTCGTGCAAGCCAGCACTTTAAGTTATTGTAACAGAGTTCAATGTTCTCTGGAAAAGAAAACGATAATTTGATGCAAGTGAATGTTCCGTTTGTATAGAATTTTAATGTCAATTCATGCCGCCTGAATTCTATGGCGTGTCGTTATGTCATTCCTGCGTCATATTTGTATAATTTTTGCATCAATTTTTGTAGTTATTTCGCATTGTATTTTTGATAAGGCAGTGCCTACACCGGATTTGTGGCTTCCTGTAGACACCTAAATGCTAATATGCTATTAATGGAATGTAAATTTTTGTAAGGTTGTGATTTCCGTCAACTCCTAAATTAGGCGCCATGCCCATATTTTTAATGAGAAAATTTACGAAAGCTAATAGGCAGGTAGCCTAAGGAGGTAAAATACAAATACCATTTTTTGATTTATTCATAACACACAAATTTAAAAAAAAACATCGTGCGGAAACCTATATGTCCGAACGTTTATTAAAGTTCTTGAAGATGTGTCAAGTTTGCCAAACCCGCACTTGGCCAGCGTGGTAGACTTACCCTTTCTTTCTAAGCCTCTTCTCATTTTACTTGGTGGTAGATCTCTTTAGCAGGAGGTCGTCTAGGTAGGTACCACCGCAGTACCAGATATTCTGCCGCCAAGCAGTAGTGTGTAAACATTGCTGTGCTTCGGTTTGAAGGGTACTGCAGCTAGTAAAACCACAGGGCTGTTGAGACTAACCAGTTTCAAAGTAATGAGCGCCAAAGCAGCGATGCCCTAGACTTTGTTTTGCTACTCAAAGTTCTGTGTATTGATTCAATGGTCATGGATATGCGTTATCTCTTACCATCAGAAGAGCGTATCGTTCGTCTCATTACTTTTACTTAAAAAAAAAGAGGCTCGCGCCCAGCAGTGGGACAGTTTATAAAAACAGGGCTGATTCGGACGAGAATTAGATCCATCAGGATCAGTGAAGGGCCTGAACGTACTCCGGGTTCAAAACTATCTTTGCAGTGACCTTCACGGCTATACTGCGGCAAAAATTCACGTACAAAAAGCACAAAAGTGTGTTACACTTCGTTTACAAGTAAAAGGTGGTAGGAAACAGGCCTTGACTGAGGCCAAACTCGGAATTCGAACCGGACAACCTCGTGAGTTCAGGAAGTAGATTGTCGTAAATCGATTTTTCAATGAATCTTTCTTCTGACATTGGCTGCTTGAATTTCTTTTTCCTCCAAGTTTACCTTGATCTTTTGACATTGATTGTTCTCATTAAATAAAAATGTACATATTATTAATAATATTTTTTAACGAATGTATCAATTATATTATTATATCTTAAATACGAATAATTGTACAAATACAAATCTTTTATTAATAACACCAAAGTCATTTTAAAAGTATCATGACTTTGACGATTAAACAAGATCTCTTGAAGCCAAGATCTTTGTTTGCTTCTGACGTATGAAACAGTACGAAATGTTGTATGCTCAAAAGTGTGGCGGTTGATACCTAACTGATAACACCAACATGGCAAACACAGCCTACAATTAAATATTTTGAATTTTGAATGCCCATGACCATTGCAGCGATACACAGAACTTAGAGTATCAAAACAAAGTCCAGGACATTACTGCTTACTGGCATAGGTGGCTACCCAGATATTTATATTTATGAGGTTATGAACTGCTGAGAAAATTCTATGGCAGTATTGAAAATAGTGAAACAAAAGCGGTAAATTCCTACGTATGATTGTTCAAGGAAATGTAATATCAAGAATTATTTTTACCGTGATCTTTCCTTGATAATTTCAAGGCTTCTTATGTTGTAGCTATACTTAAAATGCAAAAGCAAATTACAGAAATACGTATTAAGTATACGTACGTTGATTTGTAGGTATGTCACTTTGCATAAGTGCGTTTTATAAGTTGAATATAAAATGATTGCACAACATTTTCAGCGCCATCTAGTCCCAAACTAAGCAAAGTTTAGACGATGGGAACAAGATAGCCGATATAATAGGTACTTACTTAGTTATTATTTTTATAAATACAGAAACTATGTTTTGGCAACCTAGTTTGCAGACCGTCTGGTTTCAAATCTGAAGTTCGAATCCCATGTTTAATCCCATTTCTAAGCTACATAATTAGGTACGTGTATGACTGTCGATAACTTCAAACGGTGAAGGAAAACATCGTGAATACATCACCAATATAAAAATACCTTTAACTAGTGGCGGCATTAGGGGGTGGCAATTAGGGCAACCGCCCAGTGCCTCGCTCTTGCAGGGGCCTCGCGTCCGCGTAGAAAAATGTCTTTACCATATTATATGTATGTGTATCTCGCGCCTCGCACTTGACAAACCCCCTGCCTGAACGCACGGTTTGTTATGGCCATTCGAGCACTCGAACTAATGTTTTAGTAAAACGGACTGAAAGAAAAAGGGTCTCGCAATGATCTGTCGCCCCGGGCCTTACAACAGTTAAGGCCGCCGCTGCCTTTAACTGAGAAAACCAAATTTAAAACTACATTTTCAACAAAGAGTAATATATCTAGTTGTTCTGACATACAGTGGTTCTAATTTTATACTTAGTTAATTAACTTCTGTATGTGATTTTCCTAAAACCAGTTAATTCTTTGTGTCTGAATCATTGTATTCGGAATAAGCCACAAACTTAAAAAATGACGTAATTCTCTTCGAGGGAATGGAATTCCTAAAAGTCATCCCAATGCGTCAACTCATTTTTATGGTCATCAGAGTCTTTACACCCTTTAAAATTGTTTATAAGTTGTTATAATATAATGTTTAATGTTTTTTTTTTATATAGCTGACAGGCTATGTGTTTGACCACAGCTCAGTAACGGTGTGGTCGATGATGGTAAAGCACACCTAGCCTGAAATGGAATTGGCTCTCAAGTGAGGCTGCCGGAATACAACGTTAGATGCTTGGCGGCAGATTTTCAACTTGAGGTGGTAGCTAGCGAGCCGAGTCCTAGAAAGTACCCTACCACCATGCTATGGTTTCCTCACGATGTTTTCCTTCACCGCCAGCTCAAGCTCATTCTTGGGGTTTGAACCCACGCCCTTCGGCATGCGAACCGACCGCGCTAACCACTGAGCTATCACTGGACAGGTGTTAGCTCTTTCCATCAAGAGAGCGTCTCGTTTGTCGCGTTACTATTCCATAAAAAAATGTGTGCTGTGGTCAAACACCGTTTTAAATAAAGCCGTATAAGGGCTACTAGTTCGATGCTACACTATTATTTTTATAAACATAGTAATTATTACCGTAGAAATATTATTGAAGTCAAGGTTTATCAATTAATTAGTTTAGTAAGGTTAGTCAACGTTTAATAATACAATTAATGAATATTTAAAAGTCAAATAGCAACTCAAATTAATAACGGATTTCACACTTTTGTAACTTTGTGTTGTAACTAACTTTTAATTTTGAAACTTGTAGCGATGATAGCTCAGTGGTTAGCGCGGTCAGAGCACACGCCCGTGGGCGTGAGCTCCAATTCCAACAATGACGAACAATGGGAAATCAAAAGCAATCGGTGGCAATTTTCAAGTTGAAAATCTTTCCCCAAGCACCTCTAACAGCGTTCGAACAACCTTACTTGATTTGCCAGTTTCCATTCCAGGCTAGTTGTGTTTGCCATCTTCGACTATACCGTCACTGGCTAGATTAGGTTTTGAACACGGCGAGCTGTGGTCAAGCAAACCTAGACAATAACAAAAAAAAACTGGAAATTGGATAATGGTCTCGGAATTCTACGTGATCGAAGCCGAAGGAAAAGTATTTGGTGCTACCAGTGCGATTCTATGTAAATCCCGGTGCCCTCCTTTCAGGCACATATGCGGACCTGTTAAGAGGTACCTAATCCTTCACAACCTGTATATATCTATGCGAGCACAGCTGGGTATCTTGAGATTTGTCATTTATATCGCAGTAATTTATAACGCAGATAGATTTTTAAAAACTAATAACGATAACGCTACTTCTAGCAAGTCAAGTCGGTGTTCTTCCGTCTCCATCTGGGGAGGACTCAAGCTTTACGCTTCTTTCTGAGGCTGGGCTCTGGGGGACCACTGTCCTCCAGGGGGGTTTATGGTGTCGGGTGCGATCTCACGCCCAGGCGACTGGGCGGAGCTCGCTTCTGCTATGCGTTAACGTAAAAATGGTTTAAAAGTGGACTTGACTTATTGGAAGTCACTAAAAGGACAGACATATTGTATGATTGGATTTAACTTGGTGTTAGATCTCCTTAGCCGGAGGTCGTCTAGGTAGGTACCACCGCAGTACCAGATATTCTGCCGCCAAGCAGTAGTGTGTAAACATTACTGTGTTCCGGTTTGAAGGGTACTACAGCTAGCAAAATTACTGGGCTGTTGAGACTAACCATCGAAAGTCTCAAAGTAATGAGCGCCAAAGCAGTGATGCCCTGGACTTTGTTTTATTACTCAAAGTTGTGTGTGTCGCTGCAATGGTCATGGACAGACGTTATCTCTTACCATTAGGAGAGTGTCTCGTTCGTCTCTTTATTTTTCACATAAAAAAACCGGCTGACGTTGAATCTGACCAATCTTAAAGTGAGGTAAAAACCTATACCTACTTCAATTGTAAATCGTAGTCCAACCTCTAGGTACATAAAGGTAGAGGTTACAAGAGGTTATTAAACTTGAATAAATGAATGTACGTGGGTACTGAGCATGACCTGTGATAAATTGATAATATTATGATAAACAACCAACCATAATAACAAACGTGAGAATATTAATTACTAGCGGACGCCTCGCTGTCTCACCCGCGTAGTTCCCGTTCCCGTGGGAATACAGGGATAAAATGTAGCCCATGTCACCCGGGGATAGTGTAGCTTCCCAGCAGGGAAAATACTTTTGAAATCGGTCCAGTAGTTTTGAGTTTATTCGTTGCAAACATACAAAAATACAAATCTAGGAAAGATTTATAATATTAGTGTAGGTAAACGATTATACCTACCGCACCATAAATAGACAACTGAGAAACTCATTGTCAATTGATAAAACTATTCAATTAGGAACTTAGTTAATTGACCGCGCTAGTACCTAGGTACTTTCCAAAACTAAACCATAAATTTAAAAACTATACCATATTAATTTTATTGATAACTAGCTTACGCCCGCGATGAGCTAAGAATTGTCACTAATAATCACCTAGCGGTATAAAATATACATTACGACCTATTCTTATACTTACCAAATATACATAAAACTTTTCATATAAATCCGTCCAGCTGTTTCGGAGGATTGCAACCACATACACCGTCACATGAAATTTATAAATACGTATAAGTATATATTTAGATTATGTTCCGCAATTTTTTTTTTAAATAAACGCTTTTTTCATTTGACTACCTAAACTAAGTAGGAACCTGAGATATCTAAGATTATGCTGTTTGTTTTTGCTTTTTTTTGTGACTTGTAATTTTTATAATAATGATTATAAATAAATAAACATAAACTTAACTTGTTTTTTTAATGTAAACGAAATGAGGTAAACGAGACGCTCTCCTGATGGTAAGACATAATGTCCATGACCATTACAGTAATATTAATAACTGATACGAAATACAATCTGACTACTTGATTATATAACACCACCTTTATACTTGGATACTACCGTTTCAAAGGAATAATACCTAATCATTAATGTTACGTATTAGTTCTAAAGTTTTAATCTAAACAGAAAAACCGTAATAAACCAATCTTACTACCTAATTTAATGAACCTACTTGCAAAAAAATCCTGTATCATTTTTGCCTAGACGAAACAAATTCACTCGCGACTTACCTTGACTACCTTTGACTACGACTTTTTACTACTTTTGACTACCTGAATATGACCTTTAGCTAAACTATTACCTTTTTCAATTCCAGGTCCGAAAATGGGGGGCTTGAAGACCCTCATAATCCTGCAGCTGGTGTACATCTCCAGCTGCATGGATCAGCTTCACATCCTGTACGAGTGGAAGCAGCTGGACTACCAGTTCCCGAGTCCTCAAGCGCGGCAAGAGGCCCTGGATTCTAAGGCTTTCATCCCGGAGAACAACATGCCTATG
Organism: Biston betularia; assembly: GCA_905404145.2. Lineage (NCBI taxonomy): Eukaryota > Metazoa > Arthropoda > Insecta > Lepidoptera > Geometridae > Biston > Biston betularia. The sequence goes on from FR989876.1 coordinate 13,157,951, forward strand.
GGTCTGGAGGTGTACGAAGATCGCCTGTTTATAACCGTGCCGCATTGGAGGCCTGGAGTGCCTTCCAGTTTGAACTATATTAATTTGAAAGGTAATTATATTCTTGTAATAACTTCTAAAATCCTCGAGTATTCTGAATTCATTTTCGAAAACTTTATTTACCTGTATGAGGTTTACTTTAGGTACCTATTTTATTAGATGTAGAATTGACTTTGTTTCCATGTTTTGGTTCGCTAGTTTTTATGTTTTTGATTTATGCCAGAACTCAATATTTTGTATTATGACTTCATAAAACCACAAAACACCTCAAATTATTTAAAATCAATATAATTTGTTTCAAAGGAAAATTAATACAACAAACTAATAATTAAAATAAGTAAAAAGCAACCATGATCCAAGCATGACCTCAGATATTTTTAAGCCAAAGTAAATATAGTTTTTATTTCCCTATATGACAAACATATTTTGTTTTTCAGACAATTCAACAAAATCACCAGTTCTGATCCCGTATCCAAGCTGGGCTGCACACTCGATAGGGTCTGATGGGAAACCACCTGAAATCATCTCCCCCTTCAGGGTCCGCGCCGACCGTTGCGGCAGACTCTGGGTCCTCGACAACGGCAAAATCAATAACCTTGAAGCAAACGTCACCAAATACCCACCTGCCATCATCGTCTATAACCTCAAGACTGACAACTTGATGAGGAAGTTCGTGATCCCAACCGATCAAGTTAAAGAAGACTCAGGGTTTGCCAACATTGCTGTGGAAGACATGGATTGCGAAAAGACCTACGCTTATGCTGGTGATGTGGGAAAACCAGGATTGGTTGTTTATTCATGGGAGAAAGATGAATCGTGGAGAATCAACCACCATTACTTCCATCCTGATCCTATGGCATGTAACTTCAGCGTTAGAGGAATTGACTTTACCTGGACCGATGCGCTGTTTGGTCTTGGACTAACAGCGCCGAATGCAGACAACTTCAGCACTTTGTACTTTCATCCAATGGCTAGTTACAACGAATTCGCTGTCTCTACTGAATACTTGAGAAACCAGAGCGTAGCTGATGATAATTTTGACGCGTTCAAACTGATCGGTGATAGAGGACCAAACGCTCAATCTAGTATTTCCTTTATAGACCCCAAAACGGGAGTTTTGTTTTACTCTCTAGTCAATTTGAACGCCGTAGCATGCTGGAAAACATCGAACAAGGCTTACACGATGAAAAATCAGGGAAGAATCTTCATGAGTAATACCACTATGATCTATCCAACAGACATCAAAGTTGATTACAATGACAATCTCTGGGTTTTGTCCAACAAAATGCCGATATGGATGTATCAGAAATTGGACTACGACGAAGTCAACTTTAGAATATTTTCGGCGCCTGTAGTTGAAGCTATCAGCCATACAGCATGTGACATCACTCCCAGATCAGATATATTAGACAAATTCGTCAACAAAATAAAGAATGTTACGGAGAAAATCAGTTCTAAGATCAAGGGATCTAATAATTCTGTGGGCAATTTCGGACACGCGTCTTTTGCTGCCATATTTTTGCTCAGTTGGTTTCTTTCTTTTGCTGTTTTATACTGAAACTTTAATTTAATGTTTAGGACTGTTAATAATTATTGCTTTGGCTTGATAAGTTGTATCGATCGAGTATTTGTGAATTTTCCAGTCATGAAATTGTAGAATTGAGCTTCCAGGAACGTTACCGCTTTATTTATTGTGATTAGTTTTAAAATGAATTGTACTTATCTTACGGTATATTTGTGCCTTAAAAGTGATATTTTATTTAAGCTAACTTAGTTATAATTATAGCACTTATGTGTTTTGTAAATACTTACATTAAATAACTTCAAAAGTACATTTTGGTTAGTTTCAATGACTACTAAATGTAAATTTGTGGCGCCACCTAGTGTGATTTTCAAATACTTTTTAGAACAAGATTTCTTTACTAGATGGCGCTGCTTGTAATCTGCTTATTTCAACACCCAATTCGATGCAATGCTAATCTACTTTTCTAGATATTCATTAGTAAGAGATTGGTAACTGCAAAACCTATCAATTAATTACCAATCTAATCAACGAAATCGATTATTTCATATTCGAGACTATGAGGGTTAAGCTTTGTCGACTGTATCTTCTCATGAGAACAGTTAAGCTGTGGTCAAACACCTAGTCTATCAACCATAAAAATGAATGTCCAAATCAAACTTGCTCTTTATATAATGATTTTGTTTTGGCATATGTACCTAATGATTATGATAATAATAATTTTTAAATATGAATTGAAAAATGACCTGTAACTTTGGTGTTATTAATAAATGATTTGTATTTGTATTTGTATGAACTGTCCCACTGTTGGGTGTGGGCTACTCTTATTATTTATGAGAAGGGTAAAGCTACAGTCCACTTAGTAATGTGGTGTTTGACCACAGCTCAACTGATGTTAAGTGACGGCGTGGTCGAAAATTATAAAACACACCTAGCCTGGATTGGAACTGGTTCTTAAGAGAGACTGCCGGAACACACCGTTTAGTATTTAGCGGTAGATTTACAACTTGTACCCTGTGACCCCGTTTATACCCTTTGGGTACGGAACAATAAAAACAGTGTGGATTCGGAATCCACACTGTTTTTTAACAGTCCCACTGTTGGGCGTGGGCTTCTTCTCATAGTCTCTCTACCACCATGTAAATAGTTATTTACAAGTATAATTTGCTCGGTGTAATATAGTTATGCAATTACGTAAAGTACCATAACACGGCGTTATAATAAATAAACAAACCATAACAGTACTTAGTTATCAGTATTTATGGTACAATTTACGATTGTCATAAAGCCTAATATTGTATCTTGTTAAATGCCCTACGGTTATTATAGCGTTTTGTATCGAACGGAAAGCACGGAACTGGAAAATATAGAGCGATGATAACTATATAACATAGCGTAACATAGATTGGGTTTTGAAAATGACGTTTTCTGAAAAAGTAAGTAGGCAAATCACATTAATTGTTTGATTCAGGCGTTCCTTTGCGGAGGTTCACGGAATACCAGAATATTTTCGATTATCAATTTATTTTATTTATTAGTTTTTTTTTTATTATTTCTATATTGACTTTTTTATTTTAATTTAATCTACTAAGTAATATTGTAATCACACTTAAGGTGGTTCGATTTCCATACAAATGTTATTTTTCCATTTATGGACAAATGGAGCATAATTTTACAGTGAAATCACAGCTACTGGCATTTATTTTGGTCTTTATTTGCGGTAAATCACAATCAAATGCTTTAATAAAACAATAAATTATTAGCATAATCTACTGTTTTATTCAAGCAATTGTGATTTACCGCAAATAAAGGCCAAAATAAATGCCAGTAGATTTCAGTGTAAAATTATGCCCCATTTGTCCATAAATGGAAAAAATGGTTGTATGGAAATCGAACCACCTTAATATTATAAATGCGAAAGTTTTTCAGCGCTTGTATGTTTGTTACTTCTTCACGATCAAACGGCTGTGCTTATTGTAATGAAATTTGGTATGGAGATAGCTGACACCCTAAATTTTATTAAAACATAGGCTATTATTTTACTTTTTATCCCCAAAAAATGTTCACGTGGGAACAACATTTTTTGCCGCAGCTAGTAAAAATAACTGGTTTCAATATAGGTATATAATATGTATATTACTTAAAGAAATTTACGTAGGTACATATTTTATACAAGATACGCGCAAAAACATAACCCTTTCTTCGCAGTCGGGTGAAAAAATATCATTTAACGTCAAGTGAAATGGCGGTCAAGGACAAACCTATTTATTTAAACAAAAATATCGCAATCTGTTAATCTATAAAGGTATTTAAAGTAAAGATTTCATACAAACTTTCTTTTTTTTGCCATAGAACGTGACCGAAGAGCACGCCACCCCGGCAGCATACGAGTATGTGGTAAAAGAGAAGGTCCTCAGCTGCTTCAAGGGAGTGCGCCTTCTACAGACGCTGGTCATATTCGTTTGCTCCATCGTTGTTTTACAGCAAGTTTGTATCCTTCTTCTTCTTTGATTTCGGCGTCGCATTTTGTGCATTTGCCAGTGTCATAAGTTAAAAAGTAGTCAAAGTCCAGTCTTGGTCAAGTCCAGTTCGTGTCAGTTAAATCCAGTGCATTTGACTTTGACTGTCCTACAAGGTTCACTTTTTTATATTTTATCATAACACTAATGTTGTTTTGGATTCACTTTCCAATAATAAGTTCGCTAGCCGTAACTTGTAAAAAAATATGTAGATAATTCCTAAACTGCAGAGAAACGTCTCATGGAGTTGTTTTTTTCTATTGTATCGTATAACGTATTTCTTATTTCTTGCCAGCGTTGTTGGTTCAGTAGTAGTATGTCTGCTTCAAGAGCTGTAGGGCGTGGGTTCGATTCCCACCCAGGACAAATATTGTTTAGTTTAAACAAATGTTTGTTTTGTGTCTGGGTATGTATTATAAGTAAGTATACAAAGAAACTATGCAAGTATCCTATCAAGTATGACTTCTATAGTACAAGCTTTGCTTAGCTTAGGGTAGCGCTGTGTGTCCTACGACCTTTTTTTCTCTCTATTGTTATTTCAGATATCAGCATGTATTAGAAAACTGATCGATATCCCTGTCACCACTTACACTCACTTTGATTTCAACAAAACCGTTGTGTACCCCAGCCTAACTTTCTGTCGTGAGCCTGCCTATAAACATGATAAAATGCTGGTAAGTAACCTAAGACATCTTTCATAGTAAGGAATAGAACCTTTTTTCAGTTTTTCATTCCTCGTTGCATGCATATCGCTATAAGATATCGCTTTTTAGCGATAAGGTAATATTTGTGGCACTAGTTCTAAGGGTCTTTTTTCTTTTATCAAGATATATGGAACAGCTACCCGCTTTTTTGCGTCTTGAAAAGTTAAAAAGTTGTCGATATAATCGACAACTTTTTAAGGACAGGGTAAATAGGTAACAAATACGAGTACAAATACAATTATTAGTTACAAGTCTTAAAATAACATTAAAAATAACAAAGTCAATGCAATATAGTATTTATATAAAATAACATGTCAATGTAATATAACATGTCAACTATATTTTTTTGTTGTTAGATACCTCGTTGTTATTACAATCTGACCTAGTTGAGACTAATAAGTAATTTTAATATAACTTAAATTGCTAAGTAGAGTATCAAAACGTCAACTAATAAAAAAAATATCAATGTAATTGAATGTCTTTAAAGACATATCTTCCCACAAGGTAGACAGACGACCTAGTAAAGACCGCAGGAACGCGCTGGATGCGAGCCGCTTCCAACCGGTCTTTATGGAAGTCAATGGGGGAGGCCTATGTCCAGCAGTGGACGTCCTACGGCTGAAATGATGATGATGATGATGATGATGAAAGAATTAAATAAATAAGTATGCGTGTTTCAACTACGATCACATCGTCACTTACCAACAGGCGAGTTAGTGGTCAAACGCAGACTAATCCGCGATGAAATAAACAGATCGCTTATGAAATAGTGTAGACTTGAAGACAGTTTTCGTAATCTCATCGCGCTAATTTTCGATTCCCGATTGTTTTTAATTTTAGCACCATCTATCTTTAGCGGCAGCTGTTTCGCAAACAAGTGGCGTCGCTGTGGAATTCTTATTATTCCTTTACAAATCGATCGACTGTTAAAAAAAAACATTAAAGTTGCGTAACGTTCTGTACAGCTTAGTTTTACTGTCAATTAATGTTATTATTGCGGTCATTACTAATTCTATCTGTTATAAAGTAACTAGGTACTTTTTTTTAATGGTTGACAGGCTAGGTATTTGACCACAGCTCACCTGATGTTAAGTGACGGTGTGGTCGAAGATGGTAAAGTACACCTAGCCTGGAATGGAACTGGTTCTCAAGTGAGACTGCCAGACCACACCGTTAGATGCTTGGCGGCAGATTTTCAACTCCAGAATGGTAGATAGCCAGCCGAGTAATATAAAATAGCCTACCATCATGTTACGGTTTCCTCACGACGTTTTCCTTCACCGGCAGCTCAAGCTCATTGTTGGATGTTGAAATCACGCCCTTCGGAATGTGATCCGCCCACGCTAACCATTGACCTATCAGCAAAACAAAATTCATAGAAGCGAGATGATAATTACTTATATAGCAATTCAAACCCAGTGACTCCAAAACATCATTATCAAATAGTGAAACGCAACTAAGCAAAGTTGTTTTCAGGATTACGGTCTCTACGCCCATCCTCGCTTTACCTCTGTGTGGGTGAACTACAATTTCTCCACCAGCTTGGACGAGATGTGGGATGACATCACGTACACAGAGCAGGACATGTTCGTGCAGTATGGACTGGATGGCTCTATGGACAGTAAGCAGTAAACTGAAGAAGTTATGACACATTTTTGTTTTACTTATATGGGATTACTCACTTTTAATTTCATCGGATACTTCAACTATAGTTTCGGCCACATCGGTGGCCTTTATCATGGAGGAACAGCTGAGTACAACGCGCGCGCGGCCTCTTCTTGCTTCGCATACAACGTAATCCTTCATAAATAAAACATTTTTTAAAACTTGTTTATAAATAACTATGTTTATCACATGTGTCTGCAACGGTCATGGATATGGGTTATCTTTTACCATTAGGAGAGCGTTTCGTTCGTCAAATGTTAGTTTTTTTACATAAAAACAATATTAGTGTGCTTAACTAGGTAATGGTTTTATACCAGGTTATTTAGGGTGTAATGTAAATTGAGATTGCTCTCCGCCTTTCGGCTTCGTTCACCCAAGCTTAACCCGGAATAGATTTTGGATTAGAAACGACAGAAGCTTTATCTATTTGAAATATCATTGTACCTATTCATTAAGAACTTACTATGTGTTTGTTAGAATAATGTCAATAATTTTCGAAAGAAATAACTAATCTTTCTTTAGCAGTTTCAACATTGATTATGATAGATGAACATAGATGAACAAATAAAACATTCATGAGACCTAGAATTTGCTCGTTGTTCAACCGAACACCCGGAATATCTGAAATAAAATTCGTAGCTCATAATATTACAATCCGAGCTATATTTGGAGTGCTGAACAAGACGAGGCCGCAAGCGCCGTGTTCTGCTTTTCCCCCTTGGCTTTGGATGACCATTTGAATAAAAGGAAACAATGTATTTGGCATCTTTATTGACGTTTCGGCAGTCTTGGGAGACCATCTGGCTTTCAATCTGGAGGTTCTGGGTTCGAATCCCACAGTACGACCTCTATCTTTTTCTTAATCATGTACATATTGCCGATGACTTTAAACGATGACGGGAAACATTCTGAGGAAACCTACATGTTTAAGAGTTGAAAAAGAAAGAAAGTTCTTGAAGATATGTAAAATTTTCCAATTCGCACTTGCGCCACGACCACGCTGGCGCAAGTATCCACCGGGGCAACCTTACGCTTCTCACAATGAGAACAGATCTGCGGCCAGGAGTGGGACAGTTTTTAAAAACAGGACTGATTTAGATGTATTATTACCAAGCGATATATCTCCTTACCAAGTCCCAGATATTCTACCGCCAAGCAGTAGTATTTATACATTACTGTGTTCCAATTTAAAAAGAACTGTAGCTGAAATTACAGGGACACTGAGACAAACCACATGTTTTTAACTAATGAACAGCTATCTCCTGGTCTTTGTTTTGTTAATCAAATTTCTGGATACTGCTGCAATAGTCATGGACAAGCGTTATCTCTTACCATCAGGAGAGTGTTTTGTTCGTGTCATTACTTATACATCGAGGCATACATTTAAACAAAAAAAAAATGCTTTAAACTTCTTTTATAATAATATCATAATTCACTTTACCATTTCTCCGGTTCACCAGACGTAGAGCTGCATCCTAGTATGGGATTTGTGCTCGGACGTTGCTACACCATGATTCCTCGGGTGCTGGCTAACCACGCCAGCAAGAGCTACGGGTATTCTGTCACCCTGCGCCACAGCCTCGCAGACATGATCACCACTGGGGTGAACCCGCCAGGATATCACGTCTTCGTACATTACACTAGGGAACCATTTACTGGTTAGTTTGGTTACTTTTATTCTTTTCCACCAAATAAATGATTCAATACAGTGATGCAAATGTCATTGCTTTTTTGCTCAATGTTCTGCTTTCCGCTGTGTCAAGGGTAAATGTTAACACCAGGAGAACGTCCCATTTTTCCTATCTTTTGATTCTTCTGATAACAATGTTAGTTGTTGATAGAATGGTGGCTCATTGAGTTTCAGTTTCATTAGCTTTTCGGTAATAAGTTTCTAGCGAATATTTTTCGCATCAAAAAATTATTTCCTTCTGTTCATGTCCTCTGAGTATTAGTTTCGCTTGAAGAAGAAGAGTTCAAGAAGTTCTACTTGATTTTTACACGACTGTCCAAAAAGGAAGTGTAATGTTTTCAGTGTTTATGTATGTATGCTTGAGTTTCTTTATTCCAGCATAACTTTAAAATTCTGGAACTGATTTAGGGTATCGTTAGAATCATTGCATCATTTCGAGTGACACAGGCTATAAATTAAGAATAGAATAGAATTATTTAAGTTAATTTTCATAATTAATCTTGTAATCTTCTTTTTCCAGAAGTACAAGTGTACAACGGTGGTCTAGTCCAGAACTTGTTTGTCAACGTTGGCGAGACGTTGGAAGTGAAACTGACCATTGACGAATATGTTAAAATTAGCAGAGATGATGACCCCTGCTCCGACGAAAACAATTATAGTGCTAATGTTGTGAGTATGTTCTCAGGTAGCAATGCTATTAGTTTCTTTACGATCTTCTCTTTTATCAAAAAGCTAGGGGGTATCAATAAAACATGTTGCAGTAATGATAGCTTAGTGATTACCACAGTCTGTTCACATGTTGGTAAAAGAAAACTTTGTGAGGACACCGTAGCATGTTGACAAGGTACTTTCTAGTACTCAGCTAGCTAGCTACTACCCTCAAGTTGAAAATCTGTCGCCAAGCACCTAACGTTGCATCACGACAACTTCAATGGAGAGCCAGTTCCATTCCAGACTATATTGTCACTTAACATCAGGTGAGCAGTAGAGAAAAATAGCCTGTCAACCAAAAAACAAATCACACATTAATGCTAAAGCATCACTGATACGGATGGACCCGTATATCATACATAATCCCATCTCACTCAATGGAGCCACTATGCTAGTGGCCCAGAATCACGTTTCAAATTCGAAATGCACAAAATATCCCAAGTGGGACGTCAATGCAGGACTTATCGCCCCATTCCGAATAAAAAGATTATTGTTATTCTTCAAATGTATTGATAAATGGTGTTCCGTTAAAATTTCTCTTCAGTAGACACTGTTATGTGATGTCCAGCTGCTCAGCTGGTTGTTCATAGTATCTTTGTTGTTTACCTCTGCCCTGAAGTTCCTAAGTAAAAGCTTTAAAACTATTTGTGACACAATGCATAAATACATTTTCCAGTGTACAGAGCAGTATGTGTGGGACGTGGTCGGGCAGAAAGCTGGCTGCTCCGGACCCTGGATGCGCAGCAGTGACCTCCCGCGTTGTACCAACTACACAGGGATGAGGAGCCTTATCAGCGAATATATGAAGTAAGATACATCTAACATAACGTCTTACAGTCCATTGAAATGTTACAATTTTTTAGGCTTAGCGTGCATTTGGCAGCGGACGCAATTTTATGTTTTAGATATCAAAGTGTAAAGTTACATCCAAGTTTGTGGGGTTGCAACCCATGTCTCACGGCCGCCATCTTGGAAAAAGGGGTGCCAATGGTTTATCTGACAAATTAAATACATTAGTAAAACATCTTTTGTTGCAAATAAAATTCTTTACAATTTTCTTTACAAGTAACTTTTAATCGTAGAACCAAAAATAACAAAGTTACATGGGAAAATCGATGGCAATTTGGAGTTCTATTGATCGTTATAACTTCTTTTCTGCTCATTTCACAATAAAATAATATCAAACCATTTTTACAGAGGAATAATTTTCATTATAAACTTTTTAATTCTTAATTAATTCAGATTACTATACGGCTCGTGTACGATTTTTTTATACGTAGATGCAGATAGAGTCCTCATTTTAAAGTACTCTTCTTTCTGCTCTTCCAGTACTTATGTGCATCACGACTGCGACTCGTGCCCCCGATTCTGCCGGTCCTACCTTTACAGTTGCTTCGTGACAGACAGACAAGCGCTGTACACCTGGGACAGCAGCGTCAGCGTCTGGATTATGAAGACCGCTGAACCCACACTCCAGACTCAGGTACAAGGAAGGGTATGCGTTATGTGATACCATTTTAATCTTTCCTCTTATGCTGCAGGAACGAGACAGATATATCTACAAGATTGTAAGCATGGGGTGATTACCCTCATCATTATATACAAATTTAACTATTGATGATACAAGATACAATTTATCTTAGATACAAAAGCAAGAAAAGACGCGACAAATGTCCTATCCCAAAGTATAAGTGTGCCCTGTCCTGGAGACATTATAATCACATAGCTCCTATTCTCTATAACTTACTCAGGTCCCAACATCAAATTACCACCTTAAATTCTCTCCAACTTAAGAATAATACCAGAACATGGCTTCAAACATACGAATATGACACATTTGAAAAACTTTTGACTAGAGTAGACTGAAGAACATATGCACACGCTCACACACACTCACACGCACACACACACACTCACACGCACACACACTCACACGCACACACACACACGCAAACACACACACACCCTCAAACTCTCACACACACACACACACACACACATACACACACACCCACACGGCATTGAGCAACTATATCCTTAGCTTAATTTTTTATATAAAATTATAAATATTATTGTTAACTAACATGCACATATTTAAGGGAGAGCACTGTCTGCTGCACCACAGCTATACGTTAAAGCAGCAGACAGGGTTACATATTATTAGTCATCAGTTATGGTTACAATAAAAATATTTTGTATTTTTTGTATTTTGTATCTTAAACTATTCAAATCCAATTATTCATAATAAATATTTTTTGATAATTACTTACTAAAATTTTCTAATACTTTTCCACAGTTGTACATCTACTTCAACAGTATGATGGTATCAGTGTATGAGGAACGCTACAATTACGACTGGAATCTTTTTATCTCGGATCTCGGAGGTAGCATTGTGAGTATCCAAATAAAGCTATCGAATCTGTTTTTTTTTCATACATTAAGGTCCTTATAAACATTGCTTCAAGTTAGTTTACGATAAGAAGACTTTATGAGTACCACGCGTGACATAACGCGTCATGAGAATTTGCCAGAGATTTTTAAGCGTTGGTAAACTTTAAGCAACGGCTTTAAGGAAGACTAAGTTAAGCTTATGTATATGTCATAGCAGCAATAGGAATACCAACTTTACGATTGATTAAATAACAATTGGATTGTATTCATTTAATAACACACAAAACAGTATGTAATGTTTTTTATTTATTTAAATAGTGCTTTTTACTACAAAAATTAGTATATGTAAAAGTGTGTATGTATTTATAAGTATGTGTGTATATGTATTATATATAATAGCAGCACTTGCATTTGCCTGTAACCTAATTTTTTCTGTTTTTTGGCGTTGCACTTCGTGTATTTGCCAGTGTTAATATAGTCAAATGTTTTTAGATAGATGAAATTAAATAAGTCTAAATCGCAGTCATAGTCATACAAAGTAAGTCAAGGTTTGTCCGGTCATACCCTAGTAAATAACTCTCGGACATGTAAGTTTCTGAACGATATTTTCCTTCACCGCTTGAGCTTATCAGCAATATGCACATGACTTAGAAAAGACAGAGGGGCGTGCCGCGGGATTTGAACCCAGAACCTCCGGATTGGAAGCCAAACGATCTCCCAACTCCCTAACTTCAAATGATAATTAAAACTATAACTAATTTCTAATGAGATATCTTCATTTGTAATGCACCCACTCGTAGTTTTCTAAACAGATTTATAGTCTTGGTCAAACCGTCAGTACCTGGCCTGGTAAATTTCAGTTTCACGAAAATGCATCGATTTGTAAATTGTAGTATACCTTTAGGAAACAGGTAATCGATTTTCTTTACTTTCGGCGGTTAAATATCCTGTAGGGTGACCATGTGAGGTTTTTTGGCTTTTGCATGGTGTCAGTCAACTTTCTATAATATTAAAATTATAGAAAGTTTAGAAATATTAAATAAATGTTAATAATGATATTGTAAATTATAATAGCAATAAATAAATATTGGAGGATATTTGACAGAGCGCCATCTAGCCCCAAACGTAGCAAAGCTTGTACTATGGGAACCAGACAGCTAACAGAATACTTAAATCCTTTTTTTTGTAAATACATACTAATAACAGAACACCCAAACACAGAACAAACACAACAGGAGGTCGTCTAGGTAGGTACCACCGCAGTACCAGATATTCTGCCGCCAAGCAGTAGTGTGCAAACATTACTGTGTTCCGGTTTGAAGGGTACTGCAGCTAGCGAAATTACTGGGCTGTTGAGAGTAACCATCTAGTCTCAAAGTAATGAGTGCCAAAGCAGCGATGCCCTGGACGTTGTTTTGTTACTCAAAGTTCTGTGTATCGCTGCAATGGTCATGGACAGGCGATATCTCTTAACATCAGGAGAGCGCCTCGATCGTCTCATTACTTTTACATTAAAAAAAAAAAAAAAACTCTTAGGTGGTGTGGTATGTTAGTCACACAAACGTTAGTTTTGAGTGGGAATTGAACCCACCTCGAAGCAGAACTTTACCAAATAAGCTAACAGTGCAGCCAAAGAAAAAAAAAAAAAAGCATTGGTCTAAAAGAAGATTAAATAACATACTCGCACTATTGACAAAAAACTATTTAATATATTCATATAAATAAAAAAAAACTTATGTCATAGGAGCTACATTTCCAATCGTCTAAGTGAATTTACAAGCGGACCTATGTTATTGCCAAGTCTAGCATATTTAAAATCCATTTATACATAGTCTTCAAAGCTTCAACCTTCGCCAACCCACATAGAGCCAGCGTCCAAGATCGTCCAGTAATTCTGGTCACATTATAAATAAAGCGGGGTTCCGCTACATTTTCCGCCAATTCGAACCGGCAAGAATAGTTAGGGATGTACCAGGAATATCGACAAAACAAAAACTCTCGAGCTAAACCATTGTTAACTAAAAGTAATACATTCTTTGAAAATATTATATTTTATAAGTAATAATTGTATTATTATATGTATGACTATATAAAATATCTCAATGTATAAGAATAAATAACATAGTACAATTTAATGTATAAAAATATAAATCTATAAAATGTCTAACATAAAAACATTTTCTTAAAGTAAGCGAGCGTCTTAATGAATAAATTAGATTTAAAATTTTCAACTAAAACTTACAATTTAAAATAGTCATAGGATATATTGGCATAGTTACAAGTTTGTTGTGTGTTTATAAAAATAATAGTGTAGCATCGAACTAGTAGCCCTTAGGGCTTTATTTAAAACGGTGTTTGACCACAGCTCACATTTTTTTATGGAATAGTAACGCGACAAACGAGACACTCTCCTGATGGAAAGAGCTAAGCCTGTCCAGTGATAGCTCAGTGGTTAGCGCGGTCAGTTCACATGCTGAAGGGCGTGGGTTCAAATCCCAACAAAGAGCTTGAGCTGTCGCTGAAGGAAACCATAAAATGGTGGTGGGGCATTTACTGGTAGGTACTCAGCGGGCTAGCTACCACAACTGACAACTGACTTCATTACGCAGCAAAGCGGTCGGTTAAAAAGCTTTTTGCAATTCCGATAATGATCGCTCTAGGCGATAAGGCCGCTGTATTATAAATTAGTCTTGATATTGTTTTGTAATTTTTTCAATTCTCTCTTTTTTAGGTTGTTTGTGTACAATAAATTTGTATTTTAGTCTATAATAGTTGAGTTTTTTTATTTAAGTGTATATAATAATATTATGTTCTGTTACATTCCATTCTGTTCTGTTCTGTTACATTCCATTGTATTCTATTAAGTTCTTTTCTTTTATATATTTTTCGTAACATCATCATTGTTGTGTCATCTAAGCCATTTACAAGATTATATAGACCCAAAACTATTTTTAAATTTGTAGTAATCGGACTTTAAATTATTTGACAATTAAAAATCGATGAAACCATCAAAATATAAAGAACGTCCCGTCTCTATGCATACCTCGAGCCATTGATTACGCTAAAATCTGGCAAACAGCCAAACGTGACCGGGTGAGATGGTTATTGAGCTTTCTTATGGGAAAAAATCTATTTTCGAATACCAACTGGAGCTTGTTTTCCGCATTCGATCATTCCTTGCTTGCTGCCATGTTGTTTCTGATATAAATAAAACATCGAACACACATATTGAGATGATGATGATGATTGTTGTGTTTTGTAGTGTATAAAAATATTACTTCATCATATAATAACTTGTGTTTAGGGCTGTAAGTACCTAGGCTAAGATGACTTGTAGAAAATAATGTCCATATCAGCATTAACTGTAGCGATTAGCGATAGACATTTGTAGCGATGATAGCTCAGTGGTTAGCGCGGTAGGTTCGCATGCCGAAGGGCGTGGGTTTAAACACCAACAATGAGCTTGAGCTGCCGGTGAAGGAAAACATCGTGAGGAAACCATAGCATGGTGGTAGGGTACTTTCTAGTACTCGACTGGCTAGCTACCACCCTCAAGTTGAAAATCTGCCGCCAAGCATCTAACGGTATGTTCCGGCAGCCTCACTTGAGAGCCAGTTCCATTCCAGGCTAGGTGTGCCTAACCATCTTCGACCACACCTTCACTTAACATCAGGTGAGCTGTGGTCAAACACCTAGCCTGTCAAACATAAAAAAAAACATTATCATCTCAGCTGTAGGACGTCCATTGCTGATGATTTTTGATGATGAAAATGATTGATGATTTCCATAAATACCGGTTGTTGTAAGCTATCTTTATCCCAAATTTCACCCAAATCCATCCAGCTGTTTCAACGTGAAGAAAAACATACATACATTCAAATTTATAACATACTAGCTTACGCGTACGTACTAGCTTACGCTCGCGACTTCTTGCGCGTAGAGTTAATAATTGTCCCTAATCACCTGGCGGTATAAAATATACTTTACATCCTATTCTCATACCATAAAAAATTCATAATAAATAAATATTTATTTAATAACTAAATATAAATAAATTAGTGTTATGTAGGTACATTTATTCGTAATTTACATACATTAGTTAAAACTCACATTCTAATTTTTTTTTAATTTTTCAAAAAAAAAAAGAATTTAATAAAAAAAAGACAACATCAATAAATTTTTACTGCTATTTAAAAGACTTGTTTGTAAAAACATTAAATTAACTTTTATATTTAAAATGATTCATTTACTTTTGATGCAAGAACAACTAACAATTTTTTGAAAATGTTTTTAGGGGTTTCTCCTAGGCCTTTCGGTAATCGGCTTGATGAAGATCATGGGCAAGGCCTGGGACCAGTTGATCCGTCCCTTAGTGATGACTTTGTCCAGAAAAGCCAGTGTCGCTGACTCCACCATGACAGTCGACATAGCTACAATTAAAACTAACTATCCTGATATAGTTTACTTCGGAGACAAGTGGAAAAAAATTGGCGATTAGATTTTGTATTTTTCTTATGTATTCTTAATGGAATAAATGTACGCAAGCATTACTGTTGAATTTTCATACGTAAGCACCGTGGTAAATCGTACTAACTAATTGTAGCGATGATAGCTTCGTGGTTAACGCTTTCGGATGACAATGAGTTCAACCCCCAACAATGAGGAAAAACATCGTCTGCCGGTGAAAGAAAATCATCGTGAGGAAACAGTAGCGTGGTGGTAGGATACTTATTAGGGTTCTGTACCCAAAGGGTAAAACGGGACCCTATTACTAAGACTCCGCTGTCAGTCTGTCACTGTCAAAAATAAATATCTAATGGGGCTCCCATACAACAAACGTGATTGATTTATTTGCCGTTTTTATAGGTACGGAACCCTTCATGCGCGAGTCCTACTCGCACTAGGCCGGTTTTTAGTACCCGACTAGCTACTACCCTGAAGTTGAAAATCTGCCGCCAAGCATCTAATAGTGTGTTTCGGCTGCCTCAGTTGAAAGTCAATTCCATTCCAGGCTAGATTCGCTTTATCATCTTCGACCACACCGTCACAAGTCAGGTGAGCTTTGGTCAAACACCTAGCCTGTCTAACAGTAAAAAAACTTACAAAAAGGCTCCATTTATTGACAGGCTATTTGCATTCTTTATACTTTAATGCTTACGTTTTATATATTTACAGAGCATTTTAGGCTACTTTAAAATAATACACATAATTATTTTATGTTTTTTTTACTTGGTGGTAGGTCTCCTTAGCAGGTCGTCTAGGTGGGTACCACCGCAGCACCATATATTCTGCTACTAAGCAGTAGTATGTAAACCTTACTGTGTTCCGGTTTGAAAGGTACTGCAGCTAGCGAAATTACTGGGCTGTTGAGACTAACTCTATCAAAAGTCTCAAAGTAATGAGCGCCAAAGCAGTGATGCCCTGGACTTTGTTTTGTTACTCAAAATTCTGTGTATCGCTGCAATGGTCATGCACAAGCGTTATCTCTTACTATCAGAAAAACGTCTCGTTCGTCTCATTACTTTTACATTAAAAAAAAAAAGAAAAACAAAATGCTTCGATGGGAATGGTTGTTGAAAACTAGACGGCGCACCTAGTGGGTAGGTACTTTATTTTTAAGTGTGGAATTTTTGTAGAATTCAATTTGATTATTATTTAATGTATTTGCATACCGTAATGACACAAACTATTATATTTAAAACCTTTTTACACTCTTGTCATGTAAATAAAACCTTTGACTTTGACTTGTAATAAATACAGTACAATATCTGCTTAACGACAGTGCTGACTGAATAATTATACGGTATTTCAATAAATCACTTTTGAATATGCGATCAAAGCCAACGTAAGCTATATGTACGTTGAACCTGTTGGATTAGTTGGCAACTGTTGGACAATTGCATCGCTGCGTGCGCCGTGTGTCGAAAGCCGGATCGCGACTGTGTTGGCAGGAGGAGCGATGGCCAAGCGCATGTCAAGGCATGCTCATGAAAATTTTTTTTCTATAATTTTTTATTTCATCTCCATAGACACCGGGGTCCGTGACTTTTGTCAACTTAACTTTAAAAATGTTACTAATTTGAATTTTGGCGCCTTATTCGTTTAGACGTTGAGAGAGACATTAGTAAGTTATTGAGGCGCAAGCGCAACCTTTTCTTTCCTTTTTCGCTCTCTCTCTCTCTCTCTCTCTCTCCGTTCCCGCCGACCACGGTGTAGAAGTGACGAAATCTCGCTCCCAAATATCTAATAAAGTTTTCAATAAAGCACAAGAGCGTTTCAGTTATCAAAATATACAGGATATGAGTACCTACTAGAAAGTACCCTACCACCATGATATGGTTTCCACACGCTGTTTTCTTTCACCGGCAGTTCAAGCTCATTGTTGGGGTTCGAACTCACTCCCTTCAGCGTGTCTTTCGACCGCGCTAACCACTGATCTATCATTGGTACCAGATCTTAGTGATTATTTTTTATAGTTTACTGCTTATAAATTACACATTTACCTAATTAAACACTTTTTGTGACAGCCCCGTTGGCTCATTGGTAGTATATCTGCCTTGAGAGCTGTAGGGCGTGGGTTCCATTCCCACTCAGGGCAAACATTTTGTGAATAAACAAATTTTAATGTTTGTTCTGTCTGGGGTGTTCTGTATGTATTATAAGTATGTATTTACAAAAAAAAAGTATTTATGTATTCCATCAGTTATCTGACTTCCATCACACAAGCTCTGCTTAGTTTGGTGCCAGGTGGCGCTGTGTGTATATAGTCCTACTACTACGACGATATTTTACGATACTGTAATTTTTTCTATCATAATCATAGAATAATCAGTGATGCTGTTATTATATCAAAAAGTACCTAATAGTTCGGATTGACTACAGCTAAAATAGAATCTGTAAATTGTTTGAGAAACTCATTGTCTTTCTAAATGCGTAATCTCTGTGTGTATTACCGCAACAGCAGTCTAACCGTTAGTCACACGGCGAGCCGTCCAAATTAGTGACACTCCAATATAGATCTGAACCGGACGATTTGATAGATTTCAACACGGCTCTAGTTTAAGGACAGCTTTGATTATTATTTTGTTTACAATCAACTACATCTTGGGCATCACCTGTATGAATTAATTGATTCAATACAATAACTAGAAGAACTTTTAGTAGCGATGATAGCTCAGTGGTTAGCGCGGTAGGTTCGCATGCCGAAGGGCGTGGGTTCAAACCCCAACAATGAGCTTGAGCTGCCTATTTATTTATTTATTCTCTGCAGTTTTGGAAGCAACACGAAAATATCATGTTTCACTACATTATATCACTAATAACCACTATTTCTAAGCATAAATACTCGAAAAACACTAGTTTTGGATTCCGATTCTTTCCGCGTTTCTGCCAAAACCCGTGTGAATAGATTTGTCTCGTCCAAAGTTTATCGGGTAGAATTAATAAGATTTTGGAAACGTCGAGGTAACCTTATTTAAAACGTCATTCTGTCAATTCAAGTAAAATACAGCGAGGCGATCGACGCGCGGCTTGACGCGTGGGCCTTACGTAAACTAGATGATGTTTGACAGGTTTATGACGTAGAACAGCGGCAGTTGTTTACGCCAAGATGGCTTTCTTCCTGTTGATTCGACAAAATAACAATCAAGGTGATCTTATCGAGTTACAATCGAGTTACTTGGTGGTAGATCTCCTTAGCAGGAGGTCGTCTAGGTAGGTACCACCGCAGTACAAGATATTCTCCCGCCAAGCAGCAGTGTTACTGTGCAACATTATTGTGTTCCGGATTGAAGGGTACTTGTAGTTAGTGTACATTAAAGGGATGTTGAGGCTAACCATCAAATGTCGCAATGTAATGAGCGCAAAGTAGCGATAACCTGGACTTTGATTTGATCAATGTATCGGCATAATGGTCATTCGTTATTTCTTACCATCAGGAGAACGTCATGTATGTGTATGTGTGTGTATTACCTTAAAAAAATAATGGTTGATACATAATTACATTTAAAGAGTTGAATATGGCGTGTCTTTGTTGATATTGGAAGAGGTCTATGAACTGCAATAGTAATGATGTATATACGGGACTACGCAGAACAATAGGAGCGAAATGACTGAAAGAAGTAACTGTCACAACCAGATACTATGAGACCAACCGCAAAAAAAACTTGTAAAAGGATATAAACAATGAGATTTGCTGTCCGAGTGGGTGTTTTCCGATCGTTACAATCTGGGTGCCTTCAAGCCACGATTGAATCTGTTACTTCTAGGTAAGACCATCTTAGACCGCATCTTCATTTAACATCAAGGGAGTTGACTCAAACACAAGCTTATTTAGCAAATGAGCTTGAGCTGCCGGTGAAGGAAAACATCGTGAGGAAACCATAGCATGGTGGTAGGGTACTTTCTAGTACTCGGCTGGCTAGCTACCACCCTCAAGTTGAAAATCTGCCGCCAAGCATCTAACGGTGTGTTCCGGCAGCCTCACTTGAGAGCCAGTTCCATTCCAGGCTAGGTGTGCTTAACCATCTTCGACCACACCTTCACTTAACATCAGGTGAGCTGTGGTCAAACAACTAGCCTGTCAACCATAAAAAAAAAATCTGTCTAATAAAAAAAAACATTTTTTTTTGTAATGCGTTTTTGGCTTGCGTTGTTTCGTAGTGTCCGATTCATAAGTAATACAAAAACGTGCCTAACTCTATTACTTAGTTTCCATGGTAAAATGTTGTTTTATTTTGTAAATGCTTTGGTAATAAATTAACTAGTATCGTATAACAGCGCTGTTCTTAGCAATATTGTATCTTTCTGGCACCTTTTATTTCGAGTAACTTATAATGTTGTGAAAAATGTATTAAACAAAATTAAATATCTTAAATTATTGCTATTTTTGTGTAAAACCAGTTCCATTCCAGGCTAGGTGTGCTTTACCATCTTCGACCACACCTTCACTTAACATCAGGTGAGCTGTGGTCAAACAACTAGCCTGTCAACCATAAAAAAAAACAACTTAATCTAAAAATTATTAATTAAAAAAAAAACAAATTAAAACATAAAAAATCAACCTATAATGTGGTAATAGTATTAAAATAATAATGCGGTGGTACCGTCCTACTTACCTAGACGATCGTCTGCTAAGGAGATATGCCGCCAAGCATACCTGTATTATTGAATCCAAATGCTATTTTAATCGACTTGAGATTGGCACTCGGTTTACTTACTTTATTGATTCATCGATAAAATGAGACGATAGATCTTTACTTCAACTGTTATATTATTCGAAAAGATTTTTATTGGATCGTTAACGTTTAATGTTGTCGTTACGGACGTTTTATTTTCAATGCTATAATTAAAAACAAGAACGCGAATCCTATATGTTTAAAATATATTACATAAGTTATTTCGATATATTTTTTTAAAAGTCTCGTTGTAAATTTAACTGTCGTAAATAGGATATATAATATAGGCTAATAAACAGGCCACCTGATGGTAAGAGGGCACCACAGCTTACGACTTGAGACATTAAAGACGGATAAATTTTGTAGTTTTGTGTGTACAAGCGTGTGCGTGTGTGGGTGTGTGTGTGAGACATCGGTAAGGCCTTTATTATTCTAAAACAGAAGTACTTACACATATAGATGGCTGAATATAAGAGCACATAGGTGTATAAAAAAAATCATTATTTGAGAGCATCGGAGATATCGCCTTACAGATAATTTCAGACGTACCAAATATTTATATTTTGTGTTTACGCGGTGTAAATGGGTTACGGGCACAATGACTAAATCTGGTAACTCAAGCGCACTGGCAAGTGACCGAATACTGGGAACCGCGGAGCAATAACAAAGCGGAGGTGGCAAAACTGTGCACTTATGTATAATATGTTTATAATAAAATCTAACAGGGTTTCCAGATCAGTTACTTTACTTAATTTTTTTGTATTGTGTTCAATGAATGTATTTTCTTTATTTTCTAACTCGCCACTAAATTTTTCATAAAGGTAGATATTAAATGTCTCTCTTATCAAAAACGTGTGTTTAGAACTTTAGACAAGTCTAACTTGCAACTTGTCTGTTTTTACTGACGGATATTCTTGGGTTTTTAATTAAATTTATTGGTAGTTGAATATGTTATTGCATACATCAACAATCATCGAGAACCAAATAGGTAGGTACGTAGGGAAATGTTATGAAAACTGATTACTCTTTTGTTTACATATAAGACCAACTCCGCGAGCGATCAACTCTACTTATTAAATCTTTTTACGTTTATTATCTCGCGTTACATTTATTTTTATGTCGGTGGTTTTTCATATTTTATCCTTTTTCAATTACTTTCTAACCATCGTGGGTTTTTTCAAAATGTTTTAGTTTTGCTTTTTTTTTTTTATTTTGTGCGCGGTGATTAACATTTTTTTTATGTAAAATTAATTTGACGAACGATGCGATCACCTGATGGTAAGAGATAACGCATGCCCATGACCATTGCAGCAATACACAGAAGTTTGAGTAGCAAAACAAAGACCGTGGCATCGCTGCTATGGCGCTCTTTACTTTGAGACTGACATTGTTATGTTCAGGGCGCCAAAGTTCAAAATTGACAATGGTCAATTTTGTTCAAGCCCTTACCAACGATCAGAATGTTTTAATTTTAATCAAATTCAATTTTGATATGCCGCCTCCTCTTTGAATATAGTCCGCACTGTGATCTCTCTGTTCGGGACCGTTTGGCAGAATAACGTCACTTCGGTAATTATAGCAGCGGCCCTGTGTGACTCATTACCTACTTCGAGGGCTGCGACGAAAGATGCGGCAGCTCAGTGTGAATGTAGACACGAAACACACATGAGCGCCATTCCTTAGCAAAATACATACGCGTGACGTCATCGGAGATCGGTAAGCATTACTGACGTCACTCGGTGGTGAATGATTGTTGATTCAATTTAACAGACGTGGAATTTCACTCAAATTCCGTTCCCTAATAAATCAGCAAGCTCAAACAGCAGTGTGCGCAAAGTTATAAGTCAATATTTTAACATTTCTGAGGAGTGATATGGAATTATGAGAGTTTTAATAATTTATTTTTACATTTTTCTGAAGGACGGCCAGATGGTCGAAAAAGTGTTATGATACTCAGAAAATACATAAAAATAACTTCAAGTTTATCCGCTACATGTTTTCGGGATAAAAAGTAGCTTATGGTTTATTCCAGGGTGTCAGCTACCTCCATACCAAATTTCATCGAAATTCGTTCTGTAGCTTTTGTGTGAAAGAGTAACAAACATCCATCCATCCATCTATCGAAGCTTTCACATTTATAATATTAGTGGGTTTACAGCACATTTTATACTAATTGGCAAGCAAATTTACAAAAATAAATTATGTAGGTACATTATAAAAATCACTTTATGTATCTATCTATTGTATACCCTATTAAGAGGAAAAATTTGATTGTTTGTTTGTATTGAATAGGCTCTGAAACTACTGGACCGATTTAAAAAATTCTTTCACAGTTGGGAAGCTACACTATGCCCGGGTGACATAGGATACTTTTAATCTTTGTATTCCCACGGGAACGGGAACTACGCGGGTGAAACCGCGAGGCATCCGCTAGTGTATAATAATTTACTATGTAGAGGGTTTACGCCATAAGTCACGACATAACGCATCTTTCAGTTGCGGTTAATGTGTTTTTCCTAACAAATGCGTCCTAGGGGAACACACATTCAGGCAGCGCATTCCACAGTTTAACGGTCCGCACAATGAAAGTGGAATCAAAATTCAAAATTCAAATTCAAATTCAAATTATTTATTTGGCACAATTCATAGTTACATAAAAATGAACCCATTTGCTCCGAACTAGTAATAGTACTGTGTTTTGGGCTTCTCCCGATATTTTTATACAGAAGGCCAAATGCAGACAAAAAAAACTAAACAATTAAAAATTAAAGTAAACAAACAAAAATTTAACCTGCATTTATATATAAATATAAAAATAGATGAAATATTAGTTCAACAAATTTATCAGAAATGTTTCGATGCCTACTTCAATGGCCAATGGATAATATTTTGAAGGTGTTGTAGATTTCTTTCGGGTTTACTCGTGGTGCGGTTGAGTTTGTAAATCAGGCCTCGACGATTAACGTTAAACGGGGTCTCGGACCGGGTCTCCCCTCCCGGAAGCGCCGTCGATGCCAAGCGGCATCGATATCCGAGAGGCAAACCAAAATACATTCGGTTTCAGGTGGTTCTTATCTTTTATAGGGCACAGATTTATTTATACCTATTCAATGCGGTTACTTTGTTATGAAGAGATTGTCATTGAATTTTTGATTTATATACCCTACAAGGTAAAAACCTTTCCAATAATTTATGTAGTGCACTTTTTTTGAGCAAGTTGAAGTGGCAATGGGCAGGGCACATAGCACGCAGAACTGATGTCCGATGGGGCTGCAAAGTTCTGGAGTGGAGGCCACGAACCGGCAAGCGCAGCGTAGGACGTCAAGGTGGACAGACGACTTAATAAAAACCACAAGAACGCGCTGTATGCGAGCCACTTCCTACCGGTCTTTGTGGAAGTCAATGGGGGAGGCCTATGTCCAGCAGTGGACGTCCTACGGCTGAAATTATGATGATGACTTTTTCTAGATTTTGAAGATACATTGTGAAGATTATTTTGTTTTATTGTAGTGGAAAGATAGAGAAAGGTCGTTTTTGAATAATTTCATATGACTCGACGCAAAATTTAAACTATGATAAATATATATAAGTGTATATTTAGTTTTATTTAAATACATTATTATTAATTTTTTGCGTACCCCCTACGATCTATTGGCGTACTCCAAATGCAACATACTTTACATAACAGATTTTTTTTTTTATTTATCTGCAATCGGCTATTAGCCATAATCAGATCTTATCTGCGATAATTTAGGGTGGGTGCAGTTCCATTAAACAGCACCGTATATGTATACAAGAAATTAATTATTTTCCCTGGTCTAAGTTCAAAATTTGCCATCTTTTTAGGCGAGTTATTTCATTTTGTGGGGTTAATAGGTTCTTAGCCAATTCATTGGTGTGTCTCATGAGCCTTCCTTTGTAATTCTTATTTTTTCTGCAGACTTCCTCCTTTACGGTCGGCATCTCAATTTAATCATGGATTTCTTTGTTCCTCACAAACCAGTGTGCACCTGAGATTGTTCCTAGAGTGGAGTTCTGAAACCTCTGGAGGATTTCCAAGTTTGAGTCACTAGCACTGCCCCAAAGTTCCACTCCATATGTCCATATTGGTTTCAAAATAGCCTTGTAAACAAGCAGTTTGTTACTAAGGGACAGTCTGGATTGTCGCCCCAGCAGCCAAGACCACTCTTTGAATCGTAATGCAGGTTCTGTTTTCTTGGCTTTTATGTGGTCAGCCCAGGTCAATCTCCTATCCAAATGAAGGCCAAGATATTTCACATAGCTCTTGCTTGGCAATGGTTTGTCTTCCATATGCACAGGTGGACAGTCGCCCTTGCGGAGCGTGAATGTCACCTGTACCGACTTGGTTATGCTAGGTTTTATTGTCCACTTGTGCAGCCATGTGTTTACTTTGTTGATCTGTATCTGAAGCTTTAGTGTTGCTTTCTCTGGGTACATAACAGAATACATTTAAAAAAACGGAATATTGTGAAAAGCTTTCATCAGTACAGAATTTGTTATTTCTTGCTCCAACACCCGCTGCATACGATCGGCGATAGCTTCAATGTTTATGCAATAAGTATCTCAGTGCTTGCCAAGAGCTTCTTGTCGATCGAATTCTCATAAATCTATCAAAGCTAGTTAAAATACGATGTTACACTCGCGAGTCCATTAGTGTTCGGCGAAATTGAACACCTACAAGTTTTGTATCCTAAAACCTCACACGAAGTTTCATTTGTGGTTCTTAGCTCACATTGAAAATGAAGACGGTTAAAAGTATCTACAATTCTTAAATTTTGTAAAGAAAAACGTATCTTATCACAAAACATAAAATCAATACTAAAATACTATTTTACATTTCAGTTGTGCCAGGTCTCTACAAATAGCTGTCTGGATATTATCCTTACTTGTATCCAACTAAGTGTCTTCTAGGACACCAAAGTAATGAGCACCATAGCAGTGATACCCTGGACTTTGTTACTCATAGTTCTGTGTATCGCTGCAATGGTCATGGACTGGCGTTATCTCTTACCATCAGGAGAGCGTATCGTTCGTCTCATTAATTTTAAATTTAAAAAAAATGGCAGCTGGTGTACAAGTACAACTCCTTGGAAGTGAGACAGCTACTCGACCAGTTGCTTTTTTGCTTTATGGTGCTTAGAGGGTCTGTCGACTCTGTGCATCTGCATAATCTGCTCTCCTAAGTCTTCGCTCCGGATACAACAATAAAATAACAGGCACAGTCGGCCATTTACATATATACATATATGTTTTTACTTCATAGAGAGATATAAACTCTTTATTATTCACACCATAAACAGAAAAAAAGTACAGACAACATAACAATCTTATGAGCTAGTGTCACAAGTGGCGGCCTTATCGCTAAGAGCGATCTCTTCCAGGTAACCAAGAATAGAAAAACATGATAGATACTTTATATACAATACAAGGAGAGGGAAGTCAGGTTAATCTTAATTAATTTAGTTTAATTCCTGTTAACCTAACCACGGTTTTATGCTTGGCGACAGATTTTCAACTTGAAGTTGCTAGTCAGCCGAGTATAGAAAGTAACCCTATCACCATGTCATGGTTTTCTCATGATCTTTTATTTCACCGGCAGCTCAAGATCATTGTTGAGATTTGAATTCACACCCTTTGATGTTTGAATCGACCGCGCTATCGATATCGCTAATCGATAGCATTGAGCTATCGTAGGAACAGAAATTTTAATTCTCTCTTGTCGAAGAAGCAACACAGAGTCCTTCGCCAGAAGCTTGTCATTGTTTTTCATGTATTTAAGAACTAAGAAACAAATCCTCGAAACTCGAATCAGTATAATCAGGCACACTATTGATATTTACAGCTTCGTAAACATCATTTCTCGAGACAAGAATGATGTCAAAACTCTATAAACCGATTCCAAATCGACAACGATTCCTCTCAACGGGCGCACGCGTTCCGACCTTTATATCGTCACCCAATCTATTCCGATTTCAGATTTCATCGTAAACTCGGCAGTCGAGCGATCGTGACAAAGCCGAGGCGGCGCAAGCAGGTGATTTCGTGCTATATTTAAAGAAGGCCAACAATATCCCACAAAGTATATATAGGCGCGTGAACTACAGCTGGAGGCATTTCTAGTCGGCCGTGAAGAGGAAATCATTCATACGCCCTAACTAGAGATAACTTTACAGATTCAGCGAATATGTTTGTGATTTTAGTTACATTTAATTTGGAGTTTTTTTAATGGTTTATTCAGAAGAAATAAGGGATAACTAGAAAATAGCTACTTGATATATTGGGTTTGAAATGAAAAGTGAATTTTATTTGAAATGACTTTAGTTCATTGTATATGTCTTTTTTAAGGTTTATTTAATATTAATAATAACGCTGAGAGCAAATAGGTAATAAAATAGTTCAAATTTTGTCACCAAAACAAACAAACATTAACATATACACTTTAACATTTTAAAATGTACATAGTACATTTTTTGTTATCTAGTGTCTTGCCTTTTCTCTATAAAATTTGACATTTTATTTAAAAGGAAGCAGTAGTACTTAGTTGTGCTATTTATCTTAAATTTACAAATGCTGACATCTTCTTTGGTTAAAACCTTAGCATCGACTTCCAGCGTGGCAATGCTGCCAGCATTCTGGACACATTTTTCTCTTTTTATCGACTGTTATATAAGATTTTTGTTTGTATAAATCTAATACTGTTAAACTAGCGATATTTTTATATATGTGCACATTTTTTGAGAACTCGAGAACGACTCTTGTTATTTCGATAAAATTTGCTGTATTTTAGGCGGCGAAAAATCGATCTATTTAGGATTCTAATCTCTGGGAAAAAGCGTTTGTAATTAATAGGTATGAAGGTATTAATTCTAAAGTATTTATATTAGTTGTTACTTTAGTTTCATCGTAAAAAAGCACTGTTTCTTATTCGTTGATTTTTTATAAGTAATGGCGTAGGTATATTTTGTCACGACAATTTTGTATGGCTGTCTTCCGTATAAATCATATCTACTTGGATATTTAAATGATGTAGATACCTGTTATGACACTAATGAGAGTAATGAGCCATACCGTTTACGAACCTTCGGATTCATATGTTTTATCGTTTCATGTTTCATCACTTTCAATTAGTTTTGGATTCATCTAGATACAATTTGGCTCAAAGCAAACCAATTTGTAAATAGAAGCTAAAATTAGAGAGATATTTAAGATATTATAAATAATCCACTGATTCACACAGCCAACGATTTAGTTGCCATCAATGTAGCTATGTCTGTGTAATGTATGTATGTAATGTCGCGGGTTGGGGTTTTGGCGGGAACGCGGGAAGAGTCGTGTCGCTCCGTTGTATTTTTTTCCAAAACTAGTGTTTTGTCGAGTGTTTATGCATAAAAATTGGGGTGTTTTATTCATAAAGTGCCGAATTACAAGCGCGAGTGTGGGAAAATGTTATAATGTGGTGAAACATGAGTTTTCGTGTTGCTTCCAAAACTCCATCGAAGCTTTGTAGTAAAGTTGCCACTACTTTACTAAAGCATGACTGGAATTAACTGACACGAACTGGACTTGACAAAGACGACTTTTACTAAAACTAGCTACGATGGCACTTATTTAACTTTTGAAACTTGAAAATACATAATTACTTGACACTGGCAAATGCTAAAACGCGACGCCAAAACCAAAGAAAAAAAAAAAATGTCGCGGGTCGAACCTGGACCTAATTGGTACTTTAGATGGTATGACAAGAGAGAGAACTATACCCAGCAGTGGGATAAAGAAAGCTGTGGATGATGATGATCATCATGAGGCGTATGAAATTCAAACGGTTCCTTTGCATGAAAGCGTATAGCTACAAATCAATTCGAAAATTAAAAAGTAGGCATCTCTATATTCAGCCTTCATAAAGCATGCAAAATACATAGTCCCAATAGAGTTTAAAATAACATGGTAATGGTGGTAGGGTACTTTCTAGTACTCGGCTGGCTAGCTACCGCCCTCAAGTTGAAAATCTGCCGCCAAGCATCTAACGGTGTGTTCCGGCAGCCTCACTTGAGAGCCAGTTCCATTCCAGACTAGGTGAGCTTTACCATTTTCGATCACACCTTAACATCAGGTGAGCTGTGGTCAAACATCTAGCCTGTCAACCATAAAAAAAAACTATATAAAGTTTTGTTTTTAAATTATAAATAGGCTTGCGCGTATATTAGGTCTGTGATGGAACATACTTGCCCAGAAGAAACCGAATCAGTCGCGATTTGAATGCACTCGGGCAGCAAATTCCATTGTTTAGTGGTTTGTATGATGAAGGTGGAATCGAGCGGTATGTTTCGAGTTTTTGGAATATCGCGAAACTCTATAAAGCGATGTCGCTTTATAGAGTTTCTGCCTCTCCGATGGTAGAATGGGCAGGGTAGAATTATGTCCTAAAGCGCACTCTCCAAAGTGTATACGGCAGAAAACCGATAGACAAGCTACTTTGGGTCCATGTTAAAGGTTTTGCAGCCTTTGTTATGCGGAAAAAAGTGTATATTAGATATTATATACTCTATTATTATAACAATTGAATGGCCGAGAAGAAATTTTACCAGTAAACCAATTAATCAAATAAATAAATATCGTAGGGCATTACACACAGCGCCATCTGGCCCCAAACTAAGCAGAGCTTGTGTGATGGAAGTCAGATAACTGATAGGGCCGCCTTACACGTTCAATCATGATCACGATCCGCGATCATGATTTCAAAATTTCTAGATATTATGCGATCCGGAGCATCAGTCCGTCAATCCGCTTCGTACACGATCAGTCTGGATCGCGATCATTGATCGCGGATCGCGCGCTACGTGTACGGGCTGCCATAGAATACATAAATACTTTTTTTTGGTGTAAATACATACAGAACACCCATCAGAACAGATCAGAACATACAGAACATCAATTGTTAAGTTTGTATTATAAAATCAATTTGAGTTTTTAACAAACTCAAATTGATTTTATAATACTTATTATAACAATTAGTTTTCTATTTCAATTATAGTACAAAAAGAATTATAGCTCGATAAATCATTAATTAATTATAATACGGATTTGGAGAATAGGACAGAATGTAGTATAAACTGCAATAAGGATACATGTTGAACATTTTATGAAACTTGGCATAAATTTCAGACAATTATTTCTTTTTTAACAATTTGGGTTGAAATCAACAAACAGGTTTCTTCTCGGTAAGCGTACTTCATGTTAGCATCAGGTAGGGTGTGGTCAAACTTAGCTTGTTTTAAATTAAAAAAAAATCTATTAGTCTTGTCCGATCGTCTTTTATATGACGTTTGCCTTACATATTATATACGTAATGTGTACTAACATTTCTTTGCACCGAATCTCTTCTTTACCTCTTCAATGTTAAAGTTTACATTTCCTTGATTCAAAAATGAGCAATTAGCTTTATTGAAAATGAGTTTTACGCTTCTGAATTAAGATTGCAAATGGTTTGTTGGTGATAAGTTATGAGAATAGATTTGGCAGTGAGCTTAGCCGAGATATCGGATCCCTGACGTTGGTGTGGTGAGTCACGACAGGTCAGTTAACTAGACCTGTCTTCTGGGAGATCTGTATCTGAAACCTGCTTTAAAGGCACTCAGATGAAATTTAAAGATGCTAAAAAATAAAGGTAGGTCAGTAATGAATCTAACAGAAAGATGGTAAAAAATATAAAAGACTAGCGGGCCGTTCCGGTCATACCTTAGTAAAGTAGCATTCAAGTTAGCGTAAGGTAGTTTAGTTTCTTTGTTTTTTGAAATTTGTAATTATTTTTACTATTACTTGATTACTTAATCTAACAACTTATTTTTTAAATGTTTTTGTTTAGTAATCATTGCTTTTTTTATTTCATTTTAATATCTGAGATTTTAACGTAATTGGCTTGACCGTGTTCAATCTGAATAAATACATTCTTTTTTTTAAATTATTACAAGTTTTACCACATTAGTTACCACATTATATCACTTTCCTACACTCGCGCATGTAATACGGCAGTTTATAAATAAAACATCACTATTTTTGTGTAAGAAATTTAAAGACACAATATTTTTGAACATACGGTCTTAGACACAGAAGATACAATTTGGGGACCTTCATGTCGCGAGTGAGTGCATAGGCTTCTTCTAGGCGAGCGTGCTCCATCGTAGACCGAATCTTTGGGATGGCTGTTAAATGCAAGCTCATATGTTATAAAAAATATATATACGCGTTCCCACCATGACGTTACAATGTGTAACTTGCACTTGATCATCTTTGCTATACGAACGAAATTCATACAAAAAAAATTTACTCCCAAAATGAAATTAGAGCTTTTCGGAAAAAATGTGCCATACGCTAGCACAATTCAAAAGGTAAAATTGCAATCCAAATCGAAAGGTAAAATTGCAATCCAAAATACAGCAAATTACTGGGCTGTTGAGACCAATTATCGAAAGTCTCAAAGTAATGAGCGCCAAAGCAACGATGTCCTGGACTTTATTTTGCTACTCAAAGTCCTGTGGTGTAATCGCTGCTATGGTCATGGAAAAGCGGTATCTCTTACCATTATAAGAGTGTCTTGTTCACATACTTTTACATTAAAAATATATACATATGTATCATTCGGTTACATAAAATCTCATCAACAGTTCTAAAACCTACTCAGTTGATTCGTGTCGCCGCCGATAGAGGGACATCTATAACCACAATCTGCTGGACTTATTGTCATGCGCAACTTTTCAACTACACATCTTTTGCGGTAATTTGTAGTGAGGTCCATATTTCTTCTGCTAATAAGTTCATCCCTAACGGCTGCATAAGCTATTGATTGTTCTTTGATGTAATATTTGAATTGTTCATACGAAAACAAACCGCCGCTTGTGTGCGAAAATCGGCAACAAACTGAAATTACCCATTTTTTGACATATAACATTTTTTTTTTTAATGTTCTACAGGCTAGGTGTTTGACCACAGCTTACCTGATGTTAAGTGAAGGTGTGCTCGAAGATGGTAAAACACACCTAGCCTGGAATGTAAATTGGTGGTAGCTAGCCAACCAAGTACAAGAAAGAAAGTACCCTACCACCATCCTATGGTTTCCTCACGATGTTTTCCTTCACCGGCAGCTCAAGCTCATTATAGGGTTTTGTGAACCCACGCATTCGGCATGCGAACCGACCGCGCTAACCACTCAGCTATCATCGCTACAAAAGTTAAAGTAAAAGTTCTTTTTGTATTGCGTCGAGTAAATGTTTTTCTTTCCGTCTTTCTTATCACCCCCACCTTGAGCAAGAACATGGGCAGCGACGGCATCGATTGACCACAAGCATCACCTTAGCGCCACGAAAGCGACACGTCGTTCATGACAATCGGCCTAACAACCAATGATCTAAATCAGACGAGCGCCCTGCCGGTTATTTTAGCTGCCCTATAAATAGCACACAAAGATCGCGCCGAGATGTGGGTCGGCATTCCTTTTGCTTTTCTACGTACTAACTGGACGCACCTTGCATAAGACACTGCTAAAAAGAAAAAAAAAAACTCTTATTAACTGTTATCTATGAATGACTACGAAAAGAAACAAAACTCTTTAAAAATGGAATCGTTTTCATAAATTACAAAATGAGTTTGAATATTATTTTACTTTTAATATTTTTCAGACGGTTTCGCGTTTTATTTCATTTTTTAATGTTGGACTACAATTGGGAAATTGTCGTGACGTTGTGATGTTAATTTTGAGTGTTTTGTTGTGATGGCGATCGGTGGAATAATGAAACGTGTGTGTTATTTCATGTGTGCTAGGGACCAAAGTAAAATCTGTACAAAACATTTTCACTAAATAACACTATTTTCGATTCTTACTTATAAATTATTTACAATTTGTAATGGGGATACCATTTGAAGTGATTTTAGCGGAAAAAGACATTTCTAGATCTGATTTGAAATTTCAAACCAGATATCATAGACTCAGCTCTCAGATATAGGACCCAAGAAATGTGTCTAAACCACGTCAGTTTCCATAGTTAAACTTGATACAATATTAATTGTTTTACGTTCCAGTTTATTTTTCGGTTTTTTTTTTTTAAATGCATTGGTGGTGTTACCTAGTTTTTATTAATAGCTAATGGATGCGTTTTTTCGTAGATACAAAGTAGTCTACATATTAATCCTTTAGATTAGATTCTATAAGCTATCTCTATTCTATATATATCATTCTATATATCATTTAAAACCGTTCGAATTACAATTTGAATTTTTTTTTTTTTTTTTTTTTTAATGGTTGATAGGCTAGTTGTTTGACCACAGCTCACCTGATGTCAAGTGAAGGTGTGGCCGAAGATGGTAAAGCACACCTAGCCTGGAATGCAACTGGCTCTCAAGTGAGGCTGCCGGAACACACCGTTAGATGCTTGGCGGCAGATTTTCAACTTGAGGGTGGTAGCTAGCCAGCCGAGTACTAAAGTACCCTACCACCATGCTTTGGTTTCCTCACGATGTTTTCCTTCACCGGCAGCTCAAGCTCATTGTTGGGGTTTGAACCCACGCCCTTCGGCATGCGAACCTACCGCGCTAACCACTGAGCTATCATCGCTACAAAATATATACACACAAGCTTTCGTAATTAAATTACTTATAACGAACAGTAATGATTATTAAATATACCTAGGAGTTATCCTGAACCTTCATATTATTCATTTACAAACTTTATATACTATTATAATGGTATATAGTAACAACATCACTACATAGGTTTTAGTGATACAATAATCATTGTGAAATTTTGTCTTGCCTGTAACAATCGTTGTTATTTATAGCCAATAAATGATTCTGATTCTGAATTTTACGTACAATACTTCCTCTTTCTTTCACAGACTTAAAAAAGACAGAACTCCGACTCCGTCATTTATAAACTAAAAAAATAATAAATATAATTAATTAAAAAAAAGGTTTCTCTTTTGTTTGAATGGATATACTTTCAGATTGATCCAATAGAAAATTCTTCAAAACAGCTGGCAAAAATGTCAGCCAAAAAATGTATTTTACTTTCATGTCCTTTTTAATATTATTTACGGTAACTAAAGTAGTCTCAATTAGCTGTCTATTTTTCAGCTTCATCATCAGATGATGATGAAACCAGAAGGTAGGCACCAAAACTACAAAATAAAACGGAACCTAGCAGTGTTTGGACTTATTTATTTACATCAGTTCACACCATCCTTACAGGGTTTCCCTAATGCGATGGTGCTAGCCTTTTTTTTTTAATACGGATAAGTCCGCGTTTGTCCATCAATTCGCCTGATGGTGAGCGACGATGTCGTCGAAGATGAAGCACGCAGACCTAGAAGATACCTATTCACTCTGACCTTGAAAAGATCCAGATTATATCTATCAGGAAACAAGGAAGCCGATAGCTTGTTCCATTCCTTGGCCATACGGATGGGAAACGTAGAGTGAAAACGTTTCGTACGTACCCAAGTCAACATACAGAGTCAACATACATTTATTATAAAAATTAAAAATGTCACAAAATTGTAACCAAAAATGTCATAAAATTAAATTCGTAAGTCAACTTGACTAGACTCGTAGTCAACTTTGTGTAATGGAGTTGGTTTATTTTTAGTAATAAATTATTTGTATATACAATGTTGCATAACGGATTTCCCATCTCTGTGAGACACATTTCTACATTCTCACCTACAGCAACATCCTTCAAACAAATTCCAGACACACGTGATTCACTGGTTATTGAAGGAGATAAGAATTATTTTCAGAACCTAGACGCAAGGTCATCTGATATAAAATTAGTTGAATAAGACATCATAACTGGTAACAGACGGTGACGTTGATAGACAGTGATATATTGCTGACATATTTTTTTTTCTATTATTTAATGTTTTCCATCTCTGCAGTCTGTGGTTGTCCTCTATTTATGTACGAGCGAAGGGAATAAGCCATTCGTTTTGCTTAAACCCGTACGTAACGATTTGAATCTACTTTCATTGTTCGAACGGCTAAAGCGTGGAATACGTTACGTGAGTGGGTGTTCCCTGATAGATACAATCTGGGTGTCTTCAAGTCGAGAGTGAATCTGTATCTTCTAGGCAAGCGTACTCCATCGTAGATCGCATCTTCACTTAAAATGAGGTGAGATGGCGATGAAGCGTAAACCTTTACCTATATCATAAAAAAGGAGTGTACCTATTGTTTTTTAGAAATGACAATAACATAGTGTACAAGAATGTACTTTCTAGTATTCGATGGCTAGCTACCACCCTCAAGTTGAAAACCTCCCGCCAAGCATCTAACGGTGTGTTCCGGCAGCCTCATTTGGGAGTCAATCCCATTCCAAGCTAGGTGTGTTTACAATCTTCAACCATACCGTCACTAAACATAAGGTAAGCTGTAGTCAAACACCTAGCCCGTCAACTATTAAAAAAAGAATCCGCGAGATCACAATAGTTAAGGAGTTTTGTATGTTTGGTAGCTCGTAATATTCTCGAGGTCTGCCAACCTGCACTTGGCCAGCGTGATAGACAATGACCTTGATCCTTTTCACCATTAAAAGAGGCCTGCGTTCAGTAGTGGGGTTTAATATCTGTTCTGTGTCTGTATGTTTAAAGTAGGTATACCTATGTATTGTAAGTATATTTATACAAAGAAAAGTATGGCAGCCCGTACACGTAGCGCGAGATCCGCGATCAATGATCGCGATCCAGACTGGTCGTGTACGAAGCGGATTGACGGACTGATGCTCCGGATCGCATAATATCTAGAAATTTTGAAATCATGATCGCGGATCGCGGATCGCGGATCGTGATCATGATTGAACGTGTAAGGCGGCCCAAACTATAAGTATTGTTCGATCCCAGCAAGCAAAAGAGGGTAGACGGAGATTGCTCCGTCAATTTTTATATTTGCAAGCGTCGATCGAGAGAAGCTTTGTCGTTGCGGTCGAGATCGAACGTACGTTACGTTCCTTGGTCACGGCGCGCGCGCATAACATATTCATCCAGAAACCAACGAAACCAGTGTCCGTGACATTGTGCCGTTCAGTTGCCGAACACCATTTTGGACCCACCAGCAAGTCTAGCCGTGCTAGAACTGTACGAAGCCCACGACGAAAGCTGAAGCCGTATTGGCGGTCGTGGATTGAAGGTTGGTGGAGTTTTTTCTGAATACCTTCGATAGCTTGCGGGGATAGTTTATCCGTTTCCCACCTGTTCCTGGACGCACCTCATACAGTCCACTACCTATTAAATTTAGTCTTCTCTCGAGACTGTACGTGTATCGTACAAGTATTCTATCAGTCAACTGGTTTTCACACTACAAGCTCTTTATCACGTCAAGATATAGCCGCCAAACAGTAGTATGTAAACATTACTGTGTTCTGGTTTGAAAAGTACTGCAGCTAGCGAAATTACGGGGCTGTTGAGACTAATGATTGTATGTCTCAAAGTAATGAGCGCCAAAGCAGCGATGCCCTGCACATTGTTTTGCTACTCAAAGTTGTAAGTTATTGCAGCAATGGTCATGCGTTTACTCTTATCATCAGGAGAGCGTCTCGTTCATCTCATTACATTTACATTAAAAAAAAGAAGATATTTGACGCAATTTTTTTATGATTACAACAAGTGGTGGTTTGAACGAGACGTTTTCCTGATGGTAAGAGATAACGCATGTTCATAACCATTGCATCGATACGAAGAACTTTGAGTAAAAAAATACAAAATTATCAATACTTGTAGCGATGATAGCTCAGTGGTTAGCGCGGTAGGTTCGCATGCCGAAGGGCGTGGGTTCAAACCCCAACAATGAGCTTGAGCTGCCGGTGAAGGAAAACATCGTGAGGAAACCATAGCATGGTGGTAGGGTACTTTCTAGTACTCGGCTGGCTAGCTACCACCCTCAAGTTGAAAATCTGCCGCCAAGCATCTAACGGTGTGTTCTGGCAGCCTCACTTGAGTGCCAGTTCCATTCCAGGCTAGGTGTGCTTTACCATCTTCGACCACACCTTCACTTAACATCAGGTGAGCTGTGGTCAAACAACTAGCCTGTCAACGATAAAAAAAAAAAAACTTTGAGACTCAATTTGATTGTAATATTATTAGGAAAGTAATCGAGAAAAGTCTATCAGAAAATTATGCGGTTGTCTTAACAACATTTTAAACTATTGTTGTATTTATACCAGTTAATGAATCGATTTGTGTAGCACTCGAAAAACGTAAATTTTGCCAATTGATATTCGACCGTACATTGTTATTGCATAACTAACATTCTTTGGACTCTTGGCAACCAGTCTCTTATTTGTAAACTTGTATTATTGCCGTTATTTACTCGCCATAATTTCATCTTTATTAAGTTTGAGTTAAAATTTACGGTAAATACATTTTGACTGACAATTGCATTTCGTCTGGTTGAAAACAGTTTGGTTAATCTACTCTCTAGAATAGAAAGAAGAAATATAAGAAGAATAGGTAGAGCCCTATTCTTCTATCGGGAGGCCAGAAGTTAGAAAAATCCTCAAGAATTCATAGTATAGTTGTCTGAAAACTCAAACAGTGAAACGTGCTGACAGTGTAATTTTCTCAATAGATGCAAGCTTGGCTCCTTCAACTGCGTGTCTCTGTTTCTTCTGATTGTATCAAAACCAAATTCATTTTATAGTACATACTGAAAATGTTATAACATCTTCAGATTTAGTTTACTATTTAAATTTTCTGCCGGCCCACTCAAACAAAAATATCGTCATAAATTCATACATAAATGTTTTATCTTTCGTTAATCACACTAATATTATAGCTTGGATGTATGGATGGATGGATGTTTGTTACTTTTTCATGCAAAAACTACTGAATGGATTTGAATGAAATTTCGTATGAAAGTAGCTGAGACCCTGGATTAACACATAGGTTACTTTTTATCCCGAAAACATGCAGAGAGTAACACCTCGGGGCGCAGCTAATCTATCTATCTAACAATATCTATCTATCTATATTATTATAAAGAGGAAGGATTTGATAGTTTAATTGTTTGTATTGAATAGGCTACAAAACTACTGGATCGATTTCAAAAATTCTTTCACCGTTGGGAAGCTACGCTATCCCCGGGTGACATAAGCTACTTGTCATCGCTGTATTCCCACGGGAACGGAAACTACGCTGGTGAAACCGCGAGGTGTCCGCTAGTACATAATAAACTCCAAAATCTTGAACATCGCCCCACAGTCGCTTCAGGCGTTGGAGTCCACTGAGAAATGTGCTAAGATATAATTATCGGCAATGACTCTCTTGTTCCGAATAGGCTCCAAAGCCTTGAACGTCGACGCATTGTTAGTTGTCGGTTGCACTTTGGAGAGTGTGATTCAGATCTGCATGACCTAATTCCATCCTGCCTATTTTTTTTTTTACGATATCTAGAAGCTTTTAGAAGCGACAACGCTTCATGATAGTTATTCCGAAAACTCGAACTAAAGGATTCGACTCCACTTTCATTGTACGAACTGCCAAACAATTGAATTTGCTACCCGAGTGAGTGAAACCGATAGATACAATCTTGTGCTTGCAAAATGCGATTTATTTATTTTTCTAGGCAAGTATGCTCTTTACCATGAGGCGAGATGTAAATGCAAGCCTACTTGAAAAAAACTGGTGCTAGATTCAAATTGTAGGACATTACACGCAGCCACATCTGCCCCAAAGCTAAGCCTGTGTGATAGAAGTCAGATAACCGATAGATAACATAAATACTCTTTTTTTTTTTGTAAATGCATACTTATAATACATACAGAACACCCAGACACAGAATAAATATTTGTTGTTACATAAAATGTTTGTCATGAGCGGGAATCGAACCCACGCCCTTCGGCTCCTAAGGCAGACATACTACCAATGAGCCAACAGAGCTGTAATGACGCCGAGCGAGTTTAGCGGCGTACATTGAGAAATATGTAAAAAAAATCCGGTCATGATGACTTTTTTTTTTTATGGATGGCAGGCTAGGTGTTTGACCTCAGCTCACCTGATGTTAAGTGAAGGTGTGGTCGAAGATGGTAAAGCACACCTAGCCTGGAATGGAACTGGCTCTCAAGTAAGGCTGCCGGAACACACCTTTAGATGCTTGGCGGCAGATTTTCAACTTGAGGGTGGTAGCTAGCCAGCCGAGTACTAGAAAGTACCCTACCACCATGCTATGGTTTCCTCACGATGTTTTCCTTCACCGGCAGCTCAAGCTCATTGTTGGGGCTTGAACCCACGCCCTTCAGCATGCGAACCTACCGCGCTAACCACTGAGCTATCATCGCTCATAATTCGTGGACCCGTACGATTTAGAATAACAAGAACTGAATATTGACAGCCTTCATTACTATAAATATATGAAATAGTCGGGCAAACAGGTTTTTATGTTTCGTTAGCTAAAATAAACATCATGTCGGTAACAAGTGAACAATCGAGGATTCTTGGCAGCCGGTGTAGCGTAGCGACCGCATGTTGGCGCACATATTGTACGGCGGGCGCTGGCGCGCGTGGGCGACGTCACTTGCTGACTGTATCGTGGATGATATGCCTTGTGTATGTACAAAAACAGCTGAACGGATTTGCATAAAATTTGGCACACAATAAATAAATATCGTAGGACATAACACACAGCGCCATCTGACCCCAAACTAAGCAAAACTTGTGCAATGGAAGTGAGATGACTGATAGAATACTTAAATACTTTTTTTTGTTTGTAAATACATACTTATAATAAATACAGAACACACAGACACAGAACAAACATTTGTTTATGCCACAAAGTTTGTCCTGGTTGGGAATCGAACCCACGCCCTTCAGCTCTTGAAGCAGATATTCTACCAATGAACCGATGTTTTGAAGAATGTCTTTGCGCTCATTACTTGGTGACTTTCGATGGTTAGTCTCAACAGCCCAGTAATTTCGCTAGCTGTGTAGATACCCTTCAAACCGGAACACAGTAATGTTAACGCACTACTGCTTGGCAGCAGAATATCTGGTACTGCGGTTGTACCTACTTAGACGACCTCTGCTAAGGAGATCTACCACCAAGTAAAACCTCTTAAGAACTTACCTCTTTAACAAGTGTGCAAGCGATATAGAGTGTGTAAGTTATATTTATTAGTATAACTTTATCTGTATCGACTATTATAAAGAGGAAAGATTTGATTGTTTGTTTGTATTGAATAGGCTCTGAAAGTACTGGACCGATTTCAAAAATTCTTTCACCATTGGGAAGCTACGCAGACCCCGGGTGACATAGGCTACTTTTTATCTCTGTATCTCTATGGGAACGGGAACTACGCGGGGGGAAACCGCGAGGCGTCCGCTAGTTTATTATATCTCTATTGATATAATCTCTATCAAAAAGAAGTGACGATTTGTATAAATAATTTTTATTACGTTTTAAACATTTCAAAATGCAGTTGTTATGCGACTTCCTGAAATATCTTACTAAAATAACTTTCAACCGGATGCAAACAAGTAAAATAAATATGGCCACGAACAAACAAGCAGTAATAAAACACGCGCAGACAAGTGGCATTAATGTTTAACAAAGTAACGGCAATCGGTGCTGATGCTAGTAAAACTCTTATTTATTGTAGCGGTACGATGTTACTGTCGATTTAGATTTAGTGATGTAAATAAAATACTAGAAAGTCGGCACGAAAGCTGTCGGAAAACTTTATCGCACAAACAAACTAACGCGACCAAAACGTTTATTGTTTAATGTTTGACAGGCTTGGCGTATGACCATAGCTCACCTGATGTTAAGTGACGGTGTGGTCGTAGAT
Organism: Biston betularia; assembly: GCA_905404145.2. NCBI lineage: Eukaryota > Metazoa > Arthropoda > Insecta > Lepidoptera > Geometridae > Biston > Biston betularia. The sequence continues at coordinate 13,198,208 of FR989876.1, forward strand.
GGTAAAGCACACCAAGTCTGGAATGGAACTGGCTCTTAAGTGTTTCTACTAGAGGGTGGTAGCTAGCCAGCCGAGTACTAGAAAGTACCCTACCACCATATGGTTTCCTCACGATGTTTTCCTTCACCGGCAGTTCAAGCTCATTCTTGGAGTTTGAACCCACGCCCTTCGGCATGCGAACCCACCGCACTAACTACTGAGCTATCGTCGCTACAAAACAACATCATGCATAGTACAACTACACCATCATCCATACAAAGTGGATGTATGGATGTAAGCACAAAGCGTTTTGCTCTGCCGGATTCTCTGTTACAATATGGGTGTCTTCAAAGCTAGGGAAAATAGGTTTCTTCTGGGTAAGAGTTCTTCAGCTTAGATCGCACTACTGCTGCTTTGTAGCGATGATAGCTCAGTGGTTAGCGCGGTAGGTTCGCATGCCGAAGGGCGTGGGTTCAAACCCCAACAATGAGCTTGAGCTGCCGGTGAAGGAAAACATCGTGAGGAAACCATAGCATGGTGGTAGGGTACTTTCTAGTACTCGGCTGGCTAGCTACCACCCTCAAGTTGAAAATCTGCCGCCAAGCATCTAACGGTGTGTTCCGGCAGCCTCACTTGAGAGCCAGTTCCATTCCAGGCTAGGTGTGCTTTACCATCTTCGACCACACCTTCACTTAACATCAGGTGAGCTGTGGTCAAAAAAAAAAAAAAAAAAAAATACTGCTCAGGCAGGACGTAGTCAAACGGAAACCTACCTAGAAAAAAAAAACAATCCAAATGATTTTCCTATAGTTTAATTCGTTTTAAAATTATTAATTTAAGTTTTTCAGTTTCAGGCTTCTTACGACTTCGTCATGCATTACTATAATCATTGTATAAGCTCTAGCAGGCTCTTGAAACATAGCCTGGAATTCCCAGACTATCAGATAAGTTTATAAATACAGTCTCTCGGATACGAATGCGTTCTTGAACACTCGAGTTTCCACCAGATCTTAATGAAGGCATCCGAGACTGATTGACGTTAGACCAGTGCTCATTGAATTTAAACAAGCTATCGGATAACACTCCAAGTCTCAAGTAACTTGGGTATTACAAGTTACAATTTAAGAATATTTATTTATCTCAAAAGAATTACGAGAATTCACTCACAGAGATAACATACGAGTACTACTTACAAGTGACATTATGTAAACATAAATAATTTTTCAAGATCAGAAAAACTTAAAATAACAAACTATATTTTAAAATAACAAACTATATTTGTAACTATGATAGGTCGGTGCTTAGCGAGGTCGGTTCACATGACGAAAGGCCTGAGTTCAAACCTCAGTAATGAGCTTAATTTTTTTTTTTCCATTATATAATAAAGTAACTTTTATTAAACAAAATAAAAAATACCTTAAATTATACTACCTATTTACAAAATGTATACAAAAAACTTAGTCTAAAAAACCGTCAGAGGAGGGATATGTGGCCAGAATGCTGGCAACATTGCCACGCTGGATGGCAATGCTTAGCTTCTGACCAAAGTAGATACCAGCATTCTGGTCACCTGAAGCCTCCTCTAGACGTTTGGCCAGGTCCCGACAGTTAAATAAATAAATGAGCTTAAATAAATAAATAAAATTAAATGAAGAATTTTCGTAGGACGTTACACACAGCGCCATCTGACCGCAAACTAAGCAAAGCTTGTACTATGGAAGTTAGATAACTGATATATTAAATAATTATTTTTTTGTAAATACATACTTATAATGAATACGCTTGAGCTGCCGGTGAAAGAAAAACTTCGTAAACTATAGCACTGTGGCAGTGGAGTGGGAACCTTTAGCCTTGTACTTGACTGGTAAGCTGCCACACTCAAGTTCAAAATTTGTTGCCAAGCACCTAACGTTGTGTTCCGGCAGTCTCACTTGAGAGCCTGTTGTTTTCCAGACTAAGTGTATTTACCATCTTGGACCACACCGTCATTTTACATCAGGTGAGCTGTGGTCAAACACCCAGCCTATCAACTATGAAATAAAGATAACACAATTTCAAATATCGATAAGCAGCTTTATGTATAGTAGTGATTGTGAGTTTATGCATGTTACAATATTGTACGGGTGTTCTGTATGTATTAAAAGTATATATTTATATTTTTTTAAACATTGTATTCTATCACTTATCTGAGTTCCATAGTACAAGCTTTGCCTAGTTTGGGTTCAGATGGCGCTGTGTGTACCACGATATTTATTCATCTTATATAATATTAGAATTCTATTAATGAGAAGTTCTAGTTCAAGTCATTTGACAGTCCCGTTGGCTCATTGGTAGCATATCTGCCTTGAGAGCTGTAGGGCGTGGGTTCGATTCCCACTCAAGGCAAACATTTTGTGAATAAACAAATGTTTGTTCTGTGTCTGGGTGTTCTGTATGTATTATAAGTATGTATTTACAAAAAAATAGGTATTTATGTATTCTATCAGTTATCTGACTTCCAACGCACAGGCTCTGCTTAGTTTGGGGCCAGATGGCGCTGCGTGTATAGTCCTACGATATTTATTTATTTATTTAATCGCGTTAAATTATGGTTACATAAACATAAGAGGTTATAATATAAGTACAATACAATTTTAGCTTTAATAAGGATGCGAAATATTAGGTACACATTATAGGTACATTAAATGTAATACTTAGGAGTAGGTAATTATAAAATGAAGAAGTTAGAAAACATTAGAATTGTTAGATTTTCTGGAAATAGGCGATGATAGAAAAGGGAATGGAGTTACGTCACGCAACATAGTATGTACTACGTACTATATCGAAGACATTACCGTACTAACTATTAATATTTATTCTGTGGCATAATGCCCGCATACACACCGACGCGCGTCCTCTGATTCACTGTACTACTCCAGAGGGTAATAATAGTACTTAGCTATAAATAGCGTCGACAACTATGACCGGAGTATTTTGAGCCGGAAAAAACTACTATTTACGGCATTTTTTGTTCCTGTCGATGCATAAAGCGGCATACTTTCATTTTTAGGGTTCCGTACCCAAAGGGTAAAAAGCGGGACCCTATTACTGAGACTTCGCTGTCCGTCCGTTCGTCCGTCCGTCAGTCCGTCTGTCACCAGGCTGTATCTCAAGAACGGTGATAGCTAGACAGTTGAAATTTTCACAGATGATGTATTTCTATTGCCGCTATAACAACAAATACTAAAAATAAAATAAGTATTTAGGGGGGGGCTCCCATATAACAAACTTGATTTTTATAGATAATGGTACGGAGCCCTTCGTGCGCGAGTCCAACTCGCACTTGGCCGGTTTTTTACTAGCTACGCCCCGCGGACTTACCCGCGTGGTGATGGATGATTTATTTGTTTATTGTTTATAGACTAAAACGGCACAATATGCCAATTACAATAGTCCTTAAAATAATATTAAAAAAGGTAATTGTATAGTCAAAACTTTAAATTATAGTAAAAAATTATATGTGTGAATGTCAAATCATTATCAAAATAAATTAATTGAATAAATATAAATGATGATGAAAAGTATCCTATGTCTTATTCCAGGCTACTTATAGCGATACCTGTTAGACAATCAAGAAGAGACCATAAATCGTATGTCTGCGCAATATGGTTCGCAATCGCGTAGCTTTTTCGTGAGCGCCTAACAGATATCGAAATAAAAAGCTCTGGGTACAGGCGCAGGTCCTAAAGTACATACATGCAAAATTTAACCCAGATGCGTAGAGTAGTTTACGCGTGAAAGCGTAACAAACAAACTCACATTCGCATTTATTATAATATTAGCTGCGCCCCGCGGTGTTACCCGCAACATGTTTTCGGGATAAAAATTAGCCTGTGTTAATCCAGGGTCTCAGCTACCTCCATACCAAATTTCATCCAAATCCGTTCAGTAGTTTTTGCGTGAAAGAGTAACAAACATCCATCCATCCAAACTTTCACATTTATAATGTTAGTGGGATTAGTAAGAATGTTTCCTGTAGGTACTACGACTAAAAGTTACTACTGTTGACTAAAGTTGTAGAGAACTTTATTTGCAACAAAAAAATGTTTTGAAAATTTTTTTTGAGACCTATTGGTTTGTCATATATGTGCGACACGACTCTTTCCGCGTTTCCGCCAAAACTTCACCTATTACACATAAGGCCGAAAATTAATACCTATATAAAGGTATTTATAGCTTAACCTCCTTCGACAGAAAGAGGTCGTTTAATCAGATCAAAAAAAAAAGAAGAGTACGTCAACACGACGTTTTTGTTTTTGGATAAGTCGCAAAATAATTTTCACCTCGTCGGTTTTAGAATTCAGCATATTCCTATTATATAGCATATTTGTATTCCACTGGAAACTCTTCTGTAATACATAGGAAGCAGCCCCTCCCTGGGAATTGTGGTGAGCACTAGCTTTGTTCACTTTCAAAAGCGAAGGTCTTGGGGTGTTGGCAGCTCTTCTGGTATATGCTAGTCTAGGTTGGCGTAGCTCTTAGGAAGCCGTTTCAACTATTTAAATGTAACTGTTGAATTTATTACTTAAGGTGGTTCGATTTTTTTGTCATTTATGGCCAAATGGAGCATAATTTTACAGTGAAATCACAATTACTGGCATTTATTTGCGGTAAACCACAATTGTTTAAATAAAACAGTAGATTGTTAATTTATTTTCAACTGTCAACCGCCATTCTGTGCTATGAATCAAATCTCAATATAAAATTAATAATTACTAGCGGACGCCTCGCGTTTTCACCCGCGTAGTTCCCGTTCCCGTGGGAATACAGGGATAAATACATAAGTATTTTTATGTCAAAAAAATAAGACGGACGAGATGCTCTATTGATGGTATGAGATATCGCATGTACATAACCATTGCAGCGATACACAGAACTTTGAATAACAAACAAAGTCCGAAAGTCTCAAAGTAATGAGCTCCAAATCAACGATGCTGGACTTTGTTTTGTTACTTAAAGTTTTGAGTACCTATCGCTGCAAGAAAGCGCCTCATTCGTCTCATTTTATTTTACATAAAAAAGTAGCACAGCCTATCTCTTTCACACAAAATACATCTCTGCTCTCTGTTTCTTTCTTTCTATCTGTATCCGATATATTTTAGCGATGATAGCTGTGGTTAGCGCGGTAGGTTCGCATGCCGAAGGGCGTGGGTTCAAACCCCAACAATGAGCTTGAGCTGCCGGTGAAGGAAAACATCGTGAGGAAACCATAGCATGGTGGTAGTACTTTCTAGTACTCGGCTGGCTAGCTACCACCCTCAAGTTGAAAATCTGCCGCCAAGCATCTAACGGTGTGTTCCGGCAGCGTCACTTGAGAGCCAGTTCCATTCCAGGCTAGGTGTGCTTTACCATCTTCGATCACACCTTCACTTAACATCAGGTTAGCTGTGGTCAAACATCTAGCCTGTCAACCATGAAAAAAAAAATCCTTGGAAAAAACTGTCAAAATCAGATTTTAATAAATAAGAGCACAATACTAGCCCATAAACTATAGTAACAGCGTAAAAATTATCTTGATATCTTTTTGGTCATAGTTTTCAAGGTTACGCGAGACGGTTATACTAAGCCAAATGTTCTACTCATGTTTGAACAGCATTTACTGTGGAACCGGCCCAGAAATAAGGAGAAAAACAGCTGTTCCATACATTGTCGAAGGCGAATGATATTTTCCTTTCAAGTAACAAATTTTTTGGCCTTCGGTGTCGGTCTCATAGTACCTAGATAAAATTTGTTTATAGTTTGGTACGATGACCTTATTTTCAGCGTGTTTTGACGTGTTAATAGTATTTCATTATTGTAAATAGGAACACGATTTGTAACTTTATTGTTTACATTTGTAATTTTTATCCCAGGAAACTTTTCGTTTAATATAGCTAAGTGCTTGAAAGAAGGTACCTACTATAAAGTATTTTCGCGGCGTGTTTTCAGCTGACATATTCACGTATATTTATATCGTATAAATAAATCATATGCCAGTCTGAAAATCGCATAATCATCGTAAAACTTCTCGTATATCACCTATATGTGAAGTGTTTTGACATTTTCTAAAGTTTAATTAAATTATTTGTCATTTTGAGTATCACGCGCAAGTGGTGTTAGACACATTTAGGTTTTACTAGCGACGTCCTGCTGTTTCTGATGAAGTTTACCAGTTTTTGGTGAAGTCAATCACATTGGAAGCCCTAAGTACGAATCTCAGGGCACGTACCTCTGTATTTTCTAAGAAACGAGCGTATAACCGCTTACTTTTTGCCAACATTAACCAATTTTATAGAAACAATGTTTGCCCTGTTAGCTCATGGTAGTATATTTGGTTCAAGAGCTGTATAGGTTCGATTCCCACACAGGACAATCATTTGTGTTATTAGCATAAATGTTTATTATGTCTCTTGGTGTGCTGTATCTATTTTATAAGTACGAATTTACAAAAAAAAAAAGTATCTGATAGAATACTTATATATAAGTATTCTATCAGTGATCTGGTTCCCATAGTATGAGCTTTGCTTAGTTTAGGGCTAGATGGCGCTGTGTGTAATGTCCTATTTACTAAATAATAATTTGTCGTAGAATTGCTACGGCTGCTACGGATGGTGTAGACAATATGAATGACCTTTGATGCATTGCCGTAGCATGTCGTAGCACTTCGTAGCAACGGTTAACTATTACAACGAAGCGAATTTGTTAAATATATTTTTGTATCTGATGGGAGTAATATTTATATATATCGTAATTATACAGAGATTATTTATATAATGGACATTTTCCGGCCACGTCGCCTGGGAGTATCAAAATAAAATGCGACTGCAACTTTATGGGCTCGGGACGCATAAACAAACAGTCTGATTGATCTAACGTTTTTTCACTTGGATGAGTTTATTTTCAAAATATACTAATAAAATAAGCAATTTACGTTCTTTATGCCGTATTTAATTATACCAATTTTAACAGTTCAAGATAGTTTAGGTACTTTAAAACAAACACAGCTTGCTCTATGACCACTATCAAACTCGATATAAAATATAGATCAAGAAGAAAAAAGGAATAGACCTGTTCAATCATCGCTTAACGCTGCAATAAAGCTGGAAACACCATCAATGTTTACAACTGTTAACCAACTTTAAAATATAATAATGACCATAGTCTGTTTTCGATTACACCAATAGCCGTATCCAGAGCTCGCTCCAGGTTTTATTAGTAAACATTCGCTGGAGCCGCGGCGGCGTCTGCGATGCACTTTTGCATATCGCCGACAGTTCGTGCGACAACGAGCGCGCCCGTCCAAGTGAAAGCCAAGCTCGTCTGAAAGAGTAGCTGCGCCTGAGGCTGGCATCCGCCTAAAATGGGGTGATCGCGCGCGATGGTATCGTATTGCGGGTATAAAAAGAATCTGAGCGGCCCGCCGCCGGTCAGAACGGCTTCAAACGTGAGTACGCGCGCACCTGCGCCGCGTGCAGCTATCTGTGAACCCGCGAGGGCGCCGCCGCCGCCGCCGCTGCACCCGTGACGTGCGACGCTGCACTTGCCACATTTATCGTGATTGGATTGATTGTGAAGTGTCTTGGACTCTGGTGTGAGCTTCCTGGTGTTTGGTTTATGGTTCATGATATTATTAGATCGCCGGTTGGACTCCCAGTGATTATCGGAACGATTGGTAACCTAAGCGATAGTGGTAGTATTTGAGCTTACAGTAAATGTTATATAGAGCAAAGTTAAATTAATGATATGATTCAATTCAAATTTCTATCTTAATTGACAGTTAATTTACGATTTAATTGACAAAGTTAAATTTGAAATAAATAAAAAGCGAGCAATTGAAACTGTTTAGTTATTCTATAGAGATTGGGTTAATATACCCAATAGAAAACTAACAATTGAATAGAGGTCCTACTGTACAGTAGACCTAGTAAACATTGAATCTATAAGTCAAGCAGAATCACTTGTAATTAAACGAAATTCAAGTCAACAAATAATTGATACGATTGAGTCAAGTTTATAAAACAGAAAAAGACTCAACAAATGTAATCGAAATAAACCAAATATAGTAAAATAAGAATGATAATCTCATTGACCCATCAACCAGCACCATAAAAGACAATAAACAATCCAGTGACGGATAAATCTGTTGGCGCACTGCCAAGCGTACATTCCTCGTGACGTAATATCCGCGAAGGGCTGCGTTTGGTATAAGCTAATAAAAACGCGCATAGAGCCGGAGTTACGCAAACGGCGCGCTGGCAGCGGGCCCGGGCCGCTCCTCGGGTTACAGCCACAAATAGCCGCACGCGCACAGTTCTCGCCACACGGCCACTCGGCACTCTCTAACCGGCGCTTCGTCGTTGCAGGAAGGCTCAAGGGCTGCGTTCTCGTGTCTCGACTAGCCCAGAAGTCTCGTTAGCCCTCCGAACATGCCGAAGCCCGTCGTACAAGAGGGCGAGGACCCCGATCCGACCCCGTACCTGTTCGTTTCTCTGGAACAGAAGCGTATCGACCAGAGCAAACCTTACGATGGCAAGAAGGCATGCTGGGTGCCCGACGAGAAGGAGGGCTTTCTGCAGGGAGAGATCAAGGCCACCAAGGGAGAGTTGGTGACCGTCAACCTTCCCGGAGGCGAGGTAATTTACTCCTGTTCTATTTGACAAAGGATCCAATGAAGCAAAAATAATTATAAAACAAGTATTTGCGAAGGCAAATACTTGTACTAGTTTCTTGCACTACACTTTGTTTTGGGGGGTATTTGAGAGGGAGATATGGGTTTGCAAAAACTTTCAAATCCATATCTGTATAAAAAAATAAATCAATGACAAGGATTCTGTAGAATCTTTCTTTGATATTGCTCTTTATTTAGATTTTAAGATAAAACAAGACTTCAGCAAAAATATTCCAAGTTACGAGTACTACGACCGCCGTCACCACATAGTGAAACGTCACACGTGAAACAAGAATGGCGTCATTACATGGCTCACTTCGTTGTGCATGTCAACGACCTCGACCTTCTAGCCTTAAGTCTTAACCTTTTAATTGACTATTTTGTAAACAGTAACTTAGCATGTGTCTTAAATGAGCAGGAGAAGACATTAAAAAAGGAACTCCTATCACAAGTAAACCCGCCGAAATTCGAGAAAGTTGAAGACATGGCTGACCTGACGTACCTTAACGACGCAGCTGTGCTCCACAACCTCCGACAACGATACTATGCGAAACTGATCTATGTAAGTAGGCGCCATGAGCGCCTTTACCATTAATTAAACTAATGTAAACATCTCTCCCACAGACCAAAGACTTCAAGAAGGACCTTGTAGCTCAAGTCAACCCGCCTAAGTACGAGAAATGCGAGGATATGTCCAACTTGACATATCTCAACGACGCTTCAGTTTTGTATAACTTGAAGCAGAGATATTACCATAAGCTCATTTACGTAAGTCGCCAGCCGGCGAAGGGTTGCGGCCTTGAAGTGTGCATGTACCTCACCTCTCCAATCTCTCAACACTGCAGACACATTTCTCGATAGTATTGGATATATACCAAGTTTTAAAGTGCAATAGTTGCCCATGAACGTTATAATTATTGTTTCATGTGCAGATAAAAATAGAGACATCAGCATGCCATCTGTTGTTATTTTAGTACACTTTATTTAATCGTCTGATATATATTTTAATATCGGTCGAACGTGAAGTTTCTCTCTCTACGGACTTATTGATTGAGCATTGTTTGCGTTGATTCGATGATGATTAATCACCCAATATCTTTTTCAATGTTGTACTGTTCTTGTTCATCTTACAATGAAAGGGCCGTAGCAAATGGCCAATCTTCGTAGTAAATGTGTCTACAAATCCATCTCCTTTTCCATTCTGTGACTAAACCTTTATCCTAGGACCGGTCTTGAACCCTTTACACAGGACAAGTCGGTGCGAGGGAACTTGGAGCCATCCAGAGGATTTCTATCGTTCTTAGATTTTATTCATAGTCTAGAATTCTTCGTGTTCATAGAATAGTTTTGTGTTGTGTTTAGTTTACTTCCTCGTTGTGATCAACGTTGAAAAGTCTTTATCTGTCTTGTTGTGGAGCAAAAGGTATCATTACTGTACCCTGCGCTACTTTTAGGATTTCTTCTTTCTCAGGGTTTGGTGTTTAAAAATTGAATGAAGACTATTTTTCATTATTTGACAGAACTCTTTGCAAAGAAACGATTACAAATTAACTGTTGTATATAATTCTACTCAAGTTTACAGTTGACGAAACTATGATTTGCAAAGAGATTTGTCTCATTTTATAAACACAGAGATCAAAAGTATCGATACAGTACTTTCTCTGCGTTCGTGTGTTTTTAGATTTCGTTTTTAAGATACATACATCTATTGGTCACCTTCATAAAATTATTCATTTCATTCTTTACTTGGGACCAGATTCTTATTTGCAAATCTTAAAATATATATGTTTTCAGTCCTCCAGAAATATTTGTACCCACGGCCTTACTAGACATTTCTAACTAAAGCAACATAATATTACGCACATATGCGTTATATGCAGTGCATAATGACACATTTTTCGATCGATTTCATTTATCCATACAATATCAATCTTTCTCGTCAAATTTCCTATTATCATCCAATCTTCAATCTTCCTCGACCACAACATCTACATCTAATGTTCGAATAATCAACAGACGTACTCCGGTCTCTTCTGTGTGGCTATCAACCCTTACAAGAGGTTCCCCGTGTACACCTTCCGTTGCGCCAAGCTGTACAGAGGCAAGCGTCGTTCGGAAGTACCTCCCCACATCTTCGCCATTTCCGACGGTGCTTACGTCAACATGTTGACCAACCACGAGAATCAATCTATGTTGATTACGTAAGTACACATTTTTATTTCCTAGAATTCCAACGTTCTTGTTATTGTCTCAAATAAATAAAAAAAAAAACAAAATAAAACAAAACAAAAAAAAACAATTTAAATATAAAACTTACAAACAAAAAAATATGTTTTTGTGTTACACGTTAAATCATCCGCAGGAGTACTCCGCATAAGTAAAACAAAATTGTGTCAAAACCACGTTTGATTCCATAATATTATGAAAATAATATAATCCATGAAGTTCAAAAAAACGAACGGAAATTTTCCTACATGGCTTAATAAAATTTCAAACTCAACAGCGGTGAGTCTGGTGCCGGAAAGACTGAGAACACGAAGAAAGTAATTGCGTACTTCGCTACCGTGGGTGCTTCCCAGAAGAAGGACCCCAGCAGTGAAAAGAAGGGTTCCCTAGAAGACCAGGTCGTACAGACTAACCCGGTACTTGAAGCTTTCGGTAACGCCAAGACTGTGCGTAACGACAACTCCTCCCGTTTCGTAAGTATCCACTTTTACAATTTTTTTTTAATGTATAGTAATGAGACTAACGATGCGCCCTCCTGATAGTAAGAGATAACGCATGACCGTTGCAGCGATACAAAAAACTTTGAGTAGCAAAACAAGGTCCAAGGAATTGCTGCTTTGACGCTCATTTCTTTGAGACATTTGATGGTTAGTCACAACAGCCCTGTAATTTCGCTAGTTGCAGTACCCTTCAACCCAGAACACAGCATTGTTTCCACACTACTCCTTGGCGGCAGAATATCTAGTTCTGCACTTATCTGGACGACCTCCTGCTAAGGAGATATTCACCGAGTATAACTCTGAATTATAAACTATTACACACACAACAGACAATTTCACTGATGCTTCATTCGTTAGAAAAAAAAATGTTGTAAATAAAAAGAAATAAATTAAATATACAGACAGCCCTGTTGGCTCATTGGTAGCATATCTGCCTTGAGAGCTGAAGGGCGTGGGTTCGATTCCCGCTCAGGACAAACATTTTATCTATCAACAAATGTTTGTTCTGTGTCTGGGTGTTCTGTATCGTATTATAAGTATGCATTTACAAAAAAAAAAGTATATATGTACGCTATCAGTTATCTGACTTCCATCACACAAGCTCTGCTTAGTTTGGGGCCTGATGGCGCTGTGTGTAATGTCCTACGATATTTATTTATTTTATATGAAGGCATAAAAAATTATATGCTGTACATTATTAAGCGTATGTTTTAAAACAACATAATTCAGTTGAAATGCTACAAATATTATTTTTTTCCTTCCCCAGGGTAAATTCATCCGTATTCACTTCGGCCCCTCTGGAAAACTGGCCGGTGCCGACATCGAGACCTGTAAGTAGTACTTTGAATTTTACTTTTCATCTTAATGGTTTTCAACTTGCTTATCCAAATTCTTAGTTCCGAGTAATGTACTTGCAATCTTATAAAGTTTTTTTGGTAGTAAACATTTATTTGTTTTGTTTGTAATTATAAAATAATGTCCCAGATCGTTTTTGGTATAATTAATTTTGGCCTAATAGTAATTTGTGCAGATGGTTTCTCTAGGTTCCTTTGCCACGTTCGATAAATTAATTACAATGAATTTACTTTTTCTCTCCAGACCTGCTCGAGAAAGCCCGTGTCATCTCCCAGCAGAGCTTGGAGCGTTCTTACCACATCTTCTACCAGATGATGTCTGGTTCCGTCCCTGGACTTAAGGGTGCGTATGAATCTGGCATCAGAACAGATCTGCTCTACGAATTCATGAAATTTGCCCACTGAACTTTATTTTGACTTATTTGTGTATAAGTAATAATATCGATCGGTCAAGCAATTATCATGATTTTGTAGTTTTAATTAATCTGATTCTAATTGTTTTCATTTTAAAGAAATCGTATGAATAAAGAAATTTAAATTTGTTTCGTCGACCATATAAATGGTATTGATGTCAATAATTTTGGCGAAATTTAATTTCAATGTTTAAGAATCTACATTGAAATTCATCTAGTTATTAAGCATTGGCTAGATGGAAAATATAGCTTACTTTAGAAGATGTCGTTTTTCAATAAATTTAAGTTCGAAAATATTTTGTTCTGCTTGGAGTTTATGATTTAAATGAATCAAATGAATGTCGGTGGTATGTCATGTTTGTTTTCATGGTTAGATTTCCAAACTGCCCAAATTTGAACCATTTTGAAAAACGACAATTGTTTTAATTTCATTGTGTATTTATTTGTCTGTAATATAAACATTATCAGATACACTAAAAATTGGACGATCCATACACAACACCGACTACATTCAGCACACTACAAAATTTATCTAAACAATGTTAATTTATTTGGCTTTTCAATATTTAGACATGTGTATGCTGTCAAATGACGTGTATGACTATAACATCGTCTCGCAAGGAAAAACTACAATCCCGAACGTAGATGATGGAGAGGAATGTACTCTTACTGACGTAAGTTCAGCCCTCGGGAACAGCAGGCTGTGGTGATCATTGTTTGTCGTCGACGGCGCGCCGCTAACCGGCACAGCCTCAATCCATCTCGTCTTATACTGACGGAGATACTCCTAGTATTAGTCCCTGATACCTTTAGACTTTGGGAAAGATGCATGTTTTTTAACGTTAGTACTAAGACACCAGTTATCAAACATGACTGTAATTGGTGTCGTTTTATAGCAATCTGCCTTTTGTCGAACGACGTCACGGACTACAACATCGTGTCGCAAGGCAAGACAGTTATTCCCGGCGTGGATGACGGCGAGGAAATGAAACTTACCGACGTGAGTCCAGAACGTGACTAGTTCAACTGGCTCAACTCATTTTCATCTTACCTTTCTCTACTCTTTAAGTTTCTACAAGCCATTTGCTAACCGCTTGCCGCTTAAGTCTGAGTGGAGGCTCAGTCTGCGCATGTATGTCAGAACGTTTTGGTGTTCACAGAAAAGACGATGCTTAGCTCCCGCACGTCGGACTATCCCCTCATAAGTCAAGGGAAGACACGTATACCTGGGATCAACGACGCTCTGGAGTTCGAACTGACGGTCGTAAGTTGCGAACCGCGCATGGAGCGTGCGTCTTGCCTCAGATATCCGTGCATTGGTCCCTGTTACACCAAAATTTCTGACAGACACGTGAAATGCCCGCTCCTTGCAAGAGTTCTAGGGCTTTTGCACAGGTTTTTATCACAGAACCGATGATTTGAACCCCGATCCAGCACCGCACAAACACAAACAAACTAATACGTTGACAGACATGGCACAAACAGGATCGATGACAGTGTTAGGGCTTCCAGGTTAATGCGGATAAAATATGTTCTTCATGGTTTTTGTTTATTTACATCAACAGATATGTGTCTGTTATCAAACGACATCTACGATTACCATAACGTCGCACAGGGTAAGATTACCATCCCCAACGTTGATGACGGCGAGGAATGTCTGTTGACCGACGTAAGTGATGAAAATTGGAAGAAGTTACAGTAGTCCGATTGATTGTCTGACGATAACAAACACTGTATTAGATATACAGAACAGTTATCGAACAAGAGAACCATTATATTGACCATAATGGATAGAGTTCAGAATATTACCCTAGAATACAATGCATTAGTTTGTGATGGCGATATGAAAATTATCTTCACCATAACATCCAAAAAAATTGGGTGACATTTTTGTATAGTATAGATACCAATGCCAAACCAAGACCAAATCAGCAAAATCAACTGAGCATCATTTTATAAAGTCACAAGTTGATGTAACTGTAACTTTTAAGACATAAATTACTGTTACATTATACCTAATGGCTTTAAGTAAAATGATAAAACTAGCGGTATGTTTAGCACCAAATCCCGCTCTAAAACGGCAAACCTGTGCACCAAACCCCAGACTCGAATTCCACCACGTGCTTGTTATTAACGCTTCTATTTTTGAAACTAACCTAGATTAAGACCATCAGGTAACTCAGTTACATTTTTCTATTTTTATCTAGTACAAAATAAAACTTCTTATGAGTTTCTTTCAGAACTAAACACTGTTTATGGTATAATTTTTCTCGTTTTGTAATTGTCTGCAAAATCTAGCTCTGGTGCTTTTGTATCACTGTTAATTTTTCTTACTGAGTATTGAAATATATGTTCATCTTTTTGTACATTAATTCGCTATAATTTTGCTCAATAGAGATCTCATAATAAATGCCTTTTTTAAGTCTTAATCCAAATTAATAAGTATTTGCTAATCTATTTTAAAAGTTGCACACATCATTTCATCGATAGCGATAATATAAAAAATATAATTATTAACATTTTTTTTCACTCTATAGCAAGCCTTCGACATCTTGGGCTTCACCCAGGAAGAGAAGGACAACGTATACAAGATCACCGCCGCCGTCATGCACATGGGTTGCATGAAGTTCAAACAGAGGGGTCGCGAGGAACAGGCTGAAGCCGATGGCACTGAGGTTTGTATCACTTCTATAAATACTTGAGTCCTTCTCAATCCTTTGTTACTTTTCCTGTTCTTAACGGTGACAAAAATCTTTGTTTTACATTATTTTCTTACTAATTATTTATTTATCTTCGTATTACAGGATGGCCAGAAGGTCGCCACCCTTCTCGGCTGTGACTGCGCCGACTTGTACAAGAACTTGTTGAAGCCCCGTATCAAGGTCGGAAACGAGTTCGTCACCCAGGGTCGTAACAAGGACCAGGTCACCAACTCCGTGGGTGCTCTCTGCAAGGGCATGTTCGATCGTCTCTTCAAGTGGCTCGTCAAGAAATGTAACGAGACCCTAGACACCAAGCAGAAGAGGCAGCACTTCATCGGTGTACTGGATATTGCTGGTTTCGAGATCTTCGACGTGAGTTTCTGGGCTGATGGGACTTAGGGACTTAGACCAAAAATGTGCAATAAAACATGAGTGTTTTTTGTGTGAGCACTCAATGAACAGTCTGCCTTGAATCAATGTTCAGAGAGCTGGCTAAAGCACAGAAGCCATCAGTAGCTTCAAATTTTTACTAAAAATAGAACATTTCTCTTTATATGAACCAGCCATATGATGTTTCATTACACATTTTTGCAAAACACTGTAAACTCTAATAATATGTATTTCTTTTAGGGTTAATTTTGCAGCAACTTCCATACTTCTAAATATGTTCTTTAGTTATAACTATATATTATTACAGATGTATCTATAATAATATTAATGCCACTTTACTTTCTTAGTTCAACGGTTTTGAACAACTTTGCATTAATTTCACCAATGAGAAACTTCAACAATTCTTCAACCATCACATGTTCGTACTCGAACAAGAAGAATACACCAAAGAGGGCATCCACTGGGAGTTCATTGATTTCGGAATGGACTTGCTCGCCTGCATTGATCTTATCGAGAAGGTACACCGAAAGTCCGATACTCTCGGTTGGGATCTACTAGAAGAGTCCCACTATGTGTTCGGTTTTCAGCAGAAATCCCGCTAACTAATTTGGTGGTCGTAGTATAGTTTTTAGACGTGTTACTAACTCTGTTTTGTTCTATCATCTCTCAACTGGGCTTTCTGTTATATACAAAAGTACAACGGTTTCGAGCAACTCTGCATTAACTTCACCAACGAGAAGCTCCAGCAATTCTTTAACCACCACATGTTCGTACTCGAACAAGAAGAGTACAAGAAAGAGGGTATCAACTGGACTTTCATCGATTTCGGAATGGACTTGCTCGCTTGTATCGATCTGATCGAGAAGGTAATGGTCAAAGTAGTTGTCTGCCCCATCAACGCTGGGAGCAGTCCTGACGGGGTTGTGTTGTCCTTCGTCAATATAAATATATGGATATAATCTCGAGCCAGAAGTGACGGGCTCAGTCGTGTCCTTAGGGCCAGAATAGACGGGTCCGGTTCCAGGGTTTGTTAGGGCTACCTAACTGTGGAATGAGATCCACAGCCACTATCCTTTACCTTACCCTTATTTTTAACATTCATTCCCTGCAGTTCAACGGTTTTGAACAACTCTGCATTAACTTCACCAACGAGAAACTACAGCAGTTCTTTAACCATCACATGTTTGTGTTGGAACAAGAGGAGTACCAGCGCGAAGGCATCGAATGGACATTCATTGACTTTGGCATGGATCTCCAAAATTGCATTGACCTTATAGAAAAGGTATAAATGGCGACAAAGCAACATGAACGCTTGCCTCACGCCATTTGAGTCCTCAAATATCGTTTATCAAAATTACTAATTGATTATTTTTTTACTTTAATTGAAATAAATTCTAATCGGCAAGAACGACTTTATTTGAGTGACTCTTCAATGCTGCTGGTTGTGTTTACGTGTGATTTTCTTCGTGTGTATTTTCTACTATCTCTTGTAATAATATATCAGACCTTTCAGGACAAGCGTACACACAGTCTTTATGAACTATTTAGTAGTCTAATGAGATATCGATTATTTTTTACATGTTGTTCGCGATGCAGATGAACGGGTTTAATCAGCTATGTATTAACTTTACCAACGAACGATTGCAACAGTACTTTAACCATTTCATGTTCGTCCTAGAACAAGAGGAGTATGAAAGAGAAGGGATCAAATGGGAATTCATAGATTTCGGTATGGACCTCCAACCGACAATTAATCTAATAGAAAAGGTATTAGAGGTGTAAAGTTTATAGCTTGATGGCATAGGGGCGCGATTCGCGAGGCTTCGAGCTAAAGTCATAGCCTGCAACCGCAAGTAAACATGGCTGCAACCCTACCCTGCCCCGGTAACGTAGGCCCTTAGCGACAATATCGCTTGATCCATACACTCATTTCAATCAAGCGAAGCTATTGCAATTATCAAAGTCAGTAATATTGTAGATACTGATAAACATTCTACATCAAGCTACCGCGATTTAAATACATTCGTAAATACACTGTCCTAGTTAGGTTTTGCACAGTTTCAGTGCTTTCAATTTGATAACATTAAAATAATTTCAGCTTCATAATTTATTTTGATAGATATGGAAACTTAATATTTTGCAACGCATTTTGCAAGTAAGCTTTAATTTTGTTCAATATCATATTAGTTGATTACTACGCATATAAAGAAAATAATGCTTTTTACGCATTTTCTGATACATTTTCGATCCGAGCCAATAATAATAATTTGAATAGTTCAAACGGTTTTAGAATTTCTACCTAAAAAGCACGGCACTACTACTGCTACAATACACACTATCTGTTTGCATGATGCTTTTAAGACTTAACGCATAACATACACATATTTTTTTATATTGTATCAAAAATTGAGTAGTAAAAAATCTCCCCGAACTCAGAGTTTATGTATAGCATATTTCAAGTTTTTTTTTTCATTACATAAAATAATACTAAATTCATTCCTTAAAATAACTTCAAATATTAGATTTCAAAAGACCTAAATGTAATTTTTGAAAAGCTGTATAGTACATGATATTTCGTCACGTACGCATACTAATCTCGCTGGTACGATTCCAGCCTATGGGTATCCTCTCCATTCTTGAGGAAGAGTCTATGTTCCCGAAAGCCACCGATCTGACCTTCGTTGAGAAGTTGAACAACAACCACTTGGGCAAGTCTGCTCCCTACCTGAAGCCCAAGCCTCCCAAGCCTGGTTGCCAAGCCGCTCACTTCGCCATTGGTCACTACGCCGGTAACGTAAGTATCTTAATAGTAAACATTTACATCATCATTTGTTTAAAAATCTATAACAAGTTCCAAATTGAAAAAAAATATTACTCCAACAATAATACCATCTTCGACATCAACCATCATCTTGTGATAGAAGACTACTGACTAATCCTTATATTCATTATAATAGGTCGGCTATAACATCACTGGATGGCTTGAGAAGAACAAGGACCCCCTCAACGACACCGTCGTTGATCAGTTCAAGAAGAGTCAGAACAAACTCTTGATCGAAATCTTCGCTGACCATCCTGGTCAGTCTGGTGACGCCAGTGGTGGTGGCGGTGGCAAGGGTAAGTGTCAATTTAATCTACCTACAAACTCTATTTACAAATTTTATAAAATTAAAATTCTTAATCAATTTATTTATCCCAGTCAAGACCTTATTTAGCAATGTGACGTCGTCAAAACTACAGGTATCATGAGCTGTAATACTTCAACTGTGAACATACTTCTGCATCAAGACTCAACTCTTCTCATTTTCATTATTTTCTATGAACGCCAACATTGAGTCACTAATTACTTCAATGACTCTACCATCTACTTTCTTAAATATATCTTTCATATTTACATAGAAATAGAACAATGGAACATTGAAAAACTCTGGAAATAGATTTGCATTTTTATTCTCATACGTTTATTTTTAACGAATTTAAGGCGCTGGTGGCAAGCGCGCTAAGGGGTCTGCTTTCCAGACTGTATCATCACTCTACAGGGTAAACTGATACACATAAAAGACTCGCTTCTGTGTCTTCCACGTAGCTTTTCTGTCATCTGTCTACTGCTTTAAGGCTGGCGCCGATCGTGCGTGTATGTGCGCTGTATGATGTGCCCGCTCGCTTAGGCCCAGCCTCGCACGCTTTCATGAATGTCCTGCCCATCAATGTATAGTTTACAGCACAGCTCATGTCACCAACAGTGTCGCAGATGTTTTGTCCTCGATTATTGTCCCAATTGTCTATGTCCATAGTGACGTACTTGTGATTGTCCTTGTACTAATCAATGCGTGTTAATGTGCGTACATAGGCGGTCGCGGTAAGAAGGGCGGTGGTTTCGCTACTGTCTCCTCCGCTTACAAGGTATTACATGATTTCGAAGTGTTTTAGGTGATTTTGTTTTACTGTGGTCACCATTACCGATGTAGAACAAAACTACTATGTAGCCCTACATCGCGTGATTTTGGATACTTATCATTTATCATTTGTTGTAGATCAGTTACTGACAAGAGAATTTTACCACCAACTCTCACCCATTCATAATAATATTTTTGAACTTTAGATTCCATCACTATCATCCATAGACACACAACAACATACTTACATTGTGTGTCAATGTTTTGAAATTAAAGCAGTGATGTTGTTTACTCAAAAACACATTCTACGTTCTCTGCCGAGTGAGATTTAACATGCTTGTTTTTGTGATTTTATGTTTTAACCACAGTTTTGTGTATTTCAATGTTTGACCATCATTCATTAAAATACTTCTGGTTTATAGCATCTCATTGAATGTGGCTTTTTATGTTTATATCAATAGTTTTTTTATGCGATGTGATCTATCTACATTCACATTGCCTATAAAAACTCTGAACGAAAACTGACAAATTGTAATTTTTTACTGCTTTTAATACTCTCACCTAAAAAATGAAAACAAAACTGACCAAACTTCTTCCCACAGGAACAACTTAACAACCTCATGACCACCCTGAGGTCTACCCAACCTCACTTCGTACGTTGTATCATCCCCAACGAGTTGAAGCAGGCTGGTAAGTCATGATTTAATTCACCATCTTTACTTAGCTTACCTGAACATGTGGACTGGAAACGATTAAAGCATCTCTTTATCTTATTGAACTGTTCTGAAATCTTTTGTCTGTCAGATTATAAAGTAAAATTTGGGTCTCTGCAAATATTATGACTTCCCTTGGAAGGATTAATATATAAAACGACTGTTTGATTATTAACATAAGCTACGTTGCACACGTTTCATTTGTCTTCTTTTGTAAACATATGTGTCCTTCCTGTGCACAGGTCTCATCGACTCTCACCTTGTGATGCACCAGCTCACCTGTAACGGTGTGCTTGAAGGCATCCGTATTTGCCGTAAAGGTTTCCCCAACAGGATGGTCTACCCCGACTTCAAACTCCGGTAAGTTCGCGTCTACGTAAACAAGTCCATAAAAATCTATTCTAGAGTCGTCCTACTCATCCGGGAAGTATTTATGAAATACTGAATCATCAAACAGGCACTTTATTTTCATATCAATGGGTTAAATTTATTTTGACATGACTATATTTTTGGATGAAGTCTAAACAAAATTCTTTCTACTCTGGAATATTCGCCTTGATTTTATTTTTGTATTGCACCTGATGACGTCAGTTGAACATTCATGCAACTGAGTAACAGTTTCTAATTTTAATTGTTCGATTAGCTACTCGCCACCAAACAGGAGTTTCCTAGCAGAAGAATATGGACAACGATTTTAATATTTTTTATTACTTAAAAACAGTTACATGATTCTTGCGCCCGCCATCATGACAGCTGAACCTGATCCTAAAAACGCGGCTGCCAAGTGTTTGGAATCCGTTGGACTCGATCCCGAAAGCTATCGTATTGGCCACACTAAGGCAAGAACCTGGTACCACCCGTCTGTGGTGACAGCATGACACACAGGAACTTAGAACGACTCTAGAGAGTACAGTTCGTTTGAACCCTTTGAATGTTATCATCCAAATTTAATTACCCAACCCGAACATTGTATCATCAGAAGAACCCAGTAGTTTGTTGGCGTGTTTGGAAATATATTTTGACATATCGACATTACCAACTGCAACGTTTTGAAACAGAATATGCTTTATTTCTAAAACGTTGTTGAATCGTCATGCTCCCCCCTGTTTTAGGAGTAGCCCATTCCTCGAGGTTCCCGTGTACACATAAGATACCAAATACATCGTATCTGTTATATTTACGTATAAAACTGTGTATGAAATCAGTCCCTCATTGTGTGTCCATATTTGATAATATAGTTACAAGATCCTGGCCCCTCAAGCAGCGGAAAAAGAATCCGATCCTAAGAAGGTCGCTCAAGTGATCCTGGAAGCTACCGGTTTGGATCCCGAGTCCTACCGTCTCGGCCACACCAAGGCATGTTTGAGCAGAAGTAGTTAGCCGATTGCGCCGGCGACCCCAACACACCGCTCGGGTCGCTCGGTTTTTGTACGCTTGTTGAATTATCCAGCACCAAATGAGACCGGTGTCATAATTTAACTTACTCGTAGATATATCTACCTATGTAGACTGCTTACCCTAGAGAGTCCAAGCTACTAGACTCTCGTGTTTACTCCTCACCCTGTGTCCTTAACCCTACACACGTTTTACATTTATACACCACTGTTATATTTTTTGTGCTTTACGAACGCAGATACAAAATTCTGTGCCCGAACCTCGTCAAAGAGCCCATTACACCAGAGAAAGCCACCGAGAAAATTCTCGAACATACCGGCTTGGATTCGGAGTCTTTCAGGCTCGGAAAGACTAAGGTAGATGCGAAAGCATGTAACACGAAACACGATCTACATTCTTCCTTACTATCTATGCATGATAATATAACGTCTATTTTTATTTCCTGTCTATCTTTTAAATCTTCATGTGTGACTGTCTGTTCCGCTTTACTAACCATGAATTTAATTAGAAAAAGTTTTTACCATCCGGTTTAAATGCTTTGATGAAAACATGTTGTATGGAATTAATCGCTAAAGTGTGCGAAGCAAGCGACCCCCTGACACTAACTTATA
Source organism: Biston betularia (assembly GCA_905404145.2). Lineage (NCBI taxonomy): Eukaryota > Metazoa > Arthropoda > Insecta > Lepidoptera > Geometridae > Biston > Biston betularia. Next base: position 13,220,573 of record FR989876.1, read on the forward strand.
CGAGCAGGTGTTCTTCCGCGCTGGTGTCCTGGGTCAGATGGAGGAGCTGCGTGACGACAGGCTGTCCAAGATCGTGTCTTGGCTCCAGGCCTACATCCGTGGTTACTTGTCCCGTAAGGAGTACAAGAAGCTGCAGGAACAGAGGTAAGAACAAAAGTCCTTGTTTGGACACACCTGGTTCATGTTCAAATTGTCGCCCGGAATCGGAGTTTCATGTTTTTTTTCCAAACAGGCTCGCCCTCCAAGTTGTCCAGCGCAACTTGCGCAAATACCTGCAACTCCGCACCTGGCCCTGGTGGAAGATGTGGCAGAAGGTCAAGCCCCTCCTCAACGTCACCCGCATCGAGGACGAGATCGCGGTACGTATCCATCGCCACTTCGATATTAAAATGATCGAACACTCTGACCTGGTACCGCAGAGTAGGCGCATGATTCAGGAACCGTAAATAGATCGGACCGCGCCCACCTGTCGGTTACGCGACACCGCAGCACCTGCTGCGCCATTTGTGGAGTCCGGCCGCCCGCGCCCACCGCCGCCGCCCCGCGCGTTTTCTCCAGCGGGGGCGTGCGGGGGCGACTCACCCGCTGGAGAACTCCAGCGCTCAGTAGCGGAGCGGTCGGCGGCGCGCGCACCACCCTTCCCGACTCGAACGAACCGACACATTTGCATTCCTATTTTTTGTATTTATGTTTTGAATAAATAAACCGACCATGGCGGAAGTTCATATAAGCGAGTGGAACGGAGTGATGAGTGAAGCTATATTGCAGAAACTCGAGGAGAAGGCAGCCAAGGCCCAGGAGGCTTTCGAGAAGGAAGAAAAGCTGCGCAAGGAGGTTGAGGCTCTTGCCAACAAGCTCCAGGAGGAGAAGACCGACCTGCTCTCCAAACTGCAGGGCGAACAAGGCTCGCTCTCCGAGACTCAGGAGCGCGCCAACAAGCTGCAGGCGCAAAAGGCTGACCTCGAGAACCAGCTCAGGGTGAGTCATAATTTAACACCAATGCTTTAGAAAAATAATTATTTACGACTCTCACTTCCACTTCGAGTTAATACCACTCATAAGTGAAGATTCATATCGTGATATTGTTTTATATGCGTAACGGGAACTGAAATAGCTGTATATATTCGGGTCGTGAAAATTTCGCTTGAAGAATCCACGGTTAATGAGTGTTACTAATTAAACGAGATGAAATCTCGTACCTTAGATAAACATCGTGCGGAAGGTATGCCGCGACCCAAATTAGTAGATGCCCACGTTGCTTACAATGTTGCGAATCACCTCGCAGCGGGCTCTCTTGACGTGATTCTTTAAATAAACAACGATTTTGTTTATACGGAAAATAGTTCGAAGAGTTAAAAATACTTCGTGCGTCTGCAGGTTGCATGATTTTATTGCAAACCGCCGATTGTTGATTACGTGCCGATAGACATAAACCAGATACGAACAATAAAAGTTATCTGCCTACGTACCTGATCTAACGAATCGAACGAAACTAATGACATTATTTTATTTTAGGACACCCAAGACCGCCTTACTCAGGAGGAAGACGCCCGCAACCAGCTGTTCCAGGCTAAGAAGAAGCTCGAACAGGAAGTTTCCGGCCTGAAAAAGGACGTCGAGGACCTTGAGCTGTCGGTCCAGAAGTCCGAACAGGACAAGGCCACCAAGGACCACCAAATCCGCAACTTGAACGACGAGATCGCCCACCAGGATGAGCTTATTAACAAGTTGAACAAGGAGAAGAAGCTCCAGGGCGAGACCACCCAAAAGACCGCCGAGGAGCTCCAGGCCGCCGAAGACAAAGTCAACCACCTCAACAAGGTTAAGCAGAAGCTCGAGCAGACCCTCGACGAGCTTGAGGACTCTCTTGAGCGCGAGAAGAAACTGCGCGCCGATGTTGAGAAGCAGAGGAGGAAGGTTGAGGGCGATCTTAAGCTCACCCAGGAAGCCGTCTCCGACCTCGAGCGCAACAAAAAGGAGCTCGAACAGACCATCCAGCGCAAGGACAAGGAAATCTCTTCCCTCACTGCCAAGCTCGAGGACGAACAGTCCCTTGTCAGCAAGCTCCAGAAGCAGATCAAGGAGCTGCAAGGCCGCATCGAGGAACTCGAGGAAGAGGTCGAGTCCGAACGCCAGGCGCGTGCTAAGGCCGAGAAGCAGCGCGCCGACCTTGCCCGCGAGCTTGAAGAGCTGGGCGAGCGTCTTGAAGAGGCTGGTGGTGCCACCTCCGCTCAGATCGAGCTCAACAAGAAGCGTGAGGCCGAGCTCAGCAAGCTGCGCCGTGACCTCGAGGAGGCCAACATTCAGCACGAGTCCACCCTCGCTAACCTCCGCAAGAAGCACAACGATGCCGTTGCTGAGATGGGCGAGCAGCTCGACCAGCTCAATAAGCTTAAGGCTAAGTGAGTAACGTTATATTTCTATCGCTATTCTAAAATGATTCACTAGATTAGTCATCGACGATCGAAAGCCGCAGACTGCACGTGCGGTTTTATAGAGTGATCTGTTTCGGAAATTAAGCCGAAAATAAGTTTAGAATCTTTTTATTGACCGTAATGCAAAATTCAGGGCCGAGCATGACCGGGCGTCTTGCTACAGCGAGCTAAACAACACGCGCGCGGCTGTAGATACAGTCGCCAGGGAGAAGGTATCATGTCGTCCGAAGACGCATGTCGCACGGGGTGCCCCTGCATGGAACCGACATCTACCGCGAGACATGCACAGTTGCACACAAGACAAAGATCCACTTTACCGATCCCGATAGGCCTCAATAGATAATAATTTATTGTTATCGATGGAGAACTAAAACTTTATCTAATATTTTATCCATTCAGGGCTGAGAAAGAGCGCTCTCAATACTTTAGCGAAGTCAATGACCTTCGTGCGGGTGTCGACCACTTGTCCAACGAAAAGGTACAAAAAGATGAAAGGATTATGTTGTGGCCTCAGCCCTTGTAGGGCAGACATCGCTTCGCAGCTTATCGCAGATTAATGGACGATATCTATATAGCCAACACAAGACATCAAAACACATAACAAATATCCATTTTAAATTATTAACCCCTTAAAATATATAAATAACACCTAAAATTTGTTTACTGCATTCATTAAATTAATTTTTATAAAGCAGCAAGGAAGCTAACACAGCTTTTTGTTTTCAATTTGATAAGTTTGCAAAATAATACTAATATTCAGTACAATAATTAAAAAAAAGCATTTTTTACTTCAGCATGAAATAGATGATAGCCACATAACCAAATGTTGATCACTAACCAGAACATTTTTTTATTGATATCACTGGCCTTATTTGATCGCTTTATGACACTGACTGAAATAATTGAAAAAATAAACACTAATACAGCACAGTCAATTCTCTGAACATTCCTAAAAGTACACTGCAGTTACATGCTACTCGTGTATTGCCTCAGATCTGTAAAATCATATATTCACAATAACTTATACGAACGCAGGCTGCCCAGGAGAAGATCGTCAAGCAGCTGCAGCACCAGCTCAACGAGGTTCAAAGCAAGGCTGATGAAGCCAACCGCACCCTCAACGACCTGGATGCCGCCAAAAAGAAGTTGTCTATCGAGAACTCCGACCTGCTCCGCCAGCTGGAGGAGGCTGAGTCTCAGGTCTCGCAGCTTTCCAAGATCAAGGTGTCGCTCACCACCCAACTCGAGGACACCAAGAGGCTCGCCGACGAGGAAGCTCGCGTATGTATAACATCACATTATCGAAACATTTATTTCATTCTTATAGGAAACGACTGTTGACTAACATTTGTTGTTGTTATAGGAACGCGCTACCCTCCTTGGCAAGTTCCGCAACTTGGAACACGACCTGGACAACATCCGCGAACAGGTCGAAGAGGAGGCCGAAGGCAAGGCTGACCTGCAACGCCAGTTGTCCAAGGCCAACGCCGAATCCCAGCTGTGGCGCTCCAAGTACGAGTCCGAGGGTGTTGCCCGCTCCGAGGAGCTCGAGGAAGCCAAGCGCAAACTCCAAGCCCGCCTCGCCGAAGCCGAGGAAACCATTGAGTCCCTCAACCAGAAGGTTGTTGCCCTCGAAAAGACCAAGCAGCGCCTGGCCACCGAGGTCGAGGATCTGCAGCTCGAGGTCGACCGCGCTACCGCTATCGCCAACGCTGCCGAGAAGAAGCAGAAGGCCTTCGACAAAATCATCGGAGAATGGAAGCTCAAGGTTGATGACCTCGCCGCTGAGCTCGACGCCAGCCAGAAGGAATGCCGCAACTACTCCACCGAACTGTTCCGTCTCAAGGGAGCATACGAAGAAGGCCAAGAGCAGCTCGAGGCTGTTCGCCGCGAGAACAAGAATCTCGCCGACGAAGTCAAGGACCTGCTCGACCAGATTGGCGAAGGTGGTCGCAACATCCACGAGATCGAGAAGGCCAGGAAACGTCTAGAAGCCGAGAAAGACGAGCTCCAGGCTGCGCTTGAGGAGGCTGAGGCTGCCCTCGAACAGGAAGAGAACAAGGTCCTGCGCGCTCAGCTCGAGCTGTCCCAGGTCAGACAAGAGATCGACCGTCGCATCCAAGAGAAGGAAGAAGAGTTCGAAAACACGCGCAAGAACCACCAACGTGCCCTCGACTCCATGCAGGCTTCCCTCGAAGCCGAGGCTAAGGGCAAGGCTGAGGCCCTGCGCATGAAGAAGAAGCTCGAGGCCGACATCAACGAGCTCGAGATTGCTCTCGACCACGCCAACAAGGCCAACGCTGAAGCCCAAAAGAACATCAAGCGCTACCAGGCCCAAATCAAGGACCTCCAGACCGCGCTCGAGGAGGAACAGCGTGCCCGCGACGATGCCCGCGAACAGCTTGGAATCTCGGAGAGACGCGCCAACGCACTCCAGAACGAGCTGGAAGAGTCCCGCACACTACTGGAACAGGCCGACCGCGCTCGCCGCCAGGCAGAGCAAGAGCTGGGTGACGCGCACGAGCAGCTCAACGAACTGTCTGCACAGGCCGCATCACTGTCTGCTGCCAAGAGGAAACTCGAGTCCGAGCTCCAGACCCTTCACTCCGACCTCGACGAGCTCCTCAACGAGGCTAAGAACTCTGAGGAGAAGGCCAAGAAGGCAATGGTTGACGCCGCTCGCCTCGCTGACGAGCTCCGCGCTGAACAGGAACACGCTCAAACACAGGAGAAACTCCGCAAGGCTCTTGAACAACAGATCAAGGAACTGCAAATCAGGCTCGACGAGGCTGAAGCTAACGCGCTCAAGGGAGGCAAGAAGGCCATCCAGAAACTGGAACAGAGAGTCAGAGAGCTCGAAAATGAGCTCGACGGCGAACAGAGGAGACACGCTGACGCACAGAAGAACCTCCGCAAATCAGAAAGACGTATCAAGGAGCTCAGCTTCCAGGCCGAAGAGGACCGCAAGAACCACGAGCGCATGCAAGACCTCGTCGACAAACTGCAGCAGAAGATCAAGACCTACAAGAGGCAGATTGAGGAGGCAGAAGAGATCGCCGCCCTCAACTTGGCCAAGTTCCGCAAGGCGCAACAGGAGCTCGAGGAAGCCGAAGAGAGGGCAGACCTCGCCGAACAAGCCATCAGCAAGTTCCGTGGCAAGGGACGCGCGGGATCCGCCGCAAGAGGAGTCAGCCCGGCGGTAAGTTGTCACTATGCTTTTTAAACTTAATAATTAATGAACTAGCGACTTCGTAGCAACTAAACTCTGCTTCTTTTCGTTTAGGCGTCCATTAAAGGGCGTCCCTAAATCAGCACTGGAGACAATGTAAGTTGGCAACTTTCCGTTGCACGCTCCCCAGAGCACCGAGAACAGTGATGGGTCCTCGTTTATATAGAATAGTACCTTTGAGTTTACCCTTAGTTGTTGAGTTGAGACGTCAACCCTCCTGGGCATGGAACTTGAGTCGCATGCATCCTGCACGGCGTTGTCCGCTCGAGGCGCTCGGCTGTATACTGACCTGTGTCTTTGTGTTTCAGCCCCAACGCTCGCGCCCCGCCTTCGGCGACGGTTTTGGCACCTTCCCACCTAGGTTCGACCTGGCGCCCGAAGATTTCTAAACGTTCCACTACAAAAACAAAAAACGGACTGTACAGATTTTTCGTTGAATATGTAACTTTTTATACATGTTAGCAGTGTTACGGAAGCGTGAAACGAGAAACTGTAAAATTTTTTGTAAGCCAAATGAAAAAAATATACACTGTTAGGATCTACGTCTTTTTACGAAAGGATATTTTGTAACTTGTTGATATTTATTTATATTATTTATTACCGTGGAGTATGTATCGAGCGAGAGAGGGCGGCGCGCACGCTGCGGCCGCGCTTGTACCCTGAGACACACCCCCCACCCCCGCACCGCACCGCACCGCGCGCGCCTCCCTCGCCGCTACATTTGACATCTAATAAAGCGATATCGTTGTCATAAAATACTTTAAACCTTGACGTTTTATTTATTTAGTTGATACAAAACTACTCCTCATTAGTAATAGGTAGGTATACATATGCATAGGTATAGGTGGTCATATACTTTACTTACCTATAGACAACTCTTTCTATAATCTGAAAATTAAACTAGGTAAAAACACACATCAAAACTTATCAATAGGATTGGAACTCAGGAAAATGAAACAACATACATGTTTTAAATCTTAAATACTTATATTACAATCTAGAAGCTAAATTATTTACATGATCACATTTTAACATTGAAACCGATAAACGTTCAGCTCCATAGTTTTAGGAAAGCTACCTGGACCAACATAATCCACAGGAAGCCCTTCACCACGAAGGCACTGTTGTCTACCGGTTCAGGTAACCTATACTCCATACTACAGAACTCTAGATCAGCCGACTTGAATACTTCGAACTTCTCCTGGAATTGTTGCCAAGTGCAACCTTCAAGGGGGCACAGCTCAGTTTCCTTCTCGTTGATAAACAGCTGGACTTTGTACGTCTGGCTACCAGATACCTCGCACCTAAAATTTGAAACGCATCATTAATTAGTTGCATGATTTATTTGATATGCAGACATTGTATCGTAGCGATGATAGCTCAGTGATTAGCGTCGTAGTTCACACGTTGAATGGCATGGGTTTATACACCAACAATGAGCTTGAGCCGCCTTTCAAAGGAAACATCGTAAAAAAGTCATAGCATGGTGGTAGGGTATGTTCTAGTACTCAGCTGTCTAGCTAAAATCTGACAAGTACCTAACGTCACGTTCTGGCAGCCTCACTTAAGAGCCAGTTCCATTCCAGGTTAGGTGTGCTTTACCATCTTCGAGCACACCGTCACTTAATAACAGGTGAGCTGTGGTCAAACAACAATCTTAAAAAAAAGACAAGAATCTTGAATGAATTCAAAATTTCTATTAGTTATTAATAATTCTAGAATAATAGATAGGGTTTGAATACACACGAAGGTATACATTTAAGATAGATGTGGTGTTTCTACGTATCTGCCAGCGCAGTTCCCGTTCCCGTGAGAACACAGGGATAAAAAGTACCCGTAGTCACCCGGGGATGGCGTAGCTTCCCAACGGTGAAAGAATTTTTGAAATCGTTCTAGTAGTTTCGGAGCCTATTTATTACAAACAAACAGTCAAATCTTTCCTCTTTATAATAGTATGGATAGAATAATTAGTATCTATTATTATTTTTAAATAGACAAGGAAAGGTGTGATCGTAGACGGCAAACACACAAAATATATTAACTTTAATGCAAAAAAAATTTGAAAAAATTTTTTAGACTTCTTTTTGCAACTAGTAATTTGCCTGTAACATTATTGTTATTATATATAGCCAATGAATATTACTGATTACTGATTTTCGTAGATATATGATACCTTTCGTCAGCGTGACATGTCAAAAGTTGGTTTGACTTTATGACGAGATAAAAATAGTAATAATCTAAGATTTTATCTAATCAGGTTCACTCATCGATTTGATGTACCGACGAGTGGTTCAATGTGTCTACTTATCAGCTTAGGTAGGCTTGTAGGAATTATTGGATCGATCCTATCCGATATTAAATCAGTATAATTTTGGTAATGAGCCTGTTTTAGCATGGATAGCATGATTAGTTAAACTATCCCACTAATATTATAAATGTGAAAGTTTGGATGGATGGATGGATGTTTGTTACTCTTTCACGCAAAAATTACTTACCGATTTGAATGAAATTTGGCATGGAGGTAGCCGAGACCCTGGATTAACACATAGGGTACTTTTTTATCTGAGCTGGGGTCAAACACCTAGCCTCTCAACCAGTGGCGGCCTTAGGGGTGGCAAGCAGGGCAACCGCACGGGGCCTCGCTCTTGTAGGGGCCTCGCGTCCTCGTAGAAAAAAGTCTTTACCATATATACGCCTCGCACTTAACAAACCGCTTAATCGCTTATATGGTTAACAAAATAAACACCAAACCTGTTCAAAACAGCAATAATGTTAACAGAGAAGGCTCCAATGGAACTGGTTCTCCAAAGTCTGTTAGGGTTCCTGTAGGATGCTTGGATCTCTGCGTCTTTGAAAACCCCCATGGCGCAGTAGACCATCTCAAGCATCGTGTCGTGAGTGAAGTAGGAGACGACTTTCTTCCCCTGCCCGCTTACTGCGGCTTCAAAGTTCTCGTAGAGGTCTTTTAACGGTGGGCCTCCAAGATTTACGTTAACCTGTAAGTTAAAAAATTAAAATCCCACTAATATTATAAATGTAAAAGTTTGGATGGATGGATGTATGTTTGTTACTTTTTCACGCAAAAACTACTGAACGGATTTAGATTAAATTTGGTATGGAGGTAGCTGAGACCCTGGATTAACACATAGGTTAATTTTTATCCCGAAAACGTGTAGCGAGTAACACCGCGGGACTCAGCTAGTTTATAATTCTACTAATAATAGTATGTAAGAATGATACACGCCTTTCCAGGTTCAAGATGATAAAGCACGCATACCACCACCACCCCCACCAGCACCAGCTTTATCATCTTCGACCAAACAGTCACTTAACATGAGGTGAGCTATGGTCAAGCTATAAATATAATATAACATAAATAAATAAATATAAAATAAAATAAATATAAAATATAGACGCTGGGTGGAAATTGCCGCCTAAGCTTGTTATTTGTTATTATTATTCCGTAAGCTATGGATCTCTGAGTCTGAAATAAAATTTATTATTATTATTATAAAAAAAATCGTCAACTTACCCAAGATCCATAACCGTTCCGGTAGTAATGTCTGACGTCGTCTCTGTACTCCAGGACCTCCAGGTCCTGGTTGGAGAAGGCGGCGCACCAGGGCGACTGGTGGACTTCCGTCCAGGAGCGGTCGAACCGGCAAATCTCATAGAACGCGTAGATGTCGTCTGCACTTAGCTGGGTACTGATACCCAAACGCTGCTGTACTGCATTGCGGACCTGAGTGAATTTTAAACATTTCTAAGTTAGTGTAGCAAGCAAGGCAATCTTATTCAAAAAATCAAAAATTTAAAACACAGTAACAGCATGCCAAATTTCGACTTGATCAGACTTGTGGAAATTGTTCACATCCCTTCACGATTTGAAATTTGTCATAGTGTGTAGTATTCTACTATTCAAACCCTTTCATTTGATACCAATATTGAGGGAGTTGTGAAAAAACACGTAATCCGCCATTTTGTAGTGGCGGCCATCTTGGAGCGATTTTCATGAAAAAGCTAAGAACACTCCCAACTAATTCAGCTTTCCAACAAAAAAAAATAAAATCAAAATCAGTTCATCCATTCGGGAGCAACGATGCCACACACATAGACACGTCAAACTTATAACACCCCGTCGTTTTTGCGTTGGGGATTAACAATTCATCTAGTAAGTCATAACTTTTTATATCCTTATTGTAAATATTTTCTTAACAAATACAAAATCCTGCTCCATTATCTAAGAACTGGCTAGTCAAAAATCAAATCACAGATACGTTCAATTAATCATTGGAATATGCCTCTTCATATTAAAATGAACTTGAGCTGCCTTTTCAATCCTGTTCAATCTATAGCCAAGCACTTAATAGTGTGTTTCGGTAGCCTCACTGGAGAGCAAGTTCCAAATACAAATACAAATATTTTTTTGATACCATCAATGTTACAAGTCAATTCACAATTTCAAATACGTACGTATGTCATTACAAAAAAATATTGTCAATATAAAAATACTGATAATATATCAATTCCAGACTTATAGTCTTATAGACTGTATAGATTTATTCCTTGGGCACGTTTTACCATCTTCGACGACATCATTACTTAACATTAGGTGAGCTGCGGACAAACACCCAGCCTGCCAACCATTAAAAAAAAAGTTACTTATACAATTCATGAAAAGAATTCGAGTATAAAAGGCCGTTAATGATCTATTGGCATATGACTATGATTATGCAAATATCTCTTACAGCGATGAACTCCGCCGTGTTGTAGTACGCTTCCATCTGGTCATCCAGCAGCTGGCTAGATTTCACCGTCTCTTGATACCGGTCACAGTTTTCGTAAGGCTGAAACAATCACACATTATTTGAATCTGTAAATACTTGTCAAAAGGATCCTAGATCCCACGACACAGGACACCCTAGCGTGGGATCCAGGGCGTACTAATACCATATTATATGTATAGTAATTACTTCATTTTTTATTTTGTTACTCGGATTGTTATTCGGATATTATGAACTGAAGACAAAATTAAAAAAGTTATTTAATTATTTTTTTTAGATATTTCATCATCATCATCATCATTTCAGCCGTAGGACGTCCTCTGCTGGACATAGGCCTCCCCCATTGACTTCCACAAAGACCGGGTGGAAGCGGTTCGCATCCAGCGCGTTCCTCCTTTTCGTTCTTTGTATTTTTGTCTTTGTGCTATTCATTTGTTTTTGCGTGATGGTAAGGTATTTTCTAGTACGTACTAGGCTGGTAGCTACCACCCTCAAGTTAAAAATCTGCCGCCTAGCATCTAATTGCTTGATAAAATCAAAGGTGTGTTCCGGCGGCCTCACTTGAGAGCCACTTCAGTTCCAGGCTAGGTGTGCTTTATCATCTTCGACCACACCTTCACTTAACATCAGGTGAGTTGTGGTCAAACAGCTAGCCTGCCAACCATAAAAAAAACTCACCCGGATTATGTCATCCCTTTCTCTTTGAGTATCAGGAGCCACGTTCAGGTCGGTGCCTTCAGTCAGTCCATGTACGAACGCGATGGCACTGGTGATAGTTCTCTGCTCGTTAGTGGGCCGGAAGTAGTAGTCACTTTCGGAACCTTGGAGCAGATGAGGGTATTTCTCCCGCAGCCTGGAGGCGATGTCGTAGAGCTCTTCATAGCCGGTTCCAGTGAGGAAGGACTGGGAAACCTCTAAGGTGTTGTTCCAAGCCCATTTTTGGAAGTTCTGTATGTCCTACAAAGTTAAAATAAATGTAAACAATATTAAGGTATCATAAAGAGGAAAGATTAGATTTTTTGTATGTTTGTTTGTATTAAAAAGGCTCCGAAACTACTGGCTCGATTTGAATAATTCTTTCACAATTAGAATGCTAAATCATCATGGACTGACATAGGCTAAATTTATATTGTTAATCTAGTTTTGTTTTTCCGTGCGAAGCGAAGAAAGTCTTTCATAGTTTGCGAATGCAGCAAGACAGTTGGCTTACTTGGTCAGCTGGATTGGCTAGCTGGCTGTGGGTAATTGTTAGTTTTTTTTATGTAATAACTAATGAGTCGAACGAGACGCTCTCCTGATGGTAAGAGATAACGCCTGTCCATGACCATTGCAGCGATACACAGAACTTTGAGTAGCAAAACAAAGTCCAGGGCATCACTGTTATGGCGCTCATTATTTAGAGACTGGATGATTAGTCTCAACAGTTACAGCCCAGTAATTTCGCTAGCTGCAGTATCCTTCACACCGGAACACAGTAGTGTTTACACAATATTGATTGGCTGTACTACGGTGGTGGGCGACCTCCTGCTAAGGAGATCTACCACCAAGAAAAAAAAGTAGTCTGCAGGCAGATATGATAGTTAAGGAACAATACCTGCGCACAGAGCTGGCTCCTGCCAGCTTGGTAACTGGCTAAAATCTCGTCTTTCAAGGAAGCGATGTATTTTATACTCTCCGTCACGCTATTTCCAGGGTTCCTGTTCCCATGCCTATTAAGTGTCCATATGCTAACTGCTTCGCAATCTGAAAAAGAAATTGCATTATTAGCAGCGTATTGCGGTTTTACTCGTCAATGTAAACCAATAACCGTATATTGTTATAAGATAAAGCTGTCTAGAGACCGCGACGATGGATTACTGAGAAAACATCTTGTAATGCACCTTGACAAGTAACATAATCATATAAAATTCAGTTTTTATACTACAACCTAAGTATAAATTATAAACAAGTAAAGTTAAATATCGTAGGACATTACACACAGCGCCATCTAACTCCTAACTAAGCAAAACTTGTAACTGATAGAATATTTAAATACTTTTTTTAATAATTTAAGAGTGTGTGTGTGTATTGCAACTGTTCTGTACTATGTGTCTGACAATGGACGACAGGATTTCTAATATTAATCCAAAAAAATATTTACAAAATCCGAGTTTTATACTTCAACGAATTTAAGGTGCGATTTCATACACCTTTGCTATCTGTTACCTTTCAAAACCACCGTGATCCAAACTTTATAATTGGGTATTGTTTGTACCTGTATTAGATATACACACAGATAAACTTTCAGGTTTTATAACATAACAAAGGTCTGATCGTCCCGGGTTCTTGCTTTAAAAGATTTTTTTTAGGAATATACACACAGCGCCATCTGGCCCCAAACTAAGCAGAGCTGGTGTGATGGAAGTCAGATAACTGATAGAATACATAAATACTTTTTTTTTGTAAATACATACTTATAATACATACAGAATATCTAGACACAGAACAATCATTTGTTTATTCACAAAATATTTGCCCTGAGTGGGAATCGAACCCACGCCCTACAGCTCTCAAGGCCAACCAATGAGCCAACGGGGCTGTCAGCCAAGTTATCTTTGATACGTTTATCTATCTAACCCTTTGCTTTGCCGTAGTCAGGTAAAAATAAAACGGCTCTGAGCGAAGCCAAGGGCTAATTAAATCAAACGGTTTCACTCGCGCGCGTATAACCATTAAACATTAGGACCGTCCAAATTTCAGGAACAATTATTTACAGTAGCACACAATGTGTGAGCGGGTTGAATACCCATTATCATAATTAGAAGACAAACTGTGACAGTATTGCCTTACATTTATTTATACAGATTCAAGGCACGTTGTGACTATACCTAATTATACCTAATCGGAACAAAACAATTTGTATATCTAAATATGTAGATACGCTCTAACCTTGGATGATTATACGTATGTATATAACCATTATTTTCGTTGGTGCGGCACCGGAAAATATTTGAATGAAAACATAATCATACTTACTCGTGAGCAAGTATAATTTTTTTTTTAAATAGAGTACTTCCTTAAACACTGTTAGTTCAATTTTGTTAGTTTTACTTGGTGGTAGATCTCCTTAGCAGGAGGTCGTCTAGGTAGGTACCACCGCAGTACCAGTTATTCTGCCGCTAAGCAGTAGTGTGTAAGCATTACTGTGTTCCGGTTTGAAGGGTACTGCAGCTAGCGAAATTACTGGGCTGTTGAGACTAACTCTATCAAAGGTCTCAAAGTAATGAGCGCCGAAGCAGTGATGCCCTGGACTTTGTTTTGTTACTTAAAGTTCTGTGTATCGCTGCGATGGTCATGGACAGGCGTTATCTCTTACCATCAGGAGAGCGTCTCGTTCGTCTCATTACATTTTACATAAAAAAAAAAAAAAAAAATTTATTCACTTATTCCTAAACTGCCGTTGATTCGTCAGATTCATACAGTTTTCTTCTCTTTGTATAATGCGCCATTTTTTCTTCAAGCGTCGAACAAGTAGGCCTTTTCATTAAATTTTTTAGATTTTAGGTATTTTGGTTTAATAATAATCAAACTACTGAACTGTATTTCTAGAAACTCGTATCGGACTTTTCGGAAAGGATATCCTTTCAAATAAAAAGTAAATTGTTTCCAATCGATTTATAGCCAGCCGAGCATTATAAAGTACTACCACCATGCTATGGTTTCCTCACGATTTTTCCTTCACCGGCTGCTCAAGTAAATTGTTTCGCTCTAACCACAGAGTTATCATCGCTACGAAATTATATTCTAACTAGCGGACGGTTTCACCCGCGTAGTTCCCGTTCCCATAGGAATGCAAAGATCAAAAGTACCCTATGTCACCCGGGGATAGTTTAGCTTCCCAACGGTGAAAGAATTTTTAAAATCGGGCGAGTAGTTTTGGAGCCTATTCAATACAAACAAACAATCAAATCTTTCCTCTTTATAATATATAGATTACTCTTTGATTAGTTTTATTTTCAAAAACGGGACAGTTAACCTCATCATTCTGAATAAAAGTTTAATCATTATTGAAGTTTATCCCCGTATATTATAATCGGGATTACAGTCAGCTATCATAGTCAGACCATATGTCAATGATTACAAGAAGTATTAAGATACAGAGACGATAAAAAAGATAAAACAATACCCACGGCTATCACCGCAGAATAAATAACAACAATAACACCTACTACATACTCTTTAGCAGATAAGGCCGTGGGAATAAATATAGTAGGTAATCAATGATGCGAAAGCAAGAACAGAATAAAATTTCAATCTGTCCTCATTTGGAGGTCACGAATCAATCCGACCCCGTAACATTAGACGAGAAGTATCTTGTATCAGATAGATTAGAAACTGTCGTGTATTTATATTATTTGTATAGAGGGTACAGTAAAAACTTTAGTCTTGGTCGAACTCGTATTTGATTCACAACATGGTGGCAGCGGTGGGATACGAACCCACGCCTTCGAAGAGACTGGTGGTTCACAACAGAAACAAACATTCCGAACTACAAATATTTCCTCAAAGGCTTATAGAAGTATGTATATTTAATTTCTCAAAAGATAAACAAGCTAAAACCATAATTACACGTTTATTCTAATCTCATTGTACTATGTTCCACGAATTTACTTGTTAGTTAGTTAACCACCGCCAAGAAGTAGGATAACATTACTATAATGAGAATATTGATCTTAAGAGACTCTCGCTAGACGGTTGGATCAAGGGTCAGATCCAAAAGGCAGTGATCCTTGACCGGCAGCTTGAGCTCTGCCCCGCTGCCGGCGGCACCCTATTGGTTATTTATTGTAAAAAAAAAATAAAAATAAAAAAGAAAATAAATAACTAAATAATAACTTTATCTATATCTAATAAATTTCCACCCAAGAATATTACAAAAATAAAATCATACATTATTGTATTTGTTGGTTTGAAGGGTATTTTTGTTTTTTTACCAAAATTCCGTTTTCGGGTTATAGAGACTAATCGTCGAATGTACCACAGCGATGTCCTGGTTTTTTTTGTTTGTTACTCAAAGTTCTAGGTAGTGGCTGCAATGATCATAGACGTTATCTCTTACGATCGAATCTCTACAAAAAGAGTTCAGTTTGTTTTATTAATTTAACAAAAAATAATGGAAGGACAAAACTGTATTTTCCCTCAAGTATATGTATATTATTTATGTTAACTCTATACTACTGCCGTTCCTATCAAACAAATGATATTCCAACTAGACGCCTAATTAGAAAAACGTTTTTAACTAAAACAAATTATCCCACTAATATTATAAATGTGAAAGTTTGAATGGATGGATGGATGTTTGTTACTCTTTCACGCAAAAAGTAATGAACGGATTTGGATGAAATTTGGTATGAAGGTAGCTGAGACCTTGGATTAACATATAGGCTACTTTTTATCTCGAAATAATGTAGCGAGTAACACCGCGGGGCGCAACTAGTAAATAATTAATAGTAATTTTATTATGGCGAAAACACTAGATTTGTACACTTACTCTGTGGTACGGCGTAATCCCTGATATCGCCTCTGATGGTATCGTACGGCGTTTTGGTCGAGTGCAGTAGAAAAGGACACTCGGCGTTCCAGTAGCAAGCCGCAGCTACTCGCACGCTCGCACCGGCCAGAAGCACTAGAGCGAGTGCTGTCATGGAAGTCATCTTGCGTTCGCACAGCCGCGGCGACTATCTGTCTATTTCAACCTAGGCTGCTACTTTTTATGTTCACCTTATTTCAACTAAAGACGCGTACATAAAGCGTTTGCCGCACGAGTAGGTACACGTCAGTTCATTAAACAAGGTAGGCAATGTATCTGTTATTTGAAGAAAGTTTTGCGATCAAACGAGTTTAGGAGTTAGACCTGCTTTGTTAATCACCACTTTCGGATTGATTTTAAAGTTGTATTCATGGTAAAATTTTGTTTATGATCTATCTACACTATTATAAAGAGGAAAGATTTGATTTTTTGTTTGTTTATATTGAACAGGCTCCGAAACTGGACCGATTTCAAAAATTATTTCACCGTTGGGAAACTACGTTATCCTCGGGTGACATAGTCTACTTTTTATCCCTGTATTCCCGCGGGAACGGGAATTACGCGGGTGACACCGCGAGGCGTGCTCTAGTTATGAATATAGTTATAATATAATCCTTTTGTCTTACACCATATAACCTAGAATTAATATTAATTGTAATTTGTTAGTTTATTTGGTAGAACATCTGCTTCAAGAGCTGTAGGGTGTAGGTTCGATTGGATTCCCACTAGGACAACTTTAATGTGGCGATAGATATTTGTTCTGTGTCTGGGTTTATTATCAGTGTTTACAAAAAAAATGTAAGTATTCTACGAGTTACCTGGTTCTCATAGTACAGGCTTTGCTTAGTTTGGGACTAGATGTCTCTGAGAGAAAAGTAAATAATTTATTGATTTATTTATCAGTGGTGAAAAGACACATCTTTATTATTTTAACATATTTTATATGAATAACCTGTAACTTTGTTGTTATCAAAATACATTTTTATTTATATTTGTTAAAATTCCACAACAAATAGTTTTTGGGTATATTTCCTAAAGTTAAACAATAGAAACAAAACATTATTTAGCAAAATTTTTTTATTCAAAACTAACTAACCCAACCTTAATAGGCACGCAAACCGTTCAGTTTCAACCCCCAATAAAAGTCAGCCATACAAGTGAAGGAAAACTGTGAAATATGTATATCAAATTTGCCGCCACCCCCCACTGTTTATTATTATTTAAAAGATAGCTTTGAAACAGATCACCAGTATGTTTCATCCTAACAACACACGAAACACCGAACTTATCGGTACAATAGAAACTGAATCTCTGATACACGTTGATGGTATCAGATCTGATAGCGTATTGGCAGTCAGCGAGTGTGTGGCTCTGACATGATACCCACGCCTACAACTCATGCCCTGTTATTGGCTGATGCTAAACATAATGATTAAAGTACGAAGACACTAGCTTAAACTTACGGCTTCGCTCACGTGGCTAATTTGTAATTTTAGATAGCGACCTTTTAAAAAAAGGCCACCTTAGATTTTGTTTTGCGATTGTTCTATGACTCTCTTTCTATGTTACGTTTCTGTTGTGTTCATTTTTATTTTTTATGAGCCATCACGTACGCCTAATAGAAAACTCGAGCTATCGTATATATTGATATTATTTTTAGTGCACCGAATAACTTCACGGTGTGTCTCTCTCTCTATACTCTACTATACTCTTTTTTGTGTTTTAATAGGTATATTAAAAAACACCAACTCCATCTCATTTTGTATGGAGATGATCTGGTAGAAAATGTTTTAGCGTTAAGTTCTCCTTTTGTAAATATTTTAGTAAGTGTGCAATAATAACAGCCCTGTAATTTCGCTAGTTACACTGCTGCTTGACCTAAATGACCTCCTAAGCAATAAATCCTTCTGACCTCTTTAAAGGTCCGTTAACTACGTAGGTATTTGAATATTATAGTATTCATTTAGCAACTATAACTAACTATACAAACATAAATATTTTATTGACCAATTTCACAAGTTCAATTCCGCAATATCATTTCAAATACATAATTGAAAACGTTTTAAAACGCTAATAACATGTGAGTGAATAGCCAAAATGTATGTAAATAATTAAAAACATAAAATGTTAAATAAAAAAACAATTACTTGCTAGTAATTTAATATAAGTTTCAAATACTCGTCAATGTCATACAACAAGGTCTCCAGCAGCCAAGATCTTAGCTGGAGTTTTGGCCGTTGTATTTTTTTCCAAAACTAGTGTTTTGTCGAGTATTTATGCATAAAAATGGTGGTGTTTTCTTTATAAAGTGCCGAATTACAAGTGCGAGTGTGGGGAAAATGATATAATATGGTGAAACATGACTGTTCGTGTTGCTTCCAAAACTCCATCGAAGCTTTATAGTAAAGTCACCACTACTTTACTAAAGCATGACTGGACTTGACTGACACGAATTGTACTTGACCAAGACTGGACTGTGACTATCACTTTAGCTACAAGGACACTTATTAAACTTGTGAAACTTGAAAATATATAAATACTTGACACTGGCAAATGCTAAAACGCGACGCCAAAACCAAAGAGAAAAAAAAAAAAAAAAAGATCTTAGCTTGGTTCTGTCATCAAGCTTTGATTAGTTTGGGGTCAGATGGCGCTGTGTGTAATGTCCTACGATTTATATATATATATATTTTTTTTTGGCTGGCACGCGCGCAAGCACGCGTTGGAAAGTGCATCCCAGACGGAGGCGGGAACGGGATCGTAGACCGCGGGCCCCAGAATGTATACCGACCTCTCCGGCTTGACGAGCAGATGAGACAGCGTTACAAGTTGGTCTTTTTCTATTGCTGCCTGCATTGAAATTAATCTATGTTCGTTTGGGTGACTACCTAGTAAATAAGCTCACAAGATGATATATAACTACAACCTGTATAGTAATGGCGCATACGCATGGTTCACGCATACAAACTGTGGGTTCAATCCAGATAACTAAGTGCCTTAGGTCCACGAAAATAAAACTTTATTGCGACAGCGAATGGCGTTTAATAAAACAATAATGTCGATGTCGATAACGGATACTATTGCAGATTAAATTCGTATAGTATAATCGTTCGTTTATTCGTAATAAAAGTAGCAACCAGAAATAAAAATCTGTCAAGTGAATATCGTGACATACATATGATAGTTCTGTAGCTACGTGGAAAATAAAATAACTACTGTTCTAAAAAGATGCAATTAAAAAGAGAAAGTAAAATAGACGACAAAAAACATTTGAGTTCTTGAAGGTAATTTTAATAACATCTGTGAATCATTCTTCTTTATGGTCAGGCTAAGTGTTTGACCACAGTTCATCTTATGTTAAGTTTCGGTCCGGTTGAAGACGGTAAACACATCTGGAATGGTTCTCTGAACTGAATGGTTTCCTGAACTGGCTCTCAAGTGAGGCTGTCGGAAAACATTGTAAGATGCTTGGCAGCAAATTTTGAACTTGCGGGAAGCTAGCCAGCCGAGTACTAGAAAGTACCCTTCTACCATGCTATGGTTTCCAGACGCTGTTGTCCATCACCGGCAGCCAAGAACCCATGCCCTTCGGTGTGTGAACTGTCTACGCTAACCATAGAACTATATTAAACCATAGCGGCTTGTGTCAAATAAAAATTATGTAATGTTTCTTTTTGTTTTGGGTGTAGTACCCTAAAAATGTACAAGAAAAAGTGTATAAAGTAGTATTTAATTTGAATCTATTTTACAATTTCTTGTATTCATGAACAAACCGATAAAAAAGACAACTTGTAGTTCATAATTTTATTCTAAAATATTCAGACACAAAGTGCACAATGAAATGTTGATTAATCACAAAGGCCGATAAATTGTCTATGATTAATGATCATTTTGTAATAACCATTTGTAAGTTTTCTTATATGCTATAGGGTCATATACAAATTTCCTCTCTAAAGTTAAGGATTTAAGACTAAAAAAAAACAATGAAATGCTTCATTTCTTATCTTCCATTTGCTGCAAAACTGTGAAAAAACTATATGAAACTCGTATGATCTGAAAAAAAAAATCAAATTTCATTAACCTCAGCTTACCTGATCATAAGTGACGGTGTGGTCGAAGGTAGTCAACACACCGAGCCTAGAATGGGCATCGCTCTAAGCGATAATGCCGCAGACTGTTGCACTTCATTCGAATGTCAAATGTTATTATTATTTATGTTCTATAATCTCGGCGCGAACAATGAAAAGTTATCTTTCTATTCTTACAAAAACCTACTTGACAGCTCTAGCATTTTCGAACACCAATCCATACCGAATGTGCGAGCGAAAGTGATCACATGATCACGACAACTCTGCGTGAGTAAAATCATCGGATTACAGAAAGCAACTAAGCCGAGTGAGCACAAAAATTATGGTAGGTATATTATATATTGTAAGGTATATGCTTAGAAAAATTAGTGAAAACTTACCGACACAAAACATGTAAGTGAAAGCGTGACGAAACCGCCCGCCGTGATCACGGTGACTCGGTGCGAGCGAACCATCACAATGAGCAGATCACGCCGGAGCCGTTTTGAGCACAAATACCATGGGCACTCGTATACCGAGTTTGATATCAAAGAACTCTGCAATATTACGTAATCTGGTATAACAAAACACACCACTACGTTTTTAATTACTAGAAAAAAATTAATGGGTAATACAGACCGAGTAAGACATTGTAAACGTGCAATCAGAATTTCTGATTACTTTATAATGCCAAAGTTATTACTAGACAAAATTTTCGGAAATCCTCCCTAAAATTATAGATATAGCACTCATTTACTACAAAACCATGACTTGACCATGCCATAATCTTTTATAAGAAATAATTAAAATACGTGACTATGTATTACTTACCTCTTCGGTGAGTTTATGCGATTCCTTGCAGTACACATAAACTTGCTGAACCATCCCCATAAAGTATGTCGTCATGGGTATCAACCAGAAAATATTATGGCTTTTTTCCTACAACAACGGAGTGAGTATGATCGATTTTAATTCAAAAATGGCAAAACTCTCGTTCGCTGTTTCCTCACCACAGATGCCAAAAGAGCTAGATAGAGTTTTTACATAAAATACAGTGAAGTCACACGGCTACCTATGTCTGTGTGACACACATGTACAATATACTCGTACCTACATAGCTATCTACCGTGAGCTGTTAAGAATGATTTAGTTTGTTTCTAGGATTGAGTGTTTATTTTATTTTCTGTATGAAGTCAAGTAATTTTATTTTATATGTGTTTTGACGTTTTTTTACAAATGGGCGATTTGAATGGAGTGCGATTTATTATACTGTTAATATAAATCTATTAACGTAATATTTCAATAGGCGGTTACTGTATTTACCTTAACGTTTCGTGTACATAGGCTCTAGCAAACAAAACACCACGACACAGAACATTTTGTTGTATAAACAAAATGTTTGTTTATACAACAAAATATTTATCCTGGGTGGGAATCGAACCCACGCCCTTCAGATCTTGGAAGAGACATACTACCAATGAACCAACAGGGCTGTCTACACTCTGTTCTAGCGCCATCTATAATAAATAAGAATTGGCCTGAGTGCAGGTGACACTGTAAAGGCCACCTAAGGCCAACAACAAAACTTATTTTAAAAAATTCTTTTTTGTTGTGCATTAAAAATAACTATATTTTAAACGAGTACATACACACCTCAGCCACCTGGTAAGCTGTAGCACAAATGATTAAGGTAGAGACTATGAACTGCGCCAGGGTAGTTGTCCCGAAACATTCTTGGATCTGTTTTGCCGAATTCAGTGCCGCCTGGTGTTTCTCCACGCAGCATCGAAGACGACGTTTAGCTATTTGTTCCTCTTCTGCAGTTATAAGCTGACAAACGGGTAAAGCAAAGTTTAAGGATCACCTCGTTGTCCGTTGTCTGTTTATCTGTTAAAACTTGGTGGTAGATCTCCTTAGCAGGAGGTCGTCTATGTAGGTACAACCGCAGTACCAGATATTCTGCCACCATAAAGTAGTGTGTAAGCATTACTGTGTTCTGGTTTGAAGGGTACTGCAGCTAGCTACATTACAGGGCTGTTGAGAGTAACCATCGAAAATCTCAAAGTAATGATCACTAAAGCATGGACTTTATTTTGTTACTCAAAGTTCTGTATCGCTTCATTGGCCATGGGCAGGCGTTATCTGTTTCTGTCAGGAGATCGTCTCATTAATTTTACATTAAAAAATAAATAAATAACAAAGTTATGTATATGTTATGTAGTTTGTGTGTGTGTGTGCGTGTGTTAGTTTTGTTATGTTTTTGGTATTTCCCGTTGACAATAATGAGTTAGCAAACACAAATTCTTACACAAAGAAATTGCTATAACAAATTTAAATTTTGCTGTTTGCGAAATTATACCTTGATGTATGTATACGGAAAGGGGGTCATTGTACTCATAATTATGACCAACTTTTACAAGGGCACAATTCTAAAATACTGAAAAAAAACTCGATTACGAACAGGGGTTATTTTTTGACAGTCCGGATTAATTACCTACTAGGACAAACTGGACATATTTACGATAGCTTCACGCGAGGAAGAATCCTTCTGACCTTATTATTTGTCGGGATACCGTCACAAAGAGTCCTTAAATACAGGTTCACGAGTTGGAACCGACAGCGGCAGACCGCTATCAAATTCGTGATCATCTGGTCTAAGCTGACATTCATCGCAGTCACGGCAACGACTCCTACCACCTGCAAAACATTTTTGGCTTAATATTTAAAACTAAAATATATTAGTAAATTTATACATCATCTGTGAAAATATCAACTGTCTAACTATCACGATTCATGAGATACAGCGGAGTCTTAGTAATAGGGTCCCGTTTCAGCCTTTGGGGTATGAAACCCTATAAACGGCCGGTGTCATAAAATATTTAAATTTGTATCTAACTGGTAACTCTGCCTAAATTCTAGTCGTAATTCGGTATGTAAAGTTTTTTTTTGTATTTATTTCACATTTTTCACTGATAGTAAACTTTATTTTATGAAACTAATTTGAATATTTTGGCTTTCTATGCAGTAGTTTATTTTTAATACGTTTTCAAAACTTTTTATACTTATGACGTCATGAGGTAGGCTGAATACAAAACATGCTTTAGCCATGTAAAACAAAAAAAGTATGGAGGATACATTTTTTTTTTTTTTTTATAATTTGCCCCTTCGGGCAGGCTAAAGCTATAAAGCCATACTGCCTTGTCTTAAGTGTTATTTCTGCTGTATCTTAGCTATAGTTATCGTCAAAGTCGTCTTAGTCAAGTCCAATTCGTGTCAGTTAATTCCAGTCATGCTTTAGTAAAGTAGTGGCGACTTTACTATAAAGCTTCGATGGAGTTTTGGAAGCAACACGAAAACTCATGTTTCACCACATTATATCATTTTCCCACACTCGCGCTTGTAATTCGGCACTTTATGTATGGAGGTTACAAGTATAACGGCAACCGTTGACTTGACATTGACAGATTTTGTTGAAGTTTGCCATTGTTTTTTTAGGCACTCAAAGAATCCTTATACAGCCGACGACGTGACATCATTAGAGGTAAATTGAAAGTCAAGTTTGTTTATGTTTTTTATTAAAATAAACCCCGTCTCATAGTTTAAAGAGTTTTAAACGTGAAAATCATGTACAGGAATGTAATATTTCGAAATGGTTTTGGTATCAGCAAAGTATTTTTTTTAAATATTTGAGACTAAAAAAAATAATTTTTTAGTCTCAAATATTGATTTCATAATGTGTGTATGTATATATACATATTTATGTAAATAGGAATTCTTAAATACCTGATACGTGAATGTCAACTGGTACCCTGGAGACTTAGAAGTGTCATAGGGGTACCTATGAACAAAAAAAATCGTGTTTTTTAGTGTTTTCTTCATTACTACATCGAAGCGTCTAGTAAAGTTGTAAATAATATCGTAGAACATCTATCTAGCCTCAAACTAAGCGAAGCTTGTGCTATAGTAACTAGATAACTCATAGTAGGTATATATATATTTTTATACTTTTTATTTAAATTATACAGATGACAGTCTGGTGGGAATCGAACCCCCGCCCTACAGCTCTTGAAGCAGATATTCTACTAAATGAGCTTACAAAGTAGTCAATTATAGCGAGATATGGTATAGATTTCTTCTAGATCAGCGTGCTCCATCCTCGGCCACACCGTCGCTTCGCATTAGGCGAGTTGGTGTGCCAAACGTTAGATCTACTCGTATTTAAAGTAAACAAACAAACAAGTACTTTACTGGACTTGACTCTGAATTACTTTGTGTGACTGCGACTTCAAATAAATTGATTTTATTTTCAATTTTTTTTTAAATAAAGCCTGTGCTTATTTTAAACCTGTGCTTATTTTACAATTAACAGTTTAACACATTTAGATGTGCCTTAAATTTTTAAATAGGTTTATATTATGTATTAATAAATGTATCGGCTAACGGTTGTTGATTTATTACAGCTCAGCATCCGACAAAGGAAAGGATTTATTTTCAATTAATCTGTTTTAATTTAATACTTAAAACTGGAAAAGTGTACAAAGTACGATGCCAAAAAGCAAGAATAAGGAAATAAGAATTTGTTTACCAAGCATGAAAGAGCAGTTGGTTTTTCTCAGAGCTGGCTACCCATCCGCACAAAGTAAGCATTGCGTTAATTACATACAGGTAAAAAAGCCGAATGGAATCTTTATTCATGCTGAAAAAAAGACAAAACATAGATAAACACTTGGCCGCTACTTGTGGCACTAGCTCATAAGGTTCTTTTATTCTCTGTACTTTTTTCTGTTTTTGGTGTGCACAATAAAGAGTTATATCTATCTATCTATAAACCAATGGCATCGTAACTGAAATATCAGTGACTTTGAGGATTATTAAATCGCCACACGCGAACAAAACGCTGGCCTTTATTTTGCTCAGCGTTTGAGTATTGCCATACAACGCGGCAATGGGGCCAGCGTTTGGGAACTATTCCCATCGACAGCGGCCTCTTAGATTAGTTATTATTTTAAATGTTGCATGTCTTAGTTACTTTACTTATTTATACCTTGAAATTTAGTAAAAACTTTAAAATATTTTTTAAAATGTTATGGTAGGATAAATAAAATCAGATGTATTATTTAATTAACTTAAATCAATTACATCTATAACACAATCAAAAGTCAAATTCATGCACAAATTTAAATTATGAATTAAGTTACCACAAAAAAAAAACTCGATGGCAAATTAAAATACGTTCATAAATGTCAAAAAGGTTATACAAATGTCTAAAAAAATTAGGCAAACACCGATATACAATAAATGGAATGTCAAATACAAAATTATGGCATTGTAAAGTGTTCATTTACAATGAAATAAGTTACGTATACATAGATTTTTGACATTTTATAATATTGACTATATTGTTATATTGACTTGACTTGATTGACCTATTTTATATACGAATTGATTTGAATTTTTGATTGATTTTTTTTCTATTCAACCTGTGTGTTAAAGAAGATTACTTTTTAATAATCTGTCTTCCTTCTGCGCTCTCTTCTGTACGCAGCTCGTGGTCTCCCTGGTCAACAATAGTCTGAACAGCTTCCTTCTTCCACATCACATTTAACGCCTTGGCAGAGAAAGCCAAGTTTGTGAATAGTAAAAAAGAGATTCCAGTCATTTCTGCCACATCACCCCACCCTTGGACAAGGGCAATTGTTTGAGAGATGACATAAATACCTGAAAGCATAATTAGAGGTAATAAAACAAAACATTTATGTAACTTTAGATTACTGGTACTGGGTGAAAGTTACTTAGTAGTAGATGTTTTTAGCAGAATGTCATGTATGATATTCTGCCGTCAAGCAGTAGTGTGTAATCATTACTGTGGTTCGGTTTAAAAGATCCGCCAGGTAAAAAAACTATAGGTATTGCTATTGAGACTAATCATCGAAATTATAAAAGTAATGACTGTCAAAGCTTTTACTTGGTGGTGGATTTCCTTAGCAGAAGAACGTCTAAGTAGTAACAGATATTCTGCCGCCAAGCAATAGTGTATAAACATTACTAAATTGTGGTTTAAAGGGTACTTCAGCTAGCAAAAATGAGGGCTGTCGAGAACAACCTTCGAAAGTCTCAAAGTAATAAGCATAACTTCTCAAAGTTCTGTATATGGTTGAACTAGTCATTGGCATGCGTCATCCCTTACCATCAGGAAAGCATCACATTAGCTTGACGTAAAAAAATAATCTTATTTATAAGGGATATTGGCAGATCATACGATATCATTATAAAGACATACGTTATTTCGGTCGAGAGCCAGGTCCATTCTAGACTAGCTGTGTTTACCATCTTCGAACACACCGTCACTTAACATCAAGTTAGCAGTGGTTAAACACCTATAAAGCTGCCAGAACATACCGTTAGGTACATGGCGCCAGATTTCAACTCGAGTATCAGCCAGCCGAGTACTAGAAAATACCATGTTATGGTTTCCTCATGATGTTTTCCTTCACCGGCAGCTCAAGCTTATTGTGGGGGTTGGAAGCCACGCCCATTGTGTGAATAAACCACTCTAACCACTTCATAATTTTAAAAATACATTTGTAACTGCCCCTACATTTTCTTAGGACTGAAGCCGTCAATAGATTTGGCTCAATGTGTAAATAAACCAAATAAAAATGACTTACCGACAGTAGACATAAACCAAAAAGAAGTATACAACAGGAGTAACTTCTTCTTGAGGCCAGTGAGCTCATCCGGCACTAGGAGACCGACCCACCGCAGCAGATTTATGCACACCCACAACGCGCTGGTACAATTCTCAATAAATATCCTCATCCTTTGTTAGAAAATTTTACCACGTAATCATACAAAGCTTTTCTTTATGCCACAGATGGCACTCAAGCAGACGGGTTGCTGATGGTAAGCAATCACCGTCGCCTATGGATATCAGCAATACCAGATGCACTACAAATACGTTGCCGACCTTTTAAGATTCTATCATCAGCCTATCGAAGTCCACTGCTGGACATAGGCCTCTCCGAAGACACGCCAGCCCGATCTTCGACTTTTCGTTTCGATCCACCGCCAGCTGTCCTCTGTATGTCGTCACTCCATCGAGTCTCCACTCCAGAACACGTCTACCCCAGCGGTAGACAAATTCTATTAATACGCTTTTTGAAAACCCACATGTACTGTAACTCCGCGGGAATACGGAAGAAGGAAGTAAAAAAGAAAGTGTGTCAGCGCCTCTGGCGGTAGCAAATGGAAACTGCTTTTTTTTTTAATTTGACTATCATTTACGTACTGCCGTAATTCTCGGAGAATAATAATATACCAAGCCACAGTTACGAAAGTAGCTTATTGAGTAGAAAGACAATGAGGACTTTTATAAAGAAGCATTTTTTGTACCTACAACTGATTGGTATCGTAAACATTTGATATAATGAGCAGTTAGA
Organism: Biston betularia; assembly: GCA_905404145.2. Classification (NCBI taxonomy): domain Eukaryota; kingdom Metazoa; phylum Arthropoda; class Insecta; order Lepidoptera; family Geometridae; genus Biston; species Biston betularia. Next base: position 13,248,096 of record FR989876.1, read on the forward strand.
GAAACTGTAAGTTTATCCACAACAGGGATATAATTAATTGATTATCCGTACTGATACAGGCTGATCATAATACTGTTTGCCTTTTATCATTATAATCTTCATAGGTATATCTTCTTGTTTGTACCTTACCCCTTCAATAGTACCTTATCACGAAAAATTATTGCAAGATTATTACACTTACGAGCTAAAAAATCCTAAAACTAAAGTAATAGATGAAAAAAATTAAAAAAATGTAGAAAATGTAATAGTAGTATGTCTTCTATCGTGTTTTCTATTCTTGGTTATCTGGAAGAGATCGCTCTTTGCGATAAGGCCGCCACTTGTGGCATTAGTTGATAAGGTTATTTTGTTCTCTGTACTTTTATTCTGTTTATGGTGTGCACAATAGAGAGTTATCTATCTATCTATCGAAATATATACCTAATATTAGATATTATTAACTAAGGAAATATGCGTAAATAACGCCCGTTATAAATTTTGTGGAAGAAATTTTTGAAATGATAGTGAAATCTATAACAACATTTGTTTCGCGGCAGATTAGACGAACTTAGTGAACAAACAGATACGCCAAATGCTACTTCATTTTATATTCGTAATTTTTAATAATTCGCAGAGTGTCCCTGTCTGAATAAAGTATGTTATAATGTTAACTTTGTTATAAGCACAATATATTATATTATATACTTAGGGTCTGTTGTATTATATGTACGGAATTACTTACGTTAAATGATGTCACACAGAACGGTTATAGTTTCGGCCACAGCCAGGAGATCTTTTTTAAGGAATCATAGCAGAGTACGGCACTAGTAACAAAAATATGTCTAAAATTTTGACAAAACGATGCCATTAATTTAAAAAAAAACATCAACAAATTGTGAACTTAGTTTGTCAATTTTTCAAAACGATTCATAAATTTTGCTCAAAAGAACACCCTTTTACTAAATTTCCTGGGGAAAAAACTGCCGTGAAACAGTTGCGAAATATTGGAAGGCGTAAAGGTGAACACACACTGTTCAGCTAGCGTCGACGTACTCTGCGACAGTCTACTTGCGTGCACATGTATCATCAACTATCCACAGTACACTGGAGTCACTAGTACTTTGCTTCAAATAATCATAAACGATTCAATCCATTTTTTAAATAGTTGGTGTTTGAATCTTAATCAAAATTAACCAGATCTAATCAAAAAATAAACTGGATTTTTACTTAGTGACATCTAGGCCCAAATTCAGCAAACTTGTGTACCATGGAAACTCAGGGAACAGCTAATAGAATAGTTTCATACTTATTTAAATGTATAAATTGAGACGCCAAAAACGAAAAAGGAGAAAAAAGCACTCTCTGATAAAGTCTCGACTAAATCATTGCTCGTATGTTTTTTTATTGGTATGCCCTTGATCTTCTATAATAAATCAGTCCTTTCTTTTTTTATTTTTGGCATCGCAGTTTGTACATACTGTCAGAACCAATTAGTCCATAATTAATAAGTCACAATAAGTCACATAATGTACACAGCCACGTTCAGTGCATGCCCTAGTAAAGTAGTGGTGACATCAGAAACAATACATTAAAAGACCTTTTCGACAACATTATATAATTTTCCCATACTTATGTGATCATGTTAAACGTTCGCCGTTCGCGAACAACACGAAAAGTCACGTTTCGCCACATTACATCACTTTCCTACAATTCTTCATTATTTTATACAAAGATTCAAAAAACACATGTTTTGGAAATTAATTTAAGCTGACATGTTTTTTTCTGAGTAGGTAACATGTTTTTTGTAGCCGCTGGTGGGCGTCACGGTATGCGCATACCTTTACTGACGATAGTCGGGCTCAATAGTAGTACGGCATAAAAATAAAACCCACGTATTATCACATTTATTAAATTTCATATAAGTATTGTTTCGTACTAACAGAAGAAAATAGCTTAGATAATTGAATTTTAAACACAAAACTTAATTTATATCTTTTCAGTATAGTTTTATTAATAAAATACAATAATATGTTGCTGTATTTTTTTAACTAAAATATTTCATTGTTCCACTTGCTTTACCACCGTGAATAAACTGTAGGACGCTTTTATAATCTGTAAAATGAAAATAGTTTGTAGCGTTAATATCTCAGTGGCTAGCGCGGTCGGTTCACACGTCGAAGGGTGTGGGTTCAAACCCCAACAACTTGCTTCAGCTGCCTGTGAAAGAAAACATCGTGAGGAAACTGCTATAACACTGTGGTAGGTTTGACTAATCGGCTGGCTAGCTACCACACTCAAGTTGAAAATCTGTCCCAAAGCACCTAACTGTTTGATGGCAGCCTCACTTGAGAACCAGTTTCATTCCAGGTTAAGTATGTTTACCATTTTGACCACATCGTCACTTAACATCAGATAAGCTGTGGTCAAACACCCAGCCTGTTCTTATTGTTGACACACCCTATTTTCTACTTGTTCTTGAATCCTTTTCATCTGAAAGTTGTCTGGAAGAGGTCGCTTTTAACGACAAGGGCTCCACGTTCTACACTAGTTTTAAGTGTATATTTATCTATTGTATTGGATATATTAGAGTCACTAGCTGCGCCACGCGGTGTTGCCCGCTACATGTTTTCGGGATAACAAGTAGCCTATGTGTTAATCCAGGGTGTTCACTACCTTTATACCAAATTTCATTCTAATCCGTTCAGTAGTTTTTGCGTGAAAGAGTAACAAACATCCATCCATCCAAACTTTCACATTTATAATAGGTATAAGTGGGATTAGTGTTAGCAATAAAGAGTTTATTATCTCCATAAGTCTGTCAACCATAAAAGTAATGAAAATACAATTCTTTTTATAACAGTCCTGTTGGTTCATTGGTAGTATGTCTGCTCCAAGAGCTGAAGGGCGTGGGTTCGATTCCCACCTAGGATAAGCATTTTGTGATATAAACATATGTTTGTTCTGTGTCTGGGTGTACTGAATGTATTATAAGTATGTATTTACAAAAAAAATCAGTTAACTGTCTTCCATAGCACAAGCTTTGTTTAGTTTGGAGTCAGATGGCGCTGTGTGTAATGATATTTATTTATTCTTAGACAGCTAACGTTATCAGACTGCTGTGACCACTTACAGCCATGAACGAGTCGAGAGAAAGCGTAATAAACCCGCCCGCGGTGAGTTTGAGAACATTCGAGGAGCGAATCATCACCAACAGTAGAGCGCGTCTGAGCGGAATTGAGCATAAATACCACGGGCACACGTATACTGCGTTCGCTACTTCATACGACTGGAAACAAAGAAAATAGTTCAATTTAAAAACTGATAAAAATAGACAATCCTTTTTGGGCACAAGTTTTTAATAACTATAATTCGAATTCTTCATCGGGATACATTTGATTTGATTTTTTGTAGCAATGATAGCTCAGTGGTCAACGCGGTAGATTCGCATGCCGAAGGGCGTGGGATCAAACCCCAACAATGAGCTTGATCTGCCGCTGCAGGAAAACATCGTGAGGAAACCATAGCATGGTGGTAGGGTACTTTATTACTCGGCTGGTTAGCTACCACCCTCTAGTTGAAAATCTGCCGCCAAGCACCTAACGGTCCGTTCCGGTAGCCTCACTTGAGAGGCAGTTCCATTCCAGGTTAGGTGTGATTTACCATCTTCGACCGAAAAATCTGAAATTACGAGCCAAGGCTCGGGCAAAGTGCACCTCTTCACCAACAAAATATAATTATGTATTAGCAGGTCATCTAGGTACTAGCGCAGTACCAGATATTCTGCCGCCAAGCAGTACTGTGTAAACATTAACTGCGTTTCGGTTTGAAGGGTACTGCAGCTAACGAAAATACAGGGCTGTTGAGACTAACCATCGCAAGTCTCAAAGTAATGAGCGCCAAAGCAGCGATGCCCTGAACTTTGTTTTACTGCACAAAGTTCTGTATAACGCTGCAATGGTCATGGACATACGTCACACGAATTTCATGTTTTTTTTTACCCCTGTCCCGTCCTTGTCACATTTGTGAGACCCCGCTACCTAGTGTGGTATCACATATTTTGCAATTTTACATCTAGATATTTATGAAATAAGAATATAAATGTATTTTGGAAAAATGTGATGTCACAAAATTTGGGACCCCTCCCCGCTCTTTGTCACATAATGTCACACTTCGTCGACCACCCTCCCTCCTCCTTAACGTGTGAAGTAATTTATGAATGGTTCCTTACCTTACTGTTACATTTTTTTAAATGTCTCTTTCGATGAATCAAGAAACTACAAATAGTTACCTCCACCATCAGTAGGCTGCCTTGCTGGCAGTAGATGAAAACTTGAATTATTATGCACATGAGATAAGTTGCCATTGATGTAATGCGGAGGATACTGTTATTGTCTTCCTGGAAAGGAAAACACAACTGAGTTAGAGAAGGGTTTTTTAAAATATGTTTGACAGGGTAGGTGTTTGACCACAGCTAATGTTAAATGAGGGTGTGGTCGAAGATGGTAAAGCACACCTAGCCTGGAATGGACCTGGCTCTCAAGTGAGTCTGCTGGAATACACCGTTAGATGCTTGGGGGCAGATTTGCAACTTGAGGGTGATAGCTAGCCAGCCGAGTACTAGAAAGTACCCTACCACCATGTTATGGTTTCCTCACGATGTTTTCCTTCACCGGCAGCTCTAGCTCATTGTTGGGGTTTGAACCCAAGCCCTCGGCATGCAAACCTACCGTGCTAACAACTGAGCTATCATTGCTACGATACTCTTAGAATAGAATACAATACACTCTCTCTTTCTCTATATATACTCTTTTGGCTATTTTGTGTGAAATCAAATATCAAATTGAATTCGAAAGTTAAAATACCGTGGAGCTACTTACAACAGCCATTTGGAAAGCCGTGGCGCAAATGCTGACCAGGGTCACTGTGAACTGCACCAGCATTGGCTCCGAGAAGCAGTGCTGGATCTGAGCCGCTGAGTTCAGGGTCGCCTGATGATGCGACACACATGCACGCAGACGCTCACAGAAAACTTTCTCTTGACCGGGAGTTAACATCTAAAGTAAAACATCAACCAACCAATTCAGTCACAGTTGGTGTAACCAGATCATAAGTTTGCCAATCAATTGACAGCCCTGTTGGTTCATTGGTTGTATGTCTGCTTCGAGAGCTTAAGGGCGTGGGTTCGATTCCCACTCAGGACTAACATTTGTTTGACTAACATAGATGTTGGTTCTGTGTCTGGGGTGTACTGTATGTATTATAATTTAAGTATGTATTTACAAAAATAAAGTATGTAAGTATTCTGCCAGTTGTCTAGTTCCTATAGTACAAGCTTTGCTTAGTTTGGGGCTAGATGGCGCTGTATAAAATGTTTAATATTTATTTATTATTCAATTTCGGCCATTTGGATTAGTTAATTTGATTACAGTGTTAGTTATTTAATTGTTTCACAAATTACAAATCAAGCTCAGCTAAAAACCTTTATGTTTTAGCGCCAAAAATCTGTAATTTTAATATTTTATTTGACTCCATAACATTCGCGCAATAAAGGCGAATATAAAAAAAAATCGTAGGACTATACACACAGCGCCATCTGGCCCCAAACTAAGCAGAGCTTGTGTGATGGAAGTCAGACAACTGATAGAATACATAAATACTTTTTTTTTGTAAATACATACTTATAATACATACAGAACACCCAGACACAGAACAAACATTTGTTTATTCACAAAATGATTGCCCTGAGTGGGAATCGAACCCACGCCCTCCAACTCTCAAGGCAGATATACTACCAATGAGCCAACGGGGCTGTCAACAACAACAACATATCACTCATCATAATTGGTTCAATTACACATATTTAAAATGATTTTTCTAAAATGTGACTTGTAGCATTGGTGTTATCAACAAAATATTTGTATTTTGTATTTGTATAGATTTTTTTCCTACAGACTTACTTCATGGGTAAGATCCATATCTTGGCTCAAAGTCCGCAAAGACAAGTTCACCAGCTTCAACCGCGCGCGGCAAACGGACACCGACGACGCCACCAGCAAGTCCAAGCTGGTGTCCACCACCGCTAATATGGTCACAGCTACACACTATACCAGGGGTAGGAAACCTTTAATAATGAACGTGCCATTTTCTACAGAAAAAAAATGATTATGACGTGGTATCAAAGAATGATGATGTTAAGGGACAGTGTGGTCGAAGATGATAAACACACCTAGCCTGGAATGAAACTGGCTCTCGAGTGAGGCTACCGGAACACACCGTTAGTTAATTTACTTACAATTAGTGATTAAATAAATTAAGTAAGTGATAATATAAAAAGTCAAAAATAAAACTCGATGCCAATAACAGTATATCTAAGTAAATAAATGGAGGACATTTTACACAGTGCCATCTAGCGCCAAACTAAGCAAAGCTTGAACTATGATAACCAGACAGCTGACAAAATACTTAAACACATTTTTTTTTTTGTAAAAAACATACTTATAATACATACAGAACATCCAGACAGAATAAATATTGTCGTCTCACAAATGATTGTTATGAGTCGGAATCGAACCCACGCCCTTAAGTGTTCAAAGCAGGTGCCCCGCGATGATACTCACTACTTGTTTTTGAGATAAAAAGTAGCCTATATGTTAATTTAGGGTCTCAGCTAACTCCTTCCTTAATTTCATCCAAATCCGTTGAGTAGTTTTTACGTGAAAGAGTAACAAACATCCATCCATCCAAACTTGCACATTTATAATATTAGTGGGATTGATTCAGGCGTTAGTTTGCGGAAGTTAATTTTGAGTGTTAGCGTAATTTTGCTTAAAAAATACACAAAATGTATGTAAACCAAACTAATTACTTGGTGTATGTAAGTGATCTCGTACGCTGGATGTTTTGATGAATCATAAGGATACCTGAAAGTAAAATTAATTTAGTAATGCAATTTATAGTACCTACACATGAACAAAGTAAAGACAGTAAAAAAAGTGTCGATGGACGCATTCTTCGCTTATACTCTACTTAGCAATTTAAATTATATTAAAATTACTTATTAGTCTCAACTAGGCTAGATTGTTATAACAATGAGGTATCTAACAACAAACAGATACATCATTAGAAAGAAAAAAAATCATCTCTCTCTCTCATGATGATACGGTCTAAGATAGTGCACGCTTGCCTAGAAGATACCGCATTTCGCGCATTTAGTAGCGATGATAGCTCAGTGGTTAACGCGGTAGGTTCGCATGCCGAAGGGCGTGGGTTCAAACCCCAACAATGAGCTTGAGCTGCCGGTGAAGGAAAACATCGTGAGGAAACCATAGCATGGTGGTAGGGTACTTTCTAGTACTCGGCTGGCTAGCTACCACCCTCAAGTTGAAAATCTGCCGCCAAGCATCTAACGGTGTGTTCCGGCAGCCTCACTTGAGAGCCAGTTCCATTCCAGGCTAGGTGTGCTTTACCATCTTCGACCCCACCTTCACTTAACATCAGGTGAGCTGTGGTCAAACAACTAGCCTGTTAACCATTAAAAAAAAAAATCAACTGTTTAACAGTTCGCACAATAAATGTAGAATCAAATCGTTAAAAAATGAAATGTTTTATTTAATTTAGATTGTTATTTTCATCTGTTTAGTGTTAGGTAGAAAGAAACAGAGTTATTCTTGCATTTATAATATTGATGTGAGGTGAGTTAAACGGAGATTTTTATGGTCGGCATGCTAGGAGTTTGACCACAGCTCACCTGATGTTAAGGAACGACGTGGTCGAAGATGGTGAACACACCAAACCTGGAATGAGACTGTTTCTTAAGTGAGGCTGCCGGAACCGTTAGATGCTTGGCGGCAGATTGATAAAGAGTTAAGTTGAATTTGATAGTATTTATCTTTTTTTATTCTCTATAGGTTTGCGTTTGACCACATCCTGCCTGACGTTAAATAATTTATAGCTAAAGTTACACCACTATTACCACCACCACCTTCCTTGTAAAAACTGCTGATATGTGAAACTTCAATAAAAACGTAAATAGGTATGTACTTCCTACGCAAGGGTGCTCCATCTTCGACCACATCGCGGCCAAACGTATGCCTAGCATGTTGTAAACAAGAGTTCATCTTGAATGTTTGAATGTTCATTATCTTTTGTAAATATTTGAATGGAAGAATGTTACGGATGCAACGATGCTCATTTGAAAATCTATAGATACACACACCGACTCTTCAGATGTGTATACAAACCAAGCTTGAAGAGGCAGTTGGTTCTTCTCAGTACCAGTAGCCCATCCAAAAATTGTGATCGCTATTACAAATATGTAAAAGTAAATTAATATCCGGTTGTCCATGTTAGCACTAAAACATACAAAACAATTATAAAGTAAAGAGTCACACATTTCTGTTATGGGTGTCGTGGAATAAATTTCTTTAAAACAAGAGTCAAATTGAGAGAGTGATTGAGTAGTCCGAAGCTAAAAAGTAGAAAGGTGGGAAGGGAGAAACGCTTTGTCCTTGAAAAGTCACAAACATCCGTATAAAGCAGTAGTGTGTAAACATTACTGCGTTCCGGTTTGAAGGAAACTGCAGCTAGCGAAATTACTGGGCTGTTGATACTAACCATCGAAAGCCAAGCGCCAGCGCAAAGTAGTTCTGTGTTTCGCTGCAATTATCATAGAAATGACGTTACCTCTTACTCTCTTATCTTCCTCTTACCACTCTTATTTGTCTCATCACAAAAACTTGTAACCCCTAATTCAACCTCTTAGGGTTACATTTCCGAAAACGCCAATATACGTCTATTTCTAACCAGAAAGCTGATCCAGGAATCTTCGTCCTTCTTTCTTTAAAAATGACAAACTTCCATCCTTATTTTACTCCCTTAGGAGTGTAATTTCCAAAAAAATATTTTGTTTGCTTCAGGTGACCAGAATGCTATCTACTTTGGTCAAAAGCTAAGCATTGCCATCCAGCGTGGCAATGCTGCCAGCATTCTGGCCACATATCCCTCCTCTGACGGACTTTTAGACTAAGTTTTTTGTATACATTTTGTAAATAGTATAATTTAAGGTCTTTTTTATTTTGTTTAATAAAGAAATTAAATTTCTTTGCAGATGCATTTAAGGTGGTTCGATTTCCATACAAATAATTTTTTGCCATTTATGGACAATTATAGCATAATTTTACAATGAAATCACAGCTACTGGCATTAATTTGGTCTTTATTTGCGGTAAATCCCAATTGCTTGAATAAAACAGTAGATATAAAATTAGACACTTTATTAAAAATTAGACACTTAGACACAAAATTATCACAATTGCTTAATAAAACAGTAGATAGAAAACAGTAGAGCACAAAATTAAATTTACGAATGATTTATGAATTTACGATTTTTGAATAAAACGGTAGATTATGGAAATCAAACCACATTAACATAAAAGAAACAACACTTCCAAAATTTTAAGTTTGTAGTATTTATAGATGAAAATCAAAACCAGTTTTAATGATTAAAGAATTGATATGTTATCAATTGTGTAAGTGCACGAGAAAGTGAGACAATTTAATGCAAACATATTTTAATACATGCAAAAAATTACGCACCCTTGAACGATTTCCCTGCCTTCCTCTCTGTCCTCATTCCTCAGCACCTCGTCTCCTTCATCAATAATGGTCTGAATGGCTCTCCTCCTCAGCATTACGTTGAAAATTTTGACAGTCAAAGCGAGATTGGTGAACAAGAGGAAGGAAGCGTTAGTCATCTCGCTGAGATTACCCCATACTTGGATGAGGCATCCAGCCTGGGTGATGACGTAGATACCTTTCCAAATCAGATTTTCGTCAGTTAGATACAAGGTTGGTTCATAGTATGTCTGCTCCAAGAGCCGAAAGGCGTGGGTTCGATTCCCACCCAGGACAAGCATTTTGTGATATAAGCAAATGTTTGTTCTGTGTCTGGGTGTACTGTATGTATCATAAGTATGTACAAAAAAAAGTATTTAAGTATTCTATCAGTTATCTGACTGCCATAGTACAAGCTTTGCTTAGTTTGGGGTCAGATGGCGCTGTATGTAAAAAAAGGTATAAGTGTTTTTCTAGTAACAACTCGTAGTTTTAACGAATTCTATGTATACCAAGGGATGGATGAGATCGTTCTAAGCGATAAGGCCGCCAATTGTAGCACTTCATATGAATGTTAAATGTTTTGTTGGTGTGAGCAATAAATAGTTAACTATATACCTATTTATCTATGGCTAAATTAATAACTTAACTTTATAAGTGAGGTTTTCCATGTTGATTAGAGATTTGCGTCTAGAAATAGACGCAAATCTCTAATCAAGTAAGTAAGTCCAGACTAGGTGTGCTTTACCATCTTCGACCACACCTTCACTTAACATCAGGTGAGCTGTGGTCAAACACCTAGCCTGTCAACCAATAAAAAAAAAAAAAATTAAAACAGTTGCAGTTTTATTTTATTTAGATTTTTATATAAATACTTTACAGTTTTTAATATTGTTATGCCCATAATGTATATATATACATTTTGTGAGAGTAGTCTGGTTCTTATTTTTAAATCTGTTCTATATACAGTATACTCTTATAAATACAAAATAATATACTTACCAACAATAAACATAAACCAAAAGAAAAAATATAGAGGATATATCTTCTTTTTGATCCCGGTCAATTCATCTGGCACTAAGAAACCTACCCATCTGATAATATTCAAGCTAAACCGCAGCGTACCGTGGCAGTTATCTATAAAGATTTTCATTCTGATACCCTTTCCAAGCTAATTCTTAAATGTGGGGAGCCCTGTGAAATGATAAAGCTAACATCCGATGCCTAATGAATTCGAAGTGAATTTCTGATGAGTTTGCAACCAAAATTCAAAGTACAGTCGACTCTCGTTAATACGAAACTGCAGGAACTCTAAGAAAATATTACGAATTATCGAGTGTTTGAAATATCAAATAGTTTAAAAAATTTTGAGAGAAAATAAATAAAACTTCGAATTATTGAGTGTTCATAAATTATTATTCTTTAACAATGACAAAAGTTTACCTCTGCAAGTTTTGCAATCTTTCTGTCTCTTTCTCTCTGCAACTTTGAACTATCTAGTGCTCGACATCGATGAGTTCGAATTAATGCGTCGTTTTATTACGTAGCAATGATTTTTCATTTGAATTACTGAGTGCACAAAAATGTATAGATTTAGTTCGAAATATAAAGAAATTTCCTATGGAACTCGTGATAACTTTGAACTATAGAGAGGTTCGAATTATTATCGCAAGTTTGCATTAACGAGAGTTGACTGTAATTGTATCGGTAAATGACTAAATTGTTTAACACGAAACCTTCAGACCAGATGGTGAATTTCTCATGAACAGGATTCATAATGGTTATTAGCGTAACTGTTTCGTAATTGTTAACCATTTCACTTCAGTTAATTATTTATAGTATCACTGGCAGAATTCCCAAAGAGCGATGCCAAAAATAAATAAAACTAAAGCTGTCATCAGTCGAGAAACGCATGCTTGTACGGAAACAAAACTAAATATATTAGTTATACCTTGAACACTAAAAATGAACATCCACAAAGTAACGCCTGAATCAATCGATTATAGTTGAAGTAAATCAGATATAATTAAACGTAAGGAATCCCGCATTAAGTAAAACAAAAATGTGATTATGGTAACGAATTTAATGATCTTGTAACATACAGTACCTACCTATATTATTAAAATAAATGTAATTTATAACTATGCATTTTTTTTTTGACAGCCCCGTTGGCTCATTGGTAGTATATCTAGCCTTGAGAGCTGTAGGGCGTGGGCTCGATTCCCACTCAGGGCAAAACATTTTGTGAATAAACAAATGTTTGTTCTGTGTCTGGGTGTTCTGTAATTATGTATTATAAGTATGTATTTACAACAAAAAAAGTATTTATGTATTCTATCAGTTATCTGACTTCCATCACACAAGCTCTGCTTAGTTTGGGGGCAGATGGCGCTGTGTGTATAGTCATACGATATTTTTTTTTATTCATTATAAATGTATATATCCATTAAACTAGGTGTACTAGTGAAATTTACTAAGTATACATTCAATTTTAATTTTTTAATGACTAGTTATTTAGTTTTTTTTGTGTGTTCTGTGGTGTTACAAAATAAAAAATCATTTTCTTTCTTTCTTTCAATAATATACAATAAATTAAATTAAATTTATTATTCATTTTCATTTATTTTAATTGAATAAATAATTAAATATTCCAGGACATTTCACACAGCGCCATCTATCTCCAAACTAAGCAGAGCTTGTAATATGGGAACCAGATAACTAATACAATACTTACATCTAATTTAAACTTATTATTTCAACTTCAACTTTTAACGACTTTCGCGAAGAAGTGACTCAAAACTGTAGCCTCGGATAAAAAAAACATTTTTTTTTCGTACCTTCCAATGTAAAGTTAATTATGCTTACTCAAATTTATGACACAATTGTAATATATACCTTATTAGATATAAAAAAAGGTTTAACAGAAAATCTAGGTACAATCTCATTTTAAAATCGTATCTACCTTCGCCCATCTTCAACGCGTTGCAGTACTGTGAAAAATGTGTACGATGCCTTCACGATCTGTAATATAAAGTTCTTTTAATAGAAAAATATCAGCCGCACATTCAAAACATTTTTGTGTAAATTTGATGCGAGCAAAAATAGCACAGACCTAAACCTTATAATCATATATAATCACTTATAATACCACAAGAGCTTCGTCAAGTCGTCGTCGTCAAGTTTTTCAGGTTAAAAAATCACTCGCGCTTCTTCGCGCTCGTGATTTTTTAACCTGAAAAACTTGACTCCTTCATTTGTTTGCAACGAACCTATCGGGAAATACCCGATAATTTTGAAGCTCGTGTGGTATTCGGGGGATTATTTTTCCGTCCCAAATGTCGGCCAATAGAATTGCACCATTCGACGTCACGTGGTACAACGAGAAAATTTTCAAAAAATTATCAGTATAATACCACGTAGGTTGTACCACGTGACGTCGAATGGTGCAATTCTATTGGTCGATATTTGGGTCGGAAAAATAATCACTTATAATACCACAAGAGCTTCAAAATTATCGGGTATTTCCCGATAGGTTCGTTGCAAACAAATGAAGGAGTCAAGTTTTTCAAAACTTGACGACTTTATTTGTTTGCAGGGAACCTTGAGGGAAATGCCAGATAATTTTGAAGCTCGTGTGGTATTCGGGGGATTATTTTTCCGTCCCAAATGTCGGCCAATAGAATTGCACCATGAGACGAAATGTACAGTTAACAAATAAGAATGAATCCAACCTGTCAGTTTGACGTGTGGTTAATTTGAGATTATTTTTCCGTCCCAAATGTCGGCCAATAGAATTGCACCATTCGACGTCACGTGGTACAACCTACAAATTTTCAAAAAATTATCAGTATAATACCATGTAGGTTGTACCACGTGACGTCGAATGGTGCAATTCTATTGGTCGATATTTGGGTCGGAAAAATAATCACTAATATTATAAATGTGAAACTTTGGTTGGATGTTTGATTACTCTTTCACGCAAAAACTACTGGACGGATTTGGATAAAATTTCGTATGAAGGTAGCTGAGACCCTGGATTAAGACATAGGCTACTTTTTATCCCGAAAACATGTAGCGGGTAGCACCGCGGGGAGTTGGTGTGATGGAGTTATACATGATAGTGAAAAGCAGCAACCTGCATTCGAGTTACTATGACTAAATCGAGACCGATTTTTTAAATAGAAATCTCATACATAGAAAGAAGCAAATTAAATCGCTATTAGCGATATAAGGCCGCCGCTGTATTACCATATATGTATATGTATTAGTCTATGTTGTTTTTGTTTTGTTATTATATTTGTATTTTAGCTCTTTTTTAAGTTTTGTGTGTTATAATAATGCATGTTTGGTGTACAATAAAGTTCTGTTCTATTCTGTTTTACTCTACTCTAGTCTGTTCTATTCTATTCTGTTTTGTTCCGTTTTGTTCTGTTCTGTTCTGTTCTTTTCTGTTCTGTTCTGTTCTGTTCTGTTTTGTTCTGTTCTGTTCTACATACAGCAGTAAAACAAGTTAATGAAAGCGTTGTGTATCCGCCAGCAGTGAGCTGTGTGCCTCGCTTGGTGCGAACCATCACCACGAGCAGAGCGCGCCGGAAGCGAAGCGAGCACAAGTACCACGGGCATCTGTATGCTGCAGAGGCTATCTCATAACTCTGAAAAGCATAAATATTAATTCAGATCGGTCGGATCACACGCTGAGCGTGGTTCAAACCCCAATGTTTTGTAACATCGTGATATGGTGGTGGTCGGCTACTTTCAAGTATTCGGCTGGCTGGCTGAAATTTTGCCGCTAATCACATTATGGTGTGTTCCAGCAGCCTCACTTGAGAGTCAGTTCCTATCTAAGCTAGGTGTAACATACTGCCACTTCACATCTTGCCAGTCAATTATAAAAAAATGTTATCTAAATTTGGCTCTATAGGCGATTTTTTTAGGCTAGGGTTTGACCGCCATATCGCCTGATATGTATCTTGTTTAGAAGAAACTGAAATTTTGAAATTTTAAGTTTGTATTTATCGGTGAACGCCAACGCCTCATCAGCGTACGCCATTGTTTGCTGGTTCGTAGAAACAAATGGAATCAAATCATTTCATTCGAGTTCCACTATACAGTACAAATTTTAAACTTAGTTCTCTGATCATCGTCACTCGTTTTAATTATTATAGAACAGCAGAATAGTAGCTTTATAACATTCAAAATGTAATCTGTATTTTTTTAATTATTTTTTTTAATTAAATAAAAGTAGGTACTGGTGAGTAGCCTTTCATATGCGAGTACCTCAATCAACAGCTGATTTCCTTGGTAGCAGTAAAGAAATACTTGGAGAATCATGCAGAATAAGTAGGCTACTATCCCGACTATTCGCACCAAATTCATCGGCGAGTTGTGAAGTTCCTGAAATTTCAATAATAGTTGATACTTCCTTTACAACTCTGTATATTTATCATAAGTATGTATTTACAAAAAAATAAGTTTTTAAGTATTCTATCAGTTATTTGACTGCCATAATACAAGCTTTGCTTAGTTTGGGGTCAGATGGCGCTGTGTGTAATGTCCTACGATATTTATTTTAACTAAATTTTCCGGATGACTTTCGATTTTCAACAACTATTTTTGTAAATTCATTTTTACCAATCGAATCGATTTGAGAAAATTTAAAAATAATTGTCTTTCGGTATACGACTTACCACGCCCAACTGATAGGCAGTGACGCATATAATGACCGTGGAAACAGCAAACTGCGCCAAAACTGGTTCACTGAAGCATCGCTGGATTTCATCAGCACTCCTTAAAATAGCCTGATGTCGTCCAACGCAGCTCCTCAACCGATGCAATGCTACATCATCCTGAGATTGCAGGGCCTTATTAATAAAGAAAAAATACGATGATAGCTCAGTGGTTAGCGCGGTCGGTTCGCATAGCGACGGGCGTGGGTTCAAACCCCAACAATGAGCTTGAGCTGCCGGTGAAGGAAAACATCGTGAGGAAACCATAGCATGGTGGTAGGGTATTTTCTAGTACTCTGCTGGCTCGCTACCACCCTCAAGTTCAAAATCTGCCGCCAAGCATTTAACTGTGTGTTCCGGCAGCCTCACTTGAGAGCCAGTTCCATTCCAGGCTAGGTGTGCTTTACTATCTTCGACCACACCGTCACTTAACATCAGGTGAGTTGTGGTCAAACACCTAGCCTGTCAACCATTATTTAAAAAAAACAGTTTTTCAGTGCGCAACGGCTCCCCCATGTGGGTCGTAAGAACTACGCGCCACAAATAGTATCACACAGTAAAAGGTTTGATAATTGACAGTCTAGGTGTTTTACCTCAGCTCACCTGATTATACGTGACGGTGTGCTCGAAGATGGTAAGCACTCCTGGCCTGGAATGGAACTGGCTGCTCAAGCTGCTTGAACACGCCTTTACGTGCTTCACGGCAGATTTTCAACTTGAAGGTGGTACCAGAAAGTACCTCACCACCATGTTATAGCTTCCTCACGATGTTACTTGGTTTTACATGGTGGTAGATCTCCTTAGCAGGAGGTCTATAGGTAGTAGTGTGGGAACATTACTGTGTTCCAGTTTGACGGGGATTGCAGCTTGCGAAATTACATGACTGTTGAGATTATTCACCGAATCTCTCAAAGTAATGAACGCCAATGCAGCGATGCGCTGGAATTTTTTTGCTACTCACTCAAAATTCTGGGTATCGCTGCAATGGTCGTGGACAGGCGTTGTCTTTTACCATCAAGAGAGTGTTCCGTCCATTTCATTACTTGTACATTAAAAAAGGCTACTTGAAATTAATCAGTATTATTATCGGACTAAACTAAACGGTTTTGAATTGTTAGTAGTCTTACATAGTTATCTCCTGCAAGAACTCCTGTGCAGAGGTTGGTCAAGGAGAGATGCAAAAGTCGCAAGCGGCACCGGCATACCGCTATCAGTGACGTCACCACCGTATCCATGCTGACGTTTAAAGCTGCCGCTAGAAACAACGCCGACACCTGAAAAAAACCGGCCAAGTGCGAGTCGGGCTCGCTCACGAAGGGTTCCGTATCATTATCTATAAAAACGGCTAAAAAAAAACACGTTTCTTGTACGGGAGCGTTGTTATAGCGGCAACAGAAATACATCATCTGTGAAAATTTCAACTGTCACGGTTCATGAGATACCTACAGCCTGGTGGCAGACGGACAGACAGACGGACGGACAGCGGAGTCTTAGTAATAGGGTCCCGTTTTACAAGCTTACAGAGACAAATAAGAGAATGTTAGAAAATAGGGGCTCACCTCAGCATACGTGGTGACCAGCGCTGTTTAATACCACATACCACTGGTATTGGTACCGCTGACCACAGGTCATCTGATGTTAAGTGACAGTGACAAAGATGGTATACACACCTAGCCTGGAATAGAACTAGCTGTCGAGTGAGGCTACCGAAATACATTAGGGGGTAGATTTTGAACTTGAGGGTGGCAGCTCGCCAGCAGAGTATTAGAAAATACCCTACCACCACGTTATGGATTCCTCACAATGTTTTCCTTGACCGGCAGCTAAAGCTCATTGCTGGGTTTTGAGCCCACGCCTTTCGGCGTGCGAACCGACCGCGCTAACCTCTGAGCTATCATACAGCATGTTACTCACCTGGTGAAAGTATGTTATCTCAAACATGGGCGACTTGGACGTGTCATAATGATACCTGATTTAACAAAAAATATGATAATAAAAATTTGCTAGACATACGCTATACAGACCTAAATTTGGCAAAGCTTTGTACCACAAGACTAATAGATAAGCCAAAAAATGTACAGGATTCACATAAGCTGCCCAAGTGACAAATCAGCAACTCATGTCAATTCCGTATTTAATTTTTTTAGGTAACAAAACGATATCCAAAGCATCGCTGCTTTGGCGCTCATTACATTGAGACCTTCGATGGTTAGTTTCCAAAGCCCTGTAACTTCTCTTGCTGCAGTACCCTTCAAACCGTAACACAGCTGCTTGGCGACAGAATATCTAGTACTGCGGTGGTACCTATCTAGACGACCTACTGCTAAGTTTTACCTACAACTACAACTAATTATGAGTAACTACTAATAATGGGTGACTAAATGTTATGAGTGTATATATTTATATATGCAAATATTTCGTTTTATTTGAATACGTTATTATGATTATTTTTATACATTTTCTATATGTTTCATTTTTTTTTTTTTTATTAGTGTTATATCTCCCGTCTGTTTCTTATGTTATCTGTCGTGTTTTTCTTTTCTTAGTTGCCTGGAAAAGATCGCTGTTAGCGATACGGCCGCCACTTGTGGCACTAGTTCATAAAGTTCTTTTGTTCTCTGTATTTTTTTCTGTTTATGGTATGCACAATAAAGAATTTTATCTATGTATCTATCTAATTAGTGTGACTATTGACATTTGAAATATTGGTAGAAAAATTTGTTTCGCAATACTAAGAAAGAGATCAAAGCTCGGATCGAACAATTAGTAAGTTTTTTTTTATGGGTGGCAACGCTTTTTTTATAGTTAGTCAATATTGAAATTGAAAGTTACCAAGCTCGAAGAGGTAAAGTGCTTTTCTCTGCACTAGCAGCCCAGCCGAGGAACGCCAGAGCGGAAAGAAAAATGTACACGTACAGATGGTAAGACGTCTCGCGGTCACACCTGTAGAAATTTGTTTTAGTAGCTATGGTAGCTCAGTTAGCGTGGTTGATTCACACACCAGAGGGAGTGGATTCAAAACTCAACAATACGTTTATAGCTAAAGGAAAACATGGTGACGATACCATGGCATGGTGGTACTTTCTAGTACCACCTGGCTAGCTACCACCCTCAAGTTGAAAATCTGCCACCATGCACCTAAAGATGTATTCTGACAGCCTCAAGAGCCAGCTCCATTCGAGATTAAGTGTGATTTAATATCTTCGACTACACCGTCACCTAACATCAGGTTAGTTGTGGTCAAACACCTAGCCTGTCAACTAATAAAAAAACAGCATACTAAACTTTGAACACGCACCTTCTAACAATGGACTTCCCTTCAACTCTGTCCTCAGCAGCTAGCTCATCATCTCCATCATCGATGATTGCTTGCACAGCTTCCTTTCTTATCATCACGTTGATGATCTTCATCCCGAATGCCACGTTGGTGAACAGCAGGAACGAAGTGCTCACCATGAGGGGGAGGTCTCCCCAAATTTGAAATAAGTCTCCGGCTTGAATTATTATGTAGACACCTACAACACATCGTGAACAAACTAACTAAATATTTTTTAATATAAAAGTATGAGACGAACGAAACGCTATCCTGAGTTTAAGAGATAACGCCTGTCTATGATCAATGATCATTGCAGCGATACACAGTAACAAAAGAAAGTCCAAGGCATCGCTGATTACTCTAAACAGCCTTGCAATTTCGCTAGCAGCAGTAACTTTTAAACCGAAACACAGTAATGTTTACATACTACCGCTTCGCGTGAGTGAGTGAGCACTTTTCATTCTATATTTAAAAAATCCGGCCAAGTGCCGGTCGGAAACCCGTATCGTGGGTTCTGCACAAAATTGTAGGTATGTAATGAGTTCGTTCACCACTGGAATGTTTAGTGCTTTCAAAGGAAAGCACTGAACAAATGAACATTGCTCTTACGAAAATTTAATTCTACGGTAGGGTTGCCAACACCAAATTTAAAAAACTAGGATTTGAATTTGGAAAAACCAGGACAATGGAGTTTTGACGGGAACGCGGAAAGAGTCGTGTCGCCCCGTTGTATTTTTTTCCAAAACTAGTGTTTTATCGAGTTTTTATGTATAAAAATGGGGGTGTTTTATTCATAAAGTGCCAGATCACAAGCGCGAGTGTGGGAAAATGATATAATGCGGTGAAACATGACTTTTTGTGTTGCTTCCAAAACTCCATCGAAGCTCTATAGTAAAGTCGCCACTACTTTACTAAAGTATGACTGGACTTGACTGACACGGACTAGACTTGACCAAGACTGGACTTTGACAATAACTATAGCTACGAGGCAACTTATTTAAAATATAAAACTTGAAAATATGAAACACTTGACACTGGCAAATGCTCAAGATGCGACGCAAAGACTAAAGAAAAAAATCTTATTTTTGTTTTATTTAGTATAGTATAATTCTCAATTTAATTGTATGCACATATATGTAAATACCATTTATATAAGTGTAGCAAAAACCGCCATATAGCTGTAAAAGTATTTTCTGCTCCTTCGAATACTTTCCGGGCACAAAGAATCCGACAAATTTCAGTAAATTCAAGCTCAAAGTCAGAGACCAAATGTTATTTTTAAGAAATAATTTCATGATTAATTTCCCCGTAACGACGCCCTTTGACAGTAAAGTGATAGATACACATATGCATGTGCATTTTATCGAAGTCTTGTTTGATATAAACAAAACTTGTCATCAAAGTGAACAGTGGTAGTCAACATTCAAATTTAAGGTGGTTCAATTTCCATACAAATATTTTTTACCATTTATGGACAAATGGAGCATAATTTTACAGTGAAATTACAGCTACTGGCATTTATGTTGGTCTTTATTTGCGGTAAATTACAATTGATTAAAAAAAACAGTAGATTATTATTAGCATAATCTACTGTTTTATTAAAAAAACATAAATTCATAAATCATTCATAAATTTGATTTTCTGCTAATAATGCCAGCAGCTGTAATTCCACTGTAAAATTATGCTCCATTTGTCCATAAATGGCAAAAATTTATTTGTATGGAAATCGAACCACCTTAAGTCAAGTTCATCGCAGGTCCTTCTAAGAATCTTACTCATTTTGCATATTCGACAACCCTGTTGGTTCATTGGTAGTGTGTCAGCTCCAAGAGCTGAAGGGCGTGGGTTCGATTCCCACACAGGACAAGTATTTTGTGATATAAACAAATATTTGTTCTGTGTCTGGGTGTACTATATGTATTATAAGTATGTATTTACAAAAAAAATGTGTTTAAGTATTCTATCAGTTATCTGTCTTCCATAATACAAGCTTTGCTTATGGGTCAGATGGCGCTGTGTGTAATGTCCTATGATAAAAAAAATATTTAAAAAAATTAAAAAGGTTACTAACCAATGTCTACAAGTTCTAATTACTGGTTGTTAGGATTTCAACTTCAATGACGAAGTAATTGAGCCATCAGCCTAATCAGCAGTTTGTAATAGGCGGACATGTCTTACTCATATTAAACAAAACAATAATTGTAGACTAAACGAACTGATATTTAATTCAAAATTTAATATTTAGGTGCACGTTAATTTAGGTACAACTTTGTTAACTTAGTAGGTAATTGTAATTAAAAGGCTGTTGTGATTAACCATCGATAATTTCAAGGTAATTAACGTCAAATCAGTGACGCCTGAGGACAAGTTCAAGTCATGTAATCGCGATAAATTGTAGTCACATAAGGTCTTATGGTTATGTTATAAGTACATACAATTTTAGCTTTAATAACCATGCGAAATTTTTTAGACAAATATAATACTAAACAGTAATTGTAAGACTAATATAAAATAGGTTACATTGGTATGGCACGAAACTTATAACAAATACGACAACTAATTACACAGCTGAAGTTTAAAATAAAATAACAACTAAAACATACATATTTAAAATTTATAACAAAATTAAAATTATAACAAATGTTTTCTGGATTACTTTAAGGTATATCTATTACATCTATTTTCATTAAATTCAAATAAATCTTTGATTGTATAATAATTGCGATCATTTATCCTAGTAGACAAAGTAACATTCAATTAGCGATAACGCTTATAGAGAAGCCAAAAATGTACGGGATTGACATATGCTGACACCTGACATATCGAAGTTCTGTCAATCCCGTATTTCTCAATAAAATTACAAAAAAAAAGGGAAAACATAATCATTATTACAATGGCTATTGTTAAACATGCCTAAGAAACATTGTAGGTTACGGACATACTACGTACTATACGTACTATTCTATCAGTTATCTGACTTCCATAGTACAAGCTTTGCTTAGTTTGGGGTCAGATAGCGCTGTGTTTAATGTCTGACGATATTTATTTGTTTAATTTTATTTATTGTAGTTTTTTATTGCTTCTCTTCAACTTGTTGCAAGAGTGTGAACAGAGAGTATGACGCTTTTATAATCTGAAACAATCAACACAAATCAGTAATCAGTATGCATAATAAATTAGTAGCATCTATACTAAATACTCACAGCCATGAACGTAGGGAGCGAAAGCGTAGCGAACCCGCCCGCAGTGAGGCGAGCAACTCGCCGCGAGCGGCTCATCAGCACGAGCAATGCTCGCCTGAAGCGAGCCGAGCACAAATACCACGGGCACTCGTACGCTGCTCCCGCTACTTCAGAACTCTATTTAAAAAAAGTAAACAAAAAGTTTTTTTTATATACTCTCAACGGACACCGGGGTCCATGACCCCGTGGATTTGTCAATTTTGCATTTGGTTTTATTTATTTATTAAAGTAAAGCGCAGAGAGTAGAGCAATAGGCTTTTTTATAAGGTTGGCTACATTATAAAAAAGCCTATTTCTACAATCATTAAAGATCACTCTAGTTTACTTGAGTTAGATACGATGGCTCTGATAGCTCATGCGGATATAGCTCTGCTTCATAAGCCTACGCCCTACATAACAGGAGTTTTATTCCCGCCTAGGATAAAAAGAAATACGCAAACATACAAATTTTAAAGCCCCGATGCAAAAACGACGGTGTGTTATAAGTTTGACGTCTCTGTGTGTCTGTCTGTGGCATCTTAGCTCCTGAACAGACGAACTGATTTTGATTTTTTTAATGAAAGTTATTAGACAATCAAAACGCTCTCCTAGTAGTAAGAAGCAACGCCTGTCCATGACCATTGCAGTGGTATCCAGAATTTATAAAACAATCTTGGCATCGCTGCTTTGACTTTGAGACTTTCGATGGTTAGTCTCAACTGTAATTTTGCTAGCTGTAGCACCCTTCAAATCGGAACACAGTAATGTTTCTAGACTACTGCTTGTAATTTTTTTTTTTTTTAATTATAGATAGGCTTGCGTTTGATCGCCAACTCGCCAACTCGATCGAAACCGATTCACTCGCGACTTCAAGGCACCCAGATTGTATCTATCAGGGAACACCCACTCGGGCAGCAAATTCTATTGTGTAGCGGTTCATACAATGAAGGTAGATTCGACTATGACAACATATGCCCTAACAATGTATGTTACCTCCTCTGAAAGCTGATTTCCTTGATAACAGTAGATGAATACTTGAAAGCACATGTTTAGCAGGTAAGTTCCCATCGACAGGAGTCGCACAATGTTGCCGGTTTGCTGAAAAAAGAACCTTTTTAAAATAACCCTTTTTGTCCGTAACTCATATTCTTTCATTTCTCTACAAAATCGTTTTAATTCCCACTACTCCTCATTATTTAAAACAACGCTTTGAATTCATTCAACCACATTCTGGTTCCTTGCGTTCCTCTCGTTACTTCCGACTAAAAATTCCTCCTTCTGCGCACTCCACCTTCACTGTTGAAGCTGTCTTGCTTTGGAAATGCACTTCCTTCCATTATCAGACAAGCTAATTCTATTAATACTTTCAATAATCTAGTATACAAACAGTAACTAGATTACTATCGACAGTAATGTTCACACACTACTGCTTGACATCAGAATATAAGATTCCTATTGGTATAGTTAAAATCGGTATGACGTTTTGTTAACTAAACCATTGAATGTCCGATAAGGGTAGACTGATGGTGACTGTGGATTTTTTTTTTTGCATGAAGATCTAGCATAAAAATTAATTGTATCAATCATCATCATCATCTCAGCCGTAGGAGGACTAATTCAATAATTATAATAACATCAATGTAAACCCTATTTTTTGTGAATAAATTTCATTTCATTTAGGACGTCTACTGCTGGGCATAAGCCTCCCCCAAAAATTTCTATGGAAGGCTGGTTGAAAGCAGCTCGCATTTAGCGCATTCCTGAACTTTATCAGTATTTATTCATTATTTGTGGATCTGAATCTTTACCTACTTCTGATAGGAAGTTTTAAGAACTAGTAAACTTTAAATGTTTTAAAGGTACTACTACAGGATACTTACTGAAACTAGTTGAAACGCAGTAACACATATAATGATGAGTGATACGGTGAACTGCGCGAAGGTGGGCACGGAGAAGCAAGCTTGCAGCTGGCGAGCTGCTTCCAGCGCCATCTGGTGTTGCTGCACGCAGCCGCGGAGGCGGGAGCGCATGACTTGTTCTTCCGCGGGGGAGAACCGAAGCTGAGGGGGGAAATGAACGTTCTAGGTTTTTGTACCAGAGATAATAGAGCACATACGTATGTGCAAAATAACATCATATTCAGAAAATGTTTGTAAAAAATCCAAGATACAAGACTTATGCTTAGTTTGGGGTCCAATGATAACCAGTGTATACACTGAATTCCAAATTGTAATGTCCAACACCTTCAGATATATGCATCAATTTAATTGCATTATTTTCTTTGTATATGTGCCTAACCCTTTCTGTAAAATAAATTTATCTTTATCTTATCTTTGTATGTCTACCATAATATGTCTACCATAATATGTCTACCAAAATATGTCTACCATAATATGTCTACCATAATATGTCTACCAAAATATGTCTACCATAATATGTCAACCATAATATGTCATCTTTGCATGGTGTGTTTACTTTCTTTGGCTGTGTAGTCTATTTAAAACGGATAAGTCCACGTTTGACCCCCAACTCGCCTGATGGTAAGCGATGATGTGGTCGAAGCTGAAGCACGCTGACTTAGAAGATACCTAACGATTCACCCAGACCTTGAAAAAATACAGATTAAAAAATAAATGTAAAATGAAGCTAAAGGTTTTTAATGTAAATGTATTACAAGACACTCTCCTGATGGTAAAAGATGACACATGACCATTGCAGTGAACAAAGAACTTTGATTTATAAAGCAAAGTCCAGGGCATCGCTGCATTCGCGCTCATTACTTTGAGGCTTTCGATGGTTAGTCTCAACAGCCCTATAATTTCACTAGCTGAATTGACAACCGGAACACAGTTTTGTTGAAACTGTGTTACGGTTGTCAATTGTTGAAACTTTTAGCCTTAGTTTTAGTATTAGTTTAAAAATCGGTTCCTACAGTGGCTGAGGAAACATATAAATCGCAAAGCCACAGTTCGGATCGAACTACTGCTTAAAGCTAATTAAGCTTCCGAAAATGTCTTCAAATGAGCGCCATCTACATAATTCCTATCAAATTACAAAAGCCTTCGTACTAAAACGCTACACTTCGTAGCACTGGCTACGACGCCTACGAATCTACGACGGGTTCAACAAGATGGCGTATGTAACGGTTACTTGATGAACTTTATTTTAATAATAATGTTTTTAAGGCTTTTTATATTCAATTATTTAGTTGTCTCCTTAACTTTTAAATTTATTTCATTTTACATTGTAAACGAACTGCTAACAAATAAGATAAATACTAGTGTTGACATAAAATCCAAAGAAGTTTTTATTATGTGTATTTACTTCTTGTCTTCGACCGCACTATCCCTTAACATCAGGGGAGATATGATCATACCCCTAGCCAAGCAAAAAAAATATAATTCTATTATTACACATTCCACTGATTATTATACTAATTTTAATTTTTTTATTACCGGCCAAGTGCGAGTCGTACTCGCGCACGAAGGGTTCCGTATCATTATCTATAAAAAATAAACCCGTTTGTTGTATGGGAGCTCCCTTAAATATTTATTTTATTCTGTTTTTTTAGTATTTGTTGTTATAGCGGCAGCAGAAATACATCATCTGTGAAAATTTCAACTGTCTAACCTATAATGGTTCATGAGATACAGCCTGGTGACAAACGGACAGACGGTCTGACAGCGAAGTCTTAGTAATAGGGTCCTGTTTTACCCTTTGGGTAAACCCTGAAAATATGACCTTGCGTTGGCCATCCAAGTCGTGAGCCAGCGTCCTGAGCGCCAGCCCCAGCAGCCGCAGCCGACAGCGGCACTGCGCCACCAGCGCCGAGACGAGGGTGTCCTTCGCCACATTCAGGTACGCAGCTAAGAACAGCGCCACCACTTGGTGCACGTATGTCAGCTGGTAGGCCGGGCTCTTCGACGTGTCGTACGGGTACCTGGGAGACCATAACCTTCAATGACAGCGACGGTTTTACAAGCCCTGTTGGCTCATTAGAAGTATATCTGGTTTAAAAGGTGTACGCGATATTGTCACCGTCGCGGGTCGAACCTGGCCCAGATTGGCACACGACCGAGGCAGATGACATGTAAAGAGAGAGGCCTATACCCAGCAGTGGGATAAAGAAGGCTGTGGATGATGATGATGACGAAAAGATGTGAGTCGTGGGTGCGATTCCCACCCAGGACAAACATTTTGTGGTATAAACAAATGTCTGTTCTGTGTCTGGGTGTTCCGTATGTATTATAAGTATGTATTTACTAAAAAAGTATTTAAGCATTCTATTCGTATCAGTTGTCTGACTTCCATAGTACAAGTTGCTTAGTTTGGGATCAGATGGCACTGTCACAAAATTAACAACCTCGTTCGGATCCTTTTCTGCGATGTTTTACTTTATTTCCAATATTTTTTAACGGTTTTATTTAGCTTGCCCTGTTTGTTGTTGTTATTATTTTTGGGTAAAATTTAGTAATTGGAATTGTACCCCCCTTATCTGATACTTGGTACACACCTTTAAGTTTTGATGACAATACATTTTTTTTCTGCCGCCAAGCAACGGTGTGTTCTGCAGCCTCACTTGGGATCTAGTTCCATTCCAGGCTAGGTGTGCTTGACCACACCGTCGCTTAATATCAGGTAAGCTGTGGTCAAACACCTAGCCTGTTAACGATAAAAAAACTTATTATATATACTTACCAAGCGCGCAGAGGCAGTTTGTTCTTCTCAGCACTGGTTGCCCATCCGATAGTGGTGACCACGGTCAGACCGAAGTATAAAAGTTGCTGCAGGCTGGTCTCCTTATCACAGCTTTGCAGACATGCATAAATTTTTGGTATTAGTAAATTAGAAAAGTTAAAAGTACTTTTAAATTACAATAAAAAAACCGGCCAAGTGCGAGTCGGGTTCGTACACGAAAGGTTCCGTACCATTATCTATAAAAACGGCAAAAAAAAACACGTTTGTTGTATGGGAGCCCCCTTAAAAATTTATTTTATTCTGTTTTTTTAGTATTTGTTGTTATAGCGGCAACAGAAATACATCAACTGTGAATTTCAACTGTCTAACTATCATCATCATCACAATCTGGTGATAGACAGACGGACAGCGGAGTCTTAGTAATAGAGTTCTGTTTTACCCATTGGGTATATTGGGTACCCTAAAAAATGCATGTATTGTGTATGTTTATTTATTTAGTTATTCTAAACATTTGATACGATGTTCGTTAAGACTGCCTGGAAGAGATCGCTTTAAGCGATATGGCAGCATGTTGCGCTATTGTTATTAATGTTTTGTTTCCAGGTGTAAACTGTAAAGAGTTATCTTATCTACGCTATCGCTTTCAGATTAAATTTCATCAAACATAGCTAAGAACACTGCCGACTAATTCACCTTACAAACAAAAAAACAAAATCAAAATCAAAGCTACGATGCCACAGACACACACACAAACAAACACAAACAGAGTCACAAAATTATAGAACTCCGTCGGTTTTGCGTTGGGGGTTAACAAAAGGTTAATAATATTTTTATCAAACCTTCGAACGATTTTCTTCGCCTCTTCACTGTTCACATTGACCAGACAATGATCAGCTTCATCCACGATGCTCTGCACGAGCTTCCTCCGCAGCACAATGTTGATGATCTTGGCAGCCTGTGCGAGATTGGTGAATAGGAGGAAGGCGGTGCCCGTCATCAGGGGCAGGTCTCCCCAGATAAGGAACAGGTCCACCACTTGAATGATCAGATATATTCCTGGCGATGAAATTACTTATAAGCCATGCAACTTTAGGGGCTACAGGTTATCTAGAGGGATCATAAAGTCAAATACCGTGACTTGTTTTTAAATCTACCGTGGGTCGTGTGATTGGTCAAATTTTTAGTCTTATAACTGCAACAGTCAGTCGCAGTCAAGTTATATAATTCAGAAATTTTTGACTGCGCTAATTTAAAAGCTGGTCTAGCCTTAACCTTATAACAGCAACAGTCAAGTGGCAGTCAAGTCATATAATTCAGAAACTTTTGACTGTGCCAATTTAAAAGCTTATCTAGCCTTAATCTTATAACGGCAACAGTTAAGTCGCAGTCAAGTTATATAATTCAGAAACTTTTGACTGCGCTAATTTAAAAGCTGGTCTCGCCTTTAACTTTAACATCTTACAAGTAAAAACAAGAAGGTAGGTATCTTAGTAGTTAGGTAGTTCATTAGAGTAGTCTGCTGACCGTAAACACCGAAAGTCAAAAACAATCTCCGTTTCTAGCTGCTTTGGTTTAAAATTGAATCTACTGAACTGATTTTGATAAAATCTCTATGGAGCTATAATAGATATATTAAAAGATTTAAATAGTTTTAAATATAAATAACTATTTTCAATCGGTTTATAAATGACGAAGTTCTGAGGTAACTAACATAAAAAAACAACCTAATTGAAAACCTCCTCCATTTATTGACGTCGGTTTTTTTGTTACTTTATTTTACAAACCTAATAGGAACATGAACGAGAATACAGCGTAGCAACTATACAAAATCTTCTCATTTTTACTTAAACTCTGCGGTACCCAAAATCCAACCAGTTTTAAAGCAGTTAAAGACAAAGTGACGGAACGGTTCGCGTTTTTTATTAGAAAGCCCATTGTGTCTTTGACGAGTGACAGATACAAGGGGAATGAGCGAGCGTAGAGGCAAACATGGGCTTGCTTCCAAATTCTAAATTGTAGATTCAGGGGTACATAACATTTGAGAACAGAGTATTTTAAGATGCTTTAATTGAATTTGAAAGTATTCGCTCCAATTTTACCGAGTTGCAAATGAAATGATGTCCATATTATGTTTGGAATATTACGGGACTACGAATGTTGTTTGAGATAGTTTGTAAATTCTTATAACTTACTTATCAGCTTCTTGTGCATACTTTGATTTAACTTTGAGAGCAAAGGTTGGGGTCAAGATCAAAACTTACTTTCAATGTTGAATAAACTGTTTGTTTTTATTCACAAGGTAATGGACAAAATAATTTAAAATTATTGTTTTTTTATGTAAACGAGACGAACAAGGCGCTCTCCTGATGGTAAGAGATAACGTCTATCCATAACCATTGCAGCGATACACATAACATTGAGTAGTAAAAAAATGTCTAGGGCGTTACTGTGTTTGAAGAGTAGGTATTGTAGCTAGCAAAATTGGATGATTGTTTTTCTTATGAAACTAACCCACCACTTTCACTAAAGTGAAAAAAGTAATTTAAAAAAGAAATGAATTCCGTCATTTTAGATTTTTTTACAGAATTTAGCCCGCCAAGCGAACTACGGCTTGGTTCGCCTGATCGGTTAAATTCTGTCATTTTAAAAATTTACTTATTTAACTGGGTTCTTTACTAAAATTATAGAAAATGTTTTAAATCTCGCATAGCCAACGTTTTCACATCCGATAATTGTCAGTTTGCGCTTGTGGCAAATACAATTATGTTATTACTGTAATTATCACAGACAGAAAGCTCTGCTTTCTCTGTAACGATTACCTACCCAAACCCTGCTATCAAACCCGGATTATTACACGTTGCCTATAATTTCTAAGTTTGTTTTGTATTTATTTAAACTTTTATTAATGTAGAATCATATAAAACTGTGCATTTTAAATGTCTTTTTATTATTCTTTTTAAATAAATACGCAAAAACAATTTAGAAATAAACAAACAACCTATTTTTTTGTAAATACAGTTGGTTATCAGGCCTACTTTGTAAAAACCAAACCAAGCAAAAATATTTCAGAACAAGGTAAATGTTTTATAACTTTTTATTTAATGCGTATAAGTCCCCATTTATAATAATAATAATGTTTATTTTTCGCAAAAGAATCAACACAATCAAGTATTGGTATACAAAAGAAACAATGGGATATTAATTAAGTTGTAGACGTTCCAGCGGGCCCCAAACTAGGTAGAATTACCTGTATCTTGGGCTCCCATGTACGCAGTTAACCTATAGTTTGAGCCACCAACTCGCCTGATGGTAAGCGATGATGTGGTCTAGCAGATCTAGGCGATACCTATTCACTCAGACCTTGGAAAGATCCAGATTTTATCAATCAGGAAACAAAGGAAATAACTGTGTGAAACGTATAATATAAAGTCATAGTTTTTTATAATATAGGATGGGTATTCGTGACAGAGATATTTTAAAATCGACTTTTCTGCGAGATATATTTATCTATTTATATTTATCTTATTTTGGACTCTTTTGTATATGTTTTGTTTGCTCCCTAAACTATGATCAAGATTGAAATGTTTTCACTGTTATAACGAGTATAATTGCTAGGCTGGTACTGTGCTTGTATTTTGTCCGTTTCTTCCAAGGATAGAAAGAGTAGAGATGTACTTTGTGAGACATAGATTGCATGTGCTACTTTTTTAGGCACTCTACTGAATACATAGCGGCGATAGGTACTCAGAACATTGAGTACCAAAACAAAGTCCAGTATCGCTGCTTTGGTGATGATTATTTTGAGACTCGATGGTTAGGACTTTCGATGGTAAATCTTAATAGATCTGTAATTTTTTTGAGTTGCAGTACGCTTCAAACCGAAACTTGTGAACATGAATGATTCCACATTAGTGTGTAAGCACACACGTTATACTGCTTGTCATCATCAATTGCCATCTTAATACTGAAGTTTGGAGGTCTGTAGGCAAATTTTTTTGCGATCCCATGCTGCGTATTTTAGATGTTCAGTCCAGTCCGACACAGTCACACACTACGACACTACTGCTTGGCGGCAGAACATCAGGTACTGCGATGTTATGGTCAACTAAGATTAATAAACCCTATCTATTCTAACAGATTCTAGCTTTGTACAAGTTTGTGATGTTCTAGATACTGAAGTAGGATATTTAGTAGGCGTAACATCCAAATGGGCAGATAACGCCCGCATGTCCTCATGTGTTCGGGTTATCGGATGGAACGTCGCTCTCGATGACCTTGACATTGGCTTTGAAAGAAAGTCACAGATAATTAATATCTTCAAATCTATTACATGTAGTTTTAAGCAACTCTTGCTTTGAACCCACGTGACACGTTGCCTAGTTTGGGGTTAAACGTAACCTAGTAAATGTTCTGTGTTTATTTGTTTGGTAATAAATTATTTAACGTTATTTACATTATACGTTACTTTGAATAGCAAAACACCGTTCGTGTGCAGTGTGCAGTGCGCTTTGCTGGTACACCGTAGCTGTATTTTATAGTGGTACATACTATAGAACGCAGCCTAAAAACTGTCATAGACAGTATTTAGTAGATAGGTAGCAATACAATTTCAATACGTCTTAATATATTGTTATACATATATGTAAAAAATGTTCGACTGCCGAGTTAGCCCATTTGGTAGTTACCTCTGCTTCAAGAGTTGTAAGATGTGGATTCGATTCTTTTTTTTTGACAGGTTAGCTATTTGACCGCAGCTAACCCGATGTTGAGTGCAGTGTAGTCGAAGGTCGTAAACACACCTAGCCTGGAATGAAACTGACTCTCAAATGAGGCTGTTACAGTGAGGCAGGTCTGTTTGTGTCATATTTTCAGATTAAAACTAAGCAACAAATCATCTGTGTGGGTGGGTTATTCCATCAACAGAAAGTCAAAATTAAAATCACAATCTATTTAAATGAGATTCACTACCGTTTACATCTCACTGATCCCCAATTATTTTTTTCGCTTACATGTACCTACTCTACCCTTTGTAGGTCGTATCGTCGTCCACTTTAAATATCTAAGTACGATCGAAAACTAAATTAAAATAGCAATTCTGAGACGCAAACTGTCAGTCCTTTCGGAACTAGGTACTTACTATTCGGGCTACTTCAGTACCGTATGTTTTACAGATTCTATTCCAGTAACCAGATGAAAGTAAGAGAACCGAGAACTGCCGATCAATTAGCCACAAATCGAAAAGCTCACCCAAGAGTCTGTTTAGAAGAATCGCTACAGCAAAAATCACTTATTCATCGCGAGGTGTTTAATCAAGCGAGCGTATCCGTCGGCAAGTTGATTGGTCAAATCAGTGCGGATCACAGACGAAGCCGGGGCGGGACTTACTGCCAACTGATGTTTATTTATCTACCGTTACTTTTGTAGGGAAGGTTCACACATATTTTTTGTAGGAAAAATTATAAACTTGTAACAAAAGTAACGGTGCCCCGAAATTGCACTCGTTTTAAACAATTTCCGAGATAACAAGGAGTATTTTTGTTAATTTAGGGTATAAACTATCTGAGGACGCTTATATTATGGGTGTTTTTAACGTAAAAGACGAATCAGACGTTCTACTGATAAAGATATTTATTTATTTGCATAAACATGAGTGGTTGCATAGTACAGATCTTATATTACCGAAGTCTTATCATGTTCTTGCCTCAATGGGCGAACAAATGTTGTCATAGCTTTTTTAAAATAATTCAAATTACATAATTTAATGACAAAAAAATAATAGCAAATTTAATCGATGTCTCTCTGACTGATCTGATGGTAAAAGATAACGCCTTTCCGTGATCATACACAAAACAAAACAAAGTAGCAAAACAAAGCACAGGAAACCCTATTTTGGCGCTGATTACTTTGAGACTTTGGATGGTTAGTCTCAAAATTCTTGTAGTTTGACTAGCTGACGGTGTGGTCAAAGATCACATCTCGCCTGAAATGGAACTGCCTCTCAAGTGGAGCTACCGGAACACACCGTTAGATGCTTGGCGGCAGATTTTCAACTTTAGGGTGGTAGCTAGCCAGCCGAGTATTAGAACGTACAATACATGAAAAGGTTTCCTCACAATGTTTTCCTTCACCGGCAGCTCAAGTACATTATTGGGATTTGAACCCACAGCTGTCACAACCGCACTAAGCTACAAAAGGTTTCGGTTTACTTTTTCTTTTTTTATAATAGATAGGCTTGCGTTTGACCGCCATCCCGCCTGGTGTTAAGCGAAGATGCGGTCTACGGTGGAGCACGCTCGCCTAGAAGAAACCGATTCTCTCGCGACTTGAAGGTACCCAGACTATATTCATTGGGGAACACCCACTCGGTAAATATGTTTTCATGCGGTAAATATGTTATTGTTTCTTAAATCAATCAAATTTTATATTATTTCTTATCCAACACGTAGTCACCAGGAACCCGGTACTGTTTTATTAAATTGTTGTCCGAGAAGGGTTCTAAGGTCTTACCTGTGGAAAGTAAGGTTCTATAAGTAGATTATTCAACCTCCTTCGATATTCGCCCGTTATAATTTTATAACGTTATATTACATGGGTTTGGAACAAAAAAGTATTTATATTCTTATCTTGTTTCGATTGTTTGATTGTGGTGTGAAATTGTGAACCTTCACACCATTTACGACCACAATGTCACTTATAATATATTTTTTTTTGTTAATTTGCCCCGTCGGGCAGGCTAAAGCTGTAAAGCCATACTGCCTTGTCTTAAGTGTTATTTCTGCTGTCTCTTAGCTATAGTTATGGTCAAAGTCCAGTCTTAGTCAAGCCCAGTCCGTGTCAGTCAAGCCCAGTCATGCTTTAGTAAAGTAGTGGCGACTTTACTATAAAGCTTCGATGGAGTTTGGAAGCAACACGAAAAGTCATGTTTCGCCACATTAAATCATTTTCCCACACTCGCGCTTGTAATTCGGCACTTTATGAATAAAACACCGCCATTTTTATGCATAAACAATTAAACACTCGACAAAACGCTAGTTTTGAAAAAAAATACAAGCGACACGACTCTTATCGCGTTCCCGCCAAAACTTCCTGTCACTTAAGAGGTCAGATGCTACTTTAAACTAAAAAAGTTTTCTTTAAATATTTTTTGAAAACTTCCCTCGTGGGCCCATAACCTAAAATAGCAAAAAGTCGTATCTAGAATGTGAGTGGCACTTGTTGCCGAGGGCGTGTCGGAAGAAGCTCCGCCCCTTGCCGCGCTGGCCTGCTCCTCCGCCAGGGTCCGCAGTAGCTGTTCGCCCTCGCACCTGACAACATGGCATCCCTACTCAGATTCGACATGAGCTTCCTCTCGCCAGAACGCTGACGTCTACTCAAACGTAAGGTAAGTACTGCACATCATAACAGCTTGTAAAATGAAAAAAAAAACACTTTTTTTAAATATTTCGTATTAGTAGTTCATATACTTGTAACAGGGTAAAGACTTACAAATTGGATTTTCGATCAAAATTATTACAGAATTTATTTTAACATTGAAAAATAATTTAATCGTTTACTTATAAAAAAGGGGCCATCGATACAGCGTTAAAGTTTACAA
The DNA here is from genome assembly GCA_905404145.2 of Biston betularia. Taxonomy (NCBI): domain Eukaryota; kingdom Metazoa; phylum Arthropoda; class Insecta; order Lepidoptera; family Geometridae; genus Biston; species Biston betularia. The sequence goes on from FR989876.1 coordinate 13,282,241, forward strand.
TCATAGAAAGTCTTATCAGCAAAGCGATGACAAGTCAAGCTTAACTTCCACTGCATTGAATGAACCACTAAAGTTCTTGATCGTGAAATGTGGAAAGAGAGAAGGGAAGCTTTTGTCTTGTAGTAGGATAAATCTTAGCTAAAAAATAAATTAATTTTAATTTTACTAAAACATAAAGTTTGTTAACATTTCTCTGTAGGTATTTTCCGGTATGAAAAACATTAACTGTTTTATTAATTCTAATCATACATAACGTGGCAAATGTATACTTGAGTATATATCTACTTTGTCAGCGATCGCGAAGTTTGAAACTAAACGACAAAAAATACATTTTACTTTTTCCGTACATTTGTTTGAAATAAGGACTTACGACGTTGATCTACAAAAGATTACGTGCAATAAGACAAGACATATGAAATATGTGACGAGACAGGAAATATGTGGATATATTTCCTTTTAATTTACTCAAATATCTGTGGTAATTATAAGGTTTTAAAATTCATCAGTGAATTTTGAAATTAATTAATAGCAGACCTAGTATCGAACCCACGCCACTTGATAAAGTCTTGTAACAATTGAGCTGCCTTGGACCTTATAAGGTGTACCAACGTTAGGTAGTAGACATTTTTAGTAGAATAGAAAAATGATAAATTAGTATTGAACGAATGATGTTCGTCTAAGAAGGTGCCGCTGCAGTCATATATTGCATCTCAGCAGTACTGTGTGAATATTATAATGTTCCGATTTGGAATGTACCTACTTCTAGCAAAATTACAGGGTTGGGGAGACTCACCGTCGAATGTCTCAAAGTAATGAGCACCAATTAGGCAATGCACTAGACTTTTTGTTTATTCAAAATTCTTTTTCCCTCTGCAAATACATTTTTATATTTATTTATATCTTTATTAAGATGAAAACGCCAGATTGTAAATGACTTACATTTTATTTCGCACTAATCACAACAGCAATGAAAAAAACTGCATGATGAACCCTCCTCCTATCTTAAAAAAAGTATAACAGAAGAGAGAGAAAACTTAACTTCAAATTTACAATTAAAAAAACGGTTCTATGGCCCTTAGGCCAACTAAACGCACTGCTCCAATGAAACAGCGAGGTTTCCGAGCAAACGAAAATATCATGGATGACATAAAATTTTAGATTTTTGTTGATTTTTTAAAAACCGTTCTATTGATTGCGATAAAATTTATACGGGATCACCTCTAAAGTATGATTTACCAAGCAAAAAAAGAATCATCATAATCGATTCATAATTATTGCGTAACATCAATACAAAAAAACGTACAGTCGAATTGAGGACCTACTCCTTTTCTGAATCAGTTAAATAGTAACTCGAGCTTTTGGCAGATACCTAGCTGAAAACTCAAAGGGTCTGCATACCTATCTACTCTCAGCAAAGCCCAAATAAAAACAGATACTTACCAAATACTGCCTCAAATAACTTCACGGAAGAACGCAAGATATTTCAACATTTTTGCTTTTCCAACAATTTGAATGTTTCTCACAAAAAAATAACTCTCAATTGCCAAAAATCTGCAGCATTATGAGGACCTAATGTCTTGGAAAACATTGCCAGGCAGCCATTGTGGATCCAGACGAATGTAGTAATGGTCGACACGGATATTTAAGCTATTTAAAAGAGACTAATAAAGAAACCAAAAGTTCTGAGAAATCAATCGTCAAGCCATTAATCTTTTTAAATGACTCAAGAACGGAGGAGATTCTCAATTCGACATATTTTTTTTTATATGTATGTTACGCGATAATTCTGCTAGTTATGAATCGATTTTAATCGATTATTGGCTTGGTAGATACATACATACATACTTCAGAGGTGGAGGTTCTTAAAAAATTAACAAAAATCTAAAAACTGTATACAATCGACGATATTTTCGTTTACTCAAAAATCTCGCTGGTTCATTGGAGCAGTGTGTTTAGTTGGCCTAAGAGGCATGAAGTCGGTTTTTTTTAATTTCACACAGCGCCATCTGACCTCAAACTAAGCAGAGCTTGTACTATGGAAGTCAGATTTTTGTAAATACATACTTATAAGTACATCGGCAGCTCAAGCTCCTTGTTGGGATTTGAACCCACGCCCTTTGGCGTGTAAACCGACCGCACTAACCACTAAGCTATTCTATTATATTAGTACAGAAAGTACGGATGTTAGTAGAAATGTCTCAAAAAACGTCACTTTCCATAGTTAAAAATAATGTGAAATATTCAGTTTATTTTCGCTTAACAAACGCTGTTTCGTTTTGTTAAGCGGAAATAAACTAAATACATACCTTGAATATTCAAAATGAACTTCCGCAAAGTAACGCCTGAATCAATCAATTATCTAAAAATAATGCGCCAAGTAACGACCAATTCCTTTTTACAATAATTAATGATATTTATCTATATCGATATATATTAAAGGCTATAATTGAACAGAACCACTAATTCTAAGGATGACCAAAGTGTTCGTACAAACTTGCGGGGTGTTCGGGATCAAACTTGCTGCGAGCCGTTCTAAGTTTGGTCACCTGTGGTTATAGAGGATTGTTCCACGCGATGTCCTTATGCAAACTTACCCCTTCCTACTCATCTCAGAGACAGTAGATCATGTATAGCGCGAGAAGCTTTAATCGAGATCTGGATAGATTCTAAACTTTATTTTAGATGAAAAATTATAGCTGTTGTAATGTCTCAACAATCCTGTAATTTCGCTAGCTATAGTAACTTTTCAATCTTGACGGCATAATATCTGGTACTGCGGTGGTACCTACCTTGACGATCTCCTGCTAAGAAGATCACTCACCAAGTGAACATCACTGTGTACAATTATACATACAGATAGATAGAAACTCGTTATTGTGCATACCAGAAATAGAAAACAAAATAATCTTATGAGCAAGTGCCACAACTAGCTTCTTTATCGCTAAAAGCGATCTCTTATAAGAACGGTTAAGTACAGACGGGAGATAACAGGTAATAAGTTCTAGCAGTATAAGATAATAAAAATAATTCATTTAGTAAGTATTTGAAGTATGTATATAAGTAATTTCATATACATCTGTTAAAAATCGCAGTATTCTCTCGTCAACAGCATTTAAATCCAAATTATTTATTGACATTAAAAACCAAGGGCGGTCGGGTTTAAAAGAATTTGGTCTTTTTCTCTAACTTCGTGATTTATTCTTGATTAAAAAGATGATCCCAGATAAAACTTTTTTAAACTCCTTCTAACTTATTCATTTGGAACTCTTTTATGTCCACTAAATTAATTTTTGTCGTGACCGCAAAGCCAAACTAAATAAAATAACAAAAGATGAACACTATAACCGACTCGCAAATTAGGGACCCGAAACCACTTTATCCCATTCAACGCCTTAACAAATTCGGTTACCTATTCCCATTATGGCAGAGTTTTCATTTGTCACGACATAATTACTTTAACTCAGGCTTTGATGTGACGAAACAGGAAAACGAATCAAACCAACAATACGGGGAGTTGACAAACAGTGATCTACTGAGAGGCAAGTTGAGGGCCTTCAGAAATTACTTCTCTTGTTTAAAGCGATAACTTTACATGTGACTTTGTTGAGAGCGGAAGCGAAAATTATTTGTTTTGTTTTTGGGTTGATTGATTCGATTTAATTGAAAAGTTATCTAAACGTGCTTGAAAATTAATTTCTTTAGTAATTATTCTAAATACACAAGAAACTAGAGTAGGTAGGTATATGCTGGTTAAATGAACGAATCTTTACTATTTTACTAAAAGTATTTTCGTATAGGTTTGACTGTCAGTTCATGAACCACTGCTGTATGGTTCACGTACTGAACTGACTAATGAGCAAATGTAATTTGTATGCTATTTATTTTTTCGTTGTATTTATTTATTTAGAGTATGTCAATTAATTAATTGTGAATTTTATTGTGTTATATTCTATTGTTTAATAGTGCTTAATTGTATATTTATAAGTATGACTTATAGTCGAAATAATTGTAATGTAGGAATTTATTTATTAAACAAAATAAAAAAAATCTTTAAAAGATACTATGTACAAAAAACTTAGTCTAAAAGTCCGTCAGAGGAGGGATATGTGGCCAGAATGCTGGCAGCATTTGACCAAAAGTAGATACCAGCATTCTGGTCACCTGAAGCCTCCTCTAAACGATTGTAATGTTGATTTTTTTTAATATTTAAAATAATTCCATAAGCCGATCATAGACCCTCCTCCTTTTTTAAAGTCGGTCGGTGAAAATTGTCATTTTCGGCTTAGTGTACGCAAGGCTGATAACTTTGTAAATATTAACATCAGAAGTAAATAGTTTTCACGATTTACGTTGAAGTTCAGTGTTAGACAGTCAGAGTACAAAATGTTGGTTCAGCCCCCACAAAGGGACGCAAATGTAGTGTGGAATGCGGAGGTATGCACGGTGCATACTTTACCCCTGTCGACCCCGGGGCTGGCGGCACCGGCGCGGCGCGATACTGTGCTATAATTATGGGATACGGCAATTTGAACTTTATCTATTCCATATACTTCAATGGAAATTACTTCATTCGATAAGTTACTAATCTCTACATAGTATAAAGCAAAGTCGCTTCCCGCCGTCTGTATGCTTAGAACTTTTTTTGTAATCCCCTTTTCATTTCCTTAATTTATCTACCCTACTTGATAGGTTTGGTTAGAATAGAATAAAATATTTTATTGGCCTTATAACTACATATGTAACACTAGGCACGTCAAAATTACAATTATTAATAACAAAATTATACAAAATTAAATTCAAATTCAAATTCAAATTCTTTATTTTGCAGAGACATGGGTTACAGAGATAAAAGTCACAGGTTTTATAGAATCACCATGCTCTAGCACCATGGCATGCAAATATTTATGAAAACTTAGGTCTAATTAATTAATTATGTCAATATCATTATAAAAAAATTGTAATTAATTGTATTTAATTTTGTAATTTAAAAACTCACTTATAGAATAATACACTTTATCGATTAAGAGCTTCTTTAGTCTAAATTTAAAAATGTCAATATTTTCTACATCTTTTAGAGTTTGTGGTAACTTATTATAAATAGTGCGTCTCATCGCAAAAGTGCTGCTGCTGTACAGGGCAGTGCTGCTGCGCAGCTCACGCAGTCTGCCGACATGTCGCTTACTGTGTACAGTTTCATACATGCGTAAGTTTGTCTTTACAACTAAGGCCGAAAGAACAATTTACATAAAGAACAATTTAACAAAATGTCACTGCCTAATATCAACAAAAATGTCTAGTGATTAATATAAATTGTCAAATTAATAATATGTTAAGTTTATTACCACCATTTATTTATTACTATTTTGCACCAAAAATCCACCATCTGGATTTGTTTAAACCACCCTTTGTAGACACTTTAGTTATTGAGACGTATCTAACGATACCTTAATTGTCGTAATCCATTCTGCCGTTTGGAAGATACGAGGTAATGAAAAACCTGGCATACATAGAAAACGTAACCCTTTCTTGGCAGTCGGGTAATCAATTTTATCCTCAAACTGTATTTTCTGGGATAAAGAGGCCTATGTCTTAGTCCAACTTATTATAAGGTATTTGCATTCCAAATTTCGCATAAATAGCCATTTCTGAGAAACAAACAACTACAAACTTTCATATTCATAACATTAATATTGTATTTAATCCGTCGATAAATCTGACATCTGTCAGATCTCAAACGTGACATTCGCAATCGATAGAATCGATTTTGTCGATGAAGTGATAAAGAAGTAAAGTCAAACAGACCGCCGAAAATTGGCAATCAAAAAATGTACAGCAAATACAACGGCATTACAAAGTTTAAATTGATGAATAAAAAAGCAGATAAAGTAGGAAGATGACGAAAGAAATTGTGTGAGTATTTCATTGTTTCAGGTGGAGTGGTAGATCGGATCATGACATTAGTTAAACAAACAAAACTAATTTTATAATATTTCGTGCGCGATTAAGGCATTAAGATTTTCCTGACACTTGTATAATTTGTTTTGACATTTGTACCTATATAACCTTTTTGGCATTTATAAACCTAATTTATTTTGACATCTGAAACATTTATTTTATGTTAGACTAGCTGCGCCCTGCGGTGTTACCCGCTACATTTTTCGTTATTTATTTCTTTATTTATTTACATGTTTTCGGGATAAAAAGCTTATGTACCAATCCAGGGTCTCAGCTAACCAAAATTCGTCAAAATCCATTCAGTAGTTTAATTATTTAATTTTATTTAATTGCCTAAAAGAGTAACAAACATCCATCCATCCATCCAAACTTTCACATTTATAATATTAGTGGGATTACCACTGATTTTAAACGGTGAAGGAAAACATCTTGTAGACCTACACGTCTGAGAATTCTTAAAAAAAAAGTTATCGATGATATGTGAAGTCTGCTAACCCGCACTTGGCCAGCGTGGTGGACTTTAGCAAGCTGCAGTACCCTTCAACAGATACGTTTCTCACTACTAAAATAAAAAAGAAATAAATATATATCGCAGGACATTACACACAGCGCCATCTGACCCTTAACTAAGCAAAGCTTGTACTATGGAAATCAGTTAACTAATTGAATACTTAAGTTTTTTTTATAAATACATACTTATAATACATACAGTACACCCAGACTGTACAACTTTTTACTGATTTGTGTTTTAATAGTAGCAGGAATGGTGGAGTACCCCAACAAGAAGCCAGAAGTGGGCAAAAAGCGTCGGAAAACAACCACGGGAAGCAATTATCTGTTGAATTCCTCGGTCGCTTCCCGCCAGAATGTAAACCCGACTCTCGTGGAATCGAACCGTTTTTGTCAAGTGTGTACGCACAACTATTTACAAGCTAAAAACTAGAACTTGTTGTACTCGTATGCAGTGGCGGCCTTAGGGATGGCAAGCAGGGCAACCGCCCGGGGCCTCGCTATTGCAGGGGCCTCGCGTCGTCCTAGAAAAAAGTCTTTACCACTTGTATGTGTATCTCGCGCCTCGCACTTAACAAAACCCCGCCTGAACGCACGGTTTCATTATTATTAGTGCAAGCATGTTACAGCCACTCGAGCACTCGAACTATTTTTTTTAGTAGAACGAACTCAAAGAAAAAGGTCCTCACAATGATCTGTCGCCCCGGGCCTCGCAACAGCTAAAGCCGCCGCTGCTCGTATGCCGTTTATGGAGTAGAGTTAAAATCTTAGTTTTATAAAGAACCGATTGCCAATTACCCAATTCTTATAATATGTTGTTATAACTTAAAAGTTTACTTTAAACATCTCAAGTTTGATGTAAATACTATACAGGGTTATAAATTTAAAGAGTTTTCGAATTAGCCCTGTTTTTAAACGGTCCCACTGCTGAGGCGGGCCTTTTTAACCGATTTAAAAAAGGAGGAGGTTCTCAATTCGATTGTTTTTTTTTATGATTGTTACGCGTTAATTCTGTCAATTATGAATCGATTTTGATGATTCTTTTTTTGCTTGGTTGCATACTTCAGAGGTGGTCCCGTATAAATTTATCGAAATAGATAGAGCGGTTTTTAAAAATCTAAAAATTGTATACATCCGTGATATTTTCGTTTACTTCGAAACCTTGCGGTTTCTTTGGAGCAGTGCGTTTAGTTGGCCTAAGGGTCACGGAGTTGGTTTTTTTTAAATTGTAAATTTGTATATTATCTCATTAATGTAATCCACCACACAGGCCAAGTGCGAGTAGGCAGACTTCACACGTCGTCGAGGACTTTTTTAATGAGCCAACAGGGCTGTCAAAATAGCGTTCTTCTTCTTTAACTTTGGCGTCGCATTTGGTGCATTTGCCAGTGTCAAGTGTTTTAATATTTTCAAGTTTCATAACTTAAAAAGCGCAGTCTTAGTCAAGTCCAGTCCATGTCAGTCACATCCAGTCATGCTTTAGTAAAGTAGTGGCGACTTTACTAGAAGCTTCGATTGAGTTTTGATAGCAACACGAAGTCATGTTTCACCATATTATATCACTTTTCCACACACTCACTACTCACTCACACACACACACTCACACTCACACTCACTGTAATTCGGTACTTTATGAATCCACCACTATTTTTATACATAAACAGGAAAAAGCATTAGTTTTGCAAAAAAATACAATGGGGCGACACTTTCCGCGTTCCTGCCAAAACACAAAATAATATTATTAATATTATTGTACATTGTATATACTTGCGATGCCGATGGTCGTGAGCAATATCTACTAGTAAAATAAATTAAAACGTTAAAATGCAAAACACCATACGTAAGGGCTATTGTGAAAGCGGCACGGACCCTTTATGGGGCATTCTGGCGTTATAGGCCATAAAGCTCGCGTTCTCGCTGACGAAACGGCTCAAAAGTTAAACTGTACGTTTACTGAGACATTAGGAGATTCATTAATTCGATTTTAAGTTATATTTAAATGTTCTTAGTTTAAACGTTCTTTTTATTCCTAGCCTTTGACGCTAACAGAAGGATAATATAAGTTTAAAGTATGTATAACCCTTCAAAAGGGCCCCATCCTTAAATTACTTCACACGAATTTCATGATTGTTTTGACCCCTCCCCGTCCTTGTCACACCTAGTCACATTGTGAGACTCCCCCCCTATTTATATTTTGCCCCCCATATTTTGCGGTTTCTAAATTGCAAAATTAAAAAAAAAAATGGCATTACATTTAGAAATGTATGAAATTAGATATAAAATATTATATATGTATTTTGAAAAAATGTGATGTCATAAAATTTGGGGCTCCTCCCCGCCCCTTGTCACACAATGTCACACTTCGTCGACCCCCTCCCTCCCCCTTAACGTGTGACGTAATTTATGGCTAGCCCCAAAGGCTGAAACAATTTAGCGTATCGCTGCAATGGTCATGAACAGGAGTTATCTCTTACCATCTGGAGAGACTCTTGTTCGACTCATTACTTTACCTATACAAAAAAATTGCCGTATTTGGGTTTAGGGTCATGGAGTCGGCTTTTTTTTCATTGTATGATATCGTTACGTCGTAGGCTGATTGGAAGTAGAAGAGGAAGGATACAAAAGCTTTTATTTACTAATCACCATATAAAAAGGTAATCCGTACAGTAAATCCATTTTAACGGCGTGAGTTCCGCTCTCAATGATAATAAAGATTGATTTATTTCGGCAATATTATTTAAGATGTTAGAAGTCAATCTGTTCCTATCTCCGATTCCACCCTCTCTCTCTGGGTTTAACTAAACCTAATAAAGTACCCAATAACCTACTAAAATGAGAAAGTTTGTATGTTTTGATGTTTGCTACTCAATCACGCAAAAACGGCTGAACAGATTTGGATGAAATTTGGTAAACATATACTTGGTCCCGTTTACCCTTTGGGTACGGAACCCTAAAAACGAGCTACTGGCTGTATCCACTTGAAATTTGCTATAGATGCGTCTTATGGTTGCAGAAAACTATTCTAACAAAGTAGGTTCAAAAATCATACACATTGACATGACATGACAGCCCTGTTGGTTCATTGGTAGTATGCCTGCTTCGAGAGCCGAAGAGCGTGAGTTCGATTCCCACTCAGGACTAACATTTGTGTGACTAACATAGATGGTTGTGTCTGGGTGTTCTGTACGTATTATAAGTGTACTGTATGTATTATATTTATATTGACATGTTTGGATATTGACATACCTTATTTTGACATGTAATCAGTGTTTTAAAACCCATTTAATGACATGTTTAAAATGTTGAAGTGACTTGTAACAATGGTGTTATCAATAAAATATTTGTATTTGTATGTGTTTACAGCAAAAAAAAGTGTTTAAGTATTCTGTCAGCTGTCTGGTTCCCTTAGTACAAGCTTTGCTTAGTTTGGGGCTAGATGGCGCTGTGTTTAATGTCCGCCATTATTTATTTATTTTAATAATTTTACTAAGTATTTTACAGAATATTTTTATTTTACAGAATAATATTTTACAGACAATACATTACATTTACAGATTTTCACTCTACAATTATTTTTTTTTATTTTGTAAATGACATGGCGTTATTCATCGGGCCCCAAACTAGGCTTAGCCTGTATCTTGGTGACCCAAGTTTAAGATGTTGCCAGCTTTGGATTTGCGCATCTACATGCATTTTGTGAGAAAAAGATAAAAAAGCAAAAAAAAGATCTATGAATATAATTATAAACAACTATATGTCTCTCTCAGTGTATTGTGTGTGAGTGTGTGTGTGTGTGTGTGTGTGTGGGTGGGTGGGTGTGTGTGCCCGCGCGCGTTTTTTGTGCGTGCGTGTGTGTGTGAGTGTTTGAAATAGTGTGAGTAATATGAGTAGTAGAGTAGAGTAGGTAAGTAATTTCGAGGTCAACTAAAGCTGCTACACTTGGAAAATCTAAAAACCCGACCTCCGGTAATATTAAGTCATTATTTATCAAACCTAATCAGAACGACTTTACGCCGGCCCAGCCGCAAGAAGGGTCACTTTTCATTATTTTTGTTTACAAAGCAATCTGTTTCGCAAGCGAGTATTTGCCGACGTCTGTTGGCTACCCTCAACGTTTCAATAAACAAGACAAATAGTGCGTGACACGCGCTTCGCCCTAACGTAACTTTGAAGAAATTTTGAAGTACTCAAATGAGACCGACAGTTTTGTAAATAGACGAGATAGCTGATGATATTATTATTATTATTATATTATTATGGCTGGTTTCCAAATGAGAAGATTTTTTTCATTTTAAATAAATAAATAAATAAAATAAATATCGTCGGACATTACACACAGCGCCATCTGGCCCCAAACTAAGCAGAGCTTGTGTGATGGAAGTCAGATAACTGATAGAATACATAAATACTTTTTTTTTTGTAAATACATACTTATAATACATACGGAACACCCAGACACAGAACAAACATTTCTTTATTCACAAAATGTTTGCCCTGAGTGGGAATCGAACCCACACCCTACAGCTCTCAAGGTAGATATACTACCAATGAGCCAACGGGGCTGTCAAGGTTTACAGACTAGGTTTTGACCACAGCTCACCTGATGTTAAGTGATGGTGTGGTTGAAGATGGTAAAAACACCTAGCCCAGATGCTTGGCGGTTACTGCTTGCTTCAATGGTTACATCGCAATACATGAAAGAACCAAGGCGCTCTCCTGATGAGAAGAGATAACACTTGCTTATGGTATTTGCTGTTCACCAGATTTTTTAACAACATTTCAAGTCCAAGGCATCATTACGTTACCACCCATAACTATGAGACATTGAACAAATAAATAAAAACAAATAAAATAAAATAAATTTATTTCAGGCAACAAGGCCCATATGAAAATACAAACACAATTAAATTGGCTAAAAATCATTAGTGATCCTACTGAATCACCTATTAATAATACAAAAAAAAAATACATTAGCGTACTGACATCAATAAGATAAACAGGGTACATCTTCCTAAAAACGCAAGAAAACGATGCGGTTGTAGCAAAACCACAGAACACAACTTATAATCTCATAATTGTAAATCGGCTACGTAAACCTACCAACCAACGACGAATAAAGAGAGGAGACACTACAACTAATACTTTACTCTCTTTTTTAATTTGCTAACGCTTATTTTATGGTGTTCAGGGGGAGAGTCCAGGGCCGGAGCGGCGCTACGGGGAGAGCGAATTGAGTGAGGAGATGCCCCCGTCAGACGCGCCGCCCGCGCCCACCGCGCCGCCGCCCGCCACGCAGACGACATCTGCCCCTGTACGCAAGTATTTCTACCACACTCTTGCCGAAGCATCTTAACAAATCCTATCATCCAGTCTCGAATTCTAACAACGAGATAACATTACATTTTGAGTAACGAGCGTACCGATGTGTTTTCCTTTATCAACATTTCCAAAAAAAAGTACAATTTACTAAATCATAGGACTTTGACATGATAAAATTCAAATATTTAAATGTCGTACTTCCGTAGTCAATACATTTATCAGTGACAATATTACTTTACTAAGTACTATATCACTATAATATAAAGCTAAATTTTTGTATAAAGAGGGAAACTTGCAAGAAATTGTGAGAGATCACTGATCACGTCTATGAATAGCCAGCAAATCATTGTCTATATAACTTTGTTAATATACGCTTACTCTATGAACTATGTACAAATTATAGATAACTACAGAGAAACCGATGTTATATGAACTAGTTTATAAGGCCACTGTCAATAGGAATTGTTCCTAAAACGCTGGTGCCCTTGCCGTGTTGTATGAAAGAAAGAAAAATATTTTATTTTGTAACAAGTACTAACACAAAAACAAAAACAAACAGTTACAAAATAGGGGCTCACCTCAGCATAATACTGGTCATACTAAGCGGTATGGCCAGCGCTGGTCTTCTTCTAAAAAATAGAAGTCAACGTTTATGCCGCGTGCAGTGTCTACCAGACGAGATGACAACTCTGTGATCACATTTAGCTTTTAGTTTATTGTTACGTAGCCCACTTGACAGACTGAATATTTCGTTGGAATAAAAACCGTTAATTCCTGAGCAGTTGCTGCCAAAGTCCCGGTCCGTAGTGGTGTCACTGACGCCCGTGCGCGAGCGAGAGACATGGGGCAAAAAAGCGGAGTTCCTGCTCGCCGTGGTGGGGTTTGCGGTCGACCTCGGCAACGTGTGGCGGTTTCCTTACATCTGCTATCAGAATGGCGGCGGTCAGTTCCACTATTTTTTTTAAAGAAAAATTAGTATTTGAAGTTATTCTTCCTGATATTTGGCAGTGGCGTGGTGTGGCGCACGATATTTACAAGGCCAGCGTCACCATCTCTTGGGATCATATCTATCATCTATCCAAACTTTCACATTTATAATATTAGTGGGATTTTTAATCATTAAAGCTAATCTATTATTTTTTTTCGTCGCTCACAGACTAGGTGTTTGACCACAGCTCACCTAATGTTAAGTGACGGTGTGATCGATGATGGTAAAGCACATCTAGCCTGGAATGGAACTGGCTCTCAAGTCAGGCTGCCGGAACACACCGTTAGATGCTTGGCGGCAGGTTTTCAACTTGAGGGTGGTAGCTAGCCAGCAGAGTACTAGAAAGTACCCTAACACCATGCTATGGTTTCCTCACGATGTTTTCCTTCACCGGCAGCTCAAGCACATTCTTGGGGTTTGAACCCACGCCCTTCGGCATGCGAACCGACCGCGCTAACCACAGAGCTATCATCGCTACAGATCGAATATTAGGATACTTTAAAAAAAGTTCTGGGTACCACAGAAATGGACATGGATATGTATTACAGTTAGACATAAAATAGTTATATTTCTAGTTGTTCAGTCAATACGCAAATGTTGGGCAAACCAGAGGTCAGCGTGGTCACGAGTGGTGTCGACCAGACCAGATGAGAAGTCAGTTCGCTAAATAATCTAGCCATTATTAACAGGTGCGTTTCTGATCCCGTACTGCGTGATGCTGCTCTTCGGGGGCCTGCCCCTGTTCTTCATGGAGCTGGCGCTGGGGCAGTACCACCGCTGCGGCTGCCTCACGCTCTGGAAACGGATATGCCCCGCTTTAAAAGGTAACCGACTTCTGTAACTTGATGTTATTGGAATTAGGTCAGGATGAATTTAATCACTAGAGTCTCTCAATTTATTGCATTACTCTTATAATCTTCTATCTTTTTCTTTTTCTGTTTATATAAAAATCTCTTGCCATGATGTTTATGGTCGCACTCCTTCGAAACGGCCCGGCTGAATGATTTCATGAAATTTTTTATATTATATTTGGTAAGTATTAGAATAGGTCGTAAAGTCTCAACGCGGACGAAGTCGCGGGCGTAAGCTAGTAATTTTATAGATATTATACTTGTTTTCTCGCTCCAAGTCTGTCTGCCAGTCCGAACCTTGTTCAATCCCAAATAAATCCAGTGTAACTCGAGATGATTTAAGAATTCTAACTCTACCGTACAATTACATCTAAATCTGTTCAGACATTTAAAAGTGGTGGTGGAAGAAAGAAACTCATATACATAAAACCCTGAAAACATTACACTCCTTTGGGCAGTAGAGTAAAAATTATTAATAAATATCGCAGGACATTATACACAGCGCCTGTCTGACCCTAAACTAAGCAAAGCTTGTACTATGGAAGTCAGATAACTGATACTTAATTAATTTTTTTTTGTAAATACCTACGTACTATTTACTACATTTAATTGTCTGGTTATTGTACTGAAATGAAATGAATTAAATGTGATATATTTAATTAATCTAAATTTGACATTATGTCAAAAATTTTTGAAAATAACAATGAAATTATATAAATTATACATGCATTCTGTCGGACTCCGGACAAGGAATTCTGTTTCCCGGAGCAAACCTCTTCCCTTTTTTTTAATTACATATAAGCTTGCGTTTGACCGCTAACTCACCTGATGTTAAGCGAAGATGCGGCCTACGGTGGAGTACGCTCGCCTAGAAGAAACCGATTCACTCGCGACTTGAAGGCACCCAGATTGTATCTATTGTTGATTGTTACCTTTAATACATATTCGATTTTAAAAAACGAAGACAAACAATAACTTTATACAAACTATTTATATTTAATAAGTAATTATATTTTATCTAATTTTTGCACACACAATTTTGGGTTAAGTGTGGTCTAAACGACGTTTTGGTTTATGTACCAACATTTTGTCACCTGTGACAAATAAAATACATTTTGATTTTGATTTTGAAAGCATACATTTTTTGCATTAAAACTTATTGGAAACGAGTTCGACAGAGGGAATCCCCAGACACGCTACTTGAGATTAATAGCTTGAACAAAACATCAAAGTATGAAGGTAACTGGAGTACATCAGTCAGTTTTGATCCAGTGTCTACTTATCTTTCCGTTAAGTGATTGTCGCGGTCCCTCGGGGCTTCTTCAGAACTCTGTTTATGGGCACCTCCTATCGTATTGGTTTGTTGATCCATTAAATACATTGTAGGATGAAAATTGAAACGAATTAAAGTTATAACACTAAAATAAAAAAGCAAACAATTGACATTATCGTTATACAATGTTGTTTGTGACAACAAATGATGCCCTGGACTTTGTTTTATTACTCAAAGTTCTGTTTATTGCTGCAATGGTCACGGACAGGCATTATCTCTTACCGTCAGGAGAGCGTCTCGTTCGTCTCATTATTTTTCACATAAAAAAAAAAAA
This sequence comes from Biston betularia, assembly GCA_905404145.2. NCBI lineage: Eukaryota > Metazoa > Arthropoda > Insecta > Lepidoptera > Geometridae > Biston > Biston betularia. The sequence continues at coordinate 13,297,471 of FR989876.1, forward strand.
TGTTTGTTCTGTGTCTGGGTGTACTGTATGTATTTACAAAAAAAAAGTATTTATGTATTTTCTTATTTATCTAACTTCCATCACACAAGCTCTGCTTAGTTTGGGGCCAGATGGCGCTGTGTGTATAGCCCTACGATATTTATTTATAAAGTAGTTTATTTTATTTTATATTTTGAGACTGACCTTACGATAAAATCACTAGCTATCAATCCAATTTATATAGAAACGCATACGATATAAGTTTGCCTCAGCACCTCGGACGTTTAAGGCACGTCTTATAAATATACAAAAGGCAATGCTTTTAACGCCGAGACAAATAGTGGCCGGGAGGGACTGGTTAAAATGTATGAAATCAACTTCTAGAGAGGTCGACTGAGAGATGTTTGTTTCAACGTAAATCGATGGCTTGTGGAACGATGGCGCACTTTACTGAAGCAGGAAATGAAAAAGATTACTATTCTACCATACAGTTATTAGATATATGACAGCCCCGTTGGGTCATTGGTAGTATATCTGCCTTGAGAGCTGTAGGGCGTAGGTTCGATTCTCACTCAGGGCAAACATTTTGTGAATAAACAAATTTTTGTTCTGTGTCTGGGCGTTCTGTATTTTTTTTTTTTTTATAGCTGACTGGCTAGGTGTTTGACCACAGCTCACCTGATGTTAAGTGACGGTGTGGTCGAAGATGGTAAAGCACACCTAACCTGGAATGGAACTGGCTCTCAAGTGAGGCTGCCGGAACACACCGTTAGATGCTTGGCGACAGATTTTCAACTTGAGGGTGGTAGCTAGCCAGCCGAGTACTAGAAAGTACCCTACCACCATGCTATGGTTTCCTCACGATGTTTTCCTTCACCGGCAGCTCAAGCTCATTGTTGGGGTTTGAACCCACGCCCTTCGGCATGCGAACCTACCGCGCTATCCACTGAGCTATCATCGCTACTAAAACTGTATGTATTATAAGTATGTTTATACAAAAAAAAAAAGTATATATGTATTCCATCAGTTATCTGACTTCCATCACACAAGCTCTGCTTAGTTTGGGGCCAGGTGGCGCTGTGTGTATAGTCCTACGATATTTTTTTTTTACCGTACAGTATTTAGCGATGATAGCTCAGTGGTTAGCGCGGTAGGTTCGCATGCCAAAGGACGTGGGTTCAAACCCCAACAATGAGCTTGAGCTGCCGGTGAAGGAAACCATAGCATGGTGGTAGGGTATTTCTATTACCCGGCAGGCTAGCTACCACCCTCAAGTTGAAAATCTGCCGCGAAGCATCTAACGGTGTGTTCCGGCAGCCTCACTTGATAGCCAGTTCCATTCCAGGCTAGATGTGCTTTACCATCTTCGACCACACCTTCACTTAACATCAAGTGAGCTGTGGTCAAACACCTAGCCTGTCAGCTATAAAAAAAAGGCTAACATACATTTAAAATAACAAAATGTTTTGACGAATTGGGAAACCTTTTCTTTCTTACAATTTTTTTTTTTATCAATTTAAAAGTGGCAACACGCCAGATATGAAAGTGCTATACATAAATAGTAGTTCGAAAGTGACATTCATCCCCATAATATCGATCTGCGGCAATGAAGAGCTTTGCAAATATTTGCCAGACAGATAAAGCTACTCAGTTCAACTCTTACTCGCCTATGTAGTAGTAGGTAGCCCGTACTTTTACCTCATTGCCATACCAATGCTACCTGGACGATATCGCCCTAAGATAGATACTTTTTATTGACATCTGTAGCAATTATTGATCAGTGGTTAGCGCGGTCGGCTCGTTATTATCCAACTCTCCCCCTATCCATCTAGGATAAACGCAAAATCATCAAAAGCTATTAATTTTATTTTCTTACCAGCTGCACCAATTTTAGTGGCCATTGTACGATAAATGTATTCAATGAAGACTTAGTCGTCACATATTAGATACATTATTTCGCTAAAATTCATTTTTAGACTAAATATATGTATATATTATTTATTAATAATATAATATCTATATCGTAGGACATTACACACAGCGCCCAAACTAAGCAAAGCTTGTGTGATAGAAGTCGGTTAACTGATAGAATTGTAAATACATACAGAACACTTAGACACAGAACCAACATTTGTACCTTACAATGTTTGTCCTGGGCGGGAATCTAACCCACGTCCTACAGCTCTAAACTACCAATGAGCCAACAGGGCTGTCAACAAAAACAAAACAACACAACAATTTGTTTTGTTGCAACTAAATTCTATCCGCGTGTTTGAAGGGAGTCCCCTTCAAGTATGCAACCTTTTAAAATAATAAAATAAATCATATTATATATAGTCAATGGAAAGTATATCCTCACTTTTCTCCAGTCCGTGTTCTATTAGCTTCGTTACCAGAGGCAAGAAGCGAACCGAAGTTATGATTTGACCAATCACAGCTCCAGCAAGAAACTCGGAGCCGACACTTTCATAAACTTGCAATCTTTACAACATTTAAATAAAAACTTTATTATCGAAGTAAAAAGCTTTGCTGTATCGGAAGTTTATTCGCAGGAAAATGCTTTGACAGTCGAAATAAAAGAAAAAAAATATTTATTTTAACACGCACAGCACAGAACATGTAAATAACTAGCGGACACATCGCGGTTTCACCCGCGTAGTCCCCGTTTCCGTGAGAATACAGGAATAAAAAGTAGCCTATGTCACCCGGAGATAGTGTAGCTTTCCAACGGTGAATTTTTGAAATCGATCCAGTAGTTTCGGAGCCTATTCAATACAAACAAATAATCAAATTTTTCCTCTTTATAATAGTGTAGATGTTGATAAAAACGATTTAAATAATAACAACAATAATTAAAAAGACGATTTGACTAATAAAAAAGAGTAACCATCGAAAGTCTCAAAGTAATGAGCGCCAAAGCAGTGATGCCCCGGACTTTGTTTTGTTACTCAAAGTTCTGTGTATCGTTGTAATGGTCATGGTATTCTCAGCATGAGTGCTGCCGATTTCTCAGCAGCGCTGATTTTTAGAACAAACCTTTTGGAACGCACGAGAAAAAAATAAAATTAGACACATAAACGCAATTTAACAGAATAAATAAATTATAAATATACATATACTGAACAAAATCCGCGAAAAGCAAAGTAGGTATATCTAAGTACATACATAAATAATTATTTATTTGAATTATTTATATTGACTAACCATCTAGTCTCAAAGTAATGAGTGCCAAAGCAGCGATGCCCTGGACGTTGTTTTGTTACTCAAAGTTCTGTGTATCGCTGCAATGGTCATGGACAGGCGTTATCTCTTAACATCAGGAGAGCGCCTCGATCGTCTCATTACTTTTACATAAAAAAAAAAAAAATAGAAAGTGAAACATTAAGAAGGTACCTGTTGCTTTGCTTACTTTAACCGTAGAGCAGACTTGAGCAAACTGCAGCAAAGTGGCTATTTTATTATACGAGAAAACATACTTAAATGAAAATTGTACTTTAAAAAAATACAGTTTTTAAAGTTGCAAGAAAACTTTACAATGAAAACACATGCACACCATAGGTATCTTCTAAGTCTGGGTACTTCATCTTCGACCACTTCATAGCTGACCATTAGGCGAGATGGTGGTCAAACGCGGACTCATAAGAGTTTTTGTACCGATGATAGCTCAGTAAGAAACCATAGCATGGTATTTTCTATAAGGTACTCGACTGGCTAACTACCACCCTCAAGTTGAAGATCTGCCGCCAAGATCCTGGCGGTACCTACTGCTTGGCGGCAGAATATCTGATACAGTGGTACTACCTACCCAGACGAACTCCAGCTATGGAGACCTAATAAATAATGTTGAGATATCCATGAAAACGCTAAAATTGCACCACGAAATCCTCACTCACAAAATATCACAATTGACTCACCGAACGCTTCCCTTACATTATGTAATGTCGAATTCTTCTCAGCAACAGCCCCTAAATAAGCGCTTTTTCTCCTTATCAAGCTATCTCTCCCTACCAAGATCGTATACATCATCAATATCACTGCGTAATGTGTTATCAGCGGGAATCGAACCCGCGTCAACGAGTTAGTATCAATTTACGCAATCTTTATGTCAACACAGGATGTTCTGGGTATCAGATCGATGTGCAGTGACGTGTGAATACATCCGTGGTTACCATGGCTGGTTCACACATCGGAGGCCGTGGGTTTACATCCTAATAATGAGCTAGAGTTGCCGGTAAAGGAAAACATTGTGAGGAAACCTTAGCATGGTGGTAGAGTACTTTCTAGTACTCGGCTGGCTAGCTACCACCCTCAAGTTGAAACTCTGCCGCCAAGCATCTAACGGTGTGTTCCGGCAGCCTCACTTGAGAGCCAGTTCCATTCCAGGCTAGGTGTGCTTTACCATCTTCGACCACACCGTCACTTAACATCAGGTGAGCTGTGGTCAAACACCTAGCCAGTCAATCATAAAAAAAGTTCCGAAGCTCCATTTAACTTAAGATGAGCTGTGGTCAAATATAAATCACCTTTTGAAAAATGTTCCCTCGCTAACACAAAAAAAAAATCGTTTCAAAGTTTGTTCGTTTGTTCAAAGATCCTGTTTTGACGCAGAATTTTAACTGCATGCGTTTCGCGCTGGAGTTTGAATTATGCATGAATGCGACGTAGTGACGCGAACAAACTTGCCTGGAGGCCTAGGCCTCCACGCAAGCTTGCTCATTACCATATCGCATTTCTTTTTTTTAAATTATAAAGGTCAACTTTTCACCGTAGTCTTAATTTTAAGTGGCTTTGTACTAACTACGCAGAATAGTAGTCTCGACAAATAAAATTATTTGGTACTAACTATTGACATAATTACAAATTCAATTCGAAATTTCTGGTAATGTTTTCTAAAAAATATATAAATACAAATACTTCTACGGTTCGTTCTAAAGATGAGCCACGTCAAAAGTACCCGCAACCATCGAACACGTATATAAATTTAAAGTAGTAGAAGCCAAATTTAAAAACAAAAACACGAAAAAAGGCGTAGGTCATTGTATGTAGTAGGTATGTTCCTTCTAATGTTCTTCTCAAGTATTTCCTCATTCTCGTTCCAAACAAATGAAATTAATAATCCCACAGCAACAACTTACAGAGCAATAAAACAGCATTCATCCATTTATTTACTCTCAATAAATCTTAAAGCCGTCAGAATCCAATTAATTATCGCTAAACTTCGCGCCAACTTCGACGTATCCGGCGGCCATGTTGGAAATCAAATCATTTGCTGCCATCTGTCGGCCGGTAATCAAATGATATCACATCGCGCTCGCTAATTGGTTTATGTGTCGCAAGATGGCGCGGCAAATATGGATTTGGTTGTCGTCGTCTCGAATCGTGATTCTAACTTAAAAGTATGCAATAAAGTATTCTAAAATTTTCAATTGTTGACTTCTCTTCTTTTTTGATGTATATTTTTAAAATATGTTTTAGATCATTTGATTTCCATTGTCTTTACTGTTTTCACAATAAAACTACATTTTTTCACCATGCAACCCCTTAAAAGTTAAAGTTTGCCGCTACATAGCTTGAAGTGTTCCGTTCTTTTCTAGATTTTAACTTTACTTTCCTTCCAGGAGTAGGGTACGCGATTTGCATGATAGACATCTATATGGGCATGTACTACAACACCATCATCGGGTGGGCGGTCTACTACCTGGTCGCTTCCCTGGCTTCCATCAACTCTGTGCTACCTTGGACTAGCTGCAATAACGAATGGAACACGCCTCTCTGCACTCCCGTCACTTCGCCTCAGATTCACGCAAATTCTTCCACGCCAGCAAAAGAGTTCTTTGAGTGAGTGTTTTAGTTGAATAATATTTTTTTAATATGCAAAAGTATTGCATAGATTGAAATGTCCTCTTAGACTAGAGGTAAGAGATAACGTCATCATGACCATGACAAAATTTGGAGTAACAAAATAAAATCCAGGGCATCGCTATTCATTACGCTCATTGCCTTGAAACATTCGAACAAGACATTTGAGCTATTTTATGTGCTGATAATTATTATTTTATTTTCTGCTTTTTATTAAGTCTTCCTTTCATTACAACTAAAAATGTAAGATACAAGTATATCTTCCTTATCCAGGCGCAACGTCTTAGAACAACACAGATCGAACGGGTTGGACCACATGGGACCAATCAAACCATCTCTTGCATTGTGCGTCTTCGGGGTCTTCGTTCTCGTTTACTTCTCACTTTGGAAAGGTGTCAAGAGTGCTGGAAAAGTAAGTAAAAATAATAGACAATAATGATTTAAAGTTCAGATCATGATTGTTTACTACGCAGAGAAAATATTTTTTAGATTCTAAACAATATTTTTTTTCAGCACTCATTCTTCTTTAACTTCATAACCAATTCTTCTTTTTTTCGAGGTGGTGTGGGTAACAGCTCTAGCTCCCTATGTGGTTCTTTTAATACTGCTCGCAAGAGGGGTAACACTACCAGGTGCAACGGAAGGCATTCGATACTATCTCACTCCTGAATGGCACAAGCTTCAGAACTCCAAGGTAAAGTTAATTTATTTACGTTAATCCTCTTTTTATGGAAACAAGTGACCTCTTTGATAAAGATTGTTTGTTTCCTACCAGGTGTGGATAGACGCAGCGTCGCAAATCTTCTTCTCTCTAGGTCCAGGATTCGGGACACTGCTAGCTCTCTCCAGCTACAATAAATTCAATAATAACTGCTACAGAGATGCTATCATCACTTCATCTATAAATTGTCTCACCAGCTTCTTGGCAGGATTTGTCATATTTTCAGTTTTGGGGTAAGAGAAGTTTATTAGTTGGTAGTAGTCATTATAGTTGAACCAGTAATCATTTTCTGATTTATATGCAGGTATATGGCTCATGTTCAAAATAAGAGCATAGAAGAAGTTGGCCTTGAAGGTCCCGGTCTTGTATTCATCGTATATCCTGAAGCTATAGCAACAATGACTGGCTCTGTCTTCTGGGCTATCATATTCTTCTTGATGTTGATCACGCTGGGCTTGGACAGCACTTTTGGAGGTAAGAATATTTTTTTTTCTGCACGGCAACAAAACACAACTTTGATTTTTTTTACGTTAAGGTAATTAGATGAACGAAATGCTCTCCAGGTGGAAAGAGATAACGTGAGATAACTCTGTATATTGCTGCAATGGACGGGTCATTGCAGCACTTTGAGACATTCGATGGTTAGTCTCAGCAGCCCTGTAATTTCGCTAGCTGCAGTACCCTACAAACCGGAACACATGTTTACATATTACCGTTTGGCAGCAGAATATCTGGTACTGCCGTGGTACCTAGCTACATGATCTCCTGCTAAGGAGACCTACTACCAAGTTAAGTTAAAGTGAATAAGGCATTTAGCTGTTATTCTGAAGGTTCTATTTACATGGTGCAGGTCTAGAGGCAGTGACGACGGCACTTTGTGACGAATACCCTCGTGTGTTGGGGAGACATCGAGAGCTGTTCGTTGCAGGGCTGCTTGTCTTCATCTACATATGTGCTTTACCAACTACCACATACGTAAGTGTCAATTGGTATTCATTCTGATTTAGAATTTTTCAGGATTTATTTATTTGCACTATTTTTCTTGACGTTTTAGTCAAATAAATAAACTATAATATCGATAGGTATTTTAAAACACAGGATCACCTAGCCTTAAACTAAACAATGTTTACTATAGGAACCAGGTAAGAAATGAAATAAAATACTTCCATAAGTATTTTAGTTTGGGTACAGATTTTAAATTATTTTTTTCATTTTATGTTCTTAGATTTTATAACGATACTTCTGTCTAGTTTTAGTTATCTAGTAATAGAACAATGAAACTTTAAAAGTTATTTAACTTTTTCAAACTACGCTTTTAACTTTTTTTTAAAACGAATAACGACTGCCCACAAAAGGAGTGTGACGTTTTCAGGGTACACGTATGTGAGGTTCTTTATTGCACAATTACTTTTAAATGCCTGAACAGATTTGGATGTATGAGGTATCGTCAGAATTCTCATATCATCCCGAGTGACACTGGCTACTATGAGGGGGCGGCCCTGAGGTTCTACTTTAAAATGTGAATTAATTCTTTTTTAGCATGGCAGTCGTACTTCTCAAATATTTAAAATTATTTTCTGGAACATATTTGCCTACTGATGGTTTATTTAAATGTTTTATTGCGTTCTTCTCACGTTCAACTATAACAAAACAACTAGTTTGACAACAATCCGTTTACCTATTGACCCGATCAATCACTCTGATTCCCGACTCCCATGTTATGACTGGGTTTCGGTAAAACCAAGATGCTCGCATGTTTGCGATGTGGGGATTAGGACGCGATACCGTCGCCGGGTGCGGTGACTCAGCAAAAAATGTTATTGCTATCAGCCTTCGCGCCGTGAACCGGGAACGATGGCCTCAGTTTACGAGCGCGAACACGCATTTATCGGTTCTATATTTGACTAATTTAATCTTGTAACTTGTACAATCTTTTTATATCACAATTAAGCGTCCCTTCTTGTTAAAAATAATTTAAGAAAATATAATACTTTTGACACTTTTGACAATTAAGCGGTATAATAATATAGCCAAAATGTTGCTTAGCTCTGTATAAAAAAAAAGTATATTTTATTAAAGAAATAGATACATATTAAAAAACTACCCAAGACATTGAAAAATGTTTCTTTTAGAGAAGACATAATTATTTTATCACTCTATCAACGAATTTTCGAAAGAAAGGTTGCAACATTTGAATGTATTGACCTTTTTTGGTATTCATCATCACCATCATTTCAGCCGTAGGACGTCCACTGCTGGACATAGGCCTCCCCCATTGACTTTCACAAAGACCGGTTGGAAGCGGCTCGCATCCAGCGCGTTCCTGCGGTCTTTATTAGGTCGTCTGTCCACCTTGTGAGTAGACGTCCTACGCTGCGCTTGCCGGTTCGTGGTCTCCACTCCAGAACTTTGCAGCCCCATCGGCCATCAGTTCTGCGTGCTATGTGCCCTGCCCATTGCCACTTAAACTTGCTGATTCTCTTCGGTCGTCGGTTACTTCGGTTCGGTCTGTCGGTTTTTTTGGTATTGGTTTTCGTTTATTCTACCATTGTCACATGTGTGCAAAAGCTGGTACTAACTGTCTCCATTAAGAAGGCCACCGAATGTAAGCGAAAATAACCGATATGATTAAACGTGCGTAATCCCGCATAAATAAAACGAAAACACGTCTAAGATTAACCTAAAGATTCAATTAAAAGAAAAACGCACAATCTCTCATCTCCGTTATTCACTGGCACTAGATACTTACCTACAAGTTTTGCAAATAGGTAACATTCTGTCATTCACACTTCGTTGTTTCCCCACAAACTAACCAGAAACAACCCCTGTAAGAAATCAAGTTGCCAGTATATAAATGCCAGCAAAACGGAGTATCATCGGATAAATTACCGCAACGCGCTATCTGAGGTGCGGACGTGCATTATTCATGACACTTAGGGGATGACTCCCACTTGTAGTGTTTATGGGGTGCTACAGAAAGTAAACTACTTACTGAGGCCGTCTGTACATTTATAACTTTCGATTGTGTGTTCACTCGTTCAACTGTCCCGTTGTACAGGCTGCTCGATTGATTGTTTTACTCTTTATTGTCTACAAAATTATACAGTACAGAAGAGAAAGAAAATAAAATTATTTGATAGGTATTCAAGAGATATATTTTTAGTGTATTTTCGCTTAAAAGTCGTTTTAGTTACAACAGTGACGAGGTGCTCAAAATTAACTTCCGCAAAGTCTGAATGATCAATTACGAGTATCTATTAACACGCCTTTAAGTAGGAATTTTAAAAAAACTATCAGCTATCTGGTTCCCGTAGTACAAGCTTTGCTTAGTTTGAGGCTAGATGGCGCTGTGTGTAATATCCTATGTGATATTTATTTACAGAAATTACTACGATAATACCATAACACTGACTTATTATCATCTGATACCCCAGTAGCATAGCTACTCAAGGAACAAACTCAACTCGTAAAATATGACAGTAAATAATCTACACTCATTATAAAGAGCAAACATTTGATTTTTTGTTTGTATTGAATAGGCTTCGAAACTACTGGACCGATCTGAATAATTATTTTATCATAAGAATGCTACAAGCTGCTGAAAGCTTGCACTATGGAAGTCAGATAACTGATAGAATACTTATACAGTTTTTGTTGTAAATACATACTTATGATACATACAGAACACCCAGACACCCATGTTTTCCTTGGTGGGAACAATTGATCCACACTCGAGTCAACTGACCCTCAGGGCGGCGTGTACCTGGTAGACTTGCTGAACGTGTACGGGCCAGGGCTGGCCATTCTGTTCGTGGTGTTTGCGGAGGCAGCCGGCGTGTGCTGGGTGTACGGCGTGGATCGGTTCTCGGAAGACGTGCGGACCATGCTGGGGCACACGCCCGGCTGGTTCTGGCGCGCCTGCTGGTCATATATCAGGTAACCAGGGAACTCGGACAAATGCACGTTACTGAGTTACACACCTTCATCTTTCAGCTAGTCTATTCCACTGGTTTAAATTGCCCTTGAAGAGTGAATGAACGAGATCCTACCATACTTAGCATACATAGCGTAGCGATGATAGCTCAGTGGTTAGCGCGGTAGGTTCGCATGCCGAAGGGCGTGGATTCAAACCCCAACAATGAGCTTGAGCTGCCGGTGAAGGAAAACATCGTGAGGAAACCATAGCATGGTGGTAGGGTACTTTCTAGTACTCGGCTGGCTAGCTACCACCCTCAAGTTGAAAATCTGCCGCCAAGCATCTAACGGTGTGTTCCGGCAGCCTCACTTGAGAGCCAGTTCCATTCCAGGCTAGGTGTGCTTTACCATCTTCGACCACACCTTCACTTAACATCAGGTGAGCTGTGGTCAAACAACTAGCCTGTCAACAATAAAAAAAAATTAAAAAAAAACTGACGCAGTGCGCATTACCGTACGCCATTAAATTTAGACAATAGACAACACTTTATTTATAACATAAAACAAATTTCTATTACATTAAAATACATATTTAATAAAATAACCAACATAGAAAAAAAAATTAAAGGACAAGAACCCATTTCATCCCTCCATCTCGGAAAGAGTATTTTTGCTCTTCGATATCAGAGTGCAAAAGTCATTTTTATCCGCTAGAGGATAAAGTAAATTTGAATTTAGAACACCGTTTGCACTAAGTTTGTGAATTCAAAACATCATTAAAACTATGTATTTACTTCTACCTCCATGGTGCCGAATTTATCATACAACTTTTTTTAATTTGTTAAAAACTCGGAACCTCCTTGGTGTACGTTTTTTTTTAATTTGCTATTTTCTTTTCACGTCATATTGTTAATGTAGTATTGAAAAGTTACGTGTTGCACTCAAGTGCAAAGTTTTTTCACCTCGTGCTCTTTTGATTCGCTCGCTAACTTGCTCAGTCATTAAAATTGAGCACGCGGTTAAAAAAGAACTTTGCACTTTTGTATAACAAACAACTATTAAATATTTATCTGACTTGACGATAATTTTTAGTTATCTTATCCGGATCGCTGACATTGATAAACTTGGCAAACTTACTAATTATACTATTTTCTCCAGCCCAGTATTCCTTCTCGTGCTATTTGTGTTCTCCGTGCTGGCGCACCAGGAGATGCTAGGTGGAGAGTACATCTACCCCGATTGGTCCATCACGGTGGGCTGGGTGATGACCGGCACCACCGTCTCCTGCATCCCGCTTTACATCATCTACAAGTTCCTCATCACACCCGGGAGCTGTGCTACTGTGAGTTTTGTAACTATTTACTTCAACATCAACGATTAGTTAGTGGCCTTTGCGTAGATGCTCCATCAGCAGTTCAGGGGCATCGAGTGCTCTGTTACAAGTTTGTACAGGAACAGTACGTCGGACATGAGTCTTGGATCCGAAAGAGAGCTCACATGAAAATATTTAAGCCTCGGCGGGTAACTTCCTGTTGATTTACTCTTCAAACAGAGTTTATTTAGAAATACTGTGATGTTTTTTTTATGATGCATTTTTTTTAAGAATTATCCTTGCAGCGTATCGGGCATGTCCGCTGGGAAGATACAGAATTTCTTTTGCTCTCTGAGCTGGGTTAAGAAAAGTACGTTCAATGGATTTCATTGAAAATTGGAATCGTACAACACTGTAACATTTGAGAGCAAATATTTTATTGAAGCTCCGGACATTCAATCCAACCTAACGTTTAATTCTGACATTTTTTTTTTTTTTATGGTTGACAGGCTAGTTGTTTTGACCACAGCTCACCTGATGTTAAGTGAAGGTGTGGTCGAAGATGGTAAAGCACACCTAGCCTGGAATGGAACTGGCTCTCAAGTGAGGCTGCCGGAACACACCGTTAGATGCTTGGTGGCAGATTTTCAACTTGAGGGTGGTAGCTAGCCAGCCGAGTACTAAAAAGTACCCTATCACCATGCTATGGTTTCCTCACGATGTTTTCCTTCACCGGCAGCTTAAGCTCATTGTTGGGGTTTGAACCCACGCCCTTCGGCATGCGAACCTACCGCGCTAACCACTGAGCTATCATCGCTATTTTAGTTGAAGATAGCTTACAACCTAAATTTTATCCCGAAAAATAAATGTATGTTTATAATGAATAGCAGAAGAACAACACCTCGAAAATAGATTTCTCACATTCAATAAAATGATAAAAAAAACTTTAATTTTTTCAGCGTATCCAAACAATCAAACGACCAGAAGTGACGTCAGTGCCGCCATCGGATTCCACAATCTGCACTCTGTGACCGGACCCAAGTTCTTGGGACCGGAAGCCGCCAATAGAATGGCTGGTCTAGCACGTTTTCAAACTGTGTCATAATTTTTAGTATACAACACAATTTAAATGCGTAACATAAATACTTGGAGATAATCCATATTGTTAGTAGTAGTTTTTGGTTTTGAATAATATAGTCGATAAATTAAAACCGTTATTCAAAAATATGTAGGTACTATATAATCTTTTGTAGAGTTTTTAATGTATGTTGTAGATAAAGCGTAGATAGCGGTTGGTAACAATTTCGTAAGTTTATTTATGGCTCATTAATAGCCATTTTAATTTATTTAAAAGTATAATATTAACTACGTAATATACTTAAAGAAAATTTAAAACATTTTTACATGTATATGTACTTAAAGCAATATACTATACTAATTAGATAGATGTATTTGGACTTGCTTCAAGCATATTGTTTTAAAGGTTGTGTAGCAAACAATAATTCGTAGATTTAAATTTTATTAAAATAAATTACTATACTTAGTATAGATCTAATATTGAATTGTATTTCAAATATAGATTGTAGTAGTTTGTAAATATATTGAGAATATTGCCGTCGGACTATAATTACACACCTATTTATAAGGTGAAAATATACGTATGTCAAAAATTCAAGTTTACGTGAATATTTTAGTAGTTAATAATTATAGTGATATATTTTGTAATATGCTTTATGTTTTATTACTAAGCGAACCTCATTAATATATAAGTGTAATTAAATTTATTATGTAGCGATTTTATAATATATTTCTGTATTCCTGGGCAATGAATGCAGAAATATATTTACAATGAAAGTTATTTGTTATATTTATATAGAATTAAATGATTGTTGTTTCATGGGATCACATAGAACCCTTTGCAGACATCTAGTAGTTGATCATAATACAATAATAAATATTATAGTAGTGTTATAAATGTTATTAATAATATATAAAATAAATATTCCAGTGCTTAACTTAATGAAAAAATAAGCACAAACGTTGAGACATTTCATTTGTCTTCCAATGTCATAAAATAATTCTAAATATCAAATTTCTTATATAGCCCAATGTAGGCTCTAATTTTTACAAAATCTTTTGCATTTTATCATGATATTAATGCATATATAACTAGACATTTTCAATACAAACACTATAAGTATTTTGTAGATCTCGATTGTATTTATACTATCTCAATCTTTACTACAACAACATTTCATAAATGAACATGCTATATTGTTCTATTTAAACAGTGATTTTTATAGCATTTTGCCATAAACATACTATAAGATAGTTACCAAAATATAGTAGACTTGTGATCTTTAATCGTGGTGTGTAATCTATACTATATTTATAAAATATTTCAACATTCTCATAAACATGAATTTAGCGGTTATAAAGTAATAATAAAATTAGAATGTGTATTCAATGTTTAAGTGTTTTTATAATAAAAAATTTAAAAAATTGTTCATGTACCCCACAAAGTTTTATATAATTATAATTTTACAAGGTTTATATAATGATTATTGTTTAAATATATATATACCTAACCTTAATGGTTTTACCTGTATTAAATTAACGTAGAATATTTTGTGTGTGCTTAAGAAATGTAATCGATGTTCAAAATACATGTATCATAGCAGATGGTTGACTAGGCCTGTATCAGCCATTACAGGTCTATCTCGGTCATTTGTCTTTAACCAAACAAGTGTTTTATTTGAACTTCTTTAGATATTTTTTGCTGGTGATAGATTTTTTTTTCTTTGATTTTGGCATTGCATTTTGATCATTTCCTACTGTTAAGTGTTTTGTTATTTTTAAGTTTCATAATTTAAATAAGTTGCCACGTAACTATAGTTATAGTCAAAGTCCAGTCCGTGCCAGTCAAGTCCAGTCATGTCTTTGTAAAGTAGTCGCGACTACCACAAGCATCGGTGGAACTTTAAAAGCAACACGGTAGGTAAAATTTCAGTATATTGTATCACTTTCATACAGTCGCCCACGTAATTTAGCAGTTTGAGAATAAAATAGCACTATTTTAATACATAAACACTTGAAAAACATAAGTTTTGGAAAATAATATAATGCGTCGAAACGACCTTTTTGCGTTCCCACCAAAACTCCAAGTTTAGCTTAGACGAATCTAGGGTCCAAGGAATTTACACTGTTCTTTATAAATTTTCTATCCTCAACATCCAAAATAAGTTATTATTATTTAGTTTTAGATTTTAAATTTATTTTGAATAAATAATAATTATAAATTATCCAGGTCAATTAAAACCTGACCCTTGTTGTACCCACAACGACTTCGAAGCGGAAATACAAACAAGAGACAACTTGGGTAACCTTAGATACAGAAATTCAAAGAAAAACATATAAACCTCCTAGATTTTGACAATTTCGATAACATTCTCTTTGAATTCGTTCAAAATCAAAAATAATATGTCAAAAATCTATCCTTATATGAAATAAAAAATCAAATAACCAAAATATAAGATAAAAATTATAAATGTGGAAAGTATTTCGATGAAACTAGCAAATGAAAATGTTTAATATAGGGGGGCATCGTTGTATTGCTCTCCCGTCGCTTGTATGGCGGGTAAAACTGTGAGTTTCAATACACAATATTGCGTGAGTATCCTCAATCTCTGACTCACCATGAACCAATTATTAACAATCCAATAGCATATTATTTTTAACGGGAGATTTTCTTAGCAGAAATCGTTTAGGAAACAACAGATGAAACAGATACCAATGTAACTTTTGTGACTTTCCGGTACCAATGTAGTACCTACCTATCAGAAACAGCATCACGAAAAAGTCGACCGTAAACGTTACTTTATTCTGGTTTAGTGTATATACTACTGATCCTTCCGTACAGTCTATGTGTCTTCAAGCCGCAAGGTGAATCGGGTTCTTCTAGGCAAGTGTGCTCCATCGTCCACATCGGTGAAACGGTTCGTTTAACATCAGGTGAGACGGTGGTCAAACGCAAGCCTATATGTTTTTAAAAAAAGTTTATTTTTAAAAGCTTGAACTAAGCGGTTCGATTCCTCGTTCTTCATACGTACCGCTAGACATTGGAATCTGCTGCCCGAGTGGGTGTTCTTCAATGAATACAGTCTGGGTACCTTCAAGTCGCGAGTGAATCGGTTTCTTCTAGGCAAGCGTGCTCTATCGTAGACCGCATCTTTGCTTAACATCAGGCTGGATGACAGTCAAACGCAAGCCTATTTATTATTTAAAAAAAATTTCTGTGTGTAATGGTCAATGAAAAGTTTATCAATCTATTATAGTTTTCTTTATGTGAAAGTAATGAGACGAACGAGACGCTCTCCTGATGGTCATGCAGATGGATGTATATTTTCAGCATTTATGCGACTCCCACTTGGAGCAAGCAGCAAAATGGCTGAGTTGCAACGGAGAGGTGTGGGGAGTTGGCCCTACGGCCGTATTCGCCAGCGCTGCCGCCCTCTTTCTGTACAACGAATTGGAAGCCACCATATTCATGGTTGGAGACCACCTGCATGTCTCGCTCTTAGAGAAGACAATGGTGGTATGTGAACACATCTAATTTAAAAGCATATTATCCTAGGAATGCTAGAGTGCGACCACTGAGGTAAGATGAATGGTGAAGACGGAGATACGGTATTTTTATAATTATTTTATTTAAAAGTCAAGCATTAATGACAAAGTACTTTTTGCCGAACGTTGATTGTATTCTGTACAGTATGGATTACTAAATTAATATCATAAAGCGATTGTCCCATCCGCTGAGATGATATATGAACAAATCCCTAGTCAAAAAGGCCCCCACGTAAAGAAACTCATGCCAAAAAGTGGTGATAATACTCGCGGCGCTATGCGCTACCACGCTGATAGCCAGCGATAAATGTACTAAATAAGATCCCGCTCGGGGGTCACGTCACGCCTTTAGACGCCGCTATATGCTTATGTATATATTATTAGTATAAATAGTTATCTGACCCCCCCACACTAGAATGACTTGTAATTGTAAGGAGAGTTTGCATTCCGCCAGATTTTCAACTTAAGGTAGCTAGCCAGCCGAGCACTAAATGCTACGATTTCCTCACGATGCCGATGTTTTGATGTTTTCTTCCACCGGTAGGTCAAGCTCATTGTTGGAATTTGAACCCACATCCTTTGGCGTTTGTACCGACCGGGCTACCACTACGATATCATCGCTACTCATATTAAATTTAAATTTTTATGTTTTTAGTCAACAATGGTGCTGGGGATGCTGGCGCTGATGATTCACCTCTGGGTTTGCTCCATGCGTTTCTTTCAGTTCTATCTGGATACACTGATTAAAGACGTAAGTTGTAATAAATATTAAATAAATTTAGTACGATTGCAGTGCCACTTCATCATCAAAGTCTACTGCTAGACATAGATCTCTCCCAAGACACGCCACTCAGGCCAATCTTCGGCTCTTGACTTTCATTCACCGCCAGCTGCCCTTCGTATATCATATCGCAACTCCATCGCGTCGCAGGGTGTGCTACGTTATGTTTACCTACCACAGATATGTCTAGGTCATTGCCACTTGCTTAATACCCTTGGATACTGCCTCTTACCGGCTCCAATTCCTAAACTAACTTAAAAATTTCATCAGTTTAATTCAGTCACAATTTTTTTTTTTGTATATATAGATGAGCTTAGGCTCGACAACACAACTAGATTGTTGCAATGTCCATAATCACTGTTTATCATTTCAATAGCATCATAATTATCGAAATCTTAAAATCCTAATCCTAAAAATCATCTTTGCTCAGTTGCAAAGATCACCCGTTTTTAGGCTGTCCGAATCGTCATTTGTTTATTTTTTAGTAACACTTAGTAGAGATTGGTCACAAGTGTTAATCAGTTCTAGGGTCGTGGTCATAATTCATGCCGAACAACTAGTAAATTTTGACAACAATTGCAGAGCCCCAACATGCTCCTAGAGATGACGACAGCAGGCTTGCTGGGCGGCCAGGAGCTCGCGGCTCTCGGGCCGCTGACGCGCTTCCTCAAAACGCAACAACCTCAGATCCACATCACTATCTGCTGGTTCCTCTCGCTCTGCTACGCGGACTACGTCAGAAAGCACTACTGCCAGAGGTTCAACTTACCCTATCTGGAGCAGTGGTTGGTAAATTCGGTTTAATATTTTTTTTATGTTCAAACAGGCTGCCAACAGGAGTACATATTTTAAAAAAATCAAATGTATTGAAACTAATGAGATGCTCTCCTGATGATAAGAGATAACGTAGGTCCATGACCATTGCAGCGGTATACAGTGACAAAACAAAGTCCAGGGCATTATTGCTTTGGCGTTCATTACTTCAAGACCTTTGATGGTTAGTCTCAACAACCTTTCAAGTTCCATAACTTAAAAAGTAGTCAATGTCCAGTCTTGGTCAAGTCCAACCCGTGTCAGTCAGACTGAGGTCTTAACTTTTTTACAATGAGATGAGTGGGACAGGTTCATCATCATCATCAGCCTATATTAGTCCACTGCTGGACATAGGCCTCTCCCAAGACACGCCACTCAGCCTGATCTTCGGCTTTTCGCTTCCAACCACCGCAAGCTGTCCTACATATATCGTCACTCCATCGAGTCTCAGGGAGTCCTACGCTACGTTTGCCAATACGCGGTCTCCACTCTAGAACACGTCTACCCCAGCGGTTATCGGTTCTGCGACAGATTTGTCCAGCCCATTGCCACTTCAGCTTACTAATACGCTGAGCTATGTCAATGACTTTAGTTCTCTGGCGAATTACTTCGTTTCGGATCCGATCCCTCAGAGAAATGCCAAGCATAGCTCTTTCCATAGCTCGCTGAGCGACTTTGAACTTACGGACCATTCCCGCTGTGAGTGTCCACGTATAACTATACCAATAGGCTGACTGACTGACGGCAAATGACTTTAGTTCTCTGGCGAATTACCTGGATTGATCCAGAGAGTCCCCAGACAAGTAGGTGGTATATGCGCCCGCTTGTCGTTTAATGTTAATGTATGCTTCGCTACACTGGTGGCAGGCAGGCGGAGTTGCAGGAGAGAGCCGCGCGACAGGCACGCCACGCCATGCAGCGAGCGCACAGCTTCGTCGGCTCCGTGCATCGGAGGCTGCGCGGCTTCGCTCCCCCGGATCACTTACCCCCTGAACACCATACGTAAAACCTCCTTCTGTAACTTCTCTGCTCTTCCCCCTGATTTTGTAACAAGTGTAGGTTGAAACACTAATACCCGATTGTTTTCTGTTTTCAAGTTTGCGAAGCCACTTTTCTGAAGTTGCTTTTGTGGCCTGAGTTTTCAGGACTGTTTGATGTTGCACGTATTTCATGTTAGAGTAATGAGACGAACGGGACACTTTGAACTTTGAGTAGCAAAATAAATTCCAGGGTTTATGTGAGGATTTTTATGGGCAGTGGTATAAAAAAAAGACTCGCAACCTCATTCTAAATACATTTTCTGGTATATTTTTTTGCTATAATAGCTCAGTGGTTAGCGCGGTAGGTTCGCATGCCGAAGGGCGTGGGTTCAAACCCCAACAATGAGCTTGAGCTGCCGGTGAAGGAAAACATTGTGAGGAAACCATAGCGGTGGTACGGTACTTTCTAGTGCTCGGCTGGCTACCCACAAGTTGAAAATCTGCCGGCAAGCATCTAACGGTGTGTTCCGGCAGCCTCACTTGAGAGCCAATTCCATTCCAGGCTAGGTGTGCTTTACCATCTTCGACCACACTTTCACTTAACATCAGCTGTGATCAAAACACCTAGCCTGTCAACCATAAAAAAATTAAACGACTATACCTATATCTATGTTTATTTCTAAACTTATGTACGAGTAGCATTCAAACTTAAATTTTAACTTTTTTTAGTCACGTATTGGGTTAACATGGTTTTATTATTTACATTGAAAGAAACGCTATAGTTTCATTTGACATTTCCATAGATTTCCATAATTTCACATTGATTTCCACAATAGGTACAAAAAAATACCCAAGTTTAAAAAAACATATTTTCTCGTAACGAAGGCAGAGATGTTGTCTTAGGCATCGCATTGTTAACTAGAGTGAGAGCGTTTCGCCAAAGTCGTCGGTGGAAGTTAGCCGCACTTGCAGCAGCGTGTGGGCGGGCGGGCGGCGGGGGGGAGGCAGCGAGTGCGCGGTGCGGGGAGCACAGTGCCAGGCCTCGCCCGCCGACCTGTGCGTACGCCTGCTTTCACAATCAAGCGACACGGCGGTTGATGCTCTCGAGAAACTCCGAAATTATATCCAAGTATGAACTAAATCACTCGTAGCTTAGTTGTACTGATGTTTTATTTATTTATATAAGACGGAAAAAACAGGTCCAACATTTCGATCTTAGTTTATTATTATTCTAGCGACCTGCCTCGGCTTCTGCCTGCATGGGTGCGATGTAGATACTAACCTAGTACATTATTTTGATCTATCTTGTATAGTTTAGCCAGTGTTTGCAAATGTAAGCGAACAAAAACATGTATATTTAACATCACAGTAGAAATTTTTTAAATTTTCGGATTTTCTCTAATATAATATACATGTATTGTACATCTATTATACATAATATAAACCTTCCTATTGAATCAATTAGTCTATTGATGAATTTTATTTGTTTATACGCATTAAAATCCGTTGCGTAGTTTAAAAGATCTAAGCGTAAGACGGCGGGAAGCGACTTTGTTTTATACTATGTAGAGATATTTTTAGAAACCAATGCTTAGTGTAACCTAGGGTTGCCAACCCCAAATTAAAAAAACTAGGATTTGAAGTTGGAAAACCCAGGAAAATTTAGTTTAAAAACAGGACGCAGTAACTGATCGAGTTACAAAGTGTGCTAGGCTAGTGGCTAGTGGTGTGTGTGTATGTGGTGTGCTTTACCATCTTCGACAACACCTTCATTTAACATCAGGTGAGCTGTGGTCAAACACCTAGCATAGATTTTTAAAATATATGATCTTAACAGGGCGCTTTAAAAACTCAGGACGCTGCTTAAAAACTATCCAGGACATCCCAGGACACTGCAAAAACTAGAACATGTCCTGGGAAAACAGGACGGCTGGCAACTCTGGTGTATCCTCAGTAGATTTTCGAAATGCAACGTTTTTAAACTATTAATTTATTATTTTCCGTGCAGTCGACTCGATGCGAATGTCGCGGTCCACCGAACGCCGGGGTCGATGTTGTTGGCGGTACCGCTGCTGCGAAGAACCTCGAGCCTCGTCGAGTGCCCGTGGAGGAGCATGGCCCGCCTGCCCTTTGATTGACCTTACTTATATAAGAAACTGCGTTGCAAATAAAGTGATTCGTAATGATGTTTTCTTTTTAAACACGTATTAAGTCGTTTGATCACTTGGACGCCTGTTCATTGACGAGGATGTGATAAAGTACCTACACTAGCCTAAATGATGACATACGCTACCACAGGCCTTGAAAACGTTTCCAGACCATGTTCCTTGTAAGAACTGCTGCTATGTAGAACTCGTTGGCAGCGTCTGTGTTTACAACTAAGTAGGTACAACCCGAAGTTGTTCAAGAAAAATGTAAACAGGTATTTTGTAGGCAAGCGTGCTCCATCTTCAGTCGAGTGCAAGTCCAGTCATGCCTCCGTAAAGTAGTGGCAAATTTACAAGAAACGAAAAGTCACAATGTCACTCGGATACTTACACGTGACCTACCTAATTCTTTATGAATAAAATGTCACTTTAAACGTTCAGAAAAACGCAAGTTTTAGAAAAAAATAAAAACGTGATTTATTCGTGTTCCCGCCAAAATTCCAATCATGGTAAAAAAAAAAATCTGTGGTTTTGGCGTCGCCTTTTGTATATATTTTCAAGATGCAAAACAACTTAATGTTAAATAAGTGTCCTCGGAGCTAAAGTTATAGTCTAAGTCCAGTCTTTGTCAAGTACAGTTCGTGTCAGTCAAATCCAGTCAAGCTTAAGTAAAGTAGTGATGACTTTACTATAAAGCTTCGATGGAGTTTTTGAAGCAACACAAAAAGTCATGTTTCACCACATTGTATAATTATCCCACGCTTGTGATTCGGCACTTTATGAATAAAACACCACCATTTTTATGTATAAACACTCGCCAAAACACAAGTTTTGGAAAAAAATACAACGGGGCGACACGACTCTTTCCGCGTTCCCACCAAAACTCATCATAATTATGAATATCGAACTCATTGTTTATCTAAACAGGTTTAAAGCCCCTCTGAGGTTTTGACGCATACGAACCTCCTTGCTTGTTGTTGATTACGAATGACAGTCCGTCAAACATAACGATCATGGTGAAATAACGTACAAAATAATTCAGTTTCGTAAACAAATTAACAATTACCAAATAGATGGTCCCATATATTCTATACACCTATTTTATAAGGTGTAATGTGGCAAACTTTGTCCGTTTACTTTAAAACCGAGGCGAGCGAGGTAGGTCAATTTTACGATGCCAACTGGATGCCATCCATTTATGAGATGAGCAGGTTGTAATATGCATCCTGAAGGTCCCATTCAGCGGCGGCCTTAGCTGTTGCGAGGGCCGGAGCGACAGATCATTGTGAGGCCCTTTTTCTTTGAATCAGTTATACTAAAAAATTCGAGTGCTCGAGTGGCCGTAACATGCTTGCACTAATAATGAAACCGTGCGTTCAGGGCGGGTTTTGTTAAGTGCGAGGCGCGAGATACATACATATATGGTAAAGACTTTTTTTTTTCGAGGACGCGAGACTCCCTGCAGGAGCGACGCCCCGGGCGGTTGCCCTGCTTGCCACCCCCTAAGGCCGCCACTGGTCCCATTAGTTAGATCATAATATCAGGGGCGTAGATACCACCATATCAACCGTATCAATGATACGGGGCCCCCGGGCTAAAGAGGCCCCTAACGCGTATAAGCAAAAATTTGTAAAATGTTATTCACAATGTCACTTAATCTCGTGCTTCCCGGGAAATAAAACATATAAAACACTATCATACGATCAACTGTCCATATAATTAATAAACATTTACTTCAATTGAATGTAAGCATTTTTGCGTTTCCAGTTAGTAAAATGGGCGAAATGCGGGGAGAGTTACACATCAGTGACTCCTACCATCCTCTGGGCGGTGGGGACAGCCGCGTTGACGCAGAGACTGCTCTCGGCACTCTTCCGCAGGTTCATCTTCAGGAGGGTCCCGCTGTGGGAGCTCGTCTTACAGGTAAGTTAAAAAAAAGAATATCGTAGGACATTTACACACAGCGCCATCTGACCCCAAATTAAGCAAAGCTTGTACTATGAAAGTCAGATAACTGATAGACTACTTAAATACTGTTTTTTTTAATACCTACCTACTTATAATTAATACAGAACACGCAGGCATAGCACAAACTGGATCAAAAACTACGTACATATTCTTATCCAAAGTGGGGGCAATGAGTCCTGCACTGACGTCCCGCTGGGGGTGTATCTATTGTGCATAACTACGTAGGTACCTAATACGAGTGAGAGCTAGTTTTGAGGATAAGCGAGATAACACGGCTTTATAACTCTTGTTTTAATCATTATTTCATACTGCTATCAACTGCTAAAGTCTTTAGGACTTTTCAGAACTTGCTGTTCATCTGGATGGTAATCTACAGTCTGCACTTTTGGGTGATGTTGGTCAAGCTAATCAAAGCCTTCATCGAGCACTGCTATGATGACGTAAGAAGATCGTTCATTTTACGCTTTTTTTATTTGTTTGGCACCTCACTTTGAGCATTTTGTTGTGTCAAATATTTCGATATGTTCGAATATTATCTAAACTACAATCAGTTACAGAAAATAAACAACGCTACGAAAACTTATGGTTCAGTGTTCAGTAACCTCATTATAAGCCAAGCCATACGGTTTTAATGCTTGTTAGGTTTTTTTTCACCCTGCCGTGCCCTGTCCTCGAGTTTATTTTCTTTTGGGCTTAGAGGTACCCTTGATTATTTATTATACTAAATCACTCGAGGTATTAGTAGATAAAAAATTAAAAAGACCTACGTATGTTTATGAATAAATCTTCCCAGGCGTCAGTACTGGGCTTCCACAGCCAGAAGTCTCTCCTGGCGCCGGAGGAGATATCCAGCCGGCGAGTCACGCAGCAGTGGATCATCTGGCTGTGCGGCGTCGTCCCCCTGGCAGTCTACTTTCACACCAGGCCAAGGCCGGAGCCCCCGCCGCTGATGATATGGTCTGTCCCCCCACTTTGCCATGGAGACGATACGTTATTCATCCCCTTTTTTGACGATGAAGACGGATATTAAAGGATATTGAATGAACACACTGTTTCTTTTTTTCGATTGAGTTTAATGCCTGTTGGTAACTTGTGATGTTGTAAGTAGGTTCGTTTTGGGTCTAGAACGAAAAGGTTACAGTGTAACGTTTAAGAAGTTTGCTCTTAATTCTAAGATTTAACAATAGGCAGGTCAGAAAAATACGAGAGAAATAGAAAAACAGTTCTCAATTATGTTTGTCTAAAATACGCAGTCTTCCTGTTATAGGTTTAGGTTTACAGAACTTTATTTTCATCAAAGACATTACTGTGATAACATGGTTGGACTAAAAAATTATATGTTTTGATCGTGATTAGAATACAAAAATGAGGCTAAAAATTAAAATGAACTAGGCCCGTTTCACGCAATCATTTAACCATAACTGTAATAAATTTATCTAGCATACTAGCTGCGCGCCGCGGTGTTACCCGCTACATGTTTTCGGAATAAAAAGTAGCCTATGTATTAATCCAGGGTCTAAGCCAAAATAAAATACCAAAATACCAAATTTCATCCAAATCCGGATTTGATTTGATTTTTATTTGATTTGAGCGACAAACATCCATCCATCCAAACTTACACATTTAAAATATTGGTGGGTTTAGGTACCTACTTCTCGTTGGTAATATACTTATTTAATTAGAATCAAAACGAGACTTATTTATTTGGCCATTGATGTTAGATTAAGTCGTCGTGAATATAATGGTGCATGTTCTTTTTCCAGGATCACCACTAGTCCCTGGTTGCGGCGCGAGATGGGGCCCTATGGATATTATCTCAACCGCCCTTTATCCACCCTTACCTCAACCACTACGCTGTCGGAACGACAACAAGCTCTCACACTCAGGAAGGCCTTCAGCGACTCACACGTTCTCATCAAAGAACCTACCAAAAGAAAACGACACTCCAAATCCGTCTGACCAACTATCCATGGATGCTTTTGAAACTGTACCAGTGTTCGGAGCCTACTTGAAGAGCGTCGTCGGATAACCAGTTGAAATGTGTTTAGAATGAATTTACTTTTATATGCAGTAAAATCTTATGAATTAAAACATGGTTGTATTTATTTATGTACCTACTTACCTAGATTTTAAAATTAGCAACGCTGAACAACAGCACAATATCTGCAAGTGATGTCGTATCGTTAATAACATACTTACTAGCAAAATAGTGCAACCTTCATAGAGATTATCAAAGCAGGTCAAACTCAAACCGTTTTGACACTAGCAGTACCTCAAAATAGACACTAGATGGAACCTGAAGTCAAATTAACTCACGGTGACGAGATTTTCCAAAAATGCTACAAGTAATTGTTCCGTTCAAGGAGACGCATACTAACCTTGCGTAGGGCACACCGTGATCAAGAAGGCGGTTGCCTCAGACTGACTCCAGCCATTGCACCGCGGCTGGGGCAAGTCGGCCTGTGACTATACTCATATAGTCGTACGCGTAATTTTTGTTAGACGGACTTGCGTTCTGCGCGGTCCATTAAAATATAAAATGCGCCGAAACCGTGCGCTCTCAAAACTTATTTAAATTTTGTATGCAATTATTTCTTTGTATTATTATTATTTCTTGTGTACTTACACAATAATAATACCATGTATGTATATTATCTGTGATCACTAAGCACTAATGAGGTACACATTTCCCCATTTTTTTTAACACGTGTAAGTCCGCGTTTGACCACCAACTCGACTGATGGTAAGCGATAATGTGGTCAAAGATGAAGCACTTAGATTTAGAATATCTATAATTTTTTTATTAAAATTGTCAATAAGGATTTCAATTTCTTTACGATGACATTTATCGAGTACTTTGAATAGTAGTACCTAAAATTACGTGATACCTAAAAAATATAAAATTAAATACTTAGATCAAATTCGGAGAAATTTGTCAGATTCACGTTATTCTTGTATGGAAATCATTCTCAGATTCAAAAAGTTGATTTTTAACGGTACGCCCGGCAGACGTAAAACAATTAAACAGTACGCAACAGACAGAAGTAACAAAGTGTGTAGTTATACGTACGCACGCACACACACAACGAAATCAAGAGAAGTGGCGTAGAGGGGGCATGACGGCATGAAAGAGCGACATGCCGTTTGCCGTCAAGGCATATTATAGTCGCACCTATACTCGTTGCCGTTTCAAATCAAAAGTATCTATATATTTTATCAGTAATCTGGTTCCCATAGTCTTTGATTAGTTTAGCTATTGGTGGTCATTTCACTCACAGCTAAATTGCTCTCCAATATTACGATATTTAAAAAAAATAAGTTAAAAAAATAAATTTATTTCAGGCAACAAGACCCATATAAAAAAATACAAATACAGTTAAATTAACTAAAATAAAAACTAAAATTTTATGTAGATCAGTTCATATTTAAATATTACTAGCTACACCCCGCAGTGTTACCCGCTACATGTTTTCGGGATAAAAAGCCTATGTGCCAATCCGGGGTATCAGCTACCTCCATACCAAATTTCATCCAAATCAGTTCAGTAGTTTTTGCGTGAAAGAGTAACAAACATCCATCCATCCAAACTTTCTCATTTATAATATTAATTACACTACCCAAGTGGGTGTTCCCTAATAAACACAATCTGGGTGTCTTCAAGTAAATCGGTATCTCCTAGGCAAGGCAAGTATCAGGTGAGATGGCGAAAAAACACAAACGCAAACACCGTAAAAAAACAGTTCTATACAGACAATAACTGCTGTCACACTTGCACTTGTCGAAAATAAAAATACTAAATGTGTCAATAGTAACTTTGAATACATTTATTTGTTGGAAATAAAACCTTAACAACAGCACAGTATATCGAGTACCAACAAAGAGTTACGTATCGCCCGTGGCTACTGATCTCTTCTTTACGTCTAAACTCTTCAGGGGGTCGCTTTGTCGTGCCTGAAAAAAAGTAATTGACATCATTTTTCTTTACCTAAAAAGTACCTAGACATGAGACCAATTTTTAAACGACTTCAAAAAATAAAAAGGCTCTCTATTCGGTTTTTTTGTTTTCGTTACCTCAGATCTACATCAGGTTTATAAGCCGTTTAAAAAAAATTAGGATGTAAGATACGAATGAGGAATGAGGATGTGAATCGGTTTCTTCTAGGCGAGCGTGCTCCACCGTAGACCGCATCTTCGCTTAACATCAGGCGGGATGGCGGTCAAACGCAAGCCTATCTACTATATTAAAAAAAAAGATACATTTTTAACCAACTTCAAAAAATTAAGAGGTTCTCATTTTAGTCGTGTTCGTTACCTCTATCTACACTAATTTTATAAAGAGGAAAGATTTGTACCTCAGGATGTTTGTATGTTTGTAACGTTTTTATAAACTCAAAAGCTACTGGACAGATTTAAAAAAAAAAATCCCCATTAGTATTAGTTTGATTACTCGAATTGGCTCTCAAGCCAAAACAGCGATGCCCCTAACTTTGTTTTGCAACTCAAAGTTCTGTGTGTCGATGCAATGTTCATGGACAGGCGTTATCTCTTACCATCAGGAGAGCGTATCGACCGTCTCATTAATTTTACATTAAAAAAAAAAAGTTTTTTCTGGGCGGGATTCAAACACAAGCCCTACAGCTCCTGAAGCAGACACACTACCAAATGCGGTAACAGGGCAGTTTTGTCTCTGTACCTGATACTTGTGCCTCTTTTTGCTCCCATATTGGGCCGGCTGTTTCCTCTTCTTAGCGGGCGCTGGTGCCGGCGCAGCTTCCTGCTCATCTTCCACCTCCTCACTCCGCAACGCGGCCGGCAGCAAGTACTCCGGAATGTGCGCCAAGTGGGGTTGGACTCGCACTGTATGGAGCGCCTTGTCTCGCCGGAGCGCGGCTAGATCAGAAGGGTTCTCTTCGAAGTAACCCTACGAAGAAGCCGACTGTGAGCGCGTGTGGGTGACGTGTCGTGTGTTAGTGTGGGTGGAGAAGGTCAGAGAGAAGATTAGTCGTTCATCAGCGCCGCATTCGATAATGCGTTATGTTGACATTTGTTCATCATGTACAATGTTTGTTTTAAGTTCAGAAAGTCGGGTGTTCAGTTCATCTCCTTAGCAGGAGGCCGTCTAGGTAGGTACCACCGCAGTACCAGTTATTCTGCCGCTAAGCAGTAGTGTGTAAATATTACTGTGTTCCGTTTTGAAGGGTACTGCAGCAGCGAAATTACTGGGCTGTTGAGACTAACCATCGAAAGTCTCAAAGTAATGAGCGCTAAAGCAGGGATGCCCTGGACTTTGTTTCGTCACTCACAAAGTTCTGTGTATCGCTGCAATAGTCATGGGCAGGCGTTATCTCTTAACGTTCAGGAAAGCGTTCTCTCATCTATCATGTATTATAAGTATTTATTAACAACAAAAAAGTATTCAAGTATTCTATCAGTTATCGGACTTCCATGGTGCAAGCTTTGCTTAGTTTAGGGTCAGATGGCGCTGTGTGTGATGTGATGTCCTACGATATTTATTTATTTATCTCGATTTCGTTCGTGTCATTGCTGCAATATAAAAATTACGTCAGTTTCGTTTTACCTGCAGCTTCTTGCAGTTGAGCAGTTCTTGCTTGATCTCTTTGAGGCGCGCCTCGCGCACGGCGATGCGCGTCACGGCGCGCCACGCGTCGCGCGACCGATACCGGAATCCCTCCACCTCTTCCAGTGCGAACTCGTACTTCCTGCAATACTCGCCCGGTTACAACCACGAACAAATAAACACGGAAAATGTTTCCGACTACAAACAAGGAAACGATCAAGAGAAAATAACCATGGAAAAAGTTCACAAGTGAAAAGGAAATTAGTTATTTATTTTTTTCATAACATACAAAAACAGAATGCAATAATATTCACAACAATAAATACAAATACCTACACAATTTAGTTCTGTATCGCATTCCAAACCTATGCATGTCTAGGTGCATTACAATTGCATTTTTAAAAAGTCGTTAAATTGAAGTGGAAGATTAAGTGCCTCATTTTTAACCCCTGACGCAAAATCGCCGGGGTGTTTTAAGTTTGACGTGACTGTGTGTGTAGGTCTGTGGCATCGTAGCGCCCGAATGGAAGAACCGATTTTGGTTTAGTTTGAAAGATGAATTAGTCGGGAGTGTTCTTAGCTATGTTTGATGAAAATCGGTCCAAAATGGCGGATTGAATAGGAGTTGGAAATAATTTGTACTTTTCCTAAAGCTGACATAGGTAGTACTGTATACCGATGTTATATTTAAACTGCAAATATTTAGGTCCTTATAGCTAAAAACACAAGTAGGTATACATTTAAAATTTGAAACGTGTTTTATTCGAGCCAATTTTTTTAACACACAAGTTTTTCCCTCAAATGAAAAATTGATACATCAATTGATACGACTGTCTCGTTGTTGCCAGATAAAAAGTGGAACGACTTATTTCACGGCTCGATTGTGTGATCAAATATACAATTCAGATAATATTGTTGTGATGATAGCTCAGTGGTTAGCGCGGTAGGTTCGCATGCCGAAGGGCGTGGGTTCAAACCCAAACAATGAGCTTGAGCTGCCGGTGAAGGAAAACATTGTGAGGAAACCATAGCATGGTGGTAGGGTACTTTCTAATACTCGGCTGGCTAGCTACCACCCTCAAGTTGAAAATCTGCCGCCAAGCATCTAACGGTGTGTTCCGGCAGCCTCACTTGAGAGCCAGTTCCATTCCAGGCTAGATGTGCTTTACCATCTTCGACCACACATTTACTTAACATCAGGTGAGCACACTCGTGCGTGACGTCACCTGCCGGCCTCGACGGAAGACCAGCGCCGGCTGGCTTCAGTCGGCATTATGCTGAGTCGACGCCGGTTTGTGACATAAAATATATTTCAAACTTTTTGTTATTTTGTTTAATTTTTATTTATTGCATACTATACTATATACCTTTAAGTTTTTTTCTATGTTTTATGTTTATTGTTTATTTTTTTGTATGTATGTATTGTAAATTATGTTGAAATGTGTTTTATGTCGCAAATAAAGTGTTGTCTATTGTCTATTGTCTAATAACAACTACTTACTGCATGACCTTCTGTTGGTTGAAACCTTTCGACAGATGTGCTTCTATAGCATCCATGAGAGGTTTCTCCCGTATCGATACAAACGTCAGCACAGATCCCTGCATATATATAAATACATTACATGGCGAGAAACTGCTGAAGGGAAGAAGAAGAAAGAGAAGAAGTAGAAGAGTGGAGTGAAGAGTTTGGGCCGCCTTACACGTTCAATCATGATCACGATCCGCGATCCGCGATCATGATTTCAAAATTTCTAGATATTATGCGATCCGGAGCATCAGTCCGTCAATCCGCTTCGTACACGATCAGTCTGGATCGCGATCATTGATCGCGGATCGCGCGCTACGTGTACGGGCTGCCTTTAAGTTCTGCCGGTGAAGGAAAAATCGTGAGGAATCCATAGCATGGCGTTAGGGTTTTTTTAAAAATAAGAAATAGGCTTACGTTTAGACCGCCATCTCACTTGATGGTAAGTGATGATACGGTCTAAGAACGCTTGCATAGATGACACCGATTCACTCTCGACTTGAAGACACCCAGATTGTATCCAACGGGGAACACCCACTCAGGCAGCCCATTCCACTGTCTACAATAGTATGTGTTACAGTTGTACAGTAGTTTGTATGTTGATATTTTGAGAAGAGTTATTTGCATAATAGTTTGTTTGTTTAAATTTTTATTTCGTTTTGTTTATTTGTTGTTGGTGATTTATGCTTGTTTTGTCTGACCGGCAAGGGTTCACCGGAAGACCAGCGCTGGTCATACTTAGTATGACCAGTATTATGCTGAGGTGAGCCCCTATTTTGTAACTGTTTGTCTCTCTTTGTTGTTATTTTTGTTTTGTTGCAAAATAAAAATTATTTTCTTTCTCTTTCTTTCAAATATGTAATAGTAGACGCCTCGCGGTTTCAATCGCGTAGTTTCCGTTCCCGTGGGAATGCAAGGATAAAAAGTAGCCTATGACACCCGGGGATAGTGTAGCTTCTCAACGGTGAAACAATTTTTGAAATCGGTCCAGTAGTTTCGGAGCCTATTCAATACAAACAAACAGATCTTTCCTCTTTATAATAGTATAGATAGATGAATTCAGTTAATACTACCTTATCAAGGGCATAGTAATAGAGATGAGGAATTGGACCTGGTATATTTATATACATATTTATATATACGTAAAGATAATTTTATTGCTTTTCATCTTGTAAGGTCACCTGGTTTTTCCCGCGGGCCGTTCTGCCAGCGCGGTGCACGTAAGAGTTGACGTCGAGCGGCGCGTCGAAGTTGATGACGTTGGACACGTGCTGGAAGTCGATGCCGCGCGACACGCCCGACTCCTTGTCCTTGCGACGCTTCGATGTTTGCTGCAACAATATAAACAATAATTCACACATAACACTAGTCCAGATACAACATCCCATACAAAAAACTGTTAACCACGAGTCGGAGAGATCGGTATACTTTTTTTTTTAGACAGGCTAGGTGTTTGACCACAGCTTACCTGATGTTAAGTGCCGGTATGGTCGATGATGGTAAAGCACACCTAGTTTATATTACGGAAAAGCGGGTTGTTTTCTAGTCATTTTCTAGTGTCACGTGGCGTCCAGATGGCGTCACTGTCTGTGCATGTTTCAGGCTTTTCATAAGCACCTTCGTATTAGTAAAGCGTCTAATCGACAGATGGCGCTTTCTAATTTATGTAGTTTCGTAGAAAGTGGTATGTAAAATTTACATCGATTTATTTTTTACTTAATTAATAAGTAAACTTTATTTTATGAAACTAATTTGAGTATTTAGGCTTTCTATGAGGTATTTGATTTTTAATACATCTTCAAACGTTTTACAGAGATGACAAATGTAAAAAAAAAAAGTATACATACCTGAGCAGACACTGAAAGTAGCTCTATACAGCCTACTACGTGAAGTTATTATAGGTCAATTGAAAGTACTTACTTGGTTTAAATTTAAGTTTACTTGGTGGTAGATCTCCTTAGCAGGAGGTCGTCTAGTTAGGCACCACCGCAGTACCAGTTATTCTGCCGCTAAGCAGTAGTGTGTAAACATTACTGTGTTCCGGTTTGAAGGGTACTGCAGCTAGCGAAATTACTGGGCTGTTGAGACTAACCATCGAAAGTCTCAAAGTAATGAGCGCCAAAGCAGCGATGCCCTGGACTTTCTTTTGTTACTTAAAGTTCTGTGTATCGCTGCAATGGTCATGGACAGGCGTTATCTCTTACCATCAGGGGAGCGTCTCGTTCGTCTCATTACTTTTTTTAAAAAAGTATACCTTTTTCTTTTTACTCCGTTCCTCGATTGGTAGGATTCCTCCATCGGGTTTCTCAAGAGCCTTCTCGTCGGAGGCCACGATGATCTGGAACCGGCCGCGGTTGAACTGATCCACGGAGAGGCAACGGACAGCTGCAGGCAGCTCCGAGTTGAGCACACATGATGGGATCTTAAACTGCTCAAGGTATAGTTTTAACCTGCAATAAAAGCACAAAATAATTTTTGACCTACCACACCTTAAAGTCACAGTAGGAACTATGGGATAGCTACTAATAAATAAATAAATAAATAAATATCATAGGACATTACACAGCGCCATCTGACCCCAAACTAAGCAGAGCTTGTGCTATGGAAGACAGATAACTGATAGAATACTTAAATACTTTTTTTTTTTTTGTAAATACATACTTATAATACATACATACTAATATGCATGAGGCAGCTTAATCTTTCTCCGTGTCCACTCTTCCACCTCACTGACTTGAGCTACTATGCCAGCAACCCAGTCTCAAGCCAGTACTTTATTTTTTTCACAAAATTTTTAGGAGCATACAATAAGCTTGAGCCACCAGTGAAGGAAAACATCGTAAGCATGGTGGTAGGGTATTTTTTAGTACTCGGCTGGCTAGCTACCACCCTCAAGTTGAAAATCTGCCACCAAGCATCTAACGGTGTGTTCCGGCAGCCTCACTTGAGAGCCGTTTTCATTCCAGGTCAGGTGTGCTTTACCATATTGTCAAACATAAAAAAAACTATTCTTATTTCTGTGTAATGAGACGAAATAGGCGCTTGCCTGATGGTAAGTGATAATGCTTGTTGACAGCCCCGTTGGCTCGTTGGTAGTATATATGCCTTGAGAGCTGTAGCGCGTGGGTTCGATTCCCACTCAGGCCAAACATTTTGTAAATAAATAAATGTTTGTTCTGTGTCTGGGTGTTCTGTATGTATTATAAGTATGTATTTACAAAAAAAAAAGTATTTATGTATTCTATCAGTTATCTGACTTCCATCACACAAGCTCTGCTTAGTTTGGGGCCAGATGGCGCTGTGTGTATATTCCTACGATATTTATTTATTTGTCCATGACCATTGCAGTGTTATACAGAACTTTGGGTAGTAAAACAAAGACTAGCTCATTGTTGCTTTGGTGCTCATTACTTTGAGACATTTGATGGTTAGTCTCAAGTCTCAACAGCCCTGGAATATTACTAGCTGCAGTACCCTTCAAAGTTCAAACCGGAAGACAGTAATAATTACACACTACTGCTTGGCAGCAAACTAAAACAACTAATACTACTGGCTTTTCCAGCCCTTCTTCCTATCGTCGTTAGATAAAAAGTTAAAATGTTCATACTCACTTATAGCACCTATCCACTGTCCTCACAAAGATAATAGTCTTTCCTCTGATGAGATTTAATTTCAGCAGTGCATACAATATGGCAGCTTTGTCATCTTCCTCCGCAAACAGGTGGTGATGCTGCAGCTGTGTTGACGGAGCTAGCTCTGGCTCCTCCAGTTTTAAAGTCACAGGGTTCCGGAGGACAATTTTCTTGAGACTTAACACATCATCTGATAATGTTGCTGAGGCAAGTACTGCTTGGTAGATTTTTGGTAAGTGACTGAAAAGAGAAAGGTTAGTTTCTTTTAGTTAGCCACTGTCCCACTAATATTATAAATGTGAAAGTTTGGATAGATAAATGGATCATCATCATTTCAGCCGTAGGACGTGCGCTGCTGCACATAGGCCTCCCCCTTCGCCCTCCATAAAGACTGATTGTAAGGGGACCGCATCCAGCGCGTTCCCGCGGTCCTTTTTAGGTTGTCTGTCCACCTTGTGGGTGGACGTCCTACGAGTGACGGACCGGCAAGCGCAGCGGCTTGCCGGTCCGTCGTCTGCCGTCTCCACTCCAAAACCAGTACCATCGGCCATCAGTATAGATGGATGGATGTTTGTTACTCTTTCACGCAAAAACTACTGAACGGTTTTGGATTAAATTTGGTATGGAGGTAGCTGAGAAATCAATTGAGCAGTTTTTAAAAAATCAACAAAATTCTAAAAGTTGTATCAATGATATTTATCGTTGACTCTGAAGTCTCACTGTTTCACATCAGGAGTAGTGCATTTAGTTGGCCTAAGGATCATGGAGTCGGTATTTAAAAAAAGTGAATTTGCTTATATATTATAACTATGTTAAATTCTGCTTCAAGTGATCATGTTAAATATTTACCCTAATAACTCTTTGACTTCATCTTCATAACCAAAGGAAAATATTAAATCTGCTTCATCCACTACCATAACAGCTAGATCTTCTTTCAATCTCATGTTGTTAGCATTCAAGTGTGCTAGAGCCCTGCTTGGAGTCGCCACCACAATATCAGGCTTGTCGGAGAGCAGCGACTTTTGAACCTGCATATCTCCACTTGCAGATATATCAATGCATCTCACTTCCCGGGAACATTTTATTGTTAAATCTCCTATGACTGAGGCAATCTGAAATTTGTGCAACAATAAGAAACCAATCTTGATTTCAGTTTAGTTGGTGCTTTCATCATTTATACTGAGGATGTATAATGAGATAACTACAAGGCTGTTGTGATTAACCATCAAAAGTTTTAAAGTAAAAATGGATATAATCTGGATGTCTTCAAGTCGAGAGTGTATTGGTATCTTATAGACAAGAGTGCTCCATCTTAGACCACATCGTCACTTAACATCAACTGAGATGGCTGTGAGCGTCGGTCGTCCAGCCGCAAGATGGGTCGACGATATTGTCACCGTCGCGGGTCGAACCTGGACCAGATTGGCACAGGACCCAGGCAGATGGCATGTAAAGAGAGAGGCCTATACCCAGCAGTGGGATCAAGAAGGCTGTGGATGATGATGAGATGGCTGTCAAAAGTATGCCTATTTCTTATTAAAAAAAAAGTAATGAGTGCCAAAGCTTTTTACTTTGTTTTGCTACTCAAAGTTTTTTATATAACTACAATGGTCATGGACATCCGTTATCTCTTACCATCGGGAAAAGGTCTTATT
The DNA here is from genome assembly GCA_905404145.2 of Biston betularia. Lineage (NCBI taxonomy): Eukaryota > Metazoa > Arthropoda > Insecta > Lepidoptera > Geometridae > Biston > Biston betularia. The sequence continues at coordinate 13,332,959 of FR989876.1, forward strand.
CATCACATTACTTTTACTCAAATATAAAATATTTTAGAATACACAGAATGCAGCTTGCAGCTTATCAATAAAACACTGCCACAATGAACACCAATACATTTTTGCCATTGATTACAGAAAAAGTTGTAGTTTAGCATATAGGTCTATGTATTTATAAGAATTACCTGTCCACAGAGCTCTTTACTTGGTGATAATATAAGGGCCTTTATGCACTGATGTGTACTTGTATTCTTAAGATTCAATATTTTCTGTATAACTGGTATTGTGAAGGCAGCAGTCTTTCCTGAGCCTGTCCTGGCTCTCATGAGCATGTCTTTACCTTCAAGTAATAGAGGAATGGCTGTTTCTTGTATCAGTGTTGGTTCGCCCCAAGCTAGTTGTGATATGGCCTAAAACAGCACATTAAAAAGTAATGTTCAGTAAAATTACATAGGTAACAAAAATTTTACTTATATGTTCTATATGTATGTATAAAAGTATTGTTCTAATAGTTTCACTATTAATACCAATACTATAGTAATTGCGGATAGATTACATTGTTTTATGTATGATTAGGTATACCCCAACTGGTCGATATTTTAGGAACACATAATTTTCCAGGGATAAAAAATGTTCTGCTAATTGATCTTCAAACTGTATAAAGTATAATTCTATGTAAAAAAAACTACTAATAAAAAATCATCAAAGAAAATACGTTGTCTTGATGATTCTTTACCGCACAAAAAGACATAAACAAATCAACACAGAAAGGATAGTATATGTCAATGGAAGTCGACAGCACTGCAGCAAGATGACCTAATTTTAAGGGTTGAACTTAGGTTACTTGTTGCTGTTTGCATATGAATTAATCCGAGTAAAATCAACCTCTGTACCAAATTGTATCCAAATCCATTTAGCCTTTGCTGTGTTGTGAACAAACACACTAGGTAACAGCTTACGCATTTAAAACCCGGTACGTAGGTAACGTAAGTATGTGATATTGGTAGTGATTAGACTCCGTAAGTTTAGATAAATATAATATTATAACTCAGTAGTAGATTTGATGCTATACGTACCTTCAAAATACGATCGTCCAGCTCCATTTCATGGAACATAACCTTTTTTTCATCACCCATGGTTGATGGAATCGATTATTTGTAGCCCTAAATATGTTTACTGTAAGTCCTTCAAGCTTTATTTCATGAAAGTGCCTAAACTCGTGTTTTATTCAAAGTTTTCACAAATGTGCGCACATTTTATAAACACGCACTTTTTTAAATGACCGAACGAAAGCAAAAAAGAATGAACGTAAAGCTAAAAACATGATTTGACATTGACAATAACATTTCTTACAGATTTGATGGCTATGTGCAGCATAAAAATAATAGCTAAGACTAATGAGAATAAAACAAACATTTTTATTGGGCAATTTATGTTTTACTAAATCATGGATACAGTCTATTTTTGTTACTAATTAGCATGGTCTGTTGTTTTTAATTATACATTTGTTGCACACTACAATGACACAGAAATTGTCATTGAGAGACAAAATGCTCTAGTGCCTAAACTTGTTTGGCCATTATGGCCGTTAAACGCGTTAAACTCAACGTCATCAAGAACCAAACGTGTTTGCTATACTGTTCTTCTCTTTCCGAGATGTGTGGGCAGCACGGAAAAATTGCCAGCCCCTTTTTTTAACATCTAGCTCTTGATTGGAGACGTCGACAGCCATAAAAAAGACCAAAATTAAAATAAACTGTCATTTCCCTAGAATCTTTATATTATACATATAGTAGCAACTGCACTGGCAAAGTGGCAACATTGAATGAACGAATGGCCGAATTTCGAGTTGTTTCTGCTCATAGTTTCTTCTGCATTGCTTATTTTCATTTTTCATTAAAACTAAATAAATTTGACGTAGTTTTATAACATCTTTAAAAGTTGCATCTTTCACGAAGTAGTCACGCGTGTTTGCTACGACTAGAATTGTGTTCGCAACTCATAATCATGGTTTAACCGCAATGATGTGACAGATCGCAGTTCATTGCCTTATGTAAAACTTGAAATGGTGTTTCTTCCGTGAGTGACCGAATTATTCAGTGGCTTATGCTGGTGTTGTGATAGTCGATGCTCAGTGAAGTGCTGGGGGTGCGAAAATGTCGAATTCGACAGCTCAAGTGTTAATGAGGAAGGGGAAGAGAGGGGCAGCCGCGTACATACACGCGGATTGCTCCAGCGGATCTCCTCAGCATTTGGGACCGTTGCTGGACGTCCTGCTGAATCCTAGCAAAGCCATCGATGAGTGGGAGACGATAGACTGGTGCCGGTGGCTCCTCGCCGGTGGCAGGACGCCCGATGAGTTTGCGGCTGTTGGTGAGTCCACATAACTGTATTCTTTGACCAGACGTTTTGAACTCTTTGTAGGTTATGTATACTGTTTACCATAGCTGTAGAGACGCTCTGACGCATTATTAACTTTGTTTTTATAAGTATTATTAATTTGCAATGACCTTCCATTGTTGCTGCATAGAATGAAACAATAATTTAATGTTGATTTTACGATTCGTTAGGTAAATAATTTACAATTGTTTCCTTTGTGAAGCTGTATATAGTATTAGTTTGCACAAAAATAAAGAGAAAAAATAGTTATGATCAGATTCTATAATGAAGTCAATTAAAGAAAGCAGTTACAAGTATTTAAGTTATTTGTCAATCAATTTAGTTATTGAGGATTCACAAGTAGGTCAAGTGTGATTTCTTTCAAGTGCAATTTTAATTTAATAACTAGGTAGATACTACCCACACATGTGGGTAGTTATTAAATTAAAATTACTAGATGTTATCTGAACATCCACCAGTTTGCTAGGTGAACAGTACATATAGGCACAACTTGGATAAATTAGCTAATGATCAAGTTGGGTGACGAATAAGAAGAGGCTGACAAGTTGAAAATGTTGGTGTTTATGACCTATTTAAAGCTAGAATTCAGAGCTAAAATTCATTATCTCTCAAATATGCAAATACTAAGTAGCAAAATTGTACTGCTACTGCTGGTATGTATAATACCAGCAGTAGCAGTACAATTTTCATGTTAGTTGTTATCTAACTGTTGTATTCACATAGAGTATACAAGAATTAGCTTATGTCAATCAGAAATTGTAGTTTATCTATTGATGAAAGAATCAGAATTCGAAATCCAATAGTGAACTCTTACTGTAATGTTTGATTTGCTAATTGTGGATTTTTACTGATACCCTAATGGCACTCTGAATTTTCAAATAACTGTCTTTAGGAACCGCTGAAGTAAGAATTTAAATATTAAATAATTCGTCTTCATTTATAATAATTTTTACTTGGCAATTAGTGACATTCAGACCTTGTGATATGCTATAAGCGAAAGATGTAACACAAAATCATAATTTTATGTTCAAAGAAGAATGACCTAGAAATGGCCAGTATTAACAAGGTTGTGAGCAGTTCATGTGTAAGTCTTAAATTATATTTTCCATTACTCACATGGGACAATGAGTTATCATATTACGTTAATGTTTACATAGTTTAATTTGCATTTATCCATAAAAGACTCTTTGGCTATAAGAATGGCATATTTACATGCTTTATCAGAACTAGTCAGCCTTCATCAGCGCCATTGCTGGTTTGCTGTTGAACAGATGTGCAACCTTGTTGCAGTGACTCATCTGTACTGGGGTTGTATTATTGCCTTTAATTTTGTAGTAATCAAGCCATCATCACTGTTTTGGCGCTCATTAATTTAAGACTTGATTTATTTGCCCCGGAAGAGATCACTTTTGGTGATAAAGCCACCACTTGTGGTACAAGCACACAAGATCCTTTTCTGTACATTTTTTTATTTCTGGAGTGCACAATAAAGAGTTTCTGTCTATCTATCCTGTGGAATATTTTTTCCCATGGTACAGTAAGTTCAACACACGTTAAGTACTACATGTTTTAGTTTTCTTGAGAAGAGTGATATGCCTTGCCTGGATGATGATTATTTGCACATTGCAAATGTATGTACCTTAACTTGATCGACACCCACACAAAATTGCCAAATATGTTATTTACGTCACACAACATTGAACAGTGAGAGTTATTTTTAGCTACAACACTTGTCTTGGACCTGTAATGCAAGTTGTTATACCAACACTGGCATGTATTTCCTGCTTTAGAATATTTTAATTTTGATTAGACAAGATTTTTATTACCAGTTTAATGTAGGTAATTTAAAAAATAATGCTCAGTAACTTGAACATGCAAAAAATACAAATATTTTATTGATATCACTAAAGATACAGGTCATTCTTACATTCATATTTAAAAATATCAAAATCATAAATGTCAATATACGTATATATAATTATGTCAAATATAAAATAAGTCAATATTATTAAAATTATAACTACCTACTTAATTATAATATTTTTAAATAATCTTCATTCTCTTTCATGTTTAGAGTCTACAATGGTGAGTAAACTGTACCATATACAAAAATAATAGTCGATTCATAGTCCAATCTCTTTGTGTGGCAGTATATCATTCTACATGACATTGGCGCAATTGTGGAGGACCTCCACAAAGGCCATTCATCAAGAATTGAATTGAATTACAATGGTGAGGGTTCGAATCCCGACTATCCTTGTCATAATAAGTGATTTTCTAATGTCACCCCACTTACACAATGCCTATAGATTTTATTGTGCTCGGTACCAAAGTACTTAATGCAATTTTATAATTATTCACAATTTTTCCTTAAATTAATAGCCTAAGTATCTGAACTAAATTTTAATGTTCTATAACAAATCAGAAAGTTGAAAGATTACTACACTATGTGATTTGAATCAATATGTAAGCTTTAAATGTTCATGGTTATTAATACAATTAATGCAATTGTATCTGCAATAACATTAATAAACTGCTTACTAAGGCAATGACTAATGTGCTCAAACATCATACTTTTTGGGGCATTACATTGCAGAAACACAATCCAATCCAAGCACTTGTAAAACAAGTTCGCACAGGAACAAAATGCAAGTATTCATATAACATTTGCACTCGGCTGGCTAACTTGACATTAAAACTCACGCCAAACTATATGGCCACTTTTAACTTAGTTACTCTCACCTATGAAAGCAGCCCCAATAGTAAAGTGCAAAAATATTTACAGTAAGTTTGCATTGCTCATGATTTTTTTTTAATATGGATAAGTGGGCGTTTCACTTATCAGTATAAACTCGCCTGATGGTAAGTGATGATGACTGATTGTTTCTATTTACCGGACTGCTCTGCTTAGCTTATTCAGTAATACTTCTGGTTCATGGGCTTAAAGCGTAGAATTGATTCCCGCTCAGCACAAACATTTATGTGACGAACATAGATGTTTGTTCTGCATGTAGGTCTTCTATATTGTATTACTAGCGACCCTACCTACAGGGGCCATTTACTATAACACATAAATACATAAATAAATAAATATTGCAGGACATTACACACAGCGCCATCTGACCCCAAACTAAGCAAAGCTTGTACTATGGAAGTCAGATAACTGATAGAATACTTGAATATATCTGCATAGATTAACTAAAAATATAATTTGGTCTGATAAAATAAATGGTTTTAACTTAAACCTACCTCAAAGCGGCCCTAAACATTGGCGTGCACTGCTTGGTTACTCATCGGCCGTGGCGTGCGTCGACCTCCGCCAACAGCTGATCGAGCCACGTGCCTCGTATATCTCTCTTTGTTTCTAGAATATCAAGAAAAAACTGCAAAAAGTACGCATACTTAGGCAGTAGGCTCGCGGTAATTAGATAGATGCTCGCCTTCCCGTGGCTGACAAATAAAGTTAACTCTATCTCTAGACGTCCTTATAACTGGAAAGAGACCTTAATCGGTTTGTTTTTGTAAAAACCTTTTATTTCTTGAGCAACTTCTGTTCAGTAAGACTGAACAAAAAATCTATGCATATCTGATGTTTAATTCGAACAGCGCATTATGTATACCGTCAGGTAAGATGGTGATCAAACGAAATCATAGCCATCATAAAAAAAATTACTACCAGCGATAAGAATACCAGCAAAATCCTTTTACGATCTTACCTTACCTACCTATCTTAATGTCTGTCTTTGACTTTGTACCAAAAAATACACGTCATTTCGGGGGTAGTCTAAAACCTCACCACATATCACCAGGGGGGTTAAAAAGTTGCTAAAAACATCACGTGATGAATGGATGACCCCGTTCAAGTATTACATAAGCACTTAGATGGGGGAGAGGGGCTGTCTTTGCTTTGCTTATTTTTGATGACTTGAAGGATGGGGGATTTGAATGGTGATATCTTCAGCAATGTCGTACAAATTATGCTGATTGTTAATTTTTCTTGTTATTGGTATACCACGTTTTCTATAATTATGTTCTTGAATCCTCTCGATACTTAGTTTACCTGGCTATCGCTTTTAGCAATAATGCCGCTAGTTAACCTAAGGTTTACGTAAGCATAGGAGGGGGGAGTAAGAACTGACTGACTGACTTATGCTGATAAGGGGGAGGGAGGGGTTATTAATTACTTGAATTCTGCTCACGTAGTACTTGAATGGCCCTAGGCTGTCGGATGGAGTCCTGTCCCCGCAACGTGATGGACCCAGCATCCTCACGGTAATATCACAATTCGAGTAAAAAGTTTTATCTTTATAATGTTCTTTTGACAGCCCTGTTGGCTCATTGGTAGTATATCTGCTTTAAGTGCTGTATGGCGTGGATTCGATTCCCACTCAGAACAAACGTGTTGTGGTATTTTTTTTTCTTTTTTTTTTTAATGGTTGACAGGCTAGGCGTTTGACCACAGCTCACCTGATGTTAAGTGAAGGTGTGGTCGAAGATGGTAAAGCACACCTAGTCTGGAATGGAATTGGCTCTCAAGTGAGGCTACCGGAACACACCGTTAGATGCTTGGCGGCAGATTTTCAACTTTAGGGTGGTAGCTAGCCAGCCGAGTACTAGAAAGCACCCTGCCACCATGCAAATAATCAAATAAGGTAGTCAAATCAAATAACAAACAAGGTATAATCAAATGTGTGTTCTGTGTATGTATGTATTATGAGTATAAAAAGTATTGAAGTACACTACTATACTTTGCTTAGTTTGGGGTCAGATGGCGCTGTGTGTAATGTCCTGCGATATTTATTTATTTTATATTTAAATAAACTGATTTTGATTATTTTTTTTATTTTGAATCTAAGTCTTTATTATTATATTGAGGTTCTTTATTCTATAAAGGTTTCACTCTAATAGCTAATCTGTGGTCCCACTATCATACGCCCGTAGAATGTAACTGGGTAGCTACTGTGCGACCGAGCCGTGTTCACTTACTGCTGGCGATACTGTGACGTTGCGTAAGATGTTTATTGCCTAGTTTACGACTTGCTAATTGGTCGCTTCTGTAGTTCGTATCGCCGATTATGTGCTAGATAATAATCGGCGCAAATTGTTAATTTAGCGTATTGCTTATTTGTTTTTATCGAGTAAGGAAAAGTCGACAAATTATGCATATCTGTATCTATCTAGCTATACTATTATAAAGAGGAAAGATTTGATTGTTTGTATTGAATAGGCACCTAAACTACTGGACCGATTTCAAAAACTCTTTCACCGTTGGGAAGCTACACTATCCCCGGGTGTCATAGGCTACTTTTTATCCCTGTATTCCCACGAGAACGGGAACTACGCGGGTGTAACCGCGAGTGTATTATATACGTATATTATTCATCTGACCCCGTACTCTAAACAGCATAAAGGGATACCTGTTAGATACTTGGGAAATAGCATTGCTGTACCCAACAGGGTTGACTGTGTACCATGTACCTACTACCTTGTATTGCCAACATCTTGTACTGTATGAAAGCAATAAATATTTTGAATCTAGCTACGCGACCACATATCGTATGTCTGCTCAATAAGGTTCACAATAGCATAGCTTTATCGTGAGCTTATAATAGATATCGAAATACGAATAGTAATACCATTATTATTTCTTTTACTTTGTGGTTGATCTCCTTAGTCCTTAGGAGGTCGTCTTAGTGGGTACCACTACAGCACCAGATATTCTGCCGCCAAGCAGTGGTGTGTAAACATTACTGTGTTCCGGTTTGAAGGGTACTGCAGCTAGCGAAATTACAAGGCTGTTGAGATTAGCCGTCGAAAGTCTCAAATTAATGAGCGCCAAAGCAGCAATGCCTTAGACCTTGGTTTGTCACACCAAAGTTCTGTGTATCGCTGCAATGGTCATGGGCAATAACTCTTACCGAGAGGGTTTCGTTTGTTTAATTAATTTACATTTACAAAAAATTTACGATATGTAATAAAAGTATTGGATAGACAAATTTAAAATCATTAAGTAAATGCTAAGAATTTTCGGACGAATGTTAGGTGCAGTTTTCGTCACGACACCAGACGAGCGTAGTATGACAATGGTGGAATATTTTGTGTCAGAACATTTTTGTTGTTTTTACTATTGCATAACATTGAGTAATAAAATCGTAGACACTCATCTCTGTAAAAGATTCCATTCTATTTTAAATACCTCCGAGTGATAAGCACATTGCATTACCACCTTCAAATTTAAATAAACAATAATCGTAGGACATTACACACAGCGCCATCTGACCCCAAACTAAGCAAAGCTTGTACTATGGAAGTCAGATAACTGATAGAATACTTAAATACTTTTTTTTTTGTAAATACATACAAAACATCACGGACACTGAATACACATTTGTTTTTATCACAAAATGTTTGACCTATGTAGGAATCGAACCCACGGCATGCAGCTCTTAAAGTAGTTATACTACAAATGAGCCAACAGGGCTGGCAATTTATTTGCCTATTATGGTTCACAAGCTGCGCCCCGCGGAGTTATCCGCTGTTCCCACGTGAACACTGCATTTCTTCGGGATACAAAGTAGCCTATGTGTTAATCCAGTGTGTTTGCTATCTCCATTCTCCATTTTGTAGCGATGATAGCTCAGTGGTTAGCGCGCTAAGTTCGCATGCCGAAGGGCGTGGGTTCAAACCCCCAACAATGAGCTTGAGCTGCCGGTGAAGGAAAACATCGTGAAGAAACCATAGCATAGCGGTAGGGTACTTTCTTGTAAGTACTCGGCTGGCTAGCTACCACCCTCAAGTTGAAAATCTGCCGCCAAGCATCTAACGGTGTGTTCCGGTAGCCTCACTTAAAAGCCAGTTCCATTCCAGGCTACGTGTGCTTTTCCATCTTCACCCACACCTTCACTTAACATCAGGTGAGCTGTGGTCAAATACCTAGCCTGTCAACCATAAAAAAAAATACATTTACACCAATCATGTATACCATTATAATGTACTCGACAGCCCCGTTGGCTCATCGGTAGTATATCTGCCTTGAGAGATGTAGGGCGTGGGTTCGATTCCCACTCAGGGCAAACATTTTGTGAATAAACAAATGTTTGTTCTGTGTCTGGGTGTTCTGTATGTATTTACAAAAAAAGAAAGTATTTATTTATGTATTCTATCAGTTATCTGACTTCCATCACACAAGCTCTGCTTAGTTTGGGGCCAGATGGCGCTGTATGTAATGTCCTACGATATTTTATTAATGTATATAATTATGTACAGTAAAGAAATAAACTCGAAAGTAGATGTCGTGCCATTATTTTTGATAGGTAGCAGCCATCACCGCAAGCGAATTTATACGACAATGCTATTATTTTCACTATCCCCAGTGTCGACGAACCCTGCTTTATAATTATCATCTGTTGGCTTGCAATTGTGCGTTCGAGAGATAATTGTGGGCTCTGGCTGTTGGATCCGAGGCGGGATAGTAACTCACGCTAACAACTGGTTAATGGTACACCACGGTCGGTGCCCAGCTCCTATCGTTGCTGGCAAAAGGAACTGTTGAACTTAGCATCGCGTTCCATCTTTCCGGGATGAAAGAACGTAGAAACGCTTTTCGACTATAGCCATTAGAAATCTCTACTTAGTGTAAAAAAACAAAGTCGCTTCCCACCGTCTGTACGCTTAGATCTTTTAAACTACGCAACGGATTTTAATGCGGTTTCCATCAATTGACAGAGTGATTTAAGAGGAAGGTTTACATATGTATAATACATGCATATGCACCACATTAGTATCTACATTGCACCGGTGCGAAGCCGGGACGGGTCGCTAGTACGTGTGTATATAATACTAGCAGACGCCTCGCTATTTGACCCGCGTAGTTTTCGTTCCCGTGGGAATACAGGGATAAAAGTAGCCTACCGCCCAGGGATAGTGTACCTTCTCAACAGTGAAAGAACTTTTGAAATCGGTTCAGTAGTTTTTGAGTTTATTCGTTACAAACATACAAAAATCCAGAAATACAAATCTTTCCTCTTTATAATATTAGTGTAGACGATGATGCAATTTGGAAAGTCCCAATAGGTATTTAATATCCTTTTATGAAGAAACTATCAGTACTTTCGCAGCTGGTCTGGGAGCTTGGTTTTTAAATGAAACCAAGCCAACCAACACTTGCCAACCAAGCCTTGGTTTTTGATGGTGTGCTTTATGGATGGTGTTCTTCGACCACGCCTTCACTTAACATCAGGTGAGCTGTGGTCAAACACCTAGCCTGTCAACCATAAAAAAAAAAATTTTTTTTCTTGCTATACTAAAAAAAAGTTGAGTTTCTAGCGATGTCTATCTCTGTCTATCGCGGTCGGTTCAAATCGCAACAATGAGTCTGTGAAGAAATAGTATATGATAGGGTAGGTACTCGGCTAGCTAGCTTAAGTGACTCAAAAAGTTCGAAATCTTTCGCCAAGTACCTAGCGGTGTACTTTAGCAGCCTCACGTAAGAACTAAGTCCATTTCAGGTTAGGTATGTTTGCCATCTTCGACCACACAGTCAGTTAACATCAGGGGTCAAATGTGGTATGTGGTCAAATACCTAACGTGTAAAGCTTAAATGAAAGAGAAAATTTGTGAAGTGAAAGTTACTCAATGAATCGATCCTGAAGTAGCCAAAGTCAGTAGACCGAAAGATAAGTTTCTCTGGCACAGCTGAGTGACAGAGTGAGTGAAAATTTGGTGACCGATGTTATGTAGGTGCCTACTTGTATTTTGTGTTGCAACGCATTTATACTAGGGATTGCTTTGAAGCTAGTAAGTGCAATGCGGACTGCATTGCAGTATAAGAACTTGCCGCATTATAGTTAAAAGTATTTTTTCGCTAAATTTCAGGGCTATATTTTTAGTAGCCTGTTCATCCCACTAATATTATAAATGTAATAATTTGGATGGATGGATGGATGTTTGTTACTCTTTCACGCAAAAATTAATGAACGGATTTAGATGAAATTTGGTATGGAGGTAGCTGAAACCCGAAAATTCCGAAAACTGCTGAGGCGCCGCTAGTTATATGTATATATATATATATATATATATATAATGGTTGACAGGCTAGATGTTTGACCACAGCTCACCTAGTGATGGTGAAGTCGAAGATGGTTAACACACCTAGCTTGGGATGTAACTGACACTCAAGAGAGGCTGCAAGAACACGCCGTTAGATGCTTGACGGCAAACTTTTGCGTGGTTACCACCCTCTAGTTGAAAATCTGCCGCCAAGCAGTTGAGGTGGTAGCTAGCCAGCCGAGTACTAGAAAGTACCCTTCCACCATGCTATGGTTTCCTCATCATATTTTCCTTCACCGGTAGCTTAAGGTGGTCCGATTTTCATACAAATAACTACCGTTTCATTCAAGCAATTGTGTTTTACCGCAAATATAGACCAAAATAAATGCCAGTACATAAACGAAAAGGAATATTTGTATGGAAATCGAACCACTTTAAGCTCATCTGCTCAGCCACTTACAATTGTGGCACGGATTAACTGAAAAGAAAGAATTTGGATCCCATTCTTATGAATGCTTAGTGAAAGTCTACATTGAAATATCATTTCAATTCATTCGGAATGTACAAAGTCAATTCTAGGTCTAATCACTGGTTACGGTCTGCAAAGAACAATCATTGCCTCGTTACAAAATGATGAAAGACATCACTTCTAATATCTTCATACAAGCTTATTTATTTACCATTAGCAATAGATGTACTGCCAAAACAATAAACGAACGCTCGGACAGTGACAGTGAATGATTCATTGAATACTTGGCCGTAATCATCTGATGACATGTTCTCTCCGAGCTGACTTTGATTGCTAAATTATGATTTTAAGCTAGGTGTTTGACCACAGCTCTCCTGATGTTAAATGACGTGATTGAATATGGTAAAACACCAGGGGCGTAGCTGCCGCCATATCAGCCGTATCAAAGATACGGGCCTCAGGCTTTTTTATTTGTAATGTAAAAAGTATTGAGACGAACGAGACGCCCTAAGAGATGGTAAGAGATAACGCCTGTCCATGACCATTGCAGCGATACACAGAACTCTGAGTAACAAAACAAAGTCCAGGGCATCACTGCTTTGGCGCTCATTACTTTGAGACTTTCGATGGTTAGTCTCAACAGCCTAGTAATTTCGCTAGCTGCAGTACCCTTCGAACCGGAACACAGTAATGTTTACACACAACTGCTTAGCGGCAGAATAACTGGTACTGCGGTGGTACCTACCTAGACCACCTCCTGCTAAGGAGATCTACCATCAAGTAATAATCAAAAAATAAAAATGAATCATATATATATAATATATATATTGTTTGTAGCGATAAGAGCTCGGTGGTTAGTGTGGTCAGTTCTCATGCCGAAGCGCGTGGATTTAAAACGGTGAAGGTAAACATCGTAAGGAAACCGTAGCATGGTGGTAGGATACTTTCTAGTACTCGGGTGGCTTTAAAAATCTAAAGAAAGCATCATTTCGGTTAATGATAACTGTGTTTTTAAAGGTTGTGTGTGCTAGAACAAGTCTGTATTGATGACCTCCTGCTAAGGAGATCTACCACCAAGTAAACTACAGAGGCCCTTAACGTGTGTAAACAAAAATTAGTAAAATGTTATGTCACTTAATTTCGTGCTTCCCGGAAAAAAAACTGACTTACTATCAACTGTCCATATAATCAATAAATTTATATTTATTTTAATATAAGTAATGCAAGCATTTTTGTGAGAAATCTTTACCATTCATTTGGGTCCCCTAACTAATTTTGATACAGAGCCCCCTCCAAGAAACGGTACGCAACTGAAAAGCACACCTAGCCTGGAATAGGACGGGCTCAAGTGAGGCTGCCGGAACATACCGTTAGGTGCTTGGCGGCAGATCTTGAGTGGTAGTTAGCCAGCGGAGTGCTAGAAAATACCCTACTGTCATGCTATGGTTCCCACACAATATTCTCCGACCGACTAAACTATCATTGCTACATTGTTTTTATTCATTCCCTCCTATTTTACCAGGATATGACCTGGTTTTTGCAGTGTCTAGTGGATGTCCTGGATGGTTTTTAATCAGCGTCCTGAGTTCTGAGTTTTTGAATCGCCCTGATAAGGTCATGTATTTTAAAATTCGCGCGCCACTTTCCAACTCTTACTGCGTCATTTTTTTAAACTGAATTATCCTGGTTTTTCAACTTCAAATCCTAGTTCTTTTTAAATTTGGGGTTGGCAGCCCTAATCCACATCATTAATCCGTAGAGAAAGAATAATAGAAAGTTAAAAAACATCTAACAGTAGACAGCTCATTAAATATAATCAAACATAGTTGCTTACAGTCAACTTTAACTATTGTCATAACTTATCCACTTTAACGTTGATTTAGCATACAATATGCATCATGATCTTGGCATTCCGCCATGTAGGTCAACGTTGGTATCGAGAAAGCAACTTTATACTGACGTACGTGACTAAAGTAAAGTGAACCTTTGATCTAACCCTAAGCCTAGAATATCCAATTGCAAGCAGACTTTAAAAAATAAAATGGACTTTTTTTTATGGTTAACAGGCTTAGTGTTTGACCACAGCTCACCTGATGTTAAGTGAAGGTGTGGTCGAAGATGGTAAAGTACACCTAGCCTGGAATGGAACTGGCTCTCAAGTGTGGCTGCCGGAACACACCGTTAGGTACTTGGCGGCAGATTTTCAACTTGAGGGTGGTAGCTAGCCAGCCGAGTACCTACTAAAGTACCCTACCACCATGCGAAATAAATAGTAGGACTATAGGTTAGAACAAACATTTGTTTATTCACAAAATGTTTGCCCTGGGTGGGAATCGAAACCCACGCCCTACAGCTCTCAAGGCAGATATACTACCAATGAGCCAACGGGGCTGTCATTTCTACGTGATACGTATTTCACCGGTTCATCTGTCAGTCAGTGTAATTTATTGTGTGATTGTTTCAGTGAGAAGCTACGACAAACACGACAAATGCGGCCTCGTTTGGATTCCGCGCGTGGTCGCGTACAGATGTCGCACGTGTGGTATCTCGCCGTGCATGTCTATCTGTCGCGAGTGTTTCCATCGAGGCGACCACTCGACACACGACTTCAACATGTTCTTGTCGCAGGCGGGAGGCGCCTGCGACTGCGGTGACAAGTCTGTCATGAAGGAAGACGGGTAAGTCTACGCTGAACTCTCTGAATTAGCCTTTTTAGGGTTCCGTGTCTCAAAAGGGAAAAAACTGAACCCTTACAGGATCAACTCGCCCGTGTGGCAAGACCTTCTTATTTTGGGAATGCGTGGAGGGTATCGAGTTGAAATTAAAACCATATACGCAAATCTGTATCCCCATGCCGCTGTGTAAAAATCAAATTTCTTAGTAAAAAAAGAAGTGAAATGTTTTTAGGGATCTTTTTTTTTTTATGTAAAAAGTAATGACACGAACTAGACGCTCTCCTTATGGTAAGAGATAACGCCTGACCATAACTATTGCAGCGATACACAGAACTTTGAGTGACGAAACAAAGTCCAGGGCATCACTGCTTTGGCGCATCATTACTTTGAGACTTTCGATGGTTAGTCTCAACAGCCCAGTAATTTCGCTAGCTGCAGTACCTTTCAAACCGGAACACAGTAATGTTTACACATTACTGCTTAGCGGCAGAATAACTGGTACTGCGGTGGTATCTACCTAGGCGACCTCCTGCTAAGGAGATCTACCACCAAGTAAAACAACAGATGTATACAATAACCTGGTTATAAATAATAAAATATATACCTGGTGGTATATAATATATGGTCGCGTGGCTATTTCCTGAGCGCCTAACAGAAATCGCAATAAGTAGTTCAGACTATGGGAGCTGCTCGAAGTTTCCGCTCCAGCGATCTCACGATTCCGTCTCCCAATCCATATTTATAGCTCGTGTAGGCTCGGTTCCTTCGCATCGAGATTTGCGATTAGATACAGATTAAGAAGGAGTTATTTTGTATCTAGTGGATTTGACGCCGCGGTAGTGACGTCAGCAGTTCGCCCCCGCATTTGGTTGAGCCAAGAAACGCTGTAAATAAACTGTACCATAGTAGGAAATTATCTAATACAAAATTTTACGTAACAATAACCCTCTTAAAAAATAAAAACGAATAGTGATTCAGACTTGTTGAACCTTTAAAAATACAAAATCATTAACCGAAGTGCAGTCTACGATGGAGCACGCTTGCCTAGAAGAAACCGACTCACTCGCTACTTGAAGCTGAATACCTACTCGGGCAGCAAATTCCCATGTCTAGCGCAAACGAAGACGGTGGAATCAGTTTAGCTTGAGTTTTTAGACTATCAACCATGAAGCGGTGTCGCTTTTTAACCGACTTGACTCGCTTTTGTACCAACTTGAGGCATTAGAGTCGATCAAGAGACGCGCCAGGAGGCTAATTGGCAACGACACTTGAGCTGCACAATTTGGTACCCCCTGCACCTTTCTTTTACCGGACGGCCAGACAAACGCGACCGAAACGTCATCCGCACATGGTGGATGTTCTCCATGTACGCACAAAGCGTTTTGATTCCACATTTTTAATTCGCACAGCGAGGTTGTGGAACTCTCTGCCGGAGTCTGTGTTCCCTGTTAGTTACAATATTGGCGTCTTCAAATCTAGAGTAAATAGGTTTCTTCTAGGTAAGCGTGCTCCATCTTAGACCACACCACTGTTTAACATCAGGCAGAGTGTGGTCAAAAGCGAACCTATTTTGAAAAAAAAAGATATAAAAAAAAAAGGAATAGGTTCTCAATTCCACTGTAATCTTAAAAGTCGTAATTATAATGCATCGGCTTGTATTATAAATACCTGAACGAAATGTTTGTAAACTTTCATTGTGCGTGGTATCGGCTGATGACGTACGCCGTTTGAGACGCATTTCCTTGTAAGGAAACTACATCTTATAAGGAAAACGCCTTTTTTACTCTTTTTCGACGATTTGTCAGTTATTTTAATCCATGCATATTATTAAAGTGAAATTATGCACACAATATAATAAACACACAAAAAAACGATGTGCGTGCCTTCTTGCATAAATTTGTATCTGTCTTTAAAAAGTTTACTTAGGTACTATCGACCGCTTTGATTGATTGATTGATTGATTAACTCTTTATTGCACACACTAAAAAAACAATACAGAAGAAATAAAATTAATTAATAGGTAGCTTTGTTAGCTCATTTGGTAGAATATCTGCTTCAAGGGCTGTAGGGCGTGGGTTCCATTCCCACTAGGACAAACATTTATCCCACTAATGTGAAATGTAAAAGTTTGGATGGATGTTTGTTACTCTTTCACGCAAAAACTACTGAACGGATTTGAATGAAATTTGGTATGGAGGTAGCTGAGATCCTGGATTAGCATATAGGCTACTTTTTATCTCGAAAACATGTAGCGGGTGACACCGCGGGCGCAGCTAGTGTGACGATAAATGTTTTTTTTTATGGTTGACAGGCTGGGTGTTTGACCACAGCTCACCTGATGTTAAGTGACGGTGTGGTCGAAGATGGTAATGCACACCTAGCCTGGAATAGAACTGGCACTCAAGTGAGGCTGCCGGAACACACTGTTAGATGCTTGGCGGCAGATTTTCAACTTCAGGGTGGTAGCTAGCAAGTCGAATACTAGAAAGTACCTTACCACCGGTTTCCTCACGATGTTTTCCTTTAAAGCCACGCCCTTCGGCATGCTAACCGTCCGCGCTAATCACTGAGCTATCATCGCTACAAAATTGTTTGTTCTGTGTCTGGGTGTTATGTATTATGAGTATGTATATTTTACAAAAAAATATGTCCTATGATATTTATTTTATTAGACTCAACATTAGATACATATATTACCATTTTCTTGTCTTTTTTTTAATCATTTACTGTATACAAACAAAACGTAAACAAACAAAAGCCACTCGGTCCAAAGGGGTCACCTTCGAGCCAGCCGTTAAGCGTCAAGCTCAACACGGCCAAGGCAAAATGCACCTAATGTAGACTGCGGCCAAGGTCTAGGACTGGCCGCTCTAGGTCAAGTTCAAATCTCGGACAGAATAGTGTGGTATAATCGCTCAGAATTTTAAACAAATTTTATTTTTAGTATAGGTATACACTATACAGTCCGTATCTCTGCGAAGTGACGTGATAAAGTGTTGGATTACTTAAGTTATGACAACGGAGGAGAGTAATCGCAAAAAAAGAAAATAATTTTAGTTTGTAACGTACACAGAACAGAACACAACAAACAGTGACAAAATAGGGGCTCACCTCAGCATAATACTGGTCTACTGGTCAATCGCATCTTAACGTTTTCTCCAAACCATCCATTTCATTTTTTCTAAGTTAGAAAAAATGTGTTCAATATTATTGAAACGTTTTTGTATACTATTATAAAGAGGATATATTTGATTGTTTGTTTGTTTGTAATGAAACTACTGAACCGATTTCAAAGATTCTTTCACCGTTGGGAAGTTACATTATCTCCGGGTGACATAGGCTAGTTTTTATCCCTGTATTCCCACGGGAACGGGAACTACGCGGGAGAAACTGCGAGGCGTACGCTAGTAAAAGTTATATATATTTAGATGAAGTTAATTTGAGATTGATTATTTTATCAGGTAAATAAGAAAATGCTCGGTTTTGGCGGGAACGCGGGAAGAGTCGTGTCGCTCCGTTGTATTTTTTTCCAAAACTAGTGTTTTGTCGAGTGTTTATGCATAAAAATTGGGGTGTTTTATTCATAAAGTGCCGAATTACAAGCGCGAGTGTGGGAAAATGATATAATGTGGTGAAACATGAGTTTTCGTGTTGCTTCCAAAACTCCATCGAAGCTTTGTAGTAAAGTTGCCACTACTTTACTAAAGCATGACTGGAATTAACTGACACGAACTGGACTTGACAAAGACGACTTTGACTAAAACTAGCTACGATGGCACTTAACTTTTGAAACTTGAAAATATATAATTACTTGACACTGGCAAATGCTAAAACGCGACGCCAAACCAAAGAAAAAAAAAAAAAGAAAATGCTCGAAAAGAAATTAAGCAAAGCTTGTACTATGGGAACCAGGCAACTGAATTTAATTGTAAATGTATGTTTGTTATTATAATGTGTCTATTGTTGGTGTACAATAAAGTTGTATTATATTCTGAATAATTAAAGTATGTATTTTAAATCAAATAGCTGCCTGTTTAAAAATTCAGGAAAAGTTTGTAAATTATTTTTATTACATTTATAGGTATGTAGTTTACTAGCGGCGCGTCCCGGTTTCGCACGGGTGGACATTTTTTTTTTTATTAATTTCTTGTATCAAATAAAATTAATTATAGCCTATGTTACTCAGGGAGAATGTAGCATTCTAATGTTGAAATGATGTTTAAAATCGGTTCAGTAGTTTTTAAGGTTATTCGTTACTAGCTGCGCCCCGCGGCGTTACCCGCTACATGTTTTCGGGATAAAAAGCAGCCTATGTGTTAATCCAGGGCCTCAGCTAACTCCATACCGAATTTCATGCAGTAGTTTTTGCGTGAAAAAGTAACAAACATCCATCCATCCAAACATTCACATTTAGAATATTAGTGGGATTAGTAAGTATAGATAATTATGAAGAACGTGAATAGGTATTTTCGAGGCAAGCGCGCTCCATCTTCGGCCACATCGTCACTTTCCAGATTAGATGTGGCCAAACGCATGCCTAGTCCGACGTACAAAAAAAAAGAAATGGATAAAAAACTTTTTCTTTGTATTTCTATAATAAAAATAATTAGCCACACAAAGGTTTTTTCTCCCACTATTCCTCTTTATTTAAAGGAACGCTTTGAATTTATTCAACCTCATTCTGGTTCCTTGCGTTCTTCCTGTTCCCTCCAACTAAAAATTCCTCCTTTTGCTCGTTCCGACCTTTCCAACAGCACTTCTTTTACTGTGGAAGCTGTCTTACTTTGGAATGCCCTTCCTTCCATTATCAGACAGGCTAAGTCAATTCATATTTTTAATAATTTACTTAGTATATAAACATTATTTATCAGCCTGCTAATCTATATATTTAGTATTTCATATGTATATACGTTTATTGTATTGTTCTTTTATTTATTTATTTCTTTTGTACACCAATCTCATATTTATTTACATTTCCTTCCATCCAAAGGTTGTCTGGAAGAAATCGCTCTAGGCGATAAGACCGTCCTTATACATCAAGTATCTATTATATTGTTTTGTTTCATATATATCTTCTTTTATTTTTATTGTTTCATATTTGTATTAATTGTGATCTGTGTTTCATTTGTAAGTTTTTGGTGCATAATAAAGTTATATTCTATTCTATTCTAAAGGTATTACTCGTTAGTAGTCTACAAAAATATTCCAAGCTAGAACGTATGCTGGGTCTGTCACCTTTACTTGACTTTTCCATTCGCGCCCTTGTACACGTCGCTTGCCCTTAAGGCCACCTCTTAACCTTGGAGTGTGACGTCACTGACCTACCTCACTAATACTCTAGTTTTTAACTCCCGACGCAAAAACGACGGGGTGTTATAAGTTTGACGTATCTGAGTGTGTGTGTGTGTGTGTGTCTGTCTGTCTGTCTGTCTGTGGCATGGTAGCCCCCGAACGGATGAACCGATTATGATTTTGTTTTTTTTTCTTTGGAAATTGAATTAGTCGGGTCGGTATTTGATGAAAATCGATCCAAGATGGCCGCCGCCACAAAATGGCGGATCACATATTTTATCCCAACTCTCTAAGTATGGGTATCAAATGAAAGGGCTTGACTAGTAGAATACTATATATGGGGTTTTTAATTTTGTTATGAATTGTACGAAAATGCACGATACGCTGTAATTATTTTTTTTAATGTAAATTTGATGAGACGTACGGGATGCTCTCCTGATGGTAGGAGATTACGCCTGTCCATGACCATTGCAGCGAAACAGAACTTTGATTAACAAAAAAAAAGTCCAGGGCATCGCTGATTTGGCGTGCAAAACATGGCAAATGGTGTAAGAGACAAAAAAGTTTGGGAACCTTTGGTCTAAATGGTAAAAAGTTCGAAGGTCACTTTGGTAGGCTAATCAGTCACGCATTCGGCTTATGGGGCAATTATTTTTTTTATATCATAGGACATTACACAGCGCCATCTGACCCCAAACTAAGCAGAGTTTGTGCTATGGAAGTCAGATAACTGATAGAATACTTAAATACTTTTTTTTTTGTAAATACATACTTATAATACAAACAGTACACCCAGACACAGAACAAGCATCGATGTTAGTGACACAAATGTTCGTCCTGAGTGGGAATCGAACCCACGCCCTTCAGCTCTCGAAGCAGACACACTACCAATGAACCAACAGGGCTGTCTATGATACTTAAAAACCTTACTCAGCACCGCTTACAGGTCATTTCGTAAACTAGCATTGGCAATTTTATTTTTATTGAATGTACGACATGATGTACTTCGTTGCATTGCCACGAAGACTGAAAAAATATACTTTTTTTTATGACAAAGTAAATTGTCGAGTTGTTTAAATTACGAGTGAAATGCTGTGGAACGAATACAACACAGAGCGAGTAGCACACGTACTGTCATATACAATGATAATTATACAGTCATGTATCTAAACCATTTTTTTAAACCTCTTTATCTGGTGCTGTTAAATTGGCTTTTTTTTTTTTAATGTAAAAGTAATGAGACGATCGAGTCGCTCTCCTGATGTTAAGAGATAACGCCTGTCCATGACCATTGCAGCGATACACAGAACTTTGAGTAACAAAACAACGTCCAGGGCATCGCTGCTTTGGCACTCACTATTTTGAGAGTAGATGGTTAGTCTCAACAGCCCAGTAATTTCGCTAGCTGTAATGTTTGCACACTACTGCTAGGCGGCAGAATATCTCGTACTGCGGTGGTACCTACCTAGACGACCTCCTGCTAAGGAAATCTACCACAAAGTAAATATTAACATAAATAAATAAATATCGTAGGACTATACACACAGCGCCATCTGGCCCCAAACTAAGCGGAGCTTGTGTGATGGAAGTCAGATAACTGATAGAATACATAAATACTTTTTTTTTTGTAAATACTTACTTATAATACATACAGAACACACAGACACAGAACACACATTTGTCTTTTCATAAAATGTACATTTATAGTGAACATACTTTTTAAATGGTTGTAATTATTTATTTTTTATTCGGCAGTCCCCATGACTACCTATTTTTTTCATGACTAACCAAAAATTGGGTTTGCCTGCGGCTTTTGATCGCCGTTGCGTATCACACTTATACTTTGTATTTAAAAAGGATTATTTTGCGGGACTTCCCAAAAAAAGGAGTGAAATATTTTTAGGGTTCATTAATAATAATAATTATAATAATAATATAACTCTTTATTGTATACACCAAATTACAAAAAAAAAATATATAAAAATAAAGACAAAACTAATGTAACAATTGGCGGCCTTATCGCTAAAAGCGATCTCTTCCAGGCAACCATAACACGGAAAAATATTCTAAACTAAGGACGGGGTGTGTCGATAAGTTAAAAAAAAAATATAGATAAAAAGAAAAAAGATTAAATAAAATAAAAAAACATTTTAACCATAATACATAAGCATATACATATATATACCTAAATATGTCATTGTATGTATTATGTATGTAAGTTTCTTTTCTCCACCCATAACTTTAAAATGCTTGGATGTATGAGATATCGTTAGAATCCCTACATAATACCGAGTGATAATGGCTTTTTTCTTTTTTTTTTTAATTTTGCATTTGTGGTTTTTTTTTAATTTTCTTTTTAAGCATATTAGTCAAATTTCCATTTGACTACATCTTAATCGGTAATAAGGCCTAAAATAGAAAAACAATCATTTATTAGTGGCATAGGCATTCGTGCTTTTAAGTATTCTTAATTAAGTTTGTTTTGACATACGCTTCGCCAAATAATGTTTATACAGGAAAAACCACTAGCTACCGACGTATAATCCAAAGACGATTTTGTAAGCGTATGAATCACCAGTCAATGTCGAAATAAATTCTTTTTTAGATACAAATCCAAAAACACATTTGCAATTTTTTTCGAAGTTGGAAATTCAGCTCTAAACCTAAGATCCTTCCGCTCCCTTTCAGCATTGCTGACACTCGCGTCATAGAATGAGTAATAGTACTTACACGCTCCATTTATCCAGCGTCACCCCACGTCCTATGAGATACGACGTATTTTTCCGTCTGAAAATTCGACTGTATGTGTACCCAATATAAGGTTCAGAGTTCCAAGCTTAGATCAATTTCCAATGACCTTTACCCGTTCCAGCCCTAATCCCCTTGACCTTACTCTTGAAATATGACTTCACTTCACCCAGACGGTTACGTCATGAAATCTCCGATTCTTAATTTGTACTAGCGATCCGCCCCGGCTTTCGGTCCCATCAGCTTGATGCGTCGAATATGTGGATTAGATTTAAATGTAATAAAATGTATCACACTATTAAAGTTTTTTATGTAGATAGATAAATAAATAAATAAATATTGGAGGACATTTAACACAGCGCCATCTAGCCCCAAACTAAGCACAGCTTGTACTATGGGTACCAGATAGCTGACAGATCGTTGCGTGATGATAATTAATGAAAAAAATTGGTTATAATTTGAACCGTATCCAAAACAGTTCGGAGAAATCCTACTAATCTCTCATTATAAGTAATGTCTGTTAAAGTTAATGATAGTTAAATATATACTGCATCATAATTTTCCTAATTGAACATTGGGCTTTGAGATTTAGAGATGGTCTCTCCCAGAATACGTTACAGCCAGCGGGTAAGAGAACAGAACAAGCTATCGGCTTCCTTGTTTCCTGAGAGAAATAATCAAGATATTTTTAATGTTCACATTGTAATAAATTATATATCTATAGGTTTGCTTTAACTTAGAAATATGTAACTATGTGTCAGTATCCCGTGGTATTCACCATAAATTATAGAGAATTAAAATAATGTTAACGCAGATCAATGATCATTACAGCGATACACAGAACTTTGAGTTACAAAACAAAGTCCAGAGCATCGCTACTATGGCGTTCATTACTCTGAAATTTTCGATGGTTAGCCGCAACAGCTCTGTAATTTCGCTAGCTGCCATTTAAACGGGAAAACAGTCACGTTTCTACACTACTGCTTGGCGGCTGGATATGTGGTACCTACTAGTGGTGATAGTGAGAAGACCCAGACCACAGAATGTAAAATAATTTTTATTAGTATAAATAGTGCCATCATCCCATATAAAAAACGTAACTACAGTAAATCGGTTTATTTTCTAGTGTCATGCCTAGATGGCACCACTCTAGGTTTTACGTTCGCCACTTCGTAGTAGTGGAGCGTGAAATCAATAGATGGCGCTGCTTTTTGAGTATTAGTTTCTTCGTAATGAGCCCCATCGGAGATACAGTGTAAAAAGATTTTATGTATCTATTGGCTAAAAGTAATTTTATCTTGCAGCTTCTGCAGCAACCACGGCAATAAATGCCCGAGGCCGGGCACAGCGCCCGCCGACCTTATGTGCGTCGCCGAGGCCATGATGCCGCGACTCATTCTGCGTCTTCTGCAACATTTCAGGGAGAACAGGTAACTGAGTAGACGTACATCCAGCATCAGCCAAACAGTTTAATAAATTATTGATTCAGGCGTTACTTTGCGGAAGTTCAAGTGCGTATTGACAGCCCTGTTGGTTCATTGGTAGAATGTCTGCTTCAAGAGCTGTCAGGCGTGGGTTCGATTCCCTCACACGACAAACATTGTTGTGTATAAACAAATGATTGTTCTGTGTGTACCTACTGTATCTATACTATTATAAAGAGGAAAGATTTGTTTGTTTGTTTGTAATGAATAGGCTCCTAAACTACTGGACCGATTTCAAAAAATTTGTTTGAAGAAGTTGGGAAGCTACACTATCTCCAGGTGACATAGGATACTTTTTATCTCTGTATTCCCACGGGAGCGGGAACTACGCGGGTGAAACCGCGAGGCGTCCGCTAGTGTATTATAAGTATGTATTTACAAAAAAAAACTATTTAAGTATTCTATCAGTTATCTGACTTCCACCCACCCACAAGGTAGGCAGACAACCTAATAAAGACCGCAGGAACGCGCTGGAAGCGAGCCGCTTCCATCAGGTCTTTATGGAAGTCAATGGGTGAGCCCTATGTCCAGTAGTGGACGTCCTACGGCTGAAATGATGACGATGAAGTTAGATAAGCCGGTGGTTTCAATAAAATAGGTCATCGAGTAATTCCAATGTCACAATCGTAAAGTGATTAACGAAGCCCTATGGATGTCGCATGGGATTTCATTGTCGTCCGCATATAAACCTATTTGCACCTATTTATGTTAAAGCTTTCTATTATAATAGTGTACGTCATTAGTGTTATGTTACCTCTCTGACGCATGCGGTGACTAGATGTTTTCTATTTAAATTGTGATGACAGAACAGGTTGTCGGTTTGGTCAATTCTAGAAAAGGTTATCGCCTTCTCCATAAAATCTTCCACATATGGTCGCATCCATACTGCGACCGGCTGAAACTGTGGCTTAATCTATGCAACTGTCACTGGTTTAGTTTTGATTTTAAATTTAAATTATTTTCATTTATTTTCATTATTTTAATTCTTGCGGCGATGGTAACAAATAATAAATGTCGTAGGGCATTTCACAATGTTTTCATTGGAGGAGGCCTTTGCATACTGGCAAACAGATCTGCTAATTATTAATAGATAGTTTTTTTGCCATTTATGGACAAATGGAGCATAGTTTTACAGTGAAATCACAGATACTAGCATTTATTTTAGTCTTTATTTGCAGTAAATCACAATTGCTTGAATAAAACAGTAAATTAGTAGCATAAAATCAAATTTATTAATGATTTATGAATTTATGATTTTTGAATAATACAGTAGCTTATGCTAATAAAATCTAATGCTCCATTTGTCCATAAATGGCAAAAAATTACATATTTGTATGGAAATCGAACCACCTTAAAGCAGATATACTACCAAAGAGCCAACAGAAAAAAACAACTAGAAATATACTCTAAGCTGGTCGCAAGAGTAACCACTTAACACGATGTAAACCGTTTGTCCCCAGCACCGGCACCCAGACGACGTCAGACAGCTACCGGATAGCGGTGCAGGAGTGCGAGGGCTACGTCAAAATGCTGATGGAGTTTAACAACATGGGAGACCTCATGCGCTCCGCCATGACCAAGGCTCTCATCAACCCGCAGGTACTGACAACCTCCTTCAAGTCACTGTTTTTACCCACGACGGAACGGAGACGGTGTATTTGGGGTAACAGGATGGTTAATGGCAGCCCCCGCCGGATATTCTTGGGTTTTTTATTAAGTTCATAGGTAGTTGAATAAATGAAATGAAATTAAATTTATTCACAAAAAGGGGGTTTACATTAAATGTTATTATAATTGTTCAATTAGTTCTCCTATTTTGCCGTAATTCGACATGTGAATTTGGTCAAGAAAAAATTGCAGAAAATATTATAAATTAAAAAAAAAACAATGTCAAGTTTGTTATTATAGATAAATAATCGTATAGCTAATAATTTAAAAATAATAATAAGTAGGTCATAATTATGTTTATGTCAAAGTATGTACATGTATATAATAATAAGGAAATGATTCTCAAGAGATATGGTATTGCCACATCTACAATCAACGAGAACCAAATAGGTAGGTACGCTACAATGGCCGTGGACAGGCGTTACCGTCTTATCATTAGGAGAGCATCTCGTTCGTTTCATTGCTTTTAAAATACCTGCGCCTTTTTGTTACCGGACGGCTAAGCAGGCACGGCCAAAGCGCCATCCGTACATGGTGGATATTCCCCACGTACGGACTAAGCGCTTCGATTCCACATTATTCATACGCACAGCGAGGATGTGGAACTCTCTACCGGAGTCTTGTTTTTCCCGCGAAGTACAACTTGGGTATCTTGAAATCCAGACAACAGATTTGTGCTTCTTAGACCTCAAATGCAAACCTATGTAGAATTAACACCGCAGGTCGCTTGAGATAAATAAATAAATAATAAATAAATATTGTAGGACTATACACACAGCGCCATCTGGCCCCAAACTAAGCAGAGCTTGTGTGATGGAAGTCAGATAACTGATAGAATACATAAATACTTTTTTTTTTGTAAATACCTACATACAGAACACCCAGACACAGAACAAACATTTGTTTATTCACAAAATGTTTGCCCTGAGTGGGAATCGAACCCACGCCCTACAGCTCTCAAGGCATACTACCAATACTACCAATGAGCCAACGGGGCTGAGATGCACGCATGAAGTTGTGATCTTCATATTAATATTTTTCCGTTATCCATTGCAGATGTACCGCAACCTTGTGGAACCCCCGTTCCCGGAGACAGAGTACGGGTATTATATGTGCGAGTCCAATAAGATGTATGAGAAAGCTCTGGAGATGTTTCCCGCGCCCGAACCACCTGACGAGTAAGTTTTCTTTTATGGCTGCCTGACCTTAGGTTTCTTTTTATGGTTGACAGCCACCAGTGTTTTACCACAGGTCACCTGACGTGATGTGACGGTGTGAACGAAGATGGTTAACACACCTTTTTTTTCCTAGGGAAAATCCTTTGTGGATACCACGGGGGTGGCAGGTGGTTATGTGGGACTCTCCGTCAAGAATGACGGCAAAAGGCATTTGTAGCGATGATAGCTCAGTGGTTAGCGCGGTAGGTTCGCATGCCGAAGGGCGTGGGTTCAAACCCCAACAATGAGCTTGAGCTGCCGGTGAAGGAAAACATCGTGAGGAAACCATAGCATGGTGGTAGGGTACTTTCTAGTACTCGGCTGGCTAGCTACCACCCTCAAGTTGAAAATCTGCCGCCAAGCATCTAACGGTGTGTTCCGGCAGCCTCACTTGAGAGCCAGTTCCATTCCAGGCTAGGTGTGCTTTACCATCTTCGACCACACCTTCACTTAACATCAGGTGAGCTGTGGTCAAACAACTAGCCTGTCAACCATTAAAAAAAAAAAAAACCCACTAAAAACCCTAGTACACTTTATATAAGTAATACTGGGTATAGCTTTTAGAGTGGACATTTCTCTTTTTTTTTTCTAATTATCTATTCTCGGTAAATGTGTGTGAAATTGCAGAGCTTATCTGGTAAAAACAATAGTTAAGCTTAGTGGAAAATCTGCCGCCAAGCATCTAACGGTGTTCCGGCAGACTCAATTGAGAGCTAAAAACTAGTGAAAAAAAAATTGTGTATTACAGGAAGAGATCGGCTCCGGGAAATGTGAATCCTTATCCGGAGTCCGACGGATTGTATGTATTATATAATATTGTTATGTACACAAATACATTGAAATTGAAATATGTACGTATAAGTGTTATGTTAATGTATAAATTCATTATGTTTTCCATATTTCAATGGTTCCATTCCAGGCTAGGTGTATTTATCATCTACGACCACACCGTTTGTTAGGCGAGCTGTGGGCAAACACCTAGCTTGCCAACTGTTAAAAAAAAAACTGAATATGAATTTATCAATAAATTAAATTTTGCTTCAGATATCGGCACCTGCCCGCGCTGGCACCGCGTCTCCAGCACAACACGCTGCTAGACGAATTCATCTTCTGGACGTTCAAGTACGAGTTCCCGCAGAACGTGGTCTGCTTTCTGCTCAACATGCTGCCCGACCAGGATTATAAGGTACGCGAAACTAGCCAAAAACTCCTTACCATATTTAAATGCCATATTACTTAAAAATTCTTTTATATATTTTTTAAGCTCTAAGATTTCTTTTGGGATGTCATTGCGGAAGCTTTTTGCATTGCCTAAAAAGCCCATGCTATATCGGAGAAACAAACTTATCCTTATAGCATGTCTTCAAGTAATATGTGTATCTAAAGGCATCATACGAGCTGGAGCTGTTATGCCACTCCGGAACTTCAAGGAGCTGGATTCACTTGGTGAGGAAGAAATGAACAGTACATCCCAAATGGGATGTCATTGTAGTACTAATCACCTCAACCACCACGAGTTTTGGCGAGAACGCGGAAAGAGTCGTGTCGCCCGGTTGTATTTTTTCCAAAACTAGTGTTTTCATGCATAAAAATGATGGTTTGTTTTACTGGACTTCGACTATTACTATAGCAGCAAGTTTATTTACTTTGCAAGTTTATTTAACTTATGAAACTTGAAAATATAAAACTACACCGAATATGAAAAATCACCCCCACTCTTAAAATAAGAACTCTCACAAGCGACGGTTTCTCTTCCACAGGAACACCTAACCCGCACATTCGTGATGCACTACGCTCGCATACCTTTAGTGCTCGAAGAGGCAGCAGACCCTGACACGCTATCCAACCGTGTGGTCCACATGTCCGTCCAACTGTTCTCCAACGAAGCCCTCGCGTTGAGATGCGTCCAACAACTCCATTTACTCCACGTCATGGTGCTGTCACTCCGTCTCATGATGGGGA
This sequence comes from Biston betularia, assembly GCA_905404145.2. Classification (NCBI taxonomy): domain Eukaryota; kingdom Metazoa; phylum Arthropoda; class Insecta; order Lepidoptera; family Geometridae; genus Biston; species Biston betularia. The sequence continues at coordinate 13,361,901 of FR989876.1, forward strand.
AGATCCTAGTGCAGAACACTCTGCACGACCCGGAGCAGAACTTCCACTATGTGATAGATTGTACAAGGAGAGTCATGAAAGAGCATTGCTATTGGCCGCTCGTGTCGGACTTCAATAATGTGCTGTCGCATAAGAGTGTGGCATTGCTGTTCTTGCAAGACGATGCTTTAGTGGACATGTGGTTCGAGTTTTTGTCTATGTTGCAAGGTACGTAGTTCTAGGGTTATCTGATATTTTTATGTTTTTTTTTTAAGTAAAAAGTAATGAAACTGACGAGACGCTCTCCTGATGGTAAGAGATAACGCCTGTCCATGACCTTCGCAGCGATAAACAGAACTTTAAGTAACATAACAAAGTCCAGGGCATCACTGCTTTGGCGCTCATTACTTTGAGACTTTTAGTTGAGTTAGGGCCGCCTTACACGTTCAATCATGATCACGATCCGCGATCCGCGATCCGCGATCATGATTTCAAAATTTCTAGATATTATGCGATCCGGAGCATCAGTCCGTCAATCCGCTTCGTACACGATCAGTCTGGATCGCGATCATTGATCGCGGATCGCGCGCTACGTGTACGGGCTGCCTTAGCCTCAACTGCTCAGTAATTTCGCTAGCTGCAGTACCCTTCAAACCGGAACACAGTAATGCTTACACACTACTGCTTAGCGGCAGAATAACTGGTACTGCGGTGGTACCTACGTAGACGACCTCCTGCTAAGAAGATCTACCACCAAGTAAATCTGATAGATGGCGTTAGTAATATTTAAAATTAATGTTATACACGACAACCCTGTTGGTTGGGGGTTTTGGCGGCAACGCGGAAAGAGTCGTGTCGCCCCGTTGTATTTTTTTCCAAAACTTGTGTTTTTTCGAGTGTTTATGTATAAAAATGGTGGTGTTTTCATAAAGTTCATAAAGTACCGAATCACAAGCGCGAGTGTGGGAAAATGATATAATGTGGTGAAACATGACTTTTCGTGTTGCTTCCAAAACTCTATCGAAGCTTTATAGTAAAGTTGCCACTACTTTACTAAAGCATGACTAAACTTGACCGATACGGACTGGACTTGACCAAGACTGGACTTGGACTATAACTATTGCTACGAGGCACCTTTTTTAACTTAAGAAACTTGTAAACATAAAATACTTGGCACTAGCAAATGCTCAAAAAGCGACGCCAAAATTAAAGAAAAAAAACCCTGTTTGTTCATTGGTAGTATGTTTGCTTCAAGAGCCGAAGGGCATGGGTTCGATTCCCACCCAGGACAAACAGTTTGTGGTACAAACAAATGTTTGTTCTGTGTCTGGGTGTCCTGTATTATAAGCATATAGTTAAAAAAAACGATTTAAGTATTCTATCAGTTATCTGACTTCCATAGTACAAGCTTTGCTTAGTTTGGGGTCAGATGGCGCTGTGTGTAGTGTACTAAGTGATTTAAAAAAAAGATAAGTACCACAAAAACTTGTGTCTGAAAAGGATTGTTTAATCTTCATAACAGGTATGAATGTGAACATCCGCGAGGTGGGCGGCCACATCGAGTTCGAGCCGTCGTCGTACTACGCGGCGTTCTCGTGCGAGCTGGAGGCGGCCGCGTACCCCATGTGGTCGGTGCTGAGCCACCTCACGGAGCCCTCGCAGGCGCCGCTCGCGCGCCGCATGGTCTCCACGGCGCTGGCCTACCTGCAGGAGTGGCTCGACGCCGTCAACTTCTGCAAGCCCAGCACTGAACGGGTGAGTTCTCATACTGCTAACCTTGCTTGTATTCAATATAGGTTCGCGTTTGATACTCTGCCTGATGTTAAGCAGTAGTGTGGTCTAAGATGGAGCACGCTTACCTAGAAGAAACCTATTTACTCTAGATTTGAAGACACCAATATTGTACCTAACAGGGAACACAGACTCCGGCAGAGAGTTCCACGACCTCGCTGTGCGAGTATATCTGTGTACCAGTGCATCTAGCACATATTACTGACTAGCGTCCCGCCCCGGCTTCGCACGGGTGCAATCAGGCCCGTCTTAAGCATATTCGGCGCCGGAGTGCGGAAGTTGGCACGTGTTAAATGGATTTCAATTCTTGGAACTGAAGTTATATGATTGAAATTAGCTTGCATATCGCGAATGGCTCCTGCAAAAAGCGGCGTATATCGTGAAACAATATCTGTGATGTACAATGAACTAACTGTGCCCGCGGCTTTGCTCACGTGGTCTCGTGTAGTAGGTACCTATCCAAATGTATGGCAGTCTCGGCAATCCCCTAGGACACTGCTCGGGTGCACCTCACCTCCTGAACCCCCGGGTAGAGACTGCCCTGGGTTCAATGTAGATACTAATGTGGTGCTTAAAGATGTATTATACCATCCTCTTGAATCACTCTGTCTATTGTTGGAAACCGCATTAAAATCCGTTGCGTAATTTAAGTTCTAAGCGTACAGATGGCGGGAAGCGACTTTGTTTTATACTAGGTGTGTAAAGATTCAAATTTTTAGATAGTGGCCCTCTAACTACGTACCACTGCAGTACCAGATATTCTGTCGCCAAGCAGTAGTGTGTAAACATTACTGTGTTTTGGTTTGTAGGGTAATGCAGCTTTTAAATTTGTGAAACGGAACTGTCGAGACTAACCATCGAAAGACTCAAAGTAATGTGCTTCAAAGCAGCGATACCCTGGACTTTGTTTTGTTAAAGTTCTGTGCACCGCTGCAATGGTCATGGACATGCGTTATCTCTTACCATCAGGAGAGCGTCTCGTTCGTCTCATTACGTTTAAAAAGAAAAACAAAGTTGGATCCATCTTAACAATTTTTTCATTACATTTAAAAAAAACACGAAAAGGAAGAAAGAAAACAATTATTTTGATACACAATACTACAAATGAAAGATTAAAAAATAACAATAAGTAGAAAGTTGTCGCTGTAGTGTCCAGTGCGACAAAAAAGGTTAGTTTAAAAGTATACACTGATTTACGTGGTTCTCCGTGTTCCCGCTAAAATTAATCGTTTTTTTTTTTCGTGACATTTGTACGCCTAGCCGGCACAACATGACAGCCGCATTGACTACTGGGACATCTTTTATGGGTATAAAATTTCTCATATTTTTGTTATATTGGTTTCTGTAAACACCACTATTTTTATGCATAAACACGCGACAAAATACGATATTTAGAAAATAATGCGACGGGGCGACACGACTCTTTTCTCCACATTTCCGCTAAAATTAATCGTTTATTTTGTTTTGTTTTTGCGAACAGTCTGAAGTTGCTCACGCGTCGTTTCACTTCCCCCTGCACCGGTATCTGGCTGCGTTCCTGTGCGCAGGCGTGCGCTGCATGGGGCAAACGGCGGCCTCGCTGCTGCCGCCGGCCGACCTGCTCGCTTTGCTGGCGCACCACCCGCTCAGAGTGCAGGTTAGTAACTAACATGTTAACAGGTTACTTGGTTCCCGTACTTCTAGGAGCTGGGTTGACTCGGGTATTTTATATTACAAAGCGCTGAGGTGGAACACTCCAGGGTTTTTTGTGGGTAGGCCGTCATTAGGACGGAGAGTCCCACATAACCATCGCGCCCGCCCCAGGGTCGGTGGTATATACAAAGCATTTTTCATGGAAAAAAAAGGGGATTTTATGTTTTATATGTATTTATTGAGATAAAAACGACTATAATGAACAATCAATTACATCTATCTCACAATTTTTGCATGTTGGTAAGGTACTTTCTCGTACTCGGCTGGCTAGCTACCACCCTCTAGTTGAAAATCTGCCGCCAAGCACCCAATGGTGTGTTCCGGCAGCCTCACTTGAGAGCCAGTTCCATACCAGGCTAGGTGTGCTTTACCATCTTCGACCACACCGTCGCTTAACAAAAGGTGAGTTGTGGTCATACACCTAGTTTGTCAAAGATAAAAAAAAAACAATTATCCAATCTGACAGCCCCGTTGGCTCATTGGTAGTATATCTGCCTTGAGAGCTGTAGGGCGTGGGTTCGATTCCCACTCAGGGCAAACATTTTGTGAATAAACAAATGTTTGTTATGTGTCTGGGTGTTCTGTATGTATTATAAGTATGTATTTACAAAAAAAAAAGTATGTATGTATTCTATCAGTTATCTGACTTCCATCACACAAGCTCTGCTTAGTTTGGGGTCAGATGGCGCTGTGTGTATAGTCCTACGATATTTATTTTATTTATTTAATCTAATATCTCACTTGAGAGCCAGTTCCATTCCAGACTAGGTGTGATATACCATCTTCGACCACACCTCACTTAACATCAGGGGAGCTGTGGTCAAACACCCAGACTGTCAATCATAAAAAAAAAAAAAAAAAATTCAGAATCTAATGTCAAAATAATTTTACATTTGATTCTGAAAAAATATGTCAAGTGGTGACAATGATGTCAAGTAGGGTAGATGCTGGTCGGTGGAAATGCACAAAATACTTCAAGCGAGACGTCGTGCCAGACTTATCGCCCCCACTTTGATGCACGATAAACGGTAAAAATCAAAGTCGTCTGGTTCATTTGTTTGTTACAAATTAACACAAATGTATGACGTAAAAAAAAATGCTTTTTCGTCACAAATATTTGACTCGATGTTAGTTTCAGCCCTGGATATACCATTTTTTCCAACCGGGCCAGAAATTTAATTTTGACGGCCCCTGAAACTGCTGCCTGGGGCAGGTGCCCCAGTTTGCCCCTCTCTAGATTCGGGGTTGGTTACCTTTTATGTGACCAATAGCCTTAATTTTACTTTCTTTTAATCCTAACCGCATGGAAAAATCTTGGTTTATGGTAAAATTCAAGTCGTACGATCGCAAATTTATTCATCTTTTGACGAGCTCTGAAGCTAGCGCCCTCCATTGAGAAATATAAAGGAATTTCACATTACGCTAACCCTAAACTAAGCAAAGTTTGTACTATGACAGATAACTGATTTATTTTTTGTTTGTAAATACATATAGAACACACAGACTTCAGAGAAACACTTATATTTGTCCCGGGCAGGAATCGAACCCACCCACCCACGCCTGGAACTGCCAAACCAACAAGCTACTACCAAAAGACATTCCATTCCAGGCTAGGTGTGATTTAGCATCTTTGACCACACCTTCCCTTAACATCAGGTGAGCTGTGGTCAACACTTAGCCTGTCAACCATAACAAAAAAAGAGCTAACAAGAAAGTAAAATTTAATTATGATATTTTCTCGAAGATCGCTATTCTTATAAGTCGCAGCCAGTCACTTAAGTTAATTCTGGTCCACATCCACTTTTCTGCCTATATCTTGAGTACAACATTGTTTTAAAAACATAAAATAAAACACTGATTTGTATCAAATCTTATAATTATTTATCAAAACTATCAATTACACAAAAGACTATTCTTCTAAAATTACTGAGACTAAGGCTTAAAATCTTACTAAAATTACTGAGTATACCACATTGGCTATAATAGTGCTAGTTGATAACCGGTGCGAATTCGGGCATTTCTTCACGGAACTCCTGGGGAGGAGGCTCCGCTTTCACGTGCTTGGAAAGGTTGTAGGATAGCAGCTTGAGAGAGAGGAAGCCACCGGAGCCCCGCCCGCCGCGGTGGATAAGCCCTGCGCCGCTCGATAAACTGCCACCTGGGGAATACCCGTGTAAAACATAAGCTTGATTGATTGATTGATTGAAGCTTGGATAATAAATAGTGAATTCCAACAATATGTTAATATTATAAAATGTTCTGCTACTGTGATATCTGTATAAAAACTCAATTAAAACTACAAGTAATTGAGAAAAGAAACTATTTGATTCCAAGTTCATTGTGCGGACCGCTGACAGTGTAATGCACTGACTGAGAGGGTGTTCCCCAAAGGATACAATCTGGGTCTTCAAGTCGATAGTGAATCGGTATCTTCTAGGCAAGCATGCTCCATCTTAGACCGCATAATCATTTAACATCAGATGAGTTGGCGCTCAAATGCAAGCTTAACTATTATATAAAAAGCTATTCACACTAGAAGTATATTTTGAAGGTAGTTTTAAATATCTTTGCTAACCCTAGAGCTGTCGCTATGAAACACTTAGTAGACAGACTAAGGGAGTATGTACCTTTAGTGGGCAGCACGGGTTGTATATCGATGAATGGCACGGTGCTCTGCGCCGCGTCCGCTTCGAAGTCTGTGTGAGTAAACTCCACGTACTGGTCGTGCTCAGAGTCCACGGGGAAAGGCGTGTGGCTCCGAGTCGGAACGTCAGGCTTGAACAGTTCTAACTTCCTCCTGAAACATTACAATGTGCGTATTGCCGATGACTTCAAACGGTGAAGGAAAATATCGTGAGGAAACCTACGATGTCGGAGAGTTCATAAAGAAAAGTTCTCGAAGATGTGTGAAGTCTGCCAACCCGCACTTGGCAAGGATGGTGAACCATGGCCTTCTCACAATGAGAAGAGGCCCGCGCCCAGCCCAGAACAGTTTATAGAACAGAGCTGGTTCGAGTGTTCGCCAATACAATCTTAGAGCCTTCAAAGTCTCGAGGATATCGATTTCGTCTGGGCAGGCGTGATCCATAATTTATTTTCTTGGAAAACTAGGTACAGATGTAGATGAGGGGTTTGCAGATAAGTGGTTGGTTATGATATGTAAAGCTAATATAGACACTGAGTGGTGTCGATACCCACTTTAGCGTGCTACTATACCAAGCTTAAGGAATGTTGATATATATCAACATTCCTTAAGCTTGGTGTATAGTATTTTGTTGTAACTGGCTTTCAACGTCTGGTTGGATATTTGTCGACAAGCGGCCGGAGCTAAGCTTCAATTTAGAAGCACTCACATTTTGAGCTCTATTAAATTGGCAACCTTAGCAACCAACTAGTGTGACAATTTGCAAAAAAACTCTTTAAGTAAATTGTCAAAATTGTGTATGACGGAACAAATAAACACAAACACCTTATTGTAATTAAATTCTTCAGTCTGCGTTACATTTTTTAGTTCTGCTTAGTTTATCAATAATGTTTAAAATATTTAAATTAAGCGTAACCTTGCAGACATTCGTTCGCATCAGTCGCGACTTTCATTCTAAATTATATCAGTCAAGGATAGTTGAAAACTGATTGTAAAATATTATTCAGGTCGCTGTTTATTTAGAGTCAACATGATAAAAAGTTTTAGTAAATAAATTATACGCTGACGAAAATTGGCATGTCAAGTATGAGATAATAATGTGTGTCAAAAATTGAGCTGTCATAATTTCCAACAAATATTATCATCATACCGATAACACTGCCAGACATGATATCCTCTCTTCGTTGACAACAGTCAATTCTTTCTTTACCGTCGTTTTATTTAAAAATAGGTGCGTTCTAAACGTTGTCTATCTATTCTATGACCTAAACGCCAGCACATTTCGTTTCAAGGCTTTCTAATAATGTCTTCATTTAACAGAAGTATAAAATTCATTGCCCCTTACCTAGGAGCGTCAACATTTCCTTCGGTGTTATCATTGCTGATCCATTGGCTCTTACTCGGTGACAGTCGTCCTGTCGTATAGTTGAACGGAGTCGATCGGATCTCGAAGTGAAGGTGAGCGCCTAGCATACGGAATCTGAAATGAGAGACGTGAATTTAGATCTTGGAAATATTATTTATTCCGCTGAGAGCATTTACTCGACAACCTTCATCTAATGATTGAAACCTAATCTACCTATATGAATGGTTATGCAAGCTTGCAGTTTTTGTATCTAGTTTTGTATTTTCTATCTGAGGAATCGAGGAATTGAACGACTCACGATATCCTAAATAAAATCTGACACAGAAAAATTATAACATTAGGATTTTGCAATATTCTCCTGGTGACCCAGATCAAAAATAATATAGAAGAATCCAGAAATTTGAAGGTATGTTGCTTACCTTACACCAGTCAAAACATGCCCTGCAGGCGAATCCAGTTCATCCAAGTCAATAGCTCTCCTCTCATAAGTCAAAGTGTGGTAATCTATGCCGTCAGTGATTCCTGTATCTGTGGGATCGAACTTCTGAACTGGCACCCATTCTCCTGGCTCTACCACTCCTCGCTCGCCGAGAGTTCCCTGATGAATCTGGAGATGGAACACCTTGTCGTGCTTCACCATACGGATGCCAGTCACTACTCTGGAATTGTAACACAAAGAGTTTGAATGTGGTTAGCAGCTAATGAAAAATAACGTTATGAAGTTTGATCAGAATGGACTCCCCGCACACCCATGCAATTAACTACAATTATGAAATGTTTTTCCGTTTCTTTGTTATGGAGTATGGTTTCTAAGTTATTATCAATTTTGTATCGAGAACGGAACCGTTGAAAGATGGCTTCGATACGACAACGTCTTGAAGTCTAATCTAATTGCAAGCGACACCAGTTTAAAATAGCAAAAGCCCGAAGCAGTACGCCCATTATTGCTGCTGCTGTCTATGTATTGTTGGCCTCTATTAGTCATTGTACCATTGTGTTGAGGTACTGACTTGCCCTTATCAATATCTGCGGTAGCTTCGCGTAAACTGAAGAAGCGTTCGCTGATGCTGGCATCATCCTCGCAAAGGCACATGCAGTACGAGCAGTGTAGCAAGTTCCATCTCCACCAGGAATCCACCTTTGGAAGAAAATTGGCACATTGAAAATAAAGCTCCGAGTTCCCTAAAACTGTGCGGGGAGACCCTCTGTAATCAAGAGGCTAACTTGTTGTTGTTGACGTCGGAGGTGGCGTCCCATAGGCTGAAGTATCTGTCAGAGTCGGTAGGATCGTCGCAAAGACACATGCAGTAGGAGCAGTGCCAGAACAGCCAGCGCCACCATGAATCCACCTGCGGACACTCTCGTGATCATATATGTCGCGTCGCTTCCAACTCTATAAAATGAATCAGTTATCCTGAAGTCCCTTTCGCTCTGTATCTGTATTTTTCTGTTCCATATTTTACTAGGAAAGTCTAGTTTATAATACGGTACATGATCATCATAAAGAACTATATAGAATGGTCATAAAATGTATTCGTATGAATCCGGTAACGTTACACTTTATTTTGTTATAATAATACAAAATATTGTTAACTCTGTAGCTATATTGTTTTGTACAACATGTGAATCTGGAATATATCGTGTCAGGTTTGTTTTGTTGATCTATTGACCTCTTTAATCGTTCTCGAGTAGAGATAAATACCGTAAATAGCGCCATTACAAAGGATTAGTCAAGTCTTACTCTACATTAATTGTCTGCAAAATTTACGCAATATAATTTTATACAAATGAAAAAATTCATTAATATTTATAAAGAGCAATCAAAATTACTATAGGTTTTTTTTAAATCTATTTTGGCTGCACGATTAGTCTTTCCTAACCAGTGTCAAACTTTACTACATTTGGACATGAAATTATGTTTCAGTCATATTTTTAAGTCATCAAGTTTAGTCACTGTCCAATCTAAATCATGTACTAAAAATGTCTGATGATGATTGCTCCACTGGAAACTTCTTAATCTGTAAGACATTGGAAGTGTCCGACGGTACCCTATTACTTAAGTTTCACTTACCTTGTTTGTACCACGGTTGCATGACTTGTCGTGTTGTCCTAAGGTTCTGCCGTTTTCATATTCTATCCATTCGTATCTTCGGCTGCTGGTGGTACTCTGCAATGTTTATAGACAATAGACAACACTTTATTTGCGACATAAAACACATTTCAACATAATTTACAATACATACATACAAAAAAATAAACAATAAACATAAAACATAGAAAAAAACTTAAAGGTATATAGTATAGTATGCAATAAATAAAAATTAAACAAAAAAACAAAAAGTTTGAAATATATTTTATGTCGCCAACCAGCCTCGACTCAGCATAATGCCGACTGAAGCCAGCCGGCGCTGGTCTTCCGTCGAAGCCGGCAGGTGACGTCACGCACGAGTGTGCCGACCGGTAAAAATATTTTTCGGGTGAATTTAAACACATAAAACAGAATGATATATACACATACAATAATATACAGTTCCAGTAACAGCTAGCCAAACAAGAGAAACAAATGAAACGAAAATAAAATATAAATACCCGAAGTGCGAATACAATACAAAACAGGACGACTGGTTAAAACGACACTTACGGACACACACTTATCTTTTTGATCACTAGATAATGTATATCCTACCCTCATTCGTAGGCGGTTACAATAACTATACTTACGATTTCACAACATTATAAATGTACTAAAGAAATTTTCATTTCAGTATCTTTTAATTAGACGACACTCTTTAGCATGCGTTGGTTGCATACGACAGACTTACGAGCCTAGTGTAGGTTTAATGGTAACGCATCAACTTTTATCGTGCTACGATTGTGCAATTTGCTCTTTCGATACTCACCGCGGGGCAAATCCACATATCGCTATCAATATAGTCACAGTTAAGTATCCTGCCATTGCATTTGCGATGTTTCGTGCATTGTTGGTCATTGAAGCAGCCGTATTTCTTGGCGAGCGTGTAGAAGCCACAGTTTTCGCGGCATGTTCCGTCGGGGTTCATGTCCACTTCGTTCTCCACGTAACCCTGCAGCAGCCGGGTCACTTGCTCGTATGTTATACCTGGAACGTTAAAAAGTGTGTTCTAGAGTGATCGGATTGATCCCACAGACACATATTAAGAGGCTGTCAGGGTTATGGCAACGGCAGCCTAGTTGGATCGTTTAATAGCCAATTTGGAAGCGGCCAGCGGCCATTTTGCCGATTTGCCCCAGCAGTCCCACTTGAGAGCCAAGTATCCATTCCAGACTGGGTGTGTTCACCATCATTGACCACACCGTCATTTTACATAAGGTGATCTGTAGTCAAACACACTCCCGTACTTTGCTACTATCCTTTAAGCCTTTGGTTACCTTCTTCGTGCTGTGGTGGGTCGCAGCGGTACAGGCCTCGATTGGCCATGGACAGCGCCGCCCGGGCCGCGGCGGCTGCTTGACTTGTCCGCTCGCTGTACCTCTGCCGAGTCAAACTAGCTTCTTGCGTGTAGTTGCCTAGAAATCGGAAACTCTTGTCAGTAACTGCCCAGTCAGTGACTGCCCTGTTAGTTCATTTGATAGATGTGCTTCAAGAGCTGTAGAGCGTGGGCTCGATTCCCACTCAGAAAACATTTGTGTGATGAGCATAAACAGGACAGGCGTTATCTCTTATATACAGAGAAAGATTTGACTTTTTGTTTGTTTGTATTGAATAGGCTCCGAAACTACTGGACCTAACTGAACTTGTTTTCCCGTGCGAAACCGGGGCGAGCTGCTAGTAACTAATAAAGTGAATTTGCAATTGAAACAAAGCCAACATACAAGTTTTCATAAATGTTTGATTACTTTTAAAAAATAATTTTATAATAAGGATTATTTATTAATAATGTATATAAAAAGTCGATTATTATTCATTAATGTCGATGCATTTGACTAAGAAACGAAAGGATATAAAACAAAGCAAACATAAATGCGACGACAACACGTTCAGAGATACTCAGCGTTATATTATATGTATCTGTAATACATATAAAATGCGATTAGTCAATGTAATACTAACGATACTAACTTACTAACTAACTACAATGCAAAATTAATTTTGTAAGTCAATGTATTTAACATTGACTTACAAAATTAATTTTGCAAGGACAGGGCTGATGTGAACATTTATCAATAGCACCGACAACCGTGGCTCGTTAATTGCATGCTTAGGGAAATATAACAGAAAACCATTTTTATTTTTAATGTAAAAAAATAATGAGACGAACGAGACGCTCTCCTGATGGCAACTTCGACTACACCGTCACTTAACATCTTATAACAACAGTTTATTACTTCTGTATTGTTTTTTTTAGTGTGTGCAATAAAGAGTTAATCAATCAATCAACATCAGGTGAGCTGTGGTCAAAGACCTAGCCTGTCAACCATAAAAAAAAAACATCGTGAGAACATGTCAGTGAGGTCTTAGGGAAAAAACATTCTCAGAGATATGTGACGTCTTACCCGCACTTGGCTTCGCACTCATAAAGTCAGGGCTAATTCGGATTCGAAAATTATTAAGAACGACTGTAACCCTCTTCCAGTTATTATTGAGCTTGAGGAAGACTTTTTGCATCAGAGTTTGTTGTGTAAACATTTTAATAATGTTTATTTACAAAGCAGAAATGAAACAAAGACACGTCATAAATGCTATGTCGCTGACGCGCATGATGACATTAAAATCATTTCTCATTTTCCTAGCGAAAACAGGAAATTACTCATTACAATTCCACGGTATTTAATCTAAAAATATCGCGAAGAGAGTGGCCTAATTTTGCATTTTTGTTGGTCATTGGTGTACCTAGTGTTTTTTTTCTTTTAAGTACTGTAAATTTTGATTCTAGTTAGTTATCGTAGATATATCTGTACTATTATAAAGAGGAAAGATTTGATAGTTTGTTTGAAAGAAAGAAAAAGATTTTATTTTGCAACATAAATACACAATAACAAAGTATGTATCTAGTTTACTTCCGCTTAACAATCGTTCCAGTTACAACAGTGATGAGGACTTAAATTTAACTAATTTGTAATTACTCGGTCTGTATTAGCCATAATTTTTTTTTTAGTCGTTAAAAAATAGTGGTGTATGTCTTATGACCTACGGAGCCGAAACGTTGACACTCACAGCGGGAATGGTCCACAAGTTCAAAGTCGCTCAGCGAGCTATGGAGAGAGCTATGCTTGGCATTTCTCTAAGGGATTGTATGCGAAACGAAGTAATTCGCCAGAGAACTAAAGTAACAGACATAGCTCAGCGTATTAGCACGCTGAAGTGGCAATGGGCTGGACATATTTGTCGCAGAACCGACAACCACTGGGGTAGACGTGTTCTAGAGTGGAGACCGCGAATTGGCAAACGTAGCGTAGGACGCCCTGAGACTCGATGGAGTGACGATATACGTAGGACAGCTGGCGGTGGATGGAAGCGAAAAGCCGAGGATCGGGCTGAGTGGCGTGTCTTGGGAGAGGTCTATGTCCAGCAGTGGACTACAAAAGGCTGATGATGATGATGATGATGTCTTATGTATTCTATCGGTTATCTGGTTCCCATAGTACAAGTCTATGATATTTATTTATAATGCTATAATAAATATGTATATGAACCCTCACCTTTTCCGTAAATTCTGAGCAGCATCCAAGAGAATTGCATCATGGCGTATCCCTTGATCTCTGTCAGTGCTATGGTATTGTACATGTCGTAGATCAACTGATGCGGTGACATCTGCAGCTCACAGATATCCGAGTCCTGGTCCTGGAAAGGCAGACAATAACATTTAACAAGCTGAAAGATAAATAATACCAAATTTACAAATTAATAGAACCGACTCCGTGAACTAAACGCACTGCTCCAATAAAACAGCGAGGTTTCGGAGTAAACGAAAATATCATCGATGTATACAATTTTTAGAAGTTGATTTTTTAAAAACAGCTCGATCGATTTCTATAATTTTTTTATGAGACCACCTCTGAAGTATGATCTACCAAGCAAAAAAATATCACGTTACATACATTAAACAAAAATACAGTCGAATTGATAACCTCTTCCTTTTTGAGTCGGTTAAAAAGTAGAACAAAAAATATGCACGTCTGATTCTTTAAACAGTTTAAACAAACAAGAAAATAGACTTAAAGATTATTGAATTACTAAATAAATAAATAAATATCACAGGACGTTACACACAGCGCCATCTGACCCCAAACTAAGCAGAGCTTGTGCTATGGAAGACAGATAACTGATAGAATACTTAAATACTTTTTTTTGTAAATACATACTTATAATACATACAGTACACCCAGACACAGAACAAACATCGATGTTAGTCACACAAATGTTAGTCCTGAGTGGGAATCGAACCCACGCCCTAAGTAAGTAATTATGATTTTTTTGTCATGTCATTTTAATATATTGACATGTTTCGATATTGACATACCTTATTTTGACATTTTGAAATAACTTGTAACATTGGTGTTATCAATAAAGTATTTGGTATTTGGCTATCTGATAGTAAAGTGTTTCCTTAAGCATAAATATATTCAAGGAAACAAATGACCAAGCACGTCGTACATTGTTTTGTTGGATAATGGTACGGAACCCTTCGTGCGTGAGTCCGACTCGCACTTGGTCGGTTTTTGTGTAGTTATCGCCTTATCAATAGCTGCGCTAGTGATATACCTGTACCATCAATATTTCCCCTTCTGTTGCCCGTGCAGTGTCTATGCCGGATTTCGTCAATTCAATGGCGATATATTTAACTGCACCTTGACTTTTGACCTAATTTTATGTGTTTTTTTTTAAATTCAATGACTATTTCTTTTGTATAAAAGCTTGTAACAGTAAATTACATCCCTCGCATCGTCCTTTGAATTTCGTCGAATTCCCATTCAGTGCATAAATGACCATGTACCAAATTGAACCACCATTGTCTTATCTCTAAACGAGTCGAAGTTTAATTAGTTTGACGTTACGAATTTAACTTTAATTGTCTTTATTGGTGGGCAGTTCTTTTTGGGAGGGCGCTAATTGTTGTCTGTAGCGCTGTCGTGGTATTTTTTTTTTAAACTCGTTTGCTAATGTTTTTAAAGTTTATACGGATGTTTAACTTGACATCCCTGTTGGTTCATTGGTAGTATGTCTGCTTCGAGAGCTGAAGGGCGTGGGTGCGAGTCCCACTCAGGACTAACATTTGTGTGACTAAGATCGATGTTTGTTATGTGTCTGGGTGTTATAAGACATACTGTATTTACAAAAAAAATGTATTTAAGAATTGTTTCAGCTGTCTGGTTCCCATAGTACTCGCTTTGTGGACATTAACAATGTCCACAAATATTTTAAAAAAAAGATAGAGAAACTGGATTCACAATGTATTGTCATATAGCAGTATTAGAAGTGGGTACAGGGATAAAACGTAGCCTATGCCACACGGAGAAAGTGTGAACGGTGAAAGAATTTTTGAAATCGGTCCTTTAATTTCGGAGCCTTTTCAATACAAACAAGCTATCTAATCTTTCCTCTTTATAATATTTACCAATAATTGTTGTCGCTTTCTAGAGCTCTAGCTGTCCGATAGTAGAATAGGCAGGGTGGAATTAGGTCATGCAGATTGGATTCTACATAATAGAAGACATTAATTTCATTCTTAGTGCAAACTCTAAAAAGATGGTATTGTTTTTGACAATTCATTTTTACTTAAATAAATATCGCAGGACATTACACACAGCGCCATCTGACCCCAAACTAAGCAAAGCTTGTACTATGGGAGTCAGATAACTGATAGAATACTTAAATTTTTTTTTTTTTTGTAAATACATACTTATAATACATACATACATCACTTGGTGGTAGATCTCCTTAACAGGAAGTCGTCTAGGTAGGTACCACCGCAGTCCCAGATATTCTGCCGCTGAGCAGTAGCGTGTAAACATTACTGTGTTCCGGTTTGAAGGGTACTGCAGCTAGCGAAATTACTGGGCTGTTGAGACTAACCATCGAGTCTCAAATTAATGAGCGCCAAAACAGCGATGCCCGTGTTTTGCTACTCAAAGTTCTGTGTATCGCTGCAATGGTCATGGGCATGCGTTATATCTTACCATCAGACTTTAACAAAAAATTCGTCCTTTGAACCTGAGACAAATTATAAATAAATACAACTATCATATAGGACATTTCACACAGCGCCATGTGGCCTTAAACTAAGCAATGCTTATACCTTAAGAACCAGATGATAAAAAAAACTTTGTTTTTGTAAATAGATACCTACATAATATCATACATATTGAGCACCCAGGCACAGAAAAAACCATTTATTGTGAGATAAATGTTTGTCCTAAGTGGGAATCGAACCCACACCCGACAGCTCTTGTTATATTACCAAATGAAGTAACAGGGCAGTCAATTAGTAGGTAAGGAATGCACTTTTAGCATGATCTCGAATACTTGTTTTCATTAACAGCATGTAATCGATCGATTGATACCTACATCTGTAAACATACATACATACATACATAGTGTCACGTAACCCGTACATGTTTATAAAACAAGAACACACTGATTACGGAAAATCAGTGTTGATGTTCTCAAAATATTTATGTACGAATAAGATGTTATTTAAAGTTAAGTATCGCATTATTTTCCGTTACAGAAGTAACAAGTATTGCGACAATTACAGATTTCAATGAAGCCGAAAATGTTTTGCGCTTTTTTAGGGTTCCGTACTCAAAGGGTAAAACGGGACCCTATTACTAAAACTCCGCTGTCCGTCAGTATGTCACCAGGCTGTATCTCATGAACCGTGATAGTTACAGTTCAAATTTTCACAGATGATTTGTATTTCTGTTGCCGCTATAACAACAAATAAACAGAATAAATAAATCTCTCTCTCTCAACAGGCTCTCGTACAACAAACGCATTTTTTTGCCGTTTTTATAGATAATGGTGCGGAACCCTCCGTGCGCGAGTCCGACTCGCACTTGGCCGGTTATTTTTTTTCGTTTTACTTTAGTTGAAGTACGTAATCGTTATGTCTGTCCAGTCGATTCCAACGTCAAAATTTAATGTCGCTTCATTGGGTGTTTATTTGGCGATTGTTTACTTTATTCGAAAGCTTGGCCGTGATTTATTTTCGTACCCATTTCGGAAGTCGCGGAAACATGAAATTAATGACTGTTGATAATTGTACGCGCGGTCACTGACATTGATACACAGACACGGTTCCTGTAACGCATCAGATTTCCTTTGTTACGGTCACCTCATTTTGTATTACTCACGATGCGTGATGCTTGTATAGAAGGTGCGTACCTGCAGCGCTGTCCTGAATAAATCACCGTGCGCCATCAAACCGTTCAGCTTGGACACTGAACTGTTGACGGAGAGCTTCGGATCCATGAGGATAGATTCAGCCATGTCGAGCCACTCCTTCACGGGCGCCGGCACAGTCCCCGGGGCGGCGTTGTGCTCTATAAACTCGACGAAGTTCTTATACAAGCCGTCGATGATCCCTAGATACTCCATCGTCTTATTCCACAGCCACGATTTAAGCGGCGGCCGTGGCACTCTCGGCAGGGCTTGTAGCCGCTCGTTGTGATGGACGAACACCTTTGTTAGCTCGACGTCGCCCCCAAGGCTGCCTTCCGTCCATTCCGGGTCGGTGACATTCTTCCACAGTCCGTTCTCGAGGTTGTAGAAATTGTCGCGCAACTGGTCGACGAGGGTGAGGTCGGTCGCGGTTACGACGGCGACTAACGCCGCGAGTGTTGCTAGTCGCATCGTGCCGCACGCGTATCGTTCACTACGCGGTTGGAGGCACACTGACTGCGGAACGCGGTCGCGCGAGGGGATCGCTAGAGTGAGTGGGGTCACCGTAGTGATGTTCGTCTCTCGGTTAATAAGTCTATCGAACTGACAATAACGTTTGATGAGTTTTGGCGGGAACGCGGAAAGATTCGTGTCGCCCCGTTGTATTTTTTTCCAAAACTTATGTTTATGCATAAAAATGGTGGTGTTTTATTCATAAAGTGCCGAATCACAAGCGCGAGTGTAGGAACATGACTTTTCGTGTTGCTGCCAAAACTCCATCGAAGCTTTATAGTAAAGTCGCCACTATTTTACTAGAGCATGACTGGACTTGAACAAGACCAAGGGTTTCAACCCATTCAATGGGGTGTGTGAATCGACCGCGCTAACCATAACCATCGCTACAAATGAATACGGGTAAAGAATACTTAGAAGTTGAAAATAATAAAAATGGGCTCATTAAGTTTATTTTATTAATATTGTTACCACAAAATTTTTGTAAGTTTATAACATCGTTTTTGGTAAAGCTCTGTATGTTTTGTGGTTTACAAAGCAATTCTAGGACATGACGTATGTTATCGACAAAAATGTAGCACATCACTAGCCGGCCGCATGCTAAGTACAGTTAACTCGTACCAAAATTCGTTATGCAGTTCGTTAAGCTCCTATGTCAACGAACTTAGAGTTTATATTAGCATATATGACCCTGAGCGTCTTCCGCGCACGTACGTTGTTATTATTATTTGTTCATTATATTGTGTCAGCTGGTGACTCCCGCGCAATATGTCTCACCGCTTTTGAATGTTTTTGTGTTTGCAATTTGAAGCGATAATTTTTATTTATTTATAATTATTTTTACATATTGGAACATGACTACTAACTTCGGTATAAATAGTATAAAACCACGCAACGGATTTTAATACAACTCACTGTCATTTCGAGATTTTTTCCCTAAAGGTTTGTATATAAAAACATCCTAACCAACTTTTGTATTAGGAGCAAAATTCATACGTGCGATGTCGGGACGGGTCGTTGGTTATAAATAAAATATTGTTATTCATCATAATTACCATTATAATGTATTTACCAAATAAACAACGTGGTGGGAAAATAACATAAAAACTTAGATGCCAAAAACTAAGAAAAAATGCATTTCGATATATTTAATAGTACGCCACTTTCCCTCCCTATTCTATAATAAAATTAATCGTGAAAGGATTCGATGAACTGCCAACCTGCACAGTGCACATGTTAACGCACACATTTCAATAGCTGCCTTGTGCCTTTGCAACAGAGTCTAATATTGTTTAATTTATTTAAAATAAAAGGTCCGGAAGAACTAATCAATTGCATTAGTACTAACGGTATAGGATGCGTTTGTCACAGCTTATGTAATAGTTAGTGAGGCATCGACTGTTACGTCACTCGAAGGTCGCAGCATAGAACTGTTTGTTCGTTACTAGTTTAGTACTGTAATAGTAGCTATTACCTAATCTGTGCGGTTGCATGAAAGCGAAACGACAGGCGCTGAACAAGTGAGCATAACTTCCTTTACGTTTTGTCTGTGAAAAAATATACAAGTTTACAAATTGAAAAAACTGACTCCATGACCCACACTTAGGCCAAATAAACGCACTACTCCAATGAATTGATGTATATACAATTTTTAGATTTTTTTAAAACCACTCGATCGATTTCGGTAAAGTTTATATGACACCGATCAAAATCGATTCATAATTGGCGAAATTATCGCGTAACATAAAAAAAAACAGCATACAGTCGAATCATGAGAACCTTCTCCTTTTTTGAGTCGGTTAAAATGAGTTATAAGCTTGTTACTGTATTGTAGCTTGAAGGTGAAATTAAGACTTTTTTTTTAGAAATTGGCTTGCTTTTGTCAGCCATATTCCTTGATTACAAACGAAGACGCGGTCTACGATGAAACTTTACTTTTTTTACTTGGTATTTTTTTAGGCTAGGTGTTTGACCACAGCTCACCTGATGTTGAGTGACGGTGTGGTCGAAGGTAAAGCACACCTAGCCTAGAAAATTACTTTTATTTATTCACACGCATTTAAAACAGACGTCACCATTTGAGGTTGACTCAGAAACCTTTCACGACAGCGGACCGGTTTCCAACTCACGAGCTATTCGCAAATAGCCTAAAAAAAGCTTGTAAGTTTATCTTGAAAGAAGTTGAGTCATGGATGTTGACAAATCGGATTTTGCTTTTGATACAGGTTTCTTTTAATGGTTGACAGACTAGGTGTTTGACCACACCTCACCTGATGTTAAGTGACGGTGAACGGTTCTGTGAAATAATAAGTTCATTATTTTTATGTAAAACTAGCGGGCCGTCCCGGCTTCGCACAGGAAAACAAAACTCGATTAACAATATAAATATAGCCTATGTCACTCAGTGATAATGTAGCATTCTAACTACAAACAACAACAACAATTTTTTTGTTGTTATGAAAGAATCATTCAGATCGGTCCAGTAGTTTCGATCGATCGAGCCTATTCGATACAAACAAACAATCAAAAAATCAATTCGTTCCTCTTTATACAATTAGTATAGATATGTATTTGGCGAAAGAAACGTGCCCCTGACATATCACCTATCCATCTATCTATCTTTTTTTTTTCTTTTTTTTTTTTATTTGACATAAAACATGGTGTATAGATACATTAAGCCATAGGCTCCCGAACTAGTCAAAGACTGTGTGTCAGGAGCCAGTGGCTTCTCCTTTTAGATTAAGATACAATAATAATATTATAAAGAGGAAAGATTTGGTTGTTTGATTGTTTGTTTGTATTGTTTTTTTTTTTTTTTATGTAAGAAGTAATGAGACGAACGAGACGCTCTCCTGATGGTAAGAGATAACGCCTATCCATGACCATTGCAGCGATACACAGAACTTTGAGTAACAAAATAAAGTCCAGGGCATCAAGTCCATTATGCTCCGAAACTACTGGACCGATTTCAAAAATTCTTTCATCGTTGGGAAGCTATCATAAAACACTTTTAATGATATATTTTTAAAATTGTATTACGGAATTGACTTGTAATATTGGTGTTATCAATGAAATATTTGTACTTGTACCGACGTAGTATAAGATATTCTGCCGCCAAGCAGTAGTGTGGTAGACATAACTGTGTTCCGGTTTGAAGAGTACTGCAGCTAGCGAAATTACAGAGCTCTCTGGTTTATCAAATGATGAGTAGGTAGGTATAATGATTATAAATAAAAAGAAGAAATTATTCCTCATTTTTTAATTTAAAAATTAATGACGAACGAGACGCTCTCCTGATGGTAAGAGATAACGCCTGTCCAAACCATCGCAGCGATACACAGAACTTTGAGTAGCGAAACAAAGTCCAGGGCATCGCTGCTTTGGCGCTCATCGCAATGATTAGTCTCAAGTCGTCAAGTCTCAACAGCCCTGTAAGGCTTCGTTTGCGATTCAATAGATAAATTAATTGAGTGTTTTGAAACTATCTACTATCGCAGTGTATGGTACAAGGGTGGTGGTTAGCTACGAGGGTGGAAAAATCAATATCGTTATCCCACCCTCCTCAATTTTAACGTTTGAAATGTTTCTGTTATATTCGAGTAGAATACTTGTTGTCAAAAGTTAAGTTAAAAATCTGGCGCCAGTGTGTGGTCGAAGATGGTAAACACACCTAGCCTGGAATGGAGCTGGCTCTCAAGTGAGACTGCCGAAACACACCACTAGGTGCTTGGCAGCAGATTTTCATCTTGAGGGTGATAGCTAGACAGCAGAGTACTAATACCCTACCACGATGCTATGGTTTCCTCACGATGCGATGTTTTCCTTCACCGGCATCTCAAGCTCCTTGTTGGGGTTTAAACCCACACCCTTCGGCGTGTGAACCGACCGCGCTAACTACTGAGCTATCATTGCTACAAAACCAAAAGTTTGCGTATATTATGTACAAGCGGCCGCCTCGCGGTTTCACCCGCGTAGTTCCCGTTCCCGTGGGAATACAGGGATAAAAAGTAGCCTATGTCACCCGGGGATAGTGTAGCTTCCCAACGCAACGGTGAAAGAATTTTTGAAATCGGTCCTGTAGTTACGGAGCCTATTACAAACAAACAATCAAATTTTTCCTCTTTATAATAGTATAGATCTAGGTTTAAGTTAGTATATTGTATAGTAAGGTGGATCGATTTTTCGATTCGATCAAAATGTTTAATATTGTTTTATAAGTAGTATTAACAACAAATACTAAATTTGAACATTTTGTTTTACTTTATTTAAATGGTAGCTTGATACAATGGTCATGGACAGGCGTTATCTCTTACCATCAGGAGAGCGTCTCGTTCGTCTCATTACTTTTTGCATAAATACACTAAAAATTTATATTTTTTCAAGTTTTGGGAGCTTTGTGGAGGCACTTCCTAACACCTGAGATTTTTTTTATTATTTTTTGTGTTATGTGGAGACTATAAGACACTAAATCCGCACCCATCGTATTAAGATTTCTAAAAATTTTTAAAAACGATCCACCCTAATATATAGTATACCAACCAAATGTTGTCATCCGGTGTCAACTGACACATTTTTGCACCACAGACGGTAACCTAACACTAGGTTGCAGATATCATTTCTCGGTAGCCGAGCGGACAATAGCTGTCTAAATACAAAGAATCAGCTTATCAGTACTGTGTGTACTTTAACGTCCACTGGCAACGTGTAAGGAAGAATAACGATTCTAAATGATGGCCTTGTTTATTCCGGAGGCACGGTAGAAGTCAAAAATTATAATTATACATTGACTAGCGGACGCCTCTCGGTTTCATCCGCGTAGTTCCCGTTCTCGTTCAGCTAAAAAGTGAAATGTACTGCCCAGTAGGTGTTCCCTGATAGATACAACCTGGGTGTCTTCAAGTCGCGAGTAAAAAAACCACTTAACATAGCTATGTTACTTCGCTTTCCTTCTTGATATAGAAGACGTTGAACATAAACAAAACCGTAACATTTTTTTTTATATTAATGGATATGAGCTATTTCAAAAATCCCTCCAAAAGCTATCACTAACGGAAATTACTTTCAAAATTCCTTGTTTATTATAAGGGGACCCCCATAAAGTGCAGTAAAGAGTAATGTACATTAGATTTAACCTGTTGGGGTGATGCAGGTCATTTTATATCGGTCATGTATGTAGTTGTCTGTGGAAAGTGTCAATTGGTTACGGAGGGCAGACCAGCGAGCTGCGAGCTGCGAGCTGTCTGCAGCCGATGAGAGTTACTTGACCCGTAGTAGGGTGTGACTCATCCTTAACTGTGTCATATGCTCTTCCTTTATGATAGTATCGTATCATTTGTATCAGTATCGCGTTCAGAATTTAAGTTTCGTGTTACTATAGCTGCGCCCCGCGGTGTTACCCGCTATGTTTTCGGGATAAAAAGTAGCCTATGTGTTAATCCAGGGTTTAAGCTACCTCCATACCAAATTTCACCTAAATCCGTTATGTAGTTTTTGTGTGAAAGAGTAACAAACATCCATCCAAACTTTCATTTCAAACCCCAACAATGAGCTTGAGCTGCCGGTGAAGGAAAAACATCGTGTGGCTAGTGGTAGCCAGCCACATTATGACTTCCAGATAATAAACACACCTAGCCTGAATGGCTGCCGAAACTCACCGTTAGGTGCTTGGCGGCTAATTTTCAACTTGAAGGTGGTAGCTAGCCAGCCGTGTACTAGATCTAGTACCATCATGCTATGGTTTCCTTACGTTGTTTTTCTTCACCGGTAGCCGAAGCTCATTGTTGGGTTTTGCACCCACGCCTAAAGCGACCGCGGTAACCACTGAGCTAACATAGCTACAATTTTATGTTTTTTCTTATTTTACAACAAAAAAAAACTATACCCATCTATGTCAATATTTACCTAAATACTTACGTTTTCTTAATGTTTTTATTTAATAATTCTAAACCTAATTGCTATGTGAAATGTATTAAACGAAGTTCGACAAATAAAATTTAATAAGTAAAATTCAAGGAAACTATGACGACTATTACCGTTCAAATATCGGATCAGATTAGCTTCACAGAATGTACGCGCGAAATAAACACTGACATTGAGAACGTGTTCAGTGGGCAGTAACCTACTCACGCCGGCATTGTAGTTTAAATCTTTTGTCATTTGTATCCATTCTTATACCTACACAAAACAGATAAACGGCTCGAGAACTTAGTTGGATGATTTCGCTGGGGATTCATGTAGATACAGTTATTATGGTAACAAACCTGCAAGTCCTCAATGATCATCTGCAGTAGCCCCCGACCAAGCAAGTGCCGGTGTGGCGGCACCAACATCGCGTGGACTCGCTCCATGAGGCCAGCCAGCGCGGTCGGCTCTGGCGACACGCACCATTCGGCAAACTCTTGCAGCGTACTCTTCTCCAGCTCCTCTTGCAGCCCTACATATTCCAACATCACTCGATTCGTAGACGAGATCCGCCCTAACAAATCCGCCATATCGTATAATCGCAGTTCCACTCTAGTGCCCCTTCCCCGATTTTTGGCTAAGAACATCGCGACTGCACCAGCCTTTTCCACGTCCAGCTCGAGGCGTTGAATCGCGCGCGTGACTCCCTCGAGTCGTGTTAAAACGATCCGCTCCCGGCGCCTTATGTAGGGTAGTTCTACGCCGCCCGAAGAGTTGAAGTTCTTGCTTATCAAATCCCACGAACTGAGCACTTCTTCGCCTATTTCCTTGCCTAGTTTTATAACGTCTATGACATCGTCGATGAGACCGTGCGCGCACGCCGCGAGCGCGACGAACGCCACGAGCGAGCGTCGGACCTTCATGGCGGGTTCGAACAAACTGAGGGCGCCCGCGAGCCGCGAGCTGAGGCCGATGGGTGTCCGCATTACACTCACACACCTCCTCAGCACTGCAATACGCCAGCCGTTTGATTTGAGATTTCCTCATAAAGTCATTGTTTCAATACAATGCGAAACCGCCTCTCTGTAAATGTGTACATTATGTTTAATTCAATAAGCTGTTTTGAGCCGGTTATTGATAGCGTAGCGGTCCCCGAGTAGATGTGTTACTTGCGCTCGTTCGTAAGTCGTGCGATACAACGATACAATGCTAATCGTATTCAATTATGCGAGTTTTTGTTTAATGACGGCTAAGGTTGAGGACCTTCGATGATAGATCTAAACTATGAAAATATTGGTGTCTTTTTCATTGCAGTCCATTGAATTATTTAGATGTGCACAGCAAAATTTGAAATAGGTGTAGATAGCTTCAGGGCTGTTGAGACTGACCATAGAAAATTTCAAAGTAATGAGCGTCAAAGCTGAGATACCCTGGACTTAGATTTTTTTACTTTAAAAAAAAAGGTAAATAAGAAAAGGTAGTGTTTATAATATAATTTTTGACATTGCCATTATAGTGGGATTCCCCAGGTTAGCAACAAACACCCCGTTAATAATAACATTTCTAAAAAGTAAATGTAAAGTCCCGACGTTTGGGTATTTATGTTAGGTCTGGTAACACATTGCGTGTTAAGCGATGTCGCGTCGCGTACGTCTGTTCAACACACATGTTTTCACTCGATATTTCTTTGACCCCCTATATGTTTACCTCTCAGGGTTGGCTTTTAGGTAGGGTTGCATACCTACGGTTTGAATTCCTGCATAAATTAACATTGTGATGCTATTTTATAGTGAGAGATAGGGGTGCCCACGTATCTATAGAGCAGCGTTTAATTTTACTATGTATTAGTTAAATAAAGTTCTTTTAATATTAAACACAATTATTTCGAGGAACAAACAGAAACTCGTATAGTGCGTAGAACTTGCGACTCAGGTGTAGATTAAAGGGGCCTCTTCTTATATGTACATATTAACTCTCATCTTCACGGACAATGCTTCCATCCCTGCCCAATCAAATTTGTTATGATCCTACCAACGCTGCTTAGGATCAGGGTTGCCAGATGTCAACAATTTTTCCCCGAACCAGTTATACCAAATGTCTTGTACTTTCAGCACATAATCTCGTGCAAGTTCTAATTTTAATAATGTTTAAAACACTGTGTTTTACACAATGTTATACAAATATGAGAATACCTATACAGTGTTTAATTACTAGAAAAATTTTAATGGGTAAAACATCGTAAATGTGCAATCAGAATTTTTGTTTACTTCATAATGCCAAAGGTATTACTAGTAAAAATTTTCGGAAATCCCGCCTAAAATTATCGGCATAGAATTCATTTACTACAAAAGAATACTATCACCGGACCAGTTGGCGGTAACCAATGCCGTCTTTCTTTGAAATATTGCAAAAACATTTTCTTTTACTGTGTCTGTAATAAGGCGTTTGCTGAGGTTTTAATTAAATTGATTGTACTGAAAACGCGCTCGTCTGCATTTGCATGAGCAAAATAAAATACACCTAGCGGGGATTCCCCGTTTAAGAAATCAAAGAAAGATGCATTTTAGTGACAGCTTGTGATGAGGTAATGAATCTAGTGATGTGCTGAGTTTTATTAGCGATTTTTATTTATTTTTCTCGTACAGTCTGCTAAATCTCGTAAAAGTACGAGACTTTTCGCGACGTCTGGCAACGCTGCTTTGGATAATCTTTCCATCAATTGTTTTATAGCTTTTCTTACCAATTCGATATTGCTGAAAGTCTTCTCGCGCCACTTCTACTTAACCGTTAGTTATTTTTTTTTACGTTTGGCAGGCTAGTTGTTTGACCAAAGCTCACTTGATGTTAAGTGAAGGTGTGGTCGAAGATGGTAAAGCACACCTAACCCGGAATGGAACTGGCTCTCAAGTGAGGCTGCCGGAACACCGTTAGGTGCTTGGCGGCAGATTTTCTACTTGAGGGTGGTAGCTAGCCAGCCGAATACTAAAGTACCCTACCACTATGCTATAGTTTCCTCACGATGTTTTCCTTCACCGGCAGCTCAAGCTCATTGTTGGAATATGAACCCACGCCCTTCGGCATGCGAACCTACCGAAGTAACCACTGAGCTATCATCGCTACAAATAATACGCCTAATCAACTCATTTGTAAGGCCATAATATCTATTTAGATTTATCGTGTGCTCATTAGGGATAATTTGTTTACCATAATACAGTAAGTTCTACAAGTACTGTGCATTTGAGTTATCTTGTGATAAGTAATACATATCGGGCCTGTATAACAGAGAGCCAAAACACGGTCGCATTAGCTACTGGAAGCGCTATAATATCTTTTTCATCCCCCCATCTCGGAAAGAGTATTTTTGATCTTTGATATCTGAGTGCAAAAGTCGTTTTTATCCGCTAGAGGATAAAGTAAATTTGAATTTAGAACATCGTGTGCACTAAGTTTATGAATTCAAAACATCATTAAAACTATTTACTTCTACCTCCATGGTGCCGAATTTATCATAAAACTTTTTTTAATTTGTTAAAACCCCAGACTCGGTACCTCCTTGATGTACCTACCTTCGTTTTTTTTTGCATTTAGCAATTTTCTCGCCGAGGTGGGATGAAAAATTACGAGTTGCACTCGAGTGCAAAGATTTTTCACCTCGTGCTCTTTTGATTTCCTTGCTAACGCTCAGGATTCAATTTTAGAATCCTTCGCTTGTTCGGTCATCAAAATTGAGCACGCGGTTTAAAAGCAACTTTGCACTCTTGTAAAACAAAATAACTATTATTTCTAAGTAAGCGTTTTGATTGTTCTTTGTATGTTTTCCATCCATGGTATGATCGTAGAGAATCCTGGATGGTGAATTACATCATAAATGTGTTATGTTTACATATTTTTTTTTATAATAATCTTGTTCATATCTGGTACATGTATGATTCTATGTCCGCGATGAAAATATTATATACAAAGGGATTTGTTTTAAATTCTTCTTGGCGCTAGTCGTGACGATCATCCGCATATTGAAATAAAATAAAATATAAATTATAACTAGTTGTTCGCCTTCAAATGTGACCTCACGTGGCATTATAGGGTACTGCAGCTAGCGAAATTACTGGGTTGTTGAGAATCTGCCGCCAAGCATCTAACGGTGTGTTCCGGCAGCCTCACTTGAGAGCCAGTTCCATTCCAGGCTAGGTGTGCTTTACCATCTTCGACCACACCTTCACTTAACATCAGGTGAGCTGTGGTCAAACAACTAGCCTGTCAACCATAAAAAAAAAAAACTAACCATCGAAAGTCTCAAAGTAATGAGCGCCAAAGCAGTGATGCCCCGGACTTGGTTTCGTTATCTCTTATCATCAGGATAGCGTCCTATTCATCTCATTACTTTTACATTAAATAATTTCATTTATACAGGGGGTCATATACTAATTATTCATATACACAAACAGTTAGCCTGTCAACTATATTAAAATAAACGTTTGACAAGCTGTGTGTTTGTTTGTTTGTCACCTTATATTAAGTGACGGTGTGGTCGAATATAGTTATCACACTTAGCCTGGAATGGAAGCAAAGGAAACACAGTGTTAAGTGCTTGGCGATAGATATCCTCAACTTAACTTAACTTAACTTTCCAGTACTCTACCATGCCATGGTTTCCTCACGATGACAGCCCCGTTGGCTCATTGGTAGTATATCTGCCTTGTGAGTTGTAGGGCGTAGGTTCGATTCCCACTCAGGGCAAACATTTTGTGAATAAACAAATGTTTGTTCTGTGTCTGGGTGTTCTGTATGTATTTACAAAAAAAAAAGTATATATGTATTCTATCAGTTACCTGACTTCCATCACACAAGCTCTGCTTAGTTTGGGGCCAGATGGCGCTGTGTGTATAGTCCTACGATATTCATTTTATTTATTTATTCATTTATGTTTTTGCTACCGCCAGCACAAGCTCATTGTTGGGGTTTGAACCCACGCCCTTCGCTTTCGCATCGCTACAATATGACTTCTTTTGAGTGAAGTTTCGTTTCGTTCGTATCAGAAGTAAATTCAAATTATTTAATTGGTCGTGTGGTCTTCACAGAGTTTGTTCTACGAGATCCTGGCGGGCGTGTGGGTGCGGAACGGGCTGCAGATCAAGGGGCAGGCGATGACGTACATCCAGGCCAACTTCTGCAACTCCATGGTCGACATGGACATATACTTCCTGCAGCTGTGCGCCGCCAACCTGCCCGCGGAC
This sequence comes from Biston betularia, assembly GCA_905404145.2. Lineage (NCBI taxonomy): Eukaryota > Metazoa > Arthropoda > Insecta > Lepidoptera > Geometridae > Biston > Biston betularia. The sequence goes on from FR989876.1 coordinate 13,390,382, forward strand.
CAGTTCCTGGACATGTGCATCGATATGTCAGTATACATAGACCTAAACGCGAAACGCGTTATCATTAACAAACTAAGAACATTAAAAAAAATGTACTAGTAGGTACAAACATTAAGCAATAAGGACTCTTAAAGATGTGCATTTGCATGTCACTGAATTAAGCTTGTACAAACTGAAACATACAGATATAAGTAGAGTTTTTAGTTTTCTAATCGTTAATCTCGTTTGTGTAAGTTTCATAATCGTGTGTCAGGTTCGGCGTGCGGGAATGGCTGAGCATGCTGCCGATGGCGCCAGCTCAGGCCGCAGAACAGGACGCCATGGTGGAGGGGCTGCTCACGTTCCTCGCCATACTAGTCTCTTCCAGAACCAACCTCGGTGAGTGTTCCGCTAGCACACTGTAGCGTGTAGCGATCATAGCTCAGTGGATTATGCTGTCGAATCATGAGGAAAAAATCGGGAAGAAACTATCACATCATCATTGTCTTTTAGCGATAAGGCCGCCACTTATAGCAACTGTGTGATTGATTGTTTTTTGTATTTTTTTTTTAGTTTTTTTTATCTATCTAACACCGTGGTAAAGTATTTTCTAGTACTCAGTAGGCTTCTTTTTTATATGTAAAAGTGGTAAGAACAACGAGACGCTCTCCTGATGGTAAGAGATAACGCATGTTCATGATCATTGAACTATAAGTAACAAAACTAAAGCCTAAGGCATCGCTGCTTTGGCGATCATTACTTTGAGAATTTCGATGGCTAGTCTCAACAGCCCAGTAATTTCGCTAGCTGCAGTACCATTCAAACCGGAACACAGTATTGTTTACAGTACTGTTTGGCGGCAGAATATCTGTTTTTTTTTTCTTTTATACCACAGGTGGCAATCAAGCTGACTGACGGGTTGCCTGATGTTAAGCAATCACCGTCGCCTATGGATATCAGCAATATCAGAGGCACAACAAATACGTTGCCGACCTTTTCAGATTCTATAAACATGCCTATTGAAGTATCCAATGTTGTAACTCCGCGGGAATACGGAAGAAGAAAGATCATTCCACAATTTGCAAGTGTATGGCAAAAAAGATCGCATGAATGTGTGAAGTTATCAATCAGTGTGCGAAACGAGGATCTGGTACTGCGGTGGTACCTATCTAGACACCTAGACGAGCTCCTGCTAAGGATATCTATCACCAAGTAAAAGTCTCTTAACTATGAGACCATGGTAATATTGTATAATTAAAAGTAAACTCTGGTCTCCAGGTAACGACGAGCTGACCCAGTCCCGTTTGGAAGTGAGCACGTTGCTCGCGGCAGGCGACAAGACGCACTCGCAGCTGCTCGAGCTGATGCCGGAGCGCTCCGGCAACGCACATACCAGGAACTTTGAAACTGTGCTCAAAGAGGTCAGCTATACGGCGTGTAATAAGCCTAAACCCCTTTTTACAAGCTTTTATTTAACTTGCAATATATGACAACCCTGTTGATTCATTGGTAGTATGTCTATTTCATGAGCTGACGGGCGTGGGTTCGATTCCCACGCAGGACAAACATTTTGTTGTATAAATTATATTTTTAAAGTTTATGTCAAATTAGTTAAGTTTAAGTCCTCATCACTTGCTACTGAAACGACTATTATGCTGAAATAAACTAATTATATACTTTGAATATTCAAAATACACTTCCTGTCAATGTATGCCTTGAATGTTCAAGGTATATATCTAGTTTATTTCCGCTGAAAAGTCGTTTCAGTTCCAACAGTGATGAGGGCTTAAATTAAACTAATTTGACATAAACTTAAAAATATAATTTGACAAAAATTTAATTAAAATAACAAAAAATCTAATTAAAATAACCATAAGTCTTAAAATCCTCCTCTTTCTGCAGTAACCACTTCCAAGTGGTTGATGCAGAGAGAGGAGAACATTCAAAATGAACTTCCGCAAAGTAACGCCTGAATCAATCAATTTATGCCTTGTTTAGCTATCGACATACCGTCCACCGCCGAAGGGTTCCGAGAACCTGGAGCAGGGTTTATTCGTGCCACGTCCCGTGGTTTGGGAGCAGTACTACGACCCCCTGCACGTGCTTAGGCGCGCCGTGCATCGGCGAGACTTCCACGCCTCCATGGAGAGATATACCACCGCGTGAGTATACTCACTCATCAGTTTTATTTTAGATTAGGCTAGGTGTTTGTTATCCGACGCCCATTTGCTGGTTTTGGTCTCCGAGGTGGATCACGATGTGTCTGGTGTTCTGTTACATCGTCATCGTGGCGGGGTGAGCTAGGGCTCCCCGAGGCGGGTCCGCGAGGACAAGCGCTGTCGAGGCCGCGGTAGAGTACGAAAGCGTGCTCGCAGCCTCGACACAAAGCGCCGAGATGGAATACTCCAGGGTTTTTAGTGGGTAGGCCGTCATTAGGACGGACAGTCCCACATAACCACCGCGCCCGCCCGGGGCCGGTGGTATATACAATGTATTTTCCCTGGGGGAAAAAAGAAGGCTAGATGATTGGTGATGATGGAGACGGAAGATGACCATAGGAACTTCTTAAATAAACAAGATAAACCCATCCAGTCCATCCATAGAGCCCAAAGAGCTTGTTTTCGAAAAAAAAATTTTGATTGTTGACAGGCTAGTTGTTTGACCACAGCTCACCTGATGTTAAGTGACGGTGTGGTCGCCGCACGCCTAGCCTGGCTCTCAAGTGAGGCTGCCGGAATACACCTTTAGGTGCTTGGCGACAGACTTTCAACTTGAAGGTGGTAGCTAGCCAGCCGAGTACTCGAAAGTTCCCTACCACCATGCTATGGTTTTCTCACGATGTTTTCCTTCACCGGCAGCTCAAGCTGATTGTTGGGGTTTGAACTCACGCCCTTCGGCATGCGAATCGACCGCGCTAACCACTCAGCTATCATCGCATTTGTATTGACAGCGTTCGCGATAAGCAGAAAGCGGCTGGCGCGTCAACGAGCACGTCCGAGAACGCGACCGGAGCGCTGTGGCCCCCACTGCGGGATGCGACGCCTCCGCCGCCGGGCGCGGGCGACCCGCGCGCGATCTGCTCGTCGGGCGTCCTGCACGGAGCGTTACTGGCGGTGTTCCATCGCGGGGTGCACCGGCGCGGTCCCGACACGCACGCGCCGCACGCGCCGCCCGACCACGTGCTGGCGCTGGCGGTTTACCTACTCGACGTGGCGGCCTCGCTGCATGCGGAGCGCGCCCAACACGAAGCGGTCAGTATCTAGCCTACAGAAACTGACACGGGGGGTTTTCGTTCGCCTCGGTTGTCCATACTGGACATAGCGACAGCCAAATCGCGGAGTCAGCGCCCTAGATGAAGCGATCGACGCCCGCGGCCGACTTAAACTGGACGATCAGCAATATGGTGCAATCTAGGGCTCCACATAGCTATAAGTGTAGTATATAAGCGGTTAGATGTACTTAATAAATTAATCACAACTCAACCTGGGTTTGATTCGCCATCATCGAAGGGGTGCAAAGTAAACGGACAAAGTTTGCCACTTTACACGTTATAAAATAGGTTTATAGAATATATGGGACCATCTATTTGGTAATAGTTAATTTGTTTACGAAACTGAAATATTTTGTACGTTATGTCACCATGTTCGTTATGTTTGACGGGCTGTCATTCGTAACAACAACAAGCAAGGAGGTTCGTATGCGTCAAAACCTCAGAGGGACTTTAAAACCTGTTTAGATAAACAATGAGTTCGATATAAATAATTATTATGATGAGTTTTGGCGGGAACGCGGAAAGAGTCGTGTCGCCCCGTTCTATTTTTTCTCAAAACTAGTGTTTTGTTGAGTGTTTATGCATAAAAATTCATAGTAAAGTTGCCACTACTTTACTAAAGTATGACTTGACTGATACTCACTGGACTTGACCAAGATTGGACTTTGACTATAACTATTGCTACGAGGCAACTTATTTAACTTAAGAAACTTGTAAACATAAAATACTTGACACTGGCAAATGTTCATAATGCGACGCCAAAAATAAAGGAAAAAAAAGAAAAAGAAACTAAAACATAGCGATCTAACCATATACTATACTTAACATATTGTCGTAATGAAAATTGTAACATTATAAATGTGAAAGTTTGGATGGATGTTTGTTACACTAACACGCAAAAACTACTGAACGGTTTTGGATGAAATTTGTTATGGAGGTAGCTGATACCCTGGATTAACACATAGGCTACTTTTTATCCCTAAAACTAAGCTAGTCTTAAATAAAAAAATGTGAACGTGTGAGAATGTCTCGCAGAGCGACATGACGGTGGCCGCGATGTGCGCGAGCGGAGCGCACGCGCGTGTTGACGGCGTGCCGCTGCTGGGCGCGCTGGTGGGCGGCGTGTGCGACAACGCGCGCGCCGTGGTGACGCACGTGCCGCACCGCCCCGCGCCGCGCGCACCCCGCGCCGCGCACCCCGCACAGCGCGACACCACCAACTCTGACAGTCAGTATCACAGATATTTTTTGACAGCCCCGTTGGCTTATTGGTAGTATATCTGCCTTAAGAGCTGTAGGGCGTGGGTTCGATTCCCACTCAGGGCAAACATTTTGTGAATAAACAAATGTTTGTTCTGTGTCTGGGTGTTCTGTATAAATAAAATATATCGTAGGACATTACACACAGCGCCATCTGACACCAAACTAAGCAAAGCTTGTACTATGGAAGTCAGATAACTGAGAGAATATTTAAATACTTTTTTTTTTTGGAAATACCATGTATACTTATTGTCTTTTTTTTTATAATTCATTCAGTTCGCCTAGGCACAGAACAAACATTTGTTTATACCACAAACTCTTTGTCCGGGGTGGGAATCTAACTGACTTTCAAATTAAGCTATCGAAACACACCGGTAGATTTTCAACGTGAGGTTGGTAGCTAGCCGAGAGAAAACTAGTTTCTTCACGATGTTTTCCTTGACCAGCAGCTAAAGCTCATTGTTGGGGCTTGCACCCCATCCAGATCCGGGACTGCTAGCCACGTAAAATTTTAGTATAAAATCAAATAAATAAAATAAATATCGCAGGACATTACACACAGCGCCATCTGTAGCGATGATAGCTCAGTGGTTAGCGCGGTAGGTTCGCATGCCGAAGGGCGTGGGTTCAAACCCCAACAATGAGCTTAAGCTGCCGGTGAAGGAAAACATCATGAGTTCCGGCAGCCTCACTTGAGAGCCAGTTCCATTCCAGGCTAGGTGTGCTTTACCATCTTTGACCACACCTTCACTTAACATCAGGTGAGCTGTGGTCAAACACCTAGCCTGTCAAACATAAAAAAAAAAAACAGCGCCATCTGACCCCAAAACTAAGCAAAGCTTGTACTATGGGGATCAGATAACTGATAGTATACTTTTTTTTGTGTAAATATATGCAGTACACACAGACACAGAACAAACATTTTTAAACTATGAAATGTTTATCCTGGGTGGGAATCGAACCCACGCCCTTTAGCTCTTGAAGTAGACATACTACCAATGAACCAACAGGGCTGTCAAATTGTCACCGTGACCTTTGTCAACTTTAGTTGCATTTTTTTTTTTTTTTTATAATCGTCGATTATTTAGTTTATAAGAACTGCGCGAACAAAAATATACTCAAATTTATGTGAAATGTGAATCCATGTTGTACTGCTTTGTAATTCGCTTTAACTAATAAATAATTGTTTTTTTTATTGTAGGTGACACAGAATGGGAGCCTTCTGAATCGGAACCCACGCGGCTGCCTTCGATCGCCAAGTCGGTCTCTCTACCGTCCACCGCGACCAGCACCGCGCTGGCTGTTCCCTCTTCGTTGCAGGTACAATACAACCACATGACATGAACAAACATTCTATTACTATATCTACTGTGTTACTTTACTTTGTAGATCTTCTTAGCAGGATGTCGTCTAGGTAGGTACCACCGCGGTACCAGATATTTTGCCGCCAAGCAGTACCGTGTAAACATTACAGTGTTTCGGTTTTTTTTTTTTTAATATTGAATATGTTCGCGCTTGACCACATCCTGCCTGATGTGAAGCATCGATGCGGTCTAAGATGGAACACGCTTACCTAGAAGGAACCTGTTCACTCTTGATTTGAAGACACTCATATTGTACTTTTCGGGAAACACGGACTCCGGCAAAGAGTTCCACATCCGGCAAAGAGGTTTGATGGATTACAGGGCTCAAACATCCGAGTAGGCGGTCGCCAAAATGTTTGTACCCTTTCGGGCACGAAATGAAAATTCCCAAATTTCCTATATCACGACTTGTTATGCTTTGTACAGTTTTAATAATTTTACTAATGCGTTTTGAGAAACGACCTCTCACTCGCTGAGACAGAAGGCACTGACTATGTAATCAGCGCCAATATTTATCGGCGCAAACAGGGCTGTTGAGACTAACCATCGAAAGTCTCCAAGTAATGAGCGCTAAAGCAGCGATGCCCTGGACTTTCTTTTGCTTCTTAAAATTCTGTGTATCACTACAATGGTCATATATGTATATAATATGTATTTTTTTTTTATGTAACGAGGCGAACGAGACGGTCTCCTGATGATAAGAGATAACGCCTATCCATGACCATTGCAGCGATACACAGAACTTTGAATAACTGCAAAACAAAGTCCAGGGCATCACTGCTTTGGCGCTCATTACTTTGAGACTTTCGATGGTTAGTCTTAACAGCCCAGTAATTAGTCATGTATAATCTCTTACCATCAGACCAGCGTCTCGTTCATCTCATTTCTTATACATGGAAAAAACTACCGCAGCTATCCCAATCTTATCGCTTGGTTTAAGCCTCTCTTTATCTACTTTATTTGTTATTTCTGTATTCGCTGTTTCACTATTTTTTCCTACACGAACTGTGTTGGAGGAAATAGTGCTACAGCCTGTACCGAATGCTCATTTTGTGCAGACTCAAAAAAAGAGAAGGATCTCAATTCGACTGTATTTTTTTTTTAATGTTTGTTACGCGACATTCCGCCAATTATTTATGAATCGATTTTGATGATTCTTTTTTTGCTTGGTAGATCATACTTCAAAGGTGATCCCTTATAAGTTTTATCGAAATCGATCGAGCGGTTTTTAAAATCAACAAAAATCTAAAAATTGTATACTAGGTACACTAAAACGGTACGGTACGGTTTTGTTTATTTGTTGTTGGTAATTTGTTATGTTTGTTTTGTTGTTTTGTTTCACCGACAAGGGCTCACCGGAAGACCAGCGCTGGTCATACTAATTAGTGTGACCAGTATTATGCTGAGGTGAGCCCCTATTTTGTAACTGTTTGTCTCTATTTGTTGTTATTTTTTTGTTTTGTTGCAAAATAAAATTATTTTCTTTCTTTCTTTTCTTTTAAAATTATAAAGAGGAAAGATTAGTATTTTTGTATGTTTGTAAAGAATAAACACAAAAACTACTGGACCGATTTGAAAAATTCTTTCACCTTTAGAATGCTACATTTTCCCTGAGTTAACATATAGGCAATATTTATCATTTAAAAAAAAAAAAAAAAAAAAAATGATGTCCTCCCGTGCGAAGCCGGTACCGGCCGCTAGTCGATGATATTTTCGTTTGCTCCCAAACCTCGCTGTTTCATTGGAGCAGTGCGTTTAGTTGGCCTAAGGATCATGGAGTCGGTTTTTTTTAATTGTAAATTTCACCCCATCGAGAACGAAGAAGACAAAAGACTTTTGTTACTTAAACTTGTCGTGTTCTTATCAGGTTGTAAGAGGGGATTCGGTACCAGACGATCAATCTGACGGTGGCGGTGATGCTCCCCAAATACGAGCGCTAGAGGTAAATCTTTATATACTAATGCTAACAACTTCCTACTCAATTATAACCCGATAAAAAAAAAAACTTTAAAAAATTGTTTTTTTTTTTAAATTTTTTATCATCATCATCAGCCTACGCTAGTCCACTGCTGGACATAGGCCTCTCCCAAGACACGCCACTCAGCCCAATCTTCGGCTTTTCGCTTCCATCCACCGCCAGCTGTCCTACGTATATCGTCACTAATTTTTTATAGTATCATTAAATAATTATTCGATAGATGATAATATTATAAACATATATTACTTTACAAAAATAAAAATTATGCAGTTGTAACTTGCCCAGTGTAACTGAATGTGTTATAAGGCCAATAAATTATACAAATAAATATCTAAAGTTGACTTCTTACGGTCTGAGAATATCATAGTAATTTTTATTTCATTTTTCTAGGCGGCAGTGGATAACAGTCAAGCACTAGTGCTACAAACATTGGATACCGAGATGGCGCTTGCGTTGGCGACTGAATCGGATTTGGACACGCCGCCCGTGCCGATCGATTATGGTACGTATTAACTATAGATAACATTGTATTTTGAGGGTATTTTGTTTTGTAGAAAGTGCAACATCAGTATCAGTTATCAGTAGATGTAATACTCTTACCTATTGTCTAGGCTCTAGGTTTCTTTCTATTTATTAAATTATGCAATTTTTTAAGGCACTACAATACAGGCACTACAATTTCTCTGGAGTTTGGAACGTTAAATAGAGTTTTGGAGCGGCTATAGCTCAGTTCAATCGTATTCTGCCGCTAAACAGAATAACATAGTGTAACAATATAGTGTGTAAACATTACTGTGTTCCGGTTTGAAGGGTACTGCAGCTAGCGAAATTACTGGGCTTTTGAGACTAACCATCGAAAGTCTCAAAATAATAAGCGCCAAAGCAGTGATGCACTGGACTTTGTTTTTCGTCACTCAAAGATCTGTGTATCGCTGAAATGGTAATGGACAGGCGTTATCTATTACCATCAGGAGAGCGTCTCGTTCGTCTCATTACTTTATACATTAAAAAAAAAACAGGCCGGAAGAGCGAACAATGAGCTTGAGCTGTCAGTGATGTAAATCATTATAAGGAAAGCATGACTTAAGGATAAGGTAATTTCCTGTACTCTGCTGGCTAGTTCGAAACTTCGCTGGATATCTAGTTTACATCATGTGGATCAGATTTCGCCGTTTGTTGCTGTGTCCACCACCACTATTTTTAGTAGGTATAGCCGGGGTTTTAGCCAGGCGCATGTTGTGGGATACCACAGTTGAAGGCTTATAAAGTATATGGGTATTTGTACAGACATGGAGGGCACGGAGTGGAGTGTGTCGGTGCGCGAAGGCTCGCCCGCGGCCACGAACGCGCCGCTCGCACTGTCGGCGCCGCCCACGCGGCCTGCGCTTGCCGCCAGCGAAGCGCCCTCTTCAGATGCGCAGCCCTCTACCAGCACTCAGGTAACTACCCTCACCACCACCAGATTGAGACAGACGCGTCGCTGCGAATTAGTCAACATAGCTTAAAGTTTGCTTGACTGTTATTTTGTTTGAATCATTAAATATCCCATTCCTAATCACTGCTAAATTTAAATTTGTCTTGGTGTATTAAGACGTTTGAAATTCGATGAGGTGGGGTATGTAAGATGGCGGTGTTGGTTGGAAACCTAAAGCCGATGTTCATGCTCAGTTATGTGGCTTGAGTTAACAATGTTCACGCATTTTAATCATCTGTCAGTTTTGATCTTGCTCGAAGGGCCACAAACAGACTACATCATGGAAACACCACTACAGCTAGAAATTGTTGCGTCGTAGTATTTACTTCGTTTAACGATTTTTAAACACTTGTTATAAAGATTAAAAATCAGCTGACATGTAGCAAAAATGCTTGAACAGATATATGATTATGTTGACAAGATATTAAGCAAAATGACTTTATTAAACAGGCAGACTGCTTTTCGCTATCATGCTTAACTCCATCTCATCCACTGGAGCTACTATGCCAGCGGCCCAGAGCCTCGCTCCGGTACTTCAAGGAGCTGGGTTGGCTCGGGTAGACGCTGGTAGGGGGAAATGCACAATACACCCCAAGCGGGACGTCAGTGCAGGACTCATCGCCCCCATTCCGAATAAGAATAAGAAGACTTTATTAAAATTATGTGACAATATGAATTTGTCTTTACTTTTTCTGAACACTTTATTCAACACAAATACAAAGGCATACTCGTACATCCACAGATGCAAGTAGTGACACATACGGACGAAGCAATAGCTGTTAACGAGTCGATAATATCTCTTCTGCTGAAACTGCATTCCCAGCTCTCAGGGCGACTCGACGCATTCTCACTCGATGAGCCACCGCCTTCCCCTGAACAAGGTACCTTTATTGCTAAGTATAAGCTTGTGTACAAAGTAGGAAGAGTGTATTTGTAGCTACTCGTCATTATGAACAAATTTTTCTTTTAGGTCACTCAGTGCACGCTTTTTATGGCATGAATCCATTAAGCGATCAGCGTATACAAAGCTTCGCTTGTTTAATGACAGGGTTTTGTTCTCTAGGTGACGGTCCATACTATATCGGCAAGGTTCTCCGCAAACTAGCAGCGTTAGACCCGCGCTGTGTTGAAGCCATCGCCCATGTTCGCCGCACGCTGTGGCCACACCAACGCGAGCGGCAAGCGGAACAGAAGGCCAGGTTAGTGAGATACAGGTCATTCCAGTTGGATTGCACTTTCACTAATACCATTAAAAGGGAAACATGATTTAGTCCTTCGGATCTTTTTTTACTAAAGATTGTAAAAATTGTTTAATCAATAAAATACCAGCATGAGCAGCTGGAAAACTAAAGTACCTAGTCAAGAATGCTGTAGATAAACGTTGATATATTTGAGAGTCCTTGGTCCTTCGAGCCCATTTTCATATAGCTTCTCAGTTGACAATGTCGGCAACTTAGACAAGACTGTGCAAGACGAGGAAGACGTTATTTGATGTCAGAAACCAATGTGTGTGATAGTTTGGATGGATAGATGGATGTTTGTTACTCTTTCACGCAAAAACTACTGAACAGATTTGGATGAAATTTGATATGGAGGTAGCTGAGACCCTGGATTAACACATAGGCTACTTTTTATCCCGAAAACATATAGCGGGTAACACTGCGGGGCGCAACTAGTAGGTAGATAAAGTTGACAATGTGGTCGTACTGTATAGGGAACGTCGCGAGAAGGAAGAGCGTTCACGTCGCGCGCGCGATCGCCAGCAGCAGCTAATGCGCGAATTCCAGCGCAAGCAGCAGCAGTTTCTGGCGGCGATGGCGAGCGGCGAAGGCGGCGAGCCGGCCATGGAGTGGGACGAGGAGGCGCCTCTCGAGCGCGACTACGACTGCGTCATATGCAACACGCGTACACCTACTACGCCACACGATCCCGTGAGTTAATGTTTTATTATATCTATTCTAGATTATGCCCGTGTCAAGTATTTTTATAAAAGCTACAGTCAAAAATGTGAAGCGGTTCCTAGAAGTGAGTCTTATTTTTTTAAATTGTGTTTTATTTTAAAAAAATCTTGTATTTGACCGTGATTTCGCCTGATGTTACGTAAAGACGAGTACGATATGAAGTACGCTTGTCTTGAAGAAACCGATTCACTTGCGAGTTGAAGGCACCCAGATTGGTATCAGTGAACCCCCACTCACAAAGAGGGCACCAAATTCCAATGGTTAGTGGTTCACACGATGAAGGTGGATCTGGAACCGTTTAGTTTAAACATTTAATTTTGTATTTTTTTCCGTCTCCTTCCAGTTTTTAATTTAACAACAGCAGTTGTAAACACACTTTGCCTAGAATGGAACTGGCCCCCAATTGATGCCGTCAAAATACACTTTTAGGTTGGCGACAGATTTTCAACTCGAGGGTGGTAGCTAGCCAGCCAAGTATCTTACGATCATGTATTGTGCAGTTGTAAAACCAGTGTTTGTTATACAGGTGGGATTGGTAGTGCTGCTGCAGTCGACGTCAGTGCTGGGGCACCGGCGGCGACGCGGCGCTCCCGCGCGACTCGCGCTCTCGGAGGCCGAACGTGCCGACCGCGAAGCAGCCGCGGCCGCGCACCACTACCGCGTGCACGATGAACTTCAGGTACCTAGAACGAATCAGCCCTGTTTTTTAAATTGTTGTCAGACTTTACACATCTCCGAGAACTTTTCTTTTAAGAACTCTTAGGCTTTTATTTATGCCCTTAGATGTTTGTACTTCACCATTTGAAGTTATCAGCAATACACACATATGACTTAGAAAAGAGAGAGGTGCATGCTGTGGTATTCGAACCCAGGATCTCCAGATTGGAAGCCAGACGTTCTTCCAACTAGACTGCCGAAAAGACCTGCGTTACAAATTGATAATATCAAAAAGTTCAACAATATGCATATGCCCTTCTAGTTGCGACCATAGCATGCGTAAAAAATGTTTGTTATGTAACTACTTAAAAAAAACCATTTATTTATTGTATTTTATTATCATACATGGAAAACATACTTATAACAAATACTTTATGTCCTAAACGCCTGGCTCAGTCCGACCCCTAGCTAATTATGTAGATATATTGTACCCATAATGATAATTATTTAAACGCTAAACCAACATTGCACACATGGTCTGAGTTGCAATCCCGCTCTGATCCAACATTTCTCTACTCTAGTTTTCTAATGATTGTAATTTGTTTTGTGTGTTTGAATAAATAAAAAAAAAAAAAACAGCAGCTATTTGAGAAAACAAAGAAGAGATAAGTGATCTTAAAATGCTTTACACTTATGCTATATAGACAAAGTTTATGTGCCCCGAGCCCACCGGCGCGAGGACAGATGTATTATAAAACAATATGGGTGTTCTGTATGTATTATAAGTATGCATTTACAAAAAAAAAAGTACACACAAGCTCTGTTTAGTTTGGGGCCAGATAGCGCTGTGTGTAATGTCCTACGATATTTATTTTTATTTAATTTAATATACTATGAATATAATTTGATATTATCGTCATTTGTTTTTTGTCTTATTTTTCAAATTTTCACATTAAATATTCAAAAAAACATATATAACATAAAAAAACATAAAAATTAGGGTGCTGCCGGCAGCGGGGCAGGGCTCAAGCTGCCGGTGGTTAGGGCTACACAGTGAGGAACCTCCTCACAATGCGCGCCGTGTTAAGGAGCACTGCCTTTTGAAGCTGACCCTTGACCCAACCGTCTAGCGAGAGTCTCTTAAGATGCTGGTCGAAACTCTTCGCTATAAGACGGTTTACCGTGACGACTATTGTTTGATTATTATTATTTGTGTCGCAGGCATGGTTCGCGCGCGACGCTGCTCTGGCGGCGGTGTCGGTAGGGTGGGAGGGCGGCGTGCACGCGGCGTCGTGCGGGCACCACCTGCACCTGCGCTGCCTGCACGCGTACCTGCGCACGCTGCACGCAGGCGCGCGCGCTGCCGCCGGCGTCGAGCGCGGCGAGTACCTGTGCCCCGTGTGCCGGCAGCTCGCCAACGCGGCGCTGCCGCTCGCGCCGCGCCCGCCCCGCGCGCCCGCGCCTCCGCCCGCGCTGCGCGACCTGCTCGCCGTGCCGCACCCGGCGCCGGTCAGTACAGTGTGCCTACTATACTACCATTATTTGTAGCGATGATAGCTCAGTGGTTAGCGCGGTAGGTTCGCATGCCGAAGGGCGTGGGTTCAACCCCGAACAATGAGCTTGAGCTGCCGGTGAAGGAAAACATCGTGAGGAAACCATAGCACGGTGGTAGGGTACTTTCTAATACTGGGCTGGCTAGCTACCACCTTCAAGTTTGAAATCTGTCGCCAAGCACCCAACGGTGTGTTCCGGCAGCCGCACTTGAGAGTCAGTTCCATTCCAGACTAGGTGTGTTTACCATCTTCGACCACACCGTCACTTAACATCAGGTGAGCTGTGGTCAAACACCTAGCCTGTCAACCATAACAAAAAAACTCAACAAAAGCAGTTTTTTTGAAAGTTGTTGCAGATGTGGTGAAATATGACTTTTCGTTGTGCTTCCTAAACTCCATTGGAGCTGGCGTTAATAATGTCCTCCAATATAAAAAAATAACAAAAAAAAATAGTATTAAGACTTTCTATCTATACAGCCCAAGAGCTGAAAGGCACACCCTTCAGCTGAAGGATTCGATTCCCACCCAGGATAAACATTTTGTGGTATGAAAATGTTTGTTCTGTGTCTGGGTGTACTGTATGTGTTATAAGTGTGTATTTACAAAAAAAAAATATTTATGTATTCTATCAGTTATCTATAGCTATGGAGAGGGCTATGCTCGGAGTTTCCCTGCGCGATTGAATCAGAAATGAGGAGATCCGTAGACGAACTAAAGTAACCGACATAGCCCAGAGAATCAGCAAGTTGAAGTGGCAATGGGCAGGGCACATAGCACGCAGAACTGATGGCCGATGGGCCTGCAAAGTTCTGGAGTGGAGGCGACGAACCGGCAAGCGCAGCGTAGGACGTCCACCCACAAGGTGGACAGACGACCTAGTAAAGACCGTAGGAACGCGCTGGATGCGAGCCGCTTCCAACCGGTCTTTGTGGAGGTCGATGGGGGAGGCCTATGTCCAGCAGTGGACGTCCTACGGCTGAAATGATGATCAGTTATCTGACTTCGATAGCACAAGCTTTGCTTAGTTTGGGGCCAGATGGCGCTGTGTGTATAGTCCTACGATATTTATTTATTATATCGTTATTAGGCACCGAGTAAACTGTCGGAAGCGATGGGTAAATGCATGGAGGACATGACCGCGACCGCGGGCGGCAAGTTGAAGCAGCGGTACGGGTCGTCGCCGGCCGCCATCTTCACGTTCGTGGCGTCGCTGGTGCGCACCAACCTCGAGTGCGAGCTGGTGCAGCGAGGGGGGACCCTGCTCACGTCGCACTCCCCCCGGTACAAGCCCCGGAACGAGTGCATAGGTCAGTCTCTCACGTTCAATAACCTCCGACCCAAAAATAGGGGTGTCACAAGTTTTATTTTAGTTCATTAATATTAGGGAAATTAACTTCTAGTTACATACTTTTAGTTATCTAAATAAATGTATAAGGCCAATTAAAACTTTTCCACAGTTAAAGTTTTGCAAGAAATACATATATGTATTTTGTTTACGCAAAGGTTTTAAACCTACCTTTACCTACCTAAGTTTACCTTTTTTTTAACCGACTCAAACAAGGAGGAGGTTTTCAATTCGACTTCTTTTTTTTGTATGTATGTTACGTGATCATTCCGCCAATTATGAATGATTCTTTTTTTGTTTGGTAGACCATACTTCAGAGGTGATCCCATATAAATTTTATCGAAAACGATCGAGCGGTTTTTTGAAAATCGACAAACATCTAAAAATTGTATACATCGATGATATCGTTTACTCCGAAACCTCGCTGTTTCATTGGAGCAGTGCGTTTAGTTTTAGGGTCATGAAGTCGGTTGTTTTAAATTGTAAATTTATTTTATAATTTGAAGTTTCAAAACGCGTTTATTTGGCTGGTTCCAGTCCCCCTGATGGTAGTGGCGGGTGCGCACACGCGCGTCCTGTGCAACGCGTCCGAGAACCTCGGGTCGCTGGCGCTGGAGACGTGGGACCTGCTGCAGCCGCCGAGTCCGGCGTGCGAGGACCCGCAGCTGGTGCCGACGGCGTCGACGCCGCCCGCGCTGCGCCCGCCCGCCGACAAGCCCGTGCCGCTCTTACTGCGGGACCCGCTCGCGCTGCTCATGCATTTCTTGCTGCTCGCGCCGCCAAACCCGCCCTACTTAGACATGCGTAAGTAACACCATCAAATGATTTATTAATAACAACAAAGTTACAGCTGATTTTTGTTCTACTTATTTGATTGATTGATTGATTAACTATTTATTGCACACTCTAAATAATACAATACAGTTGAAAGTTGAATTTAATTACTAGGTGTAACAACTGGCGACCTTATCGCTAAAAGTGATCTCTTCAAGGTAACCTTAGGACGGCCAGGAACAGAGGAAGAAAAAGACGGGGTTGTGTCAATAACGTGATTGTGACAACAGAACTTAATTAATTAAACAATTTAATTTGCCCCATCGGGCAGGCTAAAGCTGTAAAGCCATTCTGTCACGTCTTCGGTTTTTACAATTCATGACATGAAGTAAACAAATCTTATGTCATAAAAGCGATATCAGAGTCCAAATAACTTTTAAAGTAAAATAATCCAGATATTTGTATCAATAAACCGAAAAACAACTCGACGTATGTGTATTGAAAATATTATTATGACCGCCGTTGACTTGACATTGACAACTTTTGTTTTGGTTTGCCATTGCTTCTTTAGTCTATGAAAGTTGTTCTCTGTATTGAGAACCTATAGCTTAAATTTATTTATAGTATAAAAAAATGTGTTAAGTTGACAAAAGTCAAAAGAGCCCTGTGTCTGTGGAACAGAAAAAAAAGAAAAAAATAATTGAAACATTGTTTCGTTGTTCGACAGAGGATTTCACGACTATAGTGAAGTCTTTGTACGCGCTGACGTACTACCAGATCGTGTGCCAGTTCTGTGCGAACGCAAGCGCGGAAGGACGCGCTGCGCTGGCGCGACCGGCGCGCGCCGGCGAGCCCGCCGGGCTGCGCGCCGCGGCGCACGTGCTGCTATCCGCGCTCGCCGGCTCCGACCTGTTCACCGAGGACGGCCCGCCGGCGGGGACTTCCACCGAACCGCAGCCCGATATTGTGCTAATGGAGAAGGAGGTATACATTCTACCACGCGGTGAGCCGAGAGCTCTACTTAAGGTGGTTCGATTTCCATATAAAGAAATGTTTGCCATTTATGGACAAATGGAGCATAATTTTACAGTGAAATCACAGCTACTGGCATTTATTTTGGTCCTTATTTGCGGTAAATCACAGTTGCTTGAATAAAACAGTAGATTGTGATTGTTGTTGAGTGGAAGATACGCCGCCTCGAATACGTATCGCTTTCGCATTCGTGTTCTTTTCTTAAATGTCGTGCATAACAATTTTTGCTTTTCACAAAAATGTTTACCTATAATTGTTTTTTTTTTTTTATGTGACAAATAATGAGACGAACGAGACGCTATCCTGATGGTAAGAGATAACGCCTGTCCATGACCATTACAGCGATACACAGAATTTTGAGTAACAAAACAAAGTCCAGGGCATCGCTGCTTTGGTGCTCATTACTTTGAGACTTTCGATGGTTAGTCTCCACAGCCCAGTAATTTCGCTAGCTGCAGTACCCTTCAAACCGGAACACAGTAATGTTTACACACTACTGCTTGGCGGCAGAATATCTGATACTGCGGTGGTACCTACCTAGACGACCTCCTGCTAAGGAAATCTACCACCAAGTAAATTTCATTGTGTAACGGCCAGTTTGTTAAATAAACCATGTTTAAGAATGCTATTTGAAAGCAATTTTTTGAACACACGTAAAGTTAAATACGATATTACAAAGACTTTGATAGCAAAAAATATCTAAAAAGAAAAGGTTGACAATGAAAATTTTGTAAAACTTTTATGAGGCTTACACATATTTATTGTAAATTAATTAATTAATTTATTATTTTGTTTAAATTTTGAAATTTTATTTATAGTATTTATTATAATTCTTACATCTGTCCCCGCGCCGCGCGCCGGTGCGGGCTCGGGGCATTTAAATTTAGTTTATTTATTTATTACGGTTCTTTATTTTTTGTAGTTAAGGTAACATAAGTGAAAACTTTTTAGGCTTTTGTATGTTCACTTGTTTCCTATTTATTTTTTAAAATTAGCAGCTGTTTGTTTTCCATGTAAAATAAAATCGGACCCCGGTATTACGCGACTGAATCTATTGCATTGCGAGGTGTCGCAATGAGTTAAAGTTGTAACGGTCGTTCCAGCTGCAAACACTTCTGCTGCCATTTCTGCGTGTGGCGGCACTGCTCCGGCACCACCTGTACGGCAGCGAGTTGCCCGACATACAGACACCGCGGCAAGAGTTCGTGCGGCTCGCGTACTACCTGGAGCTGGTCACCGAGGTAACACCCCGCACCTATAACGAATGAAACATTTACAATTTGTGTTTCTTATTTTTTTTTTAATGTAAAAGTAATGAGACGATCGAGGCGCTCTCCTGATGTTAAGAGATATCGCCTGTCCATGACCATTGCAGCGATACACAGAACTTTGAGTAACAAAACAACGTCCAGGGCATCGCTGCTTTGGCGCTCATTACTACTTATTTTAAAAAAATTTATTATTAATTTCTAGATTCTAAGAATGGGTATGCCATTATTGGCTTTTTTTCATTTATTGACTCATGCTATATTTAAAGCTTTACTATTTATATGCGCAGGAGCAATTATTCATTTAATAAATTATATGCAAGATATTCGATTTATAGGGGGCATTAGTTTATATATTCCAATAACTTGTTTATGTATAAATATTTCAAATATGGCGTTATGTGGGGTTCTCTTTTTAGCTGGATTTTATTCAAAAGATTTAATTTTAGAAGTATTATGTTTTAGAAATTTTAATTTTCTCAGGTGAGGTTTTTTTTATGGTTGACAGTCTAGGTGTTTGATCACAGCTCACCTGATGTTAAGTGACGGTGTGGTCGAAGATGGTAAGGCACACCTAGCCTGGAAGGGAACTGGCTCTCAAGTGAGGCTGCCGGAACACACTGTTAGATGCTTGGCGGCAGATTTTCAACTTGAATTAAATAAATAAAAAAATTTAAAAAAACCGGACAAGTGCAAGTCAAACTCGCGAACGAAGAGTTCCGTACCATTATCTATAAACACGGCAAAAAAATCACGTTTGTTGCCAGCCCAGCCTTAAATATTTGTTTTATTCTGTTTTTTTAGTATTTGTTGTTATAGCGGCAACAGGAATACATCATCTGTGAAAGTTTCAACTGTCAAGCTATCACGGTTCATGAGATACAGCCTGGTGACAGACGGAGTCTTAGTAATAAGGTCCCGTTTTACCATCCATCCAAACTTTCACATTGATAATATTAGTGGGATATCGTGGGCTTTCTAGATTTGCAATATATAGGATGTAATGTAACATGAATTTCAATAGCTCCAGAATACCATAAGATGAGTTTCCGCAATCTAGTTCTTGTTTTCTTTAGCCCACTGTCCCACTGCTGGGCAAAGGCCTCTCTTCCTCCCTTCCACGCCTCTCTGTTTTGTGCTATTGAGGTCCACTCCTTGTTGTGGGCATCGAGCTCATCTTTCAATTCTTGATTAATTTAGTTAAAGCTGGGGCTTATGTTATCCGTTAGTGATGCATGTGTGATGAGCGTGTGGCGTCTCGTGCAGGGCATGGAGTGGAGCTCGTGGTCGGCGGGGCGCGCGCTGCACGAAGGCGCGGCCCACGCGGCGCGGACGTGGGCACGCGCGCTCGGGCAGGCGGCGGCGCGCGCGCAGCTCGCCGTGCGGCGGCTGCTGGGCGCGCTGCACGTGGAGTGGCAGGGCCCGGCGCTGCTGGCGCTGCCGCGGGACTACGACCGCCTGTTCACGTACTACCACGAGCGCGTGTGCCTGCAGTGCGGCGCCGTGCCCAAGGAGGCCTCCGTCTGTCTGCTCTGCGGGACGCTCGTCTGCCTCAAGCAGCCCTGCTGCCGCCAGCACCACCGCGCCGAGGCTGTGCAGGTACTCGTACCGCTTCCTCCCACCGACACTTAATACAAATAAATAAATATCGCAGGACATTACACACAGCGCCATCTGACCCCAAACTAAGCAAAGCTTGTACTATAGAAGTCAGATAACTGATAGAATACTTAAATATTTTTTTTTGTAAATACATACAGACACAGAACAAACATTGTTTATGCCACAAAGTTTGCCCTGAGTGGGAATTGAACCCACGCCCTTCAGCTCTTGAAGCAGACATTCTATTAATGAACCAACAGGGCTGTCATTATAAGCATGTACCTATTTACAAAAAGAAAGTATTTAAGTATTCTATCAGTTATCTGACTTCTATGGTACCTACTTATAATAAATACAGAACACCCAGACACAGGACAATCATTTGTCTATACCACAAAATGTCTATCTTGGTTGGGAATCGAACTGAGATATTTATTTATTTGAATTTAAAAATGTATTGTCTTCCCTTAAAAAAACACGACTTAGAAAGAAAAGAAAGAAAAACATTTATTTTTTTCCCAACAATACACCAGACACAACAACAGATAACTACAAACAAAACACACAAATAAAAAGATACATGTTAACAAAAAGACAACAAATTTCACAAGATAATAAGCGGGTTATCGCTGCAGTGGCTGGTGCATCAACTAGGAGAAAAAAAGGTCAGTGCTCAGCAATTGTGCTGGGGATTGCTCCACAGCGCTGATTTTCAGCACTGACCAATTCATAAAAAAAAAAGCTTGTTCTTTGACCTCGTTCCACGGTCCTGTTTAAAAGTGTATGTGTTGTGTCAGCACGCGATGGAGTGCGGTGGCGGGACGGGCATCTTCCTGGTGGTGACATCCACGTACATCATAGTGATCCGCGGCCGCCGCGCCTGCCTCTGGGGCAGCCTCTACCTCGACGACTACGACGAGGAAGACCGGGATCTCAAGTCAGTGTCTACTCTGTATTCTGCCTTGTTCTTATTTTATTTGTTTTGTTTTTAAGCGAGATTAGCTGCGTCCTGCAGTTTTACCCACGTGGTGATGGATGGTGATGAGAAAAAGTATCCTATATCTTAATCCAGGGCTTAATGGGCCGCCTTACACGTTCAATCATGATCACGATCCGCGATCCGCGATCCGCGATCATGATTTCAAAATTTTTAGATATTATGCGATCCGGAGCATCAGTCCGTCAATCCGCTTCGTACACGATCAGTCTGGATCGCGATCATTGATCGCGGATCGCGGATCGCGGATCGCGCGGAACGTGTACGGGCTGCCAAAGTGCCTACATGCAAACTTTCACGCAGATCCGATGAGTAGTTTACGCGTGAAAGCGTAACAAACAAACAAACTCATATTCGCATTTATAATATTAGTGAGGATTACCACCGCAGTACCAAATATTCTGCTGCCAAGCAGTAGTGTGTAAACTGTTATTCAGTTTGAAGGGAAATTAAATTACAGGGCTATCGAATGTCTCTAAAGTAATCAGTACCCTTCAAATCGGAACACAGTAACGTTTACACACTACTGCTTGGTGGCAGAATATCTGGTACTGCGGTGGTACCTATCTAGACGACCTCCTGCTAAGGAAATCTGCCGAAATTACTGAATAACTTGAGATCCAGAAAAAAAATTACCCTCCTTTTTTTGGGCGGTCATGTAGAATTCTGCCAAAATTGTGTAACGTCGGTATTCTGTGCAGGCGCGGGAAGCCGCTTTACCTGTCGACGGACCGACTGGAACTGCTGCAGGACCAGTGGCTGGCGCACCGGTTCGACCACACGAAGCGCACCTGGGTCTGGCACCGCGACTCGCTCTGACCTTCCCCGCGACCAGATCTCTTCATACTGTTCGTTTTTACCATCGCACTTTTGTTGATTCTGCATATAACGAAATCTACAGTATTTTCAAGTGTTTTGTGATAAATAGAGTCAAATACGTCTTAGACGACCCATTGACGCGTAATCGAAACGCAACTTCAATTTATTTTTGTCCGTTAATTTTGTGGAAATTGAGGTTCGCCTTCGAACTGCGCTTCGAATATGCATCAGTGGGGATGGAACTTTAGCAGTCAACGTCATTCTAAATACGATAAGGTCCAAATCCATAGCTATTATCCTATAAAGCATATTATAAACTTTCTATTTGTTATGCAAATTTTAAGTCTCAGGTCGTGCTCTATGAGTAGTGACTATTAGAAGCTTTGAAGGACTATTTTTGCGTGTAATTCGGCACTTGATAATTGAAACGTTTTTTTTTAACAAAGATGGCACACAGCTTTATACATTTTACGGTAGTGACTATATTAGAAGCTTTGAAGGACTTTTTTGAAACTATGCGTGTAATTCGTCACTTGATAAATGAAACGTTTTTCTTTTTAACATAAAGATGGCACATAGCGTTATACATTTTACTGTAGTGACTATATTAGAAGCTTTGAAAGAGTTTTAGTTTACCTACTAAAACCATGCGTGTAATTCGGCACTTGATAAATGTTTTTTTTTCTAACATATAGATGACTTATAGCACTATACATTTTTCGCATCTCTCTATACCATCAGAAGTGATGCCACACGAGTGTTAGCAATGAGCTGTCTTGTAAATTATTTTTCTGTATTATTGTGTGGTTTAACCTTTTTCGTTGCCTGACCTTCTTGATCCTGATTTCTCTGTCTCGTTTTTACTGGTGCCGGTTAACATACAAGTACCATTCTTTGGACAATGTACTTTGAAACAATTTATATTTCAATTCACAGTACAAATATTTCCAAAAGTTTTGTTCGATATCACCTTCTCTTCATCTAAAATTGATTAGTGTGTACTTGTAGTTTGAAAAAAAAATCGTTAAGTGTGTACATATGTACATGAAATTGAAAATCAATTTAGAATGGGCTACCTAGTGCGAATATATACCTAATACTGAAATTCTAAATATTTGATTAAAAAAATCGCGTATCTATGCCGCCATACAGCTTCTATGTAATCGTAGTTTAACTTAACTTCTACATTAGTACATTCTGTCTTTCAATTAGATGTAAAATCAATTTGAGATGTTTCGACATACTTCAAATACCATTATAGTGGTTCCTTTCCACTATGCAACAATTGGAAAACTATGCATTGCTTAGATTAGTTATGATGCTGCCATTTCCAATCGTTATCAACTCTACAATTAGCTCGATAACGTTTTCTCTTCTAAACTTAGTGCTGAAATTGACGTATACATTCATAAAGGATATAGAGTACACAAGCTATTCGTGGCCCACCTCAGATGAATTATGTAAATGTTTAGGGCCGTTCAAGTATTACACTTTTACAGAATTTGTATCATCCCCCCCTTTTTATAATGTGTTTACGTCATTTTTGGTACACAAAAAAAAAACAATATTGTAAACGAAATCATTATTCAGAGCTGCAGCCGCCGTGTTATTAAAAAACTAGCGGACGCCTCGCGGTTTCACCCGCGTAGTTCCCGTTCCCGTGGGAATACAGGGATAAAAAGTGTAAGTCACCCGGGGATAGTGTAGCTTCCCAACGGTGAAAGAAATTTTGAAATCGGTCCAGTAGTTTCGGAGCCAATTCCATACAAAGAATCAAATCTTTCCTCTTTACAATAGATAGACAAGCAAAGAATCCTTCAAACCTTTATGATGCTTACGTAATATTGAAACGGCCCGTTTTCACCTCGGTTTCTCCGCTACCAGGAGAGTTAGAGAGATATAATGTAACTTTATGTAAAGCATGATTATTGATAATGTGATAGTGCCCATCCAATATAATCACCTTAAAATATACCTTATTCTGTCGAGTGCCTTTAGGTAGGGCGTAGCGCTAATATTGGCGACATAACGCGTAGTGTCTAGTAGTATCTCTGTAAATCTGATGTAATTAGTAATTTGAAATCTTGCCTTCGAAAGCCTCTTATTAGTTACAGGTTTGTACCCGGACGTTCGGTAGATGTTTGCCAGGGCTGTGAATGTGTAAAATCGAATTCACTTGACGCTGTAACGACGACGGAAAGAAATTAGATTTTAAAATATTTATTTATTTTTTTTTTCATATTTTTTACAAGTAAATAGGTTAGCTATACCGATAACCGTTTTATAGTAGTATTATTGTAGGGATGGCTTTCCATACTATATGAAATGCTTTCGAGCCCAACACGGGCTTGTCATGGTAGATTGTAATTAAAATTAACAGTTAAGTACTTATAATAATCATTAAAGTGTCACTGAAAGCAATAAAATTTATCAATCAAGTTAATGACTGTCAGTTTTTTACTGACACTTTTTCTGTTTTTTTTTTTTGTTTATTGGGTTCTCCAATAATTTTGACGGAAAGTTTTTCAGTTTCAAATTAAAATAACAGTATTCCAACTGACTCCATAGATGGCGAAACAACCGCTATTATCTAGCTTTTTGGTTAGATTACTCGCACACGTAATCAACTTTCCATGTCATTTTTAATAGAAATGACATGGTGCGCCAACATTTAATTATTACAGCAAATAATTAAAATATATATTTTTTTGTGAAAATACATTTATGCTCTGTATTAGTGCGTAATGACGTCATCTAGTTAAGTTGACAGACAGCTCGTGTGAAATGTTTTCTCATTGGTGTTTTGTTACATTTATGTGAACAATTTAAACTGTATTTACTTTGGCTTCTAACGAGCAGAGCTACGTGGAATTATATAGCTATACCATGTTATATGAATGCTCAGAGCTTTTATTTCGACGCTGATTGAATGTGACCATTAGGTGCAGTTTTGACAAGGGGCTACCCAAAACCAAACAGCGTAAACACAGGACGTGTCTATACGCCAATTCCTAAAATACGTGTTGTAAATGAGGGTAAAGGGGTTCAAAATCATTTACATATTAATAAAACTACCTTGATTAATAAAATTAAAAACACGAATGCCCACTAATATGTATATATATATATATTTTAATTTATTGCCATTGTAACTCGGGATGATAAAAGAATTCTAACGATACGCCATACGACAGTCCTGTTGGTTCATTGGTAGTATGTCTGCTCCAAGAGCTGAAGGGTGTGGGTTCGATTCCCACCCAGGACAAGTATTTTGTGTTATAAACAAATGTTTATTCTGTGTCTGGGTGTACTGTATGTATTTACAAAAAAAAAGTATTTAAGTATTCTATCAGTTATCTGTCTTCCATAGTACAAGCTTTGCTTAGTTTGGGGTCAGATTGAGCTGTTTTTAATGTCCTATGATGATATTTTTATACGTTCAAATCTGTTTAGCCATTTAAAAGTTATGGCGGAATAAATAAACTGACATACATACAGACATGAAAACGTCACACTTCTTTATTGGGCTGTCGTGTAATTAACCGTTTTTTTTAATTGTTTAATGTTTGGTATTGGCGTTTTTGGCACAGACCTGCTCTTGTCTATAAGTAATTTGTTTGAATGTCAATAATTTTGTCAAATCGACGCGGAATCTATTCGATTCATTATTTTTTTTTTTTTATTATTATAAATAATTTCGAAATTGTGATTTAAGTAACGCCTCTCAGGAAGGCAATTAATATAATGGTGCATAGAAACTAGTGATCTGTTTTTTTTTCTATTTCTTTGTGTGCAATTAATTAAATTGTATTCTTTTTTTAAGTTGTCAGAAGTACATGTTTATTTCGGAGTTTCATGAAATTAGTGTATGTAGTTATAGAAATTTGTAGTGATCGTAATTTTTAAGATAGATTGGCTTTTTTTTTTTGAAACAACGAATATAAATTTTAATTTCGTTTGGCATTATTTAACTAACTCTTTAGTGACTGAAATTATCTTTTTTTTTTAGTTGAAGAAATTGTGATTTCCTTTCTAAGGTTTTGAAAATGTTATACTTACTGTAAGAGCCTTACTTTTTAACGTTGTTTAAAGTTAATCAATCTGTCAACATAACATGTGCATAGATTAAATTTAACCAACGTTTATAGTTAAGAACATGACTCATTTATTAAGACGGATCACTTGGAACTGGCAAAATGTAAACAATTTTTTTACATACAATTGCTCAGGCAAAGTGTTGACAGCTAAAAGTGACAGGCTTGATTTAATTATTCTGATCGGTTCCTCTTCCTACTTTCTTCTTCTTAATTAATGCTTATTGTGTACAGGGTTATAAGTTTAGGGTGTACTATGTCGGAAGGAGAGCATTGACCGCTGAACAAATGTATCGAGCTACGGATTTTGTTCGTAGCGATTTCGGAGTTATGCTCATAGTAAAGATTATTCATATGGTGAATACAATAACCCCCTTTCGGTTTATTAAAGCGTATAACCCTGTAATTAACCTTTAAACTTTTTCTTCGTTTAATTTATATTTTGAAGTTCACGAAGTTTTTTATTTTGTAGCACTATTTTAGTTGTATGGTGTTTATTATAGATACCTATTATGTTCTTTGAAAGTACACTGTCACGCTGACCGTCGCTGCTCCGACTGCGACGTATTGTTAACACATGTATGTATATTATTCTTGTATATATTTTATCATTAAAGTTGTTGATATTTCAAACAGAGTTTAATTGTCGTATTCATTCCACTTTTACTTATAACTACCCATAAAATGTAACTTTAAGTCAAGTACTATAGCCACAAAATGCCGCCATCGAGATACAGCACAGTGCAGTTAAGTAGGGTTACCAGTACTACTATATTTTAGTCAATTGTACTATCTCTATATAATATATGTTTACGCCTTTTCTATCCTTCTCTGTTACACAAGCGGGAGGAATGATGCATCGAAGTGAGACACTGCTTAAGCTGGCCATTGACGTTTCTCGCGCAAGTGGCCAATGGGCAGCACTCAGCGACCTTAACCGCCGCAGACGCTCGCCTGCGGCGGGAACATTCCTTCGCTGTCATTCTCTCGCATCGCGCCTGTACATACCTATGTTCACATTTGATTTAACCGACATTTTGTACGCCTTTCTTCCCTTCCTCAATCCCGCTATTTCCCTCTTCCTCTTCCCGCTGCGCCGTAACTAGTGTGTGCGTTATAAAGGAACGCAGTGCATTGCCACTCACCAGCTCCGTGCCAGAAGCCAGTCGGCAAGCAAGGTTAGTGCTCACTCTCTTGTTTCCTTGGTATGTACCGCAAACCGCATCGCATCCGCACAACCAATATAAAAGAAAGTCGCTTCCCGCCGTCTGTAGGTAGGCTACGCTTAAATCTTTTCAACTACGTAACGGATTTTAATAATTAAATTTTGATCAAAATCAAATAAAACAGCTAAGCTAGATTTAGCGATGATAGCTTAGTGGTTAGCGCGGTCGGTTCACGTGGGTTCAACCCCCAACAATGAGCATAAGTTGCTGGTGAAGTAAACCATAGCTTGGTGGTAGGTCTAGTACTCTACTGGCTAGCTACCACCCTCAAGATAAAAATCTGCCGCCGAACATCTAACGGTGTGTACCGGCAGGTGTTCACTTGAGAGCCAGTTCCATTTCAAGCTAGGTGCGCTTTACCATCTTCGACCACATCTTCAGTTAACATCAGGTGAGCTGTAGTCGAACACCTAGCCTGTCAACCGTAAAAAAAGCTAAAAAAAAGAAACAAACAGATCTAAAAATGAGACAGTTTTTTTTACATAAATCAAGTTACAGTTTTAGCTAAAACTGTAACTTGATTTATTACCGTCTTCCATAGTATGTCTACTAGTATGACGGTAATAAGTCATCATTTAAGAGGGTGTCTTTCCGCT
Source organism: Biston betularia (assembly GCA_905404145.2). Lineage (NCBI taxonomy): Eukaryota > Metazoa > Arthropoda > Insecta > Lepidoptera > Geometridae > Biston > Biston betularia. The sequence continues at coordinate 13,417,632 of FR989876.1, forward strand.
TCCAGTAAAAAAAATGCAGTTCTGTTAAAAGTTTTATTGTACATCAACTATGATTTGTTTAGAGGTAGAACAGACTACTCTTAAATTAAACCGCTAACGTGTTCACTATAATAATAAAATAGTTTATTTTTAAATCGCCTCGTTAATATCATTCAATAGGCGGAGTGAGTAACCGAAATAACGCAAAAATATACATCTATCATACGAAATATTTTCACCGAATCACCTGTCCGGGCACAGCCGCCTTTCGCTTAGCGGGGAATAAAATCTTTTATATACAACGTCAGAAATACTTAGTCATCAAGTTTATACAAAATAAATATATCTCTTTCTGAATCTACATTTATCATTATTTATGAAACCGAAGCTTCTATGCCCGAACGAGGTACATATTTAAAAAAAAAAGTATTACAAATCATCGAAAAAAAAAATTATTAAAGATTTTTATCACAGAAACAATAAATACTATCAAACAATAAGATGGCAACTAATATTATGCACCGCTTTACGAGTACTAAACGAAAGTTAATTCGACATGTGATTAAATATGCACTAAAACTAAAATTTCGTTAACTTATACATAATACAATATTTATGTCGAACACAATGTCTCGCCGGAATAGTTCATATAAGCATTGTACCGATAAATAATTAGAAGGGGCTAAAATTATATGTATATCAATATAACCGACATCAATTCAAACAAAAGTAAGCCCCAACAATTATTAAGATACCTTTTAAAACAACGTAATCATCGACAGGTGTAGGGGAGGGGTCGTTATATATATTAATCTCAACTATACAAAAAAACATACATTCGCCCGCTAAAAAAATCTCATGGCTATCATTAAAAATATTCATTTCGAGACTAAGGAAAAACCTTAATAAAAACATCAGTTTCAGTCGTGAAGTAATGAAAAATTTTGAAAGGCGGACGCTGTTTCATTTTTTATTAATTTAAATAATTTGCTGTTGTATACCGGAATGCTGTAATACATTAATGCTTTATGCAAAATTATTTATGTTCTTAGTTGTACAGCTGTAGCGTAAATCAAACCAGGGGGGGGGGGGCTGAAGGGGGAAGGATGCCCACTGAAATTTCACTCAACAATAACTGCAACATGTAATGACCTTTAATGACATTTTTGTAGCAGGTGAACGGCTTAAAACGTCTTAGAGTAAACAATCATATTTAATAGATTTAGATCGAAATGAGAACATTATATTTGTTATATCGATTGAAACTAAACCACTGTTTCGATGGACTAGATATTCCAGTCTGTGACTCTGTTAAAATAAAAAAAAATCAAGACATTGTCTAAGACAAACCTCCGTAGAAACATCTATCAGGAGACACATTAAAGTAATCAATATTTCATATATATTACAAATTCGAACAAATAATCTATATATGCCGATGAATATTCTTCAACTTATATAAAAAAAAAAAATTAAATATTTAAAAATTATAAATACTTAAGTACCTACTGTTATAAAGTTATATTCGCAAAATACACAAAATTATCAAAATAAAAATCTTTCACTAATTTTACGGGAATGTTAATAACCAATAACACATAATTTCTTTCAGTGTTCTGAAGTTAAGAATACAGTTTTCAGTACATGTTCAATTTCATGCCGGTTTCAATAATAATTTATTTATAATGATGGCTCATGCAAAACATTACATTTAAAAAGTGTGCGCACAATATATCCACTCAATACTAACTCGACTCAAATGTCAGAGCTCGGAAACGATCAGATTCCACGTTCATTGTACGGACCGCTAGACAGTGGAATGCGCTGCCTGAGTGGGTGTTCCCGGATGGATACAATCTGGGTATCTTCTAGGCAAGTGTGCTCCATTTTAAACCATCATCATTTAACATCAGGTGAGATTGCGGTCAAACGCAAGTCTATCCATAAAGAGACTAAACATTTATATGGCTGCATTTTACGTCCAGGCATTGAGTCGATGCGTTGTGCGAATGCATTTATTAAGCTGCTTCCAATGAATAAAAAAAATACATTATGACTAAGTGAAACGACATACACGCCGATTTGTAAACGACTTTTTTTAGTACTATCCACCATTGTATAACAGGTACAATTTATCAATGTTCCCATGCTTTGAAACATAGCTTTCCCAAATATTAAAGAAAAAAACTATAGATGCACACGCAACAAACTAGAAAAGCTTGAGCTGCCGGTGAAGGAAAACATCGTGAGGAAACCATAGCATGGTGGTAGGGTACTTTCTAGTACTCGGCTGGCTAGCTACCACCCTCAAGTTGAAAATCTGTCGCCAAGCACCTAACGGTGTGTTCCGGCAGCCTCACTTGAGAGCCAGTTGCATTCCAGGCTAGGTGTGCTTTACCATCTTCGACCACACCTTCACTTAACATCAGGTGAGCTGTGGTCAAACACTAAGCCTGTCAACCATTAAAAAAAAAAAAGTGTATTTTTTCACAGTCAAAGTCCAGTCTTGGTAACGTCGTGACGACTTTTTTATAAGCTTCGATGGAGTTTTAGAAGCAACACGAAAAGTCATGTTTCACAACATATCACGATCCTCTCACACGCGCTTGTAATCCGGCACTTTATCAATAAAACACTACTATTTTAATACATAAACAACCGAAAAACCACAAGTTTTGGGAAAAAAATACAATGGGGCAACAGGACATTCCGTGTACCCGCCAAAATTTCTAGAATCGTGTACTCTGTTCAGTGTTACCGCTATAAGATTAGCAACAAAATAACATTGAAAATTGTGCGTCTAATAAAATCTTTAGTTTCACTTTTATAAACTCAAGATTGTCAAAGAAAACTTAGACAAAGTTTTCTTTGTATAGTTTTTTTTTTCATAGTGGTACCTAGTACAGGACCACCTTTCGATGCTCATCAAAGACCAACTTCATTACTTAACTAAATTACCAGTTATCTGAAAAAAATACTAATTTTTGTGACAAAAAAGTCATTGAAGTTTTGGCAGCCTAAAGAGATTGCAGCCTCTGGATATAGTCTGGCTTCCAAACTGGAGGTCCTGTGTTCGGATACCACGGCATGCACCTCCGTCTTATTTGAGTTATGAGCGTTTTGCCTTCAAACGGTGGACACGTAGAAAGAGAATCTATGTTCTAAAATACTTTAAGATTTGTAAAGTCTGCCAACCCGCACTTGACCAGCGTGGTGGACCAGGGCTACCCTTCTCCCAACGAGAAGAGACCCGTACTCAGCGATGGGACAGTTTATAAAAAAAGGCCGATTAAATTAAACAATTAGTTGTGTAAGAACATGGCAACATTGATAAAAGTCACGTGCTTTCGACACGTATCGCGGCTCCAATACACTTGGCTTTTCAAAAAACTGGTAAAAATTGTACAATACAACACTTTCACGAGAAACCTGATCGTACTAAAATAACACCTTAGTATATACACTTTAATATTACACATGTATGTAGATACAATTTCTAAAAAACTTTTTTTGAACACATTTTCAATAAGATATGGGACAGTTTTTTTACATTTATTTTTTTCAGCACAAGATATAGCTTAGCAAATATTAACGTGATCGATTATACCTAAGTATTGTCCAAGCTATGTCTTGTACTAACCATTTTTAATCTAAGTGCTTAATGCCATCGATCTCCTTGTATGGCACAAATTAAATACATTAAGTAAGTTTTGCACCCTAAATAAACTTAAAAATAACGCAATGTTGAGGCAAGCGGAACCTAAATATATTACCAATAGGCCGATGTTACACGTTTCTACAAAGCATTCGTTACGTATATAAGTGCGACTTTTCAATACATTTATATATTTTTTTTCTTTAAATAATAAATTCGTACAAACTAACTCATATTTTATCAACTAAACTAAATGTATGTATATTATGCACAGTTAAAATTATTATATTAGCACGCTATTCATATATTCTTTATAATAATATACACTATACTGGTCATTCTGAGATCTGTTCGACACCAATCTGGCTCCAATACTGTAATCGTTTGATTCTAAAGTTTACTTTAAATTCCATTATTTTAAAGCAGAGTCTCCAGTGTCAGAGCGATCAACGATGAGCTGTTAATAGCTGCCGGAGGTACCAAAAATATGATTATTTGACTCAATCCTGCCAAATGTAAGTAGGTTCTTTTTCATTTTTGGCGTCGCAGTTTATGCATTAGCCAATATCAAGTAATTTTGATATTTTCACGTAATCATGAAAAATTTAAAAAGTCTGAGTCACACAGAGAAATTCACGAAAACATTTATATTACAAACAAAATAAAGGTTTATCTAACTATTATTTGACTCTGAAATAATTTTCAGCCTTCAACGGATTACCTCCAGCAGCCGTAACCATTGCCAGCGCCGACACTAAAAGCATTTCCTAAGCTTAACCTTGGCGCATCATTTCAATTTGATACAGACTCATTCGCAGCAATACATTGAATTATAAAGATAAACTGCCACATACAACTGAATATCCAAATGATAAATATCATAACACTGTCTAAATTTAAATCTTGATGTTCACACTTTTTACTCGAAATTTTGTAACGTCCATAAAAGCTTCAAACTGAGAATTAAATTACTCGCTTAGTTTCTGACTAATTGCATGTGTGAAATATCCAACAATATATTTACATTTCAATGCGTCACCCTGAAGTCGAGTCTCATGTAGCCGATACGGTGCGCGAAGGCCTAAAATCTCTACTCCACACCTACAGTATCAGAAATCTAGTTTTCTTCTAAATTAAATATTTGTCGATGTATTTTAAGACGTGATAACTGTTACTGCAACATTTGTTATTGTTTGTAAGAGTTTGTAAACTACAAAGGTTTTTAATATAAAAAAAATCGAAATAGTTCCATGCGAATGGAATCACGTTAGAGTAATAATTTAATCGATATTTTGTATTAAGTGTTATCAAGCATTTCCAATTTTTTGAAATCTTTGTTTTATATATTTTAATAAGATCCCGGAAAGAAATCTTTTGTAGGTACGTTATAGCACGCTGCCATATGCAATACGAAGCTTAAGGCAAACAAAGCATGTACGTAATGTACTTTAATATTTTGTTAGCAAATAACATGTTTTATCTAACACTTAAGGAAGTATGCGCGCCCAGTAGTACACAGTACTTATAATCTCATTAAAAAAATAATCACGCCTTCGCAAATCTTAATTATACGAGTATATCCTTAGAAAAAGAACACTAATTAATTCACGGTAGTTACGGTTAAGAAAAGGCATTGTACTTTTTTTTTATAAACTAATTTCCATGATAAAGTTAAGACTCATTTTGAATAGAATATTGAGGTCGCTTGAAAAACATCTGTTTGCACTTAAGTACTCGCTCTTTTGTTATGCGAAAAATATACATATAAAAGTGCGTAGGAATGCCGTCATTCGTTTAACATGAGTAGACAGAACATGTTACCAACGTTGGACTTATCGATTGTTGTAGATAAAGCTACTAATTATCACTTAATATTATAACAACAGCGTATTATTGTATAAACGAACACACGACGGCTGAAGTTCAGCCGAGTATAAAATTCGCGCATAAATCGATGTCAAATGGAACTTTATCGATAACGTAAAAGATTTCTCTATCAAATCGAAATATTATCGAAGCCAGATACATTTATCGATATCAAATATAGTTTTGTCGATATATTTCGTAAGTACATCACTAAGTAATTAGGGCCAGTCAAGATCTTTGTAAAATGTTCGTGAAGTCCGTTTTGATTTCGATTTAACGCGAATAAAAGTATCGAAACGTTTTTAAATTTAATCGTTTTGTTACATTCATTTCGTCACGACGACTGACCATTATTTTCATTTCGCGCTAAATATATTCGATTCTTTAAAATACCATCCACCACAAACCATATCCATCTATCGATCCAATACTCGAACGAACACTTACATAACATTCCAATAGGCAACATTTTCAACTGATTTTCGACTTCATTAAAATTTTCGCAATGTCGAAATAAATACGCCATTATAATCGCAACCCCGATCAAAAATAATATTGATGATATAAACAGAAGGTAGTTACATAAAAGAATACAACGTTTGTCTCTGAATAACATGAAAGGCCACTGCAAGAGTTTGCGTGTTAATACGCACGCAAACTTGTTCAGAGACCCGTATCAACACTTAAATTATTGGACTATCTATAAACTAGACAGGTTTATCCAATCATAGGGCTGACAAATAAAAGACGAAGATTATCAAGAACGAGCCGATGACAAAGAAAACAATGGTTCACGTCCAACTTTCGCAAGCAGGTTAACAAATACGACTCGTTCAAAAATCGTCAACGCATAACTTCCCGCTAGAGTGCCAATGCGACCAGCTCCACACAAGCTGAAAATTTCGACTCGTTCAAAAACGGACACGTAGCTTCGTACCTCGTACCTTCCCGCTGTCGTGTCCGGGGGTGAGTGTAGAGGCGGTTTGAGGTCGGCGGTGTTATAAGATGTCAGTTTGCCAGTAGGGCGGGTCGGGCTGCGGCGCGGGCGGCGCCGGCTCGGGCCCGCTGGCGGGGCAGTCGCACTCGACGCGCTGTACCACGAAATTGCCGTAGTCGTCTGTTAGCGAGCTGTGTCGCAGCGCACCGCACGCGTGCCGTAGACACCCCGCGCTCCACCACCGTTCTGTCCAGATAGGTACAATGTTTTCAAAATAGTAATTATTTAATTTTACTTTGTCCCTCAAAAATGGTTTTGGTTTTAAGTAAACTGTTACGTTTTTAGTAAGTATTATAATCTATCTATACTATTATAAAGAGGAAAGATTTGTGTTTGTATTGAATAGGCTCTAAAACTACTGGACCAATTTCAAAAATTCTTTCACCGTTGGGAAGCTACACTATCCCGGGGTGACATAGGCTTCTTTTTATCCCTGTATTCCCACGGGAACGGGAACTACGCGGGTGAATCCTCGAGGCGTGCGCTAGTATGAGTGGAGCGATATAAATTTGCTTCTGAAAAATTCTAATACAGGAACTGGCATTTCAAGCTGCTCCTGTGTAACTTTTCGCTAGCTTAAACAAAGCCAAGAGCCAAGATGACGATGATCACTTACCTCTGCTAATGTCGACGTCGTTCATCAATTCTTCGTTCATTAAAGCTGTTAGCGCGTCGTCAGTTTGTGAATCTGAAAACAAACATTTTCATTAAAGCTCTCGAACAACAAGGGGCATAATGTTAAGGATCGAGGCTTCGTGTGCAATTGAAATTAAAATTTAATGGCTTTATAAGTCGACATAGCTCTACGTTGTAGATGACGAGTGAATAAAATTTCGCGGTCCAGCGTGTTAAAAAATCGACGTTTTTTATTTTTGTGCAGGCTATGTGTTTGACTACACCTCACCTGATGTTATGTGACATTGTGGTCGAAGATAGTAAATATGCCTGGCTTGAAATGGAGCAGGCTTTCGAGTAGGCTGACGGTGCAGAACTAGGGTTTGGGTCCCGGGACGTCTCGTGGCTCGAAGTTCCGGGACTTTTCGTAATTTTAGTTGTCTCGAGTCCCGGGGAGTCAAGAATCGAGACGAGACAAGATTGTCGAAATTGTTATGTAATTATTTTTATTTTCAAATAATTGAAGGAGCCTTGTGCCATTTTTAGTTTAATGAATAATTACTTGGTCTACTTACGTAACTACGCGGCATCATGCCGCCATATTAGTTGTTCCGTGACGTTTGGATTAAAGTCCCAGCGAAACATTACATTTCATAAAAAAAACTGTTTAATAAATATTTAATTAAATGTTGATTTCTACAAAAAAAAGTCTTTTTTTAATACGTTGCCAAAGCAGCGATGCCCCGGACTTTGTTTGCTACACAAAGTTCTGTGTATCGCTGCAATGGTCATGGACATGCGTTATCTCTTACTATCAGGAGACCGCATCGTTCGTCTCATTACTTTTACATTAAAAAAAAACGTAATTAAAATTCTTCAAAAATGGCTTACCCCTCTTAAAAAAACAAAAAAATGTTTTTTCTTAAAAGTCTCGAAGTCCCGGGAATTCCCGGGACTTTGAGACTATCTGTAACATATCGGTTTTTTGAAAAAGCAATAGTAACAAAACGGTGAAACAGTTTGATATCAATCTATGTAGGTACTAACCTGTCTCTTCCTTGACAACGATTTCTTCCTTTATAGTTGCTCCCGGCACGGAGGGTGATGTGGGCGTGGTAGGGGTTGTGGGCGTAGCGGGGGGCGTGGGCCCCGCGTCTGCCGCGCCCGCGCCCGCCTCCCCGCTGCTGTTGGAGCTGCACTCCGGACTGTACGGCGCCATCTGTCATAGACGAACCATTTTTATCTTTACAGTATATGTATTAAATATATTATTATATTATCCGGGGTTGTTCAAGAAGAAGGTGAATAGGTATTTTCTAGACAAGCGTGCTCCATCTTCGGCCACATCGTCGCTTTCCACCAGGTGAGATCGTGGCCAAACGCATGAATAGTCCGATGTAAAAAAAACTAAAATATAGTTATACATAATTTTAGTTATTTATTCTCTATTCTTCTGCCGGTAGTTACGAGTTGCAAAGTGAATAACATCCTAACAATGTGACCCGACCACGATTTTGTAGCGATGATAGCCCAGTGGTTAACGCGGTCGGTTCGCATGCCGAAGGGCGTGGGTTCAAACCCCAACAATGAGCTTGAGCTGCCGGTGAAGGAAAACATCGTGAGGAAACCATAGCATGGTGGTAGGGTACTCTCTAGTACTCGGCTGGCTAGCTACCACCCTCAAGTTGAAAATCTGCCGCCAAGCATCTAACGATGTGTTCCGGCAGCCTCACTTGAGAGCCAGTTCCATATTTTTGTCATGTGACGTTCAGAAGCACTGCCACGGCGGTGGACCCGATCGACTGCCACTATCTTGATCTTGATGTATCTAATAATAATGCATATCTACCTGTCTATCTATTTCTAAGTCATATCATATTTCTCCTTTCACAATACATGAGATAGTAGCATCCTACTAATCTCACTAACATTATACCTAGTCTGGCCATAAATACTGTTAAAACTAAAAATAAACAAAAATTTGAATTTGGAATCTGTAATTTTTATATGATTGTTCATTGTGTTTTTTCATTTTGGCGCCAATAAATTGTACAATATTTTGCGATATTAAAATGGAGTGGGGTGACAAAGAGAACCGAATCGCTGTGATTGCGCTACGCAAAGTAGGTATGGAGCCAAATGCAATTTTTAAAACTCTCCATACGCTTGGTATTAGTCAAATGTTTGTGTACCGGGCTATTAATAGGTACAATGAGACCTCCTCTGTTTGTAACAGAAAAAGATCTGGCCGTCCACGTAGTGTTCGTACGAAAAAGGTGGTCAAAGCAGTAAGGGGTAGAATTCGAAGAAATCCTGTCCGAAAGCAAAAGATTTTATTTTGGGATATGAAGATGGCACCTAGAACCATGTCGCGTATTTTAAAAGATGACTTAGGACATCCAGCCTATAAGAGACGCACTGGTCACTTCTTAACTGATAATTAAAAAAAGAATAGGGTGGTAAAATCGAAACAACTACTGAAGCGGTACGCAAAAGGAGGTCACAAAAAATTTTTGTTTACGGATGAGAAAATTTTTACAATTGAGCAACATTTTAACAAACAAAATGACCGTATTTATGCTCAAAGCTCTAAGGAAGCTTCCCAATTAGTCGACAGAGTGCAACGTGGGCATTATCCGACTTCAGTGATGGTTTGGTGGGGTGTTGGCTATGAAGGAGTGACTGAGCCATATTTTTGTGAAAAAGGTCTCAAAAGGTATCAAAACATCGGCACAAGTGTATCAAGATACCATTCTTGAGAAGGTAGTAAAGTAGTTAACAACACCATGTTCAATAACCAAGTATGGTCCTTCCAGCAAGACTCGGCGCCGGTCATAATGCTCGGTCCACGCAGTCTTGTTTGGAAGCGAACGTTTCGGACTTCATCAGAGCTAAAGACTGGCCGTCGTCTAGTCCCGATCTTAATCCGCTGGATTATGATTTATGGTCAGTTTTAGAGAGTACGGCTTGCTCTAAACGCCATGATAATTTGGAGTCCCTAAAACAATCCATACGATTGGCAGTGAAGAATTTGCCCATAGAAAGAGTGCGTACTTCTATTGATAACTGGCTTCAACGTTTAAAGGAATGTATTGTAGCCAATGGAGACTTCGAAATAAACTTTTTATATTTTAAATTGTTTTATATTTATGTATTAAACTAACACACTGTAAAAGTAATACATGTTATTTGCAAAAGAAAAAAATAAATTTTCTTTGTTACAATATTTATGGCAAGACTAGGTAAATGTGCAAGTTTGGATGGATGGATGTTTGTTACTCTTTCACGTAAAAACTACTGATCGGATTTAGAAGAAATATGAGATTAATTTACAAAAAAAAGTATATTTATATACTTTTTTTTTTGTAAATACATACTAATTTAAGTATTGTATCAGTTATCTGACTTCCATAGTACAAGCTTTGCTTAATTTGGGGTCAAATGGCGCTGTGTGTAATGTCCTGTGATATTTATTTATTTATTTATACATGTAGCCTTTAAAAAAAAAAGGTTATTTTACTTATAAAGGATTATTTACATTTTATTATATCTGATACTCTAAGGTTTATAGACTGAAATAGATAAATATAAATACCCTGAGACTCCGGCGTCGCCGCGGGGCCACTTCTGCCATTTTATAGCTGGTATCCATGGCCCAGTAGGATCCTTTACCAGGGTCGTCTTTGCTTCTTGCAACCTTCATAAAACACTTGTTTAAAGATAAGTTGTGTCGTATTGAATTCTGAAATAACAAATGATAATTATTAAACTAATGTAACACAATGTAAAAGAACAATGTTCAGTATCCCCCAGTGTATTAGCAATAAATACATGTATTTAGATCTCTGCATAAAAACTGCCGGGCAAGAAATAGCCCAAAGCAGCCCGAAGTACCAGGAGAAGCTAACAAGACACGTAAACGAACTTGCACAAACTCTAAGCGGAAAAGGTGGACCACAACATACCCGTCTACAGAGACATGACATCCCTAACCTCACTAAAAGACACAAAAAATTTCACAATGAGACAATAAGAGAGTTTGTTGGAAAGAAATATCTAAACAGTTTAGGGCTCTCGTGGATCACAATGCACAGATAATGATCAGACAAAGAAGTGGCTTATTGTTCCTGGAACAGATCACCATGAAGCAGAAAACTTAAAAAAAAATGTAACACAATTTGTTCCATCTCGTAACCTGTCTGCAAAACAAGTCCCAGTCATAAATATTGTAAAAATTCTAATAGGAGTACAAACAAACAATAGCCTCTTAGGTCACTACCAGTGCTCTAGGTGGCCTGATATTCCATCAGTAAGTTGCTTGCTTTCCTTGTGAGTGATATTTTGCACTGAAACTATGTAGTAGGGGTTCAGTAGCCAAATTATTATTTTTTTGTAGCGATGATAGCTGTGGTTAGCGCGGTAGGTTCGCATGCCGAAGGGCGTGGGTTCAAACCCTAACAATGAGCTTGAGCTGCCGGTGAAGGAAAACATCATGACCATAGCGTTGTGGTAGGGTACTTTAGTACTCGGCTGGCTAGCTACCCTCAAGTTGAAAATCAGCCGCTATGTATCTAACGGTGTGTTCCAGCAGTCTCACTTGAGAGCCAGTTCCATTCCAGGCTACGTGTGCTTTACCATCTTCGACCACACCTTCACTTAACATCAGGTGAGCTGTGGTCAAACACCTAGCCTGTCAACCATAAAAAAAAACTAACACACCAACTACTACTATTCTAATAGAATAACCACCTTTATCGAAAGCCAAACTCCCAAATAGACATTAACTCCTTGATGCTAGAGGCTCAACCTCATTGGTGTAGGGTTTGAATTTCTCCCTGAAGATGATCTATGATTTTTTTTTTATGGTTGACAGGCTAGGTATTTGACCACAGTTCACCTGATGTTAAGTGAAGGTGTGGTCGAAGATGGTAAAGCACACCTAGCCTGGAATGAAACTGCCTCAAGGCTGCCTGATGATTTTAGAGAAGGAATATGTGTAAATGCATTTGAACTATAATATTTTCTTACCATCCATCCTTTGCCTGCTTCTTTGTAGTATGGGAATGCATTGCAAATATATGTGTAAATCTCGTTCAGTGTCATTTTACCACTTGCAGAGCTGCTGATTGCCAGTCTGATCATACTCGCATAACTGGAATACAATATATAGGATTATAAGCTAAGGTTATAGAGCCAATAGTGCCAAACACACTAATAACTAATTAATAACGCCAATATTGTACTGCCGTAGATTTATATGATTTTTCAGTATACAATAAAGTTGTAGTTCAATTTTGTTTATAAAATATTTAAAAAAATATCTTGTACCATAACAATAATTTATTATTGTGTCATTGCTATTATACCAATATTCTTCAAATCTTGTAGACATACAAGGTGTATTCAACTCGATTTATTGCATATACTATATTACAAAGAAGTACTTACCAAATTAATTTGAAAAAAAAGAACAAGTGTATACAAAAAAAAGTATCAATTTGGGTTTTCGTTGGCAGCTGTATTACAGTTCTATTTTGATTAATTGATACAAGATTTGAGCGAAATCAAAAAGGTGTTCAAATATAGTTGAGCGTAGTATAATGTGGGTAGGCACAGTGTGTGGAGACAATGTAACAAAAGGTGTGATGTTTTGTGTGATACCCATAATAATTAAGTAACTAACAGTTACAGATTATACTTCCAACAGTATAGGCATGTCATAAGTAGCAACTTAGTAGGTAGTAGAGTAGAGAGTCAACTTTGTCAACTAGCCTATCCCATATTGCTTAGTGGTTACTTTACAGATATTAGTGACTTGTAACATTGGTGTTATCAATAAAGTATTTGTATTTGTATGAACAAATTCAAATAAGCATAATTATGATGACATGCCAAAATAGAAAACAATAGCCACAAACCGCAAAATTTGTGCTTATCAACCAATTATAAAGTAGGTAGTAACCATGCCAAGGGTCACCTACAGCCTACAAAGTTGACAGAGGTGACTCACTCTGGACGTAATTGGTAGATGCTCGTAGGTTGTCGAGGAAAAAACAAGTTTACCTGTACGCAGGCTTCGCATGCTTTATTTTATTTGCGTTTTCTTTTTGGTCGTCCTTGTTATTGTTCTCCTGTTGGAGCGAGAAGGGCTGCACATCTTCATAGACAAAGCGCGGAATGGGACCTAAGGGGCTGTGCCGCGGCGGGCCCGGGCTGTACGCAGGCAGCCACTCCACGCCTGGGGACTCACTCATTGTCCCATCAACACCCTCACACGGCAGCCGTAGCTCACGCATGCATGCCTCCGTGGAAAACCACTAAACAAACGAGCTCGAGCCACTGCTATGTGGGTGTGTTACTCGCTATATCTCACTGGGACGATCCTCATTGTGGAGCATCGAGGATCCTTGAAATGACGACTAAGCAAAATCACTGTCACCACGCACTTGCAGATTTTCCTCACAAGCATAAAAATATAGTAGTGCTAAAATACAATGCGAATATAACGTAAAACTCATAAATAACTGAATAAAATGAAAGAAAAATTAGAATTTTAGGAAAATTGAAACTATTATGACATTTGATGCACCTACAACAAGGAAAATGGCGGCTTCTAAAGTATTGCTATATACAAAATGTAAAATGATCTACTAACTGCTGATTCAGTGCAGTCGAAAACTTAGCTACCTTTACCACGTTTTATCTTCTTCTTTTCCACATCGATCAAGCATTCAGCCAATGTGAAGTACTTTTATCTTTCAGTCTTTGTTGCGTTCAATATCAATATACTAATGTCAAACACACAAAAATAAATTTTTGATCAAAACCTTTTTAATTAATTATTTTCTTAAGTACAAGTAATGAGATTTACTAGATTTGGTGGTAAGGGACAACGCATGTCCATGACCATTACAGCAAAATACATAACTTTAAGTAACATAACAAAGTCTAGGGCATTGCTTCTTTGGCATTCATTACTATGAGTCTTTCGATGGTTAGGTAGTCTCAACAGCCCAAAATTTCGCTAGCTGCAATACTTTACAAGCCATACCACACTAATGCTTACACACTACTGCTTGGTGGCAGAATATCTATGATTGCGATTGTACCTTTATAGAAGATCGCCTGATGAAAGAGATTTACCAGCAATTTAATATGTCAGTATCATAATAATGCTTGAGTAACAGAGTACGTATATAAAAATATTTTCAAAAAGAAAATCAGATCCATAATAGTTAGCACCGTTCGTCCCAAATTATCAATCGAAAACAACTTCAACTATCTACCAAAGGGCTCTGAAAATGGACGAAGCCAAGGTAAGCCCAAACAACGCTGATGTTATGGTTTTGATGCAGCTAGTTCAATTTTCTAGTATACTTGTTACATCTGTCGAGTATATGCAATATTTGGATGTAGTATAGTAGTATAGTATGGACTAAATTATATATCTCATTTCAGTTAATATAATTTCTATGGGCAACTCTGACTAAAGGAAATTTTTCGTTTAGAACCCATTTTATGGACTTGTGTATTCCATGAAGAGAAGCTAGTTTAATTTTTAGTCAACATTAATCTGTTTTGTTGACCAACAATTCAATGTTATATTAGAGTAAGTCTTTTAAGGGGGTAAGTTTCAAAGAGTTTAAGTTTAAAAAAATATATTTTACAAGCAATTTCGTTCGAAAATTGACATTTATTTAAAAGGGTAACATTAAAATGAATGTAGCCAGTTTAATAAATAAAAATAACTGACAGTTTAAATGAAATGTTTCAGCGGGGTGGTTGTGTTAAATGTTACAAAAAAGTAACGGTTTGTTGACTGAATTTACAAACAGTTTTAATTATTTACCATTGATTGTGTGTGAACTTTTGTCTTGTTATTGTGTTTGAGTTACGAAGATGGCGACTCAGCCCGAAGTCGGAGTGTCCGACTTTGTGCTCCTGGACAATCTAACGACTGATAAGTTCATCGAGAATTTACATTTGAGGTGAGTTTCCCCATACGTTTATTTAGACCACTGCTCTTTCTTAACAGAAGCTTTCAACCACCAGACTACGGATGCCGTACTCTACATGAACCTTCTACAACGAATTACCAAATGTGTGAATTTTCCAACAAAACTTTTATCACGAAAAATGTATTTTTGAAAAAAAAAAACATTTTTGTTTATTAGTATTTTTTGTGTCTATAGGTACCTACCTTACATTTTCATAAAATAATGGGTATACTTTTATGCAGGAAAAATAATCAAATATTATACACGATTCTTAGATTCAGTAATCATAGATACCTAGCTATTTTAAGAAGTATAAAATATACATATACTTAAACAATAATTAATTATGTAGGTACTGTACATGATTATTAAGTATTAATAAATTACGAATTTATTCACACAACCTCCTCAAAAGTATAATTATTACATCTTTTGTGATGCTACATCAAAAGAGTCATCAATACATGTAACATTGACCTTGCCTATAACACTTGTATACATAATGAGTGAAAATATAACTTCTTTGATTTTAATTTGAACTTCTTTATTTGTGATCAATCTATTTAGTAGGTACTTATGGTTTGGTGAAGTAAGTTTCTAAGCTGGAGGTGTGGGTTCAAACCCCAGAAATGAACTTTGCTTGCATAGGAGAAAATAAAATTAGTTATTTGTTTTTAATATTTGACTGGTTAGGTGTTTGACCACAGCTTGATTTAATATTACCTTGCCTTGCCTCCCTGTGCATGGTGTGGGTTCTTATCCCACTTAAAAAAATCGTTTATGTGTTTGTTCTGTTTCTGATAACATACATATATTTGTTCTTTAATTAGCCAAAATCATGTTGATTTCTGTTTTTTAAACGAAATAAAAAATCCTGATGGTGTGGTTATGCCCCTTATTTTCTTCAAATTATCCCGGTCACCTGTCTGTCTTTACCAGACTGACTTGAATGAATCAAGTTCATTATGGCAGATTTTATGTATCAAAAATCACAAATTATTGTGAATATTATATTACTTGTGTTAATTTAAAAAGTATGTATAAAACATACTTTTTAAATTTAGATAAAAGCTACATAATGGATATGTAGGTACTAAAATGGTTTTCTGTTCCACTGTTTTGGTAGTAACTAATTATTTATTAATAGATACAAAACACATAACAGTGATATCATAGCATGATTCATGAAAAGGCAAGGCCAGGTACTGGTCATGCCTCTATGTTTATGTATGGATTTGAATCATAAGAAGCAGGTTTTTAAGTGTTTGTTGACTGCAAGTTGATGATACAGATTAAATAGCAGAGACTATACAATCAATGATGCTGTATTACCATATCTACCTACAAAATTTATTCAAATATTGTGCATGAATATTTTAGGTACTTACTACCTGTTAAATTTTGTAGATGATTGGCATGGCATACACTTGTGTTAAACAAGTTTTTGTGAGATAACATCTAACAAAGTAAATCTATTTTAGTTAAGAAAACATAGGTTTACGATTATTTAAGTACCTACAGTACTTACATTGCAAATTTTCACGTCTTGAGCTCATGCCTATTATTAGGAGAGCACATTTGAAGTGTAAATTTTTTAACCGCTTGGATCTGTTAAAAAATTTGATGACATGTGTCAGAACGACCACACTATGGCGTTAAAAATATCCTTATATGATTACTGATTTGTTATAAAGAAATATCAAATATCATAGGACATTACGCACAGCGCCATCTGACCCCAAACAAAGCAAAGCTTGTGCTATGGAAGACTGATAACTGATAGAATACTTAAATAGTTTTTTTTAGTAAATACATACTTGTACACCCAGACACAGAACAAACATTTGTTTGTATCACAAAATGCTTGTCCTGGGTGGGAATCGAACCCACGCCCTTCAGCTCTTGGAGCAGGCATACTACCAATGAACCAACAGGGCTGTCAAACAATTGATATAGTTACACTAATTTAATCTAACTTATAGTTGGCCGGTGGCTTATTGCTTACTGACCAAAGAGAGAAAAGATGTAAGTACATAGTTTTCCCTGCTTTGTTTGAGAAATATTATGAAACTTAACCAACAAGAGCTGCATGCAAAAAAAGACATGCGAATTTGCACTAATCATCCAAAAAAAGAAGTGCAATGTTTTAATTCCATCATAACTTTTAAATGTCTAAATAATTCATCGAATCGAATGCCCATCGAAGGCTCCTTCTTGCGGCGGCGTCGTGTGTCGGGTCGCTCTCTTCCCTCAGCTATGGTTAAGGTTAAGGAGGGTGATGGCTGGCACATGCGTCATACTCGTGATCGGGTGCTGCTTGCGCGTCGCTGGTCTGCTCGCGGTATACACACAATCTAGTACCTACTTTAACCTTAGATTGAGATTACTAACGTAACTTTCCTCTTTTTGTAATGTAAAATTGTAAAAAAAAAAAAATAATGTAACTAAAGTTGACAAAGGTCACGGACCCCAGTGTTTGTGGAGCGTACAATTATAAAAAAAAATATGTCTAAATAGATTTGGACGTTTGGGTGTAGCTTTTGAATCCCCACATCACCCAAAGTGACACTGGCTGGCAATACATTTTTTGAAAAAAATTCTTTATGAGATGTCTTAATTCACCTTGTTTTAAAACATGATAGGTACATGTAAAAGTAAAATAGTGTTACCGATGTTTTTAAAAACTTGCTAAATATTGACTTCTGTCCCTGTCTTATGATAAATCACTAAGGTCACCTTGGACCAGCGTTGCCAGATTTTTTTTGCCAAGTCGGGATTTTGGTACTTTTTGAATGAAAACAAGCGGAATTCTTTCGTCGCAAGCGGGACATAGTACATTATATTACAAATGGTATTCATTATTCCTACATACGTTTTTTTTTACGTAAAAAGTAATGAGACGAACGAGACGCTCTCCTGATGGTAGGAGATAACGCCTGTCCATGCCTGTGCAGCGATACATAGAACTTTAAGTAACAAAACAAAGTCCAGGGCATCACTGCTTTGGCGCTCATTACTTTGAGACGTAATCGTACGTTCTCGCGAAATAGAAATTTAAAAGCAAATGGGAATCAGAAAAGAGCGAAAGAGAAAGAGAAGATGTTGCGGTCGCACGCACCTCTCTTTCTTGCCTGCGCTTCCTCAGCACGCGCACGCACGGTCGAGTGATCCCCGAAAAGCGGGACTGAGCCTGTCCCACGCGGCCACACGCGGGACATTTAAATTTGATTTAAAAATCGGGACGTCCCCCCTAAATCGTGACGTCTGGCAACGCTGTCTTGGGCTGACTGGCAGGGTGCTAATAAGTTATCATCTATTCATCTATTCGGTTCCAATACTATTAGTGTACCTACGATGTATGTAGGGTATTCTCTAATACGTATAAAAATTGCAGCTCTTGTCTGAGTTGTCTTATACCGCCACGCTGATGTCATCACTCAAGGTGACGGCAGTTGTCCTTTCATACATTTTCCTTAAGCTATTGTTCGAGACGGTAGGTACTCAATGTCCTATCGTATAAGCTATACGAAAATATAATTTTCATTTGATGTAATTGTAAATGTAATTGATGTAATATACTACAGATACAACTGAAATCTCATACGCTTTATTTGCGGGCATGTATTCTAGGAAGGTACCACCGAAGCAGTGTCGCTAATCCTGCAATTTTAGCTGTAGATCTACATTTTTCTCGCCAAGTTTACAAATCAGAAAAATTCTCAGTTATTTTAGGGCTAATCTCTAGTTTTTCTAATTTTGGGTTGGTTTGGATAAACTGCACCGAATCTACTAAGGAAATACACGAATGTTAGCTTATTTTCAAAAGTTTTTACTGCCAGATGGATTTTTGCATAACATTCCAAATCCCAACAGCAACTCATCGTGCGGCTCTCTCAAAGTACTGAAATCAATCATTGTACCCATCAGTTCAAATGACCTAAAGACTCGTAATCGTAAACCCTAAGAAACCCTCAACTTGTAGCCGCAAATTACTTGAAGCCACAAAAGAATCGAGCATCTCTAAAGGTCTGAGAAAGTAAGGGTTCGTGCAATATTCTCGTATTGCCTAACACAACTCTAATGAAGATATGGTAGGCTTACAGTATTTTGCGGTGACCTAAATGATCATTTGTTTGTATAAGAAAGGAATGATAGCTGTTCAACATAGAGTCTACACTACGCGCTGTCTTTGTGGTTTTCCGTCAAGCCTAGATTATGTTGTAAGCCAGCGTCTGAGCTCATATCATGACGGCAGTTACTTGTAACGTAACCGCAAACTGTGATTCTGCGCTGACGCAAGAAAGTCCGAACTATTAGTAAACTAGCTGCGCCCCGCGGTGTTACCCGCTACATGTTTTCAGGATAAAAAGTAGCCTATGTGTTAATCCATGGGCTCAGCTACCTCCATACTAAATTTCATCCAAATCCGTTCAGTAGTTTTTGCGTGAAAGAGTAACTAACATCCATCCATCCATCCATCTATCCATCTAAACTTTCACATTTATAATATTAGTGGGCTTATTTTTATTACAGCTACAAATAATTTTGTGAACTTCGACATTTAGGTATTATAATTGATTTGACATTTTTGCATATATTTTTTTATAATTTTTAATATTTTTACTGACATTTATTATTTGTTTATGATTATTATTATGGAGACCTCGTTATCAATAAATATGATTATGATTACCTACTATATGTGCCTAGACAGATTAATAAGCCCACATTAAATTCTTTCGTTTCACCTTATAAAAAAGATCTACAAAGGGCCGCATTTCGAAATTCAGAAACCATTGACGTAATATCTTGTAAGATACGCCTCGCATATCCAAAGCTGCCGATGAAGCAACTATAGTGTATGGTTGAACCGATTAATAATGTGTTTTGTTGCAATTTTGCGTTGAGAAACAAGTTTTGGCGTTGGTTTTGGTCATGTCTGCGGGTGAACAGTTGCTCGAATGCGTATGGTTTCCGGTTCACCAGGCATTCACAAAACTGGTGTTTTGTGAACGTTTTGTGGTCTGATTTTCCTCATATGTGGGCTAGGTTTACAGATACCAAAACACTTATTCGTTGTGTACTGATAATGGAAAATTGAGTAAGCAACTATTGACAAACATATATTTTTATCAAGAAAACCCGATATTATCGTTTCTGAACGCTCCATTTAAACAAGTTTAATAGCCTTGGGGTTCAAGATAATAAAAAATACTATACGCAAGTGACAAACGATTTGATTTAACGTTTCTGATCAGTACAGCCAGGCAAGAAAAGAACCATCTTCTCTGTTTCCTTAAACATATACAGTTAAAGCTCTTTATTCGCGGGGTGTACGTTCCATAAATATGCCGCGAATACAGAAACCGTGGATATGGAATAGTAATTAGTATGGAATCATAGGGGATACGCTCTAAGGTTCCAAAATCGAACCAATATGTATCAAAATAAAACCAGCTTTAAAAACCAGGGTTTATAAATTATTGTTTTGTCGCTTTTGAAAAGTCGTTTAACTACAGATTGATATTGGGCTGTAGCATTAATAAATAATTTGCCGTTTGAAAATAAGGTATTCGAAAATGGCTTTCACATACTTAGTTGCAGTAAGGTTTGTTTTAGTTTGAAATGCACTCGGTTACATCTTTTATAAAAGCCGCCTCGGTACGTACCAACAGTAAATACATACTCAAAAGATGCCGATACGTTAATAAATTTCACCCAATTCACTTCTGTTTACCGATTGCATCCGCGAGTAATTAATTTTTTGGCCGCGAATGATCTACTGTTTTATTCGAGCAATTGTGATTTACCGCAAATAAAGACCAAAATAAATGCCAGTAGCTGTGATTTCACTGTAAAATTATGCTCCATTTGTCCATAAATGGCAAAAATTTATTTGTATGGAAATCGAACCACCTTAATGGAACGTGCTCGGTTTTGTCTACGCTTGCATAGTAGAAGGGGGTTTGTTGCGATTCGAACAAGTCCCGGTTGAATTTATGTCCTTCTTCGTAAATATTAAGAGATGTCTTGAATTCTTGCGGCACAAAGCTCCTCTGATCCAGAGTAGTGGAATGCTGTGCAAATAGGTCGCTCTTGGTTATAAATAGCCATGCAGATTGCATGTATGACCATTTTGCACAATGTTGATATTATGACAAGGTGATGTTATAAATGCGAAAATTAGTCAGCATGTAGATAAACTTCTAAATCGCCGATTGCGTCCGTGACACTCGGTGTTGATTGCCCCAAAGCCAGATATCTATGGTGGATACAGCGGCGGCCTTAGCTGTTGCGAGGCCCGGGGCGACAGATAATTGTGAGGCCCTTTTTCTTAGATCCGTTGTACTAAATTAGTTCGAGTGCTAGAGTGGCCGTAACATGCTTGCACTAATAATGAAACCTTGCGTTCAGGGGGAGTTTTTGTTAGTTTTGTTTGTGTTGTTAGTTTATTTATTTATATTGTTTTAGTTAAATTTAAATACATTGTTTAACACACTTCACTTGGTGGTAGATCTCCTTAGCGGGAGGTCGTCTTTGTAGGTACCACCGCAGTACCAGTTATTCTGCCGCTGAGCAGTAGTGTGTAAACATTACTGTGTTTCAGTTTGAAGGGTACTGCAGCTAGCGAAATTACTGGGCTGTTGAGACTAACCATCGAAAGTCTCAAAGTAATGAGCGCCAGTATTATGCTGAGGTGAGCCCCTATTTTGTAACTGTTTGTCTCTATTTGTTGGTATTTTTGTTTTTTTTTTGTTCTGTTACAAAATAAAAATTATTTTCTTTCTTTCTTTCAAAGCAGGGATGCCCTGGACTTTTTGTTTACTCAAAGTTCTATGTATCGCTGCAATGGTCATGGACAGGCGTTATCTCTTACCATCAGGAGAGCGTCTCGTTCGTCTCAATACTATTTACATAAAAAAGGCTATGTAATTATTATTTTTTAAATGTAATTTTTTTTAAGTCCAACCATGTTATCACATAAATGACAGTAATGTATTGCTGATCATAAAGTTTATTTAAACTTTAATTTTAGTCCATTGCTGAACATACTTAGGATTCTTCAAAATTTAAAATATATGTACGGAATCCTAAACACTGCAAAACGTAAGTAAAACGGCGTGACCCGGTGACGTCATTGACATCGAGGTGGGTCAGCTGGCTGACATAGCGATCACTGGCAATACGCTAGCCATCAATCATATTCGTACTGTTGCGGAGACTTCCGCAATTTGAGGAATTTGATGTCTTATTTAGACGTAGATTTAGCTTTTATGGCATTAACAGCCACAGCCGCGGTTACGCTTGCTTATTCTATTGAAACCGTTAGTTTTTCGGTAATATACTTTTTTTAAAGTCACAGGAAAGTAAAATACGCAATTGATAGACCCGTTGGCTCATTGCTAGTATACCTTAAGAGCTGTAGGGCGTAGGTTCGATTCCCACTCAGGGCAAACATTTTGTGAATAAACA
This sequence comes from Biston betularia, assembly GCA_905404145.2. NCBI lineage: Eukaryota > Metazoa > Arthropoda > Insecta > Lepidoptera > Geometridae > Biston > Biston betularia. The sequence continues at coordinate 13,440,214 of FR989876.1, forward strand.
CATGTTCGAAACTACTGAATCGATTTTAATACAATTTCTATATAAAACCAATCGGAAAGAATATAAAAGAATCCAAATCGGTTTATAAATGATGATCACACTAATATTATAAAGGCGAAAGTTTGCGATTGTGTAAGTGTGTTTGTTACTACTTCACTCAAACGGCTGGATAAATTTCGATGAAATTTGGTATGGAGGTAGCTGCCACACTGGATTAACACACTACTTTTTATCCCGAAAAAATATTACGTAGTCCATAAGATGACAAAGGTCATGAACCCTGGCAGTATGTGAAGCGAAAATAGCAACTTAAAAAAAAAAAGTGACTTTCGCAAAGTTTTATTCAAGCTCTTAAATTGTAGTCTTATCACATGATTCCTAGACTCAAACGTAAGTCTAGGTAGCAGAAATCATTGTCCTTATTCACAGTTTCCTAATTGCTCGACCAAGTAGCATCTCGAGGCGCTTTGTTGATTTAGTGACTTTAATTGAGGCTACTGGAATGCTTAGGTGCAATTCGAATGTTGACTAGCAGCGTAAGGTTATAAGGTTGCTTTTTGTCTACTCTTGAAACTTGTCGGGTTTTTGAATTTAAGCAAGTAATAGTTCCTACAATCGATAACTAACCTACATTTTCTTTGTTACCAATAACCAGTTGTTAGACCAAGCGTATTTGCAAAAATACTTATTCAATCATATACAAAACTGCCGATAGCTTAGTGCCTCAACATCATACTTATTCAATCATATACAAAACTGCCGATAGCTTAGTGGTTAGCACGGTCGGAACACACGCCGAAGGACGTGAGTTTAAATGCCAACCTGAGCTGTTGATGAAGGTAAACATCGTGAGGTAACTATAGCATGGTGGTTGGTGGTACTCGGCTAGCCAGTCGAGTACTAAACAGTAGATTATTAGCATAATCTACTGTTTTATTCAAAAATCATAAATTCATAAATCATTTTTAAATTTGATTTTATGCCAATAATCTATTGTTTTATTCAATCAACTGTGACTTACCGCAAATAAATGCCAGTTGCTGTTATTTCACTGTAAAATTTTGGTCCATTTGTCCATAAATGGCAAAAAACTATTTGTATAGAAATCGAACAACCTTAACCAGAAAATTCGCTTTGACAATAAAATTGCTGCTGGCCGTAACATAAAGTTCATGCGGTTACATACAATATTTATGATTGTAAATATATTAATATACTATAGTTTTCATCGTCTAGCCATCAATATCGATATATTTTCATATCCATAAAACAAGCTATAGATAAACGAAACGGTTTATCGTGCCGGCAATTGCGATGGCTGCCGGCGCTTATCGACTTAATTATTGGAAAGTATTTAGGTCCTGCACGTGAGAAGATAATAGAACTACAGCACTGGCCTAGTGAAGAGTCCCAAGTATTAACTTTCTGTACACGTCTAAATCTAGAGTGAATAGGTTTCTTCTCGGTAAGCGTCCATCTTAGACCACACTACTGCTTAACATCAGGCAGAGTGTGGTCAAACGCGAACCTATTTTGAATAAAAAAAAAAGTTTATACCCTAAACGTTTTTTCTGTAATTGCATTTTGAGGACGAAATTTTTTTCGATTTAATACTATAAAGAGAGAAACGGTAAGCTTTGAACTGAGTATGTGAGTAAAGCCATCCACACACCAGACGTATCTGTAGTAAGATATATGTGCAACTAACCCTTTCAGTAGTTTTTAATGGTTGACAAGCTAGGTATTTGACCACAGCTCGCCTGATATTAAGTGACGGTGTGCTCGATGATGGTGAAACACACCTAGCTTGGAATGGAACTGGCTCTTAGTTGATTGATTGACGAATAGGATCAGAGGAAAAGACGGGGTGTGTCAATAACGAGTGTAGTAGGTACTTATTGCCCCCATTCCGAATACGAAGCAGAGCTGCACGTGAAGGAAAATATCGTGAGGAAACCGTCGTGGTGGTAGGGTATTTTCCGGTACTCGGCTAGCTAGCTACCACCCTCAAGTTGTAAATCTGCCGCAAAGCGCCAAACGATGTGTTCTTCACTTGAATGTCATTTCTATTCCAAGCTAGGTTTTGCTTTACCATCTTTGACTACACCATCAAAGGAGAAGGTGAGCTCTGGTCATACACCTAACCTGTCAACAGTAAGAAAAAACTTGTATACATATATGTACTGTATTTATTATAAATACATATGTATTTACAAAAAAAAAAGTATTTATGTATTCTATCAGTTATCTGACTTCCATCACACAAGCTCTGCTTAGTTTGGGGTCAGATGGCGCTGTGTGTATAGTCCCACGAAATTTATTATTTATATGATTCACAATTCATCCAAAATGTAATAAAAACTAGTCTGCTAAAATTACAAGGAGGGTTCCTTGCGGAATCGACTAAATAGGTACGTGTTCCATACTGCATACTAGTACTTCCCATGGAAAAGGTCGCGTAAGTTCAGCGGCACCATCCGTGGGATTCTTTCATTATTTCATAGGCTTTCGTGCCTCCGAGCCTGACCCAATTACTCGGCCCACTGCACCTACTTTTATGACTTGGGGACCCTTTTCGCGCGAACTACTTGCTTTCTTCGCGGGCTGTTTCCTTCGAAAAGCCACGTCTCTAGAGGATTTATACGCGGTAACAGTACTGTTGTTAAGCGATTCTTTTGTCCAAGTATTAAAGAATAAAAATTCATGATAAGTATTAGTTAAAAAGTAACTAGATGCATTGAAAGATCTTATCTCTGTTTCGTCGTAAGAGATGAATTATCAGTTGGTATATCAGGTGTAGTCGCTTTACGTGCTCCATTATTTTTTTAACTTTTGTATCCCATTGCTGGGCAAGAGTTTCCCCTTCCTTCCTCAACCAACCCTGCTTTTACTTTCTAGTTTAATTTTTTTTATAAATGTTGCCTTATAGGACAACTTTGTGTTCACTGATTTTATTCGTGTTTCAAAAGAGTTGAGACGATAAAACGAAGAAATATCATAAAAGATTATCTTATTGATAAATATCCAATACAGCTAAAGCTATCGCGTAAACGTTTATTTTCAGATATATTCAAGGTTTCTTAGAAGGGGAGTTGATTTTTTTTTTGTATATCTACTCAAACATTTCTGAGGACCTTTCCGTTTATCCTTATCATTTAGTTGTGATTTGTGATAAAGCTGACAAGTGCAGCTTGTGAACCATTTTGCCACAGACAAATAGAACCTTGTAGGGGTCAAATACTTCTTGACTAAAAGGCAAGGATCAAAACACATCAAAACGTTATACAGATTTTGATTTTTACAGTTTACTTTAAGATATAAAAGACGCCTCATTTCTTGGTACAAATTTTAGAAATTGACATTTAAAAAGTAAGTTATGCTAAATGTTTGTCATTATTGATGCCCTAGATTCCTCGAGACATTAAAGGTCTCCAGTGTTGCTAAGCCGTCATGGCTTGATAGCGTTCTCGTTAGAGTCGTCACCATTTAACGAACAGTAAGTGGTTACCGCATTAGCTACCATTAGCGGGTCGCCGACCGGCGCGATGTCTCAGGTCACACTTGCTGGAGCAAAATGCGAACCTACACATCCTGAAACAGACAACAATATTTGATCAACTCACAAAACTTTGGATGTTTAGGGTTTCTTATCTCAAAAGGCAAAAAAAACGGAACCCTTGTAGGATCACTTAGTTGTCCGTCTGTTAAGGCCTTCTATCTCGGGAATGCGTGAAGGTATCGAATTTAAATTAAAACCATAATTATGTACGCCCCTTGAAGATGTGAAAAAATCAAACTGAATATTCAAGGTACATGTTTAGTTTATTTTCGCTCAACAGTCGTTTCAGTTACAACAGTGATGAGGATTTAAATTTAACTAACTTGACAACAATTTAATAATTTAAAACTTAATCGTAATTTAATATCTAAAACTATTTATGTCATAAATTTAAAAACTAATTAAAATTACCACAAGTCAAACTTCTAAGTTATCGTAAAAGAAAGTTACAGCCGTTTATGTCGCAAAAAAACGCATACACTCAGAAGGAAATCAAAACCTATGGGCCATTGACCTAGAACTATGAAATTTGGCAAGAAGCATTATAGTACCTACACAAAGGAAAAATCTAAAATATATGACAGCCCTGTTGGCTCATTGGTAGCATGTCTGCTTCAAGAGCTGTGGGGCGTGGGTTCGATTCCCACCCAGGACAAGCATTTTGTGATATAAAACCAAATGTTTGTTCTGTGTCTGGGTGTACTGTATGTATTATAAGTATGTATTTACAAAAAATAAATAAATTTAAGTATTCTATCAGTTATCTGACTCCCATAGTACAAGCTTTGCTTAGTTTGGGGTCAGATGGCGCTGTGTGTAATGTCCTACGATATTTATTTATTTTTTATTTTATGTATCAAAATATAGGGTCAATACCGTAAACTTAAACACTCGATTCCCGAACCTATTTCATCATACCTACTAGTTTGTACGGGACCCAAGGTGGGCGAGTCTGAATTTGTCCGTGTTTTTTAATGAAGTTTTATTTCTTTGATTTACCTACACAAAATTTACGCGCATTCTTGTGGTGACTCTACTCGCACTCGGCATTAATGCGAACTTGCATGTTTTTTTTTTATAATTGATAGGTTTGTGTTTGACCGCCATGCGAAGATGCGGTCAGGGATGTTAGGTGGCCACTCTGAAATCCTTGTACCAGCTGGCTAAAACGCTGGTATTAAAGACGGAAAACTGGTACCAGGGTAGTCAGATCTCGAAATAAAAAAAAAAAAAGGTTAAAAATCGCTTAAAAACTTTTTTTCAGACACATATTAAAATAAGTATAGGTTTGTATTCTCATTCCTTGGGGTTTGGAGCTAGTTTTTTAAAAGTACTCTGGATTTGATTAGAATGATTTTTATATCAAAATCATCTCAAAAATTTGTCGGTTATATTATACATATTTTCATGGTATTTTTGTCGGTCAACGGCAAATCTTGACATTTTTCGGTCTACGGCAAATCTTGGTATTTTTGCGTACCAGGACCGAGTAACCTTGGTACATGATGCTAAAACCTAGTATGAATACCAAGAAGCTGGTACGTCTAACATCACTGGATGCGGTCTACGGTGGAGCACGCTCGCCTAGTAGAAACCGATTCACTCGCGACTTGAAGGCACCCAGATTGGGGAACCCGTTCATCATGGGTTATTGTAATGAATGATTTACGAAGTACTTATATTTGCTTACTATATTAAGTATCATTGGAAACAATCCGTTTGACCGTTAACAGCCGCAGGCATCGGTCTATTGTATGCATGTGGGTATGAAATGGTTATTGAATAGAAGTGCTATAATGATGGTTACTGTTATGATTAGCTTGGGAATTACGCTTTGGTCTTTCAACTGTTTCAATGCCTTGGGAACTCTCTAGGATCTTTTCTATGTGACTGAGAACTAAGTCTTCTTTGCAACTATGTGACGTGATGATGAATCGGCTCATGGTAAGCGTCACACTTGTCCATAACATATCAGTGTCATTTAGGATTCTGAACTAGGTATAGCAGTTCTAAACCCAATACACGATTTTACACTACGTTTGTTACTCTAATATACATGGTTTTTTTTTATTTATGGTTGACAGGCTAGGTGTTTGTCTACAACTCACCTGATGTTAAGTGTGGTCGAAGGTGGTAAAGCACACCTAGCCTGGAATGGAACTGGCTCTCAAGTGAGGCTGCCGGAACACACCGTTAGATGCTTGGCGGCAGATTTTCAACTTGAGGGTGGTAGTTAGCCAGCCGAGTAGGTACTAGAAAGTACCCTACCACCATACTATGGTTTCCTCGCGATGTTTTCCTTCACCGGCAGCTCGAGCTCATTGTTGGGGTTTGAACCCACACCCTTCGGCATGCGAACCTACCGCGCTAACCACTGAGCTATCATCGTTTACAACGTCGTTGTTTAACATCAAGCAGAATGTGGTCAAGCGCGAACCTATTCCGTATTATTGAAAAAAAGATGAGCTGTGATCAAAAACCTAGCCTGTTAAATTACATGCGGACGAAGTCGCGGTTAACAGCTAGTGTACTATATATACAAGAAAGTAACCTTACATGTGAACTTGCTCAAGGAAATCGTCACAAGCGTTTTAAGCTTTGAACACCTTAGACATCAATGTCATTATCGATCTTTGCATCGTATTTTAAACCGACTCAAAAAAGGAGGAGATCCTCAATTCGACTGTATTTTTTTTAATGTTTGTTACGCGATAATTCCGCCAATTATGAATCGATTTTGATGATTCTTTTTTTGCTTCGTAGATCATCATACTTCAGAGGTGGTCCCATATAAATTTTATCGAAATAGATCGAGCTGTTTCAAAAAAATACAACAAATATCAAAAAAATGTACATATCGATGATATTTTTGTTTACTCCAAAACCTCGCTGTTTCGTTGGAGCAGTGCGTTCAGATGGCCTAAGGGGCATGGAGTCGGGTTTTTTTTAATTTGTATATATTATTGTCATAGGTACAGTTAAAATTCTGCCGCCCTGTTCGGAATTCGGTTCTTAGTACATGTTTAATTGTCTGTCCCATTGTGAAATGCCTGACTGATTACAAACAAACACCTAGCCTAGTCTCTTGTACAATCTTCATAACAACTGTTGAGAATGGAATAGAATAACCGTGCTTAGAACGTTATGTTTATAAGGTACTAGCGGGCCCCTCGCGGTTTCACCCGCGTAGTTCCCGCTTCCGTGGAAATACAGGGATAAAAAGTAGCCTATGTCACCCGGGGATAGCGTAACTTCCCAACGGCGAAAGAATTTTTGAAATCGATCCAGTAGTATCAGATCCTATTCAATACAAACAAACAAATATTTCCTCTTTATAATAGTACTAGCAGCTCGTCTCGGCTTCGCACGGGAAAACAAAACTTGATTAATTATAATATAAATTTATCGATCCAGTAGTTTCGGAGCTTATTCAATACAAACAAACAAAAAAAATAATCTTTCCTCTTTATAAGATGTAGATGACAACTTATTTGTAGCTGTCAATTTGCTCTATAAAACGTCACTTTATTCTGACAAAATTTTTGCTGCGCATGCTAAGTAAGGATTTTTTCAAATTTTTCACAGCTTGGGTTACATTATTGAATTTTCCATACGGATCCCTAATTGTTTTTTAAATAAAGTATAGCCTATGTTCATCACCGATAATGTAGCATTCTAATAATGAAAGAATTATTAAGATCGGTCCAGTAGTTTCGGAGCCTATTCAATACAAACAAACAATCAAATCTTTCCTCTTTATAGTAGTATAGATAGATAGATTTTATTGCCCTTGCGAAGAACTGTTAATATCTCGCTACCCACCTGGCGTTTGTCATTTGTGGCACCCCGTTGTATACTCTGGGGACAGACATCCAAGCCAAATAAGGCAGGCAGGCTAGGTGTGCTTTACCATCTTCGACCACACCTTCACTTAACATCAGGTGAGCTGTGGTCAAACACCTGGTCTGTCAACCATTAAAAAAAAAAAAATATGATGGTTTCTGATGATGCACACATCATCTTCAGTAAACATGATAATACTCATTTCTTTGACGTAAAGGTACTGCGTCATGTATTCTTACAAATTGTATTACACATGTGTATTACTGTACATTACTTATTTCTCGGTGAAGTCACGTCGTTTCCTGGCAGTGGCGGATTTACCAGCAGGCTGGGTATTTTGTATGGTGGGTATATATTATGGTTGATAAGCTGGGTGTTTGATCACAGCTCAAGTCCAGTCCGTGTCAGTCAAATCCAGTCATGGTTTAGTAAAGTAATGGCGACTTTACTTATAAGCTTCGAAAGGATTTTTGGAAGCAACACGAAATATCATGTTTCACCACATTTATTTACTATCCCACGCTCGCGCTTGTGATTGACGTGCTTGACAACCCGTTGGCTCATTGAGAGCTGTAGGGTTCGATTCCCACTCAGGGCAAACATTTTGTGAATAAACAAATGTTTGTTCTGTGTTTGGGTGTTCTGTGTGTATTATAAGTATGTATTTACAACAACAAAAAAAAGTATTTATGTATTCTATCAGTTATCTGACTTCCATCACACAAGCTCTGCTTAGTTTGGGGCCAGATGGCGCTGTATGTAATGCCCTACGATATTTATTTATTTATTTAATTCGGTGCTTTATGAATAAAACACCACTATTTCTATACATAAACACTAGTAAATGATAGTCTTTCATAACTATCATGAATTTTATTTTAATGCAATCTGTTAACTCATTTAGTCATATCAAGTTGAAAGTATGTAGAAAGTTGTGAAAACTCGTAAGTTGGTTTCCTAAACTTTCACACTGATTTGTAAGTCCCTAATTAACAAACCTGGACGAGTACGTCTCAACTAGACGTTGCGGCAAATCGAGGTCGAATCATGCATGACCGCAAGATGACTTTGCATAACCATTGAAAAGAGCATGCATCTACTGTCTATGCGCAAGTGTTTCATGTATTATATTCGAAATAGTAGCCAAATTTTTTTTTTTATTATTTTGAATGGACACTTTTATATTATGCGGAATCTAGATTAATATTATAAAAACAGTTGTAACTGTCACTTTGTTTGTTACTATTTCCTGCCTAAACGGCTGGTCTGGTATTACTAAAATTTAACAAGGAAATACTTTGTATTATGAGGCTTAATATACTACTTTTTTATACTACTTTTTTTCATTTTTTTAATGGCTATACTATTATAAAGAGGAAAGATTTTTTTTGTTTATTTGTATTGAATAGGCTCTGAAACTACTGCACCGATATCAAAAATTCTTTCACCGTTCGGGAGCAACGCTATCCCCGGGTCACATAGGCTACTTTTTATCCCTGTATTCCCACGGGAACGGGAACTACGCGGGTGAAACCGCGAGCCGTCCGCTAGTAGCTTATAATCACAAGCATACCAAATCAAATCAATATTAACTATATTGATTTGATTTGGTACGGTTTTTAGAGCTCCTGGCTGTCCGATAGAATGAGCAGGGTTTTTTTTTTTTTTTTTTATGTAAAAGTATTGAGACGAACGATGCGCTCTCCTGATGGTAAGAGATAACGCACGTCCATGACCATTGCAGCGATACACAGAACTTTGAGTAACAAAACAAAGTCCAGGGCATCGCTGCTTTGGCGCTCATTACTTCGAGACTTTCGATGGTTAGTCTCAACAGCCCAGTAATTTCGCTAGCTGCAGTACCCTTCAAACCGGAACACAGTAATGTTTGCACACTACTGCTTGGCGGCAGAATATCTGGTACTGCGGTGGTACCTACCTAGACGACCTCCTGCTAAGGAAATCTACCACCAAGTAAAGGTGGATTAGGTCATGCAGATCTGAACTCTTCAAAGTGTATCCGGTAGAAAACTGAACGAGCGAGTATCTTAGCACGTTTCTCAATGGACTCCAACACCTCAAGCTGGTACATGTCTACGCCAGCGAAGCCCTGGGCAACAACTGGTATTGTATAAGCCGAATGTTGAATGTCAATTTTCTTCGATGACTGGCTTTAAATTATGTGCTATGTAACTTGGCAAATTATGAAAAGATACAGAAAATGCGTCTTGATGGTATTCATTTATCGCGACAGAAATACTCCAGGATTTCTTCAATAACACCCGTACGGTCGCGGCCATATAGTAGACGATGGGTGGCGGTTATTTTTCAATAACACCCGTACGGTCGCGGCCATATAGTAGACGATGGGTGGCGGTTATTTGTGCTATGTAACTTGGCAAATTATGAAAAGATACAGAAAATGCGTCTTGATGGTATTCATTCATCGCGACAGAAATACTCCAAGATTGCTTCAATAACACCCGTACGGTCGCGGCCATATAGTAGACGATGGGTGGCGGTTATTTATAAATACCATTGCGCCATCGGTATGGGCTATAACACTTCATTCGTTTCGTTGTCGTCTTGACTCTCCATTAACCTCTGATGGAAAGAGATGGCCTGGAGCCGCTTAGTTTGCGTAGAGACGTCGCATCGAGTCTCTGTGTATTCTATCGCATAATATACATCGAGGAGTGTTCTGATCGGTCTTATGCCGGCGTTATGGTTCCGTCACCGCACTAGCCACCGTCGTCTGAAAGCTCATCCACATAATTATAATTGACTTATGGGAATTGATTCACACGTTCCTTCTTGTCATACGCTTGCAAATTGTAGGATGATGATCCTTCCTTCCTATTTTGTAACTGTTTGTTTCTATTTGTTGTATTCTATGTTACAAAATAAAATTATTTTCTTTCTTTCTTCTTTTCTTTGTATTCCCGCGGATTTACAACATTGGGTTCTTCGAAAGGCGGCGATCTTAAGGGGTCGGCAAAGTATTTGTATTGCCCCTTGTATTAAGATATCTATGGGCGACGCTGATTGCTTACCATCAGGCGACCTGTCTGCTTGATTGCTACCTGTGGAAAAAGAGGGGTGTTATAAGTTTGACGTGTCTGTCTGTGGTATTGTAGATCCTAAACGACTAATGAACCAATTTTGATGCGGTTTCTTTTGTTTGAAAGCTGACATGATCGTGATGGTTTTTAACTTATAATTTATGGTTCAGGCGTGTGATGATAATTAGCTCATTTCCCACTTGACAAAAGGATCTTACTAACTTTCACAGATTCGAGTGATTTGAAATTTGTTGTACTGTTATTTCGGTGGTATGTATATTTCAAGATTTTTCTGTTGTATTATATAATCTGGTCTCTAATTATTAAATTACTAGTGTTGGGGATTTTTAAAATTCTCAATTTATACTTGTGTTCTCAATTTATACTTGTGTAGTTCTCAATTTATAAATGATATTGTATCGTGCGCCTTTGTCTAGCAAAAACTAACACTTTTTGGGGATTTTACAATATTTTTCGACAGTTCCGAATACTGCCAGGATAAAAATACAATTGCCCGTGCCCTGATCGTGTCAGAAACTAACAGAAATAGAAAAGATAGAGGTGTTTGACCCGGTCCTGATGGATGTTACTTGTGTCATATTAGATTTCTAAGAACCTGGATGGAAATAGCGGAGATTTGATGGGGCATTAAGAAAACTTGTTGATTTTGTAGTAGATTAAATTATGTGTTCGATTCTATTATGCTCTCGGCTTTGTTATGTTACTGAAAGTTTTGGGTACCACTGCAGTGGAGAAGCGTTCCCTTTTTTATATTTGACAGGCTAGGTGTTTGACCACAGCTAATCTGATTTTAAGTGACGGTGAAATCAAAGATAGTAAACACCCAGAATGAAGCTGAAAGCCATAGTCTACCACGCTGGCCAAGTGCGAATTGGCAGATTTCACTTCTTCGAGAACTTTGTTTTTATGATCTCTCGGATATGTAGGTTTCCTCACGATTTTTTCCTTTACAGTTTGAATTTAACGGCAATACGCGTATAACTTAGAAATGACAGAGGTGCGTGACGTGGGATTCGAACCCAGGAGCTTCAGATTAGAAGCTAGACAGTCTCCTTACTAGGCTGCCGAAACTTATGCCTAATTATGATACTGCAAAGGTTCTTACAAACATTCTTACAAATGTAAAGTGAAACTTTTTATTTATTTACAAACTGAACTCGGTCTAAGGTTGCACGTAACAGTTTAATGTTATGACAAAATCAGGCAAACGCCACCTACATTCTTGTCTTTTAAAAACTAATAAAAAAGTTTAAAATTACCTTTTTTCTTTTTTTTTAATGGTTGACAGGCTAGTTGTTTGACCACAGCTCACCTGATGTTAAGTGAAGGTGTGGTCGAAGATGGTAAAACCTCTTTGTAAAACTGAATTTTACATATGTGCTGAAAATCAGCGCCGTGGAGTAATCCCCAGCACAATTGCTGAGCACTGGCCATTTTTTCCTTGGTAATGCACCAGTCACTGCAGCGATAACCCACTAACTGTCATATCAAATTTGTTGTCTCGATGTTAATTTGTATCTTTTTATTTGTGTGTACTTGTCTGTTGTTGTGTCTAGTGTTTTGTAGGGGAAAAATAAATGTTTTTCTTTTTCTTCTTTCTATATTAATAAATAGCTAATCAATAATTATAACATTTTTTTTTTTTTTTAATGGTTGACAGGCTAGTTGTTTGACCACAGCTCACCTGATGTCAAGTGAAGGTGTGGCCGAAGATGGTAAAGCACACCTAGCCTGGAATGGAACTGGCTCTTAAGTGAGGCTGCCGGAACACACCGTTAGATGCTTGGCGGCAGATTTAGAGCTTGAGGGTGGTAGCTAGCCAGCCGAGTACTAAAGTACCCTACCACCATGCTTTGGTTTCCTCACGATGTTTTCCTTCACCGGCAGCTCAAGCTCATTGTTGGGGTTTGAACCCACGCCCTTCGGCATGCGAACCTACCGCGCTAACCACTGAGCTATCATCGCTACGAAACATTAATTGTTGTTGACGTCAAATCTTTTAAGATGGTTTGATTTTAAAAAAGGAAATTAGGTTGTGAAAATGTAAAATTAGAATCAACAACAGTGATGTTTATGCTATTCGACGGATTCAAAGGCAAATTGCAGACAGACAAAAGCCACTTCGACGCGTGGCCTACAACCGACTTCCCGGCTGCAGGCACTCAAGTCATTTTCCTTGAGGGCATAACTCGGCGGAAGTTGCTAACTACTTGTGTATTCTGTGGCGGAAGCGAAGCCCCTCCTTGCCGCACATGTATGACGACTACTGTCCATTTCCGGGCGAAGGAATGGGCCCTGATTTGCTAACTCGCAATACTCAGTTTTGTTTACTAACAAACATAATTTGATTTTTATTTATCTCTATCTATCTATATCTATCTATCTATCTATATATTATTCCTCATGTAATTTTATGAATGTGTGTACGGTACGTACAATAATTATATTGGACATGTAAATTATATTTACCAATAAATATGAATATGAATACCATTATAAAAAGGAAAGATTCAAATTAATATAAACTTTATAAGCTACTAGCGGACGCCTCGCGGTTTCACCCGCGTATTTCCCGTTCCCGTCCCGTGGGAATACAGGGATAAAAGTATTAAGCCAATGTCACCCGGGGATAGTGTAGCTTCCCAACGGTGAAAGAATTTTTGAAATCCGTTCAGTAGTATCGGAGCTTATTCAATACAAACAAACAAATCTTTCCTTTTTATAATAGTATAGTAATTAACTACTGACGTAAACAGAGGGGTGTTATAATTTAACGTTACCTCCCAAACGGCTGAATCTATATTGTTTTCCGTTTTTTAATCGAGAATGTTTTTAGCTACAATTCGCCCCCTTTTGAACATTATCAGCTTTATGTTCTGTGTGATGAATGGATGCAAGCTTCTTCCACAGGACGAAATTTCATATCATTTTTGAACATGTTACATTTGTAGACAGACATTGTATAGACAGCCCTGTTGGTTCATTGGTAGTATGTCTGCTTCGAGAGCTTCGTGGGCTCGATTCCCACTCAGGACTAACATTTGTGTGACTAAGATCGATGTTTGTTCTGTGTACACCTACTGTATGTAAAGAAAGAATGAAAGAAAGATTTTTTTGTTATTTATTTTGTAACACAGAACACAACAAACAGACAAATAGTTATTTGATATAAGTATGTATTAAAAAACAAATTAAGTATTTTGTCAGCTGTCTGGTTCCCATAGTACAAGGTTTGCTCAGAGTGGGGCTAGATGGCGCTGTGTTAAAATATCCTCCAATATTTTTTTTTGTCTGCAGTAATATTGTACGCTTTTCAACATTTCTGTCTCAGTATGCGTTGGGTTTACGTCTCGCATGTGTGGTGTCCGTGTGCGGTGCCGCTGACCCGCGGAGTAATGCGAGCCACGTGCCAACGTGTTGTTGTGTCAACAAAGCGTGCAGTGACAGTCGCGCGCTAGATGTTCCGATTGAACGCTGGGCTAGTTTATTTGGCGTGCGGCATGTTGTGAGTGGTAGACACGAATACTGTTCTTATCTACCATTAGATCGTTATCAGACTAGATCACGTTAGAGCACGCTTATGGAAAAAGTAATTAAAGAAAGAAAAAACGTTTAATTTTGTAACAAAAACAAACAAACGGAGACAGACAAAAGTTACAAAATAGGGGCTCATGTCAGCATAATGCTGGTCATGCTGGTAATGAGACGAACAAGGCGCTCTCCTGATGGTAAGAGATAACGCCTGCCCATGACCATTGCAGCGATACACAGAACTTTGTCTAACAAAACAAAGTCCAGGGCATCACTGCTTTGGCGCTCATCACTTTGAGACTTTCGATGGTTAGTTTCAACAGCCCAGTAATTTCGCTAGCTGCAATACCCTTCGAACCGGAACACAGTAATGTTTACACACTACTGCTTAGCAGCAGAAACACTGGTTCTGCGGTGCGGAGCATTCCAAAATTCCATTCCAATTTGGATAAGCTGTCAGGAAGTAAAATCACACTAATATAAAACAAACTTTCTGTCTAATATCTGTCTAGTATCACTTGGTGGTAGATCTCCTTAGCAGGAGGTCGTTTAGTTAGGTACTTACCACCACAGTACCAGATATTCTTTCGTCTAACAGTAGTGTGTGAACATTACTATGTTCCGGTTTAAAGGGTACTGCAGCTAGCAAATTACAGAGCTGTTAAGACTAACTATAGAAAGTCTCAAAGTAATGAGATCTTAAGCAGCGACGCCCTGGACTTTGTTGTGTTATCTCTTATCATCAGGAGAGCGTCTCGTTTGTCTTATTACACTTGACTCCCGCTCCGGTTCGTTCCTGGTGCAGAGATTGGCCATGACCATTCAGCGTAGGAATGCGGCGAGTGTGATGGACACCTTTGCACCGGGAACGAACCGGAGCTGTCCGTTTTAGTTTAATTAAAAATTGTATTTGACATATTGTTATTATTCCTAATTAAAATAGAATATATTATATGAGGTTTGGAGGTCTCGGTGTACGTAAAATTTCCAGTGTATCTTTACCAGCTTTCCTGTCCTCAGTTTTCAGTACTCAAAATTTGGTAAAATCTATTCTTAATCCGTCAATTCAAAATTTTAATATAAGCTGTCTGACTGAGGCTTTAGAAAGCTGGAAAGCTGCTTGTCCAAGCCAGTCCGTACCCAAAGCTCCGAATTCTCAAAGGCAGTGGGACGAGCCGCTTTGTAAGTTAGAAAGTCAAGATTTAGTTGACTCAGCGACTTCTTCTACGGAGCGTGCTCGCCTACTTGCAGTCTCTCGTTGGGAGTCAGGGCTTTGGTTACATGCACTTCCTTCAAAAAACGTTGGTAATCTATTAGATAACAACACTTTCCGGGTGGCCATGTCCTTAAGATTAGGAGCAGTATGCCAGGTCCCTCATCGCTGTTCGTGCAGGGAAATAGCGGATCGCCTCGGCCACCACGCGCTTTCATGCAGTAGGAGTGCTGGGCGTATATCGCGGCACGCCAGCTTAAACGACGTCATCCGTCGGGCTTTTGTCAGTGCCGGCGTCCCATCAGTTTTAGAACCAAACGGACTGATGCATGACGACGGCAAGAGACCCGACGGGATGACCCTTATCCCTTGGAAGATGGGACGGCCTCTTGTGTGGGACGCCACTTGTGTCGACACCTTGGCGCCGTCTCATCTTCCTGTGACTTCGGGACAAGCTGGTGCTGCCGCATCTAAAGCTGAAAACCTCAAACGGCACAAATATAGTTATTTGGATAGAATGTATCTTTTTGTGCCGTTTGGGGTTGAAACTTTAGGTCCGTGGGGGCCGGCCGCTCTCGAACTGTATCGGGACCTGGCCAAACGTCTAGAGGAGGCTTCAGGTGACCAGAATGCTGGTATCTACTTTGGTCAGAAGCTAAGCATTGCCATCCAGCGTGGCAATGCTGCCAGCATTCTGGCCACATATCCCTCCTCTGACGGTTTTTTAGACTAAGTTTTTTGTATACATTTTGTAAATAGGTAGTATAATTTAAGGTATTTTTTATTTTGTTTAGTAAAGGACATAAATTTTACCAAAAAAAAATAAAAAAATATATCATATCAAAATATGTGTATATATACATACATAATTATGTAGGTAGTTTATTTTTTGATTGTCTACTAATTTCCTACGCAGTAAAGACTCAAAAACTTCAGACTAAAAAGATTATAGCTTCGAGCATTATAATCATCTGTTTGTGTATCGATTCTCACAAAATTAAATCATCTAAATGTAAATTTAAATAATACCAAGGTCGAATGATCAAGCTGCACACTTTCGACACAGTCCGAAAATAATATATCTCCGACCTGAACAAAAACAGTCCATTCAATCAAGTACATTTTCCAGTTTTAATCAACCAGAACCTTATATAAATACATTTTCACATTGAGCATCACCGCCTTGAGAGCATTCACAAACGATTACCATGAAAGAGTCATCATCTGACGTCATCTCTACGGAGTCATGACTCAGACCGTATTTACGTAGTCAGATACGTACGTATATCATCTCGTATTGAGCTAATTTTACATCTTCGTCCGCGAGCTTAGAGCAATTTGTTTTATTAATTATATGCTTTCATGTTCCGTGGAACAGATGTTTGTGAAGTGCTTCTGTTAATTGGTTTAGTGTTAACTTGCCCTAGTTTCGGTAAAAGCCATCATTGATCCCAACACTAAGTAGCACGACGAGATTTGATTGTACTTTTATTTGTTTTTTTTTAATACTCTTGTATTTATAAATATAAACAAATAAATATCGTAGGATATTACACACAGCGCCATCTGACCCCAAACTAAGCAAAGCTTGTACTATGGAATACAGATAAATGATAGAATACATAAATACTTTTTTTTTGTTGTAAATACATACTTATAATACATACAGTACACCCAGACACAGAACAAACATTTAGTTTATACAACAAACTGTTTATCCTGGGTGGGAATCGAACCCACGCCCTACAGCTCTCAAGGCAGATATACTACCAATGAGCCAACGGGGCTGTCAAGACTGTCTATCAATATAGGCTTGCGTTTGACCACCAACTCGCCTGAAGTAAAGCGAAGATCTGGTCTACGATGGAGCACGCTTGCCTAGAAGAAACTGATTCAATCGCGACTTTAACGCACCCAGATTCAAAAGACTAGTCCAAACTGTCGAAAGTTAAAGACGTTGAATACAAAAATATTACTTTTACCACATGCAGAGAAGCCAAAAATATATTAGTAAAGAAAATATTAAAATAGCACGTAGAATTACATACCTACTTCATTTAATCTATACCGCTTACAAGTTTAGACCAAATATTTAATAAATAAAATATACCCATGAGTATAGGAAATAATATAATATGTTGACATCCCTGTTGGCTCATTGGTAGCATATCTGCCTTAAGAGCTGAAGGGCGTGGGTTCGATTCCCGCTCAAGACAAACATTGTATGTATCAACAAATGTTTGTTCTGTGTCTGGGTGTTCTGTATGTATTATAAGTATGCATTTACAAAAATAAAAGTATTTATGTATTCTATCAGTTATCTGACTTCCATCACACAAGCTCTGCTTAGTTTGGGGCCAGATGACGCTGTGTGTATAGTCCTACGATATTTATTTATTTATTATACCTATATAATAATAATAAAAAAAGATTGCAAAACTAGTCATAGTCAAGTGAATCAAGTCACGGACCAACTTGTAGGGGATCGACATGAGGCTCATGTTATCCAATATTACTTTACAAATAAAACAAAATAGAAAATGAAACGCTATACTCGCTCCTATTCTTGCAAACGGCATATAAAATTATGTCGTTCTAGTTATTCATGCCTTTATTTGAGCAGCTGCTGTTTTTCCATTCAATAGATAGCTGATGTTCCTACATGGCAAAGGCCCAGTTTCCAAACACGCAACTGCCTAGTAAATTAATTTAAAAACTTTAGTCCCTTTATGGTCGGCGTGGGTGGATGGCGTGACAAGATCGTGTGAGGCATGCAGTTTTGTTTGTATTTTAAATCACTGGGGGGATATATGTATATACCAACCCACCCCCCCGGGTTTAGTATATATCTAGGTAAGCGTTAGTGCGGAATAATAGAGGTTGGTAGGTAATAATGCTAATGGAAATAAATGACGTAAGGCAACTCACACAGCGCCATCTAGCCCCAAACTAAGCAAAGCTTGTACTATGGGAACTAGATAACTGATAAAAAAATGGTATTTGTAGAATACCTACATAGTTTTTTTTTAACAAATAAATAAATGTCGTAGCAAATTACACACAGCGCCATCTGACCCCAAACTAAGCAAAGCTTGTGTGATAGAAGTCAGATATATAATATATAATAACTGATATGTAAAAAAAAAAAAAAAATTGTCCTCGGTGGGAATCAAACCCACGCTCTTCGGCTCTTAAAGTAAACATTCTACCAATGAATCAACAGGGCTGTCAAATACATACTATATCTACACTAATTATAAAGAGGAAAGATTTGATGGTTTGTTTGTATTGAATAGGCTCCGAAACTCTTGTCGTCATATAAATGTTTGCCCTGGTGGGTAATGAACCTACGCCCTACAGCTCTTGCAAGTAGATATTCTACTAATGAGCCAACAGGGCTGTCAATTTTTGTATTCACGAAGTTTTAATGTTATAATTATAAGTATACTAGCTGCGCCCCGCGGTGTTACCCGCTACATGTTTTCGAGATAAAAAGTAGCATAATTATGTGGTCATCCAGGTTCTCAGCTAATTCCATACCAAATTTCATCAAAATCCGTTTAGTGGGTTTTGCGTGAAAGAGTAACAAACATCCATCCATACTCATAAACTTTTGCATTTATCCCTAATTTAGTAGGATTAGAGGCCTACATGTTTGACCAACCTTTCGATGATTGATCAATGCTACTTCCTCGCCCATATTTGTATTTCTTAACCTTTGTGGTTAATCCTTGACTCGTTGTGATGTCAACTGGCGTGCCTCGGTTTCATGTTAAAAATACATATTTTTTTTTTTACAATTCGTCATAGATGATTTGTAGTTTTGATTTGATAATGAAATGATGTTCAATGTTCATATCATTTCTTCGTATATAGGTATATTTCTTTGGAGAGAAGTCGGTCCTACGCTCACATCGTCTGTCGACGTACTACTTGAGATAAGTAGGTAATGATTTAAATAAATAAATATCGTAGGACATTACACACAGCGCCATCTGACCCCAAACTAAGCAAAGCTTGTACTATTTAGATAGACGACATTTGTATTTTTTACTTTCAGGTAAATTATTTAGGTTTAAATTGCTTTTTTTATGGCTGACAAGATAGGTGTTTGACCACAGCTCACCTGATGATAAGCGACAGTGTGGTCGAAAATGGTAAAGCACACCTAGCCTGGAATGGAAGTGGCTCTCAAGTGAGGCCGACAGAACACACCGTTAGATGTTTGGCGGCATATTTTTAACTTGATAACTGGTAGCTAGCCAGCCGAGTACTAGAAAGTACCCTACCACCATGCTATGGTTTTCTCACGATGCTTTCTGCGCTAACCACTGAGCTATCATCGCTACAA
The DNA here is from genome assembly GCA_905404145.2 of Biston betularia. NCBI lineage: Eukaryota > Metazoa > Arthropoda > Insecta > Lepidoptera > Geometridae > Biston > Biston betularia. The sequence continues at coordinate 13,459,794 of FR989876.1, forward strand.
AAAGTTGATAAACGTTCGCCCTGCAATGACACGCTTTCTCATATGCAATAATCAGGTGTTCTGTATGCGCCGCCCGTAGGGCTGCCGGCTAGTTACTCAACTCGACTGAGGTCACCGGGCATCGAAGACTGCGAGACGCCCCTTACTCGCGACCCGAATTTTTCAAATAATTGAGTGATTCAGGCGTTACTTTGCGGAAGTTCATTTTGAATATTCAAGGTATATATTTAGTTTATTTCCGCTTAACAGTCGTTTCAGTTACAACAGTGATGAGGACATAAATTTAATGTCTAGAATTAATTTGACATAAATCTAATTAAAATAATCACAAGTCTTAAAATCCTCCTCTATCTGTAGTAACCACTTGCCGACACGTGTTTCGCCTCTACACGAGGCATCCTCAGGACGTGTTGATTCTTCGAGCGCTTGGCCGAGACTGAGAAGTGAGAACTGACATCAGTGACATCACTGAATTCACTGACACACACACACACAGGGATGTTAGATGGCCACTCTGAAATCCTTGTACCAGCTGGCTAAAAAGCTGGTATTAAAGACTGAAAACTGGTACCAGGGTTACCAGAAGTCGAATTTAAAAAAAAAAGGTTAAAAATCGCTTAAAAACTTTGTTTCACACGTATAAGTATAGGTTTGTATTTTCATACCTTGAGGTTGGAGCTAGTTTTTAAAAGTGCTCTGTATTGGAATAAACATTTTATATGCATCTCAAAAACTTGTCGGTTATATTATATACGTGTTTTCAGTGTATTTTTGTCGGTCAACGTCTAATCTTGACATTTTTCGGTCTACTGCAAATCTTGGTATTTTTGCGTACCAGGACCGAGTAACCTAGGTACATGGTACATGATGCTAAAACCTAGTATGAATACCAAGAAGTTGGTACGTCTAACATCACTGCACACACACTGACATCACTGTTGTAACTGGAACGACTGCTAAGCGGAAATAAACTAAATATATACCTTGAATATTCAAAATGAACTTCCGCAAAGTAACGCCTGAATCAATCAATTACAATTTATGAGTCTTTATTTTAGGTAAATTTCACTTTCGTATACTTAACTTTGAATTGGAATCAGCAGAGATTTAGATTTCTCGGGTTTGTTAGGAATACCGTAGCAATCAATTTGTGAGATAGAGGAAGTACCACGTTATTCCTGACGTTTAATCGCCTGCTGGCTAATAAAAAGCTCCCACTGAAACTATGAAGATGTCTTAATGGGTTTTGCTGAAGTTTGATTTTCAACCGGATCAATAAAGGAGGTTCTCAATTCCACTGTATGTTGTTTTTACATACATGTACTCATTACTTTTTACATTAAAAAAAAAAGAAGTGCGGTCGACGATGGAGCACGCTTGCCTAGAAGAAACGGACTCACTCGCGGCTTTTTTTTTTTTATAGCTGACAAGCTAGTTGTTTGACCACAGCTCACCTGATGTTAAGTGAAGGTGTGGTCGAAGATGGTAAAGCACACCTAGCCTGGAATGGAACTGGCTCTCAAGTGGCTTGAAGCTGAATACGTACTCGGGCTGCAAATTCCAATGTCTAGCGCGAACGAAGACGGTGGAATCGAAGTTTAGTTCGAGTCTTTGGACTATCGACCATGAAGCGGTGTCGCTTTTAACCGACTCAAAAAAAGAGGTGATTCTCAATTTGACTATTTTTTTTTTGTATGTTAGGCGATCATTCCGCCAGTTATGAATCGATATTGCTTGGTAGATCATACTTCAGAGGTCCCATATAAATTTTATAGAAATCGATCGAGCGATTCCAAAAATCAACAAAAATCTAAAAATTGTATACGTCGATGATATTTTCGTTTACTTTAATCGCTGTTTTATTGGAGTAGTGAGTTTAGTTGGCATAAGGGTTATGAAGTCGGTTCTTTATTATCAAAGCTAATTTTACTAAATATTTCCGCGAACAATTCGCACGCATAATCAAATACTGACCGATTAGGAGTTAAGTCAAAAATGAGTTACGTATAGACGCAGGCTTCTTTTAATGCCATCTATGATATGAATTTGGAAAAACATCAAAATTGCGTCAATAGACCACCTTTAAACAATATCGGTCTTTTTCATTTTTATGTGTTTCTCACACAGTCTTTGTTCAAACACCGACTTACCTTACCTAATTAATTTTTATTCTATTAAAAAAAAAGCCGACGAGGTCGTCATTTCACGTCACGGAGGTTTTTCGTGATTTCCCAAAAACTGACTTTTTTGAGTTAAGCCAGTATTTGATTATGCGTGCGAATTTTCGGCTTTTCGTTTCTAGCCACTGCCAGCTGTCTTGAGTATATCGTCACTCCATTTGGTCTCACTACGTTTGTCGATTTGCGGTCTCAACTCTAGAACACGTCTACCCCAGCGGTTGTTTCGAAATATCCTTCAATAAATAAATAATTTTGCGTTTATTTTATTTTTATTTTAAGGGCTTTGTCGCTTAGCGACCACATCGCCCTTGCGTGTTTTTGGTTCTGCTAGTGATGATGATTGAAAAGAATGCTCGTTACTAGCATTATTACCTAACTCTTTAGATAAACCGTAATACCGTAACAGGATCTCTTACTAATATTTAAAGAGATATCTAACATCAATAAGAGCTATCGTATTATTGAGCCGGCGCTATCAGCTGATAAGATAAGTAATGTAACCATTGATAAGAGTTCAGTTATCTCAATACGAAGAGGTTTGTGTTGTGAATCATACAGGTGTAATTTGAACACCGTTTACTTAGCGTTTCACTACATAATGTTGTTGTGTCATCTATGCACGAATCTAAATTGTTTACGTGAACAAAACGCTGGCCTTTTATTTTGCCCAGCGTTTGAGTATTGCCATACAGCGCGGCAATGGGGACGCGTTTTGGGAACTATTCCCATTGATAGCGGCCTTTCAGATTTAGTTATTTTTACTAGTTATTATTGTAAATGTTGATTGTTTTTTTTACTATGTATGATTGTATGTATTGTATACTGATGGGGCTGCAAAGTTCTGTAGTGGAGACCACGGACCGGCAAGCGCAGCATAGGATGTCCACCCACAAGGTGGGCAGACGACTTTGTAAAGTCCGCAGGGACGCGTTGGATGCGAGCCGCTTCCAACCGGTCTTTATGGAAGTCAATGGGGGAGGCCTATGTCCAGCAGTGGTCGTGCTACGGCTGAAATGATGATGATGATTGTATACTGTATAAACTTAACTAAGAGTTGGTGGTAGATCTCCTTAGCAGGAGGTCGTCTAGGTAGGTACCAGCGCAGTACTACCAGTTATTCTACCGCTAAGCAGTAGTGTGTAAACATTACTGTGTTCTGGTTTGAACGGTACTGCAGCTAGCGAAATTACTGGGCTGTTGAGACTAACCATCGAAAGTCTCAAAGTAATGAGCGCCAAAGCAGTGATGCCCCGGACTTTGTTTTGCTACTCAAAGTTCTGTGTATCGCTGCAATGGTCATGAACATGCGTTATCTCTCATCAGGAGAGCGTATCGTTCGTCTCATTACTTTTGTATTTAAAAAAAGAGCTTGACCTGGTGCTGAAGAAAAACGGGAGAAAACTATAACACGGTATTGGGTTGCTTTTTTTTAGTATAAGACTGATAAGCTACAACCCTCAAGTTGAATCAGCATCTTAATGTATTCTATTAGTTATCTGACTTCCATCACACAAGCTCTGCTTAGTTTGGGGCCAGATGGCGCTGTGTGTATACTGTAGAGTCCTACGATATTAATTATTTATTTAATTCTACTTTGTATAATGGTTTTCTAATGCCACCAACGGATGAGTCATTTATATTGGACTTACTCATCGTTGTCTTAAGGTTGAAACTGTCCTATTGTATGTTAAATCGGGGTACAATTACACCGTGGAAGGATGTGATCATTGTAGCTGATAACTTAGTTACTTTTTATAGCTTTATTACGATTATGATAGTACCTACCATTACTTCATTAGGCTACTCATTTTGTAGCGATGATAGCTGAGTGGTTAGCCCAACAAGCTTGAGCTGCCGGTGAAGGAAAACATCGTGAGGAAACCATAGCATTGTGGTAGGGTACTTTCTAGTCGGCTTTTTACTCGGCTGGCTACCACCCTCAAGTTGAAAATCAGCCGCCAAGCATCTAACGGTGTGTTCCGGCAGCCTCACTTGAGAGCCAGTTCCTTGCCAGGCTAGGTGTGTTTACCAATTTCGACCGCACTGTCACTTAACATCAGGTGAGCTGTGGTCAAACACATAACGTGTCAGCCATGAAAAAAAAATTAAAACAACAATGTTATATTACCAAATTACTATACTGTACATTTCTGAAAGTTTGCAGCGCTTATGTACCTACTTACGTATCTGTAGGTATTTGTTTTATTAAATTTTTTATTGACATATTTTTATATAAATGCTTTTGTATAATTTGTGACTAGATGACTAACGCGCTGTGATATACAATGTAAAAAAAAAACTGCTACCAAATATTGTTCTACTGATTTCAATCGATGTCATTGATTAGCTTGAAATCGGAGATTTCTATGAAAATTCTACACAACGTTTGAATCTGAAAAGTACTTAGACCGTCTTATATTGTATAGTTTCTTTGACTTTGATTTTTTGTCTTTTTTTTTTAATTATGGCGTCACACGTAATACATTCTCCAATCAAGTCAAAGCGAAGCGTAGCAAGTCACGGTGAAGTCCAAATCATTCATCTACATAATTATTATTATTAAAATGTACGTAAACAAATAAACAACAATATAAGTATTTATGTTATAGTTATGTATTATCCTTTGTGCATATCCTCGTTAATGACACACCCCGTATTTTTCTTCCTCTGATCCTGTCCGTCCTACGGTTGCCTGGAAGAGATCGCTTTTAACGATAAGGTCGCCAGTTGTTACACCTATTAATTAATTTTATTTCTTCTGTATTGTTTTTTTAGTGTGTGCAATATAGAGTATGATATGTGACTGAGTAGGTACACATAATAATAATATAATAAATCCGTAAATCGATTATTTATAGATTTATGGAAGTATAATATGACGGCATGTTTTTTTTCCGTCGGGGGCAAAACTGACAAATTGTCCTGTTTATTTCGCACATCGGAGTTGACAGTGATTTCAAGAGCGAGGCAATGTCGGCAAACTTCATCGTGCCGGTTGACCTCGGCTGCTGATCTTGAACCGGCCCGGCCCGCGGTGACGTCATCCGGCGCGCGCGCGCGCCTTGTCGAGACGCTGCGCGCCGCCGTCGTCGGTCGGTAGGGTTATGCGAAGGCTTCTATGGTAGGCGTATTTATGGTAGCATTCCTTTGACATACTTTTAACACATTTGCACTTTAGATACTTTATAGAATGTACATTTTCCTTTTTAACCGACTCAAAAAGGAGAAGGTTCTCAATTCGACTGTATATTTTTTAGGGTTCCGTACCTAAAGGGTAAAAACGGGGCCCTATTACTGAGACTTCACTGTCCGTCCCTCCGTCCGTCTTGTCAACCACGCTGTATCTCAAGAACGATGATAGCTAGACAGTTGAAATTTTCACAGATGATGTATTTCTATTGCCGCTATAACAACAAATATTAAAAATAAAATAAATATTTAAGGGGGGCTCCCATACAACAAACTTGATTTTTTTTACCGTTTTTATAGATACATTATACGGAACCCTTCGTGCTTCGTGTCCGACTCGCACTTGGCCGGTTTTTATTGTGATATTTGTTACGCAATAATTCCGCCAATCGACAGCCCTGTTGGTTCATTGGTAGTATGTCTGCTCCAAGAGCCGAAGGGCGTGGGTTCGATTCCCACCCAGGACAAGCATTTTGTGGTATAAAACAAATGTTTGTTCTGTGTCTGGGTGTACTGTTTGTATTAAATAAGTAGGTATATATTTACAAAAAAAAACTATTCAAGTATTCTATCAGTTATCTGACTTCCATAGTTACAAGCTTTGCTTAGTTTGGGGTCAGATGGCGTTGTGTTTAATGTCCTATGATATTATTATTATTGTATTAATTATGAATCGATTTTGATGATTATTTTTGCTTGGTAGATCATACTTCAAATAATACAGTAGATTGTGCTAATAATCTATTGTTTTATTCAAGCAATTGTGATTTACCGCAAAGAAAGATCAAAGTAAATGCCAGTAGCTGTGATTTCACTGTAATGCTCCATTTGTCCATAATTGGCAAAAGAAATATTTGTATGGAAATCGAACCACCTTAATACACTAACTCAAAAGGTTTTGTCCTTTTTAGTCTTCTTACTATATATCACACACACATACGTCTTCTCACATATAACACGTCAGAGTCGGGAATCTTTAGCGTGGCTTGCAAAAACACTTTTGAATCCAACAAAAACTTGTTTATATTAATTGTTTCTTGAAATAATCATATTTCTGTTTGGCAACACGGGCAGTAAGAGAGGTTCGCCTATTGTTATGAAATGGATTGCGGATAGCTATGCATTTAACAACAATCCTTTGAATGTCACGTTTTTGTTGGGTTTTTCATGTGATACCCAGCTGTTATAGATGCAAATGCCGAGTAGGTAGTTATGTGTTTGTTTATGAGTAATGCATGTCATTTTAATAACGTCATACTCCTTGGGGTAGTTAGTCCCTAATCACTTTAGCGGGCCCATTGGTGAATGTTTTTTAAACTAGACTGAGGAATGTCCTGAGTAATAAATGACAATCTCTTATATCGAAGCAACCGTTTTCCATCTGTCTATTTATACTGTTATAAAGAGCAAAGATTTCATTGTTTGTAATGAATAGGCTCCGAAACTACTGGACCGATTTCAAAAATTCTTTCACCGTTGGGAAGCTACGCTATCCCCGGGTGACATAGGCTTTTTATCCCTGTATTCCCACGGGAACGGGAACTACGCGGGTGAAACTGCGAGGCGTCCGCTACTCGTGTAATAAAACGGAAACATAACATAATGAATTTTATGAGAATCCAGAATACTACATTGCGTTGTGATGCTGCTAACTTACGTAAATTAATATGTACATATTATGTAGAGTTGAATAAAATTGCATTGGTAACTGATATGGTTTTGACACATTTTTCTTATGCGGGTAATCCCGCATTAATGGACAGGTGGACACATGGGCAGGTGTTATCTCTTACCATTTTACCAGGAGAGCGTCTGGTTCGTCTCATTATTTTTTTTACATAAAAAAAAAGGTTATGAGATTGTCCTTCAAAGTGCCTTATTTGTCGCTAAATTGTAATAATTGAAGTTATGCTTTTACTTTTTACTCGATAGCCCTTTTGGTTCATTGGAAGAATGTCTGGTTCAAGAGCTGAAGGGCGTGGGTTCGATTCCCACTCAGGAAAACTTTGTGGCATAAACAAATGTTTGTTCTGTGTCTGGGTGCACTGTATGTATTTACAAAAAAAAAAGTATTTAAGTATTCTATCAGTTATCCGACTTCCGTAGTACAAGCTTTGCTTAGTTTGGGGTCAGATGGCGCTGTGTGTAATATAAAAAAAAATATATCTTCATCAATTTCTCAAAATGTCATTTTCACATAAAGCCACATTCGCAAAACGTCCTTTTCGCAGAATTATGCGAAACGGACCAAATTTTTACGATGACATTTTAACGTAAGTAACGTTCTGCGTCAAAACCGCTTACACATCACGTTCAGATGAGAATGGGGTCGAAGTGCTGTAAGAAGATTAAAGGTTCTGTCTGTGAGAACAGTCTGCACTCGGCATTGTGCTTGTCTTATGTAAATCGATTCTGACGTAATAATCAAACGACGTCGCAAAAACAGCCTTTATGATGGATGTCATAAAGGCTGTCATCAGTCAGTGCCCATTGTGGTTTAGTCACGGATGGCCGTGCTCGGGACTCGGTCGGCGACCCCGGCTGAAGTTATGGTTTGAAACACGCCAACTTTATGGGCCGAGCATAATCCGTTCAAAGAATCCTTGCGATATTTTCGGAGCGGTTTATTACCTTTGTCTTCACCCTTTATTTTTATTTTTTTAATTCAAAATAGGTTCGCTTTTGAGCACACCCTGCCTGATACTAGTCATAATGAAAAATAACTAAAGAGTTACTACACATATATTTTTTTTTAATGTTTGACAGGCTAGATGTTTGACCACAGCTCACCTGATGTTAAGTGAAGGTGTGGTCGGAGATGGTAAAGCACACCTAGCCTGGAATGGAACTGGCTCTCAAGTGAGGCTGCCGGAACACACCGTTAGATGCTTGGTGGCAGATTTTCGACTTGAGGGTGGTAGCTAGCCAGCCGAGTACTAGAAAGTACCCTACCACCATGCTATGGTTTCCTCGCGATGTTTTCCTGCACCGGCAGCTCAAGCTCATTGTTGGGGTTTGAACCCACGCCCTTCGGCATGCGAACCTACCGAAAATATGTATATGTATAGTATGTGTGTATATGTATACTTCAAAACGCTTAGTCACAGTGTAAACGCGAGTGACTACGCCTACTGCAGCCTAACCAGCCATGGCAAATAGTGAGTCTGTTGTTATTAAATTTGTTACGTCTCATTCCAGGCGATTAGTGTCCGCCACGGTTGGATGGCGAGAACGGATAATAAATCCATTACTTTGACCAACTTATCCGCATAGTCGGTCAAATGGGAAAACTGAAATCTGTTAAGAACGCCGTAACAATATTAGAAACTAGCGGACACCTCGCGGTTTCACCCGCAGAGTTCCCGTTCCCGTGGAAATACAGGGATAAAAAGTAGCCCATGCCACCCGGGGATAGTGTAGCTTCCCAACGGTGAAAGAATTTTTGGAATCGGTCCAGTAGTTTCCGAGCCTATTCAATACAAACAAGCAAACAAACAAGCAAATATTTCCTCTTTATAATTGTACAAGCGGACGCCTCGCGGTTTCACCCGCGTAGTTCTAGTTCCCGTAGGAATACAGAGATAAAAAGTAGCCTATGTCACCCGGGGATAGTGTAGCTTCCCAACGGTGAAAGAATTTTTGAAATCGGTCCAGTAGTTTCAGAGCCTATTCAATACAAACAAACAATCAAATCTTTCCTCTTTATAATAGTATAGATAGGCTTACGTTTGACCGTCTCACTTGATGTTAAGTGATGACGCGGTCTAAGATGGACCGCGCTTGTCTAGTAGATACCGATTCACTCTTGACTTGAAGGCACCCAGATTATATCCATCGGGGAACACCCACTCAGGTAGCGCATAACCACTGTCTAGCAGTCCGCACAATGAACCTGGAATCAAATCGTTTGGTTCGAGTTTTTGGAACGTCGACCATGAAACGATGTCGCTTTACTGAGAACTATAGCGCTCTTATAGCGATGATACCTCAGTGGTTAGCGCGGCCGAGGGCGTGGGTTCAATCCCCAACCATGAGCTAACGATGCCGGTGAAGGAAAACATCGTGAGGAAACCATAGTATGGTGAGTACTTTGTAGTACTCGGCTGGCTAGCTACCACCCTGAAGTTGAAAATCTGCCGCCAAGCATCTAACGATGTGTTCCGGCAGCCTCACTAGAGAGCCAGTTCTATTCCAGGCTAGGTGTGCTTTATCATCTTCGAGCACACCATCACTTAACATCAGGTGAGCTGTGGTCAAACACCTAGCCTGTCAGCCATAAAAAAAAAACTAACATTTGTGTAACGAAGACAGACGTTTGTTAAGTGTCTGGCTGTATATAATTATTATAAGTTATCTATTTCCCATAGTACAAGCTTTGCTAGGGCTAGACGGCGTTGCGTTGTGTGAAATATCCAAATTAGAAATGCCAAACAAAACAGTCTCAGCATCTGTCTTAGTATGATTCAAAATTTTGTTCTTTGTTTTCAGATTTCAACACAACAAAATCTACACGTACATCGGCGAAGTGCTGGTCTCCGTGAACCCTTACAGAAACCTCGACATCTATGGCCCCCAACACATGGCGCAGTACCGGGGCAGGGAGATGTTCGAAGTCCCTCCGCACGTGTACGCAGTCGCCGACGCCTGTCAGAGAGTGCTTAGGCAACAGGTAAGAAAAGTTTAAAAGTGTGTGTAAAAGTAATAAGACCGACGAGACGCTCTCCTGATGGTAAGAGATAACGCCTGTCCATGACCATTGCAGCGATACATAGAACTTTGAGTAACGAAACAAAGTCCGGGGCATCGCTGCTTTGGTGCTTATGATTTTGAGACTTTCGATGGTTAGTCTCGACAGCTTTGTAATTTCGCTAGCTGCAGTATTTTCAAACTGGAACACACTAATGTTTACACACTACTGCTTGGCGGCAGAATATCTATTCTGTATCAATTATTGTGGTATATTTGCCTACATTAGAGCACTTTAGTAGTCGAAGTATTCAGTCAGGCGAAAATGATCAGATGGGTTTTTGTTTTGTTTATTTGATCGTGGATAATTTATTTATAAATTAGCTGCGCCCCGCGGTGTTACCCGCTACATGTTTACGGGATAAAAAGTAGCCTATGTTATAATCCAGGGTCTCAGCTACCTCCGTACCAAATTTCATCCAAATCCGTTCAGTAGTTTTTGCGTGAAAGAGTAACAAACATCCATTCATCTACCTAAACTTTCACATTGATAATATTAGGGGGATGTAGTTTTATTAACAAGTCTAACAATAACATTAAAAGTGCTGTAAAACTAAGTAACGTACAAACCAAATGTTTCACGCTCGAGTTAAGCCGGCAGCCACTTAATCACGCCCTGTTGAGTCGAGAACGCAATGTAAACTAATTGCTACTCAAGTTCTTGTACAACGATAAAGATTTACTTCGTGATTATTCATACGAGCTTTGTAATAAATCTGCACGTCAACGTTATGGACTTCCGCCCTTTTGCTATTTATATATTACTAGCGGACGCCTAGCGGTTTCACCCGCGTAGTTCCCGTTCCCGTGGGAATACAGGGTTAAAAAGTAGCCACCCGGAGATAGTGTAGCTTCCCAACCAAGAATTTTTGAAATCAGGCCAGTAGTTTCAGAGCCTATTCATTACACACAAACAATCAAATCTTTCCTCTTAATAGTACTAGCGGACGCCTCGCGGTTTCACCAGTGTAGTTCCCGTTCCCGTGGGAATACAGGGATAAAAAGTAGCCTATGTCACCCGGGAATAGTGTAGCTTTGCTACGGTGAAAGAATTTTTGAAATCGGTCCAGTAGAGCACGCTTGCTTAGAAGAAACCGATTCACTCGCGACTTGAAGACACCCAGATTGTATCTTATCAGGGAACACCCACTCCTGTAACGTATTCCACGCTTTAGCCAAATAATAAAACCTTACAACAGTCATGCCCGACAGATAAAGAATACACTCTTGTGTATACGCCCGCCGTGCCGAAATGTTGATCATTTTTGCTGACATAAAACGGTCGAGTTAAATCTGGTGGAACGCAGACATTGTTCTCCTGCAATTGTTTCCCACTATCAAAATGGCTCATAAAAATCGTGAAAGCGCCGGCGGCTTTTACACTGTCGGTGGTGGCGTTTTGAGGTAGTTCGTAAATATTTTATGGACGTGTCGAATTGGTTCTTTTTGGAAACGCCTTTCCTGGTTCACGGTTTATTGTTCGGTGGAATAACGTGGTTTGAAAATAGATCATATTATACAATATACATATGTGCATGTATTCCTTTTGAATATTCAAGGTATATATGTTTAGTTTATTTCCGCTTAACAGTCGTTCCAGTTACAACAGTGATGAGGACTTAAATTTAACTAATTTGACAACAACTTATCAATTATAAATAAACCTAATTAATATCTAGAACTAATTTGACATAAACTTAAAAGTATAATTTAACAAAAATCTAATTAAATTAACCACAAGTCTTAAAATTCTCCTCTCTCTGCAGTAACCACTTGCCGACACGTGTTTCGCCTCTACACGAGGCATCCTCAGGACGTGTTGACTTCAAATGACTTCAAATTAGTTCTTTAGGTTTTTAATAAATAAGTTATTGTCAAATTAGTTAAATTTAAGTCCTAATTTAAGTGTGATTATTGTCTGTAACGTTATATATGTATTACCTTCCAGGGCCGTGACACGTGTGTGCTGATATCCGGCGAGTCCGGCGCAGGCAAGACGGAAGCGTCCAAGTTCATCATGAAATACATCGCTGCAAATACCACACAAGTGCATAGGGAATATATTGACAGGTACTTTATTGACTGCCTTATTCAGCACCGCATCTACCACTTTTTCCAACCGGAAACTTGATAGTGGCGCCCCCTCTCTCCAGTGCACCTTTCTTCTACCGGACGGCCAGACAAACGCGACCAAAACGTCATCCGTACATGGTGAATGTTCCCCATGTTCGCACAAAGAGTTTTGATTCAGCGTTTTTCATTCGCACAGCGAGGTTGTGGAACTCTCTGCCGAAGTCTGTGTTCCCTGTTAGCTACAATATGGGTCTTCAAATCTAGAGTAAATAGGTTTCTTCTAGGTAAGCGTGCTTCATCTTAGACCACACTACTGCTTAACATCAGGCAGAGCATGGTCAAACGCGAACCTATAAAATAAAAAAGTGTTTGAAATACATAGTTTAAAAAACTTTTTTTTTAAATGTAAAAGTGATGAGACGCACTAGATGGTCTCCTGGTGGTGAAAGATAACGCCTGTCCATGACCACTACAGCGATACACAGAACTTTATGTAACAAAACAAAGTCTTCGATATCGCTGATTTGGTGTTCATTACTTTGAGACATGAACGGACGAATATGGACTAAACTATGTCATTAAAAAGTAGATCGATCGGTCGTAGTCTGCTTTAACGACATTCTGTTGTTACTCGGGAAACCCCCTATTTAGTCCGAGCTGTTATTTGTTTAGATTTTTGTCGCGTTAGTTGCAAAAAACTAAATTTATTTTCTGCCTGTTAAATTATATCACTGTATCATTGAAACAATCTTTTCCAGGGTAAAAAATGTCCTCATCCAATCAAACTCCATCCTAGAAACGTTTGGCAACGCGAAAACCACCCGTAACGACAACTCGTCGCGCTTTGGAAAATACATGGACATCCATTTCGACTATAAGGGCGACCCGGTCGGCGGGCACATCAGCAACTACCTGCTGGAGAAGAGTAGAGTTATCAGCCTGCAGCCGGGGGAGAGGAACTTCCACGCATTTTATCAGGTACGGCTAGTCTCGGAGACCTATCTAAGGGGGGCAAACTGCCCTGGGTGGTAATGTCACGAGGCGCCATTTTTTATGGGTTTCTTCTTCTTTGATTTTGGCGTCGCATTTTGTGCATTTACCAGTGTCAAGTGTGTTAATATGTTCAAGTGTCATACGTTAAATACTAGTTATAATCAGGATGTCGCTGATTTGGTGCTCATTACTTTGAGACATTAACAGCTCTGCAATTTCGCTAGCTGCAGTATCATTCAAACCGGCACACAGTAATGTCTGCACACTACTGCTTGGCGGCAGAATGTCTGGTATGCATATAGAATATCTGCGGTGGTACATACCTAGACGACTTTTTGCTATGGAAATCTACCACCAAGTATCAAAAGCTCTTCCTTTCAGATGAAGATGAGATAATCAAACTCGGAAATCATAGCAGAGTTATTTACCATAACATTGGATACGTTTATGTCATCGCACGGCAGAATTCAATAGCCGGAACCCACGTGCGTTGTTTATAAACAAAGCTTTCTCTGTCGGCTTTGAGGCATTGTAAACGTGGCTGTTCCAACAAATACTAATTTAGAGATTTTTTTGCAAACTGGATTTTATTTTAATGTAAAAGTAATGAGACGATCGAGGCGCTCTCCTGATGTTAAGAGATAACGCGTGTCCATGACCATTGCAGCGATACACAGAACTTTGAGTAACAAAACAACGTCCAGGGCATCGCTGCTTTGGCACTCACTACTTTGAGACTAGATGGTTAGTCTCAACAGCCCAGTAATTTCGCTAGCTGCAGTACCCTTCAAACCGGAACACAGTAATGTTTGCACACTACTGTTTGGCGGCAGAATATCTGGTACTGCGGTGGTACCTACCTAGACGACCTCTTGCTAAGGAAATCTACCACCAAGTAAATACTCATTATACTGTGTTCCGGTTTGAAGGGTACTGCAGCTAGCGGAATTACTGGGCTGTTGAGACTAACCATCGAAAGTCTCAAAGTAATGAGCGTCAAAGCAGCGATGCCCCGGACTTTGTTTTGCAACTCAAGGTTCTGTGTATTGCTGCAGTGGTCATGAACATGCGTTATCTCTTACCATCAGGAAAGCGTATCGTTCGTCTCATTACTTTTACATTTAAGGGCCAAGTCCTCGACCGTGGGAACTTCTGCTTGAACACCTACATTGATATTTTCCACTCACACAGACGTACATACGTCTGACGTTAGATTTGAATACATTGACGTCACGCTAAAATAGATAAGGAGAGTTAAATTACTATAGCCACGAGCAAGAAGGAGACAGAATGTTTATTCCTATTGCCGGAAGCGGATTTTACATTGATTATCTGTTACATTATGACAGAAGTTTTTTTTTTTGTTTTGGCATCGCGTTTTGAATATTTGCCAGTGTCAAGTGTCAAATACAAAACGGGCGGGAAGCATGCGCGCGGTGCTCGGTACCGCCGCCACCGCGCGCCCTCTCGTGACGTGCTATACACGACCACGAGACTCGTGACGTTAGATTGTCAGATTCAGAGATTCTCGATGGTTTGTAGCGCCTACCAAAATAAAACAGCAACAGACGTAACGCAGAAAAGAGATTTTCAGCAGGCACTATCAGAAATTTTCATCAAACTATCCGTACTTATCTGCTAATAGAATAAACAAAACGTACAATAAAAGGTCTAAGCCTTAAATGTATCTGCATCAAAGTTAGCATCTATAAAATTGCGCCTTTCCTATAATTATTTTGATGTCAAGATTACGGATTAAAAATAATTTGGCCATATTCTATTTCATAATTTCAAGAAACGAAAAGCGTTTGAAACTATTTTTTCTCCAAGCATAATAATTCAGGATATGTACTATAGGTAGTATTCATTAATTTCAAATTTCCACATGATGTATAACGGCACAAAAATGTTGACAAAAACACATCGATTGCCTTATTTCACAAGACTTGCCCGTTAAAAAAATGTTATCTGTTTTATGATTTTGTTGTGCCTGCTAAATTTGAGAGGGAGAATAATTTTTTTTTTTTATTGTTGACAGGCTAGTTTTTTGACCACAGCTCACCTGATGTTAAGTGAAGGTGTGGTCGAAGATGGTAAAGCACACCTAGCCTGGAATGGAACTGGAAAGATAGAGTAGTACCCGATGCAAGGTGGATGGGTTGGTCAGTCGTCTACTAGACTAGAGTCGTAGGTCGAAGCTGAGCTACGTATCGCGATTCCTGTTAGGTAATCAGGAAATTTCTACGCGACTACATATCGTATGTCTGGGCAGTAAGATTCGCAGTGGCATAGCTTTTTCTTGACCGCCTAACAGATATTTTAATAAGAGCCTCAAGAGTACATGGGCTGGACCAGATGGCGTGTGACTAATGGCACATTTTGAAAATTCATAATTATACTTTAAAAAAAACACATTTAAAGAAAATATAAAAATCAAAAATAATAATAATAATACTATTTTTTTTTAAATGTTTTTTTTTCTTTTTCTCAAAATAAACTTTTATTTATACCTGTAATAGAGTGACAATCAATTGGGCAACCTGATGAAGAAACAAATGAAAACTTTTATGACGACACTATTTTTTTTTTATTGTTGACAAGGTAGGTGTTTGACCACAGCTCACCTGATGTTAAGTGAAGGTGTGGTCGAAGATGGTAAAGCACACCTAGCCTGGAATGGAACTAATTTACGTTTTTAAGTAAGGTGATTATGTTTTGTTTTTGTCATTTTACATATATTTTTTTTAATAAATCATTCCAGCTGTTGAGTTCGAACAATACAGCGTGCAAGAAATTCGGCATAACGTCCAGTACAAGCTATAAGATGCTGGGCAGCGAGCGGGTGACAGCGCAAGACTCCAAGCTGTACAACATGACGAGCTCAGCGTTCAACGCGCTGGGCTTCCCGCCTTCTGTCGTGGAAGAGATATGGGGCGTCGTGGCTGGAGTTATATTACTGGTGAGAACGTCGGTTTCAATACTTCGTCCAGTACAAGCTATAAGATACAAGGATACAGTTTTTACGAGCTGTTCAAGTATTACGTGAGCCCCTCCCTCCCCCTTGTCAGCATAGCGACGTTCTTACTCCCCCTCCTATGCTTACGTAGAATAGAAAGAATAGAATATAACTTTATTATACACCAAAACAAATTACAACAACATACAAATATGAAACATGTAAATAAAAAATAAAGAAGAAGAGAAATAACATAACATAACAATATAATAGATATTTGATGTATTAGGGCGGTCTTATCGCTTAGAGCGATTACTTCCATGCAACCTTTGGATGGAAAGAAAAACAAATAAATATTAGGTTGATGCATAAAAAAAAAGAACAATACAATAAACGTACATACATATAGAAAGAAAGAAAATAATTTTTATTTTGTAATAGAACAAAAAAAAACAAAAATAACAACAAATAGAGACAAACAGTTACAAAATAGGGGCTCCCCTCAGCATAATACTGGTCATACTAAGTAGTATGACCAGCGCTGGTCTTCCGGTGAGCCCTATAAAATACTAAATAAACTAAATATAGATTAGCAGGCTGATAAATAATGTTTGTATAATAAATAATTAAAAATATGAATTGACGTAAAAATTGATTTATCGCTAAAAGCGATCTCTTCCATGTAAGCTAAGTATTGAGAGGATAAAAGAACATGTAGAAAACGTGGTATGCCAATAACAACGAAAATAAGCATAAGCATAAATAGTATAACGCGCGCACAGTCTCGTCTTGCTCCGACAATACTACGACTGTAGACACGACACTACGACTGACAGACCTGTTGACTCATCGGTAGCATATCTGCCTTAAGAGCTGAAGGGCGTGGGCTCGATTCCAGCTCAGGACAAACATTTTAGTGTATCAACAAATGTTTGTTCTGTGTCTGGGTGTCATATATGTATTATAAGTATGCATTTACAAAAAAAAAGTAAATGTGTATTCTATCAGTTATCTGACTTCCATCACACAAGCTCTGCTTAGTTTGGGGTCAGATGACGCTGTGTGTATAGTCCTGCGATATTTATTTATTATTTATACTGTCGCTTAAATCCGGTGACATTTTCAGAGAAAACAAAAATATCAAAATCACATCAGTTTTTTTTTGTAGTAAAAACAGTGGCATCGTCACCGTGACTCGTCTTGCAATACGTCTGTCGAATTGTAGTTCTCGATTGGGTGTTCTATATTCCTGTAACATAAACCGTCAGGTCACGTCTGAGGCTTACAAATACTTTATTGATAACACCAATGTTACAAGTCACTTCAAAATTTTAAAGATGTCATTAAATGGGTTTTAAAACATTGATAAATTAATTATTAAACTTATTAAATTTTAACACCATTGAGCCTATGAATTGTTTCGTAGCACGTACAAATGTGTAAAATAAACATTCTATTTTACAGGGGGAAATAATATTTACGGAGACCGCGGAGGGGCAGCTCAACATAGGCGGCCCCCTCCGGCAGTGCGTCAACGCACTGGGCGTGTCGGAGCACGCGCTGCAAGCGGCGATGGCGGGCCGCGTCCTCTCCGCGGGGGGAGAACTTGTCAGCAAGGAACACTCTCTCACAGACGCCAACTACACCAAGCTGGCGCTGGCCAAGGCAGCCTACGACAGGCTGTTCACTTGGATCGTGCAACAGGCGAGTTTACAACTTTATAATAGCGCCATCTGTGATATAACGATGGTAACAATTGAATTTGAGTTTAGCTTTTGGAAATGAAAATGAAAATTATTTATTACGGTTACCAGTTTCTCTTACAAAATAGTAGGTTGGGACCTTCTGGTAAGTATAAAGAATACTTGTGGCAGAAGATCCCGCTCTTCTATATCTATGTATATCGATAAAATATTAAATAAGCATATAGGGTGTGTGTGTGTGTGATTGGATGTAAGCTTTTGAATACATTTTTAGTTTATATCGGTAGTACTAAGCCTGAAGGTCATTTTGCTCATACTTATGAATAATGATTCAAGTTTTTAGATATATAGATAGAAGTATAACATACTAGAACTAGAACGAACTACGATAGAACTATACTTTAACAACTCTTATTTTTTTACTATGGGACTAACCCTGAAATCGTTGAAAAAACCTGTTTTTTTTATTACAAATAGGCATTCGTACAATTACGGTAGATTCGAACCTTTTAGTTCCAGTTTTTTGGAATATAGACCTTGATGCGGTGTCGCTTCTTAGAGATCTTGCTGTCTGAGATTAAAATGGGTTGGGAAGAATTAGGTCATGCAGATCTGAAGCACACTCTCCAGAATGTATGCGGTAGAAAACAGCTATTTTATACAATTAGTTGAAGGCAAAACTACATTTTTCTATAGAGTAGCTTATTTAAAAAAAACGTTGATGGTAACGTCATTTATACATTATGCCCATTATACGACTAAAATTCAAAACTTAGTACTTAGTACTTACTTTTTTGTAGCGATGATAGCTCAGTAGTTAGCGCGGTAGGTTCGCATGCCGAAGGGTGTGGGTTCAAACCCCAACAATGAGCTTGAGCTGCCGGTGAAGGAAAACATCGTGAGGAAACCATAGCATGGTGGTAGGGTACTTTCTAGTACTCGGCTGGCTAGCTACCACCTTCAAGTTGAAAATCTGCCGCCAAGCATCTAACGGTGTGTTCCGGCAGCCTCACTTGAGAGCCAGTTCCATTCCAGGCTAGGTGTGCTTTACCATCTTCGACCACACCTTCACTTAACATCAGGTGAGTTGTGGTCAAACAACTAGACTGTCAACCATTAAAAAAAAAAACTTAGAAATAGCGCCATCTATTATCGGAAACCTTGCAACATTCCAGATAAATAAGAAGATCGACGTCCCCGCGGGCACGTACAAGAGCTCGTTGATCGGCGTGCTCGATATCTACGGGTTTGAGATATTCGACACGAACAGTTTTGAACAGTTCTGCATCAACTATTGCAACGAGAAGCTGCAACAGTTGTTTATCGGTGAGATTTTCTGCTGCTATATTTAGTCCTGCCATATTTTATTTATACGTACGTATATACAACACTTTACTTGGTGGTAGATTTCCTTAGCAGGAGGTCATCTAGGTAGGTACCACTGCAGTACCAGATATTCTGCCGCCAAGCAGTAGTGTGTAAACATTAATGTGTTCCGGTTTGAAGGGTACTGCAGTTAGCGAAATTACTGGGCTGTTGAGACTAACCATCGAAAGTCTCAAAGTAATGAGCGCCAAAGCAGCGATGCCCTGGACTTTGTTTTGTTACTCAAAGTTCTGGGTATCGCTGTAATGGTCATGGACAGGCGTTATCTCTTAACATCAGGAGAGCGTCTCGTTCGTCTCATTATTTGTCACATAAAAAAAAAAAAAAGACAATTCCGTGCGCTCTCCGTCTCGTAAAAACTTGAAAATGGCTCGACTTGTTTCAAGGTATTCTTTTTTAATTTGTACAATTTTGTCTTGAATAATAAGGGTTAGGTAAATAGAAAATTAGGAAAAACAAAAAGTTTTATATTAAAGTAGAGGACGCCTCGCGGTTTCACCCGCGTAGTTCCCGTTCCTGTGGGAATACAGGGATAAAAGTAGCCTATGTCACCCGGGGATGGTGCAGCTTCCCAACGGTAAAAGAATGTTTGATATTGGTCCAGTAGTTTCAGAGCCTATTCAATACAAATAATTCTTTCCTCTTTATAATAGTGTAGATAAATAAATAAAATAATGTTGGACATATATTTTCAAACAGCGCCATCTAGTTTTAAACTAGTTAACCACTACACGAACCTGATAACTGATTCACTTGTTTTTTGTCAAGACATAAATTGAAACCATCTGGACAAATCAATCCCACTAATATTATAAATATGAAAGTTTAGATGGATAGATGGATGTTTGTTAGTCTTTTACGCAAAAACTACTGAATGGATTTTGATGAAATTTGGTATGGATGTAGTTGACACCCTGGATTAACACATAGCCTACTTTTTATCCCGAAAACATGTAGCGGGTAACTCCGCGGGGCGTAGCTAGTCATACATAAATGTTGATTGCTCTTAAGGCAGGCAGTTATTATAGAAAATATGTGAAGGTCACGTTGTATGTTGTGGGAGGTTGTACGTATGTGTCTAACTTATTCACGCGGAAACGGCTGGACAGATATTGATGAAATTTAAAATGAAAATAGCTAGTTTATACCCTGGCCACACGTAAAGGTCACTTTTCGGTTAACACTACAATATTTTTGTTAATTTTGATTGCGGAAAAACCTTTGATTGTGACTATGGTGATTGTCGTCGTTTTACAGAGCTGGTGCTGAAGCAGGAGCAGGAAGAGTACGCGCGGGAGGGCATCCAGTGGAACCCTATCCAGTACTTCAACAACCGCGTCATCTGCGAGCTGGTGGACGCTCCGCACCAGGGCATCATCTCCATCATGGACGAGGCCTGTCTCAACCCCACCAAGGTATATTATAAACTAGCTACGCCCCGCGGTTTTACCCACGTGGTGATGGATGATGATGATGATGAAAAGTATCATATGCCTTATTCCAGGGCCTAAAGTACCTACTTGCAAAATTTAACCCAGATCCGTTAAGTAGTTTATGAGTGATAGCGTCACAAACTCACATAACGTAGCGATGATAGCTCAGTGGTTAGCGCGGTAGGTTCGCATGCCGAAGGGCGTGGGTTCAAACCCCAACAATGAGCTTGAGCTGCCAGTGAGGGAAAACATCGTGAGGAAACCATAGCATGGTGGTAGGGTACTTTCTAGTACTCAGCTGGCTAGCTACCACCCTCAAGTTGAAAATCTGCCGCCAAGCATCTAACGGTGTGTTCCGGCAGCCTCACTTGAGAGCCACTTCCATTCCAGGCTACGTGTGCTTTACCATCTTCGACCACACCTTCACTTAACATCAGGTGAGCTGTGGTCAAACAACGAGCCTGTCAACAATAAAAAAAAAAAAGAAAAAGTATTTATAATACTAGCTGCGTCCCGCGGTGTTACCCGCTACATGTTTTCGGGATAAAAAGTAGCCTATGTTTTAATCCAGGGTCTCGGCTACCTTCATACCGAATTTCATCCAAATTCATTCAGTAGTTTTGGTGTCAAAGAGTAACAAACATCCATCCATCCAAACTTTCACGTGGGATTAGTTAAGATAAAATATTGAAATGTCCTCAAACAAAACATCACATAAAAGGCCTCAACTATAAATGTATCTTCATCAAAGTTAGCGTCTTTTAAAATACGGATTTCCTATAATAATTATTTTGATGTCAAGATTACGTGTTGAAAATAATTTGGATATTAAAATGGGTTCAAAATATGTAGTTGAAAATAAACTATTTTTTTAAGATCACATACTAATTCAGGATAATATGTATTATAGTAATTATTAATTTCAAACCTCCACATAATGTATAACGTCAGATAAAGTAACGACAAAAACATTTTTTTTTTTTTTATTGTTGGCAGGCTAGTTGTTTGACCACAGCTCACCTGATGTTAAGTGAAGGTGTCGTCGAAGATGGTAAAGCACACCTAGCCTGGAATGGAACTGGCCCTCAAGTGAGGCTGCCGGAACACACCGTTAGATGCTTGGCGGCAGATTTTCAACTTGAGGGTGGTAGCTAGCCAGCCGAGTACTAGAAAGTACCCTACCACCATGCTATGGTTTCCTCACGATGTTTTCCTTCACCGGCAGCTCAAGCTCATTGTTGGGGTTTGAACCCACGCCCTTCGGCATGCGAACCGACCGCGCTAACCACTAAGCTATCATCGCTACAAACATATTAATAGTCTTCATTACACCAGACTAGCCTCTTAAGTATTGTTTTACGTGAACAGATATCTGACAAGCAACTCCTGGAAGCGATGGACAAGCGTCTCAACTCTCACAAGCATTACACGTCGCGGCAGCTGTCGCCCACCGACAAGAAACTCAAACACGGCGTCGACTTTAGAATCACGTGAGTCAATTGTTTCCTGACATTTTATTTTATTTTATTAATAATGTCTAATTTTAAATTTTAAATTAACTTGCATGATTAACTCTGATTGATTAACTCTTTATTGCACACATTGAAAAAAAACAATACAGAAGAAATAAAATTAATTAATTAGTGTAACAACTGGCGACCTTATCGCTAAAAGCGATCTCTTCCAGGCAACCGTAGGACGGACAGGATCAGAGGAAGAAAAATATGGGGTGTGTCAATAACGAGGATATGCACAAAGGATAACATAACTATAACATAAATACTTATATCTACATTCTAATAATAATATATCCTAATACATAAAATAGGTAACTAAAAATACACTAATATATATAAAATTAATTTATTATTTAGAAATAAAATAAATACTTGTATTCTGAGAATATATACACAAATAAGCGACAAGTAACAACAATTAGGTATTATAGCTGCGAGAGATAAAAAAGTTTGACTTGATCTTTAAAAACAGCGATCGATGGAGCACGTTTAATGGCTACAGGTAGCGCGTTCCACAGTGCATGCCGAAAGGTTAAATTTTAAATTAACTTGCATGCCGAAAGGTAGTCTGTGGTGCTTCTTCACTAAATATTTTACATCTGTACTTACCCATAGCGCAAATAAATGGATTATGATTATGAATTTAAGATAACTTTACTTGGTGGTAGATTTCCTTAGCAGGAGGTCGTCTAGGTAGGTACCACCGCAGTACCAGATATTCTGCCAGTAAGCAGTAGTGTGT
Source organism: Biston betularia (assembly GCA_905404145.2). Classification (NCBI taxonomy): domain Eukaryota; kingdom Metazoa; phylum Arthropoda; class Insecta; order Lepidoptera; family Geometridae; genus Biston; species Biston betularia. The sequence continues at coordinate 13,482,712 of FR989876.1, forward strand.
AAACATTACTGTGTTCCGGTTTGAAGGGTACTGCAGCTAGCGAAATTACTGGGCTGTTGAGACTAACCATCGAAAGTCTCAAAGTAATGAGCGCTAAAGCAGTGATGCCCTGGACTTTGTTTTACTACTCAAAGTTCTGTGTATCGCTGCAATGGTCATGGACAGGCGTTATCTCTTACCATCAGGAGAGCGTCTCGTTCGTCTCATTATAGATTAGAACTTTCAATGAATTCTGTTTAGATTTTATCCTTGTTAGGCGCAAATCCATATAAAACGACTATTTTGTCAAAAATTGCTGTCTTTAACCCGCTTTTTCTTTGTCTGATCCGAATCCGTCCTAAGGTTGCCTGGAAGAGATCTGTTTTAGCGATAAGGTCGCCATTTGTTACACCTGTTAATGAAGTTTATTTCTTCTGTATTGTATTATTTTTAGAGTTAATCAATCAATCTTTCCCCAGACATTACGCGGGTGACGTCACCTACGCGGTAACAGGCTTCATGGACAAGAACAAGGACTCTCTCTGGCAGGACCTGAAGAGATTGCTACACTCCTCGACCAACAAGTCGCTAGCAGACATGTGGCCTGAAGGCGGGACGCATATACAGAAAGTGAGTACAAACGTATCCCACTAATATTATAAATGTGAAAGTTTGGATGGATGTTTGTTACTCTTTCACGCAAAAACTACTGAACGGATTTGGATGAAATTTGGTATGGAGGTAGCTGAGACCCTGGATTAAGACATATGCTACTTTTTATAGTTACGCAGCTAGTTTATAATAAAAAAAATAAGTGTGCAAGTTTTAATAAAACTTTTGTTTTGGCAGACGTCGAAACGTCCCCCGTCAGCAGCGACGCTGTTCCGCAACTCGATGTCCGCGCTGGTGACCGGGCTGCAGAGCAAGGAGCCGTTCTACGTGCGCTGCGTGAAGCCCAACCCGCTGCAGACACCCAACACCTGGGACGACCAGCTCGTGAGTTACGACTTACCGCACGCGACATGACATATCCACAGATAATAATATGAAACCTTACATAAAATAATGCGCAGTGTCAATTTGAGTCTTCTCTTGAAGAGAAGTTTCGCGATATAGATATGTCGCGATGATAGCTTAGTGGTTAGCGCTATCGGTGCACGCGTCGAAGATCGTAGGTTTAACCCCCAACAATGAGCGCTGCCGATGAAGGAAAACATCGTGAGGAAATCATAGCATGGTGGTAGGGTAATTTCTAGTACTTGGTTTAATAGGCTTTCAAACTTTTCATAGCGATAATGTCATAAAGTAGGCTGAGCATGTATGTATGCCCTTGCCAGGCACTGGAACTAGCCCTATACTACAGCCTACTATGTGACGTCATCCGAGGTCAAATGAAAGTCGAGTTCATTTTATGTATTTTATTGAAACAAATCCCATATCATAACTTATAACTAATAATTATCTAAATAATCTAAATAAATCTCATTTCATTTACTTTAAAGAGTTTTAAACGTGAAAATCATGTACACGAATGTAATACATACTTCGAAATGGTTTTGGAATCTGTGTCGTATTTTTTTTCTTTACATACCGAATTGTTTCCCGGCAGGTTCGCCACCAGGTAGCGTACCTCGGGCTGGTGGAGAACGTGCGCGTGCGTCGCGCCGGGTTCGCGTCCCGGCAGCGGTACGACCGCTTCCTCAAGCGGTACAAGATGCTCTCGCAGTACACGTGGCCCAACTTCCGCGGGAACAACGACAAGGACGCCGTCGCGGTGCTGCTCAGAGACTTGAACGTGACAGATGTCCAGTTTGGACACACCAAGCTTTTCATTAGGTAAATAATATAACTGTCAGCCCTGTTGGCTCATTGGTAATAGAGCTGAAGGGCGTGGGTTCGATTCCCGCTCAGGACAAACATTTTATGTATCAACAAACGTTTGTTCTGTGTCTGGGTGTTTCTGTATGTATTAAAAGTACGCATTTACAAGAAAAAAGTATTTAAGTATTCTATCAGTTATCTGACTTCCATCACACAAGCTCTGCTTAGTTTGGGGCCAGATGGCGCTGTGTGTATAGTACTACGATATTTATTATTATTATTTATGTGTTTATTGTTCACACCAATTACAAACTAAACACTATTGAAACAATTGACGGCCTTATCGCTAAAAACGATCTCTTCCAGGCAACCTTAATAAGCAGATGATTTTACAAGTTAAGGACTGTGTTGACATGAGAATTAAAATAAAAAAAAATATTAAACATAATATACGTATAAAAGACATATCAAGCTATATTATAAATAAACTCGCTGCGCCCCGCGGTGTTACCCGCTACATGTTTTCGGGATAAAATGTAGCCTATGTGGGCCACCATTTTTATGCATTAACATTCGACAAAACACTAGTCTTGGAAAAAAATACAATGGGGCGACACGACTCTTTCCGCGTTCCCGCCAAAACTCCTCTTGGTTAGTGTTGCCCGCTGACAAGTAACTTTGCGACGATGTCCTACAGGAGCGCCAAGACCCTGCACAGCCTGGAGGCGTCGCGCGCCGAGCTGATCCCCTCCATCGTGATCCTGCTGCAGAAGTTGTGGCGCGGCACGCTCGCGCGCATGCGCTACAAGAAGATGAAGGCCGCGCTTACCATCTACAACGCTTGGAAGTAAGTATTCTTATTCTTTTTTGTATAATAACTCTGTCACGGAATACTTATTTTTTTTTTTTATGTAATAAGTAATGAGACGAACGAGACGCTCTCCTGATAGTAAGAAATAACGCCTGTCCATGACCATTGCAGCGATACACAGAACTTTGAGTAACAAAACAAAGTCCAGGGCATCACTGCTTTGGCGCTCATTACTTTGAGACTTTCGATGGTTAGTCTCAACAGCCCAGTAATTTCGCTAGCTGCAGTACCCTTCAAACCGGAACACAGTAATGTTTACACACTACTGCTAAGCGGCAGAATTAAATTAAATTTTTATTAAAATAACAATTAAATGTTTAACTTTTAAAATCTGCTATGTTAGATACATAACGTAAGTTTAAATTTAATATGTATTTACAACAAAAAAAAAAGTATTTAAGTATTCTATCAGTTATCTGTCTTCCATAGCACAAGCTCTGCTTAGTTTGGGGTCAGATGGCGCTGTGTGTAATGTCCTATGATATGGTGGTGATGGTGATCTTAAAAATCACAATGACAATAATTTGTTTGTAGGCGGTACCGCGTGCGTCGCTACTTCAATGTGCTTCAGAGCGACTTGCAGCGCAACCGGGGCGTCATCAAGCGCTGGCCCACGCCCGCGCCGCGCGCCCTGCCCATGAACATCATTCAGGTACACACACTCAACTTTTACTTTCTTCCACCCAGGGAAAATCCTTGTGGCATCCTCGTGGTGGTTTGACAGCCCCGTTGGCTCATTGGTAGTATATCTGCCTTGAGAGCTTTTTTGTTTAAATGTAAAAGTAAGGAGACGATCGAGGCGCTCTCCTGATGTTAAGAGATATCGCCAGCCCATGGCCATTGCAGCGATACACAGAACTTTGAGTAACAAAACAACGTCCAGGGCATCGCTGCTTTGGCGCTCACCACTTTGAGACTAGATGGTTAGTCTCAACAGCCCAGTAATTTCGCTAGCTGCAGTACCCTTCAAACCGGAACACAGTAATGTTTGCACACTACTGCTTGGCGGCAGAATATCAGGTACTGCGGTCGTACCTACCTAGACGATCTCCTGCTAAGGAAATCTACCACCAAGTAAAGCTGTAGGGCGTGGGTTCGATTCCCACTCAGGGCAAACATTTTGTGAATAAACAAATGTTTGTTCTGTGTCTGGGTGTTCTGTATGTATTATAAGTATGTATTTACAAAAAAGAAAGTATTTATGTATTCTATCAGTTATCTGACTTCTATCACACAAGCTCTGCTTAGTTTGGGGCCAGATGGCGCTGTGTGTATACTGTATAGTCCTACGACATTTGATATTAAAAATATTATCCACCACCGTCCTCGGGGAAGCTTGGTGAAACTTTACTGTGGACAACGAAAATAGTAAAAAAAAGTACTGAAAATAAAAAACAAAATAATCTTATGAGCATGTGCCAAAACTGGCGGCTTTATCGCGAAAAGCGATTTCTACCAAGATACTAAGAATGGAATAAACGTTACTGATTAAAAACAGACGCCACAGATATTACGGTTGGCGGTGTAAAAAAAAAGAAAGGTGAACCTCACTAATATTTTAAATGTAAAAGTTTGGATGGATGTTTGGATGTATTTTATATTTATCTATATCAGATTTTGAGGATGGTCACTTATACCCTCTCTCTTCAATTTTGGTGTTTAGCATGTGTCCCAGGCACTGAGTATACCTACAGAGTGTACTGATCCCACTAATCCCACTAATATAATAAATGTCATAGTTTGGATGGATGGATGTCATAGTTTGTTTGTTACTCTTTCACGCAAAAACTACAGAACGGATTTGAACGAAATTCAGTATGGAGGTAGCTGAGACCCTGGATTAACACATAGGCTTATTTTTAGCCCAAAAACATGTAGCGGGTAACACCGCGGGGCGCAGCTAGTGGATACTATACGTGTGTCCTTGCAGGGCGCGTACCGGCGCTGGCGCGCGTACCTGGTGCTGAAGCCGATCCCGCGCGCGCAGTGGCCTCAGCTGAAGATGAAGATCTGCTGCGCGTCCGCGCTGCGGGGCCGCCGCGCCGCCTGGGGCGCCGCGCGCCAGTGGTTCGGGGACTACCTCGCCGACAACAGATACAACGACAAAGCCGGTCCGTATTTATATTATTGCATTCAATTTTGACTAGTACATAGTGATAGCAAATTTTTTTTAATTCAAAATAGGTTCGCGTTTCACCACACTCTGCCTGATGCTAAGCAGTAGTGTGGTCTAAGATGGAGCACACTTACCTAGAAAAAACCTATTTACTCTAGATTTGAAGACACCCATATTGTAGCTAACAGGGAACATATACTTCGGCAGAGAGTTCCACAACCTCGCTGTGCGAATGAAGAATGTGGAATCAAATCGCTTTAGTTATAAACCTAAAGTGGTGCTGGGCAGGACACGTTGATACCAGGTGGAGTAAGGTTGCAACAGAGTGGTGGTCTACAAGCGTCTGGACGTGGGCCTGTCCGATACCCATGATGATACGCTTTCTTGATTGTAAGAGATATGAACATGCATGACCACTGTATCAATACACAGAACTTCGAGTTGCAAAACAAAGTCCAGGGGATCGCTGCTTTGACGCTCATTACTTTGCGATTTCGATGGTTAGTCTCAACAGCCCAGTAGCTTCGCTAGCTGCAGTACCCTTCAAACTGGAACACAGTAATGTTTACACATTACTTCTTGGCGGTAGAATATCTGGTGCTGTGGTGCTGGTACCTACCTAGACGACTTCCTGCTAAGGAAATCTACCACCAAGTAATCCTACTAATGGTTTGTGATGGATATTTGTTAATCTTTTACGCAAAAACGTCTGAACAGATTTGGATGAAATGATGCGCTGTGTCAAATGTCCTAAGACATTAATTTACTCCATCTATTGCAGCGATCTACCAGTCGTCTATCACGAGTCTGCAGAAGACGCACCAGATCGGGCGGCCGCTGTTCTCGTGCAAGGTGCACAAGTTCAACCGGTTCAATAAGCTGGCAGAGCGCTGTCTGCTGGTCACGGACTCTGCCGTCTTCAAACTCGACGCGAACACCTTCAAACCGCTCAAGAAACCCACGCCCATCACTGACGTGAGTCCCACTGCCCCTACTGCTGGAACACTGTCCTACTGTTAAAAACAATTTTATAAATTAATTTTGAGATACAAACTCATTGTCTTTACAGCCCTGTTGCTTCATTGGTAGTATGTCTGCTTCGAGTGCTGAAGGGCGTGGGTTCGAGTCCCACTCAAGACTAACATTCGTGTGACAGAGATCGATGTTTGTTCAGTGTCTGGGTGTACTGTATGTATTTACAAAAAAAAAAAGTTTTTAAGTATTCTGTCCGCTGCGCTGTCTGGTTCCCATGGTACAAGCTTTGCTTAGTTTGGGGCTAAATGGCGCTGTGTTAAAATGTCCTTCAATATTTATTTATTATTTGTGCTCACAAAAAACACAAAAAAAAAACAACAAAAAAAGAAAAAAGTACAGAGAACAAAAGAATCTTATGAGGTTGTGTCACAAGTAGCGGCTTTATCGCTAAGAGCGATCACTTTCACGCAACCAAGCATAGAAAACACGATAGATAATAAGAACAGACGAGTGGTGTTGTGTATGTATGTATGTTTATATGTATGTATGTATGGGAGTTAATTTATTCCTCCATAACTTTTAAAATGCCTAAACAGATTCGGATGTATGGAGTATCTTAAGAATCCTTACAGTCATCCTGAATGACACGGGTTAAAGGGATGATTTAAAAAAAAAATGTATTATATGTTTTCTCTGGAAAATGTGCTACTTTAATAGTTTTCTTGGTGGTAGATCTCCTTAGCAGGAGGTCGTCTAACTAGGTACCACCGCAGTACCAGATATTCTGCCGCTAAGCAGTAGCGTGTAAACATTACTGTGTTCCGGTTTGTAGGGTACTGCAGCTAGCGAAATTACCGGGCTGTTGAGACTAACCATCGAAAGTCTCAAAGTAATGAGCGCTAAAGCAGTGATGCCCTGGACGTTGTTTTGTTACTCAAAGTTCTGTATATCGCTGCAATGGTCATGGACAGGCGTTATCTCTTACCATCAGGAGAGTGTCTCGTTCGTCTCATAAAAAAAAATGTTTTGTGCCCCTAGCACTCAATTTCTGTAATATCACTTTGTCTAAACTTTTTTTATTTGGTTCCATACAGATCGGTGCCATCCGGATAATGAGCAGCGATGCCCAACTGGTCGTGATTAGCGTGCCATCCTCCAAGAACGACCTCGTGGTGGGCCTCGTGGCCGCCCAGCCCGTCCCGCCCACCGCTGGGCCTGACTTCGTGGGCGAGCTGCTTGGCGTACTCTACAACAGATATAACATGTGAGTATCATGGAACAATATTACCTTCTGAACCTTTAGTAATCTGCAATATAGACCTACTAGCTGCACCCCGCGGTGTTACCCGTCACATGTTTTCGGGATAAAAAGTAGCCTATGTGTTAATCCAGGGTTTCAGCTACCTCCATACCAAATTTCATCCAAATCTGTTCGATAGTTTTTGCGTGAAATAGTAACAAACATACATCCATCCAAACTTTTCTAATTATTAGCAATAATTAAAAACATTTCTAAGATATCACACTTCAATGTTTCATTAAAGAAAAGAAAGAAAAAGAAGAAAATAATTTTTATTTTGTAACAACAAAAAATAACAACAAATAGAGACAAACAGTTACAAAATAGGGGCTCACCTCAGCGTAATACTGGTCATTCTTATTGTTATGACCAGCGCTGGTCTTCCGGTGAGCCCTTGTCGGTCAAACAAAACAAACATAACAAATCACCAACAACAAATATAACAAAACGAAATAAAAAAATTCAAACAAACAAACTACTCTGCAAATAACTCTTCTCAAAATATCAACATACAAATAACAAAACAAAAATAACAGGCTCACGTTTGACCACCATCACACCATAATTAAATTCAATGTAACTTCATCATAATTAGAAAGTGTGACATAGTTAACAGTAACATAATCACACATCTTTGTGCCGTTATTGTAGGTTCCAAAAGAGTGTAGCCAAGTGTCTAATTCCAATAAAGTGTGTGTATTGTAGAAGAAATATTTATTTAAATTTCTTTGTCCAAAAATCCTGTTATAAAATTGACAAATTCTAACCACGTATGTATTATTAGTTTTTATTTTGACATTTTATTAATTTCATTGACATTTTAATTTTATCATTTTTTTTTAATTATTATTATTCCTTGACATCTTTGTATACATTTTAATTTTATGACTTAAGAAAAATCCATATTATTAGATTAACTATTCTGTTGCCATCAAATATTTGTACACCTTTTCAGGTATAACATGAAGATCATTTAATTAAGTTACGGACATCATACATATTACTCATGTTATTACAAATAAATATATCTTAATCTTTGATATTGGACAACGTAATACAGATCAATCTCAATAACCTTTGATGATTAACATCTACAGGTTATTGCACTTATTCCCACGAAGGATTCACAGAATTCGCCAGCAGGGCTCCATTGTCAGAAACAAATGTCGACCCCGTGATACTCCTCGCTTTATCGCTAGCAAGAAACAAAATCAAATCTGCAATTTCTACCGGCTCCCCTACTTTCTTCAATGGATTCGACAAACCCATTGCATCCCACGCAGCGTCCTTTTGATCTGATGCTACGCCTAAAGCTTCTATAATGTCTGTTCGAACGGTGCCCGGATTCACGACGTTCGCTCTCACGCCTTTGGGTGCCAATTCTAGGGCAATCGCCCGTGTGAAGTGATCCAAACCGGCTTTGGACGTCAAGTAAGCGAAGATCTCGATCGCTGCCACGAATTTACTAGCGATACTGGACACGTTGACGATATTGCCTTTGGTCTGTATGAGGTGGGGTGCCGCGAGGTGCGTCAAGTGGACAGCAGATTGCAGATTGGTGGCCATTGTCTTCTCGTACGATTCCATCGCGTCAGGTGCGAGGATGCCGGCTTTCATGGCTATCCCGGCGTTGTTCACAAGGACGTCCAGTTTCCCGAAGCGCTTTAACGTCTCGGACATGATTCGTTTGTTGTCTTCGCTCTTGGATACGTCGGCGATGATGACGAGTGGTTCGCTGCCCTTTTGTTTGCATATTTCAGCGACGTTGTTAAGTTTGTTTTGATTTCGTCCGACCATCGAGACGTGGGCGCCTTCTGCTGCGAAGGATACGGCGGTCGCTGCGCCGATGCCCGAACTAGCGCCCGTCACTAGCACTACTTTGCCTTTAAAACTCATCTTGGCAGATACTTCGATGGTTCCTAGTCGGCTCCTATAAATTTGAGCGTTGACTATAATTACAATTATGTGAAGTCTTTTTATAAGGACGTTCTTATCTATTTAATGATACTGTGGCGACTATCAAAATGCACTGTCATGGTGTCATGTAGAAGAAATCTTTAAATTGAGTCTTTACAAATCATTGTGATTTGCAATTTTATGCGTATCATTGCTGTGTGGATGTTAAATAGATATGACTGTATACTAGCTGTCCGCGTAGACTTCAACAAACAGTTTGTTCAGCTCGCAGAATTTACGAAAAGTTAATCCTACTAATGTTATAAATGTGAAAGTTTTTTACTCAATCACGCAAAAACGGCTGAACTGATTTGGATTAAATTAGGCATACACATAGTTAATTTATGCTAGGTACTCGTACCTGAGCTAACCTTAACCTCATTCTTCTTTGCGAATCATTGTTTCGTGTTTTTAATATGTTTTTTTTTGTATTAATGCTCCATCATTTAAATAAATAAAATCTTATGTAAAAAAGTATTCTGTATTATTATGTTAATTCAGGTAATAAACCATGTGTATGCAAAATTTTATCCAAATCCGTTTAGCCATTTTTGCATGATTGAGTAATAAATATTCAAACATACAAACTTTAACATTTATAATATTAGTAGGATGATAGATAACCTGTAATTTGATAAACGCAAATAAGGCTAATTAACTTTTTTTTATCAGATAACAGCAAACCAAAAGGAAGGTATAGCTCTGATTTAACCAATTTTAATAATCCGGTATATTTATTTTCTAAGACAGACATTGGAAAGGCGACATTGTTACCATTATCCCTGGCCTAGCTTTTATGAATAATGGAGGCGATTTTTTGCATCCACGAAGACTATACAATTTTACAAATAGTTTTATTTTTAACCCCCGATGCACAAACGACAGGGTGTTATAAGCTTGACGTGTCTGTGTGTGCCTGTGGCATCGTAGCTCCCGGAGGGATGAACCGATTTTAATTTTGTTTTGAAGGTGAATTAGTTGGGAGTGTTCTTAGCCAAGTTTGATAAAAATTGGTTCAAGATGGCGGCCGCCACAAAATGGCGGATTACCAATTGTTTCACAACTCCCTCAATATGGGTATCAAATGAAAAGGCTTTGCTACTTAAACATGTGCGTCGGATATCTATCTATACTATTATAAAGAGGAAAGATTTGATTGTTTGTTTGTTTGTAATGAATAGGCTCCGAAACTACTTGACCGATTTCAAAAATTCTTTCACCGTTGGGAAGCTACACTATTATACTTTTTATCCCTGTATTCCCACGGGAACGGGAACTACGCGGGTGAAACCGCGAGGCGTCCGCATGTTTAAAATAAATGTAATGTGGCAGGTTGACCGGCGGCGAGCTGCCCGTGGAGGTGGAGAGCGGCGCCACGACGCGCTGCACGCTGGGCGGCAAAACGCGCGCGCTGCAGCTCCCCCCCGTGCCTGCGCACGCCGCGCCCGCCACTCACCCCCTGCCGCCCTTCACGCACGCGCACAACGTCATCACCTACCATCCCGCCTCGGCGCGCGCCTGATCACCTTTCCAGGCGGGGAGTATGGTGCCGCCATAATGTAATACTACTATTAAAATTAATTGTTAGCCGGTAGTCGATGTGGTACTGATTCTGACATATCCACCATATGCCCGAGGCCATGTGCTTCCAACATCATAAGGCCCCCACGGCTCGAAAAACGATGGCGAGACGAGATTGCACCAAATGTACCACAAAAGCTTACAACCGTCAAATCAGAAGTGAAAAGAGCTAATTTTCGGCCTTTGTCATATAGTGGGTTAGTCATGGCTAAAAAATAAATGGAATTATATTTTCTAAGGGGTAATTTATTATATGTAGGTTCTATTTTATTGTTCAAATACCCTTTGAAAGTGTTGTAAAATTATCTTCGATTTTTAAGGTGGTTCGATTTCCATACAAATAAATTTTTGCCATTTATGGACAAATGGAGCATAATTTTACAGTGAAATCACAGCTACTGGCATTAGCATAAAATCAAATTTATGAATTTATTATTTTTTAATAAAACAGTAATAATGCTAATAATGTACTGTTTTATTTAAGCAATTGTGATTTACCGCAAATAAAGACCAAAATAAATGCCAGTAGCTGTGATTTCAGTGTAAAATTATGCTCCATTTGTCCATTAATGGCAAAAATGTATTTGTATGGAAATCGAACCACCTTAACAGTTTTATTTGGGTAATTGAAAAAAAATATTTGAGAAGTAACGTAGAAAGTGTAGTGTGCCTTTGGGATGTGCCTAGGATAAAGTGGAAGTTTCCTTAGTCATATACAATTTTATTATACATGTGCCTATAGCGTGTATAAGTCGGCAGTCGGCAAAGGTCCTTTTGGTCACTCACAAATTATAAATTATTTATAATTGGATTAAAGTGAAACTGGGACCTAACATAATAATTTTATTGTATTTTATAATTTAAAATATTTATAAAATACGCACAAGAACGTACCTTTTTATACTGTATGAATTTATATTGACTGAAAGTCGCGTTCCGAGAAAGTCATGCTAGAGAAAATTTAATAACCATTGTTTTTAATACGTAAGTCAATTTTAGCGTGATAACAATAATGTAATTTATTAGTGTTAATTTATTTAAGTTATAAATTGATTACTTATTTTTGTTATGATTTTTTTTTTAATGTGTATCGTCATATAATTTTGTTAATGTGTCATAGTCACGGAATTATTTTAAATTAATGAATTATATTATTTACGTCATGATAAGTTATAAAAGTTTTTAGGTTAGAAGAATGTAAGAATTTTGAAAATTAAATGACATTTTATCTTCAATTTATTTACAGCAATTTTTCACATAGATGTCTTTCTGTAATTTTCTCAAGATACATAATATTCGCGGTTGGTCAATGGTTTTTTTTTTGTAGCGGTGATAGTTCAGTGTTTAGCGTGGTCCGTTCACTGTACTTTCTAGTACTCTGCTGGCACACCCTCACCCTCATTAAATACTTACTGTATGCAAAAGTCTTTTTTTCCGTAAATTCCGTCTAACTTCAAAGCCCTAGATGTGATTATATTTCTATCAATGTGTACATAATAGTATTGTACAAAACAGTGATTTATATTTAATATAGTATTTATTTTTAGGTCAGTATTAGTACGTTATAATATTATTTAACAACGAAATAACATATTTTTACGACGTCAATAACATTATATTAAATAACAGTCGTTATAATTACGTGATACGAAATAATATCACCGTTGTATACAAACGACACGACGTTTGCGAAACGACGTAACCACGTTATGCGAAGTCACATATCGTTGTAATCACGTTATGCTTAACGATGTAACCACGTTATGTGAATTCACGTACCGCTGTAATCACGTTATGTGTAAAGACGTAACCACGTTATGCGAAGTCACATACAGTTGTAATCGCGTTATGCGAAACGGCGTAACCACGTTATGCGAAGTAATGGTTACTCATTGAAATTTGTTTGTGTAAATAGTTTTGTTAATTTTGTGTGATTTAAAAATTCAGACGTGCCTTGATGTGGTGCCATGGCGTTTTGTAATGTATTAAATACAGTAAATTTACAAATATAAACATATGCTTTTTATTTAACCAAGTTATTCCTTACGAAATCATCCCTACTTGGATAGGCGAACATATCCAGCAACTGGACGAGATCGCCAATTTTGATAACAATCAGTTTAAGGAAGTTAAATTAAATTTAAAAAAAAAAAATGCCTTAAATACAACGCAAAATTAAAGCACTGTTAAATTACGTTACACGATCGTGAGTTGTGATACTCATTTGTGAAATGAGTGCAAATTAAAATTATCAAAAATGACTAGCGATTTAAAAATAATTAGGTTTTATGAGTGCAAAATAAGATAGGTACTTTTAATCAATAAATTAGTAGGTTTTTTTATAATCACAAATTATGAGACAAAGATCGCAGATAGATAACGTAGGGCATTCCACACAGCGTCATCTGGCCCCCAAACTAAGCTAACCTTGTAGTATAGGAGATAACCGAACACTCGGACAGATCAAACATTTATCGTCACACAGAACTTGTGAGTGACGAAACAAAGTATAGGGCATCACTGCTTTGGCGCTCATTACTTTGAGACTCGATGGTTAGTGGCAACAGCCCAGTAATTTCTCTAGCTGCAGTACCTTTCAAACCGGAACACAGTAATGTTTAGACACTACTGCTTGGCGGCAGAATTACTGGTACTGCGGTGGTGCCTACCTAGACGACCTCCTACTAAGGAAGATCTACCACCAAGTAAATTTGTGAGGCTTTGTAATATATGATGACAGTGACCGTTGTCGTTAAACTCGTATTGACTGTTACCATCCTATCTGAAAGCAATTTTAATCTGTAATGGTTGACAAGCTAGGTGTCAACACACTTAGCCTGGGATGGAACTAGCTCTCATGTGAGGCTGCTGGAACACACCATTAGATGTTTGGCGAATTTTTATCTTGGAGGGCGGTAGCTAGCCAGCCGAGTACTATATCACCATGCAATGGTTTCCTCACGATGTTTTCCTTTACTGGCAGCTCAAGTTCGTTGCTGCTGCGTCGTTGTCTAACCACTGAGCTATCATCGCTACAAACATAATCGCTACATTTAATACTTAGTGAAGATTAATTGCTGTCTTTTTATAATTGCATTATCATCTTAACCTAGATTTAAAATTGCCAAATATTTAAAATTGTTGTGCAATTTTCAGTATTCTTTATAACATCTACTCATGTAGTTGTGAGTAGATTTTAGAGGTACAGGTACTCAGTATTTTGGCGCCATTTACAAACTGCATAACGTAAGCATTCTGCTGAAATATCTGGAGGAATCTGGCTTGTATTTTTTTTTGCCAATTTCTATGTTCGAGCATCAGAGAAGGCTCTAAGAAATTAAGGAAAGGTCACATTTAACTTCCCAAAGAGCCCGATGCCCGTTACTTTGAGTTAGGCCGAGTGTACAATATGTGGCAAGCTATACTTATATATATAGCCGTAATTGCCGTGAATGGCTTGTTAGGAAATCTCTCGCGGCGCTACTTTTTATGATAAGCTTTATTTATAGATGATATATCTTGCTGGTAAAACTGGCGATACTCTTGATGGACACTCTTTCTTTCTTTCGCACATTAGTTCAGAATTCAAACGCGTCAACAATTCGGATATAATTTTTGCTCAGTGTACGTAGGCATTTATTAACCAATCGATAATGGTACAAGCTTGGGCTAAATTTAACTCAGTTCAGAGTTCAGACGTCGAGGTGAAGGGAAATTCTGTTAACAGTTGAACCAAGATTAATTTAACAGAATATTTATTTTGTACATTTTACTCGCACTAAATTAATATCTACTGAAATGGATTGAGGTCACGTAACATAAGTTCTCGACTTCTTGTTCAACAATGAGCTTGAGCTGCCGGTAAGGAAAACATCGAAAATTTGCATGGTGGTAGGGTACTCCCTAGTAGGTACTCAGCTGGCTAGCTACCACCCTCAAGTTGGAAATCTGCCGCCAAGCATCTAACGGTGTGTTCCGGCAGCCTCTCTTGAGAGCCAGTTCCATTCCAGGCTAGGTGTACTTTACCATCTTCGACCACACCGTCACTTAACATCAGGTGAGGTGTGGTCAAACACCTCATCATTATCATCATTTCAGCCGTAGGACGTCCTCTGCTGGACACGGGCCTCCCCCATTGACTTCCACAAAGACCGGTTGGAAGCGGTTCGCATCCAGCGAGTTCCTGCGGTCTTTATTAGGTCGTCTGCCCACCTTGTGGGTGGACGTCCAACGCTGCGCTTGCCGTGCACTTTGCAGCCCCATCGGCCATCAGTTTTGCGTGCTATGTACGCTGCCCACTGCCACTTCAACTTGCTAATCCGTTGGGCTATGTCAAACACCTAGTTTGCCAAATATTAAAAAAAAGTACGTCACAACAAATATTGGAGCCTGTCCGTCTATAGCTGTGCGTCCAAAATATCTCTATCCTTAATTCCATCACTCAACGTGAAAGAAAATATTATCAAACTCATCAATAATACGAAATAAATTATTATCTGTGCTAATAAATACTCGAGTATCCTTAGATCCTCTCATCTCTAATAGAGTATTTATAAAGTAAGACGGATTGGACGAATATGTTGCAATAACGTAGATATAGGTACGTTTTATAAGATTTTTCCCATTCCCTCGAGATAACTTTCAGCCCGTTTAGAATCTTTGGTAGATATTATAAATACAAAAGTGTTTTAGTTTGTTTAACCTTGTTGTTTTTTCAAATGCTTTATCTACGAAAGGAAGTTAAAAGAACTTAAAAGTAAAAAACATTTTCGTCCACTATTTATCATGAAATGAGAGGGATACAGCGTTCAACTGAGTTACTAGGTTCTTCCGGTAGAGGAGCGGTGCGGGAGGGGAGGCATGTGACGTAACAGAACTGTCTCGGTATACACGTGTAACTTGGTATACCCACTTATACGATATTTACATTAATAAATAATTGAAAGATTGGATTTAATTACGCCCCCCTGACACGTTTCATTTAATTGTAAAATAACTTACCTACACGTTTATTAATTCATAATGGAAATTTTGGTGCGTCAATGAAGTATTATTTGGAAGTAATTTTTGAACAGTAGTAGTTATAGTAGTTACTACTTTCTAACAATTGGTAGTAGTTAATACCACTAGTTGAAGTGGTGTAACTAAAATGAATGCTTTAAAAAACTCAGTGCTTTCTTTACTAATACTGGGTCTAACTAAGACCTTTTTTCACGGCATCATACGTACCTATTACACTTTCTTAAGGATCCCCTACATAGCTAAACGGATATCTTGTGAACGTCATAGGGCAAAAGTATTTTTAACAAGGTTTATGGACTTACCATCAGGCAAGCCGTTTGCCTATCTGTTGTTTTTCCATTTAAAAATGTTACTAGTTTATCGGAAAAGGGTTCATGCCCACGCGCACTTTCTAAGTGTTTTCGAACAAGTAGCGCCAGCTTAGTAGGTACTCATAGCAGTTACTTCTTATCTACTATTAATTGGAAGTTATCAACTACCATGAAGATGATACCAGATAGAGTTGAAATGCGCTGAGTACTTTTTTATTAAAGAGGCGAACATCGACTTTGATATCACAGCACCAAGTTATGGTTGGCGCAGTGACACCAAAACGGATTTATTAAATAAGTTAACACCACTTTGATATCACTGCCGCCAACTTTTGGTATTAACTATACGATAAATTGGTTGTATCAAGCGAAGCAAATGTTAACCTATTTAGTAAAAAGCAGCAGCTACTCAACGCATTTCAAGGCATCATATTAGCTTTCCTAGGAAAACTCTATCTGGTATCACGGCATGTTTTAGTTGTTCATTACTAAACGGCTTTTCTATACTTTCCAATAATATACCTATTTATAATTTATTTATTAAACAAAATAAAAAAAATTCTTAACTTAATACTATTTACAAAATGTATACAAAAAACTTAGTCTAAAAAACCGTCAGAGGAGGGATATGTGGCCAGAATGCTGGCAGCATTGCCACGCTGGATGGCAATGCTTAGCTTTTGACCAAAGTAGATGCCAGCATTCTGGTCACCTGAAGCCTCCTCTAAACGTTTGGCCAGGTCCCGATACAGTTTCTATTTATACATTTAATCAGTCCATTGTTATTGTGCGAATCAAAAAGCTTTCAAAGGATTTTACCAAGAATTACTAATTGCCTTGGCACTCGAAGCACAATTCAGTCCTTGTTAGTAAATTCATTGTCAAATTAACGAAGGTAGTTAGCGGGGCAAACTAATCAAATGATTCGTAATATATGGTTTCCAATACCTTTGGAATTTACTTAATTGGTAATCGCTTTTCATTATAATTCTAAATTTAATCTTGCTTTGAACTTGAAATATAGTCGATCCGTGCTACGAGAAGTTTCGACATGGCTATGTAAATCAATAACTTTGAATAGGTAGGTACTCTGATTACCTTCTTTTTTCGAGTTTTTTTTCTTTGGTTTTGGCGTCACATTTTAAGCATTTGCCAGTGTCAAGTGTTTTATATTTTCAAGTTTCAAAAGGTAAATAAGTTGCCTCATAGGTATAGTTATAGTTAAAGTCCAGTCTTGTAAAAAGGTGAAGGAAAACATAATAAACCTAAAAAAACATAATAAACCATAGCAGGTAGGGTACTTTCTAGTACTCGGCTAGCTACCACCCACCCTCAAGTTAAAAATCTGCCGCCAAGCATCTAACGGTGTGTTCCGGCAGCCTCACTCCCCACCCCATCAGTGAATTTAAGCTCTTAGTGATAAAAAGCGAGATTCGTAGCTTGTCTCGTAGCAGCCGTAGAGATGGCTACAGCAACGAGCTAGTCGTCTCATCTCTATAGCTGCTCCTATGACATCTGTAAATTGATCCTTCGTTGCTCAACTTTGATGCTTTGTAGCGATGGCCGCTTAGTGTTTAGCGCTGTCGGTTTACACGCCGAAAGACGTGGGTTCAACTCCAGCAACGAGCTTGAGCTGCCAGTGAAAAGAAACATCGTGAGGAAACCATAGCATAGTGGTAGAGTACTTTCTAAAACTCAGCTGGCTAGCTACCATCCTCAAGTTGATAATCTGTTGCCATGAACGTAACGGTGTATTCCAAAAGCCTTCTTTGAGAGCCAGTCCCATTTCCGGATAAGTGCATTTACCATATTCGTCACTTAACATCAGGCGAGCTGTGGTCAAACGCTTAGCCTATCAACTATGAAAAAGAATTAATACTATTACCAAACACGAGTTGTTACTGAGTTTCATGTGTTCAAAAGAGATCAAAGTTAATAAGTTAAGTTATAACTGAACGGAACTGGAATGGCGTTCAATTAGTTTTATCTCCAGGTGGGATCCGCCTACCAACACGTCAGAAACTGAGCAGATTTTAATCTAACAACGGTATAAATAGATTCGGCTGACGTTGATACTTTTTGTTTCGATTTACCTTTATCATAGAAATAGAATATAGCTCATTATTTGTGACAACACATTCTGTTCCCGGCGGGTTTTCTCCTTAATTTGAAATTATATATTGTTCACCTCAGTTTATTATTGTGACTATATCCCGTTTTGTGTAATATAAATAAATAAATAAGTACTCATTTTTTTACTCCTATTAACTTATGCGGGATAAATCACCTTTGATTTTATAGGAGACTTCGATTATAGTTTCGGCCAAAAAGTTCAAAGTTCAGAGCATCGCCGCTTTGGCGCTCATAACTTTGAGACATTGTATGACAGATGTATCAAAAAATCTGTTTCCATATTTTTTTTTTTATTAATTTATTCTGGCCATGGATGTTACACAACTCCTTCAGCCGGAGTCTTGTCTTAAGTGTTATTTCTGCTGTATCTTAGCTATAGCTATCGTCAAAGTCGTCTTTGTCAAGTCCAGTTCGTGTCAGTAATGTTCAGTCATGCTTTAGTAAAGTAGTGGCGACTTTACTATAAAGCTTCGATGGAGTTCTGGAAGCAACACGAAAACTCATGTTTCACCACATTATATCATTTTCCCACACTCGCGCTTGTAAATCGGCACTTTATGAATAAAACACTACCATTTTTATGCATAGACACTCGACAAAACACTAGTTTTGGAAAAAAATACAACGGAGCGACACGACTCTTCCCGCGTTCCCGCCAAAACTCCAATCAGTTTCCATAATAATAAAATATTCCTAATATAAACGGACAGACTGAGAGTATTGTAATATAAGTACCTATTATTTCACCTCTGGTTGCGCGAAGGGTGCAATATAAGCCGAGGGTGGGCAGACGCGGCGCCAGTCTTCGCGAGTCAGGCGCCGTGTAAGGGTCGTGAGTCAACACTAACGACTACAGGTGAGTCTGACGTTCGTAGATAATAATTAGCTACATATCAAATCGATGTTTCGTATTAAAAAGTTAAAAAAGTAAAATTGCCACTTTCGGTGACTATTTAGTTAGTTTAGGCCACCATTTGCATTTGTGGCACTAGCTCATGAGATTCTTTTGTTCTGTGTACTTTTTTAGGGTTCCGTACCCAAAGGGTAAAACGGCACCCTGTTACTAAGACCCCGCAGTTCGTCTGTCACCGGGCTGTATCTCATGAACCGTGATAGTTAGACAGTTGAAATTTTCACAGATGATATGTTTCTGTTGCCGCTATAAAAGATACTAAAAACGGAATGAAATAAATGTTTAAGGGGGTTTCCATATAACAAACGTGATATTTTTTTGCCGTTTTTGTAGATAATTGTACGGAACCTTTCGTGCGCGAGTCCGACTCGCGCTTGGCCGGTTTTTCTTCTTTCTTTTTTTGGTGTGCGAAGTAAAGAGTTTATATCTATCTGACCGCGAATTGGCAAACGTAGCGTAGGACGCCCTGAGACTCTGGCGTGACGATATATGTAGGATAGCTGGCGGTGGATGGAAGCGAAAAGCCGAAGATCGGGCTGAGCGTGAGCTAGGCTGATGTCTAGCAGGCTTCGATAGGCTGATGATGATTATCTATCAATCTATCGTTGCCGTCCAAAATGGCAATTTCACCAGCTGGCTGCTTTACTCTTCATCTTTTAGATTAAGTTTGTAAGTGTTTTTCTAAGTATGTCTAGTTTGATAGAATTAAATATTTCTTTGATTATGTACCTACTATACTTAATAATACTTATGTCAATTTAGCGTTTCGTATGACTGCATATTTCAACAAACAACTGACAAACTTTGTTTTTGTTAGATATATACAACTTTAATCTTTGTAAAACCCACTCTGGGTTTTACAAAGACTTAAAGTTGTATATCTCACGAATTAATGTTATGAAGTTGCGATATTGTTTAATTTGTCGGGTTTTTTATTGATTCTGTGTACCGCTGCCATGGTCATGGACAGGCGTTATCTCTTACCATCAGGAGGGCGTCTCGTCAGCGATCCGCATTTGATATTTCATCCCTATGAACGAAGTCGCGGGCGTAAGGTAGTTATAAAAACATAATGTAAAAAATATTGTAATTAAAAAGATGACATATGTCACGGACCCGGAAGGTGTCTATGGAGCGAATATATTAAATGAACAAAAAAACAAATTAAATCATATTGTAATACTATTTACCATTTGCCATATTGTAACATAAAATTTAGTACATCACATTATGAAGACGATTATTTATCGATAGGTGATTAGGGATTTTTTTAGCTTGTTGGCAACACCTACGTCGAAAAGCGCGAGGGATCCAATACAAGGGCTGGCGCCAAACAAAAATGACACCTGTGGAGTTACAGATTGCGTGTTACATTGCTATAACAAGATTTTATATTATCATTCATAGAATTCGGTCCAATAAGTCTAAATCTAGACTTGAGTAATGCCTATGGATGATTTACATTGAAAGTATGGAATTCACTAATTACTTTACCTGGACTGACTGATTCATCAACGCAGAACCGAAACCGATAGGGCTAGAAACTTGACAATTTGGTTGACATTTGGTTTTGGTAGGGAAGTATTTTTTGTTTTTTATGTCTGACAAACTAGGTGTTTGACCACAGCTCACGTGATGTTAAGTGACGGTGTTGAAGATGGTAAAGCACACCTTGCCTGGAATGGAACTGGCTCTCTAGTGAGTGCCGGAAACCGTTAAGTGCTTGGCGGGAGATTTTCAACTTGACGGTAGCTAGCCGGCTGAGTGCTAGAAAATACCGATCCACATTGTCGGGGTTTGAACCCACGCCCTTCGGTTTGTGAATCGACCGCGCTAACCACAGAGCTATCATCGCTAAACTTAGGTAGGTACTTTGTTATCCCTCGCGTAGCCTTGGTATATTGCGCAGTTGTGTTGTTTAACAAGTTCTTTGATCTCGACGCGTCTTAACGTTTTTCCCTTGAAATTATTACAAGTTGTCAGACATTAAAGACAAGGGAGCTGTATTCGTTATTTAATAACATCTACTAGACTCGCTTTTGACACGAGTCTAAGTATTATTTTATGAAAGCAATATAAACGCCAAAATGGATAAATAAATATCGCAGGACCTTACACACAGCGCCATCTGCCCCCAAGCCAAGCAAAGCTTGTACTATGGAAATCAGATGTTATAGAAACATACTAATAATAAACTAGCAGACTATCACCTGCGTAGTTCCCGTCCCCTTGGAAATAAAGGGATTAAAAGTATATGCCACCCGGGGATTGTGTAGCTTCCCAACAGTGAAAAAATTTTTTTAATCGGTCCAGTAGTTTCAGAGTCTATTCAATACAAACAAACAACCAAACCTTTCCTCTTTATAATAGTATAGATAGATCATACAGAATACAGAGAGAGAACAAACATTTGTTTATGCCGCAAAGTTTGTCCTGTGTGGGAATCGAATCCACGCCCTTCAGCTCTTGAAGCAGACGTTCTACCAATGAAATTATGTATAAGAAACTCTTTAGTAGACACTTATTAAAAAAGCAACAAACGCACAATAGATGTTCAAAACATTATTAGACTGCGGTAATAAACTATTAGAGTTACTGTATAGAGACAATTTTAATCCAAAACATAACAATACTCTTACGACACTACAAAACGATACCGCGAGTTAACTCGACGACTAAGTCGAGTTGCATTGTGGAACTATTATCGATTCTCGATTTGTACGGTTACATTATTTATTGGTCTATGGTTCTAATATTAGATGCATTCTAAAGTCTAAAAAATAAACTACCTGTAAACAGAGCAGTCTATAATATCATCATCATCATCAGCCTATCGAAGCCCACTGCTGGACATAGGCCTCTCCCAAGATCCTCTTCATATATGTTTTCGGGATAAAAAGTACCCTGTGTGTTAATCCAGGGTCTCGGCTACCTCCATACAAAATTTCATCCAAATCCGTTGGGTACTTTTTGCGTGAAAAAGTAACAAACATTCATCCATCCAAACTTTCTCATTTACAATATTAGTGGGATTTATAAAATGCTTTTGCAAAAACGTTCATACTTTTGACGCCAATTAATTTTTCTTTACAATGCATGTCGCGAACAAGGCAATTTTTTAAGACGTTTTCTTAATTAAAATTTTACTTTAACTTCGTGAAAAAGTTCCAACTTCGCGCTGAGTGCTTCCAATTATTTATGCTTGTACTTAGCCTTCTTTGAAATACGTCTGTGCCGGAGTACAGAGCTGTTACAATGCCATCCTATTAATCGAAGATCTCGCTAAATATTACTGGTGTCGTCCGGTAAGAGTTACCTACTGCTGATGGAAAATGTCTGGCAATATTGATTGTTAATTTTTAACCCTCGACGAAAAAACGACGAGGGGTTGTAAGTTTTGTGTGTGTGTATGTGTCTGTCTGTGGCATCGTAGCCCCCGAACAGATGAACAGACAACGATTTTGTTTTTTTTTTTTGTTTGAAAGGGGATAATTCCCCTTTCAAACAGTCGAGAACAGTCGAGAGTATTAGCTACGTTTGATGAAAATCGGTATAAGATGGCCGCCGCAACAAAATGGCGGATTACATATGTGTTCACAACTCCTTTAATATGTGTATCAAATGAAAGGGCTTGGCTAGTAGAATACTATACACAATGAACCTTTGAAACTTTGTTTATGCAATTTTTTATTGGCCTTATAAATTTATATAGATAACTAAATGTATGTAGGTAACTAGTTGTTAATTTACCTAACATTAATAAAATAAAATGATAAATTTCAAATCCAAGATGACCGCCACCGAATGGCGAATAATTTTTTTTTTATGTGACTTCATCGAAATCTTCTTGATCTTAAGTATGATTCAAGAAAGTTTGTTTAGCTGTTTGAAGATAAACAGCATAATCATTTTTTACCATCAGGAGAGCGTCTCGTTCATGTCATTACTTTCAAAAAATCGGCGTAGTCCATTCTACAACAAATTAGGCACATCTCTTTGATTATATACATGTCCATAATGAAAGGCACATCTACACTCTGCAGGCCTAATTCGTACCTACATAGCTGTACTGTACGCCTACGCATGGTAAGTACTCATGCCCCAATGAAAGGGAAATATCTTTTAATTGTGTGGGTGGTAAGGCGCTTTTGTTTTTACCGATAAATTAGGGACTTTTTACGTTGCAAAAATAAGTTCCTAAATCTAAGAAGTTTTTGTAACCGAGATTTGTCGATTGTGTTGATTTATTGTGGTAGGTAGGTACCGTGCCTCATGTCGCGGTATATTGTTCAAGTTCAAGTTATTTATTCGCGTTAAATTGAGGTTACATAAGGTCTTATGGTTATAAGAAACTTTATTATCATCAGTGACTGATTTACCAGCAGGCTGAGTAGCCTTGAGCCTAGGGCGGCAGATTTTTGGGGCGGCAAATTTGGGGACCGAATTTTTTTGCAACCTCATAGAAATCAAAAAGATTTTTGCATGACGGTTTTCTGATGTCTCACAGATAGAAGTCTGCAACAAATTTTGCTAATGACTTTCCTCTCTCACTTGTCATTGCACACTCCGAGAGTAGAAACAGTTTTGGATTGTAAAAATAATGTAGGAGATGACAATTGTAGAGGCAAGGGCGGCATAAACTGTGTAGCCCATGCCTTGAAAATTTGTAAATCCACCACTGATTATCATCGAAGACATTACTGTCGCTTATATTATGATAACATGGTTGGACTTAAAAAATATATATATATATATTCAGTCTTAGCTATGCATTTAAATTTAACGAAAACAATATAAATAAATAAGATAACTTTACAAAATTTGAGGCAAAAGATTAAAACGAACTAGGTCAGGTATAACATAATTTTAGCTACACATTAGCATTTTTGCTTTTTTTTAAACTTTATTAAGTTCAGTTAATTTAATTACTAATTATGTATTACTGATATACTTACTGTTCACACAAAAGAAGGGCAAAGTGCCAGCAGGATAGGCGAGATCTAAATAAAGAGCCTATATTATGTAGCTAGTAGCTCAGTGGTTAGCGCGGTAGGTTCACATGCCGAAGGGCGTGGGTTCAAACCCCAACAATGAGCTTGAGCTGCCGGTGAAGGAAAACAGCGTGAGGAAACCATAGCATGGTGGTAGGGTACTTTCTAGTACTCGGCTGGCTAGCTACCACCCACAAGTTGAAAATCTGCCGCCAAGCATCTAACGGTGTGTTGAAATTTTTGAAGGGTAAGTGGATTAAGATGTTCTGGTATTGCATTGCACACTCTTAATGCGAATATAGACTTATAATTCTATAATTATAATCAGGAAAACAAGTCTGTGTTTTGAATCTTTCATCTTGTTTAAATGTAAAGTTCTCGAACACTTCTGTGCTTTCCAAAGTTTTCTCAAGTTTTCTTCCGGCCTTAGCTATTGCGAGGCCTGGGGCGACAGATCATTGTGAGGCCCTTTTTCTTAGATCCGTTTTACTGAAAAATTAGTTCGAGTGCTCGAGTGGCCGTAACATGCTTGCACTAATAAAATGAAACCGTGCGTTCAGGTGGGGGTTTGTGAAGTGCGAGGCGCGAGATACACATACCTACATAATTATGGTAAAAACTTTTTTCTACGAGGACGCGAGGCCCCTGTGAGAGCGAGGCCCAAGGCGGTTGTCCTGCTTGCTATCCCCTAATACTGCATGTTTCTTACTTATTTGGTGTTTGTAACTTGTAGAATGTCAGTGGCTTCGTGGAAGATGGGTGCTGTTTGGCTGTGTGTGCTGGTGTCGTCACTGGCTGCAGCCAGCGTCATGTACGACGACATGCCTCCACCCGACATGAAGCTCGTGTATCAGGTACCTGCTGCATTAGTCCTACCCTCCATCACGCTCTAGCCCTGTGCGAGTTGGCGGATTCACAGACGTTGTTGGATTTCTTCTCCGGACGTATTCAGATTCAAATTTTTAAATACTTTGATTATAAAGATAAAGATATTATATTTATTTGCAATGACATGAGTATGAATTAATATGTATGATGTCCTTAACTTACTTGAATGAGTTTCATGTTATACCTGATAAGATTTTTCTCAAGTCATAAAATTTAAATTTATACAATGTCGAGTAGGAAAATTAATAATTAAAATATGTATAAAAAATAAAATATAAATTATGAAAATTAACATGTCAATGAAATTAATAAAATGTCAATATAAAAATTAAAAATACATACATATATATACTAAAAATAAAAAAATATAATTAAATGATAATACACATTAATTTCAGGTTACTAAAACTCATATGGAGCCAAATACAAAAATTCAGTTTCTAAGTAAATAAATACATTTATTCAACGCCCACGTAATATTCTGAAGGACTTATTGGTACGCCCCGGGGCTGAGCCCACACCTCACGAATCAATAGGTTCAAAGCTACGAAGTAAACCGTTTTTCCAAGCTTTTCTAATAAGATCTTTTCAAGGTCAGAGTATCTCATAAGTCTTTGTGCGTCATTGTCGGCCATATTGGCCTTTACTAATAGGTGAATTAGTTAACCACCAACGTTTTAGCTTCAGCGCTTGAAGCAGACATACCTACTACCAACGAACCAACAGGGCTGTCAAATGTTATTTAATAGAATAGAATATAACTTTATTACACACCAAAACAAAACACAACATACAAATATGAAACGTAAAAAAAGAGATAAAGAACATAATTTTTTTTTATTTGGGCACCGAATTATTCATCGAGGTTTATTCCTTTTTTTTATAGAAGTAAATATAATTATATGTATAGCAGGAGCACAACTACATAGACATGGACCCGCAGCCTTCAGTACCAGAGCTGAGTGATGGCCATGCCAGGGACCTGCTCTGGTACAAGACGCTCACATCTCTGCGAAACGGGGTGGTGTCGCCCAACGTGCCGGCTGGGTGAGTTACCCACTAATGACGAATATCGTGCATGCAACCTGGGATGTTAGATGGCCACTCTGAAATCCTTGTACCAGCTGGCTAAAAAGCTGGCATTAAAGACGGAAAATTGGTACACGGGTTGCCAGATGTCGAAATTAAAAAAAAGGTTAATAATCGCTTAAAAACTGTGTTTCACACATATATTAAAATAAGTATAGGTTTGTATTTTCATTCTTTGAGGTTGGAGCTTGTTTTTTTTAAAGTACTCTGGATTGGATTGGACTGTTTTTATATGCATCTCAAAAATTTGTCGGTTATATTATACGTATTTTCAGTCGGTCAACGGCTAATCTTGACATTTTTCGGTCTACGGCAAATCTTGGTATTTTTGCGTACCAGGACCGAGTTACCTTGGTTAAAATCTAGTATTAATACCAAGAATTTGGTACGTCTAACATCACTGCATGCAACACTGCCAATAAATAAACCCGGCGTTGCAGAGTTTGTATTGGAACTTTTTAATTGTGTTATAACATACTACAGTAATTTTTGTCTCTATTTGAAAAAAAAAAGGTTTGAAGGATACTGCAGTTAGCGAAATTACAGAGCTGTTCAGACTAACCATCTTCTTTCTTTGGTTTTGGCGTCGCGTTTTAGCATTTGCCAGTGTCAAGTAATTATATATTTTCAAGTTTCAAAAGTTAAATAAGTGCCATCGTAGCTAGTTTTAGTCAAAGTCGTCTTTGTCAAGTCCAGTTCGTGTCAGTTAATTCCAGTCATGCTTTAGTAAAGTAGTGGCAACTTTACTACAAAGCTTCGATGGAGTTTTGGAAGCAACACGAAAACTCATGTTTCACCACATT
Source organism: Biston betularia (assembly GCA_905404145.2). Lineage (NCBI taxonomy): Eukaryota > Metazoa > Arthropoda > Insecta > Lepidoptera > Geometridae > Biston > Biston betularia. Next base: position 13,509,461 of record FR989876.1, read on the forward strand.
ATATCATTTTCCCACACTCGCGCTTGTAATTCGGCACTTTATGAATAAAACACCACCATTTTTATGCATAAACACTCGACAAAACACTAGTTTTGGAAAAAAATACAACGGAGCGACACGACTCTTCCCGCGTTCCCGCCAAAAAACCACTAACCATCTAATGTCTCAAAGTAATGAGCGCCAAAGCAACGATGCCCTAGACTATTCTTTGTCACTCAAAGTTCTGCAATGGTCATGTCAGGATGTATGTCACCGTCAGGAGAGCATTTCGTTCGTCTCATTACTTTAACATAAAAAAAATATGTAGATCGAAATTGCACGATTATTTTAATATGTAAAAAAAATCGTTTCTATTTCCCCCGGCTTTGTTCTTGCGCGGCAATTTAAATAAAACCTTTTACTATAACAAATGTGACTGCCGTGCCGTAATGAATTAAATTGCTAAAGTATAACAATTCCTCCTAGACCTAGGCTGTCTTCAGAAACTGGCCTGGAAGCCCCAGAAACATTCGAATACCCGCTGCTCAAAGGCGCCGTGATGAAGAGGAACTCTGAAGCCAACGGTGCAGCTAATTTCAAGGGAACAACCAAACCACCCGGGCAGAAGTGGAAGATCAAGAAGGAAAGAGTTGGTATGTAAATAGACAGACTATAAAACATGTGCCTAGGTAAGGCACTTTGAAGTGACGCTTTACTCTTCGAAACACACTGAGAGCTAGACCTCAGCATCGATCGTGTAAAGGTGCCACCACAGTCTCAAATATTTTGTTGCCAAGCAGTGCAATGTAAACATTATTTAAATTACAGGATTAATGAGACTAATCACCGAATGTCTTGAAGTAATCGGTCTAAAATAAGTGTAAAGTACGTGCTCTGAAGCAGCGATTGCACTTGGTTGTAGATCTCCTTAGCAGGAGGTCGTCTAGGTAGGTACCACGACAGTACCAGATATTCTGCCGCCAAGCTATGGTGTGTAAACATACGGTTTGAAGGGTACTGCAGCTAACGAAATTACAGGGTTATTGAGACTAACCATCGAAAGTCTCAAAGTAATGAGCTCCAAAGCAGCGATGCCCTGGGCTTTCTTTGCTACTCAAAGTTCTGCGTATCGCTGCAATGTAATGGCCTACAGTATTTATTCATTTTAATTTTAATTTCCAGGTTCATACATGGTCTGCTACTTCAAACTGTGCGCGTTCAGACCTCCTATGTAATGTATCAATTACTTAAGTTGCTGATAGCACTTTGGCGTTTCCTTATTCTATACAAAATAGTATTTTGTAATAACAGACCTTCTAGAGGAGACTTTTGCTTGGACCTCAGATGATTACTGGCTATTTTTGTAAGGATTAGAATTTATAGGGGCGGCAGTCGGCAGTACTACAGGGCAGCCAAATACTACACAAAACAAATCGCCCCACCGCCGCCTCTGCTGCTATCGTTACTTATAATTTGAATTTGATATATAATAATATTGGCTTTTCTATTATTTATTTTTCTATCTAGGCTTGCGTAGTTTGTATGTACCTGTTTAAATGAATATAGGTACCCATGTAGCTGTTTTTGCTAATATAAATATTATTACGATTAAAATATATTATTCATATAATGGAGTCTATTGTATTTTCATTTTTATTCCATCTAGATTAAGTAATAAGTAAGTAATACATTGACATAGAAATTGTTGTTCTACTTACGGATACTTTGACAATCGTTTCGACCACATCCACACCACGTCGCGTCGTGTGCCACTGTTGGCTTTACAATTATGACCCGTATTATACACACAGACAGATTCCTACGTTAAAGCCATTTAGCACACAAATACATCAAAGTACATTGAGAATGAACTGTGATATATGTACCTACCAGCGTATTTCGTGGTGAACACTCAAAAATAGTAGGATAACAAAATTTTCAAGCCACATATTTTGACGTAAGGTGTAGGTAGTGAGTGAGAGAACTCTACATGAAATCTGATAAGTTTTTGACAGTGCTAGCCAGATAGTCTCGTCTTGCAACGTTTTACATGATATGAAAGTGTTTGTATAGGATATATTTATTCTAGCTCCCCCGCAGTTACGTCCATGTTATTTGGGATAAAAGTATACTGCCAGCTTGCAGCTGTTTGCATTTCAAATTTGATTCAAATCAGTTTAGCCGATACAGTATGAAGGGGAACACACACATACAAACTTACGCATGATAGCAAGCACTACACCCGACATTAGGCATGACATCAGGAAATGCTTTTATGCAAATAAATAATTAAACCAGTTCAAGCCGTAAGGGGGTCATTGGTATACGTACTCATCATTACCTACTTGCTACGAATACAACTCAGAAATCGTACCTAAACAATATACCTACCTAAACAAAATAATAAGGTACGATGTCATATCGGTTATCGCCATAATATTTAGGCTATTTAATCTACGGTATGCATTCAATAAATACATTATTTGTTATTTGCTTTACAAAATAGTTGCATATAAAAAGATACTTGTTTGCATAATTATGTTCATATATAAAAATAAAAATTTGTTTTCCTGCTGAACAAATAATCTAGATACTAACTGTATCAAGAACCTTTTCATATTTTATGCGGGTATTTACATCTTCTAAAGGTGCTTTTACATTGGTGGCATAAACACGCGGTAGTTGAGTAGCACAAAGCGTAGAGCTGAGATAAATAAATATCGTAGCACACATAGCGCGTTCTGGCCCCAAACTAAGCAGAGCTTGTGTCATGGAAGTCAGATAACTGATAGAATACATAAATCCTTTTTTTTGTAAATACATACTTATAATATATACAGAACACCCAGACACAGAACAAACATTTGTTTATTCACAAAGTGGGAATCGAACTCCCGCCCTACAGCTCCCCCCAAGGCAGATGTACTGCCAATGAGCCAACGGGGCTGTCGATAATCCCTAATTCATACTCTGTACACGTACCTATAGGTACCTATTAGGTACCTAATAGGTAACGGCTTAATTCTGAATAAGTAAATTTATTATTATGTGTGCATAATTCATTAAACACATAATTATGATTGTTTGTTTGTTACGTCGTTTGTTAAGAAGCGTTTGTTACTTCTTCAAGCTGTTACGTAACAGCTTAGTGGATTTCAGTTAAATTTGGAATTGAGACAGTTTGTGACATGGATTATATACACATTTAAATAATATCAATTTATTTTTTCTTCCCTAGAAATATATGTTTGTAGCATAGTGGGTAAAACGGCGGGGTGCTACTAGTAATATATATTTAGGAAATATTTTCATAAGATGAATAAAGAATCTTAATTACGTGGACTGCGCAAGGCCTGCAGGTGAGTCTCACAAACCGTGCCGTTATGCCGTATCGCCTTGCCACACTGTGGCAAAACCGTTTGATGTGAAAGCGTCTTTATGTCTCTTTTCAAAGAAAAGTACAGACATCACCGTTTTTTTCAATATACTTTAAGAGAGAATATTTAGGTACCTACTAACTAAAAATGTCTTATTGAAAAATGAAAACCTTTCTTTGAAGTCACATCACAATGTAAATAAATTATTGCCTGTGACGAAGGGGACGCCTTTGTACATAAGTATTTCTTAAATATGCGAGTTCTCAGAAAATCTAAGAATATATTTACGTAAATGTAGAAGGACGGGTGATTTCTTTGTTATGGCGCACATGATGAAGGGGCAACCCTTGACTTTAATAGACTTGCCCGAAAATTTGGCTACAAATCTAAAGAACTTAAGTGACCACAAAAACATGGCCACTGAAGATGAATATATTCTAACGCTGGTTCATATTCTTAAAAACGAAACGAAGCTTGTAAGTAGGTAGGTACTTATGTACTTGCGATTGCTGGACTCTGCTAACTTCTTTATTTTAAGGGATCCAAAGTGTCGAGCTGCAGTTTGTAGCGATGATGGCTCAGTGATTAGCACGGTTGGTTCACACGCCAATGGTGTGGGTTCAAACCCCAACAACAGCTTGAGCTGCCGGTAAAGGAAAACTGTGTGTGTTTTCATATAGCTACGTAATTAACCGTCTAGCAAAATATTACTAGGAACTTGTAGCTAGCAGGTAAACGTACTTGCCTGTACCTATAAGAACTTACCTACCTGCAAACTTACAGAACTGAAAGCGACTTTATCGACTCATGATTAGGTGATCGTGAGATAACGTAATAAAATTGAACTAGAGCTTCCATACACGAGTAGGCTAATAAAATCGGTAGTAGTGAGCTAAATATCTTACCGTCTTATGACGGCTTGGCGAATACTTGGGGAGCTTGGGATGCTTGGGGAGCGTTACAGCAGTATTCGCCGCAGTAAGCGTTGCCCATTTTTAATGTTTTTCGCTACGCCAATTTGTTATAATGATGAATAACCGTGAATCATTGAGTATTATTCTTCTTTGTGAAATATCAAATGGTTTAGACTATTGTACCATTTGAATAAGTATTCCTTGTCCAAAATATTAAAAAGTTTGCTGTCAAAGTAAGTAATGTCAACTAATGTCATTCTGAATGTCATATCGAATTTGGCAACTTTCATAAATCATGAAAATCTGCAAAACACTTTCAAGAAATTTTACAACTATTTTCTTTTAGCGAGATATAATTAAGTAAAGGTGCAATAAATAAAACAGGACTATTATTACTAGATAAATTTGCTAAATCATTAAGCCCTAATGCCGGTACTTTAAATATTATTTGTTAAGAAATAGGTTATGTGCAACAGCGACAACCAAAAACATGTCTTTTCCTGGTGATAATTCGCTTGGAAACTATGAAACTGTTAGAGGAAATACGGACCAAGCAATTGGGTTACGACGCACCTTCCAAACAGGTAAGTTTCAGTGATTAATTTGGTATAAACACTATACAAATTAAACACATCATGATTAGTTATTTTTATATGAAACAAGTATCGCCGTGGCATGTTCAATATGCCTAGTTAGTTACTAAAACACTAAGTTTTAGCACATCTTTTTCTCATAAAATCTCAAATAGTTACAGGTTATCATGCACAGATATAAAAAAAATAAGTACTTACATTGCTATTTAAAGTCTTACATGTCCCATACCAACCCTTTACCCATTCTATCATAAACTTTACATTTTAGACAAGATAATAGGATAAATAATTTAATATTTTTATTTTTTTTATAGTATTCTCAGTATAAGTATGTAAAGTAATTGTGATTAGGAATAAAAAAAATATTTAAACATTGGCTTGACAGGAGTAGAAAGGAAAAGAATCAACTATAAATATTGAGTAGTTAAATACTGAATTCTGTTTGTTGTGTGTGCTATACAGTAACCTTTTTATATAAATGTTGTTTTCATGCCATAAGGTACTGTGTGCTATATTCAATTTTGTATACTATAACATCTTTTACCTGTACCCATACATGCAATAAACGGAAAGGAATTATAAACTTTGCTTGCATTTAAAAGGAAATAATTCCAGTATACTTAAAGAGATATAATTATAAGATATTTATCTACCTTATTATCACAGGATGATTATTACAGTATTGCTACATAAATTTTAAAGCTATTGAAATTTTAAAGCTATTGTGTTCAGAATTGTGACAGATTGTTTTGCATATGAGCAAGTTTGGATACTTAACAGGAGAATTACATCAACATTTATCTCTGTGTTGTATTATTCTACATAAATATTTACATAATCATTTAGAGCCTAAATAAACTAGATAATTACAGTAGTATTATAATTTATTTAACCTTTCGTGTCCTGTCATATCCTGTAGTATAATCGTTAGAACTCAAATATAGTTGTTGCAGGTTCATTGCAGTATTTATTTGACCATTACAAAAATCCACCTACCTACCTACATTTACAGAAATATTATTTTGTGTATCATTAACTGTTTTATTGTCACTATTATGAAGGTACAGTAAAGCTGATGCAATCAAAAACACAGTTTCATAAGATGCCTTTCTTAAGGTGAAGGACAAATTACTGATGTGGTTTTGTTGAATGCTAATGGATTACTTTCTAGCTAGCATAAAACCAAGTAAAATATGGTTTCATTTTCAAACAAAAACATAATGTTTAAGTTGTTTTTAACAGTGTGTGTGAATGGAGAAATACCAAACATCATTTTTACAAAAAAGATTCTAAGGCACAAATATCCCAGCTGTCACTTCTGGTCATATTTAGATCTCACAAGTACTAATAGCTAAAGCTAACTGTAGTAGTTGCTAGTGTTATACAATACTAGCGGTTTACCCCAGTTTTGCATGGATGCAATTTATTTTGGTGACTTCATAACGAAACATTGAATTTCTAGATGTAAAAAAAGTTTATTACGACACATTTTATGTACAAACGTTTCAGGAATAAATCTCAAAGTTACAGTGAAAATTGTGTCGAAATCTGTTGCATGATTCAAAAGAAGTAAGTGGAGAAACAGACAGGACAGCAACTTTTGTTTAGTTTCCTATATTCTAGACTAGGAGTGCTTCTTCAACCACACCATCACTTAACATCAGGCGAGCTGTACATACATCTAGCCTGTCAAAAATAAAAATAAAATATTTAGAGCACTGAATTCTATCATTGTTATAAAATACTTATTACACTACATCCATTGGCTAGTGATAAGGCCAGTAGGAGTTGGTACCTACTTCAGGCTAAATGGAGTCATTGTATCATATTAATAGCTCACATCCAATAAATTGACAAGAGACACTCAGATTTATTTATCGACAAGCGTCTGGCACAAGCCAATTTATTTGGAACTAATATTATAGAGGAAACATTGTGTGTGTGTCTGTGCAGTATTTTTAATAAAAAATAAAATATGTAATGTATGTTAATTAAATAATTATATAAATATATATATATATGTACAAATATTTTTATTTATTTTATATTTAACATTGTAATTTCTAGAAAGTGTGTTGGATTGGGGTGGTGTCATATATAATAGGCAGCATACTAAATATAGATTGATATAGATATACCAAATACAACTGAGGTATTTTTCCTCCTATTTAAAATCTTTTGGCAAGTGTTTTCTGCCTTACAAATATTTATCATATTTTCCCATATATTTGTTTGTCCTGGCCTCCAATACTAAAAGTATAATTATTTTTGATCTTGAACTACTCATGCCAATTGTTGACTTCCATCTTTTGGAGGTCTTCTACTTGGGACGGCTGATAAACCTTTTTGGTAGATAAAAAGAAAAAAAAATTTGATAGATAAACCCACTATTCACAACTAGTTAAAAATAAACCAATTGGAAGAATCAAAGAGGTTGTTTTAGATACAATATGAATAGTGTTACAAGCTTTTTAGTGTGACACTCAGATGTGGAGTTGTGGCGACTGCATTTTGTGTAATGAATATGTGGTATAGATTGTTGGGTAAGTGTTGCCTAATTTTATTAATATGCCAAAAGAGTGTTGTAAAGTATGATGGAAATTTTTTACCTAAAAGAGACTATTATTGCTATATATATTTTTTTTAATTTTTGGCTGCTGTCTAGCTAGGATTAACTACTGTATTACGGCAGACAGCATAGTTAGCGAAATTACTGGGCTGTTGAGACTAACCATCGAAAGTCTCAAAATAATGAGCGCCAAAGCAGTGATGCCCTGGACTTAATAAATTTTTTTAAAGTGTAATTTTTTTTTTTAATTTATTGAGAACGAAGAATTGAGCACATCTTCAAGAATGTTTCGTTAGACTTTTCCCAATATAGCTATTTAGAATTAGTAATGCGTGTCCAATTTATATCTAGAGTTAGCTTAATCGACAGAAAGACGACGCCGACTGCTCGTAAATTGACGACTATGTACAATTGGTTCTTTACTACTTAGCTAGAACGTTCTATGTACATACATACTAGTGTCCAGAAGGGTAACTATGCCATTGTAAATTACAGGGATAATGAGACTCCATCGAATGTCTCACAAAGTAAGAAGCTATGTTACACGGTTCGCTAATTCGAAATTCTTGATGCCGATGCATTTATCGTTTTGCAATTTATCTCGAACGTACAGCGAACGCAATCAGTCGTAATCGAGTTGTTGCTCAGTGTGGTGCTTTTTAGATTACTTTCCGCATTACAATGTCAGGTCAGTCATTGAAAACTTCAAACGCTCTTTATTTTTCCCAGGAGTTATATTTTTATGATTTTCTATCTTATCTTTAATTCTTTTTAATTGATAGATTAAGTGTTTTGTGAAATTTATTTGCGAAATATCACGAAAGACTATTTTGCATATTTTACGTCCAGAAATGACGTCCCACATAAGGTGTATAGTGCATTTCTACCAGCATCTATAGCTGTGTTGTGCATTTCTACCAGCATCTATAGGTGTGTTGTGTATTTCTACCAGTATCTATAGGTGTTGTGCATTTCTACCAGCATCTATAGGTATGTTGTGTATTTCTACCAGCATCTATAGGTGTGTTGTGCATTTCTACCAGCATCTATAGGTGTGTTGTGCATTTCTACCAGCATATACCCGAGCTGACCCAGCTTCTTGGAGTATCGAAGCGAGGCTAGCTTTTGAAGACCTGACTTCTAATCTTGAGATCTGGGTTCGAATCCCGTGGCACGGGCATTCGTTTTTATTTAAATCATATGCGTATTGCATATTTTCATGCGCTACCATAGGGTGCGTCAACCCGGAGCAGGTTTGAAACAAAAAAAAGCCTATCTCAGACTTACGCGGTCTTTAATGTCGCCAGCTAATATAGAGTTTAGAACTGCTGAAAGTGCTGCGGTTTGTGGATGCGAGCACAGCAATACAATACACAGTGCAGCTGGTTTCACACAAACACGGCTTGCGGTGGGGGCTACATTCGTGGCTATCACAGTCGCCACCGCAGGCCACGTCAACAAATAACAGGTTCGACTCTCCACTCACATTCCAGGTGGTATCAAAGCTGGCGCGGCCAAGGCAGCCCGGCTTGCGTACCGTGCGCTGTCACGGCGAAAAGCAGCGGAGGAAGGCGTGGCACGCCTCGCCCGCGTGCTGTCTGCGCTCGACCTCACTGCACTAGGAGTAGGCAGCACGCTTGGCGTCGGCGTGTACGTGCTGGCTGGAGACGTCGCCAAGAACTACGCGGGACCGGCCGTGATTCTTTCATTTCTGCTTGCCGCTGTTGCGAGTGTGTTCGCAGGTGAGGTCCATAATAAAGGATTCTTGGAGATTGGAGAATATAAATGTGAATAAATGACAGCCCTGTTGGCTCATTGGTAGTATATCTGCCTTAAGAGCTGAAGGGTGTGGGTTCGATTCCCGCTCCGGACAAACATTTTATGTATCAACAAATTTTAATGTTTGTTCTGTGTCTGGATGATCTGTATAAATATTATAAGTAAGCATTTACAAAAAAAAGTATATATGTATTCTATCAGTTATCTGACTTCCATCACACAAGCTTTGCTTAGTTTGGGGGTAGATGGCGCTGTGTGTATAGTCCTACGATATTTATTTATTTATTTATAACCGTGTTCTCTATTCGGTTCGTCGTCTTGTTACATCAGGTGAAATATTTGTTAAAAGAACACATAGTCCGCTGCGAAAAAAAAGGAAAAGAGAAATAGCACTGACTAATGGGCCCCAGAATGTATACCGACCTCTCCGACTTGACTTGTTATCCTTCACCGGCAGTTCAAGCTCATTGTTGGTTTAAGACTGGTGTTTGTCCCCAGGGCTGTGTTACGCGGAGTTCGGAGCGCGCGTACCCAAGGCAGGCTCGGCATATGTTTACAGCTACGTGTGTGTAGGAGAGTTCATAGCATTCATTATAGGATGGAATCTCATACTGGAATATATCATTGGTGAGACCATTTTTCTTTTTATTTATTTATTGAGGCTTCATATTAGCAACTACAATGATTATCATTAATGATTTTACATAACTCAAGTAATTGTCTAGCTAATTGCGTTGCTTATTTAAAGGAGCACAACATGCATTTAAATGTATCAATACAATTAATTAAATTAAAATCAAAAACAAAATCAATAAAATTAAAATTAAAATAAAAACCGTAATCAAAATTAAATTAAATTAAAATCAAATTCATAATCAATTACAATTTAAAATTGATACCAAAACCAAAACGATCATTTTATCATTAATTTTTTTTTTTATGTATATTTTTTTTTGCTTTTTGACATAATTGTAAATGTACTAACGTTTTTATAATTTGAATTTGAATTACAACAAAAATCAAAATACAATGTTTCAATCAAAAGTTATGTGCTACTTTGCTTCCTTCCACTTTCTGAATGTGATGCGTTTGAGAATGGTTGGTTGTGTTTGATGTCTGCATGCTTGGCATATTGTGAGGAGAATACGGAATGAATAATTGTAATTTTATTTTCTTCTCCCCATCTCGGTTTTTATCCGCTATATAGAGGATAAAGTAAATTTGAATTTAGAACATCGTGTGCACTAAGTTTGTGAATTCAAAACATAATTAAACCTATTTACTTCTACCTCCATGGTGCCGAATTTATCATACAACTTTTTTTTATTTGTTAAAAACTCAGACTCAAGATTTTTTTGCATTTAGTCATTTCCTCGCTGAGGTGGGATGAAAAGTTACGTGTTGCACTCGAGTGCAAAGATTTTTCACCTCGTGCTCTTTTGATTCCCTCGCTGCTGCTTAGAGAACTGAAGGGCGTGAGTTCGATTCCCACTCAGGACTAACATTTGCGTGATTATCGTAAGATATTTATGTATGTATTTACAAAAAATATAGAATTAAGTATTCTATCAGTTATCTGACTTCCATAGTACAAGCTTTGCTTAGTTTGGGGTCAGGTGGCGCTGTGTGTAATGCCCTACGATGTTTATTTATTTATTATTCGATACAGAGATTATCAAATATGGCACGAATACGCGATACGAATCTCTTGTTTTGTTATTATTGCTAACAGTTTAAAACATTAGTACCTACACTAGACAACACACACACACACCGTACATGGTGGATGTTCCCCATGTGCGCACTAAGCGCTTTGAGTCCACATTCTTTATTCGTACAGCGAGGATGTGGAACTCTTTGCCGGAGTCTGTGTTTCCCGAAAAGTACAATACGAGTGTTTCAAATCTTCAAATCAAGAGTAAACAGGTTCCTTCTAGGTAAGCGTGTTCCATCTTAGACCGCATCGTTGCTTCACATCAGGCAGGATGTGGTCAAGCGCAAACCTATTCAATATAAAAAATTAAAAAAAACCACAAATCTTCCGCCTTCCCTCTACTGTTTGTTTCGTCTCTCTCGTATGTTCGCAATATGTAATTACCTACCCTAAATAAGAATTATATGTATTTTTCTCATATAAGTGGATGTTATATTCTTTTTGAGAAACAAATATCTTAACCATAAATAATATAGCACGAACACTTGATCGATAGATTTTTGGGGTACTCGTTTTTCCCTTGTATGTTATTTTATATATTTTTGCATTGCGGTACAGGAGCGGCGTCTGTGGTGAAAGCCTTGAGCGAGTATCTGGACTCTCTGCTCAATAAGGCGATATCCACCCACCTGGCGGCCGCGATGCCGCTCGACACGCCCCACCTCGCGCGGTACCCGGATCTCTTCGCTTTCACTGTCATCATGATATTCTCTGGTAAGTTGCAATTAGGGGTTTTGGCGGGAACGCGGGAAGAGTCGTGTCGCTCCGTTGTATTTTTTTCCAAAACTAGTGTTTTGTCGAGTGCTTATGCATAAAAATGGTGGTGTTTTATTCATAAAGTGCCGAATTACAAGCGCGAGTGTGGGAAAATGATAAAATGTGGTGAAACATGACTTTTCGTGTTGCTTCCAAAACTCCATCGAAGCTTTATAGTAAAGTCGCCACTACTTTACTAAAGCATGACTGGGCGGGTGAAACCGGCGAGGCGTCCGCTAGTAAATTATAAATCTTACACTTATCATAAAGAGGAAAGATTTGATATTTTGTTTGTTTGTATTGAATAGGCTCCGAAACTACTGGACCGATTTCAAAAAATTTTTACTGTTGGGAAGCTACGCTATCTCTGGATGACATAGGCTACTTTTTATCTCTGTATTCCCACGGGAACGGGAACTACGCGGGTGAAACCGGCGAGGCGTCTGCTAGTAAATTATAAATCTTTCTTTTTGTAGCAATGATAGCTCAGTGGTTAGCGCGGTAGGTTCGCATGCCGAAGGGCGTGGGTTCAAACCCCAACAATGAGCTTGAGCTGCCGGTGAAGGAAAACATCGTGAGGAAACCATAGCATGGTGGTAGGGTACTTTCTAGTACTCGGCTGGCTAGCTACCACCCTCAAGTTGAAAATCTGCCGCCAAGCATCTAACGGTGTGTTCCGGTAGCCTCACTTGAGAGCCAGTTCCATTCCAGGCTAAGTGTGCTTTACCATTTTCGACCACACCTTCACTTAACATCAGGTGAGCTGTGGTCAAACACCTGGCTTGTCAATCATTAAAAAAAAAATCTACACTAATCATAACGAGGAAAGATTTGATTTTTTGTTTGTATTGAATGGGCTCCAAAACTACTGGACCGATTTCAAAAGTTCTTTCACCGTTGCGAAGCTACACGATCCCCTATATATAATATAATTTTGATTCCTGTATTCGTGTAGATTTATAATTTACATTATTATTGTTAGTTATCAATAAATGAGCGTATTAAGTATTTCCCAGTGGTGTTGGCGTTCGGCGTGAAGGAGTCGACGAAATTCAACAACTTCTGCACCGGCGTCAACCTCTGCGTCGTGCTGTTTGTCATCATCTCTGGATCTTTCAAAGGTATATAATGTACTTTTTAGGGTTCCGTACCTACCCAATGGGTAAAACGGGACCCTATTACTAAGACTCCGCTGTCTGTCCGTCTGTCACTACGCTGTATCTCATGAACCGTGACAGTTAGACAGTTGAAATTTTCACAGATGATGTATTTCCGTTGCTGCTATAACAACATATACTAAAAAACAGAATGAAGTAAATATTTAAGGGGGCTCCCATACAACAAACTTGATTTTTTGGCGCTCATTAGTTTTAGACTTTCGATGGTTAGTTTCAACAGCCCTGTAATTTCTCTAGCTGCAGTACCCTTCAAACCGAAGCACAGTAATGTTTACACACTACTGCTTAGTGGCATGATATCTGGTACCTAGACGACCTGCAAAGCAGTTCTACCAAGTAAATTTCTAGTGACCGTTGTAATGGCCATGGACAGTTATCTCGTACCGTGAAGAGAGCGTATTTTTCGTGATGTTATATAATTTATAAAAGTATGTGATTACCAGCGGATACAAAGAACTGGCGCATCCCAGCCTCGGAGGTTCCCAAGTCGGGGCCTAAGGACTTCGGAAGCGGCGGGTTCGCGCCCTACGGCCTCGCGGGAATCATCCGGGGAGCCGCCGTCTGCTTTTACGGGTTTATCGGTAAGTCTATTGTATACTAAGCCTTTATTACAAATCTTTTATTAATAACACCAAAATTACAGGTAATTTTTCCATACATATTTAAAAATATCAAAATCATAACATAATATGTCAATACAATGAAAATGTCAATGAAATAATATGTCACATATGAAATAATTATGTCAATATAATTAAATGTCAATAAAAACAAAAACATTATAATTACTTACAAGTAATTCAATAATCGCTTATTTTTAAATAATCGTGAAGATAGTCAAAGACAGATTAACATTATCGTATGGATTTTAATTTGATTTAGTTATGACATTTTATATATTTTTTGACTGAACAATTGACCAATTAATTATTATTATTTAAATTATAATTTATTATATCCTAATTATTATCTAGAGACTTTTAAAAAATATAATTGTAATGCACCTAGACATGCATAGTTTTGGAATGCGATACAGAACAAAAAATATTGTGTATTTGTATTTATTGTTATGAATATTATTGCATTCTGTTTTGTATGTTATGAAATAAATAAATAAATCTTAGTTTGCTTCTGCGCGCACGCGATGGCGCGGTGCATCCCGAATGGAAGCGGGTACGCGGTTGTAGACCGCGGGCCCCAGAATGTATACCGACCTCTCCGACTTGACGAGCCGATGCGACGGCGTTATTAGTTGCTCTTTCTTTTTAGATTTAAAGTATTTTTGTAACAATGATAGCCCAGTGGTCAGCGCGACCGGTTCACACGCTTTGAATGTAACTGGCTCTCAAGTAAGGCTGTCGGAAAAGAACGTGAGATGATTGGCGGCAGATTGGTATCCAAAACTGAATTCTTCATTAAACGCGTGCAAATTCGTGTGCAGGTTTCGACTGCGTGGCGACGGCGGGCGAGGAGGCGCGTCGCCCTCAGAAGTCGATCCCGTTCGCAGTGGTCGCGTCGCTGCTCGTCGTTTTCCTCGCGTACTTCGGCGTGTCCTCCGTGCTCACGCTGATGCTGCCTTATTACATGCAGGTAAGGTACACATTTGAACGAAACAAGCTTTTTTTTAAATATGCCACATCTCACCTGATGGTAAGTGGCGGTGTATTCGAAAGTTGTGAACACACCTAGCCTGGGATGGCTTTTAAAATATAGCTTATTTATGAAAATTAAATTATACAATAATTATTTTATTTTATTTTAATTTTAATGAGTGTAATACAAATGTACCTACATGGTTTGAAACAAATTATTTATAATAAACGATTTAAAAAAAAAAATGGTCCTTCGGGATTTAAATTTAAAAAACATCATTTGATTAATGTAAAAAATAATGTAATGTGCTGTTTTTGGTATAACGTAAGAATTTCAACGACACTCCATTCATCCAAATCTGTTCAGGCATTTAAAAGTTATGGTGGAATAAAGATACTCACATACATTTATGTACAAACAAACATACATACATACTCGTATATTTGTAGCGATGCTAGCTCAGTGGTTAGCGCGGTAGGTTCGCATGCCGAAGGGCGTGGGTTCAAACCCCAACAATGAGCTTGAGCTGCCGGTGAAGGAAAACATCGTGAGGAAACCAAAGCATGGTGGTAGGGTACTTTCTAGTACTCGGCTGGCTAGCTACCACCCTCAAGTTGAAAATCTGCCGCCAAGCATCTAACGGTGTGTTCCGGCAGCCTCACTTGAGAGCCAGTTGCATTCCAGGCTAGGTGTGCTTTACCATCTTCGGCCACACCTTCACTTGACATCAGGTGAGCTGTGGTCAAACACCTAGCCTGTCAACCATTAAAAAAAAAAACAAAAATGAACATATATTATTTGGGCAGTCCTGTAAAAGCACACAATTTTTTATTTTTTTTTATGGTTAGGTATGGCTAGGTTTTTGACCACAGCTCACCTAATGTTGGTGCAACGAAACACAGTAGTTAAATCAATTCGTTTATAATGTTCAATCACTTATTCAGTAGGTAGGTACAGATCTTCACAGTTATAGCTAGGAACGCGCGTCGGTTTCAATATTCGACCGCGCTGGCCGGCTGCTGCTCGAGAAGTGACGAGCACGCCGCTCAGCCGATCAATCATTGTCCTCCGTCGAGCGCCGCCCGAGGGCGCTGGCGTTCCGACCATAACTCGATTGCGACATATTTATAAACACTTAATAAAATCACAATAATTTTTTGGGCAGTAGGTACTTTGAAATTTCCGTGTCTTGTCGCGCCATCTGATGTAAAATAAATAAATAAATAAATATCGTAGGACATTACACACAGCGCCATCTGACCCCAAACTAAGCAAAGCTTGTACTATGGGAGTCAGATAACTGATAGAATACGTAAATATTTTTTTTTGTAAATGCATACTTATAATACATACAGTGCACCCAGACACAGAACAAACATTTGGTTTTATATCACAAAATGCTTGTCCTGGGTGGGAATCGAACCCACGCCCCACAGCTCTTGAAGCAGACATGCTACCAATGAGCCAACAGGGCTGTCAATGATGTGATGTGATGCGTAGTAAATGTTTAGTTGTGTGCAGGACGAGAAGGCGCCGTTTCCCCACGTGTACGACCACCTCGGCTGGACGTGGGCCAAGTACGCAGTGTCTGTAGGCGCCATCTGCGCGCTCTGCTCCAGGTAACAAACACCACCTTTTTTACCAAAAATACTTCTTTTTCGCGTAATAATTTCAGCCCTAACTTTGAAAATCATATAATTTTTCAATCTTATATTAATTGCGACGAATAAATTATTTGTTATTTTCTGTTTTTTACTTCCAAAGGCTGCCTGGAAGGAATCTCTGTAGGCGATAAGGTTACCGTTGTTCTACCGCTAAATAAATAAATATCGCAGGACATTACACACAGCGCCATCTGACTCCAAACTAAGCAAAGCTTGTACTATGGAAGTCAGATAACTGATAGAATACTCAAATACTTTTTTTTTGTAAATACATACAGAACAGTACAGTAAATGATAGTTCATTGAGTGTTTTTTTGTATTTATTATAATAAAGTTTTATTCTATATTATGCTTAAGTGTTTTATTGTTACTAGCGGACGCCTCGCGGTTTCACCCGCGTAGTTCCCGTTCCCGTGAGAATACAAGGATAAAAATTAAACTGTAGGTTATGCTAATAATCTACTGTTTTATTCAAGCAATTGTGATTTAGCGCAAATAAATACCAAAATAAATGCCAGTAGCTGTGAATTCACTGTAAAATTATGCTCCATTTGCCCATCCCTGCCCACACCCTGACAGCCCTGTTGGTTCAGTGGTAGAAAGTTTGCTTCAAGAGCTGAAGGGCGTGGGTTCGATTCCCACCCAGGACAAACTTTGTGGTATAAACAAATGTCTGTTCTGTGTCTGGGTGTACTGTATTTATTATAAGTATGTATTTACAAAAAAAAAGTATATAAGTATTCTATCAGTTATCTGACTTCCATAGCACAAGCTTTGCTTAGTTTGGGGTCAGATGGCGCTGTGTGTAATGTCCTGTGATATTTATTTATTTATTTTATAAATGGCAAAAATTCATTTGTATGGAAATCGAACCACCTTAAATACTTATAGAATGTTTTATTTCCAGCTTGATGGGCGCGGTGTTTCCGCTCCCGCGTATAATATACGCGATGGCGAACGACGGCCTCCTGTTCAAGTTCATGGGGACGGTGAGCGAGCGCTTCCAGACCCCGATCGTCGGGACCATCGTGGCGGGGCTCTTCACCGGTCAGTGCTACATATAGAAAAATGTCATTTAAAAAAAATTACATTTAAAGTATGACATAAAAATTTACATTAAAAATATGGCATAAAAATTGACATTAAAATATGACATTTAAAAAAATTACATAAAAAAATATGACATTCAAAAATGTCATTTAAAAAATTGAGATTTAAAAATATGACATTTAAAAAATATGTCATTTAAAAAATTGAGATTTAAAAATATGACATTTAAAAAAATGCATGCATGCATGTTTGTTACATTTAAAAATAAGTCATTTAAAAAATTGTGATTTAAAAATATGACTTACATGTATCCCTCCTTTGAGCGAGTGTTGAGTGTATTTACTGGATTTTAGCGTGTGTTTGTGTGTTAGAGAGAGTGCATGTGTGTGTATTAGAGAGAGTCCATTTCAGACTAGGTGTGTTTTACTATCTTCGACCACACCGTTACTTAACATCAGGTGAGCTGTATTCAAATAGGGCAGTTATGGATGGTGGTATTTGCAGGCACCCTGGCGATGATCTTCGAGTTGGAACAGCTGATCCACATGATGTCTATCGGCACGCTGCTCGCGTACTCCATGGTAGCTTCTTGCGTACTACTACTCAGGTAAAATCACATTCCTACTATCAAAACTACTTCAAATTTATATTTTACTAGCTGCGCTCCGCACTAAATGTTTTCGGGATGTCAGCTACCTCCATACCAAATTTCATCCAAATCCGTTCAGCAGTTTTTGCGTGAAAGTGTGACAAACATACATATACAAACTTTCGCGTTTATAATACTACTATCTGCGCCCCGCGGTGTTACCCGCTACATGTTTTCGGGATAAAAGTAACTAATGTGTTAAGCCAGGTTGTCAGTTATCTCCATACCAAATTTCATCCAAATCCGTTCAGCAGTTTTTGCGTGAAAGTGTAACAAACATACATATACAAACTTTCGCGTTTATAATACTACTATCTGCGCCCGCGGTGTTACCCGCTACATGTTTTCGGGATAAAAAGTAACTAATGTGTTAATCCAGGTTGTCAGCTACCTCTATACCAAATTTCATACAAATCCGTTCAGCAGTTTTTGCCTGAAAGAGTAACAAACATCCATCCATCCATCCATCCAACTTTCACATTTATAATATTAGTGCGATATGAAAGTTTGTTTGTTGTTCAAATAATCATGTTTTAAAAATAAATTGTAACTGCCCTTAAAACTTTTTTTTGCATTATCACGAAAATGATTAAACGTGGTATGAATTATTGCTTTGTAGCGATGATAGCTCAGTGGTTAGCGCGGTAGGTTCGCATGCCGAAGGGCGTGGGTTCAAACCCCAACAATGAGCTTGAGCTGCCGGTGAAGGAAAACATCGTGAGGAAACCATAGCATGGTGGTAGGGTACTTTCTAGTACTCGGCTGGCTAGCTACCACCCTCAAGTTGAAAATATTGAGAGCTAGTTCCATTCCAGGCTAGGTGTGCTTTACTATTTTCAACCACACCTTCACTTAACATCAGGTGAGCTGTGGTCAAACACCTAGCCTGTCAACCAGAAAAAAATAATAATAAAACGCATGTTGTTTTGGTCAGGTACGAGCGCTCGACATCAGCCCACCGTCCAGCAGAGCCGCTGAACCTCTCGCTGCGTGCCGCGGCGCGACAGCTGTACAACGCGGAGCGACACGAGACGCCCACGCGGCTCAGCTCGGCCCTAGTGTCAGCGCTCGTCACACTTTACAGTTAGTATCCTTTTTACATGAATACATTTGTCTGTTTGTTATGTGACTTTACTTGGTGGTAGATCTTCTTAGCAGGAGGTCGTCTAGGTAGGTACCACCGCAGTACCAGTTATTCTGCCGCTAAGCAGTAGTGTGTAAATATTACTGTGTTCCGGTTTGAAGGGTACTGTAGCTAGCGATGCTGAGCTGCGAAGAGGGGATGGCCTTGAAAAGCTGGTCATTGTTGGCAATACCGAAGGAAAGAGACCACGAGGCCGGTCGCCAACACGATGGTCTGGCCAAGTGATAGAAGCCACCTCCTCTTATAAATTCTACCAGGTGGTGAGGGCTACTTCGGACCGGAGTCGATGGAGACAGATTGTCCGTCTTAGAGGTTCCAGTGACCACGATCCTCAGACATGAGGGAACGATTGAAGAAGTAGCTAGCGCAATTACTGGGCTGTTGAGACTAACCATCGAAAGTCTCTAACGTAATAAGTGCCAAAGCAGCGATGCCTGGACTTTGTTTTGTTACTCAAAGTTCTGTGTATCGCTGCAATGGTCATGGACAGGCGTTATCTCTTACCAACAGGAGAGCGTCTCGTTACTTTTTACATTAAAAAAAAAAATGTGACTGCCCTAATAGCTCATTTGGGAAAGTTCTGCTTCGAGAACTGAAGGGTGTGGTTTCGATTCCCACTTAGAACTGACGTTTGTGTGACGTAACTTAAGATCTTTGCTTCGATAGACCTTGTTTTATGACTTTGATAATTATTTAAAAAATACGAGATTATTAAATTTATTAGTAAGTAATTTTTTTTATTGACTTCTATTTGACATATTATTAAATTGACAT
The DNA here is from genome assembly GCA_905404145.2 of Biston betularia. NCBI lineage: Eukaryota > Metazoa > Arthropoda > Insecta > Lepidoptera > Geometridae > Biston > Biston betularia. The sequence continues at coordinate 13,529,194 of FR989876.1, forward strand.
TGTCATTTTATTGACATAGTAGTGTGTAAACATTACTGTGTTCCGGTTTGAAGGGTACTGCAGCTAGCGAAATTACTGGGCTGTTGAGACTAACCATCGAAAGTCTCAAAGTAATGAGCGCCAAAGCAGTGATGTCCTGGACTTTGTTTTGTTACTCAAAGTTCTGTGTATTGGTCATGGACAGGCGTTATCTCTTACCATCAGGAGAGCGTCTCGTTGGGCTCATAACTTTTTACATTAAAAAAATGTTATTTTTAACGTTATTCTTAAGTATGAATGGAAATATATCCTGTAACTTTGGTGTTTCCAATAAAATATTTGTATTTGAACATATAGATGTGTGTTCTGTGTCTGGGTGTTCTGTATGTATTATAAGTATTTGTATAACTATTTACAATTGTTTTATGTAAACGTAATGACACCATCGGTACGCTCTCCTGATGGTAAGAGATAACGCCTGTCCATGACCATTGCAGCGATACACAGAACTTTGAGTAGTAAAACAAAGTCCAGGGCATCACTGCTTTAGCGCTCATTACTTTGAGACTTTCGATGGTTAGTCTCAACAGCCCTGTAATTTCGCTGCAGTACCTTTCAAATCGGGACACAGTAATGTTTACACACTACTGCTTGTTGCTGTGGTTAGTTTTAGGGGCAGATGGCGCTGTGTGTAATGTCCTACGATATTTATTTCGTTTTGTCGCATCGTAAAAAGTGACGTGTATGTTTGTCGCAGGTGTATGGTGCGTGATAGCGATGTACACGATCAACTCGCACGGCGAGGCGGTGCTGTCCCTGCGGGCGGCGCCCACGGCAGCGCTCGCGGCCGCCGCGCTCCTGGTCATCGGCACGCTCTGCGCGCTCGCTAAACAGCCCGTCTCCGAGAAGAAGCTGGCTTTCTCTGTAACTTTATATTATTTTTTTGACCAAAGTGACAGCCCTTTTCGTTCATTGGTAGTATGTCTGCTTCAAGAGCTGAATGGCGTGGGCTCGATTCCCACCCAGAACAAACATTGTGTGGTAAAAACAAATGTTTGTTTTGTGTCTGGATGTTCTGCATTTATCACTAGCAGCTCGCCCCGGCTTCGCACGGGAAAACAAAACTCGATTAAAAATATAAATATAGCCTATGTCACTCAGTGATAATGTAGCATTCTAATGATGAAAGAATTATTCAGATCGGTCCAGTAGTTTCGGAGCCTATTCAATACAAACAAACAAACAAAAAATCAAATCTTTCCTCGTTATAATAGTGTAGATAAGTATGTATTTACAAAAAAAAAGTACGTAAGTAATCTATCAGTGATTTGACTTCCATAGTACAAGCTTGGTTTAGTTTGGGGTCAGATGGCGCTGTGTATAATGTCCTACGATATTTATTATTTATTAAAGTATTTTCTTTTTTTTGTATGGTTTAATAGGCTACGTGTTTGACTATAGCTCACCTAATATTAGTGCCGTTGTGGTCGAACTTGAGAGCCAATTCCCATTCCAATCTAGGTAAACCATAATCGACCACGCTTTCGTCTTAAAAAAATAATCAAATTAGCTGAGAAAAAAATATTCAGTGTTCCCTGTTAGCTACAATATTGGCGTCTTCAAATCTAAAGTAAATAAGTTTCTTCTAGCTAAGCGTGCTCCATTTTAGACAACACTACTGCTTAACATCAGGCAGCAAAACGCGAATTTAAAAAAAAATCGTGAAAAGTTTTAATTTAATTTAACGATGTAATTTTGAATATTCTGTTCTATTATATAAAAAAATATTGTAGCATTTTTTTTCAGGAACAACCTTTTTTTATAGCAAACAGTTTGTAAATCTTTTCCGTGTGATTTGTTTATCGCGTAGATTTAAAAAAAAACTAGACGTAAGTCTGCCACGTTATCTATAAGCCATGTTTGAACAGAACTGGCCAAAATGTAATGTGTTATCTTTAAAGATAAACATCTTTGTTTTGTTTGTCGTTTCCGTTTGTTTTGACATTGTTATATCATAGATTGCAGAATGGAATTAAGTACAGGAAGCGGCGAGACAGAATTCTTGCCACTTCCCGTAATCTATTATCTAGTTTTCTCTCTATCTTTCATGATAAACAATTATTTTTTAAATGTAATTGTAATGAGCCGAACGAGACGCTCTCCTGATGGTAAGAGATAACGCCTGTCCATGCCCATTGCAGCGATACACAGAACATTGTGTTACAAAACAAAGTTCAAGGCTTTGGTGCTCAATACTATGAGACTTTCTATGGTTAGACTGAATAAACTAAACACGTTTTAAAGTTTGACAGCCCTGTTGGTTCATTGGTAGTATGTCTGCTCCAAGAGCTGAAGGGCGTGGGTTCAATTCCCACCCAGGACAAGCATTTTGTGATTTAACAAATGTTTGTTCTGTGTCTGGGGGTACTGTATGTATTATAAGTATGTATTTACAAAAAAAAAACTATTTAAGTATTCTAGCAGTTATCTGTCACAATGTCACACTTCGCCGGCCCCTTCCCTCCACCTTAACGTGTGACGTAATTTATGGATGGCCCCTAATGTTGTGCGTGACTCAGGTGCCGCTGGTGCCGTGGCTGCCGGGGCTGAGTATTCTGATCAACGTGTATCTCATGCTGAACCTAGATGTCGCCACTTGGCTTCGGTTCGGCGTGTGGATCGCAGCAGGTAACGTTCTTCTTGTGAAATGTTGATAAAAACTGGTGATGATGACTGCTGAAGCTATTACCTAACGAATACTAACATCACCCGTACATTTTTATGTAAAAAGTAATGAGACGAACGAGACGCTCTCCTGCTGGTAAGAGATAACGCCTGCCCATGACCATTGCAGCGATACACAGAACTTTGAGTAACAAAACAAAGTCCAGGGCATCGCTGCTTTGGTGCTCATTACTTTAGAGACTTATGGTGGATATTCCTCATGTATGCACAAAGCGTTTTGATTCCACATTTTCAGGGGTTTGTTCCCAAAGGGTAAAACGGGACCTCTTACCATTATGTTGGGGTTTCCTACAATAATTACTGACCACTCGCCCTACACATTCGTGTCTTGTATGATGATACGAAAGAAATATGGAAAAATAAAGAGATATTTTTTCAACGACAAATTTTATTACATTATGCTAGTTGTATTGCTTTAACACGTCCAAAACGAATCCATACGTAGACTCCGGTGCAGTTTTACCCCACATGAAACCCAGGTGAGTGCAGTTGTCTACCACTCTGTGCTCTTTCACATTGGGAAGGGCGTCTGTCGCCATCTGCCAATCCTTCAATGTGGAGACGGGATCGTTTCCCCCACTCACCGCCACTACATCCATAGTCATTTTGCTCAGATCGTAAATTGGAGGCTGGAAAGAATGATAGGTTTGCAAGTTCTTTGCGGCTCCATAATCGTACTGCCTGAAACTTTTGCCCAAACTTATTTTAGCGAAGTGCATTAGATTTTTACGCGAAGTGCCGGCGGGGAAGTGTCCCATTAAATAATTGAAGAATTCCCTATCGATATCGTAGGAATCCGGTCCTGACACGGGGTTGATCCCCCCCTGATAGCACAACTCGTAACTTATCGCTAGCTGAGTACACAGAATGTTCATAATAGCTTTCGAAAGGGAATAGTATCCTGCTATTTCTTGCACGTTCTGCGGTAAAATAAAATCAAGTAATGGACTAAACCCAATGATTAAAGACAGAGCAGGACGCACGTGCTCCATATACGCTACTGGCGCTAAAGCGACGAAGATATTCACTTTCTTGTTGTATTCTGGGAGCGTGGAGCCGAGGACGAAAACCGACGTGGTGCCTTCCGAAAATCCGACAATGCTGAGCTGCGTCTGGCCAGTACGTTCAAGGACCATGTCGATGGTAGCGGGCAAGTCATAAGTTCCATATTCGTGGGCACTGTAATCCCAAAACTTGTTTTCTTTGTTAGGATCTAGAGTGGAGTGATTTCTCGAGTACCGGTTGCCTCTGAAATTGATCGCCCACACGTCGTAGCCTTGTTCAGCTGTCATGATCCCTAAGGATCTGTTCGCTCTCAGGAACCATCCACAAGAAGTGTCGAATATCCCGTGTAGCAGGAGCACAGGCTTGGTTTTGTCGCCGGGGATATGGTTCAGCTCCAGGATGTACCCATCTTTCGTCGTGACGTAGTGGATCTCTGGGGGGTATCCATATTTCGTGAGCAATTCCTTGCAGGTGAGCAGACCATCCGCAGGAACGTTCATAGTGTCCTGTATACCATCGCAGCTTATCGCATCCAGCACGAACGCAAACAACATTATGTATTTAAATGACATTATGGTTAACTCGCGGGCCAATGATTGTGCGTTCAAATTAATTAGTCTCCTTTATATACATTTGGATCTCTTATCGAAACTAGAAATAACCTTTCGGCTGAAATCAGACGACTTTAAACTGACATCCGATTAGTATAAAGTACACAATGCTTAGCAAATACAATTGACCTAGAGCGAGATGGGGAAGAAGCCCGCAGGTAGCCGTAGTCAAGGTTTCCAACTGTTCAGAAATTAGTTCAATACGGTTCATAGATACACGTTAATTGTTCTATCACACAGCAATTTGATCACCCGTAGCTCGCTTTAATTACTTTTGTGAAATACAGCTATTACTTTTGACGTCTTCGTGTGATGGCTTACTGAATTTTAGTAAGAATAAACTTGAAATCGTTTGTAGTTTACCGAAGGTGGCTCGCAACATGTAACAATGAGCTGCCGTCAGTTGTAAATCAATATTTATTTTATCGATAACATTGTTATTATTATATTGGAATTAGGCGGTTGTTGCTGTAAGAGTTGAATTTCGGATTAGGGCTGGCTTAAGCTGTTGGAATCTTTATCTCTCTATTCTTTACTCATGTCTTACTTGAGCTGATTTAGAATGCTTTGTGGAATTCGTCATTGCTTCTATGTTTTTTTTTTTTATGTTTGACAGGCTAGGTGTTCGACCAAAGCTCACGTTATGTTACGTGACGGTGTGGTCGAAGGTGGTAAACACAAGGTGGTGAAAGGAAATGAAAAAAAAAAATAATAATTTAGTACCATCCTTACATCGATATCTGGTTAGACGAGTTATGTTAAATAAAGAATATCACATGCATACATACATGACCCCTCGAAATATTGCAGTTCTTTTTTTAGCAGTCGTGTTCAAGTCGCGGTCAATAATATTATGCCAGGTCAAAAAATAAGTTTTTAAAGAAATTGTATTTCCGTAGGTATCTGTTTGTTTTAAAACCAAATCTTGTTATTTTTAGCGTCTACTTTTAATTATAGTTGTGTCGTTGATTGTTTTGAGTTTTCTACTTTTACTGTAACATTCAAGACTCACGTTTCTTTTGACAAGCTTTAATTGAGTTTCACCTGTTTTACATCTGGTTTTCTGTTCACAATTGCTTAAGTATGTTTAAACAAGCAGTTTGACTGTTTACATTGTACGTTCGGTAATTACTTATAAGCATACTTAAGTATAATTTTAATATATTTAAGTGTTTCTTTTTTTATCTGGGTACCGTACATTATATCCATAATAGATTTGATCTTGATCCAATTACGAGCAAATTTACTTTTAAAGTTTTGGCTGCCTATTTGAGAGACCGTCTGGCTTCCAAACTTGAGGTCCAGGGTTCAAATCTCACGGCGACTCTCTTTTCTAAGCTGTGTGCGTATGACGCAGAGTTCAAACGGTGAAGGAAAACATCGTGAGAAAACCTACTTGTCAGAGAGTTCATAAAAAAAAGTTCATGAGGGATATGTAAAGTCTGCCAACCCGCATTTGCCAAGCGTGGTGGACTATGACCATACCTCACAATGAGAGGAAACCCACGCCCAGCAGTGGGACAGTATGTACAAACAGATGTGGCAGTCAAGATAATGTGTACGCGGTACATCTTTGTAAAATCACAATATTGCTTACCAGCAGAAAAATTGATGCAAAAGGTGACTTTGTCCTTATACCTGAATTAAGGTGAATTAAATGTACCTACTTATCGACAATAGTATAAAAAATGGTGGGTGCCTTAAAACTGGCTGATGCCAATGAACTAAGGACACAAGAATAAGTTCGACAATCTCAAGGAAAACCGCAGAATGCAACTTTAAACAAATAAGCAACGCATACTTGTTTATCAGCTATATTTTCTTAAAATCTCCAAAATTTGCGGCAGAACAACCGTATAAGTGGTTTTCCCCCATACAAAATCTATATGATTGAATGATGCGCATTCCATCACTCTATACTCCACCACGTTTGGAAGCCTCTTTCTAAGTAACTCGACGTCTTCTATTGTTGCTACTACGTCATTCTTTGCAACGAAAAGGGCCACCTTCATGGTAACTTTACTGAGATCGTATTCCGGCGGTGATTTCGATCCATACTTCTTCAAATTTTTCTTCGGACCATAGTCATAGTGTGCAAACTTTTTCCGATTACCGATTTGAGCGAAATGGTATAGATTTTTTCTAGAAGTCCCGGCTGGGTCATGGCCGAGCCATATGGGAAGGAAATCCGGTTCGAATTGCTTTGGGTCCACTCCTGTTAGTTGGAAGACAGCTCCTTCCATGCAGAGAGTGTAACCTGCCCTTTCAATGTTGCATACAGCGTTGATGATGGCTTTTAATGGGGAATCGAATGCGAAGAGTTCTTCCGTGCGAGACCTTCTGAGACTCTTGTTAATGTCCGGAGCTATTCTTATGATCGTGGTCAAGAATTCCCGCGTGTGTTCTAGGAAACAGACAGGTGCCAATGCAATGAACACGTTCACCATCTCGTTGTACTCTGGTTTTGTCGCTCCGAGAACCAGAGTGTTCGTTGTGCCTTCCGAATAGCCAATAATACTGACCTTTGATCCAGTTTTACCTATAATGAAATCGATAGTGGCTGGCAAGTCTTTGCTGCCGTATTCGTGAACGTAAAAGTTCCAAAATGCATGATCTCTATTAGGATTCAAAGTTAGATGTCTTCTGGAATATCTGTTGCCGCGATGGTTGATCGCCCAAACGTCATAGCCATTTCTAGCTAGATTCACTGCCAAAGATAAGTTTCCTCTTATAATGGAGCCGTCGCTGGTGTCCATCGTGCCGTGGACCAGTAAAACCGGTCTTTCCTTATCCCCTAAGATGTGGAAAAGCTTGAGTATATACCCATCATCAGTAACAACGTCGAAATCTTCCACTTTCTGTCCATACTTCACAGCTAGTCCTCTAAAGTCGAGCGTAGCGTCTTCCGGGATATTCACTCGTGCGTATGCGTTGCACACTAATACAAATAATAATTTCGTGTGCATTTTCACGCCCGAATCGATTCTCTAATCGCGAAACACTGAGTTTGTATCGAAAAATATCTTATCGTATAGTCGTTTTGTTAAACCTTACCTTTTTAATTCAAACCTGTTAATTACCTGATTTGAAAAAGGTTCGATGGCGGCACGTTTTTAATGTTCTGGCAAAGAACTCTAATGGTCACGTTTTGTATCACAATTGTACTTTAATATGTGTATATTTAATAAGTACGAGAATGTCAAGGGTAAAGGTAATTAGTACTATCCAGTACTATGATTATATTGCAAATAATTTTCGTCCATTGGAGAATGCAATTATCTCATCATACCTTTACTATGGTAATCAGCAATTTTATAAACGTTCCTGTCTAATTTATCTTAAAAAAAAAAAACAAAAACTACTTTTTATCTGACGGATAGTTATGGTAATCTTAATTTTTTTTTGTAGCGATTTTAGTTCAGTGGATTGCGCGGTCGGTTCATGCACCGAAGGGCGAGGGTTAAATACCGATCAATTAACTTGAGGTGCCGGTGAATGAAAACATCATCGTGAGGAAACCATAGCATGATTGTAGAGTATTTTCCAGTACTTGGTTGGAGTAGGCAGACTTCTAGTACTAAATATGGAATCAAAACGCTTTGTGCGTACATGGGGAACATCCACCATGTACGGATGACGTTTTGGTCGCGTTTGTCTGACCGTTCGGTATTAGAAACTCGCAGTTAGTGCCACTGGAATGCTTGTGCACTCGTCCGCAGTCAGACACCTAGCAAGCTTATGATATTTTTCCATTACTTCTTATTGAAAAAGACTTGGAGGTTTTTCAGAATTAGGTCAGCACTCTTTTTTACATTCGTGAGACCTAATTTTGTAAAATTCACTGAATTCTGCGTGCCCACTTTCCTAGGGGCTTGACTGAATTTGACTGATATGGACTGGAATTGTTCAAGACTGGACTTTGACTACTTTTTTTTACTTGTATTGAAATTATCAAAACACTCGACACTGGCAAATGCACAAAATGCGACGACAAAATCAAAGAAGAAGAATTGTAAACCGCGGGCTGCATGCTGCCCGCGGGCCGTTTTGGACAGCCATGGCCTAAAGGATACATTTTATTAAATTAAAGATGAAACACAAACAGATGCCTACTTGTGCTTACTAGGCCAAAAATTTCTATTCTATGACATCTTGATTAAGCGCTTTTTTTTTCAATTTCCAGGTCTGTTGATATATTTCACGTATGGGGCATGGCACAGCGTGGAACGCAAACGCAAGCTCGACCAAGTGCAACTAGCCGAGCTCCACAACGACAGCCACACCTCTCTCTTGCACAACAACTCTCTCGCTCACACGCTCGGCTGACACCGGCCAGCTGAGAGGGAGGTCGTCAGCCCCAGCGCTACTGTCGTCTCTTTCATATCCAGTATTTAAATCCGATAGATTAGCGACGGCGCGTGGTTTTCAATGAGCATTTAAAACCAGATATTAATGATATAATGAAGTAAGATATTATGTAGCTCGAATCCAAAAAGTAGTTAGCACTTCTTACTACAATCAAAACACTTGTAGATTTTGTGTATTAACTGTAGACTTATTAATTATTCCATATGGTACATGAGTGTAGCCTATTTTTTTGCTGTTTCTAAAACTTCACAGAAGCGTTAATGTCTCTACCCCTTTACTAAGGCATGACTTGTCTTTGACTTGATATTATGCTTGACTAGACTGCGACATGTTTGGGAATATTTACTAGAAATGAATCATGTTTGTATTTTTGTACGATTACGAAAATTTTACAGAAGCGTTAATGTCTCTACCCCTTTACTAAAGCATGACTTGATATTATGCTTGACTAGACTGTGACTTGTTTGGGAGTGTTAGAATCTAAAAATATCAAACAAACGATTAAATACTTAATATCTGACGTCAATAACGTTTCCATAAATCGTACCAAGGCGGACCAATGAGAGCAAAAGAGAAGGGAATATGTTGTCTCTTTGTCTTTCGCTTCGATCAGACAAACCAAAACTAAGTTTATTGTTTATGTAAAAGTAATGACACGAACGAGACGCTCTCCTGATGGTAAGAGAGAACTACTGTCCATGACCATTTTATTACACATGACTTTGAGTAGTAAAACAAAGTCCAGCCCCTGTACCCTGAGCTTCTTATTTCGATATCTGTTAGGCGCTCACGAAAAAGCTACGCGATTGCGAACCATATTGCGCGGACATACGATGTATGGTCGCGTAGCCACTTCTTGAGTGTCTAACAGGTATCGCTATAAGTAGCTCAGAGTACGGGGGCAGGGCATCACTGCTTTAGCGCTCATTACTTTGAGACTTTCAATGGTTAGTCTCAACAGCCCTGTTATGTCGCTAGCTGCCATAGTACTGTGTGATCTGACCCTACAAACCGGAACACAGTAATGTTTACACACTACTGCTTGGCGGCAGAATAACTGGCACTCCAATGTTACCTACCTAGCCAACTTGCTATTTTTATCTCGTCTCTTTCGAATATGTTTCTTGTCGATAAATTATTATTGTTATATTTTAGCTAACCTGTATTAACTGGGTCTAAGGCCACTGACGAAAATAGATTTAAAATATGTTTCATGCTTTTATATAAATACATAATATGTCCCATGACGTTCATATTGTCATTGTTATATAAATATTGAAAGTCCTTGCGATATATATTGTGTGATAGCTTTTTTAAGGTGGTTCGATTTCCATACAAGTAATGTTTTGCCATTTATGGACAAATGGAGCATAATTTTACAGTGAAATCACAACTACTGGCATTTGACAGCTTTTTTGACAGCTTTGACAGCCCGTTGGCTCATTGGTAGTATATCTGCCTTGAGAGCTGAAGGGCGTGGGTTCGATTCCCACTCCGGGCAAACATTTTGTGAATAAACAAATGCTTGTTCTGTGTCTGGGTGTTCTGTATGTATTATAAGTATGTATTTACAAAAAAAAAGTATTTATGTATTCTACCAGTTATCCGACTTCCATCACACAAGCTCTGCTTAGTTTGGGGCCAGATGGCGCTGTGTGTATAGTCGTACGATATTTATTTATTTATTATTTTTATTATTCATTTTGGTCTTAATTTGCGGGAATTCACATTTTCTTGAATAAAACAGTAGACGAATAACATAAAATCAAATTAATGAAGTATTTATGAATTTATGATTTTTTAATGAAACAGTAGATTTATGCTTATAATCTACTGTTTTATGCAAGTAGTTTATTTTGGTCTTTACCGCAAATAAAGACCAAAATAAATGCCAGTAGCTGTGATTTCATTGTAAAATTATGCTCCACTTGTCCATAAATGGCAAAAAATTATTATTTGTATGGAAATCGAACCACCTTAATTATGATATGTTTGAAAAATAGTAGCGATTTATGATAGTTTAAATTTAGTATAAGTTGTATAATTTGTTAGTACTTACATAGAAAAAAATACAGTATAATAACATAGTTCCTTATTTTCAAAGTATTGTTTATTTGATAAGGAATGTTTACGTGGTGAAAACGTGGTCTAAAATAGACAAGTAGAGATAATGAGAACCAACGCTACTTAATTAAGTTTCCTTTACTGTACTAGTTGTTATTATAGACAAGAACGCACTGTTCATGAGTTATCAGACTTAGTACATCTCTGAGTGGTATTTAATAAAGATATTATTATATTTATTTGCATGAACATGAGTGGTTGGATAGTATTGATCTTATATTACAGAAATCTCATCATGCTCTCGCCTCAATGGGCGCACAGCTTTTTTGTAATAAAATTCAAATTACATAATTTAATGTCAAAATAATAATAGCAGATTTAATCAATGTCAAAGTGATAATAGTATTAATAAATAATAATTATTAAACAAAATGAAAATAACCTTAAATTGATACTATTTACAAAATTTATACAAAAAACTTAGTCTAAAAGTCCATCAGAGGAGGGATATGTGGCCAGAATGTTGGCAGCATTTTTTTTTTTTTTTTTTTTTTTTTTTTTAAATATCGCTGGACATTACACACAGCGCCATCTGACCCCAAACTAAGCAGAGCTTGTGCTATGGAAGACAGATAACTGATAGAATACTTAAATACTTTTTTTTTTTTTTGTAAATACATACTTATAATACATACAGTACACCCAGACACAGAACAAACATCGATGTTAGTCACACAAATGCATTGCCACGCTGGATAGAAATGCTTAGCTTTCGAGCAAAGTAGATACCAGAATTCTGTTCACCTGAAGCCTCCTCTAAACGTTTGATATTTGAGAAACTGAAAAAAATGTTTCGAAATTACTTTATATAATAATAATTAGAATGGATGTCAATATCGTAAATGTCAAATAAAATTGTTTAAATGTTTCCTTCAGAAAGTCGTCAATCTTATAATAGCATTTTGTAGTGGAAAACTTTTTAAATTTTCTTTTGAAGTGATGTTTGTCTTATTTCTTGAGACTCTCCGATATTTGGTTATATATAATCTCTGTCTCTAGTATCAGGTTTTTTTTAACTAAGCTTTTGTTTATAAAATTATACAGCTACTAAGTAAACAGAGAGTCGTTGTACACACAATTTTGAGCAACTTTTTTATGGGCACAACTATAAAATCGTGAAAAAAGCCAGCCAAGGGCGAGTCGGCTTCGCGCACCGAGGGTTCCCTGCAAACTTATATGTATGTAAATAATTTGTTCATCACGGGAACATAAAAGCACCGAACTCAACGGAAAGATAGTTTATCTTTCCGTTTTGGGGGGAAAAATTAACTTTGCCTTTGGAAAACTGTTCTCCCCATACATCGACATAGGTCTCGGTCAGTTTACCATCTGCAAATAATTTTATCATAGCAATTTTTTTATTGACTGCAAATTTTAAGGTTTCGCATTTTTTCTTTTCACTTGTGCTAAAAGACATTGGTTTCTTGACAAATTTCTTGATTCCAAGGCAACGGGAAGTAACCTATAGGTTAGGTTAGTATGTTAAATCTTGACCAAATATATGGATTTCATACTTTCGGCTTAGTACACCCGAAACTTATAACCCTATATGTCAAAAAAGAATTTGAGAAACTGAAAAAATGTTTCGAAATTACTTTTCTTGTAACTTTTAAATGGCTGCACAGATTTGGATGTATGGAGTATCGTTAGAAATCATCAAAAGAAAAAAAAATCTGGCCATAAATAAAAAAATATCGCTTACTCGTGTTTTTTAATTTTCTTAATTAATAAGTTTGTTTTATATAAAGTACTTACAACTCATGCATTATAATTATGTATTTTATTTATTTATTTATATATTTGTTTGTAATTCTCAGTATTAAAAATTAGGCTGTGAAACAGCGATGTATCTAGTTTTAAGCAATGTTCCCATGTTTACTTAAATTCTATGACATTACTTGGATGTCTTAGGCTTTGCTTTTATATTATACTCTAGCGACCCGCCCCGGCTTCGCGCGGGGGCAATGTAGACACTAATGTAGTGTATGCATGTATTATCTATCTATCTATACTATTATAAACAGGAAAGATTTGGTTGTTTGCTTGTTTGTATTGAATAGGCTCCGAAACTACTGGACCGATTTCATCAATTCTTTCACCGTTGGGAAGCTATACTATCTCCGGGTGACATAGGCTATTTATCCCTGTATTCCCACGGGAACGGGAACTACGCGGGTGAAACCGCGAGGCGTCTGCTAGTATACATAAACCTTCCTCTTGAATCACTCTATCTATTGATGGAAACCGCATTAAAATCCGTTGCGTAGTTTAAACGATCAAAGTATACAGACGGCGGGAAGCGAATTTGTTTTATAGAAATAGAATAAATATCGTAGTACAATTAGACGCAGCGCCATCTACCTACAAACTAAGCAAAGCTTGTACAATGGGAACCAGATAGGTGATAGAATTTATTAATTATTAATTATATTAGTAATAGTAATATTTGATCTGGTAATTATAAATCTATTGAATTTTCTTGCTTTTATAACTGCGGCTTTTGTGTTGTAATTTTTGAGTTGAAATAAAAGTCATGAAAAAATGTTAAACATTGTATTTCAATCATTCCTTATTAATTATGTGTCGACTCATTCGTAATCACAGTTTGTTAATCACTTAAAGTTTTACTTATAAACGATGCTTAAAGTTAACCAATGTTTAAAATGATCTGTCAACTTCTTGTGCAAAATTTCACGCGTGGATTTGAGGCAAGTTACTTTGAGTATTGATGGCGTTTAAACAATATTTATAAGTAAAACCTTATACTGTTTATCATTTAAAATAATTCGATTCGATACCTTTAATAATTACACAGAAATTTTAATAATACATAATTCGTGTTATTAAAATTTATCGGTGACATAGGTGTTTGACTACAGCTCGCCTGATGTTAAATGACGGTGTGGTCGAAAATGGTGAAGATACCTAGCCTGGAATGAGAATTGGCTCTCAAGTCAGGCTGTCGGAACATATTACTAGATGCTTGGCGGCAGGTTTTTAACTTCAGTGTAGCTAGCCAGTAGAGTAGGTACTAGAAAGTACCCTACCACCACGCAATTGTGATGTTTTCCTTCACCGGAAACTGGGATTGTATTCAATGTTGGGATTTAAACCCATGCCCTCCAGCCTATGATTCGACCGTGCTAACCACTGAGCTTTAACACTACACCATATTCAGAAAAATATATGAAAAAAGTATTATGTATCTATTTACGAATGCGTATTTTTTACAGTTAAGACTTAGCTGGCTATTTAGAAAAGTGATCTGAAAACTTAACTTTAACGTTTCATTGAACAATGTCGCTTAAATAAGTACCTACAACTTACACAATATAAACATTTGACAAAAACTTACAAACATTAATTATCACAATACCACGGTATCACATAAAACATAAAATTTTGGGTTATTCCTATCTAACAAACAACTAAGTATTTAAATTTATATTTCCACGTGATTGTCAATCCGGAAAAGGAAAGAGAAACAAAAATCAAGAGGAGTGAGGGGTAGGAAGGGGGAAGGGGTAGGGTTCGCGCAGAAATGTGACAAAGCTATATGGACATCAATCTGTCTCGTTTTCTCGCGTATTGGGCGGGATATTCTCTATTCGCCAGGCTTTTCAAAATCGCATGTATGTGATGAGGCGACTTATAACAATATCTATTTTGCTAAAATAATAACGCTAACAAAAAAACATTTGATGAAATGCTGAATCTATTAAAAAAAACAATTAAGTAAATAAATAATAATTATTGAATAATGGCAATGATTTTTCGCAAGTGCTTTTTTTCACATAATAAGTACTTGGAATGTTTTATTCAAAATACGTTAAAACACAATACACAGCTTGGCTGAGAGTTACTTCTTGGCTGTAGTTTGTTACATAATAAGGCTCGGTAAATATTTGAAAGCCTGCAGTAAAATCTCTTGTGATATTTATAATTTCAAAACATTTGCAATGGCAAATGTACAATGTGCTATGTCATAATCCTTAGAGGAGGATAAACTATAATTGTCAACTACCTATGGAGGATTAAAGGCAGTATGGCTTTACAGATTTAGCCTGCCCGATGGGGCAAAGAAATAAAAAAAAAAAAATATGGAGGATTAACCGCGGTGGCTATCAGAGAGATGTGCAGTTCGTGCTGGTACTTGTCTGGTCGAGTTTTTCTTTCGAAACTCCGTTAGTTTTGGGCGCGTGCTTCTCTGGCCTCGCTAGAGTACTGTTCCGAATTCCGTATAAGAAATAGATGAGATAACCTGCAAATGTATTATAGGTATTAAGGGTCATGTAACATTAAATAAATAAATAAATAAATAAATAAATAAATAAATAAATAAATAAATAAATAAATAAATAAATAAATAAATAAATAAATAAATAAATAAATAAATAAATAAATAAATAAATAAATAAATAAATAAATAAATAAATAAATAAATAAATAAATAAATAAATAAATAAATAAATAAATAAATAAATAAATAAATAAATAAATAAATAAATAAATAAATAAATAAATAAATAAATAAATAAATAAATAAATAAATAAATAAATAAATAAATAAATAAATAAATAAATAAATAAATAAATAAATAAATAAATAAATAAATAAATAAATAAATAAATAAATAAATAAATAAATAAATAAATAAATAAATAAATAAATAAATAAATAAATAAATAAATAAATAAATAAATAAATAAATAAATAAATAAATAAATAAATAAATAAATAAATAAATAAATAAATAAATAAATAAATAAATAAATAAATAAATAAATAAATAAATAAATAAATAAATAAATAAATAAATAAATAAATAAATAAATAAATAAATAAATAAATAAATAAATAAATAAATAAATAAATAAATAAATAAATAAATAAATAAATAAATAAATAAATAAATAAATAAATAAATAAATAAATAAATAAATAAATAAATAAATAAATAAATAAATAAATAAATAAATAAATAAATAAATAAATAAATAAATAAATAAATAAATAAATAAATAAATAAATAAATAAATAAATAAATAAATAAATAAATAAATAAATAAATAAATAAATAAATAAATAAATAAATAAATAAATAAATAAATAAATAAATAAATAAATAAATAAATAAATAAATAAATAAATAAATAAATAAATAAATAAATAAATAAATAAATAAATAAATAAATAAATAAATAAATAAATAAATAAATAAATAAATAAATAAATAAATAAATAAATAAATAAATAAATAAATAAATAAATAAATAAATAAATAAATAAATAAATAAATAAATAAATAAATAAATAAATAAATAAATAAATAAATCAGACAAAAAAGTAAAGCCTTTATACCATTGGTAGTAGGTCGCTATCTACCTACAAAAATTGCGGCTGAAATTGGTTTACGTCTTTCAACCAACACCGAAAGCTTATCCATATTATATAATACAACTTTATTGTACTACACCAAAAATCGACATTTCAAAACTTAAATAAAAAAACAAAATTAAGGCTGTTTTGTAAAAATAGCAATTTGTAATTAGTGCATCGGAATTTGCAAAAAATTTAACAACTTGAGTCACGTGCTGAGTGGAAGAGGGGAGGAGGGTTATGATCGACAAAGTGTGACATCAAGTTGAGTCGGAAGTTTTGTGACGTCGAATGTTTATTTTTTTTGTGTTAGACAAGTTAGATGTTTGACCACAGCTGACTACTGTTTGCTTACCATACCGCTTTGACGTTATTTTTTGAGTATAATCCGTTTTTCATCTGCCATATTAGAGATGTCGATGCGTTGGCATCCCAAAGATATGTATATACTTACATATACACACCCTTTTTCAAACGCTCAATCTAACGTCATTTCAGAGAAGGGTGTGGGGGTTTACAAATGTGACCATCTTTGACAAGGAAAGGTTTATCATGAAATTCGGGTGACGCAATGTATGGATGGGGATTTTCAAATAGGCCATTCTATCGTGAATGTATTCGGCTTTAGGTACGAGTATGGTATCTTACCTATGATGAGCCAGATGATGAACCGCACCCAGGTCTGGTAGTCGAGCTGCACCATTAGGTACACGTTCATACAGACGCTCAGGTATGGTACCAGCGGGACCAGCGGCACCTGTCGGTGACAAACAGACAACTAACGACTTGTTTTTTTTTTTTTTTTTTAACATACTAGTGTACCGACAACTACTCCACGACAGTTTTGTACATATAAATAAACAAATTTGGATGTATCTTTAGAAACCTTACATCATTGATCATCTCCAAACGGCACTGGCTATATTTTTTAAAATTCATTTATCAGTGGAAATTAGTGTTTTTCTAATTTTCTTAACTCAGTGTGTTAAAGGTAATGTTGCTATGTAAGGTCTAAGATTACAGTTGCTATTTTGAAAAACTTTTTGTACTGCGTGTTCTCTAACTGAATTTAACTGATAGAAGGACGTTATTATACATAGTGCAATGCCAAAGTAATGTATAAATTTATAATTTAAAAAAATCGACCCCCATGACACTAAACGCACTAACTAAACGCACTGCTCCAATGAAACAACGAGGTTTCGGAGTAAACGAACATAAAATATCATCGATGTAGGTACCTTTTTTTTTAAATTATGTATTAGATTTTTGTCGATTTTTTTAAAAAACCGCTCGATCGACTTCGATAAAGCTTATCCATCAATTAAAAAAAACTATCGAGTTGAGTCGGTTAAAAAAGTACTATACTAACACTGAAGGAGAGGTCCTTCGTGGAGTTGGTGGGCTGGCGGTAGACGATGATGAGCAGTAGAAGCAGCGCGGCGCCCAGCACGCCCAGCGCCGCGCCCGCGCCCGCGCCGCTCCACGGCAGGTCGGTCACCACGCACGTCACCAGCGCCACCACGACTGGAAGACACGTGTTTTACTACGACTTTTGACAAGAACGGGGAAAAATCGAGTCGCTCGTAGGAATTTTTTCCATAACTTGTGTTTATTCATAACTATAATACTAATAAAAAAAAAATTCAACGTAAGCATAGTTAGCATATTATTATAGCAGTCAGATTAAGAGATAAAAGAACTCACAATTACATATTACATTTTAAAGATAGTCAAACCTATTGGCAAACGCAACTAGGATGCTGTTACTGCTGCTCCGGATTCAGTACGTACCTACCAGAGGCGCAGCAGTGCCGGGGCAGCCCCAACAGCACCCTAAATGCGTTAGAGTGTTCATGTATTCATAACTATGGTGTTTCATGTGGTGAATCGAGACTTTTTCAGTACAAATTTCGTCGAAATTTTCGGACTCTTTCTGTGACTACTGACTAGACATTTTTTTTTTAATCGGCCATAGCACATTCGTGCATTGTGCCAATTCCTCTCATAGACTTATTTCACGTGAATAGCCTATGGCATCAAATTTAAAGACGTATTCCCATCAAAACTGTCACAACTTACAAAATATGCAGATGGTGCACTTGGTGATGGTGCTGGAGAGGCGCGTGGGGAACTTGAGACCGAGTAGGTTGAAGGTCTGCCGCGCAACCGCCGCCGGCGACTCCGGCAGCGGCTTGCTGCTCACCGGCAGGGGAGATTCTTCCTCGTACCTGGCATTAACGACAAACAAATCAATAACCATGAAAAGCGGTTCAGCAATGCTCGAGTTATAAGTGTTGCAACAAACCCAACTTTGCTTTAATAGATTTGATAATAGCCATCTGCATTCAACCACACAGGCGAGAAACAATAAGTGAGAGATTTAATTTGTGAAACTATCTTCGTCAAGTTTTCGACAGCAAGATGTACGACAATTTAAAAGCTCTAATACCTCTTGGTGGTAGATCTCCTTAGCAGGAGCAGGAGATCTCGTCTAGGTAGGTACCATCGCAGTATCAGATATGCTGCTACCAAGCAGCAGTGTGCAAACATTCCCTGCCTGACTTCGGACCCGCTTACCTGAGGATGAGCACGCTGGTCGCCACGATGGTGTACGCGAGGAGTGTGCCGATGGACATCATGTCGATCAGCTGGTTCAAGTTGAACAGCGCCGCCATTATTGCTGGAAAAATTAGTAAAATGCAGATTTGTAAAACGACGAGAAAATACAATAATACCTACTTACCTAAGTATAACATATATAACGTACTTAGCAATGAAGTAAAGCTTAAAAACAAAAAAAAAAATAAACGTGGAAGCGGGAACGTGGAAATTGTCATCGGTTCATATCACTAGTACAAATGTTCAAGTTAGTTGAACGTATTTAAGTTGTTCAAAATTTAGTTGAAAGTTTTCGTTACAAACATTCAGATGAAGCTAAAAAAATGTGTTTTAAAAATACATTCATCTTATTTGTTAAAACTTCTGCTTTAAGAGCTGAAGAGCGCGGGTTCGATTCCCACTCCCACATTTGTGTGACGAAAATGTTTTTGCTGAAAATTCTGCATTTAGATATTTATGTATTTATATATATATATATATATATATATATATATATATGTATTTTTGGTATTTATTTTAAAAAACATAATATACAACTATTTTATCAGTTATCTGGTTCCCATAGTTACAAGCTTTGTTTTGTTTGGGGCTAGATGGCGCTGTGTGAAATTTCCTCCGATGTTTATTTATTAATTTATTAGTCGAAAAATGTATAGCATCTAAGTGGGGCATAGAATGTCCTAATAAAATAGAAACAGTTGTTATTGACCATTTTTCTATATTACCTACTATGTACAAATTTTTCGTAAATTTATATGCAAACCTCTCTGGGCTCTCGCGAGCAAAAACAGTTTTTTTTTTGTAAAATCGAGACAATCGCTGCGATTACGTTTCGTGTTACCATTGTTTGCCGGTTTGTTAGAATGAACGTAATATATTTGCATCGTATTACCAGTTATTTATTTACTCAGCAGATTAATCTTGCATCAACAATGATGTTGTAGATAGCAGACAATAAAGCCCACAACAATGATTGTTAACAAATAGTATAATAACAATTAAATGAGTTATACAAATATGTAGGTAGAAAATGACGCCATCCCCGCTTTGGCGTTCCGCAAGAGACATGAAAAAAAAGAGTACTAGTAAATTGCTTTTATGCCGCGTCATCTCGCACCAAAATATGCAAAGTTTGTAATATAAAAAACAACCTAGCTGATAGTTTTTTTTTGTAAATATTTTGTTGTATAATACTGAAGATCGCATACATGTAAAGTCCTACAGTACCAGACCTGTGCTGTGCACTATACAAAAGAGTTTCAATGGCAAATATTATGTAGATATATACATATATGTATAGTGAATTGTTGCAGTGTTGATTTTAAAGTACCAACACGCTCCGTTTTCAATTTTCAATTAAGTATTTAGCATCTCGCCTGCCCATAATAATGTCTCGCAAGACCTGGACAAACATTTGGACCTTGGGTTCAAACTTTGGTTCAAATTAAAGATTTTTAATCAACCAACTGTGTACTAGATACCCGCCAACATCAGCGTCCTAAAAGGCTTGAATACTCTTTTAACTCAAAGACAAATGTTGGAAAATAGCGCCACTGAAAATGGGCGTAAAAAGAGCGATATATGGCGCCATTGTTTGAAATAAAAGAACTAACCTGCCAACCCTCCACTCAGAATAGTCGCCAACATTGGCGTCTTTGTCTTCTTATAAATAGCAGAGAGCGGTCGGAAAATAACTCCATCGCCGGCCATGGCGTACAACACGCGGGGCAGCGGGAACATGGCGCCCAGCAGGGAGGTGCAGAGAGCGAAAATGGCGCCTATAGTGACGATCCACTTTACCACCGGTTGATTGGTTATTGTGAACACATGAGGGAACGGGGCGTCGGCGTCCTGCGAATTATACAATACAACATTCACAACGTGGCACATTAAAAAAAAAAAAGATACTTCTAGTTTGCGAAAGCCGTGCAAAGTTTACTTGGCCCACAACAATGCTGGTCGTATCTCTTCACTGTCACTATAATGCACTGAAGGTAGCTTGAACGTAATTATCATTTACAGCTTTCCTTCTACCACTGCTGGGAACAGGAAGCGCCAAATGACTTTGAGTTTTTGAAACCGTTGCAATGGTTATGGAAATGTATTAACTATTACTATCAGGCGCCTGATTCTATAATTCACACGAGATTCCTCGCTGATAAAGCGTATAGCGCTTATCACGTTATATATACTTGGTGGTAGATCTCCTTAGCAAGTGGTCGTCAAGGTAGGTTCAACCGCAGTATCTATTCTGCTGCCAAGCAGTAATGTGTAAACATTACTGTGTTCCGGTTAGAAGGGTATTGCAGTTAGCAAAATTACATGGCTGTTGAGATTGAGACTAACCATCGAAAGTCTCAAAGTAATGATCGCCAAAGCTGCGATGCCCTGGACTTTGTTTTGCTGCTCACAGTTCCGTGTGTCCGGTCATGGACATGCGTTATCTCTTACCGCCGTGTCATTACTTTTACATAAAAATAAATGAAACGTTTTAAAAGTTTATATTGTTTGTTCAAAACGAGCTATTACAAACTTCGCTTTTATTTGACTTTTTTCTTAACTTTTTATTTGACATTGGCTATTTTGTCACGAATTCCACCACGTTACGTAAACGTTAACGTGGTTATGTGCTCATAGTGAATAAGGGCCCAGGAGGTCGTTTAGTTCATCTTCTTACTTTTAAATGAAAAAATAATCTTTTTTACACATTTTATCTTGAATGTTCAAGGTATATAATTATCTAGTTTATTTCCGCTTAACAGTCGTTCTAGTTCCAACAGTGATGAGGACTTAAATTAAACTAATTTGACACAGCTCTTTTGATTTGTAAGATATATACCTTGAACATTCAAAATGAACTTCCGCAAAGTAACTCCTGAATCAATCAATTACATTTTATCTTCTTTTTCTAAAAAAATTGATAATGCGTCGTTGTTCTTGTAGAATAAACTCACTTGTAAATAGTAAGGCAGCATCATGGTGAGCACTGTGGCGATCGTGAAGTAGGACACGAATATGATGACCAGGGACATCACGATCGACAGCGGGATGTCGCGCTTGGGGTTCTTGGCTTCCTCGCCCGTGGTCGCCACGCAGTCGAATCCCACGAATCTGTGTAAAGATAAGTCGTTATTTATTTATTATTAAAAACGGTCCAACAAAAAAAATACTCATCCAAAACCAAAGATTTGGATGAGTATTTTGCGAGGTTTTTATAAAATTTTAAATAATATGTGAACTTTTATTAGATATTTTTAAACTGAACTAAATAAGTCAAAACCTTAGCTTGAGGTAAAGTTTTTACGAAAGTTTTTTTTTTTTAAATTATACTTACAGCTTGGGGTATACTAGATTTCAAACCGTGTGTGGCGTTTAAACCAAAAGGTCACTTTAAACCAACCCTGAAATACACCTAAACGAACTATGTATGTTTCACACATAAAATACAATGTAATCAGTCGATTCGTGACCATGGCTATTGCATTGTGACCGAAACGTCGAAGTAAATAAACAAAGCTACATATTTTGATAGTATTTTGTGCGCGATTAAAACCCGGTGATAATTATGTGTTCAAGTCGTGAAAGCTTATAATAACACTTTATCTAATTGAGTCACTTACCCGAAGAAACACTTGGCGGCGCCTGCCATGACCCCGGCGACGCCCCACGGCATGAAGCCACCAGCGCCGGCCTGCTCGCGGTACTCCGCTGGAATGTCCTCGGGCTTGATGAACCAGTTCCCAGGGTCACCTGCACAAAACCACACAGAAATCACATTTTTTTAAACAAATAAATATCGTAGGAGTATACACACAGCGCCATCTGGCCCCAAACTAAGCAGAGCTTGTGTGATGGAGGTCAGATAACTGGTAGAATACATAAATACTTTTTTTTTGTAAATAGGTATATACTTATAATACATACAGAACACCCAGGCACAGAACAAACATTTGTTTATTCACAAAATGTTTGCCCTGAGTGGGAATCGAACCCACGCCCTACAGCTCTTAAGGCAGATATACTACCAATGAGCCAACGGGGTTGTCAAAATTGACAGACTAGGTCCACAGATATTAAATTCTATAAATTAAAAAAAATGAAAAAAAAAATCTTTAATTCTGACTGCTTTAGGGTTCCGTAAGACATTTTATAAGGACGCAAGCAGGTTTGGTAATAATATTTATAGATAGATAGATAGATTTTTTTTAATTGTGCACACCAAAAATGGGAAAGTGCCACAAGTGGTGGCCTTATCGTTAAGAGCGATCTCTTCCAGGCAACCAAGAATGGAAAACACCGATTAAGAACAGACGGGAAATGTAACAAAAAAAGTTATAAAAAAAATTCTCACTAATGTGAAAGTTTGGATGGATGTTTGTTACTCTATCACGCAAAAACTACTAAACGGATTTGGATGAAATTTGGTATGGAGGTAGCTGAGACCCTGGATTAACAAATAGGCTAATTTTTATCCCGAAAACATGTAGCGCGTAACGCGCGGGACGCAGCTAGTAATTTTTCTTTTTTTATAAATATTACATATGTTATGTCAAAATAATAATATTTATTTATCAAAACAAAGTCTGTTGTCTAAACTGCAAGTGATTGCAATGCTTATTCATGCAGCACAGTCACACCTTATTTATTTACTCGCATATCATTATACTATTTTGTTTACATACTCGAAAAATATAATATTAGCTTGATTACGTGCCGCTGTGCTTGTTTTTATTTCGAACTAGCTGCGCCCCGTGGTGTTACCCGCTACATGTTTTCGGGATAAAACGTAGCCTATGTGCTAATCCAGGGCCTCACCTATCTCCATACCAAATTTCATCCAAATCCGTTCAGTAGTTTTTGCGTGAAAGAGTAACAAACATCCATCCATCCAAACTTTCACATTTATTATATTAGTGGGATTTTGACAGTTCAAACTGAGCGCGTGACACATCTTGTAGCGTTATTAAATTTGGCTTTGGCAATATAATTTTAGGTTTTTTTTAAAATGCAAAAGTGATGAGACGAACGCGACTGTCTCCCGATGTTAAGAGATAATAACGCGTGTCCATGACCATTGTAGCGATACACAGAACTTTGAGTAACAAAACAAAGTCCAGGGCATCACTGATTTGGTGCTCATTACTTTGAGACATCAGATGGTTAGTCTTAACAGCCCAGTAATTTTGCTAGCTGTAGTACCCTTCAAAACCGGAACACAGTAAAGTTAAAACACTACAGCTTGGCGGCAGAATATCTGGTACTGCGGTGGTACCTACCTAGACGACCTCCTGCTAAGGAAATTTACCACCAACTAAATAAAATAAACGTGAATTCGATGCGAGTTACATCCCGTTACGTAAACGAGGTACGTGTTATGCTCATAAAGAATAAAGCCCCTGATAGTCCTAAAATTCTAAGGCCCCTAAGGTTGTCTGGAAGATATCACTTTTAGCGATAAGGCCGTCAATCGTTACTCTAGTTTTTAAGTTTATACTACTCTATTGTAATAGATATACAGTCTATAAAGAGTTTTTCTGTCTAGTATGATGCTAGTGGACTAAGTCCAGTCTGGACTTTGTGTTACAAGTGTGTTTATAACACCACTTGAAACCATCAGTTATTAGACTAATGATATTATCTAAGTTCTATCATTTGGTAATACCATACAAGTAATTTGCTTATCGAATAAACTGGGACAACAGTAACGGTAAAAACAAGGCGTGACCTCACAACACGTCCAAAACTTGTAGTGTAGCGAAACAAACTAAACGTATGGTGCCTTTTGAATCCTGCGCCAAATTTTTATTGGTTGTCGGCCTATTAGTTCAGTTATAATAGTTTCCTGCGATACAAGCTTTTATTACTGCAGGTCACTGATTATCCTATGTACCACTATATGTCACATACATTTATACCTACTTATACTATGCAATATTTATGAATGTAACCTGTGACTTTCATGTTATCAATAAAATATTTATAAATAAGTAAAGTAAATAAGACAAGAAAAGATTAATTAATCTAAAAGGCCGCTGTCGATGGGGAAAGTTTCCAAAACGCGGCCCCATTGCCGCGTTGTATGGCAATACTCAAACGCTGAGCAAAATAAAGGCCAGCGTAAAATAATATATTTGTATTTATATTACTTGTATGTAAGTAATTATAATGTTTATTGACATCTATTCAAATTGCCATATTATATATTTAACATGTCATTATATTGACATGTGTTACGCTTTTGACATTTTTAATGTTCCTTTTAAATATGAATAGAAAAATGACCTGTTACTTTGGTGTTATCAATAAAATAAATATTTGTGTTTGTAAGAGCGTTTCGTTCGTCTTATTATTTTAAGTAAACACGAACTTGAGCTCACACACTTTTTTTTATTGACTCTAGTCTGACTTAAGTCAAAAAAAAAAAAAGTTTATTAATACATAGAAAGATTAGAAAGTGTAGACGCATATAAACTGTTAATAGGTACGTGTTTTGCCTTATTTATTCAGTTTTAAACAAAATATAATAAAAACGTAAAATCAGGTTTGTATAATCTACTCTTTAGGCAGATAACGGTTGTGAAGAGAAGGCACTCCCAACACTCGTGCTCCAAACAACGCAAACAAGTTTGCAGACAGTATACTGTTTATGATACCTACATGCGAATTGTAAAGGAAACTGTATACAGGTGACAACATTCTTTCGTTTTTGTAAGAAAAAAATAAAAATACTCGTTTCAAGATTCGTCACGACATCATTTAACGTGTAACTTTTTACAAAGTATTTATTTATTCTTTGCAATTTGAGTAGACTGTTTTCAAGCATTTATAGATTCCATATTGTGGCTAAAATCACTTTAGTTAGTTAATAATATATAAATTTTCAATTAAAAAACACTGATTCTAAACGCACTAAAGCCATCAAAACGCACTGTTCCAATAAAACAGCGAGGTTTCGGAGTAAACGAAAATATTATTATCAACGATGTCTACAATTTTTAAATTTTTAAAAACAGCTCTATCGATTTCTATAAAATTTATATGAGTCCTCTGAAGTATGATTGATCTACCAAGCAAAAAAAGAATCATCAAAATCAATTTATAATTGGCGGAATGATTGCGTAACATTTGTTTAAAAGATCTAAGCGTACAGACGGCGGGAAACGATTTAGTTTTATACTATGTAGACATAACTACGTAAGGTCTCTGCTACAAGCATGAGTTAGTGTAGTTATCGATAAGGGGATGGTGTTTCTGCAAGGGAGACTCACTCTTGGCGGCACCGGCGACAAGGACGATGATCACGGTGGCGAGGTTGAGCGCCGTGAACACGTTGTTCAGCTTGGTGGACTCCTTCACGCCCGCTCCCAGCAGCACTGGAATCAGCATGACCATGGTATGAGAATTATCTACTGTCTTTCATTACAAGGTCTGCTATCTTAGTGGCACTTGCGCCAAAGCATATATGGCGGACGCGTAGAGCGAAGTGAAGTTACTTGCTGTAATTTTTGACATTCAACATATTACGGTATTGATGCTTATTGTTCTGGAGTGGAGACCACGGACCCTCAAGCGCAGCGTAGGGCATCCACCCACAAGGTGGACAGACGACCTAATAATACCGCAGAAACGCGCTGGATGCGAGCCGCTCCAACCGGTCTTTGTGGAAGTCAATGGGGGAAGCCTATGTCCAGCTGTGGACTGGACGTCCTACGGCTGAAATGATGATGATGCTTATTGGAGACAAACTGCCGCTACGTCAAATCAGATAATAAGTATCGCAAACACAAAAAACTAATAGAAATGTCTTTCTATTTGTTACCGTTTATACTTTCTTCAATCGCGAACTGTGAATTTTCAATTTTGATAATGTTTTTACTTAACGTCTGTTAATTCTCGTGAGTATTAAACATATCGAAGGTCTCTGGTCTAACACCAAAGTACGTTAATTTTAGTTTACTGCGCATTGGAGCCAACGTTTACCAGTTATGATGAGAACCAGCGCCAACGCCAGGAAGTCGGGATAGTCGGCCAAGAAGGAGATGTTGATGGGAGCCAGCTCCGTCATGGTCTTGGCCATTGTGTTGTTGCACAGACTGTCGATGTAGAGAGCCATGCCCTGGAAATACAATAAAATATTGTAAAATGGATTAAACGTAGAAAAGTTTCAAGTATAAACTTGCCTCTTACAATGTTTAAAGTTTGTGTTTTTTTTTGTGTTTCGGCAGCCTCACTTGAGAACCAGTTCCATTTCAGGATAGATGTACCCTATTTACCATCTAACACCGTCACTTAACATCAGGTGAGCTGTGGTCACCTAGCCTGTCAATAAATTTAAAAATATCTGCATGCATTTTGTGTTGAGGATTTTTCTGAAATATGGTAGGGTTATAGATGTGGGAGTTACCTTAGCGACGCTGGCGGTCCCGATGGATAGATGTACCCTATTTACCATCTAACACCGTCACTTAACATCAGGTGAGCTGTGGTCACCTAGCCTGTCAATAAATTTAAAAATATCTGCATGCATTTTGTGTTGAGGATTTTTCTGAAATATGGTAGGGTTATAGATGTGGGAGTTACCTTAGCGACGCTGGCGGTCCCGATGGATAGATGTACCCTATTTACCATCTAACACCGTCACTTAACATCAGGTGAGCTGTGGTCACCTAGCCTGTCAATAAATTTAAAAATATCTGCATGCATTTTGTGTTGAGGATTTTTCTGAAATATGGTAGGGTTATAGATGTGGGAGTTACCTTAGCGACGCTGGCGGTCCCGATGCAGTACTCGAGGATAAGGTTCCAGCCGATGGTGAACGCGATGAACTCCCCCACACTCACGTAGCTGTAAACGTATGCAGACCCCGCCTTGGGCACGCGCGCCGCGAACTCTGCGTAGCATAGCCCTGCACAAACAAAAATTCATTACAATTAGTAGGTAGTCAAATAAGCTAGCATAAGCATTTGTTTATCCCAGTGGGAATCGAACAAACGCCCTACAACTTTTGAAGCAGATATTCATACCAAATGAGCCTCAAATCAAATATACTATAGATACACAGTCCCTATGAAAATCAAACCTCAAAAGTGTCCACGCGCGAATGCTTACTTAATTATACAGATATAAAATATACATCTCCAGCTATAAATAGCAGTAGTGTGTAAGCATTACTGTGTTCCGGTTTGAAGGGTACTGCAGCTAGCGAAATTACAGGGCTGTTGAGACTAACTCTATCTACAGTCTCAAAGTAATGAGCGCCAAAGCAGTGATGCCCTGGACTTTGCTTTGTTACTTAAAGTTCTGTGTATCGCTGCGATGGTCATGGACAGGCGTTATCTCTTACCATCAGGAGAGCGTCTCGTTCGTCTCATTACTTTTTACATATAAAAGAAAAAAATGTAAACATAGTCCACAAGTGGATATTTTTTCATTTTAATAATAAACAAAAATATATCGTAGGACATTACACACAGCGCCATCTGACCCCAAACTAAGCAAAGCTTGTACTATAGAAATCAGATGACTGATATAATACTTAAATACATTTTTTTTGTAAATACAAACTTCTAATGCGTACATAGTGAACCTTAACACCTTCTAATAGCGTTGTAAAACATTTGTGAGAGTTTTTAACTATTATTTTTTGGCTTTATGGGTGACGATACCCAGAAATGATACAAGATATTACACTATTGTACAAATTCGACTCAGATAAAATAAGTGAGGTAGATCATTCACTGCACACTTAGGCATCGTAGCATGTCACACGATTGGCGAGGTCACACGCGACTGCGAGCGAGCAAAACAAGGCATTTTACGCTATTTATGCCTTATTTTGACGGAGCCGTTTTCGAGAGGCGATCGTGGATCTACCTGTACTTCATCGCTGAAACGAGCTAATAGGACAGTCGGAAGCAATAAACTGGTATGAGTATGTCTACTGACCAGCGAAAGCAGACGCGATGGCGGCGACGAGGAAGCTAAGCGTGACGGCAGGCCCCGCCACGGTCTTGGCGACGGCCCCAGCTAGCACGTAGACTCCCAGCCCCAGCGTGCTGCCCACACCCAGCGCCGTCAGGTCCAGCAGGCCGAGGCAGCGTGCCAGCTGCGTAGATGTGTCGCCATCGTCCAGCTGCTTGCACCGCCGGAGCGATGACAAAAATCTTGTGAAGCTCATCTGGACCAAGGAAAATTATCGACTTAATTATTTTGTGTGGAACGGAAATGAAGAAGTATGGCAAGTAGGTAGTAGTAGCAAAATTTTGCCACTGTTACCGGTCGTTTACACTAGAACTTTCGGCAGCTTAGTTGGAAGCCTTCCAATATGGAGGTCCTGGGTTCGAATTCCACGGCACGTACCTCTATCTGTTTTAAGTTTTGTGCGTATTGTCGCTGACTTCAAACAGCAAAGCAAGACATTGTGAGGGACCCTACACGTTCAAAATTTATTTGAAAAAAAAGCACAAAAATGTCTGCCAACCCGCACTTGGCCAGCGTGCCGGACTATGACCTTACTATAGTATGGAATCGTACATGAAAGTTTACTCTGGTCCCACCTATAACCCTCCACGTCCCGTCAGGTGGACCGACCGAACTGTAACGAAGTCATCTATACCTACTATTATAAAGAGGAAAGATTTGATAGTTTGTTTGTATTGAATAGGCTCCGAAACTACTGGACCGATTTCAAAAATTCTTTCACCGTTGGGAAGCTACACTATCCCCGGGTGACATAGGCTACTTTTAATCCCTGTATTCCCACGGGAACGGGAACTACGCGGGTGAAACCGCGAAGAGTCCGCTTGTAATAAATATAGTCAGATGATATATGCAGTAAAGTCCAAGTAGGTACTGTACACTATGTTTCATTATAAGATACTAATAGTCAATATTTAACATTGAAATTCCATTTTCACAGTTTCACTCATTTACGATTCGGTTAACTTCCTACAACAGATAAGTAAGCAAATGTTTTGCTTCCTAATCAACATTTCTTTGGAAACACTACTCAGTTTTTATCAGAAGGCCTTGATATGGATTACTGCGTAGTTTTAGTGAACCTGTAAGCTGCAGCGGCACCCGCATCGTAAGAATTCTGTTAAAATATGCGTAGATAGTTGTTATCAGAGATTCATAATTCCACAAATGCTCTCTAGTTTGATTAGGTCGGATATGTCGACTAAATAGGTAGTTCCTAAATAGCAATTTAGGTAATTTAATCCTCTGATTCTAAGGTCACTCTTGAACATGATCATGGTTTTAGCTGTAGCCACAGATAATAGAATTCTAGGCAGTCGCGAAGCATAGGGGATTGCCCCGGTTTTTTACGTGATGAAACGGCTTGCGTTTGATCGAGACGTTCGCGTAGCAGAAACCGATTCGCTCTCGACTTGAAGACACGCAGATTGAATTAGGAACACTCGAGTAACGTATTCCACGCCTTAGCCGTTCGATGGCAGGTTTCTTGAGGTGTCTATTCTACTTTCCTTAAATCTTTTTTTTTTTTTAATGGTTGACAGGCTAGTTGTTTGACCACAGCTCACCTGATGTTAAGTGAAGGTGTGGTCGAAGATGGTAAAGCACACCTAGCCTGGAATGGAACTGGCTCTCAAGTGAGGCTGCCGGAACACATCGTTAGATGCTTGGCGGCAGATTTTCAACTTGAGGGTGGTAGCTAGCCAGCCGAGTACCTACTTCCTAGAAAGTACCCTAGCACCATGCTATGGTTTCCTCACGATGTTTTCCTTCACCGGCAGCTCAAGCTCATAGTTGGGGTTTGAACCCACGCCCTTCGGCATGTGAGCCTACCGCGCTAACCACTGAGCTATCATCGCTACAAATCTCTCCAATCTAAAAAAAATCTCTAAAAATCTCCTGAACTAACGATACAAACGAGACGCGCACGTATGACCATGGCAGCGGTACATACAATTTTGAATAACAAAATAAAGTCATGGGCATTGCCGCATTGGCACTCATTTCTTTGATACTTTCAATGGTTAGTCTCAACAGCTCTGTAATTTTGCTAGCTGCAGTACCCTACAAACGCAGATAATATGTTCATTGACATGTCGTAGCCTCGTAGACAAGAAGCCAAGCAATGCTTACTTTGATCTATGTATGTACGCGGCTACGGAGAAAATTTGTATTCATTGTACCAGCGTTTATTTATACCAGTATCGTGCAGAAATAATATTTGACCGGTTACAGGCGGCCACGCTGCCCACATAGCAACTGTCATGGAAATAACAATCATGATGTAGACTCCACATCGATGATAAACCCTACGAATACGTAGCAGCGATCTCTTTACAAGTGAATCAGTTCAGTGTCATTGTTAAAAGCCATTAACATTTCAGTCACGATGCACCCGCGTGACCGTGACCGTCACGGTCACGTCTCGTCAATGGGACGTCATATGTCACGTCACTATGGTGATGTTGACGCTTTGGATTATCTTGTATGATTCGCGACAAATGAATAAATAAGTACAAAACACATGTTTTTTTATGGTTGACAGGCTAGATATTTGACCACAGCTCACATGATGTTAAGTGAAGGTGTGGTCAAAGATGGTAAAGCACACCTAGCCTGGAATGGAACTGGCTCTCAAGTGAGGCAGCCGGAACACACCGTTAGATGCTTGGCGGCAGATTTTCAACTTGAGGTTGGTAGCTAGCCAGCCGAGTACCTACTTCCTAGAAAGTACCCTAGCACTATGCTATGGTTTCCTCACGATGTTTTCCTTCACCGGCAGCTCAAGCTCGTTGTTGGGGTTTGAACCCACGCCCTTCGGCATGCGAACCTACCGCGCTAACCACTGAGCTATCATCGCCACAAAATTAATAATACATTCTAATAATATTATTTACTTAGGCCTATTTATTAATTTATTAGGTAGGTTGTTTATTGTATTGTACATAGTACTTTTAGGTAGATATTTGTATATTATCAGACACCGTCACTTAACATCAGGTAAGCTGTGGTCAAACACCTAGCCTGTTAACCAATAAAAAAAAATGTAGATAATATAGCTATATTATAGTTATGTATTCTCCTATGTGAACATCCTCGTTATTAACACACCTTGTCTATTTCTTCCTCTGATCCTATCCGTCCTAAGGTTGCCTGGATGAGATCGCTTTTAGCGATAAGGTCACCAGTTGTTACACCTGTTAGTTCATTTAGGTTCGTTAGGTTCATTTCTTCTGTATTGTATTATTTTTAGTGTGTGCAATAAAGAGATTTTTTTTAAAATATCGTAGGACTATACACACAGCGCCATCTGACCCCAAACTGAGCAAAGCTTGCGTGATGGAAGTCAGATAACTGATAGAATACATTAATACATTTTTTTTTTGTAAATACATACTTATAATACATACAGAACACCCAGACACAGAACAAACATGATTGTGTTTATTCACAAAATGTTTGCCCTGAGTGGGAATCGAACCCACGCCCTACAGCTCTCAAGGCAGATGTACTACCAATGAGCCAACGGGGCTGTCCAATCAATCAATCAATCTACCTAATAAATGACTAGTAATTAGGATGACATAAACAGTGTACCTATACCACGTGAAGGAATTTGACGTGCATACAGTATGGTGCAGTTCATTACGTACCTACCCTTTTTATAGGCACGTAAAAACAAGACCAAAGTAATTGAACTAAACCTCGTTCGAGAAAAAAATAAATTTATACATGTTTTGGAACACGTTCTCGCCTATACGCAAGTCATATTGAAATACAAACTAACGCAAGATTTAAAATGCCATAGATTGAATATTACGGCATTGGACGGCACGTACTTGCAAGTGACGCAAACTGAACCGATGTAGAGACGATAGTAACAAAGAAGTTGAGTAGACGAAATCAGCACAATGTTTTTTTAATACTTATTTATTTATTGTTTCTAGACTAAAACGGCACAGTATGCCAATTACAATAGTCCTTATACACAATCCTACTAATATTATAAGTGTGACAGTTTGGATGGATGGATGGATGTTTGTTACTCTTTCACGCAAAAACTACTGAACGGATTTTAATGAAATTTGGTACGGAGGTAGCTGAGACCCTGGATTAGAATATAGCTTACTTTTTATCGATGTCATAATCTCAAGCTTGTATTCATAGAACAAATTATTCTTGACAGCCCCGTTGGGTCATTGGTAGTATATCTACCTTGAGAGCTATAGGGCGTGGGTTTGATTCCCACTCAGGCCAAACATTTTGTGAATAAACAAATGTGTGTTCTGTGTCTGGGTGTTCTGTATGTATTATAAGTATGTATTTACAAAAATAAAAGTATTTATGTATTCTATCAGTTATCTGACTTCCATCACACAAGCTCTGCTTAGTTTGGGGCCAGATGGCGCTGTGTGTATAGTCCTACGATATTTATTTATTTATTTATTCTTAATAATAGGTATGATAAAACTTCTTTCGGCTTCGTACATACCAGACATATAACCTTGTATCTTGTTTACTAATTATGAAATCGTATAAGTGAATGAGAGTTACTTGGTGGTAGATTTCCTTAGCAGGAGGTCGTCTAGGTAGGTACCACCGCAGTACCAGATATTCTGCCGCCAAGCAGCAGTGTGTAAACATTACTGTGTTCCGGTTTGGAGGATACTGCAGCTAGCTTTTAAATTACTCTTGAGTTGAGTTTAACCTTAGAATGTCTCAAAGTAATGAGTGCCAAAGCAGCGATGCCTTGGACTTTGTTTTGCTACTTGGACTTATTTTATTTTTATTAAAAACTAGCAGACGCCTCGCGGTTGTATGGTGCACCAAGTAAAGAATGTTTTACTTGGTGCACACTTCTTAATTCTAAAACATTTCATTTTTCAAACGTCAGTTTCCATAGTACTCGTCACAACGTATCTTATTTGCGACAATAACTTTATTTATTTACGGCAATTTAAAGTGGGTTCAACTGTATTAATTGAAAACCCATTGCCGTTGCAATGTTAGAAACGTGCGCGGTATGAAATTATAAATAAACGAGGTGATGTATTTACCAACTTACCGCTTCAAACGTTGCGAAACAGAAACGCTATTTAGGAAAAGCAATTTTAGTTGCACTTTTAGGTAAGTTTTGGCGTCAACATAAAAAAATAACAAGTTTTTTAAATAGACTTGCATTTGACCGCCACCAGATACTAAGTTATGGTGCAGTCTAAGATACCTCGTTTTCTTTTTTTTTTAATGTAAAAAGTAATGAGGCGAACGAGTCGCTCTCCTGAAGGTAAGAGATAACGCCTGCCCACGACCATTGCAGCGATACACAGAACTTTGAGTAACAAAACAAAGTCCAGGGCATCGCTGCTTTGGCGCTCATTACTTTGCGACTTTCGATGGTTAGTCACAACATCCCAGTAATTTCGCTAGCTGCAGTACCCTTCGAACCGGAACACAGTAATGTCTACACACTACTACTTGGCGGCAGAATATCTGGTACTGCGGTGGCACCTACCTAGACGATCTCCTGCTAAGGAAATCTACCACCAAGTTACTTTTTTAAGTAAGTTTACACCAAGTAAGTTTTCTACTTGTTCTTGAATACTCTCCATAGTTGACAGCCCTGTTGGTTCATTGGTAGTATGTCTGCTTCAAGATCCGAAGGGCGTGGGTTCGATTCCTACCCAGGATAACCATTTTGTGATATAATCAAATGTTTGTTCTGTGTCTGGGTGTTCTGTATTTATAATAAGTACCTATGTATGTATTTACAAAAAAAAGTATTTAAGTATTCTATCAGTTATCTGTTTCATAGAACAAGTTTTGCTTAGGTTGGCGTCAAATGGCGCTGTGTGTATTGTCCTACGATATTTATTATTTTATTATGATTAATTAGGTTGCCAGGAAGAGATCGCTTTAGCGATAATGACCAATATTTACGTAAGGAGGGGGGAAAGCAAGAGCTTTATTTATGCTAACAAGGGGGAGGGAAGGGCGTATATTTACTTAAATTAGATTAATTATTATTTAAAATTGTATTGAAATCTATACCTAATTTGTAAATAGTTTTATTTTCTTTCTTAGTGTTAATTTGAAATATTTATATACCTATATTTTTAAACCGATTTAATATTCCTAATTAAATTTTAATATATAACTTCAATATTAATCTCGATTTATAAATATGTCAATAAAATAAAACAAAAGCTATATTGTATTAATAATAAGAATTTGTTTTAAATTCTCCTTTATATGTAATTTGAAAAGCCCGCTGGCAAAAGCACAAAGTGCGAGGACTCGTTCCTTTTAAAAAAAGAAAAAGTTTACATTTATGCAAGATCCAATTTATGGGACGCAGCATCTCTTTCGTACACTATTTGAAACATTTTCGAAGACATACAACTTCTGAATAATTACTAATATTATAAATGTGAAAGTTTGTATGTTTGTTAATCAATCACGCAAAAACTGCGAATACCTACTGTTTATTCCGGAAAAATGTTTGGTATTATCAAAATACTAACTACTTACTATAAGTTCTGTTATAAATAGCTATAACACAAAAATAACTACTTTTATCCTGGAACTAATTTTTAGATGTTATAGAATGACGTAGAAAACATACATAGTTTTTTTTTTATGGTTGACAGGCTAGTTGTTTGACCACAGCTCACCTGATGTTAAGTGAAGGTGTGGTCGAAGATGGTAAAGCACACCTAGCCTGGAATGGTTAACTTTACAGCACTTGTCTCATAACATGCTTGAGCTGCCGGCGAAGGAAAACATCGTGAGGAAACCATAGCATGGTGGTAGGGTACTTTCTAGTACTCGGCTGGCTAGCTACCACCCTCAAGTTGAAAACCTGCCGCCAAGCATCTAACGGTGTATTCCGGCAGTCTCATTTGAGTACCAGTTTCATTCCAGGCTTGGTGTGCGTTACCATCTTCGACCACACCGTCACTTAACATCAGGTGAGCTGTGGTCAAACACCTAGCCTGTCAACCATCAAAAAAAATTGTTATAATTGAAAGAAAGAAAGAAAGAAAATAATTTTATTTTGCAACAATACAAAAAAAAACAAAAATAACAACAAATAGAGACAAACAATTGGTAAGTAAGCACAACTTTAAAATAAATATCGCAGGACATTACACACAGCGCCATCTGACCCCAAACTATAATAAGCAAAGCTTGTACTATGGAAGTCAGATAACTGATAGAATACTTAAATACTTTTTTTTGTAAATACATACTTATACTTATAACTAGTGTTTGCGTGGTCCGGGGTTGCAGGTAGGTCACCAGGGTTTTGAGTATATTTAGTTAAAGTGCAATAGTAAAAAAGTCTTTAGTTTCCGAGATCCGATGGGGTACCACGTTGAGGACTCGACTTCCGAAAGGTCCGGCATTTTATTCGGGCCCTCTGAGCGATTCTCTATACGGCTATATATTTAGTTTCTTTCTATGACACCTCCTTATACGAGTTCTATTTCTCTAAGTGAGTCAGTCAGTCAGTGAGTGGTAATTTAGCTTTATATTATAGTGAACTGAATTGATAAATACAGAACACCCGGACACAGAACAAACATTTGTTTATATCACAAAATGCTTGTCCTGGGTGGGAATCGAACCCACGCCCTTCGGCTCTTGGAGCAGACATACTACCAATGAACCAACAGGGCTGTCGAACCTTGAAGATTAGTTACTCACCCATATCCATCCGCACATTTTCACTAAGAACTAAATACCAACAATGTAATATTTACAGTAAAATAAATTTATAATTTACGACTAGGAAAAGTACAAAATCACGACGTGACTGGCTTTAAACAATGATTGTCTGAAAGAAGAACAGCTCGTCACCGTCTCTGTTTGACGAACATAATTATCTTTATTGAAGCAAATCCGTAAGTAAATCAAATGTCTAATAGAGCAGAGAGTACGGTGATACAGTGTGTATGTCTGTGTTGATAGCCCATCACCATCATAAGTCTTGATACAGTGCTTTGACAGCCCTGTCGTTGAAAGAAAGAAAGAAAAACGTTTAATTTTGTAACAAGCACAAAAACAAAAACAAACAATACCTCAGCATAATGCTATTATTGGTACGGTAGCATGTCTGCTTCGATAGCTGAAGGGCGTGGGTTCGATTCCCACTCAGGATTAACATTTGTGTGACTAACATTGATGTTTGTTATGTGTCTGGGTGTATTGTATGTATTATAAAAATGTATTGTATATATGTCAGCTGTCTGGTTCCCATAGTACAAGATTTGCTTAGTTTGGGGCTAGATGGCGCTGTGTGTAACATCCTACGATAAAAAAACGAAGATAAAAGCGAATACCGAGACGGTGCCGAGACGTGGACGCTCACACATGAGGCTGTGCACAAAATTAGAGTCGCACAGAGAGCCATGGAGAGGTCCATGCTCGGCATTAAACTCCAAGATCGAGTTCGTAATACCGATATCCGGCGACGAACGAAAGTTTGAGACGTCAGTATTGCAATTATGAACCTCACGTGGAGCTGGGCAGGACACGTTGCTAGGCGAAGTGATGACAGGTGGAGTAAGGTTGCAACAGAGTGGTGGCCTAGGCAAGGGAAGCGGAGCGTCGGTCGTCCAGCCGCAAGATGGGTCGACGATATTGTCACCGTCGCGGGTCGAACCTGGACCAGATTGGCACAGGACCGAGGCAGATGGCACGTAAAGAGCCAAAGAGTATACCCAACAGTGGGATAAAGAAGGCTGTGGATGATGATGATGATGATGAAAAGCGAATACATAAATACTTTTTTGTAAATGTATACTTGTTATACATATACAACCAGGCACTGAAGAAACATTTTAACGACGGTATTAGATATGTTTTGTTCACTTTTTTTTATATGGTTGACAGGCTAAGTGTTTGACTACAGCTCACCTGATGTTAAGAGATGGTAAAGCACATCTAGCCTGGAATGGACGGACGTTCTAGTATCATTAGCGTTACACGGTTGTATTGCATTGTTAATATGTGTTAAATAACTGTCAATATCCTTTCACTGTCACTTTTAACATGAGTCATAGGAAAGTAAGCCTTGAAAGAGCCGCCTTGAAATGATCATTCCACGCGGAAGTAGATGGAACGTCCCGCTCAGAATGAGCGAATTAATGAATACAAATACTTCCTCCTACTGTCTGGTTGCTGGCAATAGCTCCTCATTATAAAACTCACGGCTGTCGACGATCTATTTAGTAGTACTTTTATGCATTGGTTTTCCTGACTTATATGGAGCTGATATCTTGAGCAGAGGATTGAGGATGATACAGCAAGGGCGAAACATATACCCAAAAGTATTCATCATCAACATCATCATCATTTTAGCCGTAGGACGTCCACTGCAGGACACTGTCCATAGGCCTCCCCCATTGACTTCCACAAAGATCATTTGGAAGCGGCTCGCATCCAGCGCGTTCCTGCGGTCTTTATTAGGTCGTCTGCCCACCTTGTGGGTGGACGTCCTACGCTGCGCTTGCCGGTGCGTGGTCTCCACTCCAGAACTTTGCAGGCCCATCGGCCATCAGTTTTGCGTGCTTATGTGCCCTGCCCACTGCCACTTCAACTTGCTGATTCTCTGGGCTGTGTCAATTACTTTAGTTCGTCTACAGATCATAAGTAAAAAAAAAGCATTGCAAGCTGTGAATCACTAGATAACATACCAGAATACTCCGAACAAATAGAACCAGAATATAACACACTAGCGGATGCCTCGCGGTTTCACCCGCGTAGTTCCCGTTCCCGTGGGAATACAGGTATAAAAAGTAGCCTATGTCACCAGGGGACAGCGTAGCTTCCCAACGGTGATTTTTTGAAATCGGTCCAGTAGTTTCGGAACCTATTCAATACAAACAAACAAATCTTTCCTCTTTATTATAGTATAGGAAGAAGTCACTTTAGTTGACTGGACTTTGTTTACCTACTTAAAGTTTTGTGTATCACTGCAATGGTTATGAGCGTGTCTTAATTATCTCTTACCGTCAGGAGAGCGTCTTGTTCGTCTCATTATTTTTACTATTACTTGGTGGTAGATCTCCTTAGCAGAAGGTCGTCTGGGTAGGTACCACCGCAGTACCAAATGTTCTGACGCTAAGCAGCAGTGTGTAAACATTACTGTGTACCGGTTTGAAGGGTACTGCAGCTAGCGAAATTACTGGGCTGTTGAAACTAACCATCTAACGTCTCAAAGTAATGAGCGTCAAATTAGCGATGCCCTGGACTTTGTTTTAATGTTCATAGTTCTGTGTATAGCTGTAATGATCATGGACAGGCGTTATCTCTTACCATCAGGAGAGTGTCTCGTTCGTCTCATTCGTTGTAAACATGAACCAAAAACAAGTCAAGAATAAATATGGTACTCAATGCGATTCATTGGCTTGAATTAAACAAAAAAATAAAGCAATTCGCTTAACAAGGCACAAGTAGGTATATGTTATAATTCATCCGGTATGTAAATACTTTTTGTGAAGGACATAAGATAATAACTTGAAAATCTTGAAATCAATTATGTAAAGGTACAATAGAACAAGCACGTCAAGATAAGTTACGCTCGAGTCACCGCGAGTTCAGGGTTACGTCCATGTTATGGTATTATATTAAGTTATCATGAACACTAATGAGTGTTTTTGTTTCTATCTATATATGCGAAGCGTTCTCTCGAACAATTACTTCTATTTTGTAAAATTATTATTGTATCAGGTATCTTTTTTTATATTTATATACGCCCCACAGACACTGGGGTCCGTGACCTTTGTCAACTTTAGTTACATATTTTTTTTTTTTACAATTATACATTACAAAAAGAGGAAAGTTACGTTAGTAATCTTAATCTAAGGTTAAAGTAGGTACTAGATTGTGTGTATACCGCGAGCAGAGCAGCGACCCGCAAGCAGCACCCGATCACGAGTATGACGCATGTGCCAGCCATCGCCCTCCTCAACCATATCTGAGGGAAGAGAGCGCCCGACACACGACGCCGCCGCAAGAAGAAGCCTTCGATGATGAGCATGAATGCTCGAGGCATACACACAATCCTTATTTCTATTTATATCATGAGCTTTCATTTGAAATCGCCTCCTCCCGACTCAAGGCCTCCATCACCGCCGTGTTCCGATCTTTGATGGCCATCTGCAAATTATATTCTTTGATGGTCTTCGGTGACGCAGCCGACGCACGACGCACGAACCGACAGATAGCATCAGGTATCTTTTTAAAGTACAAGCTTTGCATACTTTGGAACTAGATGGCACTGTGTGAAATGTTCTCTGAAATTAATTTTATTTCTAGTGACAAATTAGTGGCAAGACGAAGCCGCGCGCGCGCGTTGTACTCAGCTTTGTTTCCTTGATAAAGGCCACCGTATTAGGCCGAAATTATAGCCGGAGTTTCAGATAAAATTATAAGTGAGTAATCCCGCATACGTAAAACTAAAATGTGTCAAAACCACGTCAATTTCCATACTTTAGTACAGAAATGTTAATAATATATTATTCAAATATTATTCTCGCGAGACGACTAGAATCAGGCACAAATACTATCTGTTTACGAGTAATGTATTCAAACTGAAATGTAAATAACGTTCGTTATCATTATTTTCAAAGGCTTGAGGGAATTAGCAAATTTTTAATGTCATGATAAGGCAACGACCGCTAAGTAGGTATCAAAGTGTTCAGTTCACAGCTTCCTTGGGAGAACGCGAGTGGATTGTTAATATAGTTTTTGGTTGAAAATCTGTCGTTGTCGGCTGATTTTCAAATATAATAGCTAGCCAGTCGAGTACTAGAAAATACCCTACCACCATGCTATGGTTTCCTCACGATGTTTTCCATGCTTATTGTTGGGATTTGAACTCACCCCTCTGAGTGTGAACCGACCGCGCTAACCACTTAATTGTCGTCGCTGTCTGCACATCTGTACATTTTGTAATGTACCTAAAGTCATGTACAAACGTTTTTGTAACTGTTTGTTATTTTTGTATGTTCTGTGGTGTTACAAAACAAAAAATAATTTTCTTCTTTTCTTTCTTTCTTCTTTTTATGTAGGTAATGAAGGAAATAAGAAAGGTACTTCTAAATTAATATCTCCAGCGATACAATCTCAATTATTTTTATATTTAACACTTACACCACCAAAATGTGTATTTTATGACTCAAGGATACATTTATTTTGGGAAGTGTAATTTATTAGGTGGAAGACCTTTCCTCGCCCTACCTGCGCTGCGGTCGATCCTCACGCAAACAAGGCGTCCTTTGCACAATTTGTGTCACAAGCAGTATCCTTAACCTTATACTTATACAACATTTTCAATGATATACCTACCTAAGTTCATGTTGTTGTAGTGATGATCGCTCAGCGGTTAGCTTAGTTGGCTCACAGCTCGATGGGCGTGGACTCAAACCCCCAACAATCAGCTTGAGCTGCCGGTGAAGGAACACATCGTGAGGAAACCATAGCATGGTAGTAGGGTATTTTCTAGTACTCGGCCGTTGGAAGTCAAGTTGGAAATCTGTCGCCAAGCACCTAACAGTGTGTTCCGGCTAACTCGACAGCCAGTTCTATACTAGGCTAGGTAGGGGCTTTACCATCTTCGACCACACTGTCACTTCACATCGCTGTGGCCAAATACCTAGTCAAACATCAATAAAAGAAAATAACAAACAAGTTCGATTAATTATAATTAAAAATCATTTGATGACTTTCTAGACCATTTTTATTGTACTACATTTACAATTGGCATTGTTTGCTTTGACTCTTGTTCACTTTCTGGTCTTTTTGTTAAACAAATGTCTAGGTCGGCTATTAATAATTTACGTTTTGTACTACAGACTGACGATGAATAGCCAAGTTTCTAGACACTGACAACAAAACTAATGAATCTATCCAGTGTTGATGGAGCGAATAAATCTATTTTGCATTTCTTTGATCATTTGAACACTAATTCGGTTTTGACTTGTGAAATAATTGTATACGTTTTGTACTCGACGGAAGATTTCGACAAGTGAAATGGTCACTCAACTCTACGCTCATACGTACGTTTAGATTGTTACGCAACGGGTTTTAATGCGATTTTCATGAATAGACAGAGTTATTCAAGAGGAAGGTTTATATGTATAATACATGTATATGCGTATGCACGTTGGTATGTACATTGCACTCGTGCAAAGGCGGACGTCCCACTTACATTATAAATGTGGAAGTTTGGATGGATGGATGTTTGATTCTTTCACGCAAAAACTACTGAACGGATTTGGATGAAATTTGGTATGGAGATAGCTGAGACCCTGGACTAGCATATAGGCTACTTTTTATCTCGAAAACATGTAGCGGGTAGCACCGCAAGGCGCAGCTAGTTTGATATAACCGAACTACGCTTCAAACAGCTTTTCGGTATCACGTTTTACATGGTATTCTCTTAACAATACAGGGCAATCCCTGTTAGCTCATTTGGTAGAAGTTCTTTCTACTTCGAGAACTGAAGGGCGTAGGTTCAAGTTCCAATCAGGACTAACATTTGTGTGACGAACATTAATTTATGTCCTGTAACCTGTAACATACATCTAGATACACCTATGTGCTGTTTTGAAAATTACTCCTTATAGCGTTTCTTTTGATAGATTTTTTTGACAAAATCAATTTTGTTTTGTGTCATGTAACAAATATTCTTAACATGTTTACTGAATAAACGAATATTTTTTGTGGCATCCTGTCATTTCATTGACAGTCAATTTACAAATTTTTACTTGACAACCATCATTTCACAAAAACTCGAATCGTCTAATTACAAATACGAAATAAAAATTTAACAAATGGTTTATACCCGTAACAATAACTTGATCAATTTACATTTTGTAACGGATTATTTGACAAT
Source organism: Biston betularia (assembly GCA_905404145.2). Classification (NCBI taxonomy): domain Eukaryota; kingdom Metazoa; phylum Arthropoda; class Insecta; order Lepidoptera; family Geometridae; genus Biston; species Biston betularia. The sequence goes on from FR989876.1 coordinate 13,571,906, forward strand.
CAAACAATTCGATACAAATACAAATATGTTGTTAATAAAACTAATAGATAGATAGATAGATAGATATAACTCTTTATTGTGCACATCATATATAGTAAAGAGTACAGAGAACAAAAAACCTTATTAACTAGTGCCACAAGTGGCGGCCTTATCGCTTACAGCGATCTCTAACTAATGTTACAAGTCAATTCAATATTTGGAATATGTATATCATTATATGAGTTTTAAAACACTGATTACATGTCAATGTATAAAAGAACACAAAAATGTCAAAATAAGGATATTTTTTTTTGGTCTTAGACTTCTCGTTAGATTTTATAAAATATTTTAATCCAACTATCATCACTTCTACACTCAGCACATTTTATCTGAGATGTGTTTGGCTTAGAAATGCTCGTCGAGCGATTGTTTGTAAAACAAAACATTTGCCGTAAAAGATGTTTGTGAAATTAACAGTACACAAAACGTTAATTGTAAAGTCAATCACATCTAGTTTTGTTTTTTTTGTGTTAATGACCGCCATTACTGTTGTGATGTGTATAGTGTTGGTGATCTAATAAATAAATAAATAAATAAATAAATAAATAAATAAGTAATATTTTGTCGATAGTGTTTTGGTCAATTTTTTTGTGAAGTCATGAATAAACTTCGCAGTTACGCTGAACGAAGCGAGAATTACGTTATGGCGTAATACTTAGCTTACTAAGTTTTGCTTAGAAATTTCGAAGGGCATTACCTCAGTAAAATATCCTACCTACCGATGATTTGTTTGGACGGTAAATAAATAAATAAATAATAAATATCATAGGACATTACACACAGCGCCATCTGACCCCAAACTAAGCAGAGCTTGTGCTATGGAAGACAGATAACTGATAGAATACTTAAATACTTTTTTTTTGTAAATACATACAGTACACCCAGGCACAGAACAAACATCGATGTTAGTCACACAAATGTTAGTCCTGAGTGGGAATCGAACCCACGCCCTTCAGCTCTCGAAGCAGACACACTACCAATGAACCAACAGGGCAATATAAGGTAAAACTACTTTGTATCCTTACCTTACAAAGTTGACCTAAGTCTTATAACTCTTGTACTTCTTAGAGGAAAATTTAACTATGTATAGTTTACTATGCGACCCCGACGGTAAATGTATCGTCCATGCCATTTCACCTTGGTTATCGATAGCACTTCTATATGCTCATTAATCTCGTCAAATACTCGTAACAATATGATTAAAGTTACATTTATTTATTTCTGTATTACATCTTTTGTCAGATGCATTCACTACTAAGCCGAACGTCAAATAAAAAATGGACGGCATTACTTTGATCATCGTCATCATCATCAAAGTCCACTGTTGGACATAGGCCTATCTTCGGCTTTTCACTTCCATTCACCGTCGAGTCTCAGGGCGTCCTACGCTACGTTTGCCAACTGTCTCCACTCCTGAACACGTCTACCCAGCGGTCATCGGTTCTGCGACAGATATGTCCAGCCCATCGCCACTTCAGCTTGCTAATACGCTGAGCTATGTCTGTGACTTTAGTTCTCTGGCGAATTACGTCGTTTCGTATACGATCCCTAAGAGAAATGTCGAACATAGCTCTTTCCATAGCTCGCTGAGCGACTTTGAACTTAAGGACCATTCCCGCTGTGAGTGTCCACGTTTCGGCATTATTTTAGCCCGATTAAAATAGCGATTTATGCGATTAGGGCTAGGTATTTGACCACAACTCAACTGATGCCATAGTGATGGTGCGGTCGAAAATGGCAAACACATCTAACCATTAATACTGTCTGACTAAAACTGACTTTTTCATTACAAAAAAAAAGCAAAGATTACGACGAATGAAGAACCCCCCTTTTTTAAGGTCGGTTAAAATACGATTGCAAACAATGCAACTATACTTAGACGCAATTTAGGGCCAGTTCCAAGGTACCACTCGAATGACAACTGCGGTTAAATACCTGTTCAATTAGCTGATGACGTGAACGTTGGAGTGTTTAACAACTACAGAGAGTTTAATAAAAAGTAGAACAAGATAACAGCGAAAAAGACACGGTCACAGTAATGAAGCCCAAATAATTCAGTAATTACGTAACATTTGTTTATACCACAAAGTTTGTCGTAGGTAGGAATCGAACTCACGCCCTTCAGCTCTTGAAGCAGACATTCTACCAATGAACCAACAGGGCTGTCAAATGAAGATGAATATCACATAGGCATATAAAGTCGATTTTAACAGTAAGAAAGTAGAAGTTTTGGGAATTTGGCGGGAACGCCGAACGCGCGAACAACGTCGTATTCTAAAACTAGTGTTTTTCCGAGTGTTCATGCATAAAAATGGTGGTGTTTTATTCATAAAGTGTCGAACCACAAGCGCGTGTGTGGAAAAATGATATAATGTAGTGAAACACGATTTTTCGTATTGCTTCCAAAACTCCATCGAAGTTTAATTAAAGTCGCCACTACTTTACTAAAGCATACTTGTATTACAGTACTTGACTGACACGGACTGGACTGGACCAAGACTGAACTTGGACTATAACTACAAGGCAACTTATTTAACTTACGAAACTTGAAAATGTCAAAACTTGTCAAACTAAGCAATTGAATGCCAAGTTTATTTTATGTATTCTATTAAAATAACCCCCATCTCATCGTTAAAAGAGTTTTAAATGTAAAATTAATGTACGGGAATGTAATATTTTGAAATGGTTTTGGAATCAGTAAACAATCTCTTTCTTTACAAACAGAATTGGACAAAACAATAGATATGTAAGTTTTTTGCACCTATGACTAAAACAACCTAATTTGGCTTTGTATACAAAACTCCGTATCAGAAATCTTTTAATAATACATTTTCACAGCGATAGAAACATATTCAAGCCATGTGTGAAACTGTCGTTCACGATTCAAATCAATTGTCTGGCAGATTGTTTCAAGTGCTAATCAAGCACGGAACGTGATCAATAGAGGCACTTGGTCATTTTGGCATGCTTGTTGATGTCATTGTAAGTACGACTGTTCCACGATGAATTGGTACCAGCTGTCGATGGTTGTAATAACTCTTATGTTAAAAAAAATTGGTAAACTTTGGTTTAGTTTGGTAATTTGGTATAGGAGTCCATCGAGACACGTACCAAGAAGCTCATCAGCAGTGACTCCTTGTTCGAGATAAGCTCCACAAAGTAAATATCATTTTTTTTTATTTAAAAGTAAAGCAACGAGTCGCTCTCCTGATGATAAGAGATAAAGCATGTCCATGACTATTGCAGCGATACCCAGAATTTTGACAGAATTCCAAGCTGCTATATCGCTGAATACTTTGAGACTTTCGATTGTTAGTCTAAACAAATCAAAAGACAAACCATCGTTATCGTTACGTCATCGACTTGATTATTGGCATTTTGATATTTTAAAGTTTTGTAAATTGATCATTTGTACGCCCTAGCGGGCAAGGATATGTGAACCATACCATACTTATAAGAGCTAAGAGTTACAAATAAATGAATCTTGAATCGTTTTTTTCAAAGTAACTAGCTGTAAAGCAGCGATGCCCTAAACTTTGTTTTGTTACTCAAACTTCTGTGTATCGCTGGTAATGGTCATGGTTCACCGTTATTTCTTACCAATAGGAGAGCGTCTCGTTCGTCTCATTACTTTTACCTACATAAAAAATATATAATTAACATAACTAGTATGTGATATTACGTCCTCAATTTCTGAAACTTTACGCAATGAGATGTATAAAAACATATCCCAAAGTACCTCCTTAGTGTAGTGGCTAGTAATTTATTATTTCTAAAGCAGCTACGGTGACCCTAATCCATGAAGGTCAATTGTTAAATTAGCGAACGTGTTTGGTCACTCTTTAATGAACACACAGTTACATAAATTCAAATCATTACTTCCTAGATCGATATAATCAGCTGATAAATTTAAACGCCAAGAAAAAAAAGAACACGGATTTAGGCCTATTTTCAATCTGTTAGTTTTTTACCACAAAGTAAAAATGGTTGTTGCATCATTAAAAGTTATATTACGATCGTATATAACAAAGCGTTTGTAATAATAATTGAAGATAAAATAAATTTCGGTTCTTTCATTGTACGGACCGCTAAACTGTGGAATGCATTGTTTGTTCCCCGATGGATACAACCCGGGTGTCTTCAAGTCGAGAGTGAATCGGTATCTTCTAGGCAAGCGTGCTCCATCTTAGCCCGCTTCATCACTTAGCATCAGGTAAGATGGCTGTCAATCGCAAGCCTAAAGTAAATTAAGCAATCAATGAACATTTAGTATCAAATTAGTAATTAATCAATTGGCTATTTTCTATTATTTTGAAGTTTACTTTCATTTCTTTTTTTTGTCAAGAGGCCAAAAGGCACCGAACTTTTGTATTTAGCCAGTGGTAAACATATATATATTACCAAGTAGGTATATGATTAAAAATCCAGCGAAATGAGTGACAGTCAAACTCACACAAAGTAAGTCGAAACCGAGTCCGATCATGCTATAGAAATGTAGGCTTTACTGTAAAGCTTAGATGGAATATCCACGCATAACATTTTACGCCCGTGAAAAGTTAACAAACATTTTGAGTATTTATGTAATTAGAAAATGTTGGCTGTTGCGATAAACCTCATGTTTTATTTTTTTTAAATGCCAATTTGTGACGGCGTGTTTTCTAAATATATGATAAGCACTGACCTAAGCCTTCTTTCGTTTAACAAAACTACTGTTGAGGTTCTATTAAGTGAACAGTGAAAAGTATTTAAATGATCGAAGGTCTTTCTTGAATAGCAAATCAATTATGGCTCTGGTTGACAGAAATAGACTACAATAAGTCCAAAGTGTAGTGTCCACACACACGCCATATCCGAAGTGTATTGCGAGAACCGAATTAATTGATCTTTCCGAGAAGGCAATGACCATTTCTAAAAATAGCAGACAATTCAGGCAATCTCTTGCACTGAAATAATAAAAAAAATTGTTAATAAAAGCTAATGTTGACCGAGAACATGACCTCTAAGCGCGTAATTTTTTTTATAAAGGGCTGTATGAGACGATGGTAAGAGGAAACGCATGTCCATGACACAAAGTTGCAATGCGCGACCTGGGCGTGACTCTTGGCACGCAGTTAACATTTAACACCTATATCACAGACGTGTGCAAATGAGCCTATAAGTCCCTTGGATTCGTGATGAGGCAGTCTGCTAGGCGAAGATGCGGTCTACGGTGGAGCACGCTCGCCTAGAAGAAACCGATTCACTCGCGACTTGATGGCACCCAGACTGTAATACATCGGGGAACTCCCACTCGAGCAGCGGCTTCAAACCTAGCCGTGTTTGGGTTTAGGATCATAAAGTCGGTCTTTTAAATTGTTAATTTATACTATACTCAGAAAATAATAAAATTTTGGTGTCGATTCTTTTGAACAATATTACTTGAATCGTGTATAGTGTTAGACGAAGACTTTAGTTCTAAGTTAATTAATCATGCGCCCAAGTCGTGGGTGCTATGATATGTGAAGGACAATTGCGGAACTAGTTTTATAGTCATACTAGTGATCTATTGAGCAGTCACTAGAGGGTCACTTGAATGAGATACCATACCAAATTTTATCCAAATCCGTTTAGTAGTTTTTGCGTGGAAGGTTAATAAACATATATCCATACTCACAAACTTTCGCATTTATAATAGTAGTACCTAGGATAGGATTTGCAAACATTTTTCTTTACATCACGTACGTGAACGTTATTGTAAAATCTAAGGATATCAGGATTTTTCGTAGGCTTTCCCCAGCGAAAGAGTCCTTTTATAGAGCACGGAATCACGGAAGGAAATATCTGACGCGTTTGGTAATACCCTCGCGTCCTGATGCGGAGAAAGTACAGCGGCGTGTCATCGCGACCCATCGAGCATTACAACTGTCCTACGGACAGACGGACACAACATTCCGTAACTTGTTGCGACATCCACATAATAATATGTTAATTATTTATATGCTACGGGGGCAAGTTTCATATGTCAGTCAGGAAATAGTCTAGTTTGTTGCAAGAATCAATGAATTTTCAACCTAATGAAAATGTATGGTCTTTGAAATTTTTAAACGAATCCGAATACTTCCGGATAGATCTTCAGAAGCAAACGAAGATCTTGACTTCAAGAGACCTTGTTTTATGACTTTGACGATTGTTTAAAAATAAATTAAAGATTATTGAATTACTAGTAAGTAATTATAATATTTTTGTTTTTATTGACATTTAATTCTATTGAGATAATTATTTCATATGTGACATATTATTTCATTGTATTGACATATTTTATGATTTTGATATTTTTAAATATGAATCGAAAAATGACCTGTAACTTTGGTGTTATTAAAAGACTTGTATTTGTATTTGATTCGTTTAAACTTACTTAATATTATAAATGTGAAAGTTTGCATGTTTGGATGTTCGTAAGTTAATCACGCAAAAACGGCTAAACAGGTATGAAATTTGGCACACATAATTATTATAGTTTGCTATCTGGATGCGTCTTATGGAACTTTATAAAAGGCATCTTTTGTTTTAACCTAATAATTAAAATAACGTAAGTTTCATGTTTATTTGTTACTTACACATATTTCATTTCACTCTGAATCTCGCGGACGAACTCGCGGGCTTTAGCTAGTACTTCATATTTGTAAACCGATTGACTAATAAATGTAATATTAAAACAATAAACAACATCAATAAAATGACGACAACAATAACGAAATTATTACTCGTACAACAAACACCGTCAAAACTCATCGCGGATTTTGACATTCTATATACCTGTTTGGTTTTTTTTGCATTGTGCGGCATTTACGTCGTTAATAATTGCATTTTGTTTGTTGACGTCATTTTATTACTGTTGTTTTTTGTTTTTAAAGGACATGAAACGACATTATTATATTTTTTGGTCTAAACACCGCCAGATGCTTAGATCATTCTATAAGTTGGGTATTTCATTGTATTGTGCGGTTTTTACGTGAGTAATAATTTTATTGTGTGTTGTTGTTGTCGTCATTTCATTACAGTTATTTATTATTATTTTTAACCGCCTTCAAACGACAGGAAGGTTTTTTAGTTTGACCTGTAAATTTTTAATACGGTTTATTTTTTTTAATTATACGCTCCACAGACACTGGGGTCCGTGACCTTTGTCAACTTTAGTTACATTTTTTTTTTTTTTTTTTTACAATTTTACAATACAAAAAGAGGAAAGTTACGTTAGTAATCTTAATCTAAGGTTAAAGTAGGTACTAGATTGTGTGTATACCGCGAGCAGAGCAGCGACCCGCAAGCAGCGCCCGATCACGAGTATGACGCATGTGCCAGCCATCGCCCTCCTCCACCATATCTGAGGGAAGAGAGCGACCCGACACACGACGCCGCCGCAAGAAGGAGCCTTCGATGGTGAGCATGAATGCTCGAGGCATACACAAAATCCTTATTTCTATTTACATCATGAGTTTTCATTTGAAATCGCCTCCTCCCGACTCAAGACCTTTAATACGGTTTGATCTAAGCATAAACATTGATCATTATATAAATTGGGTATTTCATTGTATTGTGCGGTTTTTACTTGAGCGATCGTTTTATTGTTTGTTGTTGTTGTCGTGTCCATATTATTATTGCTGTTGTTTTTTTTACTTTTAACAGACTTTAAAACCTGGAAGGGTTCTCAGGTCAATCCGTATTAATAATTATAATAATTTGGTCTACGCAGCGCCAGAAACCATGATCATTCATTGCATTATTGTGAGGTTTTTACAGGACATTTTCAGGCTTTTATTTAAAGTAAACTAAAAGTAGTTTTGGCGAGAATGCGGAAAATCATGTTAATTTTCCAAAACTTTTGTTTTTGTAGTATGTATGTATAAAATAATCGCGTTTTATTTATAGTGTCGAATAATGCCCGTGATTGTGAAAAATTATAATATCTTCTGGTGAGAAATGAATGTTTGTGTCGCTTGGAAAACTGCAACGAAGCTTGTAGTGAAGTCACCACTAATTTACTAGAGTATGACCGGACTTGACCATGACTTACATTGCGTGACTTTGATTTATAAGTACTTAAAAATACTAAAATATTTGACACTGGCAAATGCAAAAAGTGCGATGACAAAATAAAAAAAAACTAAGTAAAACTTGTGATTTTTAACCGACTCAAAAAAGAAAGATTTTCCATTCGACTGTGTTTTTTAAATGTATGTTACGCGTTGTTATCATTCCGCCCATTATGTTATGAATCGATTTTGATGATTCTTTTTTTGCTAGGTAGATCATACTTCAGAGGTAGTCCCATATTAATTTTACTGAAATCGTTTAAGCGATTTTTAAACAATTAACAAAAATCTAAAAATTGGATCTATACTTCGATGATATTTTCGTTTACTCCTATGACATACCGTCTACTTTATATTATTTATGTTTTACATTTAATGTAAAAAATTCAAAAATTAAATATCCATGATAATAATAATAAATCCTTTATTGCTGTCCTTACTTTTTTTTTTTATAGCTGACAGGCTAGGTGTTTGACCACAGCTCACCTGATGTTAAGTGACGGTGTGGTCGAAGATGGTAAAGCACACCTAGCCTGGAATGGAACTGGCTCTCAAGTGAGGCTGCCGGAACACACCGTTAGATGCTTGGCGACAGATTTTCAACTTGAGGGTGGTAGCTAGCCAGCCGAGTACTAGAAAGTACCCTACCACCATGCTATGGTTTCCTCACGATGTTTTCCTTCACCGGCAGCTCAAGCTCATTGTTGGGGTTTGAACCCACGCCCTTCGGCATGCGAAGCGACCGCACTAACCACTGAGCTATCATCGCTACAAAATCGCTACTTTTTACAATTAACAGTTTAACACATTTAGATGTGTCTTAAATTTATTTCGGACAACGGTTGTTAATCTACTACAGCTTGTCTTCAGAGTTCAAAGAAAGTATTCAAATATTGAAAGTTAAATAAATAGCATTCATTGCCGGAACAAAGGCAGTGTCTATTCAGAGCTAGATTTGGTTTCTATACAAATGACTAGCTCGGCTAGCGCGTATAAGCCTTAGAAAGTAGTCAGGTTAGTTTCTTCTTTGAACCACGGCAAATATTTTAAAAATAAAGATTGTAAAAATTGATTTGATTTGTGCTCATATGCAAAAACAAAATGCTGTTGAACCTGCTATACGAGTCAAACCAATTCACGGATCTTATTCAGTCATCGTCGACAAAATAGCATACTATTATGATTAGTTAGGTATCCTAACTGTGATGTAATTAGATATTTCTTGATTTTCAATTTGAAATAAGTATTTACATAACAAAAACCAAATGAGGAAAACCAATGAAAGAAAAAAAACAAAGCAATGTTAGTTGCCTACAAAAAAAAAATTTTTTTTTTTTTTTTTTTTTTTAATTTTAATTTTTATATTATAATTCCAATTGATTAAAACAATTGTGTCGTAAAATATAAATAAAGTTACTTGTTTTTGTCATCGCGTTTTGTATATTTGTTTCCCTCAGCACCTAAATTAAACTAATATCTGTTCCGGGAGCCTCACTTGAGACTGAGTTCTATTCCAGGCTAGGTGTGCTTTACAATCTTCGACCACACCGTCACTTAACATCAGGTGAGCTGTGATCAAACATCTAGCCTGTCAACCACAAAAAAAAGAAAAAATGGTGTCTGTCAGACTACAAGATTGTCAACAGTAAAAAAATATATTTATAAATGTTAATATTTACAAGTATATCGCGAAAAATAAAATGGATTAAGTCTAGGTCGCAGTCAAAGTATAAATTAAGTCACGTCCAGTCCATGACTGCACAATCTGCGCTGCCAAAACGAAGAAAACAAAGACGTCTGAGCCACTCATATCACAGTGGCTGACTTTGAGTAGGTACTACTATAGATTATTAAAATAGCAGTACTTTATCTATTCTTTCAGTAACAATAGAAGAATGACAATGATGACGTAATAATGTTTGTAAAATATGAGTATCTAGAGCGAAGTACTTACTCGTTTGTCTTTCAAGAACGTATTGTTTTGTAGCAATATTAAAAGTATAAGTTTACTTTGAAATAAACCAGCAAGTGCCTGTTAAGTTGGGGAAGAACTGAAAATATAATTAATAGTAAATCAAATACGACTTGTACCAAATCCCCGAATCAGTCATTTATAAACTGTCCCACAGGCCCCACTGCTGGGCATGGATAATATGACCATTTTAATTTTTGTTCAAAACGGGACATTTTCTAAATTACGAAAGTTAATAATCTTCATTTCTATTATCGACATGGAATTGGACAACGGATTTAGTCGCAGCTACCATACCAAATTTCATCTTACGCTTACGTTTGACCGCCAGCAGTTGTGGTCTAAGATGGAGCACGTTTGCCTAGAAGGTACCGATTCACTCTCGACTTGAAGACACCCAGATTATATCCATCAAGGAACACCCACTTAGGTAGCGCATTCCACTGTCTAGCAGTCCGCACAATGAAAGAAGAATCAAATCGTTTCTATCGATGGTTGCTTTTTTTAAAATGTAAAATTAAGGAGATGAACGATGCGCTCTCCTGATGGTAAGAGATAACGCATGTCCACTTGGTGGTAGATCTCCTTAGCAGGAGGTCATCTAGGTAAGTACCATTGCAGCAATACACATAACTTTGACTATCAAAACAAAGTTCGGGGCATCGCTGCTTTGGCGCTCATTACTAAGTCCGGGGCATCGCTGCTTTGGCGCTCATTACTAAGTCCGGGGCATCGCTGCTTTGGCGCTCATTACTTTGAGACTTTGATGGTTAGTCTCAACAGCGCAGTAATTTCGCTAGCTGCAGTACCCTTCAAACCGGAACACAGTAAAGTTTACACACTACTGCTTGGCGGCAGAATATTTGGTACTGCGGTGGTACCTACCTAGACGACTTCGTGCTAAGGAAATCTACCACCAAGTTGCTATATTTATTACATCATATTTAATGTGTTGTGTAGTTTCTTTTTATTTTAGTTACTTAATACGAGTGTAGGGAAATCAAGTAAGCTTTGATAAAGGAAAATGTGCAATAAAAAACATATTTTCAAAAGGTTCTTGCTGAGTTGTATTATTGATAAAAACGAAAATTAAAAATTTTGAAAAAACCCACAACAGTTAAAAAGTTATTGTGACCTATCTAAGATAATGCACCAATCAAACCCGAACCCATAACTGAAAACTGCATCAGAATCGGGCTAGTAGTTTTGGAGAAAAACGGCAACATGTATTTGCACAAACAAACACACAAACAAACGTCCTCTCACCCCAAACGCATATACCGTCTCCGTTCCGTCGTGGGTAACAATAGGTATCTGTATTGTAAAAGGTAAAGTCCCCGTGACACTTTAGAACCAGTAGGTATTGGATTTATCTGAGAATATTCTGTTGGTCCGTAAACGAACCAAAGTTACCGACATAGCCCAACGGATTAGCAAGTTGAAGTGGCAGTGGGCAGGGCACATAGCACGCAGAACTGATGGCCGATGGGGCTGCAAAGTTCTGGAGTGGAGACCACGGACCGGCAAGCGCAGCGTAGGACGTCCACCCACAAGGTGGACAGACGACCTAGTAAAGACCGCAGGAACGCGCTGGATGCGAGCCGCTTCCAACTGGTCTTTATGGAAGTCAATGGGGGAGGCCTATGTCCAGCAGTGGACGTAGGCTGAAATGATGATGATGATGATGATTCTGTAACTGCTTCACTCTGGAACGGCTTTTATCCAAATCTAATGGATTTGGATTTGAAATGCAGATAACGTATACTGTAGATTAGTAACTTTTAGTTTGTGCGCTGTAGCTCGTTAAATTATTTTATAAATAATCAAAAGTAATGTACATACGATTATGACATATACGACAGCCCCGTTGGCTCATTGGTAGTATATGTGCCTTGAGAGCTGTAGGGCGTGGGTTCGATTCCCACTCAGGGCAAACATTTTGTGAATAATCAAATGTATGTTCTGTGTCTGGGTGTTCTGTATAAGTAAGTATTTACAAAAAAAAAGTATTTATGTATTATATCAGTTATCTGACTTCCATCACACAAGCTCTGCTTAGTTTGGGGCCAGATGGCGCTGTGTGTATAGTCCTACGATATTTATTTATACGATTATGTAAAGCTTAAAGCACAAACACTCGGGTAAAATATGGTTGGAAATATTCTGTGTTGTTCAAGATAAATTTGCACATTTTATTGCACGATTGCCCGAAAAAAGTGTGTAAATGGGTTTCGGAGTTCAAGTATGTTATTTCACCATAACTTTTAAATGTCTGGACATATTTGGATGTAAGGGGCATCGTTAAAATCTTTGCATCATCCCAAGTGACAATGGCTATTAATTTATTGTAATAAAAATAGTAAATTATTTTCTTTATTAAGTTTGCTTCAATTAATTTTATCATTCGTTGTTTAGGATTGACTCTTCTTATTATTTACTAGCAGCTCGTCCCGGCTTCGCACGGGAAAACAAAATAAATACAGCCTATATCACTAAGTGATAATGTAGCATTCTAATGATGAAAGAATTATTCTGATCGGTCCAGTAGTTTCGGAGGCTATTCAATACAAACAAACAAACAAAAAATCAAATCTTTCCTCTTAATATAGATAGATAGACCTATTAGTATAGATAGATAGAGTATAGGTAGATAATCATTTTTTCTCGTTCAAATGACACTTTCACTGATCGAAACAGAGGGCTTTATCACTTTTATTACTCTATCCCCGGGTGACATAGGCTATTTTTTATCCCTGTATTCCCACTGGAACGGGAACTACGCGGGTGAAACCGCTAGGCGTCCTCTAGTTATGTATATAATTTGCATGCTTTCGAGTTCTTTTCGTTCGTTCGTTCGTTCCAACCTGATCTTTTTTTGTAGTAATAAGTAATGTTACGAACAATGAGACCTCATGTGATGGTAAAAGACAACCATGTCCATGACCATGGCAACTGTAAACAGAACTTTGAGTATTAGAGTTCAGGACATCGCTGTTGGCGCTCATTACTCTAAAGTATTTTGTAGTGATGCTCGATCATTAAATATACATAATTATTTTCCTTAATCGTTAAATATGACTTCGTTTATCTGTTTCTTTCATGTGTCATATTATCTTAATAGTGGTCAAACATAAACCAGTCAGTTAGTCGAATCAAAGACAAGACACAGGGTTGTATTACATAGGCGGCTTATTCGTGATAGGACTCAGTCAAGTCAAGGTATCTTTGGAAGATTTCTCGTGGTAATCAAAAAGGCAAATATGCTTACATAAGTATTTTCTTTACTATGACGGTTTGATTTCACTTTCATTGTGTGAACTACCAAACAATGTACCTATATTTTATTTATTTAAGATAGCGGCTTGCCCCGGCTTCGCACGGGTGGGCATTTATTTTTAATTAATATAGCCTATGTCACTTAGGCTTGTATTCTAATGGTGAAAGAATTTTAAAGAAACGGTCCATTAGTTTTTCATTTTATTTGTTACAAACATGCAAAAATCCAAAATACCAAAAATACAAATCTTTTCTCTTTAAAATATTAGTGTAGATAGGTTTGCGCTCGACCACACCCTGTCTGGTGTTAAGCAGGATGCGGTCTAAGATGGAGCACGTTTACCTAGGAGAGACCTGTTAACTCTGGATTTTTAGACACCCAAATTGCAATTCAGGGGAAATACAGACATACATTTCTGCTTAATGATTATTCTCCGATAGTTAAAATCTGGGTGCGTTCAATGCACGAGTGATTTGATTTCTTCTAAGCAAGCGTGTTGCATCATAGACCACTTAACATAAGACGAGTTGGAGATTAAACATATAATCTTATTTACTCATTAAAAAAAACACAGACAAGTGCGAGTCTGCCACCGAGGTTTCCGTACAAACTAGTAGGTATGATAAATAGCTCGAGAATCGAGCGTTGTTTATGGTTTTGACTCTATTCCTTTGTGATTAAATTAAAAATGTAGTTTTTCCTTTTTGTGTACTATAAGACAATGCTTCTTGTCAAATTTCATAGTTCTAGGTCAATAGGAAGTACCCCATCCCCTACCCTTACCTTACCTTACCTTAGTACCCTTTGAAATCTTTGTGAGTGTCGAAATATGTCATTGTTTGCATATACATAAACGGCTGTAACTTTTTTTACGATCCCTGAGAAGTTAGATTTTTTTTTGACTAAGGTGGTATGGACACGTCATGCGGAGAGACGATGCCCATGCTGTTCGAAGAGCGCTGGAGCTGCCAGAGGGGAAGCGGGGAAGAGGGCGCCCTCCAGCCACCTGGTGGACGAGCATGCTCCAAATTATGAACAAGGTCCAATTAGACCTACTGACAACCTAGGACAGAGCGTCCTGGCGCAGGCTTATTAGGAGACCCGACCCCACCTAACGTGGGAACCTCAGAAAGAAGAAGAAGAAGAGAAGTTAGATTTTTTCACAGCTGCAAAGGATCACGCAGAACTGCTTATATAGTTGAAATTTGAACTCGATAACCTCCATATGTTCCCAAGATAGTTCTGACAACAAAGTGACACACTCACTCCGTCACTTAACATCAGGTGAGCTGTTTTCATACATAGCCTGTCAACCATAAAGGGTTCCGTTTTTTTTCCTTTAAAGGTACGGAAAACACAAGGAAGGCAAAAATATCAGCACCAAGTTGATGTTCAGAAAATATCGAATGTTGAAATAATGCTGTTTTTATATAAACCGAGCCTTGCGAAAGCAGGTTTCGAGTATTTTCCGTTTGTTAATAAAAAGCAATTTTGTTTCTCAGTTTGTCCGAGCGATAAAAAATGCAGACGAAATGGTGCCGGCAGCGAGGCAAGATTGTAGTCGTTTACATTTGCAAGTGTTTTGAATACACGTTATCTTGGAAGTCGGCTAAGGTTTCTGTTATTAATTACAATTTGTATTAGTATTTATAGATATTTACTTAGGTATAACTAGGTATACTATTACTAACGACCGATCTATTTAGGTATACGAGCATTCCAAGCTATTATTATTTGACATGATTATACTAGGTTATAGGCTTAGTGCGTACAAAGTATAAAGGAGTTGTTCATTACGTAATTTAAGAAGAAATTAAATTGCAAAAATATCATCTTAACTTTACGTTACGGGTCAACGAACGGGTTTATTTAATGGAACAGGTGATTGCTTTCCACGATTTAAAAGTTTTGTAGAAGCAAAGTTCATAATTATGAGTACAATTTATCTCTCGCCTACAGTGATGTATGAGTGAAGTACCTTTTGGATAAGTACAGCCTATGCTTATAACCTCATTGTATCAAATTCAAATACAAATTAATGTTACAAGTCAATATGTATGTCATATATGAGTTTTAAAAGACTGAATTAATTACTGACTGATTTATTGATTTATGAATACAAAAAAAAAAAAATGTGTCAAAATAAGGTATAGTCAATATAAAAAAAAATTGTCAATATGAAATAGTTCAAAATAAAAATATGTCAATACAAAAAAAATTGACAATTTAATACAATGACATGACAAAAAAGAAAAGATGTGTCTGTCTGTACAGATCCATGTAGGTAACATACCAAGCGAAGTTCATGGGTCTAATGGGACAAAAAATTTTTTTTTATGGTTGACAGGCTAGGTTTTTGACCACAGCTCACCTGATATTAAGTGACAGTGTTGTTTATGGTAAACAACCGCTATTTATTTTATGGGCTGTTTTAATTTCGGTAAAACAAAAACGTAGGTAATCATTTCTGTGTAACTAACCTACATAATCATTTCTCAATCATTTTTTATCTTCGATTACACATTAGATGGATGGTAAGAAATTTAAATGCAGCTTGAAAGATTGGCTAATTTCTACAACGTTCTATGATCTTAAAGAATATTTTGATGTTAATTTTTAATATATTATTGTTTACAAGCGGATAAGGTGTTTTTTTTCAAAATTAAAATCACTCATTTTTTATTAATATTGGTAAAATGCATAAATATTCGTTATGACACTTACCTGCGTACCTAAAGGACGGCGTTCAAAATTATTAAGTATTAAAAATACTCACTATTTAGATTCCCTTTTCAAGTCACAAGTCGTGAGCTAGTCATCCAAAGCTATAGAACGATCACAAGCACTATTTAAAAAAGCGGCAACAAAAAATCTAGATCACACAACATCGATCGTCGACTCGCGATTGGTTGCACTGACGCGGGCGACCGGCGCTCGCGCAGGTCTCCTCGGCACTACGGCCAGGTACATACATCCAATGTTGAAGGCAAAGAGAAGGTTGCCAATCGATTCTTGCACTGAAAACATAACAGCGCCTGTGTGCGATAACCTTTGAATGAGTTAAGTGCCTTTTAAAAAAGGACGATTACAAGAAAAAGAGGAAAATACATAGTTATATTGGTATAACGAGTGTCAAATAAAATATATAAATAAACAAATATATAAATATCATAGCACATTTCAGACACAAAGTCAGACAACTGTTGGATATTTTTTTTTGTTTGGTTGACAGGCTACGTCTTTGACCACAGCTCACCTGATGTTAAGTGAAGGTGTGGTTGAAGATGGTAAAGCACACCTAGCCGGGAATGGAACTGGCTCTCAAGTGAGGCTGCCGAAATATAACACCTAGCTTGTCAACGTCAAAAAAAATACGCTTGTCTAAAAGAAACTGATATGAGGTCAACATAGATTATATGTACGCGACGGAATGAAATTGTTAATAGGACAGAATAAAATTGTTAATAAGAATCACTTTGTAACAGAAATAAATAAATGATATCGTTGAGTATATTCATTGAGAGGTCCGCTGGTCTAAATTAATAGAGCCCCATTCGCCGGGCCCCGCCCACCCGCACTCGCCCTGCCCCCGCAGTGGCGAACGAGCGCACGCGGGGATATATAAGCGGGCCCGGCCCAACGATAGTCACTTGCTAGCGAACAGCGAACGCGAGCGGACCTCTCTCCTGAAGACTCCAGAACGAATCCCAGAGAACCAAGACGGCATTTAACTCCAGCACCCGTGCCCCATTAGAGAAGGCTTCCCAGTCAGAGTTGCTCTCTCTCTGCACATCCCGGGCGGGCATTCGCCGCCATCAAGAAATACAGTCCACTGCGCCCCGCTCGTTTCTCGGACCGCCAACCAGAGAGAGGGTGACCCAAGGAGCCCTCCTCCCGCACATTATAGAATACTAGACTAGTAATCAATACATTAATTACTGCAGTAAGAATTTTCTTTAGGTCTCTCGATAGGATTTGATACAAAAAAAATCTCTCTAATATTATAAATTGAACTTATTCTGGCTGCGAACTGGTAAACGGAGCGTTGGTCAATAGTCGTTTATCAGCTCGTTGGGTAGACGACATGATAAAAATCGTGGAGACCTGGCTGAACCTGGATAAGAATGGTACTGGACCAGGACGAGTGACGTATAAGAAGAAATACCTATGCCTAGCAGTGGCCAACTAAGGCTGAAGATGATGTTGAATATTATAAATAAGAAAGTGTAAGCAGGTCAGTTAAATGCCTACAATGAACGACTAACACCCGATGGTACAGCTGGGTCTTCACTTGAGAAGTCATATAATAGCTAAGTACATGAGTATATACTTAGTCACAACAACAATAAGATCGTTTGCATTCGAAGTCACTGATCGATAACAATTTAAGTGCCTAGCTATACCTAATCTGTAATTGATTCTGGTGTTACTACTTATTTAAGTGTTGAATTGGTGGAATTGCTTGTTCCACTTAATAAATATTTTGCTTCTAATGAACCGGCTGAGGGGAAAGAATGAGGGTTGACTGCGAGGTCGATCGCCGTTCCGATGGTGGGATCAGATAAAGGTGTCACTACTGCCATAAGACAAGCCGAAGACAGAGTGGCGTGGAACCATCTGGTGAACACCTCGGTGAAGGCATTTCCGGATGAGCACGACCTTTAGTAATGAAGAGCAAGAAGAAGTAACGGGATTCTTTCAAATTGATTTTATAGAAAAACCTGATATCTTAAGTCTCATTATATTGACATTAAAATAAAACTGTTAAAATAAATGAATGCTATCGAATGTTCTAAGACAAGACTTGAATCTATTACTAGAGGTACGTAGTTTTTTTTTAAATGTTAAAAGTAATGAGACGAACAAGACGCTCTCCTGATGGTAAAAGATAACGCCTATCCATGACATTACTTTGAAACTTTCGATGGTTAGTCTCAACAGCCCAGTAATTTCGCTGCAGTACCTTTCAAACCGGAACACAGTAATGTTTGAAACACTACTTCTTGGCGGCAGAATATCATTTACTTGGTGGTAGATCTCTCTAGCAGGAGGTCGTCTAGGTAGGTACCACCGCAGTACCAGGTATTCTGCCGCTAAGCACTGTTACGGTGTGAAAGGGTACTGCAGCTAGCGAAATTACTGGGCTGTTGAGGCTAACCATCAGTCTCAAAGTAATGAGCGCCAAAGCAGTGATGCCCTGTACTTTGTTTTGTTACTCAAAGTTCTGTGTATTGCTGCAATGGTCATGGACAGGCGTTACCTCTTACCATCAGGAAAGCGTCTCGTTCGTCTCATTACTTCTAACATAAAAAAACTGGTAATCGTAGTCTAGTACATATAATTTCTAGAAATTCTGAAGCATCGGGAGCTGCCCTGATGTACATCATAATATAAAAAAAATAAGTAATGCAAAATTAAGCAGAAAGGAAGAATTTAACCTACTTGATAAATATGAAATGATTGAAACTCAGGGCGAGGCGTCCCAGTAAAATGGTTCCACAAGGACAAATGTCGTAGCAGACATGGTCAAATGTCAATTGGAAGCAGAATGATAATAAACGCATTATGATTCTCTGTATGCTATGCACTAGGTAGGTGTAAGTAGGTACCACCGCAGTACCAGTTATTCTGCCGCAGTAGTGTGTAAACATTACTGTGTTCCGGTTTGAAGGGTACTGCAGCTAGCGAAATTACTGGGCTGTCGAGACTAACCATCGTAAGTCTCAAAGTAATGAGCGCCAAAGCAGCGATGCTCTGGACTTTGTTTTGTTACTCAAAGTTCTATGTATCGCAATGGTCATGGACAGGCGTTATCTCTTACCATCAGGAGAGCGTCTCGTTCGTCTCAGTACTTTTACATAAAAAAGCACTGCTAAATATAAAAGCACAAGCAGATTTTTTGCCTCAGGACGAACGTCATGACGGTTAACGATAAGTTTTTTAGACTTGACCTTATTTTCTTCAAAAGCTGTCATAGGTTTGAATTTTTATTATTGTTGATAGGCTAGGTGTTTTACCACAGCTCACCTGATGTTAAATGACGGTGTGGTCGAAGATGGTAGAGCACGCCTAGCCTGGAATGGTTTTTTTTTTATGGTTGACAGGCTAGGTGTTTGACCATAGCTCACCTGATGTTAAGTGACGGTGTTGTCAAACATTGTAAATACACCTAGTCTGGAATGGAACTGGCTTGTAAATGAATACCGGAACACACCGTTAGGTGCTTGGCAGCAGATTTTCAACTTGAGGATGGTAGCTAGCCAGCCGAGTACTATAAAATACCCTACCACCATGCAGAGCAAAAATTTCTATGACGGGCAAGTTTGTATATACATAAGTATTCATTTTTTTGTTCACAGGCTTGACTCATTGTTGGGGTTTGAACCCACGCCCTTGGACGTGTGAACCGACCACGCTAACCACTGGGATATCAAAAGCTATCAGGTATCTGGTTCCCATAGTACAAGCTTTGCTTAGTTTGAAGCTAGATGACGCCCAAGTAATGCACAAGAGAACTTTCGAGATAACGTTCCCGTAGATAAGTAGATACCTTATAATCGCTGATAAAGATTAAGACTGACACAGCATTCATAGAACTAATTAAGATTTTTAGACGCGAGCAATACATATTTAGGATTACAATGTAAAATTTATGAATCTGAAGGCGTTTTGTATCTTGTCTTGAATGTCTTGCTTGTTTTTTTATATGAGGCGTTTCTATTACACTAAAATAGCTACTGCTACTATTGCTGCTATATTTGATTTACGTAATCATAAACTTATTAGTATAGGATTAGATTATTTCCCATTAAAATTAGCCCTTCCAATAAATTACAAACAGATAGGCAGATAGGTAAAAAAAAAACTGTTATCCAGTTACATTTCGGAAGCGCTTGAAAGTAATTAAAAGAAGAAAAAAAATTAAATATGTCATGCGAAACGCTCTTGTGATGGTAAGCGATACACAAGTATCCTCATGACTATTGCAGCGATATAAAATACTTTGAATAACAAAACAAAGTCCAGGGCATCGCTGCTTTAGAGGACTTTCGATGGTAAATCTCGCTTCTTTGATTTTACTAACTGAGGTACTGCCTTTCATACCGGAACACAGTACCTAATGTTTACACACTTCTGGTTGGCGGCAGAATATCTTGTACTGCGGTGGTACCACCCTTGACGATCTCCTGCTAAGGTGATCTACGACACCGATCAAAACGACACTAGTTCAGTGGCTTCATATTACTGTACCATTTATGTGTTAGCAAATCATTGATTGATCGATTAAGCCCATTGCACAAATAACTTTTACATATTTACGTCATAATTAATAACATTAACATTAATGAATTAACCTTCTTTATTAACTACGCAGCAGTTGAGTAAAAAAGGAAGGAACTGCCAACACAAAGGTTTTTAGACACATTTTGTGGTTTAAATCAATGAAAATTGTTGTACCTTTCCTGCTAATAAATAAATGAAATTGTATCCTTGGCACGTTAACCTTAACTTTTTTTTATTACGTAAGTATAGGCTTGCGTTTGACCGCCAACTTACCTAATGCGAGATGCGGTCTATGATGGATCACGCTCGCCTAGAAGAAACAGATTCACTCGCGACTTCAAGGTACCCAGATTGTGTCTATCACGGAATATTTTTGTTTTTATTGACATTTAATCATATTGACATAATTATTTTATGCGTGACATATTATTTCATTGACATTTTCATTGTATTGACATATGTTATGATTTTGATATTTTTAAATATGAATGGAAAAATGGCCTATAACTTTGAGTTATTAATAAAAGATTTGTATTTGGAACACCCACTCGGGCTGCAAATTTTAATGTCCAACGGTTTGCACGAAGAAGGTGAAATCAAACCAAAAAAAAATTTTCCCTTCCTACACATAAGTATATCTAGTAGCTAAATATATAGACAATATCGTCGTAAAAGTACTTATAGTCCAATACCAAATAGATACGAAATTATCGATATCATGTATATGTATAAAGCAATGTACAATGAAATACGACTGCTGTTAAAACTAGCTGTTTATTGGAGCGTTATAATTCGTATGACAACACTATGTAAACATGCTATCAGAGATAGCGAATCTCAGATTGCTATCTTATTTGTAAGGACGTGTTGTGGCGTCGAAGTATCTAGAGTGTAGAACATTTTAGACTAGTAAATCCAAGGAGACACAATTTTACCACCAGCTGGACCCTTAGTCACATGAGCACGCATTTTGACAGAATTGAAATCAAAGTCACGTAGTCGAATCTCGTGCCGATGATAGATTAAAAACGTGACGCGTTTATTTTGACAAACAGATCTCATTTGTCAAAATGAACTTTAGAACCGTATAACGCTATAAACGCGACTTCGACAAGGAATCTCATGAGTTAGAGAAGCAGGGCCCTGGCTTTCGTGAATATGGGTAGGGATTTAATGGGGGACAAACCGTAGTATCTTCAAAACTTTGAGTAACAAAACCAAGTCCGGCCCCCGTACTCTAAGGTTCTTATTGCGATTTTTGTTAAGAGCTCACAAGATAGCTACGCGACTGTGAACCTTAGCACGCGGATATACAACATGCGGTCGTGTACCATCGAAAGTCTCAAAGTAATGAGCGCCAAAGCAGCGATGCCCCGGACTTTGTTTTGTCACTCAAAGTTCTGTGTATCGCTGCAATGGTCATGGACAGACGTTATCTCTTACCACGAGAGCGTCTCGTTGGTCTCATTACTTTTTACATTAAATAAAAAGCTTTTTTGTTAGTGCCTAGCGGGAATCGCAATATGACGCTCAGAGTACAGGGGCAGGACATCGCTGCTTTGGCGCTCATTACTTTGAGACTTTCGATAGTTAGTCGGTAGACAGACCTATAATTTCGCTGGCTGCAATACCCTTTAAACTGGAACGCAATAATGTTTGCACACTACTGCTTGGCGGCAGAATATCTAGTAATGCGGTAGTACCTATCTTCTATCTTCTTTGTGGTGCATACAAAGTAAAACTATTTGAGTAACAACAACACTCACGTTGTACACCTTTTTATTTATTTGCTCTGTAGCCCAGAGCGCCACTGGATTGCGGCGTTTCTTCGATCAGATGATCTATGATTTTTATTTTAAGACGTTCGTCTTTAATTTCAATAAGTAGTTGGTATTGCTTCACATCACTTCAATCTTACTTTTATACACTTTCCTGATGTTTTCAGGCCTGGTATCTCTGAAGCAACATTCATTTGATAAATTAATGCAATCGTTATTACAATTATACATGTCGTTGCTCCATCATCGGATACTGTAGGTAAGTACCTAAATACTGATAATAGGCAAATACTAATCAAATGATTTAGCGTTATCAGATAACTCGGCACCGGCATTCCGTTAGTTAATGTATCATACTACATCAATTGTAACGTGTTTTAATCTTATGCACGTAAAAACTACACTACAACGTTATAATCCTTGAAAAACAAATTGAATTGGTTTACCAGGCCACAATATTGTGTTACTAGGCTTAAGAAAGTCATATATTAAAAAGAAGTGTGGAGAAATTAAACATCCCTGTGGTACTCCAGTTTAAAGTGTATATTTTTGTTGTTATGTGCGCTGTGAAGACTTATAAAGAGCAGTTTGGAATATAAAGAGGTAAATTGCATTATTTTTTATACATGTAAGTAATTGTACCTATGTCGGTGAATAGCGTTTTTTCTATTTACCAGTTTCTTTTTTCTTTGTTTCTGTTTTACTGATGCTATCTGGGGTGTCCCATTCAATATGGTTTAAATATACATACAACATATTTTAAAAATAAAACAAAAAAAAATGCAAACACAAGAACCTTAAGAGCTAGTGCCACAAATCGTTATAAGCGATCTCTTCCAGCCAACTATAAGATGAAATAAAATAAAAAGACAATGGGAGATGTTACGAACACATTTATAATGTAACTAGCGACACGCCCCCGGCTTCGCAGGTGTACAATGTATATACTAATGAGGTGCATATGCATATGTTATACATATAAATCTTCCTCTTGAATCACTCAGTCTATTGACGGAAACCGCATTAAAATCCGTTGCGTAGTTTAAAATATCTAAGCGTACAGACGGCGCGATGCGACTTAGTTTTATACTATGCAGAGAAGGGGAAAATATTTAAGAATAATACTATATTTAAGAGAATATACTCATCTTTACTGTCCGGGCATTGTTGGGGACGTAAAATATATATATAGCTTGATCTCATCTCTAGGAAAATACATTTTGCGTACACCGAGCAAAGCTCAGTTGCCCAGGCGAAGAATTTATTTTTAATTGTAACAACAGACAAATAAAAAACTAAACAAACGCACAAAGACAAATCAGGGACAGTTATAAAATAAATAATAATATACTACAATTCAATGAGAAAGTACCTATATGAGATATTTCAGATCGTAAGGAAGGAAACTTAATACAAGAATACGGTTTTGTGGATGGTGGAAATACCGTACACACAAGTCGTTTCCGAACCACCATCGTTAAAGAATAGCAGACAGCTCTGCCAACTCTTTCGGAATATCCTTTCTAAGGGAAATACCCCTTATGTTATGAATAATTCGTGGCTAGGTGACGAATTCCCTACATATTACTTATGCCAGTATATTCATTCCTTGTGACCTTATTTTGTAGGAAATTTTATATTTATCCTTGTCTTTTCAATTGAATACAAAACGGGGGTTTCCTGAAATAATTGGTATTTCTTAAGCAAGCGTGCTACATCTTGGATTAATGTCATATCGCTTCTCATCAGATGATATTGCGATCAAATAAATAAAAGAGCTGTTTAGAGGAGACGTCAGGTGATCAGAATGTTGGCATCTAGCGTGGCAATGCTGCCAGCATTCTGGCCACATTTCCCTTTTCTGATGGACTCTTAGATTAGGTTGCTTTTATAATTTTGTAAATATTGCATTACGAGTATGCTGAGTTGAGACCGTTTTTTTCGTTCTTTGTGTTCAATTTTTTTAATTTGTGTTTGTTATTTCTTTTTATATATACCAGAATATACCTATATTGTTTATGTAATTGAAATTTGTTTGTTTTATGTCGCAATAAAGTGTTGTATATTGTCTATTATATATAGATATTTTTTTTATTTTGTATTTTGTTATATTTGCAACTAGTTTTTGTAATTAAATCAAGTAAATAACAATAAATGACTATATCGTTTTCAATAGACGACACTTGATTAGTAACAGGCCTTTGTGACATACAAAAACATAGGTTCTATAGTACCTTGGGGCTTGCCAGACCTGTGGAAAGGTACTAAGAATTACGGAAGTAAAAGTATACAACTAGGCGTATATAGAACATACTCGCGAATGTGTGATAGGTAAGTATCTGATAAAACAATTAGGCGCGTAAAGATGACGTCAGTAAGATAATTCTAAGTTTGTTCGGCTGCGTCTAAGTAGACACAACGTATTTTTACTGCAGAAAGAATAAGATTTTTTCATTTTGTTTTTCTAACTACGTACTTGTACCTACTTTTTTGTAAAAAAATAACAATCGGTCAGGTTGCCTGTTCTTTGGAAGATATATTATAAATCGATGATACCCAGTGTTCTATATCCACCCCTACTAGTCGATATTATTTAATTGACATTTTCATTGTATTAACAAATGTTATGATTTTGATTTTGATATTTTAAAGTATAGATAAAAAAAATGACCTGTAACTTTGGTGTTAATAATGAAAGATTTGTATTTGTATTTGATGATGACTGAAATGGTGTTCAAGTAAGATAAAAAAATAGGGGTCCGTAAGATGTAAACGGGGACCCACGTTAGTGGATCTCTTAAGCAGGTTGTCACTTTAATTTTGGCTTTACATCAAGGCTTGTTGTTGAGTTAAGACCGACTATCGAAATTCTCAAGGTATGTGTACTCTCTCTGTGTACCCACAGATGATTTGCTGCTTAGTTTTTGCTGCGATACGCAGAACTTTGAGTAACAAAACAAAGTCCAAGGCGTCGCTGCTTTGACGTTCATTACTTTGAGACTTTCGATGGTCGGTCTTAACTCAACAACCCTGTATTTTTTTTATTTTGCCCTGTAAATATACTACTTAATATAATAATAAAGAACTTATGACATTGATCCCTTGATATGAGATATTAAGTATGGTTAAGTTAAGGAATTCGACAAACATTGTTTGTTTAGGATAACGTAAAAATTGATTACTATGTATCTTTATCGTGAATTATCTTATAATCAGGAATTATGCTAAGTTCAATAAACCCCCTTGAAGTTCCGATTATCTCAGTACTAGCAAACTGATATTAGATTTGTTACAGGACGTCTAGTAATCTGCTAAGTTAATAAAGGTAAAGGTTAATAAATAAACAAATGATGAACGGATAACAAGGTTCAAAATCTTGGCAGGCAGGGTGGTGACATGATGAAAACATACATAATTATATATTTATATATATATATCAAACATTAATTATCAAATATATTTAAAATGTACAAATAATATGTGTATATATGTATATATAGTATAACTATAATGTATATGTATTTATATGCACATATAACCTAGTTTTGGAAATAAAAATAGAAATACCGAAGGAAGGAAAGGGTAAAAAATTTAAACACCTTAAACAAAATTATTTAATACCTAACAAAGGTCCCTGATAATGTCAGGGGTAATAGCGGAGGAGGACGGTTAAAAAAAAAAAAAAAATCTGCTAAGTTCTCGCGTCTACTGTTTTACTCAAACAATTGTGATTTACCGCAAATAAAGACCAAAATGAATGCCAGTAGCTGTGATTTCACTGTAAAATTATGCTCCATTTATCTATAAATGGCAAAAAATTATTTGTATGAAAATCGAACCACATAACGCCTGAATCAATCAATTATCGAACCACATAGTTTTTTTTTCGTAAATACATAGGTAGGTATAGGTACCGACGTCGACACACTCGTAAGTACCTCCTGTACGTTTCTTCTCATTCTCATACCAAGAACACTGTACCTAATATCTCGGCGAACCGACATGAAAAGATCTTCCGATTATTTTTTAATCTTATCACAAGCACCTCTATGTTATCTGCGTTCAGTTACTCAACGGCAACCGCCGCGTTAAGAACCTCATTAACACAGTTCGTATTGTTTTAGAAAAATGATTGTGTGACCTAAACCATCAACCGTGATTTGGAAGAGCGTGTGTGAAGGTAAGGATTCTGTGAATTTACTGCCTAGGAGATGTATCTGCAATGTTGATTGCAGTTACAACCGGTCACATGGGTTTCGTTGTTTTATCTGATGATACTTTATATTTTTATAGGTGATAAGCTAAGTTTACATCTCACTTGCTGCACTGTTTAGTTTTTTGAATGTAAAAGTAATGAGGCAAATGAGACGCTCTCTGATCATGTTCATGATCATTGCAGCGATACACAGAGAAAACAATGCTCACGGTATAGTCGCTTTAGCGCTCATTACTTTGAGACATTGCATTGTTAGTCTCAACAGCCCTATAATGTCGCTAGTAGCAGTACCCTTCAAAGTATGCCATTCATCTGCTCAACGACACGCTTGCTCAGTAACAACAATTCGCCGACAAATTAGACTTGCTCATGAGCTCTATTGTCGCTTTCATTGGCGATAGCAGCAATAATAAATAAATAATCAGTAAAAATAATTTGGAAAGAATATTATAATAAATATATCTATGTTAATCAAGGCCATATACTAGCTGCGCTCCGTGGTGTTACCCGCTACATGTTTTCGCAATAAAAAGTAGCCTATGTCTTAATCCAGGGTCTCAGCTACCTCCATACCAAATTTCATCCAAATCCGTTCAGTAGTTTTTGCGTGAAAGAGTAACAAACATCCATCCATCCAAACTTTCACAATTATAATATTTGTGGGATTAGTACGATGTAATAGGACGGATAGTTATATACGATAGGATAGTTGAGTATCTCACAAAAGATACCACCACCGCAGTACCAGATATTTTGCCGCCAAGCAGTAGTATGTAAACATTACTGTGTTCCGGTTTGAAGGGTACTGCGTCTAGCAAAATTACAAAGCTGTTGAGACTAATCATAGAATGTCTATCGACAAAGACAGCTAGATATTCTTCTATTTTTTTAGTACCAGAATTCGCAGTATGAAAATCACAACAAAAATTCACATTTACATGTTTGTTTGTCAGTGTAAAAACGTTTCAAAAGGTAACCTTACTAATAACTAAATAAAAAAAACAATTTAAAAACTTCATTCATTTAAAACTAAATAATCTTTGTTCACTAAACTGACAATATTAAAAACACATTATTGATTTACCTTTATAATTCATTATTAATTAGTATCTAATTGCAAGATTCGGTCTATTGTATAAGAGACAATTTTTAAATCATTTCCTCAATATTCGGCCACTTATTGCTGACAAGAGTCATGTTGGTAAAAGCATCGATTTGTGGTCACACGCCCCGTTTACAAATCGCGAGCGACACCATAGGCCGTCGCTAGTAAAAATAACTCGTAGTTGAGTAACTGTTTAAAACGTAAGGTTAACTTAACAGAGATAAGAGATGTGGTTGCAGTATTAGATTACGCGCAGATAACAGTCTGTGATCACTGAAAGAAAACAGTAAAGTTTACTATGATAACACCAGATTGGGTTATTCTTTGTAATAAGTCAAGTTAGCGTGTCACCAGGTCTCTGATTCTGTAAAATCACATGAGATTTCTTGCCGTTATAACGTTATATGCGTTTTTGGAAAGCGATTGTGACGATAATAGATCAGTGTGGTCTGTTCACAAGCCGTGGGTTCAAACAATAACTTTGAGCTGCCGGTAAAAGAGAACATCATGAGAAAACAAAATTACTTTCTTGTACCTACTCGGTTGGCTAGCTACCACCATGACATTGAAAGTCTGCCGCCAAGCACCTAACAGTGTGTGCTGGTAGTATTCGACCACACCGTCACTTAACATCGCTTAACCTGTAGTCAAACACCTAGCCTTCCACCATAAAAAAAATCGTTAATATGTGTCTATTTGTTCATAGCATAAGTACCTATGTGTAAGTAGACTGCAAATATAGGTTT
The DNA here is from genome assembly GCA_905404145.2 of Biston betularia. NCBI lineage: Eukaryota > Metazoa > Arthropoda > Insecta > Lepidoptera > Geometridae > Biston > Biston betularia. The sequence goes on from FR989876.1 coordinate 13,600,395, forward strand.
ATGGCCCGTAAGCAGTGGCTAGCTTTGTAAATATTAATATATGAACATCGATGGCATCTTATAAAGTTATTATTATAAAAAACATTCGAGACTGACAATTGAATAAAAAACAATTAGGATTCTGATGCATGAAACGTAGGTACATTATTTTATTCATGGGTAAAGTGAAACCTTTTGTGCCTGAACCCTGACCAAATCGCCTAGCGAGAGGCTCTTAAGATGTTGGTCGAGGCTTTTCGCTGTTCGACTAAGGCAAACTTTATGTATTTTTTTGTTACTAGCTCGTATCGTAATAACGATACAGCATAGAGTCAAACTTGGTGATTATAGAACAACAATAAATGCTAAAAAAGATTGTTATGTCCGAGAGGAATTTGCGTTTTGAGTTTCATTTATTTCTGTAATAAAAGCGAGTTATCAATGTAAAGAAATACCTGCCAATATGAGTTTCGATTATCACCAATAATATATACCTACCTACTATCATGTGGTGGTACGAAACCCTTGATGCGTGATTCCGACGTTCATTTGGCAGGTTTTCTAAATAGAAGATAAGTTGAAAGAAGATTAAAAAAAAAATACAAATATTATAAGACGAATGCCCATGACCATTGCCTCCTTTGATCTCTAGGTAGATACATAGACCTTTGAGTAAAACTAAGTCCAAGACATCACTGCTTTGGCGCTCATTGTTTTGAGACTTTTTTCGAGATATTTCGAGAGAGAGATTTTAACATTTGTGTTGTATTTCCTTACAGAACCAGACAAGAAGCTATCCAGATGTGTGGTGTTTGGTCCGAATGACCAATGGCCGGGAAATGGCAGGGCCTGCGCAAGACCCTGTTCAGGAAGATTCAATACCAGCCTGATCAGATAGAGGAAACCACCTTGAGAAGGTAGCTTTTAACTATACTGTAAAGGCAGCCCCACACAAACGTGTAGCGAATAAAGCTGCTACAAACCGTATCAGTGTGAAGCAGACCTAATCCTTGAGCTGGTTTAGGGATTATATCCTTTTTTTATTGATGACATGATGCAGTTGTTGCGGTAGATGTAAAAATGGATTGTGAGGAAACTCTTGTTACATTCCAGATGCCTGAGTCGCTGGGACGTGGCGGCCGTGGGCGTGGGCAGTACGCTGGGCGTGGGCGTTTACGTGCTGATCGGGCCCGTGGCGCTCAACCTGGCGGGGCCCTCGGTCGTGCTGTCCTTCCTCATCGCAGCGGTCGCCGCGCTCTTTGCAGGTCACAAACCTTTTCAACTCTAAAACTTTTATTGCAACAACTACTTATTTTACGATAATTTTATTCTTTTGAATGTTTTATAATAGATTTATTCTTTTACTTGCTGGTAGATCTCCTTAGCAGGGGGTCGTATAGGTAGGTACCAGCGCAATACCGGATATTCTGCTGCCGAGCAGTAGTGTGTAAACATTTCTGTGTGAAGGGTACTGCAGCTAGCGAAATTACAGGGCTGTTGAGACTAACCACCGAGTCTCAAAGTAATGAGCGGCAAGTCAGTGATACCCTGGACTTTGTTTTACTACTCAAAGTTCTGTGTATCGCTGTAATGGTCACGGACAGACGTTATCTCTTACCATCGGAAGAGCGTCTCGTTCGTCTCATTACGTTCACTTAAATAAAAAAATAAAAAAGTGTCTTGCTATTGATTTATTACTTATTTATTGCACAAACCATCGAATCTCTCAAAGTAATGAACGCTAAGGCAGCGATGTCTTGGATTTTGTTGTTCCTCAAAGTTCTGAAACAGGTAATGTCTTGTCGCACTAGGTTGAGACATATTTAGAAGGTGTGATGAAATGAGAAGGCAATTTTGCGCTGTTCCGGATGCGACATTCCACAAACGCACTGGTTATCTGTCAACTGTCCCTTATCGATATTGCTTGTTGAATCATTCAAATGTAATTTCATGACAATAAAACCGGTCAATCCAAACATTTTAGTGATTGTCATTAAAATGGCAATTGTAATATACGAGCACGTTAGGTATGACTTAGTATCTCAACTATCATTAGGCCTAACCTACTTATTAGGTATATCTACTCTGGGGGTTCGATCTAAAAGAGTGGTGGGTATACGGGATTCAATTGCTAAATCTAATTTGAATTTGAGTTTCATTGTTGAGGGTTGAGCTACCGATGAAAGAAAACATCGTAAGGAAACCATAGCATGGTGGTAGGGTACTTTCTAGAACTCGGCTAGCTTGCTAGGGTGGTAACCCTTTACCGCCAAGCATCTAATGGTGTATTTCGGCAGCCTCACTTGACAGCCAGTTCCAGTCCAGGCTAGACGTGATTACCATCTTTGATCACAGGTGAGCTGTGGTCATAGACCGAGACTCTGGCAGAACATTCTATTGATGATGGTTAACAATAGGTGTGGTGTTGATCTTAGTACGTTTCTCGATTCCAGGTCTGTGTTATGCAGAGTTCGGGGCGAGAATCCCGCGCGCAGGCGCCGCGTACAGCTACACGTATTTGGCCCTCGGCGAGCTGGTGGCTTTCCTCGTGGGCTGGATCAACATTCTCGACGCTTTGTTTGGTAAAATTCATCGGCTTAGAGTCAATAGCAACAGAACTTGCTTCACTTTTTTCGACAAATGAATTAGGTTAAAACAGTATCTAAATCATTAGAAATGAAAGACAGAGTACCTATTTTATGTCAACTTATGATTTTATGATCAAATATATAACACGTTGATATTTTGTAGCAATGATTGTTCAGTGGTTAGCGAGGACGGTTTACACGCAGAAAGGCATGTGTTCAAATCCCAACAATGAGCTTGAGCTGCCGGTGAAGGAATAAATACGTCGTGAAGAAACCATAACGCGCGCGCGTTGTACTCAGTTTTATCTCCATGAAGAAGGCCACCGGATGTAATCGGAGTATCCGATATAATTATATAAACGTTAATAATAATCCAACACAAGTAATACAAAAATGTTATCCTTAATACTTAAAAACTTGGTTACTCCTTCATTGTGAAGAATAAATGAATGAATTTGGTGTAATTCCTTCTTCCTTTTCCCCTAATTCCTTATTTTCAAAATTCCAGGGACCGCAACAATAGCTCGAGGGCTCAGCTTGCACATGGACAATCTCCTTAACACCACCATGTCGGAGTGGTTCATCTCTATCGCTCCCATCTCCGCCAACTTCATATCGCCGTTCTTCGACTTCTTCGCATGCCTCATCGTCCTTATCATGGGAAGTAAGTACACTTTTGTTAACAAAGCTCGTGGCACTGGCCACCTCTACGTCACAGGGGTTATATGCCACCTGAAGGCCAAATGACTTTTGTTAATGAATTTCAGGAGAGTTCTTCGCTTAGTTTTATCCACACTAATATTATAAAGAGGAAAGATTTGTATTTTTGAATTTTTGTATGTTTGTATCGAATAAACTCAAAAACTACTGGACCGATTTCAAGAGTAACATAGGCTATTATTACTAGAATTTAAGTAAATAAGAAGAAAATTACCAAATAACAAAATTTAATCATTGTTTTTACGATCAATGTAATATTTTAGGAAGTAATACGATATCGATGTCTCTGTTATAGCGCTGCTGGCATTTGGCGTGAAAGAAGGAACGTTAGTCAATAACGTCTTTGCCGCTGCTAACATGTTCTTTGTGCTGTTTATTGTCGCTTGTGGTGCGTTCGCTGGTGAGTACCTACTGTTCACTACTTCCTCGATGCGATCTCAGAATCGAGTCGGATGAGACGACCGGGATGCTCTTCTGATGGTAAGAGAAAACGCCTGTCCAAACACTTGATAACTTTGAGTAACAAAACAAGGTCAAAACATGGATGCTTTGGTGCTCTTTACTTTGAGACCTTCGATGGTTAATCTCAACAGCCTTGTAATTTTTATAAGATTTAAGTGAGGGTAGATCGTAACGTCCTCATTTTTCGTCAAGACGACCCGCACGCTCCAGTCAGCTCTTGACCATGGCTATAGCAACATGATCGAAACGTCAAGGTAAATGAACAAAACTAATTCATAGTATTTTGTTCGCGATTAATCCTGATGACAAATATAATTAGAAACGCAAATATTGGTATGTCGTATAAAGGGTCGTTATAAACATAGGTACATGCTGATTCGATTCTGACGTCACAGTGTGATCAACTATTCGTGTCCATTATTACAGTAAACCCGAACAACTGGTTCATACCCCTTGAAGAAGTACCTCCAAACCATGGGGTAGGAGGATTTTTTCCATTCGGCGTGATGGGCACCTTGAGAGGCGCTGCCGTTTGCTTTTACGGGTTCGTGGGCTTTGACAGCATTTGCGCCGCTGGAGAAGAGGTAAGGTCAAGATAAAATGAAATAAAAATAAATAAAAGTATTTTTTAAATAATTTATTGGCAAATGGATACGAAGTCTTTTAAGTCTAATCTTAACATGATTTATTATGCTATTTACCTCAACATTATTCAGATACAAGTCAAAGTCTAAGTCCAGTCCGTGCCGGTCGAGGCCAGTCATGTTTTATCAAAGTGGTGAAGACATTACTAAAAGCTTCGATGGAGTTGTAGAACCATCGCGAAAACATGCTTTACCACATTTTAACATTTTCCCGCACTTGCGAACATAATTAAGCATTTTATGAATAAAAAAAACTACAAGCTTTGGAAAATAATTTGACATGATTTTTCCATGTTCCTGTCAAAACTCTATCAAAATACCAGTCATGACATACAGATGAAATAGATTTTTTTGGAACGATGACTGAATTAAACTTCATTTGGTTCCAGGTCCTGGATCCCCGCCGAGTGATTCCGTTCACGATACTATCTGTGCTGGGCGTCACCTTCCTCTGCTACACCAGCGTTTCTATCGTCGTATCGATGATGGTGCCCTATTACTTAACGGTAAATCTCGTAGAGTATTTAAGAGTTAAATTTTAAGTGTATTTCCGCTTAAAAGTAGTTTTTTGTTACATTAGCCAGAATTTAACTTGAACATAATTTTAAATATTTATCCATAATATTTTTGTCTATCTAAAACTAAAATCTGACAAACTTAAAATCTAAATAAATTAAAAACATCTAGTTAAAATAACCACCAATCTATGGTATAGGTATAGTACACGATGTAGCGATGATAGCCGAGTGGTTAGCGCGGTCGATTCGCATGCCGAAGGGCGTGGGTTCAAACCCCAACAATGGGTTTGAGCTGCCGGTGAAGGAAAACATCGTGAGGAAACCATAGCATGGTGGTAGAGTACTTTCTAGTACTCGGCTAGGTAGCTACCACCCTCAAGTTGAAAATCTGCCGCCAAGCACCTAACGGTGTTCCGGCAGCCTCAATTGAGAGCCAGTTTCAATCCAGGCTAAGTGTGTTTACCATCTTCGACAACACCGTCACTTAACATCAAGTGAGCTGTGGTCAAACAACTAGTCTGTAAAACAAAAAAAAAAAGGTACACGCAAATTTTTTTGATGCTTCGAAGTACCCCGCGTGGCTGCGCAGTAAGTTCATTTTAGCAGAAGTAAATGGAAAGGCGGGAGGACTGCGCACGTTACTGCGTCTTGTTCCTACATTCACAAACATCATAAAGATTTGCTTGAACTATACCTACTCTTTTGGTTGCCGACACGTGTGTCGCCTGATGCCTCGTGTAGAGTGATCATTAGGACGTGTTGACTCTTCGAGCGCTCGGCCGAGAATGAGAATTAAATTGAATCTCAAAACGATTTATCCACTCGAAATATGACTCTTGAAAACTTTAAATGTATTTCCGTAAATAATTAAAAACTAGAATCTAGATTTAATTTTTACATACATTTAATATATTTTATTAAATGGTATTTTTCAGGATCATGTGATCGCCATAGCAGAAGCCTTCACCTACGTGCAGTGGGATTGGGCGTGGTGGATAGTCGGTGTGGGATCCTTGTTCGGTCTTTATGCAAGGTATTGTTTTTTTTAAACTAACTCACAATACTATGTTATGCTACACTGGCCATTCTTTATCTGTAGCCATAACTATTCTATTACATTTACTGCACCAATCTTTGAAAGTATTCGTTGAAAGGTAAACTATCTTAATTTGTTCTTCATCGGCAGCTCAAGCTCATTGTTGGGGTTTGAACCCACGCCCTTAGGCATGCGAATCGACCGCGCTAACCACTATATATCACTATACATATATACCACACTAGGTATCATCGCTACAAAAGTCTCAAAAAGTCTCAGGGCGTTCTACGCTACTTTATTGATATTGTTTTGTGAACTATCAATTATTTTAATGTATTGGGTGAATCGATGGAGTGACGATATACGTAGCACAGCTGGCGGTGGATGGAAATGAAAAGCCGAAGATTGGGCTGAGTGGCGTGTCTTGGGAGAGGCCTATGTCCAGCAGTGGACTACAAAAGGCTGATGTTGATGATGATGATTGGGTGAAAGATGATTAAAGATTGATATTGGGTGAAAGATAACTATCTGAATAAACTTTTAATTCGTCAAGTGCAATGAAAGTGTTTTCCCCTAATTTAGACATGGTAACCCTGTTGGATAAAAGAGCTTCACATTGGCGAGGTTTTTTTCATAGCTGACAGGCCAGGATAGGACAGAAACAGATATTAGATTGGTGTAAAAAAATAACTTAATAAAAGGTGAATAACATATTAAAGAATATTAAGCAAAATAGAAAACTAAATATATACCTTGAAAATAAAATATATAATGTATACCTATATAAACAGGAAAACGCACTATAAATTAAAAAAACATACAATAATATATAACCACATAAATATATCCATAGAAATATACATTAGGTGGCTAAAAGAAGAGTTGAATACATAAAAAAAGTAAAGAACGAAAGCTTATGGAGACACAAAAGCACAGACACTTACGCGGTGCACAAAAAAGAAACCCACAATCAAACTTGTTCCATTTCTTTGTTTTTGTGTGTTTAGTGTTTGCTAGGTACAGTAATCACGTATGATTGCTTCCAGCCTGTTTGGAGGGATGTTCTGCCTGACACGATTGATGTACTCCATGTCCCGAGACGGCGTGCTGCTGCAGTGCCTCTCCAGGGTCACCACCAGCCGACAGTCACCCGCCATACTCACCTTAGGATGTACTCTCGTTATCGGTAAGGAGTTACGGTAACAAGTGACGACACGATCGTGACTCCGTGTTGGAAAGAGACCTCCTTCCCACGAATATTGCACCCATTGGCATTAGTAACATTATTTTTACTGGTTACAGACTAGTTGTTTGACCAGTTTTTCGTGGTTAAATCCTCATCACTGTTGTAACTGAAAAGACTGTTAAGCGGAAACTAACTAAATATATACCTTGAATATTCAAAATGAACTTCCGCAAAGAATCGCCTGAATCGATCAATTATTTATATGTATGTTTGTCTGTAGCTATGATAGCTTTAGAGCGCCAAAGTGCGTGGGGTCCAGCTCCAACTATAAGCTTGAGCTGCCGGTGAAAGAAAACATCGTGATTAAACCATAGAATGGTGGTACTTTCTAGTTATCGGTTGACTAGCTACCGCTCTCAAGTTGAGATTCTGTCGCCATGCACTTAACAATATGTTCCGGCAGCCTTATTTGAGAGCAGTTCCATTGCAGACTTGGTGGGTTTACCATCCTCGACCACACCGTCACTTAATAGCAGGTGTCCTGCGATCAAACACCTGGCATGTCCACAATAAAAATGTGATTAATATTATTTGTGAAAATCTAAAATTTTGACTTAATAAGCATCTAGCACTACTTTGAATCAGTTACTCGTTCTTATCTACTTAGACAAAACCTTAAAACATTTTAAATCTGATCTGAAATTCTCTTGGTGGATGTAACAATCTATGTTTTACAACTTTTTTTTGATGATTCCAGGTGTAATGGCCGGCCTGATGGAAATGCAGTCGCTGATCATGATGATGTGTCTCGGCACTCTGATTTCATACACAACGGTTGCTCTCGGTGTAATAATACTTCGGTGAGAGCTATTTTTTATTAACAAGCATAAAAAAGCAAAATATAAATAATATTTTACTATGGAAACTGACGTGATTTTATTTTTTTTATTTATACGTTTACTTGTGTTGGGTACTCCGATTATAGTTTTGGTCACATCCGATGGCCTTCTTCAAGGAGACAAAGTAGAGTACAACGCGCGCGCGGTCTCGTCTTGCTTCACGCTACGGGCCGCTGCGCGCCCCGCACGTCATGATAGCGGTTGGTGTGCGGGCATGGAGGTGGGAGCGAGTCGAGTGCCGAGATGCGGTGGTGCGCTGTGGAGCCCTAACTCACCGGAGACCTCCTGTACGGTGTTGTAGTCTGTTTTGTCTCCTTAAAGAAGGCTACCTGTATATGAAACTATATACTGAAACCATAGCCAGGAGGTGAGTAATCCCGCATAAGTAAAACAAAGATATATAAAAATAGTTATAGTGTTGGTACGAGACACGATCAAAGCAAAGATCGTTAACGGCTTAGTGAATTTTTAAAACGTCTCGTTAATCTGCTTATTTCAGATATGGATCAGATTATACTCCGGGCCAGCCGAAGTATCTCAGGCAAATATTTGGCTTCGGACGTTCTCCGACGCAAGCATCTTCGCGTATTGTAAAAGTCTCATTGTTTTTATTTGGTAAATATTCTTTTGAATAATCTTATCCTATGACTGTGTGTTTAGCAATTAGAAATATTACATGTGTAACCAAAATTGTGGGGGGAAAAAAACTGCTACCATCTTAAAAATTATCAGTTTATTAATAACGTTGGTTACAGTTCCCACACAATCTATGTTTTTTAATAATTAGCATAGTATTATTAGCTATAATACTTATTATTATAATTTACACGAACGTGAATGTGCTTATAAATAAAATGACAAAATCAAAAATAATAAACATTTATATGAAATAAAGATCAATTCTAAATATGAAGAGTGTATTTAAAGTGATTAATTTTCAGTGTGTATCGGCTTTTCGAGCGCACTGGTAGCGTTCAACGTGCGAAGGCCTCTAATCCCCACCACTGTTCTAAACGTCCTGGCTTTAGTCCTGATACTAGAGATGATGATACAGCCGCAAGTCAAGGAGGAAATATACTTTAAGGTAAGCACGAGATCCTTATAGAGCATAATAATATTAAGGAGAGCGAAATGCAAATATTTTAAAATGTATAGAAACCAATCAATGTTTGGTATATTTGTGTTTTGTTTTACGATCATTTGTAAATCGTTTTGATAATTAGTAGAGAAGCTGTTCATACAAATTTGAACATAACAATATCGGTAAAGTCAAGTCCTAGGATTGTGAAGAGGTCACAAGGTTCGGGTTTTTGCTTTTATCATTAGTAGAGAAGCTGTTCATACAAATTTGAACATAACAATATCGGTAAAGTCAAGTCCTAGGATTGTGAAGAGGTCACAAGGTTCGGGTCTTTGCTTTTGTCGGTCAGAAATACCGAATCAATACTGCCTGTAATACATTCTTGCCTATAAATGAAAGTGCCTAATAGCATAGTTATTTATAACTTCTTGATATTCTGTATTTCTCTGTATAAATCAGAGCTCACATGTAAAAATATATCAATGTTTCAGACTCCCCTGGTGCCTCTTGTGCCATGTATCAGCATCTACATTAATCTCCATTTGATGGCTCTGATCAATAGTCAGACTTGGATCCGTGTCGGACTTTGGACTATTGTTGGTAAGAACTTCGTCTATTTAAATAAACTGTTAGCAGTAAACATTAAATGTTTCATACCGAGTGTTTTTTACAGGACTAATAATATACTTCATAACAATTTGTTGCTGCAAACGCCCAGAAAATAACAAGTTACCGAACAATATTAGAGTGTCATATACGCACTCTCTCACAAAAAGAAATGGAAAACCCCCCGTGCAGATCATAGTGGAATCACCTACCCCTCCCGATACACTAACTCGCTTTAGTAACAATGGAGGAGACATACTGAGGGAAGATACCATACAAGAGGAAATAGAAAATGCCGTCAGAAATAATATACTACCTATCAGAACAGCAATCAAAACAGAAGAGATCATAATGCATCAATCTTACATTGAAAACAACGAAGAAAAAGAAGCAAAAATAATAGATCTACTAGATCAAGTTTTACAAGCAGAAGAGGATTCGTATGGAGAAACAGTCAGTGTCAAAGAACAGAATGAAGAAGATGCGTGTTATAATGAAAATATGATTCAAAGAAAATCACTTAGCGAATTATCTGACGCCGGTTCGGATGCATCACTGGGTAATCACGGGTTATCTAAATATGATGTCATAGCGCAAGTTCATAGAGAAGATTTGCCTAGAGTTAATGAAGAAGAGGAAAAAAGTGAGAGAGAAGACGTACTAGATAACGATGAAATGAGCGATCAAGAACAAGTGACGGCATTTAATGATAGTGATTCTCGCACAGATGAATCAGGCTATTCAGATACTATAGATCGCAATGCATTGAGCGAATCTTTGGAGGAGTCCAAAGAAGAAATTCCGAATATTCCAATCCCACCACCGTTGCCTAAGGATGATAACTTTTTCATAAGCCCTAACTTCAAAAAATCTTATACAATGGGAGCAAAGAGAAATTCTGCACCTCCTCTTGATGATGACGAGGTAAATAAACCCCGAGAGAGCATTAATAGTGTACAGTCAAATAGTTCTTTAGGGGATGGAAATCTGGCTTTTGGAAGTGATCGCCAAATTCATTTTATGTCGAAACTTAATAACATATTCCAAAACAAAATAACAAATAGTGACGACGAAGAACCTCGTAAAAGATCACATTCGACTGGTAACGTAGTTGAGAATACAGATTTTGCAGTAAGCCGTGAGAGATCTCCTATGTTTCTAGCATTGAAAAATGAGATTACGTCCAAAGAAGCGGCACACAATCTACGGCCTCCAACGGTAGAAGTTCCAGAAACATCTATGAATGTAGAAGATAAGCCAGACTCTGATCAACTTCAAGAAGACGACGAAGATATAAGTTTAAGTAAAGAAGATTTAAAATCAAAATTAGAGAATATTTTCGCAGCCGGTGGTCCCAAATTACTCAAACCAAGATTAATGAAGTCCAACCCACCTACACCAGAAGATTCTTATCAAACAGATACATCGAGCAGTGAAAGCATACCTAAATTACCTAAAATGGAGAAAAATGACACGTTAAAAAGACAGAAGGACAAATTTGGTGACGTGTTGAATTCATTTAGACTTAGTTACAACAAAGACGATGCTGTGTAAAATGAACAATTCTTAGCGTAATTTTGTATATATTTGAATATTTTCGAGTATTTATGCCTAGTCGTATGTCTAAGTGCCTTATTTATGTGAGAGATGTAAAAGAAAATATTGTTATGTTTAAGATAGATTATTTTAATTCTTAGATAAACAATTACGCAAAACAATTTAGAAAGAAGACTGATTGATTCACCAGGGCCAAAGTTCAAAGTTCTATTAGTAGTCAGTTTAAGTGCCATTTAAATAGCCAACAGATATTTAGGATAGCCAGGGCTCTTTACACTTAACCTACAAGTAACACCAGTGTCACTAGGAAAATTGTAATTTGACGTAACGTAATAAACGATAAACAGCTTCTTTTTGTTTGACTCTCTCAAATAAATCTACGATTCTGAATATAAAATTTATTACATCAAGAGAACAAGTAAATAAATAAAAAAAAAGTAAAACGATAAATATAAAATCAGTTCGTCTCACAGTTATACAGCTCACGCAAAATAGGTTTTATTTCCATTTCCTTTGCGATGTTCGTCAGTAACTCGTCAATTATCTTGTCAGATATGCTGAAAATAAGGATTCTAATTTATAATTTGTACCACACTTTTTTTTTACACTTGAGTTTGAAAAAGAAAAGATTCAGACGAATTGAAAACCTCCTTTTTTGATAAGAAAAAATTTATTCGTCGCCAATCATTAAGAGTAAAGCCGTAAATAAGCTGATTGGTGCAAGTGGTTTCCCATAGATTAATTAACAGATGAGCGGTTCACAGACGTCATTTCGAGATAGAACAACATACACACACTAACAGATGTAAAATGCAGCTGACGAAACTTCCAAACTGAAACTAAGTTTTCTAAAGTGAAACTTACTTATCACTCTAGGGGCCCATTTCCTTATTATCACGTAACACATTAGGCAACTACGTTCCACGGCGGAGAAATGATTTCGTGAAATAGTATTCAGTACGTAAATGGTAAATTAAAAACGGGACAAATCATGTCGCTAGCATTGTAAAATTTTCAAAAACAAAAAATTCATCAAACCGTCTAGTAAAGTTGCCACTACTTTATTAGGGCATGACTGAACCTGACTTGCTTTGTATGATCTTAACTGTGATTCTGTCTTATTTCACTTGGTTTTTTCTAAAACACTGTCGACTGGCAAAATACAAGGAACCAAAAAATGTGTGTAACAATAACAATTTTTTCTTGAACTGCTAAAATAAATTTAATCAGCGTCACGCTTAACGTTGCAACTGTGACAAACGCTATACGCGTTTTCGACGAGGAGTCTCAGACGAATTAGAGAATGAAGGGTCGACGGAGTGTAAAGACCCACCTGCCTATCATTTCCCAGGGCTTGCCGACGACACTGTTGGCGTACAGTGGGCTGGTCAGCATGTGTTGCACGAATTTGGTGCGATACTGGAACATGCCGTTCGCCGTCTTCTCCGGGAGGTTGAAGACCAGACGGAACCGCTCCGGGTCCTGCGGCTTCACGTACGCCGGCCGCGGCGTCTGCTTCTGAATGGTCTCTTCTAGAATCTGCGTCATTTGCATAGTTTCTGAAGGTGTTTGACCACAGCTCATCTGATGTTAAGTGACGATGTGCTCGAATATGGTAAACATACTTAGAATTGAATGGACTCTCAAGTGAGGCAGTCGGAATACACAGTTAAGTGCTTGGCAGATTTTCAACTTGAGAGCTTCCTAGGTATGATCTGGTATCATTGGTGGTAGATCAGTACCATATATTCTATCGCCAAGCCGTGCTGTGTTCTAGTTTGTAGGGTACTGCAGCTAGCGAAATTACAGGGCTGTTGAGACTAACCATCAAAAGCCTCAAAGTAATGAGCGCCAAAGCAGCGATGCCCTGCACCTTGCTTTGTAACTCAAAGTTCAGCGTATCGCTGCAATGACCATGGGCATGCGTTATCTTTACCATCAAGAGAACGTCTCATAGCATAGCTTTTAACATTATTTTTTTTACTTTGGATATAGGACCGAATTATTGCATGTAAGTAGTTGTCTTTATATTACTTAGATACGTAACTACGTACCCGTAGAAGTTGAGGAGTGCTGGGCTGGCGAGGCGGGCTGCCCGACCTAAAGCACAGCAGCTGTGCGTTCTTCGCTCCAGTTATCCTCTCATCTGGTAAACTGGAAGCGAACATCAAAATACTAAGCAACACATTCAACGTTTTGTAGGCACTAGACACTAAAAGCTTTAGACATGACATTGCATCTTATATGTAAAAGATCTATCTATCTATCTTTCTTTATCTTTTTCTTTTTTTTTCTTATTTTTTTTTTTATAATATTTATATTATCTATTTCGGATTACCTTTTTATCTCCTTAGCAGGAGGTCGTCTAGGTAGCGTGTAAACGTTACTGTGTTCCGGTTCGAAGGGTACTAGGGCAGCTAGCGAAATTACTGGGCTGTTGTGACTAACCATCGAAAGTCTCAAAGTAATGAGCGCCAAAGCTGTGATGCCCTGGACTTTGTTTTGTTACTCAAAGTTCTGTGTATCGCTGCAATGGTCATGGACAGGCGTTATCTCTTACCATCAGGAGAGCGTCTCGTTCGTCTCATTACTTTTTACATTTAAAAAACCTACGGGATAAGACGTGCATTTTCCTACACAGTGGTCAGCGAAATTAAAATAACGTGATACGTGGTGATACTTACCCACGGTATTAATACGAGTATTACTGAAAATACTAACAATTATGTGAATAACACAATTACGAGGTCTGGACAAACAGAAGATTTTTTTTTTAATGGACAAGCTAAGTTTTCGACCACAGCTCACCTGATGTTAAGTGACAGTGTGGTCAAAGATGGTAAAGTACATCCAGCCTGGAATGGAACTGGTGAGACTGTCGGCAGACACCGTCAGGTGCTTGGTGGCAGATTTTCAACTTGACGGTGTTGGTAGAAAACACCCTATCACCATGACCACCCGATCTTTAAAAATTTAGCCACAATAATTTATGTAAAAATTGTAATTCATTTAATCTATGCTAGTTATACTCTCTCAGTAAAGACACGCTGTATAAATATGGCCGCATTCATGGCAATTACTTACAAAAAGCGCTTTACACTTAGACAAATAAATCCTCATCATTTCAAACATACCATGAAAAACACACACACAGACAACTATTACTTAGAGCAGACTTGTTATACACACATCTGCTCGATTGAATATAGTGAATCTCTTTATTTATTAATTTGACGAATGTGACAAAGCTATTGCAAAAATGAACTTTAACTTTGCTGGTAGAAGCATCAAACTGGCGACCCCTGCTTTTATTCTATTACCATAAAAATGAATCATGTTTAAATCAAACTAGAATAAAAACACACATAGAAGGAATACTAATAGCGGCTCGCGGCTGTACCCGTAATCTTAGGAAACAATATATTTTCGATTTTACCGATCGATTTTTATCTGAAATCTATTCAGATATTCTGCCGCCAAGCAGTAGTGTGCAAACATTACTGTGTTCCGGTTTGAAGGGTTTAAGGGGCAGCTAGCAGCTAAATTACCGGGCTGTTGGGACTAACCATCTAGCCTCAAAGTAATGAGCGCCAAAGCAGCGATGCCCCGGACTTTGTTTTGTTACTCAAAGTTCTGTGTATGGTCATAGACAGGCGTTATCTCTTACTATCAGGAGAGCGTCTCGATCGTCTCATTACTTTTACATAAAAAAAAATAAAAAAATATTCAAACGGTACGAAATATCTAATTTCATAAACAATAAAAAACAACACACAAATAAACAATATAAGTTTATTGTACCACATCATTTCATACATAATTATGTATAATATCTCAAGACAGAAATAACAAGGATTGATCCGCGGCGATCAGTACAAAGCAATACAAGGCCGCGCGCGCGTTGTACTCAGCTTTGTCTCCTTGAAGAAGGCCACCGGATGTGGCTGAAACTATAGTCTGAGCAAACAATACAATGAAAAGTGAGTAATAATAAAAAATAATAAAATCATTAATCCCATATAAGTAAAACAAAAGCATATTCATTCTTACAGATGCTTGTCTGTACATACTTGTGACCTTGGCCTTTCTTCAAAGCGTCTATGATTTAATAAAACCAGCCAAGTGCGAGTCGGACTCGCGCACGAAGGATTCCGTACCAGTATTATCTATAAAAACGGCAAAAAACACGTTTGTTGTATGGGAAGCCCCTTAAATATTTATTTTATTGTTTTTTTAATATTTGTTGTTATAGCGGCAACAGAAATACATTATCGGCGGTTAAAGAAATACATTTTTGGTGGTTTTCTTGGTTGCCTGGAATAGATCGCTGTTAGCGATAAGGCCGCCACTTGTGTCACTACTTAATAAGGTTTTTTGTTATCTGTACTCTTTTCCATTTATGATGTGCACAATAAAGAGTTATATAGAAAATTTCAACTGTCTAACTATCGCGGTTCATGAGATACAGCCTGGTGACAGACGGACGGACGGGGGAGTCTTAGTAATAGGGTCCCGTTATACCCTTAGGGTACGGAACCCTAAAAATGATAATTTCGCCTCTATCGACCCTCACACAGTAACAAAATCAGTTTTACTAATCATCTTTCACTCATCCTCGTAACGTACAAACGCACAGATTTTTCTTTTTGTAATATCAGTGTGACATGCCGTCATCTCTAGCGAGTTAGGGTGCAACCCCAGGGCGAGACAGACGGCGTCGTCTGGTCGCGAAGCGTTGAACCATACATCTACATAAAACTGTCATTTTTTATATACCAGGGGAGTGAATGCCTTGTGAGAGGCCATGAAACATAAGTGTGTGTACATATATAACTTAATGGTACTCTGGATTTTCAGCCCCATAAGATAAAAGATAAAAACTTTTTTTTTTTATAGTTGACAGGCTAGGTGTTTGACCACAGCTCACCTGATGTTAAGTGAAGGTGTGGTCGAAGATGGTAAAGCACACCTAGCCTGGAATGGAACTGATGGAATGGAACTGAAAACTCTTTATTGTGCACACCATAAACAGAAAAAAAATACAGAGAACAAATGAACCTATAAGACATAAATAAAAAAACCGGCCAAGTGCGAGTCGGACTCGCGCACGAAGGGTTCCGTACCATAATCAATAAAAACGGCAAACAAATCACGTTTGTTGTATGGGAGCCCCCCTTAAATATTTATTTTATTTGATTTTTAGTATTTGTTGTTATAGCGGCAATAGAAATACATCGTCTGTGAAAATTTCAACTGTCTAGCTATCACCGTTATTGAGATACAGCCTGGTGACAGGCGGACGGACAGACAGCGAAGTCTCAGTAATAGGGCCCCGTTTTTACCCTTTGGGTACGGAACCCTAAAAAGCAATTCTATTGCAGTCAGAAGAAAACATTCAGGAGCAAATTACATACGAGTATGTATGTAAAGCAAGTAAAACGCCGTTTTATAAGAGATAATGGTCGACATTGTATTAGATTGAGACGACCTCGTCAAATCATTGTTGATGTCTGACTATCTGACATATTAACGCTTTATTGCAATTTACAAGTGGTTCAAACGAGACATTTTGCAGCAGATGAGAGAATCTACAGGCATCATGTCTATTTCAAATGTATCAACAGATCAGTTACGCCTTTTTTTTTTTTTATGGTTGACAGGCCAGGTGTTTGACCACAGCTCACCTGATATTAAGTGAAGGCGTGGTCGAAGATGGTAAAGCACACCTAGCCTGGAATGGAACTGGCTCTGAAGTGAGGCTGCCGGAACACACCGTTAGATGCTTGGCGGCAGATTTTCAACTTGAGGGTGGTAGCTAGTCAGCCGTGTACTAGAAAGTACCCTACCACCATGCTATGGTTTCCTCGCGATGTTTTCCTTCACCGGCAGCTCAAGCTCATTGTTGGGGTTTGAACCCACGCCCTTTGGCATGGGAACCTACCGCGCTAACCACTGAGCTGTCATCGCTACAGGAAAGGAAGTATTTATCAAATAATAACAATAATAAATATCGTAGGACATTACACACAGCGCCATCTGACCCCAAACTTAGCAAAGCTTGTACTATGGAAGTCAGTTAACTGATAGAATACTTACAATACTTTTTTTTTGTAAATACATACTTATAATAAATACAGTACACCCAGACACAGAACAAACATTTTGTTCATCCCACAAAATGTTTATCCTGGATGGGAATCGAACCCACGCCCTTCAGTTCTTGAAGCAAACATACTACCAATGAACATATGCAAAATTCATCGTTCAAATTCTAAATTATTGACATAAAAGTGATTAATCAATTACATTTCTGTCACAGAATTATACATTAATTAATGAGAAAAGAAAAAACTACAAACACAAACTTTAAAATAAAATGTCAAGCTCAAATGCAATGTCAAATTAAAATATAATGTCAGGTTCACATACAATGTCAAAATACATATAAAATGTCAAATCTAGATACAATGTCGAATTGAAATATTCATTAAGTTAATGAGGTTGTATTAACTAAACAACAGCGTGAACAAACTTAAAAGAATATACAAGATATTTTTTATTTGAAATCAATAATAATGACCAATTACCTAACGTACACAAAATTTACAATTTTGATGACAGCAGTAGATGAGAAACAAGTTAAAATAGATAAGAAAGACATAACCAAACTTAACAACACTGCAATTTCCCATTTAACCCAACGAACACCATCAAGATTAAAAGCTGATTTGGCATGAAATAAAGACACATCCATGACACAAGGCTTCAAGTCACGGAAGCCGGGAATAGATGTGATCCAATATGGTTCGCATTAGTCGACATTCTGTGACCTTGACCCAGGAATCGGTGGAACACGCGCGTGTCATGGAGATGGGACGGGGTAGCGCTGTAGTGCGACTATGATATCACACGGATCATAGATTTTTTTATGGAAAAGTAAATAAGTCAAACAAAAGGCTCTCCTTGTGGTAAGAGATAATGTATGTGACCATTGCAGCGGTATCCTAAACTTCGATTAACAAAATAAACTTGTTGTATGACAATGACAAACTATTTATAATAAACTGCTTGAAGGCATAAAAGCATTGCCCATGGCTAAATTTAGAAATGAACTAAAATCCTGGTTGCTTCAAAAAAGTTTTTACTCTTTAAATGAATATTTGAATTTTCGATGAGTTCTGTTTCGGTTCTCAGTGATTGCGTTTGGTTTACGTTGTCTCTATATTGGGGTAAATTTTGGTCGTCGTTATTCAATTTAATCTAATTTTAAAGCTTCTAAAATATTGTATGTCCACGAGGACATAACTGTTTAAAGTGCCTATTGTAAAACATTTATCACTTTAAATTGCACAATAAAATATTTTATTTCATTTCATTTTTTTATATGTAAAGTAATGAAACGAGACGCTGTCCTGATGGTAAGAGATAACACTTATCCATGAACATTGCAGCGATACACAGAACTTTGAGTAGCAAAACAAAGTCTTGGGCGTCGCTGCTTTGGCGCTCATTACTTTGAGACTTTCGATGGTACACGACCGCATGTTGTATATCCGCGTACTAAGGTTCACAGTCGCGTAGCTATTTCGTGAGCTCTTAACGAAAATCGCAATAATAACCTTAGAGTACGGGGGCCGGGCTTTATTTTGTTACTCAAAATTTTGCAGGTACCCCGGTTTGTCCCCCATTAGATCCGGGACTGCCCATATACACGAAAGCCTGCTTCTCTAACTCACATGAGATTACTCGTCGTGTGTAGCGTTTATAACGTTAAACGGTTCTAAAGTTCATTTTGAGAAACGAGGTCTGTTTGTCAAAATAAACGCGTCACGTTTTTAATCTATCATTGGCACTAGATGCGACCACGCGACTTTCATTTCAATTCTGTCAAGTTACGTGCTCATGTGACTAAGGGTCCAGCTGGTGGTGAAATTGTCTCTCCTTGGATTTACTAGTCTAAAATGTTCTACACTCATAGTAGATACATCGACGCCACAACACGTCCACGTACACGTCGTTAGAGCTCATTACTTTGTGACATTTGATGGTCAGTCTAGCTTGTCACTAGCTGCAAATCAAAACACAGTAATGTTTGCCTACTACTGCTTGGCTACGAATATTAGTGTTTACATGGCATAACTAAAAGTAAAGCGCTTAGTTGTTTAATGTTGTATTTGTGGTGTGAAAAATGTTGGTGTTATTATGGACTTATGTATGTTAAGATTTTGACATTTTTTGTTATTTTTAAATATGAATGGAAAAATGACCTGTTTCGATGACTTCGGTGTTATCGATGAAAATGTCACACAAAATTATACATTACGATTTCTAACTACTAATTTAATTGTACTTAGCATCGTTTTGCAAAAGCTGCATGATGTCAGTACATAAATATCTGAACCCAGTGCCCAAAGCAGTTAAAGTCAGTAAAGCAGTAAAGCAGGTAGCGATGATAGCTCAGTGGTTAGCGCGGTAGGTTCGCATGCCGAAGGGCGTGGGTTCAAACCCCAACAATGAGCTTGAGCTGCCGGTGAAGGAAAACATCGTGAGGAAACCAATGCATGGTGGTAGGGTACTTTAGTACTCGGCCGGCTAGCTACCACCCTCAAGTTGAAAATCTGCCGCCAAGCATCTAACGGTGTGTTCCGGCAGCCTCACTTGAGAGCCAGTCGCATTCCAGGCTAGGTGTGCTTTACCATCTTCGGCCACACCTTCACTTGACATCAGGTGAGCTGTGGTCAAACACCTAGCCTGTCAACCATTAACAAAAAAAAGTCGTACCGTTACGTCACTACTGACTGTATTCTAAGGATAAAGTTACTTGAAAATGCAAAATGAATATTTCCTCATATAAAAGTTGTAGCAAAGCAAAAATTACTTTTTCTGCGATTTATGTTCAGGCAATGTCTTGCAATGAAATTGCCTATAAATTTTAATCAGGTATTATAAACCTCGCAGTATTATGTTGTGTTTAAAATTCAGTGCTGTCATCGAATATTTATGTCACAACTGCACAACTACTTTTTTTTTTATGGTTGACAGGCTAGTTGTTTGGCCACAGCTCACCTTATGTTAAGTGAAGGTGTGGTCGAAGATGGTAAAGCACACCTAGCCTGGAATGGAACTGGCTCTCAAGTGAGGCTGCCGGAACACACCGTTAGATGCTTGGCGGCAGATTTTAAACTTGAGGGTGGTAGCTAGCCAGCCGAGTACTAGAAAGTACCCTACCACCATGCTATGGTTTCCTCACGATGTTTTCCTTCACCGGCAGCTCAAGCTCATTGTTGGGGTTTGAACCCACGTCCTTCGGCATGCGAACCTACCGCGCTAGCCACTGAGCTATCATCGCTACAAATCGCTACTTCGTGGCTTGTTTTGCCTTCTTCATGATAAATAAATAAATATCGTAGGACATTACACACAGCGCCATCTGGCCCCAAACTAAGCAGAGCTTGTGTGATGGAAGTCAGACAACTGATAGAATACATAAATACATATTTTTTTTTGTAAATACATACAGAACACCCAGACACAGAACAAACATTTGTTTATTCACAAAATGTTAGCCCTGTGTGGGAATCGAACCCACGCCCTACAGCTCTCAAGGCAGATATACCAATGAGCCAACGGGGCTGTCAACGAAGCTACGCTATCCCCGGGTGACATAGGCTACTTTTTATCCCTGTATTCCCACGGGAACGGAACCTACGCGGGTGAAACCGCGGGGCGTCTGCTAGTGTAATATAATTAGATTGTTTTGTACCTAAGCTAATAAACGAGTATAATTAGCATAAACACATTTAATTACAGTAATAAATGAGTAACCAGCGCCTCTGTGGCATTGCTGATGTCGCAGGTGGTTGAAGGATGTTTGCATTGTTCCAGTGTGGAATCTAGCAGCCTTGGGTAGTTCTTTGTATTTTTTTGCGATAATCCTACTAATAATCCTACTATCTTTACTACCTATATTAAGTATACTACCTATATTAAGTATACTACCTATATTGGGTATACTACCTATATTAGGTAGGTATACTACCTATATCCTCTTTCACGCAAAAACTACTGAATGGATTTGGATGAAATTTGGTACGGAGGTAGCTGAGACCTTGGATTAACACATAGGCTATTTTTTATCCCGAAAACATGTAGCGGGTAACACCGCGGGGCGCATCTAGTACTAACATTATAAATGTGAAAGTTTGGATCGATGGATGGATGTTTGTTACTCTTTCACGCAAAAACTACTGAACGGATTTTGATCAAATTTGGTATAGAGGTAGCTGACACCCTGTATTAACACATAGGGTACCTTTTATCTCGATAACATATAGCGGGTAAAATCGCGGATACGCAGCTAGTATACAAATGCGAAAGTTTGTGAGCATGGATGTATGTTTGTTACTCTTTCACGCAAAAACTGCTGAACGGATTTTGATCAAATTTGGTATGGAGGTAGCTGATACCCTGGATTAATCTATAGGTTACTTTTTATCCCGATAACATGGAGCGGGCATAACCGCGGGGCGCAGCTATTAAAAAATAAATAAAAAAAATCGAACACTGGATCCATGTGAATGAGGTTATACGGCGCTCCCCGTGCAATGAGCCGGTGAGCTAAAAGTACGTGATGCCTGGGACACTGGGGTCGTTAAGTTGTTTATTGGATGACACTCTAGCGTGTTAACTGTATGACACTGTCTGCATTTTTCATTATGTTTATTAGATATAACGGTGGCTGCGCCGGTAGGTATTTTAATTTCTTTGATATAATAAAAACTAATTGAATCCCCAGTACTACGTACCCGATGCGGTAGCGCTGTGTCTTTGGCCTTGCATTTATATAAATCTCATTCGAAGTATTACAACTATTATTGTAACATGATAAATTTAAAAAACCCCTGACATGACTGTGTATATTATTCTACTAGTCAAGCCCTTTCATTTGAAATTCATATTGAGGGAGTTGTAAAAAAAATGTAATCCGCCATTTTGTGGCGGCGGCCATCTTAGACCGATTTTCAACAAACATAGCTAATAACACTATCGACTAATTCACATTTCAAACAAAATCAAAATCGGTTCATCCTTTCGGGAGCTACGATGCCACAGCAGACACACAGACTCACGAACACACACACAGACACGTCAAACTTACAAGACTCAAGACGCTTTGGCGCTCATTACTTTTAGACTTTCGTTGGATAGTCTCAACAGCCCAGTAATTTCGCTAGCTACAGTACCCAAAACCGGAGCACAGTAATGTTTACACACTACTGCTCGACGGCAGAATATCTGGTACTGTGCTGCTGCTGGTACCTACCTAGACGATCACCTGCTTCGGAGACCTACCACCAAATATTTAATAAAATATATCTAATCCTACTAACATTATAAACGTGAAAGTTTGGATGGATGTTTGTTACTCTTTTACGCAAAAACTACAGAACGGATTTGGATGAAATTTGGCATGGTAGTAGCAAAGATCCTGGATTAACAGTCCAAAAGAAGGTTAAGAAGGTTAAGAAGGTTATTTTCGTTATTCTTTAAGTACCTTACACTGCTTACCTGACGTATATCTTCAAAGAACTCGCCGTTCATATTCATCGTTAACCTATATTTTATTCATACAATGTTTTGTAGAACAATGGGATGGATACCCATAATCCCGTGCCGGGAACGGCCTCGACACAGTGACATACGTGTCGCTTCCATACGCGAGCGTTCGATGCATATCGACGATCTACTGAGTGCACTCCTTGGTTATATGAGTAGCGATGATAGCTCAGTGGTTAGTGCGGTAGGTTCGCATGCCAAAGGGCGTGGGTTCAAACGCCAACAATGAGCTTGAGCTGCCGGTGAGGGAAAACATTGCGAGGAAAGGTAACACCGGGGGGCGCAGCTAATTTACAATATTAATGGGGTATATAGGAATATTTATAATATTTTATTTATTTTTTAAAAATTAATATTTTGTTGATTTTTTTTATAATGCTTAAAGTTTTTTTGTATGAAATTACGTACTTTAATAAATAAATAATAATTGAAGAGAAAAAAATCACAGTTTTTTTCAATAAAATTATATTTTTTGCTCCGTTTACATACATACGAGTGTTACATTATATATATATATATATATATATATATATATAATGTAACACTCACACAAGCAGCGTTTAGAGTGTGTGTGAGTGTTAGATTTTTTAAGATTATCAGCTCTTTTCTAGTCACACTAATATTATAAAGGCGAAAGATTACGTTTTTATGTTTGTTACTTTCTCACGCTCAAACGGCGGGACCAATTTTGATGAAATCTGGTATGGAGGTAGCTGTCACCCTGAATCAACACATAGACTACTCTTCATACCGAAAAAATGTAGGGGGTAACACCGCGGGGCGCAGCTAGTTAATGTTTAGCTGTGAACATTTTCTACGGGTTTGATCGAGTCGAAAATTGGTGTTCTGTTGCTGATGTTAGATTTTTTTTATACGTATACCTGTTTAAAATTGAATATGTATATTTGTAGACAGTCCCGTTAGCTCATTGGTAGCATATCTGCCTTGAGAGCTGTAGGGCGTGGGTTCGATTCCCACTCAGGCAAACATTTTGTGAATAAACAAATGTTTGTTCTGTGTCTGGGTGTACTGTATGTATTTACAAAAAAAAAAGTATTTATGTATTCTATCAGTTATCTGACTTCCATCACACAAGCTCTGCTTAGTTTGGGGCCAGATGGCGCTGTGTGTATAGTCCCACGATATTTATTTGTTTGTTGAAATCCACTTCGCCAGCTAATCATTCCCCGGTATAATAGGTTTCATTAGCACCTAGAAACGGATTATAGTACTGATTAGATAAACAGCAAGAACTTTGTTCTGAAGAAACCTGAACAAATATTTCAGAGAAATATATAAACATGTATCTTTCCTAGTACGTAGGTATTTACTCGATAACACCAATTGATAAATCAATGACACAGGTGTGACTGCGCACACTATGGACATGAATGGAGTGACTTGATATAACCGACAACAGCGAAGCCAAAAAGAGAGTCGCAAATGAAAAAAAAAAAACAAAATGACATAGATCAGCGTTTCCCGTTTCTGGGCTGGTTCCATCAATACCGGGCCATTAATATAAAACGGATTAGCAAATTGAAGTGGCAGTGAGCAGGGCACATAGCACGCAGAACTGATGGCCGATGGGGCTGCGAAGTTCTGGAGTGGATACCACGGACCGGCAAGCGCAGCGTAGGACATCCACCCACAAGGTGGACAGACGACCTAGTAAAGACCGCAGGAACGCGCTGGATGCGAGCCGCTTATAACCGGTCTTTATGGAAGTCATTGGGGGAGGCCTATGTCCAGCAGTGGACGTCCTACGGCTGAAATGATGATGATGATGATGATGAATATAAAATACCGGGCCATCAATATAAAATACCGGGTTGTACCACCTTGTTTTAAAAATATGTAATACCTATCAATCGACGCATCGTAAACGATTTCGCAGTAAATATCCGATACAGAAATATAGTGTAAAATTTTATGTAGGTATATTACAACGTAATTAGTATATACATACATCTTGACAGCCCCGTTGGCTCATTGGTACTATATCTGCCTTGAGAGCTGTAGGGCGTGGGTACGATTCCCACCCAGGGCAAACATTTTGTGAATAAACAAATATTTTTTATTGATTGGAAGGCTAGGTGTTTTAACCACAGCTCACCTTATGTTAAGTGAAGGTGTGGTCGAAGATGGTAAAGCACACCTAGCCTGGAATGCAACTCTCAAGTGAGGCTGCCGGAACACACCGTTAGATGCTTGGCAGATTTTCAACTTGAGGGTGGCAGCTAGCCAGCCGAGTGCTAGAAAGTATCATACCACCATGCAAATCTTTGTTCTGTGTCTGGGCGTTCTGTATTTATTATAAGTATGTATTTACAACAAAAAAAAGTATTTGAGTATTCCATCAGTTATCTGTCTTCCATAGTACAAGCTTTGCTTAGTTTGGAGTCAGATGGCGCTGTGTGTAATGTCCTACGATATTTATATACTACCTACTATTGTAACCCTAAATCTAAAGCTTTAGGGTTAAATAATAAAACTTGTCCTTCAATTTATTCATTTATTACCAGATAGTTGTCAAGCAAGGTCAAAACGTAGTTACCAATACTAATCCAAGAAATCATTTTGATACGCGATACAATATATCAGACAAGATTAACTTTAGAATTAGGTTCAGAAAGAAATTAAACATATTTTAGTAATAAATAAGCTATAGTCATGATACTTGCGCTATTTTATTATTAAATAAATAAAGGGTACATTGTATGTCTTTTTTTTGTTTTTGTGTTACAAAATAAAATTATTTTCTTCTTTTTTTTTTTTGCAAAGTTCAGCTGTTTTTGCGTGACTGAGTAACAGACATCCAAACATACAAACTTTCACACTTGTAACATTATTAGGATAATAATAAATAAATAAATAAATAAATGTCATAGGAACAAACTAGCCTGTCAATCATAAAACTCCAATCGCACACGAAAGAGATCGCTTCAAACGCCCTACCACAGCCCTATATTAGGCAACAGCTGTGTCTGAAGCGCGAAGGTCGCGGCGCGAGTGACTCAAACCTCCATACCCCATAACACTTCCATGACTAACGGCACAAATATGGCTTCGGTTAACAAAGACAAGTGGCGCCGAGCGCCGCACAAATCGCAGATTGGCTACTTCCGAAATAAACACCATAACAGAGTTTAAGCGGGAACGCGGAAAGAGTAATGTCGTTTTTCCAAAACTTGTGTTTTATCAAGTGTGTAGAAATAGTGGGAGGACAAAGCCGGACTGGAGTGGGACTGGGCGGGTCACGTTTGTCGCATGTCAAACGACCGCTGGGTATAGGTCACCGCCAGCAGCGGCCTTAGCTGTTGCGAGGGCCGGTGCGACAGATCATTGTGAGGCCCTTTTTCTTTGACTCCGTTTTACTAAAAAAATAGTTCGAGTGCTCGAGTGGCCGTAATATGCTTGCACTAATAATGAAACCGTGCGTTCAGGGGGTTTTGTTAAGTGCGAGGCGCGAGATACACATACATATATGGTAAAGACTTTTTTCTACGAGGACGCGAGGCCCCGAGCGGTTGCCCTGCTTGCCACCTCCTAAGGCCGCCACTGATCACCACAGTTTGGACGTCAAAATTTAAACAGCCTCAGGGTCGACCCAGACGAAGGCGGTGTGATGAACTACATCGTCACGATGGTCATTGGACCACCAAAGCCGAAGACCGGGAAGTCTGGAGGGAGGAAAGAGAGGCCTTTGCCCAGCAGTGGGACAACAGAGGCTGATAAAAAACAATAGAAAGAGTGATGTTTTATTCATAGTGCCGAATCATGAGCGCTGGTGTGGGAAAGTGATATAATGTGGTGAAACATGACTTTTCGTGTTACTTCCAAAACTCCATCGAAGCTTATAGCAAAGTAGCCATTACTTTACTAAAGCGTGACTGGATTTCACTGGCATACACTAGACATGACCAAGACTGAACTTTGACTACATTTAACTTATGAATCTTGAAAATATCAATACACTTGAGACCTATATAATGATATAAATATTTTTAATAACTTAGTATATAAACATTATTTATCGGCGTGCTAATTTATATTTAGTTTATTTATCTGTATATATTTATATGGATATATACGTATATTTATTGTATTTTATTTTTACTTTATAGTGTGTTTTCCTGTTCCTAATTATGTTATTTACCTTTTTTTATACACCAACCTGATATCTATTTCTGTTTTTTTATTTCCAACCAAAGGTTATCTGTAAGAAATCGCTCTAGGCGATAAGACCGCCGTTACACACCATTAATTTTTTTTATGTGAAAAATAATGAGACGAACGAGACGCTTTCCTGATGGTAAGAGATAACGCCTGTCCATGACCATTGCAGCGATAAACAACTTTGAGTAATAAAATAAAGTCCGGGGCATCGCTGCTTTGGTGCTGATTACTTTGAGACTTTCGATGGTTAGTCGCAACAGCCCAGTAATTTCGCTAGCTGCAGTACCCGTCAAACAGGAACACAGTAATGTTTATACACTACTGCTTAGCGGCAGAATAACTGGTACTGCGGTGGTACCTACACAGACAACCTCCTGCTAAGGAGATCTACCACCAAGTAATTATGTACTATAATTTTTGTTTTGTTATGTTAATTATCACTTTTTTTATGTTTCATTATATGTTGTTGTGTTTTGTTTTGTGTGATAAAGTTGTATTCTAATAACATCCACCAAGGCGTACTTTCCAAATCTCTCGCTGATATCGCACCTCATCAGGTGAAATTAGTCACAGGACCAAACAAGAATCCCACGTGGGCGCCGCGCAAACTCACCGCACCACCGTCTCGCTCTAAACGATATAAATAGAACGAGAGGCGAGAAATTTGCGCGCGGTACGCAAAATAATGCGGTCCCGTATAGAGTAATAGACGATCTGTCGGTTTGTTCAAGAATTAACGATGATTATGTTGTTGGGAATGCGATTTTATTGGCGGTAAGTGGTTCCTCGACTAATACTGTACTGTCTGTATTATAAGTATGTATTTACAAAAAAAAAACTATAAAAGTATTCTATCAGTTATCTGGTTGCCCTAGTACAAGCTTTGCTTAGTTTGGGGTCAGATGGCGCTGTGTGTAAAGCCCTACCCGCTACATGTTTTCGGGATAAAAAGTAGCTATGTATCCAGGGTATCAGCTACCTTCATACCAAATTTCATCAAAATCAATTCGGTAGTTTTTGCGTGAAAGAGTAACAAACATCCATCCATCCAAACTTTCACATTTATAATATTAGTGGGTTTTATGTTGATTACAATGTTGGGAGCTGTCTGAAATGAAACCATATCGGCGTATTTCCAACTCTCGTGTGGTACCGACCGCGCTAACCACTGAGCTATCATCGCAAATCAGACTTACATAAAAAAATTAATTCACCCAAGTAGACGCCAAATTTTCCCTTGACCAAAGTACTATTAAATATTAACGTTGCTACTTTCCATGAAACAACATACCCAACGGGGTCCCCGCTGCAGAGCTGCCGAAGAAGTCTGTTTACGTCGCAGCGGGCTGGCGACATATACCCTCTAACCTGCAAACAAGTACATAATATGTTTATACAACAAATCCTTCTGAGTTCTCCTACTTATTTATACAGCATGACTGGTGTATACACCTACGATAAGAAAGAATAACTTTTAATTTTCTAACAAGCATAAAAACAAACAAACAGAGACAGACAAAAGTTGCGAAATAGGGGCTCACTTCAGCATAATGCTGGTCATTCTGAGTGGTATGACCAGCACTGGTCTTCCGGTGAGCCCTTGTAGTTTATACCGTATAATCGATACTGAAGGAGAGTAGGTACTTGGTACTCGATTCTCGTTACAATTATGTAATAAAATTAGGTACCTAATTTTAGACTCCAATTTCCCCATAAATAAATGAAGCCTGGATACACTGTCGATAACGATGTTTTGATCACGCGACAAGTACGTGCTTGTCTCCCGTCGTCGGCGTGAGCGTCTTCCCGACGTTCAGCTCATGCGTCCGCGCGGTGTCCATGCGTTGCGTAATTAATTACATAACTTTCGGTTAAGTTTACGTCGTAGTCAGTTAACATTTATTTTTAATGTTATTTTTTTCTTTATAATTATATGATCGCCAAATATCACGTCCTCAAGTATCGTAGGTGTCTCACCAGTCATACTGTATATAGGTTCGCATGCTGAAGGGCGTGGGTTCAAACCTCAACAATGAGCTCGAGCCGCCGGTGAAGGTAAAACATCGTGAGGAAAACCATAGCATATTGGTAGGGTACTGGCTGGCTGACAGCGCCGTTGGCTCATTCAATAAACAAATGTGTGTTCTGTGTCTGGGTGTTCTGTATGTATTATAAGTATGTATTTACAAAAAAAAAGTATTTATGTATTCTATCAGTTATCTGACTTCCATCACACAAGCTCTGCTTAGTTTGGGGCCAGATGGCGCTGTGTGTATAGTCCTACGATATTTATTTACCCAAGTTGAAAATCTGCCGCAAAGCATCTAACGGTGTGTTCCGGCAGCCTCACTTGAGAGGCAGTTCCATTCCAGGCTTGGTGGTTGGTTCCAATGAACCAACAGGTTCAATAAGTAAGTTCAGTTTGAATAACTGGCAAATGTGATCCAATTCAATATGTAAAGTTTTTTTTTTTTGTATTTACTTTACATTTTTTACTGATAGTAAACTTTATTTTATGAAACTAATTTGAATATTTTGGCTTTCTATGCGGTAGTTTAATTTTAATACGTTTTCAAACTTTTTATAGTTATGACGTCATGAGGTCGGCTGAATATGTAGAATATGCCTTTGCCATATAAAACAAAAAAGTATACAAATACATTTGACACATTTGACTAACTTTGACAACAGAACTGACAAGTTTTGTTTTCATGAGACATCAATTGAAAGTCAAGTTTGATTTATGTATTTTATTAAAATAACCCCCACCTCTTAGCTTACAGAGTTTTAAACGTAAAAATATTGTACAGAAATGTACTATTTCGAAATGGTTTTGGAATCAGTAGTTTTTTTTCTTTACATACATTTTTTTTTTTTTTTTTTTTATTGCTGACAGGCTAGGTGTTTGACCACAGCTCACCTGATGTTAAGTGACGGTGTGGTCGAAGATGGTAAAGCACACCTAGCCTGGAATGGAACTGGCTCACAAGTGAGGCTGCCGGAACACACCTTTAGATGCTTGGCGACAGATTTTCAACTTGAGGGTGGTAGCTAGCCAGCCGAGTACTAGAAAGTACCCTACCACCATGCTATGGTTTCCTCACGATGTTTTCCTTCACCGGCAGCTCAAGCTCAATTGTTGGGGTTTGAACCCACGCCCTTCGGCATGCGAAGCGACCGCACTAACCACTGAGCTATCATTGCTACATCCGAATTGCTCTGGACACGTCGAGTGTGCGGATTAAAAGTGCAGCGTTGCGTAGGCATGTGTAAATTAGCGGGGGTGGCTGCTTATCTTCGGTTAAATTATCGCAGAGTTCTTTATTAGTTAATTCACGTGGCCTCGGGAGACGCTGCACGATTTTGGTAATCGAGTTACAAAGTCACGAGTTTATTTTACACGGATATAGTGAGAAGACTAAAAAAGATAAACCCTTTTGAGTTAGTGTACTAAGTTAGTTAAGGTGGTTCGATTTCCATTCAAACAATATTTTCCCATTTATGGACAAATGGAGCATAATTTTACAGTTAAATCACAGCTACGGGCATTTATTTTGGTCTTTATTTGCGGTAAATCACAATTGCTTGAATAAACCAGTAGATTATTAGCATAAAATCAAATTTATGAATGATTTTTGAATAAAATAGCTATTATTTTTTATGCTAATAATCTAATGTTTTAATCAATCAATTGTGATTGACCGCAAATAAAGACTAAAATAAATGCCAGTAGCTGTGATTTAACTGTAAAATTATGCTCCATTTTTCCATAAATGGAAAAAAAAAATTGTATCGAAATCGAACCACCTTAACGTTAACCACCATGCTATGATTTCCTCACGATGTTTTCCTTCATCAGCAGCTCAAGCTCATTGTTGGGGTTTGAACCCACGCCCTTCGGCATGCGAACCGACCTCGCTAACCACTAAGCTATCATCGCTATATCGACCCAGTACCATTTATACATAGTGGAACTTCCTTGAGTACATACCAAACGTTTTGACTCTACGTTTCTCATCCGTACGACCAAGGAATGGAATACGCTGCCGGTTTCCTTATTTTCTGAGAGATATAATCTAGATCTTTTCAAAGTCAGACTGAATAGGTATCTTCTAAGTCTGCGTGCTTCATCTTTGAACACATCATCGCTTACCATCAGGAGAGCTGGTAGTCAAACGCGGACTTATACGAGTTCAAAAAAGAGTCGAGAATCGCCTTCCGCAATTAGATACAGCATCTCATATGAAGATTAATTCATTCTGTCTGATTGTTATCAAACATACAGCATACAGCCTGTATAGTATCTAAACTAGGTACGTTACGTTTGAAGACAAGCGGGATTCGTCTAGACAAAACAAAATGACTGCAGTGAGATTTCTTGGCGGCAAAATATTTAGCTACGTTGTTACGTATTAGTTTCGATTTCAAAACACAGCCCACTATTTTTAAAACGGCCAAAATAACACAATCCTAAAACGATTTTTTACTAATAGAACATTTGTCTCTTCGTAGACACCAACTCACGAGGAAAACACGAAGAAGTTTGAAATAACTACTGCAATGTTCTCGAAAAATCTTTCGACCAAACGATCTTAAAGATATGCCGCTTCATCCCAATCGACAATTCTTTCTTTTTGTAGCGATGATAGCTCAGTGGTTAGCGCGGTCGGGTCGCATGCCGAAGGGCGTGGGTTCAAACCCCAACAATGAGCTTGAGCTGCCGGTGAAGGAAAACATCGTGAGGAAACCATAGCATGGTGGTAGGGTACTTAATAGTACTCGGCTGGCTAGCTACCACCCTCAAGTTGAAAATCTGTCGCCAAGCATCCAACGGTGTGTTCCGGCAGCCTCACTTGAGAACCAGTTTCGTTCCAGGCTAGGTGTGCTTTACCATCTTCGACCACACCTTCACTTAAAAATCAGGTGAGCGGTGTTCAAACACATAGCTTGTGAACCATAAAAAAAATCTCTTCTAGGCAAACTTGCTAGGAGTACGGGGGCAGATTTGTGGAAAAATATTAGAAGTTTTTTTTTAAATGTATATATTTACATTTAAAAAATTGATTAATTGAATTGAATTAATGAGACGTACGATGCGCTCTCCTGATGGTAAGAGATAACGCATGCCCATGACCATTGCAGCAATACACAGAACTTTGGGTAGCAAAACAAAGTCCGGGGAATCGCTGCTTTGGCGCTCATTACTTTGAGACTTTCGATGGTTAGTCTCAACAACCCAGTAATTTCGCTAGCAGTACCCTTCAAACCGGAACACAGTAATGTTTACACACTGCTGCTTGGCGGCAGAATATCTGGTACTGCGGTGGTACCAAACACAAGTCACACATAAATGAGACACGTCAATTGGGATGGGATCTTTTGGCAGAACAAGTATGTTGTAATCCGTTCTTATACTTCCTGAGT
Source organism: Biston betularia (assembly GCA_905404145.2). Classification (NCBI taxonomy): domain Eukaryota; kingdom Metazoa; phylum Arthropoda; class Insecta; order Lepidoptera; family Geometridae; genus Biston; species Biston betularia. The sequence continues at coordinate 13,632,890 of FR989876.1, forward strand.
ATTAAAGCCTCTTGCGGTGTTGCAGTGACTAAATACTACTGAAGGAAACTATATTATAAAAAAAAAAAAGAAACATCGACTCGTTGACGAAATCAGCCCAAATACAATAAGGCACAAAGATATTAAACCTTATAGCTGTACTTTGAAATCTCCTATCGAGCATTACAAGTCAAAGGCATCGATGACGTTGAGCTTTCTGAAACTGTTCTTCAAAAAGTTTAATAATCACAGTTCTGCTTGTGAGAACGTCATCGCTACCGAATCGCTGAAGACAATAAATGCAAGCATTACGTCATGCCGATAACACGACCCAGCGAGCGCGGACCGTCGCCGCCTCGCTCGCGGCCAGTCCGCGATACGATACAGACGCGAACGCACGTGTCCACGTTCACCCTAACTATACGACCACATCCATCGTCACACCATGGTGAGTTGTTTGTAAACTGTTGCTATTCTTAGCATAAAGGTAGTTCAGGGATATGATGAACTGAGGAAAAGTTTGAGAAAATATGAAATCATCTTCCGAGAGTTTTACGTCAATTTATCGTTTTACATTACCTGAATGGAATCCTTGTAACAATTCTTGGGTTCACTAAGGCTTTAACATTAACATATTTAACATGCTCTACTTTAAAAAAAAATGCCGACTCGGGATATTTTCACACTAATTGTTCTTTAATTATTATGATAAAACGGTAATTAAAAAAAATTAAACGAATTTTATACCACTTCCCAACTAATATTATAAATGTGAAAAAAGTTCGGATGGATGGATGTATGTTTGTTACTCTTTCACGCGAAAACTACTGAACGGATTTGGATGAAATTTGGTACTGAGGTAGCTGAGACCTTTGATTAACACATAGGCTACTTTTTATCCCGAAAACATGTAGCGGGTAACACCGCGGGGCGCAGATAGTGTTAAACAAAAGTCATGCAAACCCTTGAACTTTAATAGTGATTTTTAATTATATATCAAGTAGGTAAACGAAGTATAATTACAGTGCTCATATTAATCGTATAAAAGGTTCCAGCGTCAATTGAATTATTTCAAATCTACGTCAGCACAAATAAATTGTAACAGATTTGCCATAGCCTTTTGTTGTTACGAATAATATTACAGGAAAAGTTAATTAAAAGCAGACTCTGAATGTTGAACAGCTGGTTACATGGCTGGCTTCGATTCAAAAACAAACTTAGGCATTTAGCTGTTTCTGGTCGCTCAATTACGGGGTCAAACACAGTGCTCGTCTTTGACATAAAATACCAATCTAATCAAATCACTGCTCGTATATACTCGTACTAGCTGCGCCCCGCGGTGTTACCCGCTACATGATTTCAGGATAAAAAGAAGCCTATGTCTTAATCCAGGGTCTCAGCTACCTCCATACCAAATTTCATCTAAATCCGTTCAGTAGTTGTTGCGTGAAAGAGTAACAAACATCCATCCATCCAAACTTTCACATTTGTAATATTAGTGGAATTTCTTTGCGACTCTTATGCCCTTCAAACTAGAATATAGTGTTGTATACATAGGTACTCTGACGATTACTACATAAGTACACTATGTCGTAAATTGAGAGCAAATCAAGGATACAGTTATTTCTCGTGCAATGTGAAGTCTAGAGCCAGATGCATGCGCCACAGTTTATTGCCTAACGACCAGCATCTGTTTTAATTCAGCTCGATGGAGAAACAGCCGCGACGCGACCCTAGCTGTGACTACCGGACCACATTTTGATTACCAAAAGTTATTATTTATTACAAAAAGTCAATATTTATTCGATGCACGAAATCAACTCAAAATATACATGTACATGTACGACATACGTCCAGCTTTTTAAACTTAATAATATTTACAAATTTACAATTTAAAAAAAAACCGATTCTATGATCTTTAGGCATCGATCTTATATCATCGATGTGTAAACAATTTTTAGATTACTGTTGATTTTTTAAAAACTGCTCGATCGTTTTCGATTTAAAAATTAAATAGGACCACCTCTCAAGTAAAAAAAAGAATCATCAAAATCGATTCATAACTGGCGGTATTATCGCGTAACAAACATACACGTCCTCCTTATTTGAGTCGATTAAAAACAATTAACGAGTAAAAATTCAAGCAACATTTTTTGTCGCTGTAAGTTACGAGATGATCAGGTCAGTTGCGTGATGGCAAGAGAATAAATTCTGCCCATGACCATTGCACCTAAAATATTGAGTAACAATATGAAGTCAAAGGAATCACATTAACTAACGCTTATCCAGTAAATGCACAGATATACATATAAAAATAAAAACCGGCCAAGTGCGAGTCTGACTCGTGCACGAAGGGTTTCGTACCGTTATCTATAAAAAAAACAAGTTTGTTTTATAGGAGTTATTTTATTTTTATTATTTGTTGTTATAGCGGCAATAGAAATACATCTGTGAAAATTTCAACTGTCTAGCTATCAACGTCCTTGAGTTTTTTTTTTTATGGTTGACAGGCTATGTGTTTGACCACAGCTCACCTGATGTTTAGTGTGACGGTGTGGTCGAATATGGTAAACACACCTAGCCTGGAATGGAACTGGCTCTCAAGTGAGGCTGCCGGAACAAACCTTTAGATGCTTGGCGGCAGATTTTCAACTTGAGGGTGGTAGCTAGCCAGCCGAGTACTAGAAAGTACCCTACCACCATGCTATGGTTTCCTCACGATGTTTTCCTTCACCGGTAGCTCAAGCTGGTTGTTGGGGTTTGAACCCTCGCCCTTCGGCATGCGAATCGACCGCGCTAACCACTCAGCTATCATCGCTACAAAAAAAAGATACAGCCTGGTGACAGACGGACGGACAGCGAAGTCTCAGTAATAGGGTCCCGTTTTTACCCTTTGGGTACGGAACCCTAAAAAAACAAGGTGCTCTTCAAAAAGAAGTTCTATGTAGTGTAGGTCAGTGCGGAGGTGAGGTCGAGCGACGGTAATAGCATGGCATAGAAATAATACACACAACAAATCAACAACATTTAAACAACGTAAGCATAGTTTTGTCGCTACTCTATATGTCTAGTCTATACTATTACAAAGAGGAAAGATTTGATTGTTTGTTTGTATTGAATAGGTTCCGAAACAACTTTTTTCTTAATTTTTTTTTTTTTTTTTTTTTTATAGCTGACAGGCTTGGTGTTTGACCACAGCTCACCTGATGTTACGTGACGGTGTGGTCGATGATGGTAAAGCACAGCTAGCCTGGAATGGAACTGGCTCTCAAGTGAGGCTGCCGGAACACACCTTTAGATGCTTGGCGGCAGATTTTCAACTTGAGGGTGGTAGCTAGCCAGCCGAGTACTAGAAAGTACCCTACCACCATGCTATGGTTTCCTCATGATGTTTTTCCTTCACCGGCAGCTCAAGCTCATTGTTGCTCATTGTTCATGTAAAAAAGTAATGAGTCTAACGAGACGCTCTCCTGATGGTAAGAGATAACGCCTGTCCACGACCATTGCATCGATACACATAACTTTGAGCAACAAAACAAAGTCCAGGGCATCGCTGCTTTGGCGCTCATTACTTTGAGACTTTCGACCGACTTTTTCTACTGGACCAATTTTAAAAATTCTTTCGCCGTTGGGAAGCTACACTATTCTCGGATGATATAGGCTACTTTTTATCCGTGTATTGCCACGGGAACGGGAACTGCGCGGGTGAAACCGCGAGGCGTGCGCTAGTACTATTATAAAGTGGACAGATTTAATTGTTTGTTTGTATTGAATAGGCTCCGAAACTGCTGGACCGATTTCAAAAATTCTTTCACCGTTGGGCAGCTACACTATCCCCGGGTGACATATAATACTTTTTTATCCCTGTATTCCCTTGAGAACGGGATCTACGCGGGTGAAACCGCGAGGCGTCCGCTAGTTTTTTCAGTTTAGATACCTTCAAAACACGCTAATATTAAGTTGTTTTTCTACAACTACTACTGTGTACTTATTATGAAAATAGTATTGAAGCATTCAACATCAACACAAAGTTGTTTGTCTGTAGGTTTTCTAACGGATACACTTTGGTGAGTGCGCTTCAGATCTACATGACCTAATCCCATCCTGCCCATTCTACTATCGGACAGCCAGGAGCTCTACACCGCTTCTTGGTAGATATTTCAAAAAATCGAACTAAACGGTTCGATAACACTTTCATCGTACGAACTGCTAAACCGTAAGGACAACAATTGACTTGTCTAATCGTGCGATCCCCTTTTAAAACCACAACTAATCCGACGTCAGATCTTTCTGACAGCTATCATAATTGCTAAAACATTGCAAACTCAAAAGGATAATGGTGACTTTCGCGAACCATCTGCTGTTCACAAGCAGCACAATAGAGAAACCTAAACGGGAACATGTAGAAACATTTTTAGAATGTGCCTTAAATGGCACACATAAGGTAAAGAAAAATGTAAGTGATTTTTCAGTGACAAATTATGACAGCCCAGTGTGTCACAAGTTTATTGCCTTCTTTAAATTTGCAGCATCCTTTTATGCGAAGCTAGGCTTTATCTTCTGTACATACACATACACATACAAATGACTTCGCAGGATTCTTTTGAAGCAATGACAACTTAACCCTGCTAAAAAATCAATGGTAGATTCATCGGGAAGAATAATAACAAATTGTACCCAAACACTGCTATCCGCCTTCCATCGCGTGCATCAGAAGCAAACTAAGATCTTGGCTTCAAAAGACCTTGTTTTACGACTTTTAAAATAAGAAATTAATTATTGAATTACTAGTAAGTAAGTATAATATTTTAATTTTTATTGACATTTAATCATATTGACATAATTATTTTATACGTGTCATATTATTTCATTGACATTTTCATTGTATTGACATATGTTATAATTTTGATATTTTTAAATATGAATGGAAGAATGACATGTAACTGTGGTGTTATTAATAAAAGATTTGTATTTGCATAACTATATAAATTTCTGACTCTAAAAGTTCGACTTTCCTTAATCTTTCCTCCCCATACCTTTGGGAACAATTCAAGTGTCGGGATTCCTTCCAAATTCGCACACTGAAATCGCCACATATCGTTGAATTGAATACTCCGGCATACAAACCCTCGTTCTACAGTGGCTCTTTCACTGTAAAGGAAGTCAAACTGTGGGAAGAGCTTTCAACGGGTATCCGAAAACCATTTCACTAGAGAGTTTTAACAAGTGAACGAATCTAGATTTGTCTCAGGTAAAAAATAAAAAAAGCAAAATTAAAAATTTTGAAAAAACCCACAACGGTCAAAAAGATATTGTCAACTATCTAAGATAATGCACCAATCAAACCCGAATCCATAACTGACAACTGCATCAAAATCGGACTAGTAGTCTCGGAGAAAAGTGGCAACATGGATTTGCACAAAAAATGTTTCCCGCAGCGCCCCCTGGTGAGTTGTCACCGTAACACCTATCTAAGAACATGCACCAATCAAACCCGAACCCATTACTGAAAACTGCATCAAAATCGGACTAGTGGTTTTGGAGAAAAATGGCAACATGTGTTTGCCCAAACCCCAAAGTTTGGGGTGAGAGGGTGTTTGTTATAATTATGTGTGTTGGGACCCAAACATATACCGTCTCCGTTCCGTTGTGGGTAAAAAGAAAGCCGGCGAAATAAAAGTATCAAAATTAGCGAACATCTATCACAGTCATGAGAAGCAGAACGAAGGCCGGAGCTGTAAAATCCAGCTCTGAAACAATAATGAGCATCGAAATAGAGACTGGCGTATAAATACATCGGCTTGTTTACGAGTAGGAAATCCTTCCAAATCTTCTGGTGTCACGACCAGCTGCGAGAAATTTGCACTAAATGCTCGCAAATCTTTCATTTTTGGTTTTTGGATTCATATTTCTTCCGAGTATTTTAATATCGAAACAAGTTTAATACCATACGGGATCAATTTTAATTTTATAATTTTTTTATTGGAAATTCTGCATCTCTCTTTCCATTTTTTGTATGTTTGACAAGCTAGGCGACCACGACTCACGTGATGTTAAGTCAAAGATGGTACCACCTAGCCCGGAATACAATTACCTCTCAAGTGTCAGAATACACTGTCAGGTGCTTAGCGATAGATTTTGAACTTGAGTAGCTAGCCAGCCGAGTATTAGAAAGTACCCTACCACCATGCTGTGGTTTCCACGCGATGTTTTCCCAAATTTCCTGATATTTTTTAAAATGAAATCCCGCTGTGCCACGAATAAAACATATTATATTACAACAATAGAGATTGCTATAATTATTATAAATTGTAAAACAAAATGTTTCTAAGTCCCTGTTTTACCAGAAAGATATCTTCGAGTAGAACTGAATAATTTGAAGTCTGCTATTAGTATAGATATATAAGCACTCTTTATTGTACACACAAGAAAACTCCCATGAAAAATCTTATGACAGTGGAATGCACTGCTTGGGTGGGTGTTCCCCGTTGGATATAATCTGGGTGTCTTCAAGTCGAAAGTGACTCGGTATCTTCTAGGCAAGCGTGCTCCATCTTAGACCGCATCATCACTTAACAAGTGAGATGGTGGTCAAACGTAAGCCTATTTAATAATTGAAAAAAAGCTAGTGCCACAAGTGGCGGCCTTATCGCTAAAAGCGATCTCTTCCAGGCAACCAAGACTACAATAGAACAGACAATTTCAATTTCGAATGGAATTTTGTTCTCGACGCGCTCAATTATAAAATAAAGTTTGTGCTAGACCACTTCAGCAGAATTACATGTTCCAGATAAAATAAATAATGTGTTCTCACGTGGACAGCGACAGATAAAAACTAGGTTGATGCCACTGACGGCCCCTGCGCTCGGTTATTTTAGAATTTACACACAAATTCTGGATTGAAAACAATCATTTGGACTCGCCGTCCGCCGTTATAAAATCTAGACAATTTTCTCGGAACTAAAAATATTTTGGATTCTGGACTTACCTAAATAATATTTTTTACGACGAAATAAAGAGATGAAAGAACAACGCAATTTTTTTACACGACTGCCCAAAACCAGAATTTAACAAATGAAACGAAAAACACGACCGTATTTTAAAAAAAATATTACAGGACTAACAAATTCAATGTTTGTTCTACGTCTGGGTGTTCTGTATAAGTATGTATGTATTTAAAAATAAACTATGGATTCTATCAGTTATTTGACTTCCATAGTACAGGCTTTGCTTAGTTTGGGGTCAGATGGCGCTGTGTGTTATGCCCTACGATATTTATTTATTATTTACTTTTAAATGCCTGAACCGATTCGGATGTACGCGGTATCGTTAAAACCCATACATCGACCTAAGTAAAGAATAATTATTTTAAAAAAATATTAGTGGGCTTTCGTATTATTTTAATTGTCTTAATTTAACTTGTTGTGCCAAGGATTTAATTGAGATTCAATATATTTTTTTTACGTAAAAAGTAATGAGACGAACGAGACGCTCTCCTGATGGTAAGTGATAACACCTGCTCATGACCATTGCAGCGATACACAGAACTTTGAGTAACAAAACAAAGTCCAGGGCATCACTGGTTTGGCGCTCATTACTTTGACTTTCGATGGTTAGTCTCAACAGCCCAGTATTTTAATATTAATATCCTGTCAAGTGCGTGTGAAAGTAGTTAGATTTCAAAAACTTCTTATTACATATTAAGACATAACAATAAGATCGCGCTAATAAAGTCTTCGGAGCGCTGAATGGAAACCCAAAAACTAATCACTCACAATTTTAATATTCGCTTAAAGAGGAAATAGAAATCTATCCAACTATTGTGAAGTTAGAAAAAGTTAATCCATAAAAGGCTCACAATGTATTCGCGCGAGGTTGCAAATGCGTCGCAGAATCATTGATTTGACATTGATCGTCAAGGTCAAGAGATATATAACCTACATAAATATAACGGGCAATGAGGTTGGGATGTACTTAGCCGAACGCTGATTACACTCATCCTTACTCAATTTTTATAATAGCTCAGCGGTTAGCGCGTTCTGTTCACATACTAAACGGCGCGGGTTCAAATTCCAACAATGGGCTTGAGATACCGGTGAAGGACACCATAGCATGGTGGTAGGGTATTTTCTGGTAGTCGGCTGGCTGACCCTGACTGCAAAGCATTTAACGGTGTGTTCCGGCTGCGACACATGACAGCCATTTCCACTCCAGGCTAGGTGTGGTGACCTATTACCTATACCTTGTCACCTAACATTAGGCGAACTGTGGTCAATCATAAAAAAAAACATCTGACAACGCAACAACGTTGCAGCTCGACAGGAATAATTGATATTTGCCAATTTATGAGTGCACTAATACTATAAATGAGAAAGTTTGGATGGATGGATGGATGTTTGTTACTCTTTCACGCCAGAACTACAGAACGGATTTGGATGAAATTTGGTATGGAGGTAGCCGAGACCCTGCATTAGAACATAGCCGCGGGGCGCAGCTAGTTGTTCATAATGAAGATTATAAGGATTTCCTTTCACCGTAATACACACCAAGCTACTATAACCCTGTATTTATTTCTACGTACATAACACTTTTTCACTTTTTTAGGGTTCCGTACCCAAAGGGTAAAAACGGGGACCCTATTACTGAGACTTCGCTGTCCGTCCTTACGTCCGTCTGTCACCAGGCTGTATCTCAAGAACGGTGATAGCTAGACAGTTGAAATTTTCACAGATGATGTATTTCTATTGCCGCTATAACAACAAATACTAAAAATAAAATAAATATTTAAGGGGGGCTCCCATACAACAAACTTGATTTTTTTATAGATAATGGCACGGAACCCTGCGTGCGCGAGTCCGACTCTCACTTGGCCGGTTTTTATTTTGTACTTTTTTAACACTGAAAACCCTTCGAGTACGCAACTAAAAACACGCCGCTACTCAACACTTTAAAAAAACCCAACACGTGATTAACAATCAAAACAACGCACATCTGTTTGTTTAAATTAGATCTTTATTGTTTCTAACAGTTATATTGGAGAGGAATTTAAAGAATATATATTTTTAGAGTAGTGTTTGTTTATGATTCTATCGAGTAAGTGCTCTTTCATTGAGCAATTCTCTCAATTGGATAGGATAGGTGATGCTGTAGTCTATTTACTACTTTATCGTTGCGTTGAGATGGACCGACAAAATGTAACGACCACTTGAACTGTCACTTGGCTCTTTGACAGATTTTGTTCATATTACTCAAAAACAAGCGGACGCCTCGCGGTTTCACCCGCGTAGTTCCAGTTCCCGTAGATAGTACATGGATGAAAAGTAGCCTATGACACCTGGGGATAGTGTAGCTTCCCAACGGTGAAAGAATCTTTGAAATCGGTCTCGTAGTTTCGGAGCCTATTCATTACAAACAAACAAACAACCAAATCTTTCCTCTCTGACTTTTTTAGCAGAAGGTCGTGTAGGTGGGCACCACCGTGGGCAGTACCAGATATTCTGCCGCCAAGCAGTAGTGTGTTAACATTACTGTGTTCCGGTTTGAAGGGTACTGCAGCTAGAGAAATTATAGGGCGCTTGAGACTAACCAACGGAAGTCTGAAAGTAATGCGCGTCAAAGCAGCGATGCTCAGGACTTTTGTTGTACTATGTACTTAAAGTTGTGTGTATCGCTGCATTGATCGTGGACAGGCGTTATCTCTTACCATCAGTAAAGCGTCTCGTTCCTCTCATTACTTAAGAAAAGCAATGTTTTACTTACGCCTTGAATATTTTTTTATTTATAAGAGCGTTCACGATTCATTAGTAAAATCCAATTATCTCCCTTTAGTTTTACAATTCTCCGCTGCCTTGTTAGTTGCATCCTATATGTTTATTTTTTGTTTTTTTTTTGTTTTTAATGCTATATCTAAAAAAGGTATTAGTTAAAGAAATAATGACGAGATATAATAGCCAAACTTTTTTACCGAAATAGAGTAAAAAAATGCATTAAGGAGATCGAAAGATAGCAATTTATTGGATTAGGTCATCGGTGGACACGTACCGACGAACTAATGGGTTTGACCTTCAACCCGGCAGTGTCTTGTTTGTAAATTACATGCATAACATGTTGCGTGAACTTTTTATTAGATATCAAACCAGGCAGATAGAATGGTTCGCTTTTTTATATCTATATTCAATTAGAATTCAACACAGATATTGAAATTAATCAATCAGTTTTTTTTATTAGCATCTGCAAAGTTAGTTTTTTGTTTTCGACAATGGACTTAGAATATCAGTCATTTTTACAATAAAAAAAAACTGACTGTCTGTAGACACGTCTAAGTTACATTGTTTTGTTATAGAGTTCCGGTGCGTACCTCCCGGTTTCGTCGTCATCTGATGATGAAGCCGGAAAGAAGGATGTTCATTGGGACTATTCTAGTACCATGAACACCACAGAAAAGTTACAGGAAAGCAAAATACATTATTTAGTTTACTTGATAAAGTAAATAGCCTTTCAAATAAAGAAATAAGATTCCCAATCGGGTTATAAAAGACAGAGATACAATATAATGTAACATACGTAAAAATAAAATAAAACGGAATTTAGAATCTCCTTTTTAGACTCTGTTAAATAAAAACAAAATTTATCCATCTTCCATCGCCTAAATAGATATGCTAACTATAACTATTTTGCATTTGCGCCTTTGCATTTTCTCTCAATTTTATCACTAAACAATTCTCTCAAAGTGTTTAAATTGAATCAGCAGAGTCTAGAATATCATCACAAAATATGATTCACTATCAATCGTATTATTATAGTTTAGTCATGCGAGCAAATCTGCGAGCGTGTTGATTTAGCGTCTTTGAATGTACTCGCGTCTTCCTTGCGTTCCACTGCAAGCTATGTAGCTCTCAATAGCGTAGCCTGGATAGCTGGTGTTTTGAAAAACTAAGTAACCCCAGATCAGTTGGTCCGTATACATCACTAAGTAAGCGTTGTCGTGAATCAAATAATAATACATTAAACAGTGTCCCGGTTGTTTCATATAATTGACAGCCCCGTTGGCTCATTGGTAGTATATCTGCCTTGAGAGCTGTAGGGCGTGGGTTCGATTCCCACTCAGGGCAAACATTTTGTGAATAAACAAATGTTTGTTCTGTGTCTGGGTGTTCTGTATTTATTATAAGTATGTATTTACAAAAAAAAGTATATATGTATTCTATCAGTTATCTGACTTCTATCACACAAGCTCTGCTTAGTTTGGGGCCAGATGGCGCTGTGTGTATAGATAGTCCTACGATATTTATTTTATTTATTTATTTATTTATATTTCATTCAGTCATGTAAGTCTAATATAGTGTCTTAATCTATTATTATCTAAGCCCCATAGGTACAAGCTTTGCTTAGTTTGTGGCTAGATGGCGCTGTGTGAAATACCCTACGATATTTATTTATTATTACTGTGTCACGGTTTACACGTTAACGAAGGTCACTATCCCAAAGCATAAAGCATCAAAACAGCGATGCCCTAGACTTTTTTGTCACTCTTTGAATTGCTGCATAGGCAGGCAAGTCTCACCATCAGGAGAGCGTTTTGTTCATTGCATTACTTTAACACGAAAAAGCAAAAAGAAGTTGCGTAACTTAGTGCGTTTAAAACGGCGATTTTTGAAGATTTTCTCAAACCACTCTTAAGATATTAATCACAAAAGTGTAATCGAATCAGTTGAAACAAAAACGTTTGCTATGGTGGCAAAGTAAAATTGAAGTTTGCAATATCATTTTTTATGTAACAGTAATGAGATGAACGAGACGCACTTCTAAAGATAAGAGACAACGCATGTCCATGACCATTGCATACACAAGACTGAGTAACAAAACAAAGTCCAGGGCATCGCTGCTTTGGCGCTTATTACTTGAATGCTTTCGATGGTTAGTCTCAACAGCCCTGTGATTTCGCTAGTTGCAGTACCCTTCGAATCGGAACACAGTAATGTTTACACAGTACTGCTTGGCGGCAGAATGTCTGGTACTACGGTGGTGCCTACCTAGATAACCTCCTGCTAAGGTGATTCCACCCCCTTTATCTGTAATGTTATTAAAAGAGGAAAGATTTGATTGTTTGTTTTGTTTACGCTCCGAAACTACTGGACCGATTTCAAAAATTCTTTCACCGTTAGGAAGCTACGCTATCCCCGGGTGACATAGGCTACTTTTTATCCCTGTATTCCGGAACGGAACGGAAACGGGAACTACGCGTGTGAAACCGCTAGGCGTCCGCTACTCTGTAATATATCTAATCTCGATAACACCTAGCTTTCACTACGCAACAGGCCGCTCCCTGTCGTTCCTGTCGCAATTCACCTATATATTTTATTTGCGGCGCGAACTTTAAATACATGTATTCACAAATAGTATGATACAGTATAGGTGTGATAAATTCGGATTTCTCGCTGCCAACGCAACATCTGTGACTATTTATCGAACGTTTTCATTGTTTTGTCAATGTGTCTACACCATTACCCACTCAAATTTGATTAATTTTAATTATTTTTTTAATATTATGGAATATTAATTAACACACTCGTAGTATACTAGATAAAAAGGAATATGTGTATTTGAAGATTGGACATTCTGGGTTTAAGTGTCGCTGCATTTATAAAGTACCGATCAAAATACTGTTAGAATCTAACACAAATTCGTAGCGCGGAACGCAACGATATGGTAAGGTTGCCTAGACAAAATCGCTTTCGACGATAAGGCCACCGTTGTACTACCACTAACATATTTTTGCATTTAGTTATTTCTTTTTAAACTATTTAAATTCGTATGTTGTTTTTAATGTTTATTACCTGAGAACTCTGTAATTTATGAAACGATTTGGAAAATATTTTTTTATTTGAAAGGATATATTTTCAGTTTGGTTCCATAGAAATTTAATGACAATCTGTTTTGTAGTTTGATTTTTAAACGAAAATACCTAAAACCTAATCGTTTTTATTATACTTGTTTTAAATAAAACATATTATTATTTCGGTGTATAGCAAAATTATATTCTATTCTATAGAATCCTAATTTACGGAAAAAATAAAAATAGTAAAATTAGGAATATATTTTGCAAATTTCTAGAGTCAACGACCATAACCACAATACTAACAAAATTCTTACAGCGAATATATTTTAGCTTTTCATTCTATATATTTTTAGGTTCGGTACAATTATTTAGAAAAAACTATAAACAGTGCAGCTGCCAAGATAGCTGATACAATGCATGTTTTCTAACTTTTTGAAGTATTCTATAATAGTCCAGTTACTCTGTAGTGTCGTGTGAATCGTTACAATGTTAAATGTGTGTTTTAGGTGAGCTTTACTTACTCGACTCTCCGATATAATATGTATCTTTGTTTATTTTAACGTCGTTTACTTGGTGATAGATCTGCTTAGCTGGAGATTGTCTAAGTAGTACGAAGGCCCAGCCATCATCTTAGAAATTAAACAACGATGTGCTTGTTATTACGACGACATATGTATGTTGATATATGTAATAAATAATAGAGGTCCCAGGATTGATCCTTGGGGGACACCTAGTTTAAGTGTTTTTACGTCTGACCAACACCCATTAACCTCAGTTACATTCCTTCTATTACATAGGTATTTGTTTAGCAATTCCAACTCCTGGCAGTGTATGTATTGCAATTTAGAGACAACGATACTGTGTAAAACAAAATCAAATGCTTTTGAGAGGACACAGAAGACACCAATGTCTTCTGCGGTCCTTCAATACCAGACAGGATGTCTGTGATGAGCCGAGTAGTATATTTACAAAAGTTAGACTTCTTAAAATCCAAACAAGCGAGCATTGATCAGCGTTCTAGCATAAATGTCATGAGGTCTTCCGTGATACATTTTGCCAATAATTTACTCACCGTAGAAAGGACTGAAAGTTTTCAATCAAACATTGTTTCCTATCACAAAAAATCTTTATTCAACCGGAACAACAACATTCCGTTACGATTACTTATAAATGAAAAATAATCCAGTGTTTAAATTTTCTTCAAAATCCACTTCAAAGAAATTGATGATGCAATCGGGGCCAGAGATAATGCCATTTGACCGCCCACGGAAGTAACATTGGAATACTAGTGGGCAGGGACCGCAAGCTCTATTAATTAAACACCGGATTAACCGCTATTTTAAAGTGATTTAAATCTCTGTGCTGTCATCTTGATCATCAATTCGAGTTGAATTGTGTGTGTAAGTATCTTTCATTTGTCTATTCGAACTCAATTTGTTTAATGAAGCGATCCTTAATTATTTTTAACACGAATGCCCAAAAAAGGTAATGTTTTTGAAGTTCATGTATATGTATATGAGACTTTTTGGCTCAATAGATCTGGATGTATGGGGGTTCGTTAGGAAATATCATCCCAAGGGACACAGGCAATTTTTTTTACATTGTTTATTAGTGGGCATTGGTGTTTTTTAATTTTCTTAACAAACCTTGTTTAACTGACTTTTAAAAGGAAGACATGTTATTATCCGTATTTAACATCCATATTAATTTTGTGCTGCATTTTTGTGCTTCTGACTATAATGCAGATATCCAATATCAGATTTAATAATTGGGCAGCAACGTCTTATCCTCGACCTCCTAGAGTTTATTCTCGATCTTTATGAGATTCTCGTTATGTGGAATGATGATCACTGCCCGGTCGACCACCACGATATCAGAGTGATTGACGACAATAGCAGGACTATTGTCGCCAATCAGTCTATCCCATGTTGATAGACCGGTCCCAATAGAACAAAGTTCATGCTTTGCTCATGCACCCATTGTCAAGAACTGATTACTGGTGCGTACCTTTAGTACAGCACCTCAGACTCGACAAATCCGTATTGAAGAGCAATTTGTTGGCAGATGATCCTGGATACTTGGTTGTAATATATCCATAATATTGCTGTGCGTTTTGTGGTTTATCTAGGTCGATTTTTCTAATAGATTTATTTATTGAACATTGAAATATTGCTGGAAATATTTGAATTTCTTTTTTTTGTACATTATAGTTTTCAGAACCTAAAGTGCAGTTTTAGGTTCAATTCGATACACGTACCGTTGGGTACCGTATTTATGTTAACAAATTATGTTATAAACTAGTTTATTAAGTGTTCCCGTGGGAGATACACCTCAGAATATGAGAGAAGAATGCTGCATACATACCATAACTAGCAAATTATGTATCAATTTACGCGTATTAATGCAAATTCATTGATGCGTAGCCCACGCAGAAGTATTACCTTACAAATTTCTTGTAGCTAATAGTAACTTGCTAATAGTGGATATAAAATATGAACCTATAATATTACCACAAGTTGCACTGGTTTCATGACATTTCGTATGCAGGTAGGAAGTACTAACTACTGTCCATAACTAAGTAGGGTTCCGTAAGTAGCAAAATGAGACACCTATAGCGGATCATACTTCCAAGCGACCTGTTGTGATAGATAATATGGAATGCAAAAATGATTGTATTTTTACATTCCGTGTTTATTACTGTAAAATACCATTATTTCTCTTGTCAAAATGATTTGTAACCAAGCTAAGTGTCACACAGGTCATGCGCTCGAGAATATTTTCAAGAGATCGAAAATAGTTTCTTTTCTCATAATAAAAGTCACATTAGAGTATAAATAAACTTACTTTTAAAGGGATGAGACAATGATTTTACCAAAAAATAATATTGACAGATTTCCACAGCTAGAAAATGTTACTGAAAAACAAGCTACAATTAAGGGTGTTTAACCGTTAGGTACTACATAACGTTATTGCGGCTAAAAAACTATATTTTGTGAGTTTTTTTAACGTATTAGAAAATTGTTTTGCTACAAATATAGTGTTGTCTATTGACTCTGGAACATTCAATTTGTACTTAATTGTTTCTCACGGTAAGTCAACTAAGATCATTTTTAACTAGTTTTTCGCCCCGAATTTTGTGACTTCTCACGACCCGTCGTTGGATTGCGCCATCAACTATAAATCGCTTGTCTACAAAACTCCACTGATATCGGATCAAGTATTTATCGCCGAAGTAAATAAACAAATATGCATACAATCATAGCAAGAACAAAGAAAATTTTACTAACTACCAGTTAACATTAACATTAAACAATTATTTTCATGATATGTTACAATTTAAACGAAGTCCAGGGCATCGCTGCTTTGGCACTCATTACTTTGAGACTTAAGATGGTTAGTCTCAAAAGCCCTGTAATTTCGCTAGCTTCAGCACCTTTTAAAACGTGTTTACACACTACTGCTCGGCGGTAGAACATCTGGTACTGAGGTGGTAACTACCTAGACGACCTCCTGCTAAGGAGATCTACCACCATGTAAACTTTGTGATATAAAAAATCATTCTATTTTGTTCAATCAATAGACCTGTACTGAGAGATCTTTGCATCGCCCGCTCAAAAATTGTCCGTAATCTAAAGTAGTGTGCACATCACTAGTTTCGACAATAATTCTGGAGAGCGAGGTCGGTATTACAATGCCACCCACGCTTAAACTATTTTAGTTTTTGGGGTTATCGCGAGCTACGCAATCTCGAATATAATGCAAGACTATGCAGTGTGTATTTGCCAATAAATTAAACAATTATTAACAACCAACGAAAGCTTTTCGTTGGTACGTCTTTTGGCAAGCTTCGTCAGATGGCGTTCTTTCACAACAAAGTATTCACACCTTCGCAGGGCTTCAATGTCAATTTATTTCTAACTCGTTTTTGCCTTCGACTTTGCTTACGTAGACGAGTGATGCAATACACACAACATTCTCCCAAGTAGTCTAGACTGTTCAATATTACAACAAACTTCTATTCCTCGCCCTGAACGATCGCCGTATAATTCGGTCGAAAGTAGTGACGCTCCCATGCCACCCTACGTAATTCTTCTTCTAACCTTTTCCTCCTCGCCCTAGTCTTGATCACTTCACTTATCTGAATCGTGTATTCCATTCTTGATTCATTCTTGAGTCATTTTGTGAATAAACAAATGTTTGTTCTGTGTCTGGGTGTTCTGTATGTATTATAAGTATGTATTTACAAAAAAAAAAGTATTTATGTATTCTATCAGTTATCTGACTTCCATCACACAAGCTCTGCTTAGTTTGGGGCCAGATGGCGCTGTGTTTATCGTCCTACGATATTTATTTATTTATTTATATTTGATTGGCACTAATTCATAAGATTATTTTCTGTACTCTTTTTTTCTATTTTTGTTTTGCACAATAAAGAATTTATTTCTTCTATCTATCTACCTAAAACTCACTATTTTCCTCCTGTCCTCTCGCGAACAGAACACGCTTACCACTGCTGGTTCTGGCATTTCTTTTCATCTTTTTTAAAATGTTGCCTCAAGGGTAAAATAGCTTTTTCCTGTACTCTCGTCATTATCGATTTTTTTCCACTAACAAAACACTCGCTAAATTAAAAAATCGAGGAGGTTCCCAATTCGGTTGAATTTTTATAATGTTTGTTAGCTTCAGAACTACGTCATTTTTAGACCGTTTTGAAAAACATTTTTATTTTATTTGAAAGGATATACTTTTAAATTACTTTCATCAAGTTAGCCGTGTTTGGGCATGCAGTCAGTTTTTATTAATTGTCAATGTATACTTGTTTTCATAGAACTTTCGTAAGCGACATATCTTATCGATATAAACCGTACACTTTCTGGAAATGAAATAAACATGTATTATTCAGAATATAGTAAACGACCGCGGATGCGCCTGTCCAAACTATCCTATTAAAACTTTTTAAACCTGATTAAGTCTTTGATTTTTGACATAGTATTATAGGGAAAGGGAAATAAGTAACTTTGGACTAAATCTCACTAATTTTGTAACCGCAAAACTTTGTGTTGTTGTGTGCTGGTATTTATTGATTCTCCGCGTTCTCCGTGACGGTGTGGTCGAAGATGGTAAACACTTTTAGCCTGGAATGAAACTAGCTCTCTAGTGCGGCAGCCGGAACACACCGTTAGGTGCTTGGCGGCAGATTATCAACTTGAGGGTGGTAGTTTATGTAAACCAATAGTAATTTTCTATATACATTCAGATAAACTAAAAGAACAACATTTTTTATCTTGACCAGTGTACCTAATCAATGAACGTCGATAACTACTGATAAGGCAATTAATTTTACTATTCGTGGAATATTTTTATTCTTATATTTGTACTTACCTATCACATATACGTATAAATATATTATTATAAATATTGAGTCAACGATTATTTATGTGGTGAATGTTTTTGGTCACGTAGGTATATAAATAACTATAAATACTTGTTTGTATAAAGGAAAATTCTTGTCTAGAAACTGCAACCAATTTAGTAATATTGTTATATTTGATATAATTGTATCATTTAACTAGCGATCCGCCCCGGCTTCGCACGGGTGCAATGTAGATACTATACAATACTGTTGGTTCATTGGTAGTGTGTCTGCTTCGAGAGCTGAAGGGCGTGGGTTCGATTCCCACTCAGGACTAACATTTGTGTGACTAACATCGATGTTTGTTCTGTGTCTGGGTGTACTGTATGTATTATAAGTATGTATTTACAAAAAAAAAAAAAAAAAAGTATTCTATCAGTTATCTGTCTTCCATAGCACAAGCTCTGCTTAGTTTGGGCTCAGATGGCGCTTTGTGTAATTGTGTAAATACTATACATATGTATATAAACCTTCCTCTTGAATCACTCTGTGTATTGGTGGAAACCCCATTAAAACCCGTTGCGTAGTTTAAAAAAGAGCAAGCATTTGTGATGTAAATAAATGTTTGTTCTGTGTCTGGGTGTACTGTATGTATTATAAGTATGCATTTACAAAAAAAAAAGTATATCTATCAGTTATCTGAGTTCCATCACACAAGCTCTGCTTAGTTTGGGGCCAGATGGCGCTGTGTGTATAGTTCTAAGATAATTATTTATTTATTATTATGTAGTTTTTATACATATAAACCTTCCTCTTGAATCACTCTGTCTATTGATGGAAAGCGCATTAAAATCCGTTGCGTTGTTTAAAAGATCTAAGCATACACATTTATACTACATAGGTAGAGATACTGAACCCTCGGAAAATGTTAACATATTATACACAATTTTTTAACTTTTAGAGGTTGCTGTTATCAAAAAAACTACCTACTAATTTTACAATTAATTATAATATTTACAAAAAAATATTACATTGTACTAAACCCAACACTTTTCGATTTAAAATGGCGATGAAGCCGGAAGGTAGATTGCTGGATCACAGGAAAGTAAAATACGCAATTTCGTTTACTTGGATGACATATTTTGCCAATTATATTGATTTAAAAATAAGACTAGTGAGATACAATTTTAATGTACCAATCTGATAGTATATTCATTTAAACCGGTACAAAAAACAAAAAAAAGAAAAGAAAATACAATCAAATTGAGCATTCTTCCCTTTTTTGGTCGATCATAAACCAAAAATATGGTTTTATAATATTATGTCAAATTCTGTAAAAAAAAATATGCTGTCGTATTGTTTAAAATGGATACGTATGTCATATTGACAACTATGACGAGATGGGATTATAAATAGACTTATCAATAGCCTTTCGTTAACACATTTTAGGTAAAGAACTCTTAACAATTAGTTATGCAAAATAGACCAAAGAAAATTAGACAGCAAAACCTTTAAATTGACATCAGTTTTTGTGTCATTAACCCCATAATGTGGCAAGAATAGCGTTGTATGCCACATACTTCATTTTATGGCACACATTTCGTTGTCGGAGTTTGAGCGAGCAGGTGTAAAATAACAATAATAGAGCAAATAAACAAGAAAAAGAGGTTAGAGGAAATTTCTATTTTTTTTATCAAACATTCATTTGATGATGTATTTGAAACGTTAATGACGGCACGTGACGGCAGCCATGAGCCAAATTAGAAGACTTACTATTCAGACACCGGCACGCAAGTGTGGTGGGATAGATTTTCGTTTCCCCCTCGACAATTATGACAAATTTAATGGTAGAACCCTTCGTTCGGCAGTCCCCCACGTATCAAAAAACTACCGATGATAACTTTGAACGGGGGTTTTTTTATTTTTTTTAATTTATCGTAATTACTTACTAGTAATTGAAAGAAAGAAACAAAAAGATTTTATTCTGTAACATAAAGACACAAAAGCGAACAAACAGAGACACAGTTACAAAATAAGGGCTCACCTCAGCATAGTTGAAAACCAAAGTGTGTGTGTGTGTGGGTGCTTGATAATCTTTTAGTTTAAAATACTTGTCAATGTCATAAAACAAGGTCTAAAAAAGGCTAGCAACCAAGACTTGGTTCTGAAGCACGCGGTGGAAGGTGCATCCCGGACGGAAGCGAGAATAGGTATAGACATGACATTTCGACACGAAATAACGTTCAAGAACACCCAGAAAGGACGAACTGTGATCACGTGCCAACTGAAGGGAAAGCGGACAAATATAGCTCCATACATATTTAGCGTGAGCCTAAAATAAGAACAATAAGTCCTGAGACGCCTTGACCTTGGTCACGCGTCCCACTTCTGAAGTTAGCAAGCTATAAACTACAAGCGAGTTGATTTGTCTGGTGTACGATGCAAGCAATAAACACCTCGCGAACGGTGCTGTTTCTCACCTGTTGTTTATTTAAATTAAGAATTAATAACGTTCGAAGATATTTATTTGGATCATTTGATAAATTGGTTTGAGTTACTGAGGTATACATCTATCTATACTACTATAATAAAATAAATAAATAAATATCGCAGGACATTACACACAGCGCCATCTGACCCCAAACTAAGCAAAGCTTGTACTATGGGAGTCAGATAACTGATAGAATACTTATTTTTTTTTTTTTTTTTGTAAATACATACTTATAATACATACAGTACACCCAGACACAGAACAAACATTTGGTTTTATATCACAAAATGCTTGTCCTAGGTGGGAATCGAACCCACGCCCCACAGCTCTTGAAGCAGACATTAATGAGGAAAGATTTGATTGTTTGTTTGTTTGTATCGAATAGGCTCCGAAACTACTGGACTGATTTCAAAAATTCTTTCACCGTTGGGAAGCTACACTATCCCCGGGTGACATAGGCTTTTTATCCATGTATTTCCACGGGAACGGGAACTACTCGGGTGAATTCGCGAGGCGTCCTAAAGTTAAGCAATACTGAATATGCTCTACGGACTTCTCACTAACGTGACAACCAACCTATTTTAAATATGTTTGTACTTTAACGTATAATTTTATAAAGATCAAGGTTATCTTACAATATCAGTAACAAAGCTTTATTTTAATTGTACACTGTAATGAAACTCTGTTTACAAACAAAATGTCTTGTTAGAGTCGTTTATTATGACATTAATTGTTTTCGTCCGGCTGGTTCGGGTTTGTGCGAAAATAGGTAAAAAGTGCCGCCAAAGGTCATCAGGCTTAGGGAACATCAAATTTTGATCCCAGCTCAGTGCTTTTCGACTTAATAAAATTTAATAAGCATTCATTTTTGACATAGTGTAACTATTTAATGTATTTAGCCATTTACAATCAAATTTTACCAAATAAATAAATTGTTTTAAATCAAATGAGACAAATAGCTAACAGTTCCATTATATTCTGTTCAAATGAGCTAACAGTTTCATTACGTTCTATCGAAATGAGCTAACAGGTCAATTATATTTGGTTTAAATTAACTAAAAGTTTAATTACATTCAATCCAAATGAGCTTACAGTTTAATTACGTTCTATCCAAATGAGCTAACAGTTCAATTTCGTTCTAGCCAAATGAGTTAACAGATCAATTATACTCTGTTAAAATGAGCTTCAGTTCAATTACGTTCCATCCAAATAAGCTAACCGGTCAATTACGTTCTATCCAAATGAGCTATCAGTTCAATTACGTTCTATCCAAATGAGTTAACAGATCAATTATACTCTGTTTAAATGAGCTTACAGTTCAATTACGTTCTATCCAAATGAGTTAACAGATCAATTATATTCTGTTTATGAGCTAACAGGTCAATTATGTTCTGTTCAAATGAACTAATAGGTCAATTGTGTTTAGATTTGAGTAAATAAAATGTTTCCTCGTTGTCAACAAACATATTGTCCGTAAGGAAATCCAACCTAATCTCCTGAGCGAGCCGGAGCCATCTACATCGTCATGTTAACCGAACACAACTGGCCCAGCAACTTGTTGATTCAGTTCACACGTACTTTTATACATATTTGGCAGGCCGGCAGATCTCACACTCGCTTATATGGACACTGGTTATGATTTATGATCTGTTGTGATGTCTGATAATGAATCTGAATGAATGAATCACGTGAGTCACTTGAGATTTAAAAAATAGCTCATGATAATATTTACCTTTGAATGGAGGAAAGATGATAAAGATATTATTCGGTATTAATTATGGTACAGCCAGTGAAATCAGAACAAATAATTACAGGGTGATAGGCTTGGTGTTTGAAGCTCAAAGGAGATCATTATACTCACCATTGCGGACAACGTTTTTTTTTGCAGTACCGAAATCGTGAAAATAAATGTTTTATAGAAAAAAAGTAGACCCTGGACTAAATACATATATGAAGCAGTTGACATTTTTTACGATTTCAGTTTATTAAATCGTAAATAAAAAATACGTCAGGATAGAATAAAAACGTCAAATGAAATACTACATTGAAAGAACATTACATTATACATAATTACATATATACATATAGTATATACCAAATTTTTTATTTTTTATTTTTGCCAATTTAATTCTATTGTTTTGTTGACTATTATTTAATTGCATTATTTAATGTTTGTGACTTGTAACCATTCGTTATAAATAAACGAGTATATACATAGTACATAGTACATAGTACATGCCAATAAAAATAAGCAGTTAATCGCGCCATGCACCCACTCACCCAAACGTTCCCATAAGGCTGAACCCAGGATAAATGTAAAAAAAAAGCTAATGATTTATAGCATCCTGATCGAAGTGAGATTTGAATTGGCGGATGCAGGAAGGCGTCGGTAACAAGTAATATTACGAGCACTCGATTCGAACTCCATATAGGGCGCAGTAGAAGCAAGCTAGGTGATGTCATTACTTAAAATAATATCATTACATCTAGGGTTGCTCATTAAACGTACTTCTTTAGTACTTTTGACACATTTTGTTTTAATATCAATTTCAATTTATTATAATTATTTTTATTTATTTTATTATAAATTTATACTGCTAGGAATGTACTTATATTAAATTAAAAGTATTAATATTTTGAACATTATTGCGGTTTTTTTTATGGCACAGTTGGCAAACAAGCAGACGGGTTGCCTGATGGTAAGCAATCACCGTCGTCTAGTTTAAAAAAAATTATGTCGTTAAAAGATTTTTTTATATTTTTGATCGGCTAGGTGTTTGACTACAGCTCACTACTCACCACAGGCTAGGTATTTGACCACAGTAAACTATGGTCAAACACCTAGTCAAAAATATGAAAAAATCTTTTAACGTCATTTTTTTTTTACTAGACGGTGATTGCTTACCATTAAGCAACCCGTCTGCTTGTTTGCCAACTATGCCATAAAAAACAGCAATAATGTCAAAATATTAACACTTTAATTTAAGTACATTTCTAGCAGTATCTTTTTGTTGCCTAAAATACTACTCGACATAAAATCACTTTGAAGTATGAATTGAAAAAATAATCACAATCAGAATCGAGATCAATCACTCGATACGTCTATCACAATACACTATACGCAAGCACATGTCTTCGGCGATAAAAAAAAAAACCAAAACAAACAAACTGACGTTACCACAGCTGTTCCTATAAACACGAACTTGGCAGCCCTATCTTATCAGCTATCGACAAGCGCCGTGCGGCGTGCATCGCTGACGCGGTGAACGGCGATTAGATTGTATTTTATACATAACTAAACGTAATTTATTATATTACGCACCATCGACAACAAAACTTGTGAATAATGTCTACTTACAATACAGTCTATAACGTAAGTTAACAAAAAAACGGTAAGACGAAAAATGCCATTCAAAAATTGTAAAGAACTACTAACACAGCAATTGTGAAGAACTACAAATCGCAACGGATGTGTGTGTGTATGTTTGTGTGTATGTGGATGTGTGAAGTTCGAAAAAGCTATCTGACTTTTTTTTTCTTTGGTTTTAGCGTCGCGTTTTGAGCATTTGCCAGTGTCAAGTATGTATATATTTTCAAGTTACAAAAGTTAAATAAGTGTCCTCGTATCTAAAGCTATAACCAAAGTCCAGCCCGTGTCAGTCAAGTCCAGTCATGCTTTAGTAAAGTAGTGGTGACTTTACTATAAAGCTTTGATTTGATGGAGTTTTGGAAGCGACACAAAAAGTCACATTATATCATTTTCCCACACTCGCGCTTGTGATTCGGCACTTTATGAATAAAACACCGTCATTTTTATGCAAAAACATTCGACAAAACACTAGTTTTAGAAAAAAATACACGGGCGGCACGACTATTTCCGCGTTCCCGCCAAATCTCCGCTATCTGACTTACTCGCCCATTCGAATGATTTGCTTGTCTGATTCATTTCTAGCAAAAACAATAGAAATATGAAACATAATAAAAATAGAATACGTAAAAAAAAAATTAAAGGGGTCTCCCATACAACGGTCCCCTTCGTGCGAAACGGACGGAACCCTTCGTGCGCGAGTCCCACTCGCACTTAGCCGGTTTTATTTAAATTTTCTTCCCTATGCCATGTTGTAAAAGTCATTGCAGTAGCGATGGAAAAAAGTATTCACGTATTTAAGTATAATACAAACTTTTATTTTTATATTAATCCAAAAACATAAATAATATAAAAAATGTAAAGACTAGGGTAACACCGGCAGCGGGGCAGGGCTGCAGAGTGAGGAACCTCCTCACAATGCGCTCAGGTCGCATCACTCAAGTCGCCTTTAAGATCTGACACTAGACCCAAATATCTAGCGAGAGTCTCTTTGGTCGAGACTCTTCGCTGTGAGGCCGTTTACCGTGACGGCTACCGCGACAGTGATCGTGGAATCAACATTCTACATGGCGGATAACTCGTGAATCGTTTTCAGAGATATTGTGTATGCATTCCATGTCTTCTCAACGAGTATTTAAGACATAATTTGGAGCACATTAAAAAAAAGTCATTTACCTAATACTTATCTCTTGTTTTCATGTTTCAGTCTACCAAAGAGGAAGCGCCCGTAATCTGCAATGGATGCAACAATGTCATCACAGGACGAGTGAGTGTACTTTTTATGATACTAATACTATAAAGGCGAAAGTTTGTGTGTACGTTTGTTACTTCCTCACACTCAAACGGCTGGATTTTTTTTTTATGAAATTTGGTATCGAAGTAGCTAGTAGCTGACACCCTGATTAATATATAAACTACTTTTTATCCCGAAAAATCTAGCGTTCATGTAAGATGAGCAAGGAATTAAAAAAACAGTGGGTAACACCACGGAGCGCAGCTAGTTATATCATGTCTAAAGTTTCGTACATCAAAAGAAATTCAATCAAAAGGATATCATAGATTCTCTTCATAGTATGCCTATTTATCAAGACTGAAGAAACCATGACACATAGAGCATTTCCCGTTGAATTAGAATCATAAAATTTTCGATTAATGTATTCGATTTAGCATATTCTTTTTTTAAACGTTCGTGATAATTCGAATAAGGTTTAATAGTCCGTTAGTACCAAGTGATAAACTAATCTCTTAGTTTAAAATAATCATCAATATCATTAACCTAGCCGTAGCGTAACGCAGTACTTTCGTTATTATTATTTTATCATCCCGAACGAAAAAACGGGAACTCTAAATAACTGCAGAAAACTGTGAAACCTACCCATTTTCGTTTAAATCAGGTTTTCATGAAAAAAACCATACAACTGGGCAAAAAAAAAGAAGCGTAAAACAGAAAAGTTTCTACATTTTAGGGTTGGCTAAACTGTTAGTAATAAACTTTGATATACAGGGATTTCGACGAAGTTTTGGCGGAAAGAGTTGTATCGCCCCGTTGTATTTTTTTCAAAACTAGTTTTTCTCGAGTGCTAAATTAGAAGCGCGAGTGCGGGAAAATGATATAATGTAGTGAAACAAGATTTTTCGTGTTGCTTTCAAAACATCGAATCTTCCAGTAAAGTCGCCACTACTTTACTAAAGCATGACTGCACTCGACTGACACGGACTCTACTTGACCAAGACTGGACTTGGACTATAACTATAACTACGAGGCAACTTATTCAACTTTTTAAACTTGAAAATATAAAACACTTGACACTGGCAAATGCTCAAAATGCGACACCAAAACCAAAGAAAAAAAAAAGATTTCCGACTATAATTTGTGTCAAACTATAATAATTATGTCAACCTTCATTAACGTTCTAGTTAACTTCTCTGTGAACAAGTAATTACAAACAATAGTGAAATACTCACGGCATGCTGACGTCACGATTTATCGCAGCGATATCTCATAGATATCGCCGATGAGTATCGGCTCAATAACAATGTCATAAAGCCCGATATGGAGTGCAATATTATCGTAAATTCAATATAACTCGAGTAAGTGTTGTTACGGGCTGTTGACCTAATATGACACTACGAGGAAAGTGGACGAGAAGCAAATAGAGCAAGCAACGACCGACCGAGTACTGGTGACTAATCAGCATTTGATATTGGGCCATTCAAGTATTACATAAGCAGAGTTTAAGTAATATAGTTAACTCCTCCCTCCCTACGGCAGCATAAGTAAGCAAAGCCGGTGGAGTTAAAATTATTGACAACAAGATAGGCAGAAATAAATCACAGCAAAAGAAAATAGGTTTAGATTAAAAAAGGATAGAATAAAATTGACAAATATAAAACTTACTAACTGCAATAAAAAAACTAAAACAAAAATGACGAAAATAGCTACTTCGTAGCACAAAATAAATATTGCAGTACATACAAATCAAACCAAAACAAAGGCTCTGATTATATCAGAGGAAAAGTGGTGGACGACGGATAAAAAAATTAAAAAAATCGCAGGACTTGGTTGCGACGAGCGATTGGTTACAAGTAGTTTGTGGAAATTTTGTCAGAAAGCGTAAAATTCACACCGCAAAATATCAGAATATCTGCAGCAATCAAAATATCTGAGAATATCTGGTACTGCGGTCAAGCAGTTGCCTGTTAATATTGCTGTATTCCGGTTTAAAGGATACTGCAGCCAGCGAAATTACAGGGCTGTTAAGATTAACCATCGAATGTTTCAAAGTCATGAACACTAAAACAGCGATTTCTTGGAATTTCTTTTGTTTAGTCAAATTTCTGTGAACCGTTGCAAGGGTCATGGACAGGCGTTCTCTTCCATCAGAAGAGCGTTGCGTCCTCTACCTAATCATTAATATTATAAATGTGAAAATTTGGATGGATGTTTGTAACTCTTTCACGCAAAAACTACAGAACGGATTTGGATGAAATTTGGGAATTTGGAAAAACATACTGAAACGAAACAGGATTCTAAAAAAACATTAAGACCAAAAACTGATGAACTGTATGCGAGTGCCTTATTGTGATATGTGTATGTTTTAAATAGGGTTTGAAAAGATAAACAGACAGCTAGCGAAATTACAGAGCTGTTGAGACTAACACATCAAAAGTCCAAGTAATGAGCGCCAAAGCAGCGATGCCCTGGATTTTGTTTTGTTACGCAAAGTTCAATGTATCGCTGCAATGGTCATGGATAGGCGTTATCTCTTACCATCAGGAGAGCATCGTTTCATTACTTTTACGTAAAAAAAAAACAATGTAAAAAAACAATAGAGTAGGCATTAGTTTACCTGTCCAAACAAATATGATAAATGATTCAACCAAAAACACAAACCGCATGGAAATATGACTTTGCCGTGTCGATTCACCACGGCCTTGTTACTTAAGTAGGCTCGGAGCAAAAGACGACGGAGATATCGACAAAACAACGCGTCTCTCGGCTAACTTTAGACTCAATAACTTTATGGTGAATCACGACCTACAATAAAATCATGTTCTGGAAATACATTTGAGAGCTAGTGTGACGTTTAAGGAAGATGACAGGTGACGAGGAAGATCATTTTCATAAAACCATGATATTTAAAATTACTGGGCTGTTGAGATTAACCATCGAAAGTCTCAAAGTAGTGAACGCCAAAACAGCGATGCCCTGGACTTTGTTTTGCTGCTCGAAGTTCTATGTATCGCTGCAATGGTCATGGACATGCGTTATATCTTACCATCAGAAAGAAAGAATAACGTTTAATTTTGTAACAAGCATAAAAACAAAAACAAACAAACGTTAGAAAATAGGGACTCACCTCAGCATAATGCTGGTCATACTAAGTGGTATGACCAGCGCTGGTCTTCCGGTGAGCCCTTGTAGTCCTATTCAAGACTAGTCCTATACATAAACTTCACTCTAGCGGTGACACGCTTACCCAAGAAGGATTGATACATAGCCTAGCAGGCTGAAAGCATGGGGAAACTGCAATTTCACATGGCATAAAATCATGTTCTGCAGCTTAGATACCTATATGGTTTCCAATCTGGAGGTCTTATGTTCGAATCTCACCTCTATCTTTAGTTATTTGCATATTGCCGATGATTTCATACGGTGAAGGAAAACATCGCGAGGAAACCTACATGTCCAAGAGTTCTAAAACAACAAAGTTCTCGAAGATGTGCGAAGATGTGTCGGTCAACCTGCACTTACGCCAGGGTGGTCGATTACAGCTTTATCCTTCTCACAATAAGAATAGACCCGCCAGTTGTACCGAAGATGTTTCGGGGAACTGTTGACTGAAGATACAGATGAAGTACAGATCTAGTCCATCAATGTATCTTCTCTTTTGGTAACAGGCGTGATGGTGGTCAAACGTGAGCCTGTTGTTTTGTTATTTGTATGTTGATATTTTGAGAAGAGTTATTTGCATAGTAGTTTGTTTGTTTGAATTTTTTATTTCGTTTTGTTATATTTGTTGTTGGTGATTTGTTATGTTTGTTTTATTTGACCGACAAGGGCTCACCGGTAGACCAGCGCTGGTCATACTAATTAGTATGACCAGTATTATGCTGAGGGGAGCCCCTATTTTGTAACTGTTTGTTGTTATTTTTGTTTTTTTTTGTTCTGTTACAAAATAAAAATTATTTTCTTTCTTTCAATGTAAAATTCTAAAATTGCGAAAAACATCCATCGATTGATCTGATCTACTATAGTAAAATGGTATTAACCTTCATCTAAATGTAGGTATAGATCTGCTGGCTATGATGATGGATGACGATTTCAGGGCTATGTTTTTTAGCTAGGTAATTGTAAAAGTTTGTGTTCATTAAGACAAGTTGTGGAGCCCAGTTCACCCCCTGGACGCCCTAAAAAGGCAAAACAAAGGTAAAAAATCAAACAATCTAAACAAATAAATACAGAAAGCATGCTTATTGAAAGCCGCGTGAAAAGAGGGGATGTAAAATACATCGTAAAATGTTTAGTCACTTCTATTTCGATACTGATCTGTTACGTATCACAAGTTTTCCGACAGCCCGCTAATTACCGTTTCGACCTTGACCGCGACATGACCGCTGGGAGGTTGACGACATATTTTCTGGAGAACTGTCCAAAGTTAGACAGCAAAATGTTGAACAAAGCGCTTTGCCCCGACTTTTCCACATAAAAAAAGTTTTACGTAATATAAACTTTCACGAATACTTATCTACAGATACATAATAAAATATAACAGTATTAGATAAATATAGCAAAGTAAAACACGAACCTGCGCCTAGTTACAATTTAGAGTGTACACATTTACTCAACTGGTGACCAAGTTTTATCCCAGCGCCATTGGTTCATATAATCAAGAGATAACTAATTCTAATGTAATCCAAACAAAAAAAAAACTATTAAGAATTCTATCGGGTATACCTGTAAACCTAAGATAACAGAATAAGTAATAGTAGTAGTGTATCAAGATTCCGCTTTTCAATATACATAGTACCAAAAGAAATTAAATTATTATTTACAAGACAACATACAAGATAAACCAACATTACTTGTGTACCTTGCACTAAGTGAAACATTGAGTCAAAATTTTAATATCTCGAGTTAAAATAACTTTTAACATAGAAACAAAGGAATAAAGTAAAAAGCAAAATTAAACATTATGAATAAACCCACAACGGTTAAAAAGTAATTGTCACCTATTAAAGATAATGCACCAATCAAACTCGAACCCATAACTGAAAACTGCATCAAAATCGGACTCGTAGTTTTGGAGAACAATTGCAACATGGATTTGCACAAACAAACATCCTCTCACCCCAAACGCGTATACCGTCTCCGTTCCGTCGCGGATAAAAAGAGAAAATTTTACATAATATATTATAACGTTAAATAAATATGTGAGTGTATTGTCTCAGTGAGCCTCAGGTCTTCCAAGGGGTCGAGGTTCTCAAAGGCTCCATTTAATTCCATTAATATAATTATTGAATTTGAATAATATTATATTACTTACAGAAGCCAGCCTTATGTTGACTACTTATTTAGATTTAATTTCGAAATATGAATATCAACTATCAATTTAATTTAATCTCAGTTACTAGTTGCAGAGTAAATGTTAAGAAATCTACTCGGATATGTAAGCATACATGTAGTCGGCGTAAGCCGACAGATAATTGGGTGGGATTCCAGCTATTGTTCGGCTTTGTTTTGTGATTCTAAAGTAGATTACTTGCATTTTTAATACTTTTACAAGTTCAAGGTAGGTCAAACGGAAAAATAAATTCGAGGTTCTAACGCAATTTTAAGGAGTACCAAAATTTGCAGGGACTGTTTTAGAAGATCTTATCAAAACGTATCTATAGTTTAAACTCGAAACAAGTAAAAATTGACAATAAATAAAACCGACTCCATTCCTCAATCATCACGGCCCAAACTTGTAAAACAAGATCAGTTCGACTCGATAACACAAATGCTAACTCTAGAATCAAGTATTCCATTACTGACGTCAAATCTTCCATCGGTGGCGTCAAGTCTTCCATCACTGGCATCAAGTCTTCCATGACTAGCGTCAAGCCTCCATCACAAGCATCAAGTCTTCCATCACTATTATTCTCATACATTTCTTTTGTTTCCCAGATTGTGACAGCGCTGAACAAGAAATGGCATCCGGAGCACTTCATGTGCAACACGTGCCGGAAGCCCATCGACGGCGCCAAGTTCCACCAGCACGAAGGCGGCGTGCACTGTGTGCCGTGCTTTACGCAGCATCACAGCCCGCGCTGCCACGGCTGCGGTGACCCCATCACCGACGTGAGTTACTACTTCCAACAAGATCAAATAGCACTAACCACTCATACGAGGACACTCACTCCAAAAGCACAAGGGCGTGCACTGGATTTTTTAGAGATTTAGTGTTTCTTCTCTATACATAGAAATAAGCGGCCACGATAGAAATTATTCTACGTCAATGCCACTGATTACATTCGACTCCTAATTTATCCGATTTAAGAAACCCCCGAAGATTAGTTAGAAACACAAACCTAGTCTACGCATACTCTCAAATTCTGCTGTCAGTAAATTAAATGCATAGTGAGATATTTTCTACTTTAAAGATTAAGTCAAGGTTAAAACAGGCGAGCTCTAGAAAGTTCACGATCCTCATATAAGGGCACACACACAGGCTAGATAGATACGTATCACTTTGTTATAAATCTCTTTAGTAGGAGATAGGCCTCTATTACCATTAGGAAAGCCTCATTACTTTCTCATTAAAAAAATACGAGACATTCGATGGTTGGTCTCAACAGCCTCGTTGAGACAGGACCACAGTCATGTTTACACACTAGTGCTTGGCGGCAGAATGTCTGCTACTGCGGCGATCCGCGGTAGGTACCTGCATAGACGACCCCCTCCTAAGGAAATCTATCACCAAGTAGGAACGAGCGCCAAAGCAGCGATGTCCAGGACTTTGTTTTACTACTCAAAGTTCTGTGTATCGCTGCAATGGGCATACGTTATCTCTTACTACCAGGAGTGTCTCAATTATCACATCATTTTTACATAAAAAAAGCAGTTTAGGTTTACTAAGCTTCTAGAAAAAAAATCATGCGCAATAACTCGTCTACGCTTCAGATAGGCAGCACCTTCAAATATTCCGGGAAAGAATCAAGATATGAGTTACAACATTATAATAGGTAAAGTTTATCTTCTATCAATAAAACTATTGCGCAAATCCATTTAATCCATTATAACTACACTAATCCATCCGCGGGCGAGATAACATGACTAGCTAGAACGAATAGTGCTTTTGATAAAAAAAAACGTTCCATTTTTAGTTTCAAATTTTTTACACAAAAAAAGTATGATTGGGATCTAAAATGATGCATGAGAAACTCGAGTATACCAAAAGTTTTTAAAGCTATATATCTCAGTATAAAACAAAGTCGCTTCCCGCCGTCTGTATGCTTAGATCAACACTACGCAACGGATTTTAATGTGGTTTCCATCAATATACAGAGTGATTCAAGAGGAAAGTTTACATGCATTAGTATCTACATTGCACCCGTGCGAAACCGGGGCGAGTCACCAGTAATAACGGGGAAGAATTGGTTTGTTTGAGCGCGCTAATTTCTGGAACTACCAGTCGATATGAATCATGTAAATGAAACGGTATCATCTAGGTAAGCGTGCTTCATCTTAGACCGCATCATCAGAAAGAAAGAAAGAAAGAATAACGTTTAAGTTTGTAACAAGCATAAAAACAAAAACAAACAAACAGAGACAGACAAAAGTTACAAAATAGGGGCTCACCTCAGCATAATGCTGGTCATACTAAGTGGTATGACTAGCGCTGGTCTTCCGGTGAGCCCTTGTAGTCATCCCATCACTTGACATTAGATGAGATGGCGGTCAAACGCAAGCCTTTTTATTTTCAAACTAATCAAATCTAAAATTTAACTTCCTCGAGAAGCCATTCATAAAGGAGACAAGGATAAATGCCATTCTTATTCTTGTTCGGAATGGGGGCGATGAGTCCAGCACTGACTTCCCGCTTGGGGTGTATTGTGCATTTCCCCCTGCCAGCGTCTACCCGAGCCAACCCAGCTCCTTGAAGTACCGGAGCGAGGCTCTGGGCCGCTGGCATAGTAGCTCCAGTGGGTGAGATGGAAGTGTTAGCAATGACGAAAAGCAGTCAGCACTTTGCGATGACATAGATGAAGATGAAGCTACCTCCTGCAGATGAAGCTACCTTCTCCTCAAGAATAAACGCCATGTAGGGCATGGTTTCAAACATAGTTCAAAAGTTTGCTCACAACACAACTGTTTGGCGGTTGAATAACTAGCAGAGGCGTAAAACTTCTCTAGGCGGATTCTGGAAAGTCCTACTACAACATGCGCACAATCAAAATAGATACCTACGTAGCTATGTCACATACAGTGGTAGGTAAACTAATCATAAACAAATAATACTTGATCCTCAGCCTTGGAGTGCGCTAGGACAGCTAATCCGAGATAGCGGTAAAAAACAACCACCGTGAATCATACTTCACTCGTACATGTTACGGAATCAGTAAAAAAATATGTTATATTACCGTACATATGTAATTATCTGTGACAAACCACACTAATAATGTCCAGTCAACACATGCGAAAACAACTCTGTAGCTCTTTCCATGTTACTTATTCTACAACTAAGATCGAACTAAGCAAACTAAGATCTTGGCTTCAAGAGACTTTGTTCTATGACTTTGACGATTATTTAAAACTAAGAGAATATTGAATTACTAGTAAGTAATTATAATATTTTGTTTTTATGGACATTTAATTATATTGACATAATTATTTTATATGTGACTTATTACTTCATTGACATTTTCATTGTTTTGACATATGTAATGATTTTGATTTTGATATTTTTAAATATGATTGGAAAAACGATCTGTAACTTTGGTGTTATTAATAAATGATTTGTATTTGTACTTGTATTCACGGCTAACTTTTTTTTTAAATGTTAAATTAGGGCCTGGTGAGACTAGTTCAGCTAGTTTACATGGTGGTAGATCTCAGCAGGAGGTCGTCTAGGTAGGTACAACCGCAGTACCAGATATTCTGCCGCCAAGCAATAGCGTGTAAACATTACTGTGTTCCGGTTTGAAGGGTACTGCAGCTAGAGAAATTACTGGGCTGTTGAGACTAACCATCGAAAGTCTCAAAGTAATGAGCGCCAAAGCAGTGATGTCTTGGACTTTGTTTTGTTACTCAAAGTTTTGTGTCAAACACCTTACCTATCAACAGTAAAAAAGGAGGCTATCATACTCATAACGATAAACATACTTCTAGTTAAATATCGTAACCTGAAATCACTAAAGAAACTATTCCATATTTTCCCTCAGTAAAAGTTTTTTTCAGCGGTTATTATAATCTCCTTTCGACACAATACTACAGTTACGCGTAGCCCTGTATGTAACTAAGTATGTCGGTCAGGCTGTCAATGAAACATTGTTTTACAAATAGACGTGTCTTGTAAACAGATATATTGATTAGTTCATTAGTACTTCAAATAACGTGTTATGACTGTATTCACTTAACCTGCGCATAATGAGCGCCTCTTGCATAAAGGAAAATTACAAGAGCACTTTATGAAAGGCTACTAATCGAGGAGGACGAACACATTTTCATTTAAATAAATCACTTTTAACGATAAAAATCACTTGTTGTTTCTATCCTACTTTCTACTAATATTACAGATGCGAAAGTTTGGTAGTCTTTCACGCTAAAACTACTGAACGGATTTGGATGAAATTTGGTATGGACGTAGCTGAGACCCTGGATTAACACATAGGCTAGTATATGTCAGCTACCTTCATATCAAATTTCAACCAAATCCGTTCAGTAGTTTTTGCTTGAAAGTGTTACGAACATCCATCCATACAAACTTTCACATTTATAATATTAGTGGAATAACAAACCTCATTGTAACCAATGAGTTTTGAATATTCAAGGTATATGTTTAGTTTATTTCCGCTTAACAGTCGACGACATCAGTTGCGACGCAACAGTGATGAGGACTTAAGTCCCTGTTGTAACTGAAACGACTGTTAAGCAGAAATAAACTAAATATATACCTTGAACATTCAAAATGAACTTCCGCAAAGTAACGCCTGAATCAATCAATTATATTTATTTTGTTTTTGTTAATTGGTCAGTGCTAAAAATCAGCGCTGTGGAGTAATCCCCAGCACAATTACTGAGCACTGGCCTTTTTTTCTCTTGGTAATGCACCAGTCACTGCAGCGATAACCCACTTATACTGTCTTTTCAAATTTGTTGTCTTTATGTTAATCTGTATCTTTTTATTTGTGTGTTGTCTGTACTTATCTGTTGTTGTGTCTAGTGTTTTGTAGGGAAAAAATAAATGTTTTTTCTTTCTTTCTTTCTTTCTTTCAATGAACCAACAGGGCTGTCATATTTAATAAAAATATAGTATTGTATGTGATGTAGGTGTCATTTCTATTCACAAAACAAAACATCACCAAAGTTTGCAAACAGGATAGAGTAGTAATTATCTGTTAATCTTGACGGACAAGTCAAATTAACTTTATCGCTGAAGGCTGCCTACGTACCGCCCACACGCGCGATGCCCGCAGACTCCCGACAACGCCACAACACAAATCATTATACCAAGTAGTTTAAATGATACACACCATTGTTTTAAGTGACATCATGGGGAGAAAAAAAAAACCGATTGTTATGGCTTATGTGTCACAGATTTCGTCCTGTGCTGAGGCCGTAATGGGTATGATTGTTCTACGTGATCAATTTTTAATTCCAAAATGGATTAGATTCTGACTAGAATTTTGACACCTATTTTTGTTTACACAGCGCCTTCTGACCCCAAACTAAGCAAAGCTTGTACCATAGAAGTCAGATAACTGATAGAATATTTTTGTAAATAAATACAGAACACCTCCTGGGTGGGAATCGAACCCACGCCCTTCAGCTCTTGGAGCAGACATACTAATAATTAACCATATTAAAAAAATGGTAACCAAATGTATTTAGAACAGATGTTTTCTTTCGCGATTTCAACGATGTTTCACAATAAAAGTTGTTTGTATTGATGTGTACAATGCCTCCCTTCAGCTTAATACGTCTAAAGCTTATAACCCCAAAAAGAGGCATGTACCTTTTAGATCAATCTTATAATTTATTTATTTAATTTTTTTATTTGAAAAAGAATGAGACGAACGAAACGCTAATGAATGGCAAGAGATAACACCTGTCCATGACCATTGCACATTGCAGTAACAAAACAAAGTCCAGGGCATCGCTGCTTTGGTACTCATTACTTTGAGACTTTCGATGGTTAGTCTCAACAGCCCAGTAATTTCGCTAGCTGCAGTAGCCCTTCAAACCGGAACACAGTAATGTTTATACACTACTGCTTAGCGGCAGAATAACTGGTACTGCGGTGGTACCTACCTAGACAACCTCCTGCTAAGGAGATCTACCACCAAGTGAATCAAGAAGTTATGGAGATGTTCTCTATAGCTCGTCGATTAAAATTTTCGCACAGAAATTTCCATTTAAGGCGATATAGAGACTTAAGAATATTTTAATGTTAATCCCTGAGCGACGGCTTCTGTGAATCACGCCTTCACTGGCATTACTGACCCGGGAATGTTACCAGCGTTATATGTAGGTATCATCAATGTAAACAACTTTTGCTATGAGATCGACATACCAATCTTTGAAACACAAAACTGTTCTATAAAAAAAATCAGGTAACTTGAGGGTTGGGTTCGCGTTTGATCACACCCTGTCTGATGTTAAACAGTAGTGCGGTCTAAGTAGGAATACCAGTTTTGGCGGGAACGCGGAAAGAGTCGTGTCGCCCCGTTGCATTTTTTTTTTTCAAAAATAATGTTTTGACGAGTTTATATGCATAAAAATGGTGGTGTTTATTCATGAGGCGTCGAATCCACAAGCGCGAGTGCGGAAAAATAATATAATGTGGTAAAACATGAGTTTTTGTGTTGCTTCCAAAACTCCATCGAAGCTTTATAGTAAAGTCACCACTACTTTACTTGACTGACACGGATTGTACTTGCTGTACTTTTAGGCAACTTATTTAACTTTTGAATCTTGAAAACATAAAACACTTCGACACTAGCAAATGCAACGCGAAAAGAAAAAAAAAGAAGGAATACGCTTACACAGAAGGAACCTAGTTACTCAAGATTTGTAGACACACATATTGTACCTATCTGGGAACACAGACTCCGGAAGAGAGTTGACCCAACCTCGCTGTGCGAATAAAAAACGTGGAATTAATACGCTTTGTGTGATCCAATCAGCCTTGTTTTTATAAACTATTTCACTGCTGGGCGTGGGCCTCTTCTCATTATGAGATGGCCTTACGCCATAGCCTACCACGCTGGCCAAGTGCAGGTTGGACAAGTAGGTATCCTCACGTCTTCCTTCACTGTTTAAAGCCAGTGGCAATATGCACATAACTTAGAAAAGACAAAGGTGCGTGCCGTGGGATTCGAACTCACGACCTCCATATTGGAAGCCAGCTAGAAGCAAGGCTGCCGAAACTTAAATGGAAATCAAAGTTATGTGTATCGCTGCTATAGTTATAGTGGTTTAATTGTGAGATAGATATAATTGATTGTAATAGTCGTTTTTATCTCAATAAATAAATATAATAGACTATTATAAAGAGGAAAGATTTGTTTGTATTGAATAGGCCCCGAAACTACTGGACCGATTTCAAAAATTCTTTCACCGTTAGGAAGCTACACTATCCCCGGGTGACATAGGCTACTTTTTATCCCTGTATTCCCACGGGAACGGGAATTCCACGAGTGAAACCGCGAGGCATCCGCTAGTAATATAATATAGACATGCGTTATTTCCCACCACTAGGAGAGCGTATAGTTCGTCTTATAACTATAATCATGTATCGTTTTGTTTGTTTTAGCGGGTCATCCAAGCGCTGGGCGTGGCTTGGCACGCACACCACTTCGTGTGCGGTGTCTGCCGAAAGGAGCTCGGCGGCGGAGGGTTCATGGAACAGGTAGGACATCTCCACAACGCTTCGAATGCTGTCAACTTCTCGCTGACGTCAAAAGTCACGCGTGAAAACGAGACTAATTATACAAATCTACTAATATAATACTAATTATAAAAATCCTACGATATTTATTTATTTATTTAAAAAATATCGTAGGCTAACCTAACCTAACCTAACATAACACTTGGTATGGTTTCCAGGCCGGTCGCCCGTACTGCGCAGGATGCTACGCTGAAAAGTTCGCGGCCCGTTGTGCGGGCTGCAAGTCCCCTATTGTGGATAAAGCCATCATCGCACTCGATGCCAAGTGGCATCGCGACTGCTTCACTTGCATGGTGCGTATATCTATACTATTATAAAGAGGAGAGTTTCGATTGTTTGTTTGTATTGAATAGGCTCCGTTAATACTGGACCGATTTCAAAAATTCTTTCACCGTTGGGAAGCTACACTATCCCCGGGGGACATAGGCTACTTTTTAACCCTGTATTCCCACGGGAACAGGAACAACGCGGGTGAAACCGCGAGGCGTCCGCTAGTACTTTATATGGGGGCGGCCATTAGCTACCTCAGATGATCTTGGTGATTTTTCACCCCAGGTGATTTAGCAAAATTATAGGGCTGTTGAGACTAACCATCTGTCTCAAAGCCTAAACATTGCTTTGTTACTCAAAGTTCTGGGTATCGCTGCAATGGTAATGGACAGGCGTTATCTCTTACCATCA
The DNA here is from genome assembly GCA_905404145.2 of Biston betularia. Classification (NCBI taxonomy): domain Eukaryota; kingdom Metazoa; phylum Arthropoda; class Insecta; order Lepidoptera; family Geometridae; genus Biston; species Biston betularia. Next base: position 13,671,755 of record FR989876.1, read on the forward strand.
GAGAGCGTACCGTTCGTCTCATTACTTTTACATTGAAACTACTGCACAGATTTCAAAAACTCTTTCACCGTTGGGAAGCTACACTATCCCCGGGTGACATAGGCTACTTTTTAACCCTGTATCCCCACGGAAACGGGAACTACGCGGGTGAAACCGCGTGGCGTCCGCTAGTACTTTATATGGGGGCGGCCATTAGCTACCTCAGATGATCTTGGTGATTTTTCACCCCAGGTGATTTAGCAAAATTATAGGGCTGTTGAGACTAACCATCTGTCTCAAATCCTGAACATTGCTTTGTTACTCAAAGTTCTGGGTATCGCTGCAATGGTAATGGACAGGCGTTATCTCTTACCATCAGAGAGCGTACCGTTCGTCTCATTACTTTTACATTTTACATTGAAACTACTGCACAGATTTCAAAAACTCTTTCACCGTTGGGAAGCTACACTATCCCCGGGTGACATAGGCTACTTTTCATCCCTGTATTCCCACGGAAACGGGAACTACGCGGGTGAAACTGCAAAGCATCCGCTAGTCATAAATAAAATTATGTCTATTGTATAAAGACTGTTACCACGGTTCGCTGAAAATATTTCTACATTATTTATTTGAGCTAAGAATTGGTTATTGTCTCTTCCAGAAATGCCGAAACCCAGTGACCGATGCCACGTTCTCAGTGATGGACAACCAGCCCCTCTGCGGCAAATGCGCCTAAACAACGCACACAAACACGCAAACACGCACACATAGTCGTATACCCATCGAGTAGAATACACCACATCAGAGATATATTTTTCATACATGTGTTTTGTAACGGTAAGATGCAGGAAAAAACAGTTTGACAAGGCAAATAGTCCGTGTCGATCGTTTTGTTGAAACAAATTAACAGCATAGTATCGGCATCCTTGTCAAATGAACTGAATTGAAAAGGACGGAGATAGTTTTAGAGCTGAATTCTTTCTAAGACATACGTTATCTTGACATATATATTACTGTTAAACTTTATGCGAATAAAGTTAGGCTAAAATCACGTGATTGAAGAAGCTAAAAGTTTAGGTTTTGTTTTTGAAATGAAATCCAAACATCCACGTGGCGACATCTATATATTTTACCGAAAACACGTATTCATGACAATTTTCACCTTGTATGTTCCAAGGAAATTATACTTAAAAATGCTAAGTCATACTGTTTCAATAATTGTATTCAAAAGAAATAAAATAGCTTGGTAGCACGTAGAATGTATTTCGTATACATTATCGTAAAATGCTTTTAAATAAAAAAATCATCACTCCATAGAGAAAAATATGACATTATTTTATAAGAAAATTTGCTTTTTGTAAAAAGAATTTTTATTATTTATCCTCGAAGTTTTACATCGTCATTATATTTAAGATACACAATAAAAAGGTTTGGTTCGTTTATTTGAAAGCAATTTTGTTTCTTTCTTAAATTTAATTTACTGTTGTAAATAATTGTAATTTATTTAAGTAAGTACGCTGTGATGCATTTTGAGCTTTTTCGTAAAAAAAAAAAAGTTCTTGAAAAGTTTGAATTTAAAATTCGCTAGACCGTCTTGTATGCTTTCATGTAAAAGTTATTTTAAATAAATTATTACTTTTGTTTTTTTTTATGATGCTTGTTTTATTCGGTAAATAAATAATTCCAAGACCAATTTCTTCGTTCACCATCTATAGGCAGCCCGTACACGTTCCGCGCGATCCGCGATCCGCGATCCGCCATCAATGATCGCGATCCAGACTGATCGTGTACGAAGCGGATTGACGGACTGATGCTCCGGATCGCATATCTAGAAATTTTGAAATCATGATCGTGGATCGCGGATCGCGGATCGTGATCATGATTGAACGTGTAAGGCGGCCCATTAACACCGTACTTCGTACACGCTCAGACAAAAAAATATTATCATACATAAATTTCCTGTATGTACACGTACACCGCGCATGAGCAAACCATTAGCCAATTAATGAAAAGACACGCCCCGTCATTGTCGGACGATTTTTGCCTATAGGTACTGCTGCATGTCTGTACATGCCTTTTATCCAAACCTTGTTAAGTAACTTTTCCGCAGAAACTGAATCATCTTTTACTTCTACTATCTTAAAAAATTAGATGTGAAAACAAACAAAAAAAAAACTTACCTTATTCTTATCCCTCTCTATCCTTTCATCGTCCACTTCTTTGGCGTAGATTCGGGAGTAGTCATCACCATTGTCAGTCAGTTCTTTCACGCCGCAGAATTCCCGGCCAGTGTTGTCTTCTTTTCCAGGATTGCCAATATGACCAGGTCTGTCAACTTTGTCATGAATTACATCTTTATCGCCTTTGTCATGAATAGCATCTATATCTGGATTTTCATCGTTACAAACTAAATCTTTCTCCTCTCTGCCATGTTCTTCGTTGTCAATATCAATAAGATTTCCATTTTTATCAACTCTGTCACTTTCTCGGTTGGCATTTTCTTTGCCTTTGATAGAGCTCTTAGCTTTGCTACCATTACATCTATCAACTTCTTTGCCACGTCCAGAGTTTTTTTCGTTGTTTCTCGACCTATTAGTATTTACACCGGATCGGTCGGAACTTTTGTCAAAATTTCTTGACCTATCGGTACTTTTTCCTGATCGATCGGTTCTCTTTCCGAAGTTTCTTGATCTGTTAGTGCTTTTCAGAGGTCGGTCGGAACCTTCCTCTTTGTTTCTGGACCTGTCAGGGCTTTTCTCGTGCGTTCTAGGACTTTTCTCCGTATTTTGTTGTTTCGTAGCGCATTGTATTTTAGTGACTGGTGCAAAGGGGGTTTTGGCCGTGGCTATTGTAGTAGAGGTTTCAATAATTGTTGGCGATTTCTTAGAAGATAGGACTTTCGGGCTAGAGCGGCGCGATCTCGCTTTTGAGCCAATGTTGCACAGTTTTGTTCGGGGTGATATTTTTTGAAAGCTTCTGTGGGTAAGAAATGTGTTAGTTTAATATATTGTTGAAAAAATATTCGCCGTTTTAACATCTTAGGTAACGTCATCAATAATAACGAACAGTTTCGTGAACAACGCAACTCCAATATGAATAGCCCCGCAGTTTCATCCGCTACCCTATATAAATCTATAGATATAAGACAAATAATTATATGATCTATGATCCAATCAAAAAAAGAGTTGCCAGTCACCGGAAACCTGGCAGATGAACATTTGAACAGTACAAAAGCTCTGTGTATCGCAGCAATGGTCATGGACATGAGTCATCTCTTACCATCAGGAGAGCATATCGATCGTCATATTACATTTTAACGATATGATTTTTCTGTGTTATCATCTGTGGAAGGTTTTATTTTGGCTGGCGAGGGAAAGTGTGGGGGTGGACGTACCGGGACGTATGCTGCGGCGATCGCGACACATGCGGTCGCGGCGTGTTGCGGCGCGGTGTGTTGCGGCGCGGCGTGCGGTCGCACGACCGCGGCGACGGCGACTGCGACATCGCATGCGACGAATCGCACTGCGACAACATACTCATACACATAAAAGTAAATGGGTAGTAGGTATAAGCTCTTTTTTTATTTTGAAACTTTAATTATACATATCGATAGTGTTAAATTCTAAACAAAACTGTATTATTAAGTAGTTTGTAGCGATGATAGCTCAGTGGTTAGCGCGGTAGGTTCGCATGCCGAAGGGCGTGGGTTCAAATTCCAACAATGAGCTTGAGCTGCCGGTGAAGGAAAAACATCGTGAGGAAACCATAGCATGGTGGTAGGGTACTTTAGTACTCGGCTGGCTAGCTACCACCTTCAAGTTGAAAATCTGCCGCCAAGCACCTAACGGTGTGTTCCGGCAGCCTTACTTGGGGCGATGCCAATCTGGTCAAGTTCAATGCAGCTAAGACTCAGGCGTGTCTGTTCTCCGCCAAAAAGAGGCCATTTGATCTGACGCCTACTTTCCACAATGTATCCGTTCCAATTTGCGACAGCCTTGAGCTCTTGGGCGTTTCTCTGACTCCGACCCTCAATTTCGGCTCTTTTATTGAGGCAAAAGCCCAATTGGCTGCCAAAAAGCTGGGTATCCTTTCGAAGGTGCGACGGTACTTCACGCCGGAACAGTTGCTTACCTTATACCAAGCACAAGTTCGGTCGTGCATGGAGTATTGTTCGCACCTTTGGGACGGATCAGCCAAATACCAGCTTGAGGCGTTGGAGTCCATTGAGAAACGTGCTAAGAGGCTCATAAGCAACGATTCGCTCGTTCAGAAAAGGCTCCAAAGCCTTGAACATCGACGGAAAGTTGCATGTCTGTCGGTTTTCTACCGGATACATTTTGGAGAGTGCGCTTCAGATCTGCATGACCTAATTCCACCTTGCCCATTCTACTATCGGACAGCCAGGAGCTTTAAAAAGCGTCACCGCTTCATGGTTGATATTCCAAAAGCTCGAACTAAGCGGTTTGATTCCACCTTTTTCATGCGTACCGCTAGACATTGGAATCAGCTGCCCGAGTGGGTGTTCCCCAATGAATATAGTCTGGGTACCTTCAAGTCGCGAGTGAATCGGTTTCTTCTAGGCAAGCGTGCTCCACCGTAGACCGCATCTTCGCTTAACATCAGGCGGGATGGCGGTCAAACGCAAGCCTATCTACTATAAAAAAAAAAAAAAAAAAAAAAGAGCCAGTTGCATTCCAGGCTAGGTGTGCTTTACCATCTTCGACCACATCAGGTGAGCTGTGGTTAAACACCACCATTAAAAAAAAGTAATTTTCGCCACAATTGTATTTTACGATCCTCCTTTTCCGCGAATAAATCTTTTTTTTTTAATATTATAATTATTGAACTAAATCGGCACGACACTCACTGGACCAACAATGCCGAAAACCAGGCATTCGAAAGGAACGAAAAGAGGCCTTTGCCCAGCAGTGGGACACTTGCGGCTGTAATAATTTCGAAAGAGCTCATATGAAAGTGTTTGAGCCTCGCCGGGTAACTTTTGATGGTAAATAAATAAATAAATATCGTAGGACTATACACACAGCGCCATCTGGCCCCAAACTAAGCAGAGCTTGTGTAATGGAAGTCAGATAACTGATAGAATACATAAATACTTTTTTTTGTAAATACATACAGAACACCCAAGCACAGAACAAACATTTGATTATTCACAAAATGTTTGCCCTGGGTGGGAATCGAACCCACGCATTACAGCTCTCAAGGCAGATATACTTACTTGGCGATGGTCTTCGCAATATTGCAAGAAAAAGCAAGGTGTCACATAAAACGCTTCTCTACGCTTTCGACCTTCTTTTTGTAGACCTCACAAAATGGGTTCCAAGTAACGCTACAGTACTCCAAGGTACTCCGGACGTAACAATTATACAGTAAAATTTTTGTACATAAAAAAAAATACAAAAACAAGATATTTAGTTAACGCATTCGATATCTACATATTCACGAGTAAACGGCTGAGTGGATCTTGTTTTGCGGCAGAGTTTGTTGAGAATAAACATATATTATTTTTTTAGTTAACTAAAATGTAGTAACTAACCGTGTCTACTCCCTCGACCATGGTGGCGATGTCGAGGTCCTGCCGGCGCGGACGCGGGCGCGCAGTGCTGGAGTGGGGCGCGCGCATCAGCGGTCGCCGGATACTGAAACGTCAACCAAAACTTACCGGTGTCTCTTTCACCAAATAAATAGACAATAGACAACACTTTATTTGGTACATAAAACATAATTAACAATACATACATACAAAAAGGATGGAAGGATGGATAATCAGCTGGCGGTGAATGGAAGCGAAAAGCCGAAGATCGGGCTGAGTGGCGTGTCTTGGGAGAGGCCTATGTCAAGCAGTGGACTAATATAGGCTGATGATGATGATGACATACAAAAAAATAAACAATACACATAAAACACATTGATGATTGAAACAATTCACTTGAAAAAAAACAATAGGGAGAAATATATATATTTCACTTCTACATTCAACTAGGAGAGTACTTTAGCCAAATGATTGTCCTTTATATAAGTAGTTATTGATGTTTTTAATGATTAAAAAAAACTAATTGTGTTACAAATTCATAGAGAAAAAAAAGGAAGGAAAGGAAAGTATTTGCTACGCTCCGCTTATTTGCTTTTGCTACGCAGAAGCTTGAAAGAGAGACATCGTTTCATGGTCGACGTTCCAAAAACTCGTACGATACGACTTGATTCAACTTGCATTGTTCGAACGGCTAAAGTTACCCGAGTGGGTGTTCCCTGCTATCAGATTTTACTTGGTGGTAGATCTCCTTAGCAGGTCGTCTAGGTAGGTACCACCGCAGTACCAATTATTCTGCCGCTAAGCAGTAGTGTGTAAACATTACCGTGCTCCGGTTCGAAGGGTACTACAGCTAGCGAAATTACTGGGCTGTTGAGACTAACCATCGAAAATGTCAATGTAATGATCACACCGATGATGATGATGTCTTCGACCACACCGTCACTTAACATCAAGTGAGCTGTGGTCAAACACATAGCCTGTCAACCATAAAAAAAAAAATGAGCGCCAAAGCAGCGATGCCCTGGACTTTGTTTTGTTACTTAAAGTTCTGTGTATCGCTGCAATGGTCATGGACACGCGTTGTCTCTTACTATCAGGAGAGCGTCTCGTTCGTCTCATAACTTTTTACATTAAAAAAAAAAGATTATATCTACGTATATGCAATCTGGGTGTCTTCAAGTCGAGGTGAATCAATATCTTCTAAACAAGCGTGCTCCATCGTAGACAACATTATCACTTTACATCGAATGAGATGGCGATCAAACGGAAGCTTAACAACCAAATAGAATAATTTATATTCATCATCATCATCATCATTTCAGCCGTAGGATGGCCGGTGGGGCTGCAAAGTTCTGGAGTGGAGACCACGGACCGGCAAGCGCAGCGTAGGACATCCACCCACAAGGTGGACAGACGACCTAATAAAGACCGCAGGAACGCGCTGGATGCGAGCCGCTTCCAACCGGTCTTTATGGAAGTCAATGGGGGAGGCCTATGTCCAGCAGTGGACGTCCTACGGCTGAAATTTATATTAGATGAACCCTTTTATATCGGAATAATAACAATAATCTTGGTTGGCTGGAAGAGATCGCTGTTAGCGACCTCTTCCAGCCACCACTTGTGGCACTAGTTCATAAGTTTATTTTCCTCTCTGTACTTTTTTCTGTTTATGTTCACAATAAATAGTTTTATCTATCTATTTATAATCATCATCATCATCAGCCCTTTGTAGTCCAATGCTGAACATAGGCCTCTCCCAAGACACGTCACTCAGCCCAATCTTCGGCTTTTCGCTTCCATCCATCGCTAGTTGTCCAACGTATATCGTCACTTTATCGAGTCACAGGGCGTCCTACGCAACGTTTGCCAATACGCGGCCTCCACTCTAGAACACGTCTACCCCAGCGGTTATCGATTCCACGACAGTTATGTCCAGCCCATTGCCACTTTAGCTATATCGGAACAATACATGCTATTCATCACATCCTACCAGATAAACTGTGTGGCACACAATCGTATTAATCGATACATTTGCACAGTTTCAAATCGATACGACAATTGAGAACCTTCTCTGTTTTCTACAAACAGTACATAAACAAATTATTATCAGTACAAAACTATATACTAACATTCTCTTGGCAGGTTTCTCCGACTGCTTCTCGGACTGCTGTTTCGGCGCCAACGTACTGGACGACGCGTGCCCTTTCGAAGTACCGCTACACACACAAACATTACTGACCAGGGTTACAGCTTAGGGTGTACTACACTGAAAGGGGATCATTGTACAATTTTGAACAACTTTCACTGTAATCACAACTACAAACTCAAGATCTAACAACTAAGAACTCAACTTTTCCATAGAAAATGCTTGTCAAATGCATCTCTCATCGACATCTCTTGCTGCAGAGAGAGCAGGATTTTAAGACTTGTGATTATTTCAATTAGATTTTTGCTAAATTATATTTTTAAAGTTTATGTCAAATTAATTCTAGATATTAAGTAAGATTAGGTTTTTAATGAATAATCAAATTAGTTAAATTTAATTCCTCATCACTGTTGTAACTGCAACGACTGTTAAGCGGAAATAAACTAAATATAGGCCTGTTGGTTCATTGGTTGTATGTCTGCTCCAGGAGCTGAAGGCCGTGGGTTCAATTTCCAGCCAGGATAAACATTTTGTGGTATAAAAATGTTTGTTCTGTGTCTGGGTGTAGATAGATAGATAGATATAACTCTTTATTGTGCACATCATATATAGTAAAGAGTACAGAGAACCAAAAAACCTTATTAACTAGTGCCACAAGTGGCGGCCTTATCGCTAACAGCGATCTCTTCCAGGCAACCAAGAAAAGAAAAATACGATAGAAAGCTTAAGAAACAGACGGGAGATGTAACACTAATAAGAAATAAAAATAAAATAAAAATTAAACATAATATAGTAAGCATATAAAAAATAATCATTTAATTAAAACGAAATATTTACATATATAAATAAAGTGTACTGTATGTATTTACAAAAAAAAAAGTATGTTAAGTATTCTATCAGTTATCTGTCTTCCAGAGTACAAGCTTTGCTTAGTTTGGGGTCAGATGGCGCTGTGTGTAATGAATGTAAATGAATATTCAAAATGAACTTCCGCAAAGTAACGCCTGAATCAACAAAAAACAAAAGCCTGTCACACATTAAAAAACTACCAATTGAAAAACAAATAGTCTGTGTGTCCTGTATGATGTATTATAAGTATGTATTTACAAAAAAAAAGTATTTAAGTATTCTATCAGTTATCTGACTCCCATAGTACAAGCTCTGCTTAGTTTGGGGCCAGATGGCGCTGTGTGTAATGTCCTACGATATTTATTTATTCATTTTATTTTATTTTTTAAATCCTTTCTTTCTTTCTTTCAATGAGCCAACAGGGCAGTCGACACAGTTCTGTCAGTACCTCGAATGGTTGTCCCGGGAAGTGGAGGACTTGGAATGCAGATTGATGCGCAGCGTGTCCAGAGAATACATGGAGAGACGCGCGTCCGTATCTTTGGCTGAAATCAAAGCGATGATCGCTCAGTGGTTAACGCAGTCGGTTCGCATGCCGAAGGGCGTGGGATCAACGCCAAAAATGAGCTTGAGCTGCCGGTGGAGGAAAACATCGCGAGGAAACCATAGCATGGTGGTAGAGTACTATCTAGTACTCGGCTGGCTAGCTACCACCCTCAAGTTGAAAATCTGCCGCCAAGCATCTAACGGTGTGTTCCGGCAGCCTCACTTGAGAGCCAGTTGCATTCCAGGCTAGGTATGCTTTACCATCTTCGACCACACCTTCACTTAACATCAGGTGAGCTGTGGTCAAACAACTAGCCTGTCAACCATAAAAAAAAAAAAAAGAGTAGGCTAACACCTCATCATAATTATTTATTACGCATCTTCGTTCTTGCTCGTCAGTTCACGGCACGTAGATTTGGTCTACAATATAGATAAGGAGTTGACTCACTCGACCAAGTTTTGCTTCCAGACTTGGTGAAAGTGAGGCTCTTCTTCGACTTCTTAGTTCTCGTCGACGACGGAGCGGTCTAGAAGATAAATCAAAAATTTTAAAATTCTTTCAGGATAAATAGACATTAAACGACAAAGGAAAACACCATTAGAAAACCTACATGTCCGAGACAACATAAAAAACCGGCCAAGTGCGAGACTCGCGCCCGATGGGTTCCGCATTATTATCAATAAAAAAGGGCAAAAAAATCACGTTTGTTGTATGAGAGCAACATATTTATTTTATTCCGTTTTTTAGTTAATGTTGTTATAGCGGCAACAGAAATACATCATCTGTGAAAGTTTCGACTGTCTACTATCATGGTTCATGAGATACAGCCTGGTGACAAACGGATGGACAGCGGAGTTTTAGTAACATGGTCCCGTTTTACCCTTTGGGTACGGAACCCTAAAGTTCTCGAAGACATGTGTGGTCTGCCAACCCGCTCTTGGCCAGCGTGGTGGACTATAACCAACGTCATCCGTACATGGTGGATGTTCCCCATGTTCGCACAAAGCGTTTTGATTCCACATTTTTCATTCGCACGGCGAGGTTGTGGAACTCCCTGCCGTAGTCTGTGTTCCCTGTTAGCTACAATATGGGGTGTCTTCAAATCTAGAGTAAACAGGTTTATTCTAGGTAAGCGTGCTTCATCTTAGACCACACTACTGCTTAACATCACACGAACCTATCTATCTATACTATTATAAAGAGGAAAGCTTTGATTTTTTGTTTGTTTTTTTTTTGTGAAGCAATCTGTTGTTCGTATTGAATAGGCTCCGAAACTACTTGACCGATTTCAAAAATTCTTTCACCGTTGGGAAGCTACACTATCCCCGGGTGACATAGGCTATTTTTATCCCTGTATTCCCACGGGAACGGGAACTACGCGTGTGAAACCGCTAGGCGTCCGCTACTCTGTAATATATCTAATCTCGATAACACTTAGCTTTCACTACGCAACAGGCCGCTCCCTGTCGTTCCTGTCGCAATACACCTATATATTTTATTTGCGGCGCGAACTTTAAATACATGTATTCACAAATATGTAGTATAATTCAGTATAGGTGTGATAAATTCGGATTTTTTTTTTAAATTATGACCTTGCTCTGCTCACGATGATAAGAGTCCCAAACCCAGCAGTGGGACAGCTTATATAAGAAACAGGCCTGATTCGGTTATTTCATAATATTAGTGTTGTGTATCATAATTATGATGAATGAAATCAATGTAAACTTACATTTAGTTCCTCAGTAATGGCGACGTCGGAGGAGCTCAGGAAGTCGGCGACGCGATGCGTGTACTCGTTTATCGCGATGTCGAGCTTGTCGCACGTCTCGAGCAGCTCCTGCTCACGATAGTAAGTTTATTTTATCAAATCATCATTTATTTCAGATCAAGTCCATAATTATTTACATTTATATTAATCACACAATAAAAACACATGTCGATGAAATCAAGTACAGTGTAAACTCAATGTAACGTCACTCGATTTAACGTCAAACTCCTTAAAACGTCGGAATTACTCGACTTTGGTTGGTTTGCCTTGTTGTCCATACAATGATGCACTCTATGTAGCAACACACACACTCTACATAACGACTACAATATGTCGTTATAAAGCAAGTCATTTGGGGAACTAATAAAGCACCCACTGTTTGTTTGTTTCTAAGTTGCCGAAATTGATAAGAACAGCAGTTGTGTACGTTCTTATGTTTGTCATTTTGTTGTTTTATTGTCTGGCCCGTGTTCACCTCGACTGTCGGACCATATGAACCAGAGATTCTAAGAAATTCGTTCTTTTGTTTATTGTGAACTTGTGATTACTTTGCACGTGTTTGCCTCAGCTGCTAGACTGTCGTTAGTTTATTATTATGCATTTTCAACACGTTATCATATTCTAAGTTGCTACCAAACTTTCTTCTCCATATAACGACAACTTTCTATAACGCCAGAAAATACGCAGTCCCCTCAGCGTCGCAATATAGAGTTTACACTGTATATATAGGGTGTATCTCTAGACGACGGACATATTTCAAGGGGGTGTTTAGAAAGCGATACTGAACTCAAATATGTCATAAAAACAATACCTTACAATTTGACCAAATTGTCCCACAAACTAATGTAATCAGACACATACATAACAAAAGGGCGTAAGCTATCTGTGCCTACACATCGCGCGGCGCGGGCGCAAAGCTACGGCGCTTTAAAGCTGGCGTATATATTTTTTATTTTATTTTTTTCTGTACTACTATATAAACCTAAATTATAACGTCATGAAATATGTCCGTCGTCTAGAGAAACAGGCTGCATATAAAAATCAAGTCAAAAAAAAAAAAAAATAATAATAGGGATGTCGATTCAACGATCATTGTCCCGATAGTTGTCACAGTGAACGGCCTTATAGCGAAGAGTCTCGACCAACATCTTAAGAGGCTCTCGCTAGACGGTTGGATCAAGGGTCAGCTTCAAAAGGCAGTGATCCTTGACACGGCGCGCATTGTGAGGAGCTTCGTCACTCTGCAGCCCTAACCACCGGCAGCTTGAGCCCTGCCCCGCTGCCGGCGGCGCCCTAGTTTTTAAGTTTTTTATAGTATTTATGTTTCATATAGAAATACAAATACAGAGCACAAATAAATAATACAAACTGTCAATTACAATAAAATAAATTACGCAGTTTACATTTAGGTTATTTGGTTACAAGCTAGGTGATTAACCACAGCTCGTTTCATGTTAAATGAGGTAATACAGTAGTCGAATACTGACGTCGGAGTAGAGGTTGTGCACGGCGGCCAGGTCGCGCGGAGCGGGCACGGTGCGGCACGTCGCGGACGCGTCGCGCACGAACGTGCACACGCCGCTGAGGGCGCGCGCGCAGTCGCGCAGACACGACGTCGCCGAGAACGACTTGTGGAACACCTGACCAGAACAGCTACATAAATAACGCTGCACTAGTCTTCTGTAGTTACATTATTACATTAATTTTAAATGCCTGAAGAGATATAATAATAAAAGTAGTAATAAAATCATTTATTTCGGAACAAGTCCACCACGCAAGTTGACCACGTTCTGCCTGATTTTAAGCAGGACGCAGTCTAAGATGGAACACCCTTACCTAAAAAAACTTGTTTACTATGGATTTGAAGACACCCAAATTGTACTTGAAATTGTATTGTTTGTATTTTTTTAAATAAATACAATTGCTTTTTAATTTTCCTAATTTAGCTTGTTTGATTTCATAATGAGACACTTAAAAATATTGACAGTGGCAGAATATAAAAGATACGATGTCAAAACCGAATTAAAAAGTGTCCAGTCAGTGCGTTTGCTATTCATACTAATGTATCAGACTGCGAGTCGATTAAGAGTACAAGAGAAGTCACCTGTAGAGCTTGCAACATGTTCTGATGCAGTGAGACGATGCGCAGCATCTGCGACTGGAAGTAAGTGTGCTGCGCGAGCGGCAGCGACTGCGACACATGACGCTTTATGTTGTGGACCTGCGAGAAACATCATCACAAAACAAACTTACCAGAAGTGATTTTCGACCATAATTATACGAGACGTTACTTGCATTAAGATGTAAGTAGAATGTAAGAAGATGTACGAGTATGTAAGAAGTAGATTATTTGACCTTGTACAGTGGGGTATCACGGCTGGCAATGTCCGTACGGTACAACCATGATGCGAACGAACCTGCCGTTGTAGCTGGTACATGTAGATCCGGTTGAAGCGCGCGCAGAACTCGGTAGCACGGCGGCAACGCCTCGACACCTCGCCGCGCTCTACGGACATCACATCCTGGACTTCCAGGGACGCCCTGTCACCACACGTATATTTTATTTCCAAAAAACGACAAAATCATCTCACGTAATTAATGGATGCATTTCAGTGGCCCTATTATTGAGTTTGCTCAGGATAATTAGGTCAAATATTAACCATTTACTTTTTATCATTATTTGGAACGACAATCTAGTATTGTACCCCCTGTATAAACATTGCTGATGTTCAAATTTTCACGATGTATACAGCATGACTGGTGAGACACCTACGATACTGAAGAAGAGTACTTGGTACTCGATTCTCGTTAAAATTATGTAATAAAATAAAGTACCTAATTTTTGTCCCCAATTTCCCTTTAAATAAATTCTAATGAAGCGTGGATACACTCCCGATAATAATGTTTTGATCACGCGACAAGTACGTGCTTGTCTTCCCGTCGTCGGCGTGAGTGTCCTCACAACGTCCAGCTCATGCGACCGCGCGGTGTGCATGCGTTACGTAATTAATTACATAACTTTCGGTTAAGTTTACGTCGTAGTCAGTTAATTTATTTATTTTCAATGTTATTTTTTTTCTTCCTATATGATCGCTAAATATCACGTCTTCGAGTATCGTAGGTGTCTCACCAGTCATACTGTATATTTTTTTTATGTAAAAGAAATGAGGCGAACGAGACGCTCTCCTGATGGTAAAACGTATGTATATGACCATTACAACAATACACAGAACTTTAAGTAACGAAACAAAGTCTAGGGCATCGCTGCTTTGGCGCTCATTGCCTGTAACATTGTTATTTTTGGACAATAAATATTACATTATTGTTGGAACACCGACGCTTCGCCAACACTAGAAAAGAGAGGGGCTTCCACCTTATCAACCGAGCGTCACGAGCGCACGCGCATCGCCAGTGCAATTGTATTCATTCTTCCATATAATTTGAGAATGATAATGAATTGATTTGAGATTATCAATGGCTAGTCTCAACAGCATTGTAATTTCGCTGGTAGGTACCCTTCAAACCGGAACACAGTAATGTTTACACAGTACTGCTTAGCGGCAAAATAACTGGTACTGCGGTGGTACCTACCTAGACGTCCTCCTGCTAAGGAGATCTACCACCGAGTGAAGTTGTATAACAACACTTACATAATGGCGACCATCTCTTCGCCGAGTTTAATTCTCATATCTTTGACTCGTGCGCAGTAGATGCTGCTTTCAATCACGTTTGAAACGTTTTCCGTGGATTTTACTGTGGCCACTGTGTGTACAGAAACAAACACATTATTATTTTCATTTTTTGTTTTTTTTTTTTCGCACTGACATGATTTTATATATATATATACGTATATATATTTATGGTTAACAGGCTGCGTGTTTTAGTCACAGCTCACCTGATGTTAAGTGAAGGTGTGGTCGAAGATGGTACAGCACACCTAGCCTGGAATGGAACTGGCTCTCAAGTGAGGCTGCCGGAACACACCGTTAGATGCTTGGCGGCAGATATCCAACTTGAGGGTGGTAGCAGCCAGCCGAGTACTAGGAAGTACGCTACCACCATGCTATGGTTTCCTCACGATGTTTTCTTCACCAGCAGCTCAAGTACAAGTAGAACCTACCGCGCTAACCACTGAGCTATCATCGCTACATATTTACCATCAGTGGCGCAGTGATCGCCGGTGTCAGGCGTGGATGCCGGAGCGACTTCTTCGCTGTACCGCTCGCGCACCGTGCTTGGAGACTCCAGCTGTTCCTCTTCACCTGACGTACAAAATAAAAATATTTAATTAACAACACCAAAGCACGGAATCTTATCAAGAAGAAATGAACGCTACAATAATTTCATTGACATTTTAATTTAATCATTTATCTTTTATATTTTAATTATTATTAATTTTGCTACTTGACATTGTATAAATTTGAATTTAATGACTTAAGAAAAATCCATATTATTAGATTAACTATTCTGTTGCCATCAAATATTTCTACACCTTTTCAGGTATAACATGAAGATCATTTAATTAAGTTACGGATATCATACACACTCACGCTCAACATGAGTGTGAGTGTGTATGATGTCCGATTACAAATAAATATATCTTTATCTTAACAAATTAATTAGCTAATTTCTTCTAGGCAAATGTGCTCCATCGTAGACCGCATATTCGCTTAACATCAGATTTTATAAACAACTAGAAGCACGCCCAGGCTTCGCACGGGAACACAAAACTCGTATAACAATATAAAGCCTGAATAACTCAGTGATAATGTAGCATTCTAATGATGAAAGAATTATTCAGATCAGTCTAGTAGTTTCGGAACCTATTCAAACAAAAAAACCGACCAAGTGCGATTCGGACTCGCGCACGAAGGGTTCCGTACCATTATCTATAAAAATCAAGTTTGTTGTATGGATGCCCCCTTAAATATTTATTTTATTTTATTTTTAGTATTTGTTGTTATAGCGGCAATAGAAATACATCATCTGTGTTAAAATCTCAACTGTCTAGCTATCACCGTTCTTAAGATACAACCTGGTGACAGACGGACGGACGGACGGACAACGAAGTCTCAGTAATAGGGTCCTGTTTTTACCCTTTGGGTACGGAACCCAAAAAATCAAATTTATCTTCTGTATAATTAGTGTAGATTAGGATGAATACTTCAATTTGGCAACGGCATTTTATAAACAGCGTTTGGATTGTCCACAAATGTTGTGGCATTTTATACAGTGACTAGGCAATTTACAATTTGCCTTCGGGATTATTTCAAGACTGCAAGTGTTCTTAAACGAACGACGCCGATAGTAATCCTATGAATTGCCAGCGACATTATAATATATCGATTTACCCAACTGACGAAGTATGTACAGTTAGCTTCTCTGAATATTATATTTTTACTAGCTGCGCCCCGCGGTGTTACCCGCTACACGTTTTCGGGATAAAAAGTAAGCCTAAGTGTTAATCCAGAGTCTCAGCTACCTTCATACCGAATTTCAACAAAATCCGTTGAGTAGTTTTTGCGTGAAAGAGTAACAAACATCCATTCATCCATTCATCCAACCATCCAAACTTTCACATTTATAATATTAGTGGTAAGATTGTCTATACAATTTTTTTTTTAAATTACAAATTGGCTTGCGTTTGACCACCATACCGCAAACAACTAAAGAAATGGAACAAACTCGGTCCAGATATTAATGAAACCACAGATCTCTAAAACTATATCTTTATGAATGAAACATACCAGATGGATTTAGATCCGTCTCATCGTCAAAGATTTGAAACGCGACGAGATTGGGTTTCTCCGTGTCTTCTGCAAAGGTCACCATATGGACAGCTTGCTTCTCATTGGGGTGATCACCTTCCCCTTGGTTTGATGGCTCCTGTAGATAAAGATGTATTGATTAACATGAGTAGAAACATATTATGTAGATCCACAGCTAAATGAACTTCCATGTCATCCCTGAAAATGCGTACTTATTTGAGCTGGCAACACAATATTATACTATCAGTAATAAGACGATTTTTCTTGTCCTAAAATTTCAAGTGAGAAAAATAACAATAGTTGAAATGTAAAAAATAAAAAATTTAAATGTGAATCTCAAATTAATGTCAATGAAATTCATCATCATCATCATCATCATCATTTCAGCCGTAGGACGTCCACTGCTGGACATAGGCCTCCCCCATTGACTTCCATAAAGACCGGTTGGAAGCGGCCCGCATCCAGCGCGTTCCTGCGGTCTTTACTAGGTCGTCTGTCCACCTTGTGGGTGGACGTCCTACGCTGCGCTTGCCGGTCCGTGGTCTCCACTCCAGAACTTTGCAGCCCTATCGGCCATCAGTTCTGCGTGCTATGTGCCCTGCCCACTGCCACTTCAACTTGCTAATCCGTTGGGCTATGTCGGTAACTTTGGTTCGTCTACGGATCTCCTCATTCCTGATTCGATCTCGTAGGGAAACTCCGAGCATAGCCCTCTTACATAGCGTGTTGTGCTACTTTGAGCTTACCAAGAAGGCACACAGTCAGAGACCACGTTTCAGCGCCATAAGTCATCACTGGTAACACACACTGGTCGAAGACATTACCGAACCGGCGCGGACGAACCGCGGACCGAAGACCGAATGAAATTAATAAAATGTCAATACAAAAATTAAAAATATATTATATGGTTAAAATTTGTCAATTAAAAATTCAATTGTAAGTTTTAAATAAGCAGTTTTTATTTAATGTTATTTTAAACGGAACAAGTTTCAGATCTCTTATTGGCTTTGGTATACTTACTGTTGAAAACTATAGGTCCCATACACATTATACTATTGTTCTTTAGGAATGTATTTGATGGGAAATATATCTTAGGTTTTAATATATGCCATCTAGTCCCAAAGTAAACAAAGCATTTGCTATGAGAACCAGACAACTGATACTTTTAAATATATACTTACCACAACAGTTTCGGCTTTATCTGCTTCCTTTTTCATTTTATTGAGTTCTTTCTCCATGAGCTCCTTCAGACAGTTCTCTGGCAATTCGTGGAGGAACTGGTAAGGATCTTCTGAAACACAAAATATGTAAGGTATTTAAAAATAAGAGATTATTAAGTTACTAGTAAGTAATTATGATTATCATTATTTTTTGTAATCATATTGACATATTTTATATTATTTCATTAACATTTTCATTGTATTGACATAATAATATGTTAAAATAAAATAAAATTAAAAAATAAGAGATTATCGAATTACTAGTGAGTAATTAAAATGATTATTATTTTTTGTAATCATATTGACATATTTTATATTATTTCATTAACATTTTCATTGTATTGACATAATTATTATTGTGTTATGATTTTAATATTTTTAAATATGAATAGAAAACGGAGACAGACAGAACATATGTTTCACACCATACAATACACTAAAGTTTTTAATTACATAAACCTTAATAAAACATGTATCTAAATATTTTTAAACAAATATGTATATTATTTGTGTAAAACATTATTAGTAAACATATTTCTTTTAATGTTTATTTTTTCTTGAGATTTTTTCATGACCCTAATTTATTCAAATTTAATTTATTTTACATTATAATTAATGTATTGGAATGGAACTGGCTTTCAAGTGAGGCTGCCGGAACACACCGTTAGATGCTTGGTGACACATTTTCAACTTGAGGGTAGCTAGCCAGCCGAGTACTAGAAAGTAGCCTACCACCATGCTATGGTTTCTTTCATCAGCAGCTCAAGCTCATTGTTGGGGTTCGAAGCCATGCCTTCCGGCATGCGAACCGACCGCGCTAACCACTGAGCTATCATCACTACACAATGAATGAATTAATGAAAACTAATGAATAGGAATTTTAGCTGTGTGTTAAATTCTAGGTATACCTGTATAAGCCATATGTACTATATCTTGTTCTTTCACAAACTCCTCCCATATCCGCTGTTCCTGCTGCTTGAGCCGCTGCCGTCGGTTCACCTTCCATGCTCTATCCAGCTCACCATCTTCTATGTACTGGAAGCAGTAAAAAGAAAAAATAATAACTGCATTCTTATATGTTTCACTTATACAGGTTTCATTATGTCAAATACTTATTTTTATTTATTTAAATCACCACCACTATACATATCACAATATTCATAACGGTCATCACTCATCAATATAACAAAAAAAAACTAGATGCTGTAGCAATAACAGGTGATGACGACTTGCATAAAGTTAACAATAACAATTATTATTTAAAAAAAATGAAGATGTTAAAGTTACTTATTAAGTAAATAATAAATATGTCAAGTTTATTCTCAAGTCAAATTAAGTAACATTAAAATAAAATATTATCCAAAAGAAATTTAATTATTATATAATCGTAATAATTCAAGGATTTAACAGAATTTAATTTTATACTTTTTTTCATCCACATCTGGTGGCCTTCTTCAAGGAATCAAAACTTAGTACGACGCGCACGGCCTCCGCTAACGTCGCAATATAAATACGAGTCCCCCGTACTACAGGAGCCCCAACATATGCAAACAAAAATTCGTAAGTCTCTTAGGCCGCGGCAACAATGAACGCCCGATCATAAAATATGTTCGTGGAAGCATTATAGATTTATAGACATGACCGCTGTCGAGCTATGAAATGAAAATCGTGTAGGCCCTCGACAATTAATGTTGATACCCGGCCCGTCTAGGGCAAACTTCAATTCTGATTGCAATGACCCCTTAAAATACTTCTTATAGTTCTGTGTACAAGTTTAAATTGTAATTAAACGCTTAAAAAGTGAAATGGTGATATTACCTGTGATTCCACGTCAAGCTTGCTTTCCGGCATGTAGGAGAATCCTCGAATGCACGTCTCCATTAATGTTCAGAAGCACAATAATCACCGTTATTATACTCCAATTTTATCCAAAATAATTGATACCACACTAAAATATCGAAAAATGCAATTAAATTTTAGCCAGCCTAGCCATAACGCTAATCGCATTGCAACAAACAAAACATTTTTTGAATTTTTTTTTGACAGATACAATGTGAGTATGTTGTCACTATGACATTCAAATCAGAAAAGATTATCAATTAATTTCATAAGCACCTGATTCTTAGCTGATGGTTGTATTTACTGATAGATAATTAAATAATTCAATATAAAAATTGAATAAATACCATTCAATTTACTTGCGAAGTAAAACGAAAAACTTGTCCAATTAAAAGAAAGCAAGTCCATTGTCCTCAAAATTAATTATTACTGGTTGGTGGTTGCTTAGCAACAGTCGTTGTCAACAAAACTTTTAACTAGTTTTTTATAACACTTTATAATAATTACATTATATTTTTGGTTACATTAACACGTATTAATAATTGAAATTGTAATAAAATAGAAGCTGTCAGTGACATTTGATAAATTATGTGAAATTACAGTACGCGCGCTAAATGCAAGTAGGTACGATTTGCGTGCGACACTTCGTGACTGATTGACGGGGCTGCGATTATTCCGTCGATTACGTGATTACATTCTCTTGGTCGATTACGATCGGATTCGTGGGTGGCGTGTGGAAGGGCCACTATCTATACAGATAATTGGATACACACAAATTGATCATAGTTTTCGTGTAAAATGTTATTCAGTGCTCGCCCGCTGCAAGAAATGGGCGCGCCGCCGGTCCCGGCGCTGCAGCCGCGCTATTTTCCACAGTGGAGCCGGACTGCGATACTGACGCTCTCCAGCGGACATGATGACGATCTTACAAACGTGAGTAGTATCAAATATAAAGGGTAGTTATGACTACCCATGTCAAGCTTCGCATAAAGTGCTTGTTATACATATTATTTAGTAGATAAAAACAGACGTTGGATTTGTTTTAGCATAAATAGCAAATATGGCTTTAACTTTACTACAGTTAGCTTATTGCCATTAACCCCACAGAATCTAAACAAAAATAATTTATACAAGTACACATGCATTTGAGTTTTTGAAATTGACGCAAGTAACGCCATCTATGGTGGATAGCAAAAAGTTCTCTCTCACAAGTAGGTACATTTAATTGGCACACGCACCCGGGGTGCACTTTGTTCTCTATATGATTCATAGATGGCATTATTTTGGGGTAGTACTGTTTAAAAAATAACATTATAACTTGTATTATGTACACAATAATTTATTGCCTGTTAGAAGTTTATATGTAGGTACTTACATATGTTACATTTATATTTAATTTAGTAAAATATACCTTTAAGGGCATATCAATAGTGTAGAGCGAAAGAAACACGGTTGTTTATTAAAATTTATAAAAGTCTCAAAGAGGTTTTTTCAGCGATGATAAATTAATTAAACTCAGTGGTTAGCGCGGTTGGTTAACACACCAAAGGGCGTCGGTTCAAATCCCAACAATAAGCTTGAGCTGCGAGTCCGGGGTGCGGGGTGCGAGGAAAACATCGTGAGGAAACCATAGCATGGTGGTAGGGTTCTTTCTAATACTCGGCTGGCTAGCTACCACCCTCAAGTTGAAAATCTGCCGCCAAGCATCTAACGGTGTGTTCCGGCAACCTCACTTGAGGGCCAGTTCCATTCCAGGCTAGGTGTGCTTTACCATTTTCGACCACACCTTCACTTAACATCAGGTGAGCTGTGGTCAGAACACCTAGCCTGTCAACCACAAAAAAAAACTTTTATTTTTCGCGTTATTGCTTTGCACCTACAGACAAAAGCACAGTGTCTTGAATTTACTTGTGACATAACGTTGTTTGCAGTTTTGCATAATGGTATGGTAAAGCCAAAGCAACTGTTATTATTACCTTTGTCTTTTGCAAGGATTTTCCTTGTTTCATGACAAGTTTAGATACCTACATTTTTAATATAATGACAGTTAGGTATAACTTGTGACCCGCCCCGGCTTCGATTGCACCCGCATTTCTTCTGGCGACTTGATTACAAAGCATTTAATTTCTCATCTCATTTAACATTACAATATTACTAAATATAAAAATCGTAAACCGTAAAAAAATATCTGAATGTCAGTGAAAAGTGTGTCAATAGACAACACTTTATTTGGGACATAAAACTTATTTCAACATAATTAACAATACATACATACAAAGAAATAAACAATAAACATAAATAAAACAAATTGATGATTGAAACAATTGACTTGAACAAAAACAAACTTAAACAAAAAAACAAAAGGGAGAAATATATTTAGGTCGCGTTTTTACCCTTTGGGTACGGAACCCTAAAAATGACTAACTTTGATGACACAGCGATCTAAAATGTGACTTGACCTTCGATACCTATTAAAAAGCGTCATATTTCTCGATCTTAAATTTTTTTATACCAAAAATGATCTTTCCAGCTCTTGATTACCTAGAGTTCTCCAGCGTTACCTAGAGTCCTAGACCTATTTAGAATGGCATGAACATTAATGTTCCGTGTTCAAGCTTATTTTGTTACATAATGAACGAAATACTTTCGTTCAAGGCTGCTCAGTTTTCAGCTTTCACTCTATAAATAACAAATAGCATATCTGGATTTCCCTGCTTTCTAAAATCGTTGTAATACAGGTTAATGTGGTACATTAATTACGCTTCTAATTAAGTTATTACCCATTTCTGTCGCACTTACTTACTATGAGGGTAAAAGATAAACACCTCTTGTTGCCGGATACTCCTAATGAATTATTTACATCAAAGAAGGAGGTTTGCTCATAAATATTCTTCAAACTTTAATTACCTACTGGACTCCAGACTGGAGTTTTTTATTTTTGACAAGCTAAGTGTTTGACCACAGCTCAGTGACGGTGTGGTCGATAGATGGTAAAACACATTTAGCCTGGATGGAACTAGCTCTTAATAATAATAAATATCGTAGGGCATTACACACAGCGCCATCTGACCCCAAACTGAGCAAAGCTTGTGCTATGGAAGTCAGTTAACTGATAGAATACTTAAATACTTTTTTTTGTAAATACATACTCGTAATAAATACGGAACACCCAGACACAGAACAAACATTTTGTTTATACCACAAAGGCTGTCCTGTGTGGGAATCGAACCCACGCCCGCACGCACGCGATATTCAGCTCTTGAAGCAGAGATACTACCAATGAACCAACAGGGCTGTCCTAAGTGAGGATGTCGGAAAACACTATTAGGTGCTTGGCGGCAGATTCTCAAATTGAGTGTGGTAGCTAGCCAGCCGAGTTTTAGTAAGGAAATACCCTACCACCATGCTATAGTTTCCCTCACGACGTTTGTCATTCGTCTTTTCGAGTTACTTTGCATGAAAGCTGTCACAAAAGTGGAGTGAAAAGACGAAAAGCATATTCGTCTTCTGAAATTGAGCTATTATCAGATAGTGAAATGACACGGCATAAAGCCATCGGTGGTGTTGGCAGCGAGCCACCGCTGGATAGTGACAGAGAAGCCCGTGAGTCAGCCGCACACGAAACCTGTGCGCGACGGCGCGATCGATAGACAGTGCACCCCTCCTCCGCCGCCCGCCCTCGCCCTGCACCTGCCTCGCTCCACTCAGCCCGGAGCCCCGGCGAGTCGTCCGTCCCAAGACATAAAACATTACCAAATCCCCTCAAAACTCACCAAAAAAAACAAAAAAAGTGCTTACCAAGTCAATTCTAAATAGTATACAGGTCACTGGTTCAAGGTCACCACGGCTGATGACCCTCAGTTTATATATATAGTTAACGTAAAATCTACCTCGTAACGTAGTCAGTTAATACGGTGTTGTTTTTGTATTTTAGCTGGAAATTTTATTTTGGATTATTACGCGTAGTTAGCAAGGTCGTGTTTTGTCGAGCCTGTGCACAAATGTGGGATTATTATCATTGGTCGGTCGCGCGTGATCCGAGGCGGTCGTCAACAGAGGAGGCTGCGCTAATTGCGCCACATCATAATATATTGTTGATTTGATTTCTTACGATCATATCGTTGCAATCATGGCATCGAAAGTGCTCGTGCCAGCGGCCCCGTTCGCGAAGCTACAAGTGAGTAATGCATTTAGATTTTCATTCACATTTCATATGTTTTTGCTGCTTGATTTATTCTTCATAATAGTTACGTTTGACCGCCATCTCATTATGATGCGGTCTAAGATGGAGCACGCTTTGCTGAGAAGATAGGTACCGATTTAGTACTATCGACTCGATGACACCCAGATTGTAACCATCGGGGAGCACGTAGGTATCTACTTAGGCAGCGCATTTCACTGTCTACTGTCTTGCAGTCCGCACAATGAACGTGGAATCAAAATTTTCCTTTCGAGTTTCTGGAACGTTGACTATGAAACACTTTCGCTTTTTCGACATTCTGGCTGTCTTGATACAATAATGGAAATTACATCATGTGCACTGCTATAATAGGATAATACACTATTCCTTCCGTCGTGATTGTAATTTCAGTTCCCGTTCATCAGAATCATGAACGTTTCATACTCTTTAGTTTCCTCACTGAATATATGGCTACAGATTGTGTATCGTTTCGATTCTAGAGGCGTACACATAAAACCATTTAGGATCGTAAACATGGGAGCATCAAAACACAAAGGACTGTAACCCGGGTCATTCACATCGTAGCAAATGTCATTGCGCTGCATGTGATGGGCTTTCCCAGCGCCTTACCTACCTATAAGTAAATAAGTACCTGGGAAATTCGATTGACGTTCTGTCTACTTCCAGCCGATTTTATAGTTCATTGTTCCGGCTGCACTTGAATAAGATAAAACATACCTAGTTCATGATTGTAATTGCTTTATGAATAGGATCTAGGTAGGTATACTTATAAATAAAATTACTTTTATTTGTAATGGAAACAAGTATGTACTGTACTTATGACTTGGTGGTAGATCTCCTTAGCAGGAGGTCGTCTAGGTAGGTACCACCGCAGTACCAGTTATTCTGCCGCGAAGTTGTGGTGTGTAAACATTACTGTTTTCCGGTTTGAAAGGCGAAACAACCTAGCGAAATTACTGGGCTGTAGAGACTAACTGGACTTTGGTTTGTTACTCAAAGTTCTGTGTATCGCTGCAATGGTCATGGGCAGGCGTTATTTCTTACCATCAGGAGAGCGTCTCGTTCGTCTCATTCCTTTTTACATAAAAAAAAATAGGATAAGAACGCATATATCTTCGTTCGTATGACACAACGCAATAACTACCTATATGCATGGGTTAAGGTAGGTTGTGAATGTGTGTATAGTGTAGGTATGTGTAGGTATTGATAGTAAGTGCCGAAAAGTTAAATATTCATGTACCTACTTAGTTGAACCATAACCAGATTGGCACAGGACCGAGGCAGATGGCATGACAAGAGAGAGGCCTATACCCAGCAGTGGGATAAAGAAGGCTGTGGATGATGATGACTAACGATATAGGTATATATTTATAAGGTAGGTAGGTACACGTCTACTTTTAACTTCTGATGCCAATTTGAAATTAATTGTGTTCTTTGAATTTCTGCTAATACTTAGTAGGTACAAAATAACTTCAGTTTCAATCGTAAATCGTTCTAAATAGACATTTTGTAGTGATGATGGCTAAGTGGTTTGCGTGGTTGGTTCACACGCTGAAGAACGTGAGTTTAGCTCCAACAATAAGCTATAGCTGCCGCTGAAAGAAAACATCGTGAAGGAATCATAGCATGGTGGTAGCCTGATAGGGTGCTTTCTAGTACGCGGATGGCTGGCTATCACACTTAAGTTGGAAATCTATCGCCAATCACCTAACAGTGTTTTCCGGCAGTCTCGCTCGAGATTCAGTTCCGTTCTAAGCTAGATGTTTTTACCATCTTCGACCACACCGTCACTTAACATCAGGTGAGCTTTGGTCACGAACCTATCCAGCCAAAACATAAAAAAATATTCTTCAGAAGATTTAAATGTAATTCAAATATGTTTCAGGTGAAGAAGTCTCCTCCCGATGCAGCAGGTCCAGGGTTCACTATCGGGGGTGACCCGGCTGCGAGGGTGTCCCACCTGGAGCACAGCGTGCGGTTCTTGCAGGAGCAGCATCGGCTCATGCTGAGCGGCCTTCATGCTGAGATCGAGGCACTACGAGAGAGGAACCGAGGTATTTTTGTAAACGAATCACCAGTTAAAAAAATAATGGTTGTAGGTGTTTAGATCACAGCCGGTGTGGTCGAAAATTGTGAACACGCCTAGCCTGGAATGGAACTGGCTCTCAAGTGCAGCCACGGGAACACTCGACACGGGACAGATTTCAAGTTGCGTTGTAGCTAGCTAGCCGAGTACTTAACTATAAAACCGGCCAAGTGAGAGTGGGACTCGCGCACGAAGGGTTCCGTCCGTTCCGCACGAAGGGGACCGTTGTATGGGAGCCCCCCTTAAATATTTATTTTATGTTATATTGGCAATAGAAATACATCGTCTGTGAAAATTTCAACTGTCTAGCTATCACCTTTCTTGAGATACAGCCTGGTGACAGACGGACGGTACCGACGAATGAACAGCGAAATCTGAGTGAAAAAAATCGAATTTATAATTTTTGAATAAAACAGATATTTATGCTAATAATCTACTGTTTCATTCAAGCAATTGTGATTTACCGCAAATAAATGCCAGTAGCTGTGATTTCACTGTAAAATTATGCTCCAATTGTTCATAAATTGAAAAAAATATTTGTATGGAAATCGAACCACCTTAAAAACTCTAGTAGGCATCTACATGTGAGACATCAAGCACGTGAGACTTGAGTAAATGTCTACAGTGTATATTTAACTGAATAATGCTCTGAGCATCATCGTATATAGACAGCTATATGTATCTCAAAGCCTGCGTAAGCGGTGAATCATCCGCAGATGCATGTGGTAGGAGTGGCCGGAGTGGTTGCATGCCGTATTGTAAAGAAACTAGCGTGAATAAAGCTTGTTTTGCTTTGCGAGTATGTACCTCCAATGCCATTTATATATATAGACTTACAGAGAAAAAGTTGCTACAACTATTACTTTAGCGATGATAGCTCAGTGGTTAGCGCGGTAGGTTCGCATGCCGAAGGGCGTGGGTTCAAACCCCAACAATGAGCTTGAGCTGCCGGTGAAGGAAAACTACGTGAGGAAACCATAGCATGGGGGTAGGGTACTTTCTGGTACTCGGCTGGCTAGCTACCACCCTCAAGTTGGAAATCTGCCGCCAAGCATCTAACGGTGTGTTCCGGCAGCCTCACTTGAGAGCCAGTTCCGTTTCAGGCTAGGTGTGCTTTACCATCTTCGACCACACCTTCACTTAACATCAGGTGAGCTGTGGTCATAAATCTAGCCTGTTTCCAGCTATTACCTGATTTTGTTGTGTTTTGCCAGTATTTGATATGCATAGAAACAAGATCATGAAGGTCTACTCATTGGGTACATAAATATAAAAATACTAGCTGCGCCCAGCTGTGTTATCCGCTGAAAAAAATTAGAATAAAAAGTAGCGTAGGTATGTGTTATATCTAGGGTCGACGGTATTATAAATATGAAAGTTTGGATGGATGTATGGAAGTTTGTCACTCTTTCACGCAAAAATTAATAGATAACAGATTTGGATGAGACCCTAGATTAACACATATGCTAATTTTATCCCGAAAACATGTTGCGGGTGACACCGCGGGGCGCAGCTAGCATGTAATATAATAAACCATGTATTTCAGACAAAGGTCCAGAATCCAGATGCACACAATTATAGAAATTAAAATACAATAAGTTTCATATATGAATCAAGATGTCCAAATATAAAATGTCAATGTCCAAAAAAATAATTTAAATGTACAAATAAAAAAAAAGATAATGAAAAAACAAAAAGCCCGTATCTACGTACAGTATCTAGTACTTTCGCTCCGGTTATGGTAGAACGACGAGAGAGAACGAAGCGTGCAACGAAGAGAAATACCAGATGGGAAAAGCCAGGCGGTCTTCCAGCTAGGCTGCCGAAACTTCGTTAAAAAAGACGTGTGGCACTCGGGGACTGCCGCGGTAAAGCTATTGCATAGCATTTTTACGCCGATACAACCAATGCCACGTAGAGGCGAGTTGCTGAACTAAAGAGACAAGCGTGATGTTTCAAAAAAGTCATTAAAAGTTCTGCTATTCATCGATAGATGGCAAAACTAAAAAGTATCACCGCTGTGCCGGTGGGAGTGGGGGGTGTTAGGTTATTTTCGTTACGGAATTTCTGGATTCGGTCTCCACGCTCAAGGCCCGCGATAGAAGCTATGCAATAGCTTAAAAATATATTAAACCCCAGGACAAACAGTTTGTGGTATGAACAAATGTTTGTTCTGTGTCTGGGTGTCCTGTGTGTATTATAAGTATGTATTTACAAAAAAGAAGTATTTATGTATTCTATCAGTTATCTGACTTCCATCACACAAGCTCTGTTTAGTTTGGGGCCAGATGGCGCTGTGTGTAATGTCCTGCGATATTTATTTATTAACACAAACTCATTGTCAATTTCACAGATTTGCAATTTCAACTGATCTTCAAACAAGAATCATCATCGAAACCCACATCGCCTGCTAACGAAGAAACTTCTGAAAACAGTGAAGTAAGTAGATTAGAACATTTTTTCTGTATGTAAAAAGTAATAAGATTAACGAGACGCTCTCCTGATGGTAAGAGATAACGCCTGCCCATGACCATTACAGCGATTCACAGAACTTTGAGTAACAAAACAAAGTCCAGGACATCACTGCTTTAGCGCTCATTACTTTGAGACTTTCGATGGTTAGTCTCAACAGCCCAGTAATTTCGCTAGCTGCAGTACCCTTCAAACCGGAACACAGTAATGTTTACACAGTACAGCTTAGCGGCAGAATAACTGGTAGGTACTGCGGTGGTACCTGCCTAGACGACCTACTGCTAAGGAGATCTACCACCAAGTAGAATGAAGGTAGTGAACACAATCTTACAATACACTGCTTGGTCTATTTTTAGGTATATTCAAATTTACGATTGTAGCTGGCCCAGTCACGCACTTGTTTCGTAATCCGATTAAAATTCCTTACGATCCGTTCGTTTCACTAATCGTTCATAAGTTACTTTGTTATTGTTTCACGGTGATTTATTCATATTGTGAAATAATGACATTGTGTTTTTAGGGTTCCGTATCCAAAGGGTAAAACGGGGCCCTATTACTAAGACTCCGCTGCACGTCAGCCACCAGGCTGTACCTCATGGACCGTGATAGTTGAAATTTTCACAGATGATGTATTTCTGTTGCCGCTATAACAAAAAATTCTAAAAAAAACAGAATAAAATTAATATTTAAGTGAGCTCTCATATAACAAACGTGCGTTTTTTGCTGTTTTTATAGATAATGGTAAGGGACCCTTCGTGCGCGAGTCCGACTCGCACTTGGCCGGTTTTTTTTGTTTAGGCTAAGTACACAAGTATAAAAACCAGTTTTAAGTACAAACAAAGGCGGGAACGCGTAAATAGTCGTGTCGCCCCGTTGTATTATTTTCCAAAATTTCGAGTGTTTATGCATAAAAATTGTGGTGTTTTATTCATAAAGTGCCGAATTAGAAGCGCGATTATAGGTAAAATTATATAATGTGGTGAAACACGATTTCTCGTGTTGCTTCCAAAACTCCATCGAAGCTTTTTAGTAAAATCGCCACTACTTTACTAAAGCATGACTGGAATTGACTGATACGGACTGTACTTGACCAAGACTGAACTTTAACTATAACTATAGCTACAAGGCAACTTATTTAACTTTTGAAACTTGAAAATATGAAACACTTCACACTGGGAAATGCTCAAGATGCGACGTCAAAATCAAAGAAAAAAGAATAAATAAATAAATATCTTTGGACATTAGGTACACAAAGCGCCATCTGACCCCAAACTAAGCAAAGCTTGTATGGAAGTCCGATAACTAGATGTCACTCCATGCTACATGTAAAAAGGGTGTAGGTATAATTTATGTACCTACACTTCACCACCACTCCATTGCAGCGTTTGTTGCTGAAATATGGAATTGTTCTAGTCATATCGAAACTGGTGGAATAAGGATTTTTAATATCTGTTTTTTTTTGTTCAGGAAGTAAAGCTAAAACGTGAAGTATCACGACTAGAGAAAGAAGTCGCATCTGTACGGGGCGAAGCGCGAGCGGCCGAAGCGAGAGCGCTACAGATGCAGAGATTGGTTGATGCTCAAGCCGAGTAAGTGTTAGCATTTTATGAATTTAAGAACGTTTTGTTCCTCATAAAAACAATACTATACGGGCATCTATAATAACTGTCGTCGCTTGTATATAGTAATCTTCTAAATTAAGACATTTTTGAACTGGTTCTCAGAAAGATCAAGATACCTAACAGGTGTCCATCTAGTCTAAAGAAGGAGAGACTGATAAATTACGTCTTAACATAATCAATGAATCAGTTTAATATGCTGTCCTAACATAAAGATATAATAGATGCCCGTACGCTTAGTACTTACTGTTTTCTGTTTTTTTTTTGTGGTGACAGTCTAGGTGTTTGACCACAGCTCACCTGATGTTAAGTGAGGGTTGAAGATGGTAAAGCACATCTAGCCTGGAATGGAATTGACTCAAGTCAGGCTGCCGAAACACACCGTTAGGTGCTTGGCGGCAGATTTTACACCTTGAGGGTGGTAGCTAGTCAGCCGATTACTAGAGAGTACTCTACCACCATGCTACGGTTTCCTCACGATGGTTTCCTTCACCGGCAGCTCAAGCTCATTGTTGGGGTAATGTTGTTGCTCATGTTAAAGTAATGAGAGGGACGAAATGTTTTTCTAATGGTAAGAAAGAAAGAATAACGTTTGTATTATCTTTAATATACTGTTTATCTGTTTTTAGAAAACTACGTGAACTCGAAATTAAATCGAAATGCCTGACGTGTGTGGAAGGCAGTCCGGCTGCACTGCCTGCGTCTAGCACGAGTGGAGCCGAAGGCTCGGACGGGGAAGACGGCACAGCGGAGTCCCGTGCGGCTCTGCGCGCGCGGCTTGCGGACGCCGAGCGGCTCGTGCGGCGCTTACGCGCGGAGGCGGAGCGCCGCCGCAGAGAGGTACTCGCGGCGGCGGCGGGCGCGCGCGCGGGCCCGGGCGGGGGCGGGGGCGGGGGCGGCAGCGCGGGGGGCGCGGTCACTAACCTCTTGTTTGACGGCGCCGCCGCGCGACACGCACACGTACGTCACGCACCGCACGCCGCGGGCGCGGGGAACACGGGCGCGACAGCACAACGCGCGCTAACACACTGACACATTCTATTCGTTCAATAACTAATTGACGCGTAACGTGTATGTTATTGACATGTAACACACGTGATAAAATGTAGATATAATTTGGGTGTCTTCAAGTCGTGATTGAATCTGTTTTTAGGCAAGCGTAGGGAACCGCATCACCGCATCGGAACATATAGCAGTGAAACGCAAGTCTTTTTTATAATCTATGTCTATACTATTAAAAAGAGGAAAGATTTGATTGTAATGAATAGGCTCCGAAACTACTGGACTCATTTAATAAATAAATAAATAATAAATATCATAGTACATTACACACAGCGCCACCTGACCCCAAACTAAGCAAAGCTTGTAATATGGAAGTCAGATAACTGGTAGATTTTTTTTTGTAAATACATACAATGCACTGAACAAACATTTGTTTATATCACAAAATGCTTGTCCTGGGTGGGAATCGAACGCCCTTCAGCTCTTGGAGCAGACATACTACCAATGAACCAACAGGTCTGTCGTTTCAAAAATTCTTTCACCGTTTCAGCGATAAATTTTTGCGTCTTAAAAAATAATAAATAAGCTTACGTTTGGCCACCTCACGTGAATGGTTTTGTCTGTTAGAGTAGTTGTAGGTACATGTTACGCTTCAATTGTTCAATTCAATTCAATTGTAGTTTGACTGACAAACTTATTACAATTGAACGGTCCCATATTTATTATAAACGTTAGTAGTTACACTTACATACGTTTATCAGTAAAACAGATTTTAGTTTGAAACAATTTTCAAACATACAAAAATTATAATTTTTCTATTAGTCGCCCGTGCGAACCGTGACCGTGGCATACAATACGCCGGCGCGGACGGGACGTCACGTGATCGAAAAGCCCTAAAACTGAAATCAATACTTTTTGTAAAAATAACATTTAATTGCTGCTTAGTTATTTAGTATTTGAAAAGTAGTTAAGCCAATTGGGAAAATGCATGCTTGTTCTAGCCTATCTTGGTTATGTCCCGTCCTTGTTCCGCTGCGTTTGAAATTGTGTTATAATTCAGTTACGATGGCGTTTATGAACTCAGTTTTCAAATTTTGATAAATTTAAATGTTACACTTAAAAAAAAACAACTTAATTTAGAAAGTGACATCAGGTTTTTGGCGGGAACGCGGAAAGAATCGTGTCGCTCCGTTGTATTTTTTTCCAAAACTTGTGTTTTGTCGAGTGTTTATGCATAGAAATGGTGATGTTTTATTCATAAAGTGCCGAATCACGGGCGTGAGTGTGGGAAAATGATATGATGTGGTGAAACATGACTTTTGGTGTTGCTTCCAAAACTCTATCGAAGCTTTTTAGTAAAGTCACCACTACTTTACTAAAGCATGACTGGACTTGACTGACACGGACTGTACTTGACCAAGACTGGACGTTGACTATAACTAAAGCTACAAGGCAACTTATTTAACTTAGAAAAACTTCAAAATGCGACGCCAAAACCAAAAAAAAAAAAAGTGAGATCAAGACACTGGCAAATGTTAAAAATGCGATGCCAAGACCACAAAAAAAAAGTGAGATCATAAATGCTTATTTACCTGTAGGTAATAATAAAAATATTTTTAGTGACCAAATCTAATATTTTATCAGTAGGTATTTGCACAAGCACCGTGTAAGACCCATTTTACAAATTTTCTTTTGTCTTCACTAGTTCCTTGTTAAGCAAATAATTGTCATATTATTATCATTAAATGAATTTCATTCGCATTTTGCTTTCAACTTATTAGGTTTAGGTTATTGTAGCTAGCCAGCTAAGTAAATTACACTGTAGGCAGGTATTTAACTGTTGTATCAAACATATTTCATATTTAACCTAACCTAACCTAACCTAACCTAACCTAACCATCTAAAGTCTCAAAGTAATGAGCGTCAAAGCAGTGATGCCCTGGACTTTGTTTTGTTACTC
This sequence comes from Biston betularia, assembly GCA_905404145.2. Taxonomy (NCBI): domain Eukaryota; kingdom Metazoa; phylum Arthropoda; class Insecta; order Lepidoptera; family Geometridae; genus Biston; species Biston betularia. Next base: position 13,704,762 of record FR989876.1, read on the forward strand.
AAAGTTCTGTGTATCGCTGCAATGGTCATGGACAGGCGTTATATCTTACCATCAGGAGAGCGTCTCGTTCGTCTCATTACCTTTTACATAAAAAAAAATAAATAAATAAATAAATTATGTCCCCGTCGTAATTTGTTTAATATTCATATTGTTTTGAATCGTTCTTAACCTATATATCTAGATACTTGGTGGTACATCTCTTTAGCAGGATGTCGTCTACGTAGGTACCACCGCAGAACCAGATATTCTGCCGCCAAGCGGTAGTGTGTAAATATTACAGCAGCTATCGAAATTACAGGGATGTTGAGACTAACCATCGAAAGTCTCGTAATTAGTGCCAAAGCAGCGATACCCTGAACTTTTTTTATAGAACAGCTATTTTTTTTGCGATTTAAGAGTCCACTCATAGTAAAAGTTTTTGTTTATGATTGACAGGCTTGGTATTTGACCACAGCTCACTTGATGTTAAGTGATAGCGTGGTAGAAGATGGTAAATACACCTTGCCTGGAATGGAACTGGCTTTCAAGTGAGCTTGACGTAATACACCGTTAAAATTGGCGACAGATTGATTGTTTCATAATTATGAGTAAAATGACCCCCTTTCGGTCTAGCCTATAGAAAAATCAACATTAAATAAAGCAAACGGTCGCACCCCAGTTGCAGTGTATGAAGAACTCTTTGCACGCGAGCCTGCGTACTGCCGCCCCTGGACTCGACGGTTACGGGTTTCAAAACAACTATCACTTCCCACCCGTCCACGCACCAGACTTCTGGCGGGAACCGATACGAGAGTGAGTTTTTTTTTCTACTTTGCGCCTTGTAACGTAAAACTTTACTTGGTCGTAGATCTCCTTAGCAGGAGGTCGTCTAGGTACCACCGCAATACCGGTTATTCTGCCGCTAAGCAGTAGTGTGTAATCATTACTGTGTTCCGGTTTGAAGGGTACTGCAGCTAGCGAAATTACTGGGCTGTTGAGACTAACCATCGAAAGTCTCAAAGTAATGAGCGCCAAAGCAGTGATGCCCTGGACTTTGTTTTACTCAAAGTTCTGTGTATCGCTGCAATGGTTATGGACAGGCGTTATCTCTTACCATCAGAAGAGAGCGTCTCGTTTGTCTCATTACTTTATAAATTAAAAAAAAACTTGTATCCAATGAAAGTTTTACAGAAAACAAAGCCTAATAAGTAATACCTGGCAGTCTCGCGGTTTTTACCGTTTTTTATTTATTTATTTAAAAAGTCCGAACTCAGTGTACACCAATACATTAAAAATTAAATTCCCAAATTAAAAAATGTCACGATTACATGTTAATAAATGAATATTTTACATTTGATTATAATATTTGAACTAATACAAATAATAAAAAGTATATTAATGTGGTGTAATAAACGACTAGTTTGCCTTTGCAGCGAGTACGGCGTCGGAGGGCGAGGGCGCGGCTGCCGCCCGCTGACGCTGCCCGAACTCGCCCAGCCGCGGAACCGCTCCATCGTCTATGCTAACAGTACGTAGATATGCAACCGACCCCAAAAGTTCGATGCGCGACATGGCACCCATTTAATGCCTAAGTGATGAGCTGAAAACCCCTGGAACATGTTGACCTCTCATCTCAATTTTATCTGCGCCCCGCGGTGTTACCCGCTACATGTTTCCAAGATAAAAAGTAGCCTATGTGTTAATCCAGGGTCTCAGCTACCTCCATACCAAATTTCATTCAAATAAATTTAGTAGTTTTTGCGTGAAAGAGTAACAAACATTCATCCAAATTAGTACCTAATATTAGTGGGATAAGCCAAGAATGATGAAAAAAACTAGTAACACAAATAACAATTTAAAAAAAATCTTAGAATTAATAATAACCCACTCTATTTCATAAAAATAACCTAATCTAAGAGTTCATCAGAGGAGGCATGAATGCTGGCAGCATTGCCCCTCTGGATGGGCATGCTGAGCTTTTTGACTGAAGTAGATGCCAGCATACTGGGCACCTGAAGCCTCCTTTAAACGTTTCGTTAGGTTCCTATATAAGTTGTTTATGAGCGGCCGGCTCCCACTGACCTAAATTTTCAATCTCAAATGTCACAAATAAGTACTTTCATTGTATCTAAAAACACTATATTTGTGTCGTTTGTGAACTATAATAAATAAGATGCGAGATGTGATTAATATTTGGGCATTAAATAAGGTCATGCCCCTTCTGAGCAGACCTCAAATCGGATTTTAATTACTTGTTTTTTAATCTCTTATAAAGAAACCCAAATGGGTTTGAGTGCATGGGTATGATTGCAAACACCACGTCGGTGCCTATACAGTAAACACGGGATAATGTTCCGAAAGTTAGTCCCATACGGGACTAACTTTCGGAACATATTTTCTGAGACGAACGCGACGCTCTTCCGATGGTAAGAAACATAACTTGGTGGTAGAGGTCTTCTAGGTAGGTACCACCGCAGTATATTCTGCCGTCAAACGGTAGTATGTAAACATTACTGTGGTCCGATTTGAAGGGTAGGTACTGCAGCTAGCGAAATTACTGTTGAGACTAAACATCGAAAGTCTCAAAGTAATGAGCGCCAATGCAGGGATGCCCTGGGCTATGTTTTGTTACTCAAAGTTTTCTTTGTATAATTTTGCTGGGTAAAAAGCATACTCCTGAACGTTTCAGATCATACACGACCGAGAGCCAACGGCTTTGAGAACAAGAACAAGCGCCAGCAGTCCATCAGCGGAGACCTTACCAACGGGAAGAGCCCGGAGGAACCGCAGTCACAAGGTACCTCACTAAAACTCTAACCCCGAATATAATATACTTAGTTCCTGCCCCGTTACTCTTAAAACCTGTACCAAAGCACAGATAAAAAATATAATAGGGGGCGTCTAAATGGCACCACTTTCTATGCGTATTTCGAACTATTTTGGAATTGTCTTAGCTACTCCGTAGAAACAATAGAATTGATGAGATTTGGCGGGAACGCGGAAGGAGTCGTGTCGCCCCGTTGTATTTTTTTCCAAAACTTGTGTTTTGTCGCGTGTTTATGCATAAAAATGGTGGTGTTTTATTTATAAAGTGTCGAATCACAAGTGCGAGTGTGGGAAATTGATATAATGTGGTGAAACATGACTTTTTGTGTTGACTTGACTGACATGGATTTTACTTGACCATGACTGGTCTTTGACTATAACTATAGCTACGAGACAACTTATTTAACTTATGAAACTTGAAAATATAAAACACTTGACACTGGCAAATGCTCAAAATGCGACGCCAAAACCAAAGAAAAAAAAATAGAACTGATGTCGTTTCTTTTGCAATAAGATTTTCGTCCTTCCGTGCAAAAACCGACGTGGTCTGGGGGTAGTAGTGGTTTTAAATGCGGCTAGCTAAAACTGGTTGACACAATACTTAGGAATAGAATTTTTGTGTATTTTATGTAATCATTTTAGAATTGTTTATTTATACAAGGAAATGCACAACAAGTCGGTTTCTTCATTATTTCAGAAAGCCGATTAAGCCCGCAGTACCAACCGAACATTTACCCTATTGCCACGTACCCAGAGTTGAAAATTGTCGTTACTAAAATAATACCACACGGTAACGGTGAGGACGTTGTTTTAATTATTTTGTACTAACAACTGTGCTAAATGATGTACCTACCTACTAATATTTACTACCGAGGTTTTGGATCGCAGACTGCCTTGTTGTGCATGCTTACTAATCGTATCGACCTACAAATGCAATACAGAATTACTGGTACACTCAACTGGGAATGATGTACCTACATCTTTTGAATCGCAAATCTGAAAATATACGAATTGGTTGTTGCAAAAATATAATAATCGAATAGTTTATGAACGTACTTTCATTGGACAGGACTTTTTGACAGGATCATAGTGTTGCCGCATTATAATATTATTATGAAAAACTTGTAATTTTTTTGGGTGTGTATTAAAATAGTGGTGTTTTAGTCATAATCACATTTATAAGAGCAAGAGAAAGCATAATAATGTGGTGAAAAATTACTTGTTTCAAGTTAGTGTGACTTAAAATTATATGACTAGTTTTTTTCTTAGATACTTGAAAATTTCGAAATACTTGACACCAGGAAATGCAAAAATAACGACGCCAAAATTAAAGTAAAAAAATTGGAACATAAACTACTTAATATTTTTCAGAGAACCCTGCCCATACTCGGTTACCTGAAAATTAATAATGTAATATTTTAATTTTTTTTAAATCAGCAATCGCTATAATCTATACCACCTACGGTTATTGAACTCCTTTTAAAATATTTTTCAGTGAATGGTCAAGCACTGAATGGTCAAGCAATGAATGGTCAAGCGATAAATGGTCAAGCAATAAATGGTCAAGCAGTGAACGGCCAGTCAATAGAAGGGCGCCGACGCCGCACGCACCGCAAGCACGCGTCGGAACACACGTAACTGAAATTGAGTGACACGTGACAACTTTAACTGTGAACGTATCTAGCTATGTACCGACAAAGATAGTACTCACATGCACGAGACGTAACCAGGGCCTTGTAATGATATTTCTGAAACATTCGATATGGTTTTCACATACAAATATGGCCGACTACTTTGAAGGGCCAAAATCAGCCTCCTGGCCAAATTACGAGAGCGTGTGGTTTTGTAAAAACATTAAGAACGCGCGCGCCTCTTAAATTGGCCGGGTTATAGTCATTAACACAACGCGCTTTGTCTACATACATGCGGAGTCTGACTTGAGTGAAAAGAACGAGTGCAAAAGAGATGTAAATATCTTGTTTCTCTCTCTGGCGCGACCCGCACGCTAATCTGCAATAGTTAATGCCTGAAAATAAGAATAACTAAAAAAAACTGAACAATAAACTAGCTTTTTTTCTAAAATAGGCAATATAAATGATTGTAAGGCTGTACGGAATCCTCAGGGCATGAGTTGGAAAAGCACTTAACCTATTTTTGTGACGTAAGTAATTGACATTGATACCCGGTTTTGGGTGTGAAGGCAAGATGGCTGCGTGAAATGAGATGTGATCTTTAAGGTACATAGCAAGTACGTGACAAAAAATTAGGCCTTACGGCTTATGTAATAAATAGCAATATTATTACGTGAAAGTCTTATAATTGACTTGACAGAGTACAAGTATTATATGCACTGAATATTATGAGTGCACCAATTTTTTATAGCAGTTGTAAATTTTGATTAACGAGGCCCGAACCATATAGAAACTACTTTTTCAGGACGACATATTTTTCTCTCTATAAACAACGGCGATTGATGAATATGAAGGTCGGCTTGATATTTTTTATTTCTAGCAACTCTGTGACCGGTACAGTGCTGTGGCTCGCTTTGTCAATCGCTATCATCTGCCGTCGCGCTATCTCACTCTCGACTTTCTCTCTTGCATGGCGTCAGCGACCGTGCGAGCGGGATAACATGAATGAAATTCGTCGCAAAATTTTATTATGGAATAATATTACTCGATTTTACAAAACAAAAAAATTGAATAGTAACAACTACATTTTTTTTAATTTAATTTACTAACTGTAACGTTTTTAAATCGTGTGTCAATATGGTTACAAAACAACTACGCTGAACGTCAAAATAAAAATTGAACAAGTCTATCCTATAATATAGGTAAATAATTATGCCTAATATAAAATAATTAACCGAAGAAGTTTATTTGAACGCATTAATATCAAGAACTACCAGTCGGATTTGAAAAAAATATTTTTGCATTTACTAGCTTATTTCATGAGGAAGTTTTCAGGTTATGACGCTTTAGAAGCCGATGGCAGGTGAAACCGCCGAGCACAGCTAGCAGACAATACAATTTGGTTCGGGCCTTACGACACTAATCAAAAAATGCGAAGTCAATTTGAATATTAATGATACGCTGATTTTTTACATAAAAATATCATCTTGGTACTTGAAACACATCTAAAGGCTTTCACAGACGATATTTATGTTATAAAACAGGGACAGATTGACAAGAATTACTTTGGAGTGAAAAAGACAAATGAGCTTTTCAGCTTGTTCTTTTTTACTAATGTGTTCAAAATAATATTGTATTATTTTTTATTTATGTATTATGCTGTCTTGGGTTAGAGTTGCCAACCGTCCTGTTTTCCCAGGATATGCCCTAGTTTCTGTAGTGTCCTGGATAGTTTCTAGGCCGCGTTTTGAGTTTTTGAAACGCCCTGATAAGGTTATGTAATTTAAAATTCCCGCGCTACTTCGCAACTCTATTACTGCGTCCTTATTTGAACTGAATAGTCCTACTATTTCCAAATCCTAGTCTTTTAATTTTGGGGTTGGCAACACTTTCTTGAGTAAACTTTGACAACTCAAAGAGCAAAGAGTGAAAGACTGAAATTACAAGACATGAAATAATTTTGACGTACTGTGAAAAAATTCACTGATTAGCAGAATTTGGACTTTTCCAAAGATCTGACGCTGCGCTCTTCAAGGTCCACATGTAACTACGAAAATAATAAAGCACAGGTATAGTTGTGATTTCAAGCACCAAATTCAGTAGGCACGCCTTTCATATCTCCGTCTAGATCTTTTTTATTATAAAAAGGCGTATGACGAAAATCAAAAGTACAAGTTTTCGATTAATTACTATTATTATAGTAATATTAATAAATTAGACTTTATTTAGTGCCTCCAAATGTTTTTAGTTCGTCGAGTTTGCAAGAGATATGTTTCAGAAAACTTGGTACAGTTCTCATATCAGTCTAAGCATTTATAGAAATTTAGAATTTTAGTTATTGACAGTTCAAATAGAACAAGGATGCGCAAGTGTCAAATAAAAAAAAAGAAAAAGAAAATTAGAACAAGATAATGTTTCCTTTGATATCAACACCATAGTAAAAAAAAAGTCGCTTCCCACCGTCTGTACGCTTAGATCTTTTAAACTACGCAACGGATTTAAATGCGGTTTCCATCAATAGACGAGCGATTCAAGAGGAAGGATTATAATGTATAAAACATCAAAAATATGCATATGCACCACGTTAGTATCTACATTGCACCTGTGCGAAGCAGAGGCGGCTAGTATTCAACAAATTAAAATGTTAATTTAGGTTATAAGACCCGCCATTTTGGATTTCCTGTGACGTTATTTACTTATATCCGAGTGTTGGGCTCTGCGTCTAGAATCTTTGTAAGACAAATAGCTATTTTGACGTGCCTATACTATCAACGGAAGCCTTGGGGCCCAAAAATATTGCCCTCGATCATTTTGACAATAGACAATACTTTATTTACACTTAATACTTTTTTTTGTTGTATATTATGTATCTCTTGCATACTTGACTTACTGTAATTTCAAACTTAGAAAAGTAGCTTTTCTCTATGCCCTCGTAAGAGTGAAGTGATTTTCGATTCCAATAATTAAATAACTGCCAATATTAACATTTATTTCAATGTAATAAGGTCTTTCTATTTGCAAGCGGTTCGGTAGATTTGACGTAGATGTAGGAATTATCAAATCAATATTGTAAGTGAAAATGTATGGCAGAGAAATGGTAGGTAGATACGTAAAGTATGAATAAATCTTATATATTTTAATTTGTATGATCTTATGACAGCGCTTATGGCGGAAGTAAATGGAAAATGTTTTTTTTTTAATCATACATAAATATCTTTTCTGTACTAATTTTCAAAGATTAATATGCTAAACCCACTGATTTAGCTAGACTATACGTTGCGATGCATGGTGCGGTAAAAAAAGCATTGAGAAGTAAACAGTAACTACTCTTTATCAATTGACAAATTAGACATTTGTAATCTCCAAATGTCATTTATTTTTTCTTTGGCAAATTTTAATACCATGAACTTTTTGTCAACTAAAATAAGTTAAAATAAGGCTTTTTTTGGATAAATTACAAATAATAATTAAAATGGAATTATCATTTTATATAATTTTAGTTTAAAATGGGAGCTAAACTATAGCTCCCATTTTAGCGTTGCATAAGAGTTGTCACTTGCCAATTCTTTAGCGCATGGGGGAAAAATTTACGATATCATTGAAAGGCGTACAATTGATTTACTTTCAATGCTATTTTTGCCGCTCAATCTTGGAAAACAGTATCGTTTCGTCCACTTTACCATATCTTTATGTATTTAACATGGCAATACGGCTATCGTGCCGCGCAAGTGTGAATAGACCTTAATGCTATATTACGTGAGGATGAAGTAAAAATATTAAAATGCTATATTCGTAGCCTTATCCAATATTAATCTAATAAATTATTACTTATTATTATTATTGAATACTATGATAATTATTGAAATAATAAAATATTTATTGCGAAATAGAAATAAATCTTTTATTCTCATCACTGATAAAAATAATACATTGTTGTTAAATAATAAACATGACTTTAATAAATAAATATCATAGGACATTACACACAGCACTATCTTACCCCAAACTAAGCAAAGCTTGTTTGACTGATAGAATAAATACTTATAAAAATTACTATAGAACACCCAAACATTTGTTTTTATCACAAAATGTTTGTCCTGGGTGGGAATCGAACCCACACCCTTCAGCTCTTCAAGCAGACATACTATCAATAAACAAACAAGGCTGTCTTATCATTTAATACAATTAATTGATTCATTTATGTATAAACTAGCTGCGCCCTGCGACGTTACACACTCATGTTTTTGGGATAAAAACATGTATGTATTAGGCCACGGTTTCAGCTACCTCCACACCAAATTTCATCAAAATTCGTTCAGTAGTTTTTGAGTGAAAGAGCACCAAGCATCCATTTAAACTTTCACATTTATGATATTGCTGTGATGATTTTTTTTTAATTTTTTTTCAGTCTTCTTTCTTCACGTGTCAACTAATTAATTGCTTAAAAAACATATGATCACCACAGCAGTTAAACATATTACCTAAAAACCACCACATACTTCCATCATCATCAATTTCCAATAATCTCTTAACATATCCAACCAAATCATTCCTCACAAAATACTCTAAAACTTTGCTATAGAAAACGGAACTATTCATATTAGCTAACACCCTAACTAAATACATTAATTCACTGCATTTATCAATATTTCTCGTTGTATTATCATTTTTGCACAAATTTAAATGGTTCTCCATATCTAATGGTAATTTTTCTAAAATTTTCTCGAGATACAGTGTCGGTATAATTTGGGCAGTAAAGTCTTTATGGCAAGAGATAATAAAGAGGAGTTGGCTCGATTCAATGTTAAGGTCTGTCTGTGATACAGATTCGACTATCTTGTGGACATGGTCAGGCCTGAAATGAAAAAAAAAGTTTTTTTAAACATATTTTTGTGAACCAATTGCTTATCGTTAGGCCATAGGATTATCGTAACCTCGAATGTAACTTGAACTAACTGAAACAACTGTTAAGCGGAAATAAACTAAATGTATACTTTAAATACTCAAAAGTAACAAAAGTTAATTTTGAGAGAGAGAAACTATGCTTCTTAAATCTGCAAGTTAAGTCTAGCCCTCATTTTGAAAAATGTAACTTACAATAAATCATCCTTGAGCACATAAGCGAGATGCGTGAGCGCATACAGGGCCGCATCTCTGACGTCACTGCGCGTGACGTCACAAAGTTTGGCGATGGCCCCTTGCGCAGTGATGACGTCACAAACACGCGTGTCAGACCCGGCCAAGTTACCCAAGGTCCAAGCACAGGAGACCTGGAAACAAATTCACTTTTGGTAATTTTTTACTGAAGGAAACTGACATGTATTTGACACAAATGTTTGTGTCAGTTATATGGAATTACATTAATTAAGGCAAGTATTAAAATGTACCTTAGTTTTATACTTTATACTAAGGTACTAAGGACAAATACAAATTATTGTACTGGAATATATCTCTAGCGATATCCCAGCTTGACTCCTCTGCTAGCTCATTTGGTAGAGTAACTGCTACAAGAGTTGTAAGGCATGGATTTTATTTCCACCAGAACAAAAATTTGTTATAATAAATGATTGTTCTGTCTGGGTGTTCTAAATATATTATAAGTAGGTATTTACATTAAAAAAATGCAAATAAGTATTCTATCAGTTATTTGTTTCCCATAGTACAAGCTTGGCTTAGTTTGGTTGGCTATGTCGCTGTGTGAAATATGTCCTACAATAAAAAAAAAGTACAAGATTGAACCATATTCTGGCACATAAATAAATATTGTCAAGGATACATTTGCCATGTAAACTTATTAACAATTGATTTGACTGCAATATGAATGGTAACTTACAGCTAGTTGTGTAGTCAGACTATCCAGCGAGGCTACCAGATAAGCCCCTGCTGCTTTAGCGATGGCACAGCAAGCCTTGGAGTCTCCAAGAGCCAGGTTACATAGGCAACCACAGGAAGCAATCTGCTTGCTCACATCATGACCTGGAATGTTTACAATAAGTATTATTTTTAACTAAACACTTCTATAGCAATGTTAAAAAAGAGAACTTGAGACACTAAGGATTTTTTCAATAGTAATAATATTAAGTTATGTGGAATGAAGAAAAAGAAACAACCAGATAATAAAATTAAATACTATTTCAACACCTCAAAAGCCTTTTGTGAACTGTTAATATTATACAGTAATGCTAATAAAATGTATTTAAATATGAACATATTTCTTCATAATAGAGAATAGCTATCACCCTATAAAGGGTAAATCAATGTAGTATTTACTTTCAATGTTATAGGATGTTTAATGTCATATCAAAAGATGTTATAAAGAGTTTACACTAGAGTCATAAGCTATCATATTTACTGGATCGTGTTAGGCAACTAGCTAAGTTGCATGCAAGTGATTGCTTTATAAATATCGCAAGAAAATGCAAAGTGTTGGTCATCACAATATAGCTTAAATAAAGTCTAATCTAATAAAGTGTCTGCATACTGACCTGTTAGTTCTCTTACCAACCCTCTCAATGCTCCATGGGTATTCAACACCACTTCAATGTTCTTGGGATCATCTATGAGAGCATTCTGTAGTGATTTCAGCTGTGAAGCAGTGATTGATCCCTTGGTTTTCAGTTTATTGGCTATTGCTGTTACATCTGATGTATTTAACCTGGGAAGTTAGTGATAAAACTAGAGTAATAGATTGGGGATTTAATCGCGTCAAGTATCACTGAGAACTGCATGGATAATCATGTATGTACATTCTTCATATAAACACATTTATTTAAAGATATAGCAAATTACCTTAAGTTAGCGAGGCTGCGCCGCACATCAGTTTCATCGTCTTTTTGCTTTTTACGATTGAGAAAAAGTCGATTCCGGTTTGTTGCTCTGATAGTTTGAACGGGTTCTCCTTCCATGTTCAATCAGAGCAGAGTATTTAAACTTATTTATACTCCTTATTTCATTTAATGTTTTATAAACACAGATTCCTAACCAAAACTGTGTTTTTTTTTTTTTTTTTTCTTTGGGTTTGGCGTCGCGTTTTAGCATTTGCCAGTGTCAAGTAATTATATATTTTCAAGTTTCAAAAGTTAAATAAGTGCCATCGTAGCTAGTTTTAGTCAAAGTCGTCTTTGTCAAGTCCAGTTCATGTCAGTTAATTCCAGTCATGCTTTAGTAAAGTAGTGGCAACTTTACTACAAAGCTTCGATGGAGTTTTGGAAGCAACATGAAAACTCATGTTTCACCACATTATATCATTTTCCCACACTCGCGCTTGTAATTCGGCACTTTATGAATAAAACACCACCATTTTTATGCATAAACACTCGACAAAACACTTGTTTTGGAAAAAAATACAACGGAGCGACACGACTCTTCCCGCGTTCCCGCCAAAACTCCCAAAACTGTGTTATTAACCAAACTTACCAAACGCAAACAAAATTAAAACAAAAAATCAGAAGTCAACTTTTTTTGGGCTGCCAGAAATAATACTAAATCAAACATTTATTTCGGCTAACTAAGAAAAAATAAATTGTCAACCGTCACCACTATGACGTGTAGTAATGTTGGAACTAAGTTAATAAAGACAAAGTAAAAAAGTTTGGAAAATTTTCGTTTCCACACACGAGTTTGGACAAGACAATGTAATGTGGTAATATGGTGTGTGACGCCTGTTCATTGTTATTTCACTTTATTCTGTCAATGTACACAATCTTTTTAAAAAAAAAAACATATATATTATACATTTTTTTTTTTCGCTAGTTTTGTTAGGTTGATTTGGTTTCAATCTCTATTAAAGCTATAAAAAGTAAATTAAATCTAATTTAGGCCCGGGTAAAATAGTAGTGACTTTACTAGAAGTTTGTAGGAAGTTTTCATAATTATTATGTCAGTATGTTATAATTATGGGTACACTGTACGTACATATTATATTTGGAACTCATTAATTATAACACTACCATGAAAGAGAAAGACGAAATTGATTTGCGCCTAGCTCTTTTTCTAGAAGCTGGCAATATATTTCAAATAATTGCGAAAGATGTCACTGTCAGCAGACTAATATTTTTTTATGCGCCAGCTAAAGCTATTAAGACCAAACTGCCTCATTTTAAAAATTTAAACCAAGTAGGTAGTAGAAAACAATATGCACAGAATACAATTTATAAAATCTACACTACACAACATGGATAGTTAACCAGAGTTAACAACATCTTTTTTATGCCCTTTGTTTAGAAATTGTATAGTTCATGATATTTAATAATTGATTAATTTTTTTTTTCATAATAAAATTTATTAGAATTTTTGTTTTAAATATTATTAATGTTTCGTCTATCAAGTAGAAACTAGAAACAAAATGTATTTTTGATTATACCTACTTTCTCAAGTAGGTATTCGTACATACTATTATGTGTTTGTTAGTCCGTTGGTCGGTAAATGGTATTTCCGCATCAAATAAGATCTCAAGTTCATAAAAGAGTAAAGTATTAAAAACAGCTATATTTGAATTACAAGAAATGCCACTTTTTATGTTTGACAAGCTAGGTGTTAGACCACAGCTCACCTGATGTTATGTGAAGGTGTGGTCGAAGATGGTAAAGCACACAAAGCCTGGAATGGAACTGGCTCTCAAGTGAGGCTGCCGGAACACACCATTTAGATGATTGGCGACAGATTGAGGGTGGTAGCTAGCCAGCCGAATACCTACTAGAAAGTACTCTACCACCATGATATGGTTTTCTCACGATGTTTCCTTCACCGGCAGCTCAAGCTCATTGTTGGGGTTTGAACCCACGCCCTTCGGCATGCGAACCGACCGCGGTAACCACTGAACTATCATCGCTACAAATTAGGTAAGCACTTGCCACAAAGCAACATCCTTACTGTAGATTGTTTACGTCCACTATGAAACCACATGGCTTCATTATGAAAGCATGAAAATCCCAATGGGCAAAACGGTGTAGCTGTCTACGCAAAACTATACCTACCTACTTAGATATAATTATATTACCAAACATGAGTGACATGTACGGATCTACATGATCTATTTCAAATTTTGATCACTAATCGCCTAGATCGATTAGTTATCCGAACCCGAATCGATCCACCAGTGTCCAGGACCCCTCACACTTTCACACTTCAAAACCCATCCTTACATTACGCAGGTCAGACTAAAATGGCCGAATCAGCATGAATAAGGTGGGTACCTAGTGAGTATCTACATGTTGAGTGTAAGGGCGTTCTTAATCCACTCCTGGAACTCATTAATCAATTTGGGGGATCCATTAGCCCGTAATCGTTTTGTGTGATTGTGGGTAATGGAGACCAACCTTAGAGACGTAAGAAAGGGGCACTTATGGGGTTCCGAGCTTTCCATGAGCGACAATTTTGGTTATTTAAAAGCAGGAAGGTACTTACCATAAAATTAATAGAACCCCTAATCCTGATAGAATAAGTATGCAAATCGAATCTACCGCACCAAATGAACTCGCACATTAAACTAAATTAAGTAACTAAGTAACTTAAGTTATTTTTAAGAAAAAAGTTGAAAAAGCAAAAAGCTGCTTTATATCTGAAAAATGCCTACACTATTTATAAATAGTAAAAGTATCTGATGAATTTCTATTAAGGTGGTTCGATTTTCATAGAAATAATGAGTGGTTATTTAACTTTATATTATAGTAGTTTTTGCCATTTATGGACAAATGGAGCATAATTTTACAGTGAAATCACAGCTACTGGCATTCATTTTGGTCTTTATTTGCGGTAAATCACAATTGCTTGTATAAAACAGTAGATTATTAGCATGAAATCAAATTTATGAATTTATGATTTTTGAATAAAACAGTAGATTATGCTAACTATAGGAACGCGCTGGATGCGAGCCGCTTCCAACCGGTCTTTATGGAAGTCAATGGGGGAGGCCTATGCCCAGCAGTGGACGTCCTACGGCTGAAATGATGATGATGATGATGATGCTAACAATCAGTAGATTGTCATAAAACAGTAGTTTTATTCAAGCAATTGTGATTTACCGCAAATAAAGACCAAAATAAATGCCAGTAGCTGTGATTTCACTGTAAAATAATGCTCCATTTGTTCATAAATGGCAAAAAAATATTTGTAAGGAAATCGAACCACCTTAAGTAACTACATGGGATAAATGGGTTAACCTAACCCTCCTTTCGCAGTCTCAGGTAAAATTACTGACATCAAGCAGTAACAAAAGCCGGTAGGTACATTTAAAATAACAAAACTTTGTCATGTTTATTCTTTTATTAATATTTCACCTGGACTATCTCTTAAAAATGAAGAAAGCCACAATCAACATCAAAACTGTTTATTTCCTTAAATACATTTTTTTAGAGTAAATATCCACTGGGAGAGCAAGACAGTAGAGACGACCTTACAAAATTACAACTAAGTAGGTATATTACATAAATTATTAGGTAGGTACCTATTTTAATGATACTTAATTTTATACTAGTATCTATGATCTAGCACATTTACGGTATGGATATAATCAAGAAAGTTTCTTAGTTGTAACTTCCTAAAAGCAGATGCTGATATGAAAATGTACAGGTCCAGATTAATATAAATGTTTCAGAATCGTTCGTTGTTGTTTTTTGGGTCTTTGGTAATTGAAATTTTACACCCTTCCTGTCGACAGATTGATCTGATATTTGGTACACGCTTGATGACAATACTATTCAATATATTCAGTATCATTTTAAATCCACGATGGTCTCGCCACAGAATCATCATCATCATCATTTCAGCCGTGGGACGTCCACTGCTGGACATAGGCCTCCCCCATTGACTTCTACAATGACCGGTTGGAAGCGGCTGGCATCCAGCGCGTTCCTGCGGTCTTTATTAAGTCGTCTTTCCACCTTGTGGGTGGACGTCCTACGCTGCGCTTGCCGGTCCGTGGTCTACACTCCAGAACTTTGCAGCCCCATCGACCATCAGTTCTGCGTGCTATGTGCCCTGGCCACTGCCACTTAAACTTGCTGATTCTCTGGGCTATGTCGGTTACTTTAGTTCGTCTATGGATCTCCTCATTTCTGATTCGATCTTGTAGGGAAACTCCGAGCATAGCCAATAACAAAATGGCGGATTACATTTTCACAACTCATAGGGAGTTAGGTTAGGGTATCAAATAATAGGGCTTGACTAGTAGAATACTGCACACTATGACAAATTTCAAATCTAAGATGGTCGTCGTCGGCCTCGCGTGCTTAGCTTGTCACTTAACTTTTTCACGAAATACCAATGATTTCTTATATCTGACTCTACTTTAATGAGTATATATTATGTAGGTAAATGCTTGATTAGATATTTCTTAATCTACCTAAGTAGTTGATGACTATTTTTGCCTTTATAAGTATAGAAAATCGTATATCATATCGTGATATTTTAACGTATAGGTACTACTTTATATGTGCTGAAGGATTAAGATAAAGTTACAGTTAAGTTAATAATGACTAAGTTTATATAAAGTCTGTACTGTCTTGGCTCGCAGCTCTATCCAGTGTACATTTAGTCTGATTTCACTTATTATAAGTTAAATTATACATTTTATATATAAAACACAAACTTAATAATACTTTGAGATAATAATATTTACAATAACCATCACTATTTTGTCTTGTTATCTTGTTATTTACATAGGTTTAATTCATAAGTATTATTTACAATCTATATTAAGAGATCGAGAGAATGCTATAAACACTGTAATCGGTTAAGTGTACTTTACTTATAAACTACTTGAGTTATATTCGTATTTAATATGACAGTAAAATTATGAAGTACATATCTACACATTATGTACATTGAAAGCGGCAAATATTACCTAGGTACTATTAATAAATTACGTATAATTACTTTAAAAAAATTCTTATTAAATAGTGATAAAATGTGACGTCACACGTCCATAAACAGCCTTACAGAGAATTTATATAAAATACATTATTATACAACGCGATTTGCGCTAATCGCTGAAATCACACAGTAAATAAATCGATTACATTTACGTACTGTTTTAGGTCAACTGCTGTGTTTTATTGCAAAAAGATTGCTCTTGGTTGTAGTACTGTAATGTCTACTTATATTAAAATTCTTTATTTTGTTCGTGTTAAATCCTTTCTTCATTAAAATGTACCAACATTTTGACACCTGTACCTACTTAGCAAATAAATACATTTTGATTTTGATTTTGTTTAAACTAATCCCATCTTTTACAAAATATGATTACTGCGTTGCCGCACAAGAACATCGCAGGACACCAAATTGTTCTTGGAATGTCACACGATTACGGGTTTCCTCTCTCTCACTTTACATGAGCAACTTTTTTTCTTTACACTAGTGTTATTATTCTTAGTGAAAACCTCGTTTAGAGATCTCGATGAATGTCGTTGCTATAAAGTGCCCGCTTTGTCGTTCGACGCAGTGACATTATGCGCCGATGTAACATTGTGCGACGTGTGAACATTGTTCGTCACGGGAACATTGTTCGTGGTTGCCATCTTAACTTTTTCGTGTACGTTGTTACACTTTATTTGGTCCTTCTCTTTGTTTTGGTCGTCTTTGATGTGTTTTTCTTCGGTTTTTTTGTCGTCGCCTTTGTCCATAGGAGGCAGTTGACCATTGACTAGCTTGAAGTCGATAGGTTCAGTTTGAGTTTCTTTATCACACGTCGTTTCTGAAAGAGCAGTATCTGAATTAGTAGATATTGAAAATTTGCTCTTACATATCGAATAAAGACTTCGAATCACTTATGGTATTTATAGGACTAAGTATTATGAATGAACGAGATAATTTTTTACTTCATGGTATCGGGTGATATCACAGAACGAGTAACAAAACAAAGTCCAGCACATCGCTGCTTTGGCGCTCATTACTTTGAGACATTCGCTGGTTAGAGTCGATAGCTCTGTAATTTTTCTAGCTGAAGTACCCTTCAAGCCGGAACACAGTAATGTTTACACTCTTTTGCTTGGAACCAGTTTTTTTAAAGAGATACTTAGGTTGTTAATGGCCAACGATGGATAGAAGAAGCATATTTTCGCTATTGTTTTTTTGACAGTATTAGTTGAGTTGTCTCTTACTTTTATGTTGGATAGTGGGTGCGACAGCGTGCTGTGGCGGCGGCTTGCGGCTGTACCGCACCGGCATGATGCTTTGTCGCACGTTGCGTTCCGGGCGGATCAGGATTATATACAGCTGGAGTGAATAGAAATACAATTTATTGACAAACGCTGAATGGAATAAAAAGTGTTTACACGTAGTAGGAATGGTAGCACGAAGATTGATTGATGTTGAAGCGATTTGATTTCACATTTTTCATTCGCACAGCGAGGTTGGCGAACTCTCTGCCGGAGTCGTGTGTTTGTTTGTTTGTTTGTTAGGTACAATATGGATGTCTTCAAATCTAGAGTAAATAGGTTTCCTCTAGGAAAGCGTGCTCCATCTTAGACCACACTACTGCTTAACATCAGGTAGAGTATGGTCAAACGTGAACCTATTTTGAATAAAAAAGAAAAAATTGTTCAGTTAAAATGCATAGGTCACTTCCAGTTCGATGTTCTTATTCTTATTATTTATTCAAAGTGAAACTAGAGTTTCGGCAGCTTAGGAAGTTTTGACAAACTAGTTAGGAGACTATCCTGCTTCCAATTTGGAGGTCATGGGTTCGAATCCGCTGTCTTTTCTAAGTTAAGTGCGTATTGCCGCTGACTTCAAACGGTGAAAGAATTCATCGTGAGAAAACCTACACGTCCGAGAGACCATAGCATGGTGGTAGGGTACTTTCTAGTACTCGGCTGGCTAGCTACCACCCTCAAGTTGAAAATCTGCCGCCTAGCATCTAACGGTGTGTTCCGGCAGCCTCACTTGAGAGTCAGTCCCATTCCAGGCTAGGTGTGCCAACTAATAAAAACTAAGGGCTTTTATAAAAGTTTCGGTTAACAGAAAGTAGGGAGAATAATTAAACTCTTATAATGGCAACACCAACAAAATTAACATTTAACGATTACAAATTGAACAATTAGTTCAATATTTAAAAAAAAATGATTAAAAAAAAGAAGAACTTGGTTACCTTGGGCGAGAAGAGGCAGACGAGCGTGACGCTGGCGCTGAGGGAGATGGTGACGGCCATGCTGGTGACGCGCAGCGGCACGTGCGACGCCGTGCCGAAGTACAGCGGCACGAACGCGAGCCAGATCACGCACGTCGTGTACATCGTGAACCCTGCGCCAACATACATATCTACACTCACACATACATCTTTTGACGTACGTCTTTAACTTCCATAGTAGAACAAAACAATGATAACCGTCAATACAACTTGCGAAACAGAAGCAGACGCTGGTCGTGCTGTAGTTTAGATGAGGTCCACACCGTCACTTAACATTTTTTTTTTTAATGGTTGACAGGCTTGGCGTTTGACCACAGCTCACCTGATGTTAAGTGAAGGTGTGGTCGAAGATGGTAAAGCACACCTAGCCTGGAATGGAGCTGGCTCTCAAGTGAGGCTGCCGGAACGCACCGTTAGATGCTTGGCGGCAGATTTTCAACTTGAGGGTGGTAGCTAGCCAGCCAAATACTAGAAAGTACTCTACCACCATGCTATGGTTTCCTCACGATGTTTTCCTTCACCGGCAGCTCAAGCTCATTGTTGCAAGTGAGCTGTAATCAAATACCTAGCCTGTCAACGATTAAATAAATAAATAAGTAATGTTGGAAAGTAATACAATTACATTTAATTAAAATTAAACCAATTTTTTTTTAATGTAAGAAGTAATGAGATGAACGATAACAAAACAAAGCCCAGGGCATCGCTGCTTTGGCGCTCATTACTTTGAGACTTTCGATGGTTAGTCTTAACAGCCCAGTAATTTCGCTAGCTACTTATTAAGTTTATTTTAGTTAATTAATTTAAACATTCAAATGTGTAACTGCGACCTCACAATTCCAAATGAGAAAGTTTCAGCTTATTCGCATCGGCTAAATCCAAAGCGGCATCCCAACAGCCCATAACCTTTAACAAGCGTGTTCAGCCTCCACGCGGAAGACATAAACGCATTAAAGTTTAAGACTGTACGTTGCCGCTGATACCGCAAGTAGATAACTGCATGTAATTAGTTCAAAGCCATCAAGCGAGGGTTAAGTTGGACTCGTCAAAACTTTATTATTCAATACCGCGGCACGGGCGCAAACTTTAATAGCTTTCTGACACTCAGTGTTAACTTTGCCTCGTTGATATTTAACGTCAAATTAAACCTGTCGCTGAGCGTCGACAGTGATAGGCAATATTAAACTGCTGGTGTATGGCAGCCCGTACACGTAGCGCGCGATCCGCGATCCGCGATCCGCGATCAATGATCGCGATCCAGACTGATCGTGTACGAAGCGGATTGACGGACTGATGCTCCGGATCGCATATCTAGAAATTTTGAAATCATGATCGCGGATCGCGGATCGTGATCATGATTGAACGTGTACGGGCTGCCTATGAAATACGAGTATTCTGTGAGCAGTGTTGCCAGACCCGGAAAAAACTGGAAAGTAGCTCTACCAAATAACTGTGAAACATTCCAAAATCTGCAGCTTTTTGTAAGCTGTAGATTTATTTAATGGTAAGAGATAACGCATTCCTATGACCATTGCAGCGATACACAGAAGTTTTCATTTTTTATTTATTTTTTATTTAAAAAGTAATGAGACGAACAATACGCTCTCCTGATGGTAATAGATAACGCCTGTCCATGGCCATTGGAGCGATACACAGAACGTTGAGTAACAAAACAAAGTCCGGGGCATCGCTGCTTTGGCGCTCATTACTTTGAGACTTTCGATGGTTAGTCTCAACAGCCCAGTAATTTCGCTAGCTATAGTACCCTTCAAACCGGAACACAGTAATGTTTACACAGTAAGTACTGCTTAGTGGCAGAATAACTGGTA
Source organism: Biston betularia (assembly GCA_905404145.2). Classification (NCBI taxonomy): domain Eukaryota; kingdom Metazoa; phylum Arthropoda; class Insecta; order Lepidoptera; family Geometridae; genus Biston; species Biston betularia. The sequence continues at coordinate 13,725,149 of FR989876.1, forward strand.
CTGCGGTGGTACCTACTTAGACGACCTCCTGTTAAGGAGATCTACCATCAAGAAAACAGACAGTTTAAGTAACAAAACAGCCCCTGTACCCCAAGTTTCTTATTTCATTATCTGTTCAGGGCTCACGAAAACTAAGCGGCATACGAATCGACCGCGCTAACCACTGAACTAACATCGCTACAATTGAAATATCGATACTCTAATAGTATCAGAGATTCTTTTAATTATTTTGCAAAGTGAAATTTTCTCAAGGCAAAAAGATCGATTCTATCAGGAAATCAAGAGTTGTGGCGCAAGCATCTATTGAATTGCACAGGATGTTTGAATGTATGGTAAAAAAAACTCACATACTACCGTCACCGACACTTAACAACAGGTGGAGCTATGGTCAAACACCCAGGATGTCACCAGTAAAAAGTAATGAAATTATGTCTACTTCAAGAGCTGAAGGGCGTGGGTTGGGTTTCACCCAGGACAAACATAAACGAATGTTTGTTCTGTGTCTGTGTATACCATGTATTTAAAAAAAAGTATTTTAGTATTCTAGCAGTTATTCGACTTCCATAGTACAAGCTTTGGTTAGTTTGGGGTTAGATGGCGCTGTGTGTATATCCTACAATATATATTTTTTATTAGTATGTGAAAAAAATAGATTTTAGGGTAAAACGGAACACCTTCTAAAACAGTAGATCTACAGATTTTACTACACTGTATCTGGCTACACTGTCTGTAAGCAATGATAGCACGCTTCGATCTTTGTAAAGAGTTTTTCGGAACATTAATATCGCTCATAAATTGCCCTCAGAACGAAATCCTACACCTATTGACGCCTGAGGCTAAAGTGTGTTCGATTACACCGTCATCGAAATTTGTTATGAACGAAGTCGCGAGATATTCAGTTTCGGCAATAAAAAATGAATGTATAAGACTGGAATTTCGTACTCAAAAGGAAAAAAAATTAAGAAATTGTCTGTCAGACAGCTTAGGAACAGTCAAGAGCGCTAGATTCGCGCAAAAAGTTTCGCATGTCATGTCAACCGTCGCCAGAATGAATTGAGAAAACGTACTAGCATCCCGGTGGGATTCCCGCTGGAATGGAGTGTGGAATGCGTCCCGAGGGCATTGCTACTCTACATTTCAGGTATCGACACCTGAGCACGCTCAGGGATATTATTTTTGATATTTTACCATTGCCAAATACCGAGTGATTTTTTTTCGCTTACCGAAGCGAAACAATATAGTATAACATCTTGATTGAAAAACTTCCCTTGAATGTAACTTTTGACACTTTTTGTTATAAAAATATGTAGATACATGGCAAATAGTTTCATTTGATATATTGATTTCATGACGTTTTGTGTACCTTACTTTTATTTTCTGTGGCACGAGTTTTGGTGTTTTCTAAGTGGTAAATTTCCTTAGTCGTCTAGGTAGTACCAGATATTTTAGGTTTATGTAAATACATATTATTGTGAAGGGTATTTCAGCTAGCAAAATTACAGGGCTGTTAAGTTTAACCATCGAAAGTCTGAAAATTATGCCAAATCAGCGATGCCCTGGACTTTGTTATGTTACTCAAAGTTTTAGCTACCTAAATGAACACGGACGGGATCTTATCATTATGAGAGCGTTTAAATACATAGAATTGTACAATACACAAGAAGAATAAATTCATGTCAAAAAAACGAAAACTAAATACTGCCTGCCTGAACCTGGCGCAAAAGATCTTCAAACGCTAGCGCAAAACAAAATCACTTGGTATAAGATATTTATATTTCATTACCACCCTACTTTTGCCCTGTTACCTCATTTGGTAGTATACTAAATTAAAGAGCTGAAGGGCGTGGGTACGATTCCCACCTAGGAAAAACATTCATTTGACGATAAACGTTTGTTATGTGTGTTACCGCTAATCTTTATTGTTTCTGTTATTTGACTGTATTTAATTTGTTGATCTACAATAAAGTTATTTCTATTATTTTGTTTGGATACTTACTTATTTCTAAATGACGTCATTATGCGACATCATTTTCATGAAAACCTGTTTGTCCGAGAGGCGAGTTGGGAAGCTAATCAGAACATGTCGGCACGGATCCCGAGCTGCATTGTCTCGTCACAATGGACGCTAACAATGCTTCCAATACACGAACCCACTGACAGACCCTTGCTTGTTCAGTGAGTGTACAGCTGGACGAACTTTATGGCCGGTCTGGTCGCTATTCCAAAAATTAGTTAGGTCCCCACTCACGCTTAAAATTATGACATAAATGCGTATCTATTCTATTAAATAGTTTTTAAAATACAATACAGTATTATATTTATAACAATCATTTAATTTTTTTTATTACTCATGTTTAATTACATCGGATGTTTTCGTTTTTAAAATGTTTTGATAAATACTTTTTGTGCCTATATTACCTACGTACAATTGATCGATTGTGTGAACATTTTTAATGTTATCTTGACCACTAATTAAATAAAATAAATATCGTAGGACATTACACACAGCGCCATCGGACCCCAAACTAAGCAAAGCTTGTACTATTAAATTTAATACTTTTTTTAATATATACTTATAATAAATACAGCACCAGACGCAGAACAAACATTTTTTTATACCACAACATGTTTATCCTGGGTGGGAATCGAACCCATGCCCTTCAGATCTTGGAGCAGACTTACTACCAATGAACCAACTGGGCTGTCCAATTGAATCCAACTTATAGTTTTTGCATAATAGGATTGCGCGCATGTGCTTAGTAAACATTAGGATTTTTTAAGCTTCTTAAAATAAGAATAATTATGACTTGATAAGCCCCATGAATTTTGGCGCGCGCTGTAACCCTTGCTTGTACAGGGTTGTTTTCTATTAATTGGTAAACATTGTGTAATTGCCATGAGGGAGATGAAATAGGTAGCGGCAGAGACGTTTATTTAGAGGTAAATCAATTGAAATATATTGCGATCTTTTCAATCAAATTGATAAGGAATCAATTCTTTTATAAGTTAAGGAAATTGTTTTATGCACTCATGCTTGAACACGTTGTTTACAATAATACCTAGTTAAAGTTGTCAATGACCTCTTTTGGTTTAGTAGGTTATAACCCCTAATACCCTAAGATTACCTTGTTTGATATTGTAATTAAAGACACAAATACCCACAAATCCTACTAATATTATAAATGTGAAAGTTTGGATGGATGGATAGATGTTTGTTTGTTCCACGCAAAAACTTGAATAGATTTGCATGAATTTTGGTATGGAGGTAGCTGAGACCCTGGATTAACACATAGGCATTTAAACATCTAGCGAGTAACACCGCGGATCGCAGCTATTAAATGAATAAAAAAAATATATATATACCAAGTGTCACTCGAGACGAATTAAGGATTATAAAGGTTCCTCATATATCCAAATCTGTTCCGGCATTTAATAGTTATGGTGGAATAAGCAAACTCGCATACGTACATGTATGAATCCTGATTTTTTTGACCAGTCGTGTAACTATTATAATTACTTAAAAAAATTATTTTCACTTTTTTAAGTAAGAGAGCCAAAGACTAAATATCCAGAGCCAGATGGACGTCAACGGATTGGTGGCCGCGAACTGGTAAACAGAGCACTGATCGTCCACCAGCTCGTTGGGTATACGACATAATGAAAATCACAAGTCGATTCTAAGTAATAAACAAATTTAAAATTTAAAAAAAAAACGACTTTTTGACCCTTAGGCCAAGCAAACGCACCGCTTGGCCTAAGGGTCAAAAGGAGGAGGTTTCGGAATATATGAAAATATCGTCGATACCTATATACAACTTTACGATTTTTGTTGATTTTAAAAAAACCGCTCGATCGATTTCGATAAAATTTATACCATCTTTGAAGTATGACCTACCAAGCAAAACCAAAAATCCTCAAAATCGATTAATAATTTGCGGAATTATTGCGTAACAAACATTAAAAAAAACATACAGTCGAATTGAGAACCTCCTCGTTTTTTGAGTAGGTTAGGAAGCGCGGATTATAATTATGGATCAATTTTGATGATTCTTGTTTTGCTTGGTAGCTCATACTTAAGAGGTAGTCCCATTTTCACAAAGTGGGCGATTACGAGCTGAAGTAAGACTAGTTGGATTCTTGTAATTATTTGTACTCCAATATAACAATGGCAACACAGAGAAGCCACAAACAGCAGAATATATTACCAGCTAATTTCACAACCCAGCTATCACGAAAACAAAAAGTTACCCAACAAGTAACGTGCTTTGTGCAAAAAGCTTTTCTCACATGTAGTCGCAGACGACAGATAAAAGCCCAGCAGATGCTTAGCTTTCACAGATAACAAAAAGTATGTTTTCACCTAGACCTCATCTCGACGGGTATTCTAACAAAAAACCGGCCATGTGCGAGTCGAACTTGCGTGCCCAGGGTTCCTTACCGCTATCGGCTTCGTCGCAAACGAACAAACTTGAAATAATATTATTTAGGTAAGACGGTAATCGCTGTAGTCCAGTCAGTCAGTGAAAATGTTCCTTTCGCAAAACGCCTCTTTCACAAAATGTAGTTAGCTTACGCAAAATGTGAATGCAAATTGTTTTATCTACACTAAATTACTTAATTATAAATTAATTGTTTTATCTTTAAAGAGGAAAGATTTGATTTTTTGTTTGTTTGTTTGTATTGAATAGGCTCCGAAACTACTGGGCCGATCTGAATAATTCTTTCTTTGAGTGACATAGGCTATATTTATATTATTAATCGAGTTTTGTTTTCTCGTGCGAAGCCGGGACGGCTCGCTAGTTTAATATAGACTCTCTTATCGCCTCATGAAAATATACAAGCCAAATTGGCCATCTTGAAAAACGGCAAAAATTTCTCTTTAGAAAAAAGATTAAAACCAAAAAGTATTAATAAAATGGTTATTCAATTATGCTGTACGGTAACCATCTATTTGATCAGCTATAATGTGTTCAGAAATTTGAATTCGAATTTCCAATAACTTTAGGGGTTTGTTTTAAAATATAACTACGGCCTATGTACCTACCCACTGCTTTATTCTTCGAATATTAATTTATAATAGAGCAAACAAATATTGTTAGGTTAGCGATAAGGTGACGTTGGTTACAGCGGGAGTACGAAACCCTAAAAACAAAACAAAAAGATACGTCTGTAAAACTCTCCAGAGCTCTGAGATACGTGCTGGGTAAGAATATATATAAGGCTGGCTTCACACTGAGCGTTTTTACACGACTGTCCAAAAGAGAGACAATTTTCTTAATAATATTTATGTACAAGCTTTTGTGCAAGTTTCTTTTACTAAAATTAACTTTTGGAGCTGAAATCGTAGGGAATTTCACACAGCGCCATCTTGCCCCAAACTAAGCAAACCTTGTATTACAAGTAACTGATAGAATAATTAACAACTATTTTTTATTCGTAGATACATACAGAAGAGCCAGACACAGAACAAACAGTTTAGATATTTTGACAGCCCCGTTGGTTTATTGGTAGTGTGTCTGCTTCGAAACCTGAAGGGCGTGGCTTCGATTCCCTTTCAGACAGATTTGTGACTAAGGTCGATGTTTGTTCTGTGTCTGGGTGTACTGTATGTTTTATAAGTATGTATTAACAAAAAAAAGTATTTAAGTATTCTGTCAGCTGTCTGGTTTTCATAGTACAAGCTTTGCTTAGTTTGGGGCTAGATGGCGCTGTGTTAAATGTCCTCCAATATTTATTTTTATTTATTCATTCAATCATTCATTCATTCACTTTTTTTGTTTTTGGAATAGATGTGCAATAGATATTATTTTCAAACTTTTTGTATTTATTTTCTCTTATTTAAAAACATTTTCTACATTCTCCATTTTACAATTAGAAATAAATCGTGTAACAGTGAAAAGTCGCCTTTACAAAGCTAGAGGAAATTCATATTTATTGTTCAGTTTGACTCAATTTTATTGAGCCTAATCTACTTTGTAGATACTAAGGTTCTATTCTAGAATTGCAGACGTTTGTAGTAAGCTGTATTTACTGCGAGCGAACATTATGGCTTTTATTTACTCGAACATTATAGCAGTATTTGCTACAGAATCAAATTGTAGTACGATGTAGTAAATAATATCACATTTTTGGCCTACACTCGTATTAATCATAGCGTGGTGGTAGGGTACTATATAGTACTTATATTTATATTCATTGGTTTCGATATCAATGTAGTGTACATACAGTAACACCCATTATAATGTGAGACGAACGATACGCTCTCCTGACGGTAAGAGATAACGCATATCCATGCCCATTACAGCGATACACAGAACTTTGAGTAGCAAAACTAAGTCCGGGGCATCGCTACTTTGGCACCTATTACTTTGAGACTTTCGATGGTTAGTCTCAACAGCCCAGTAATTTCGCTATTTCGCTAGCTGCAGTAACTGTACCCTTCAGACAGGAACACAGCACACTACTACTTGGCGGCAGAATATCTGGTACTGCGGTATTACCTAGCTAGTCGACCTCTTGCTAAGGAGATCTACCACCAAGTAAACATACTTACTTAATTTATTTTATTTTACTGTATGAAAGAAATATAAATCTTCGTGAATAACATAAATAGAATTAGGCAAAGGGTTGTGCAGATATACAAGTCGCGTGGGCACAGTTCGGGTCGGTTCGATAGTTAAGGATTGGGGTCGTGGACATTGGTACCACAAAATAATAAACGCGAAGTTTATTCAGGACGGACAAAGATGGAGAACGATACCTGAGCATACAGAACCCTACACGAGTAACTACATGCCAAGGGCTTGTGAAAATAGAATCAGATTAATGCGAAACTGATTTCAATAGTTCAATACATATACCACGGAAATACCGTTTGGATTGGTTGTGAATAAATTAATTAGGACTTTGTTCACTTGACGGTAGATCGTATTTGCAGGGTTGTGCTTTTGTATGTATAACCAATTAACCACATCATACGATATTCTTCGACGTGTATTCTTAGGGTTCCGTACCCAAAAGGGTAAAACGGGACCCTATTACATCGCTGTCCGTCTGTCTGTTTGTCACTAGGCTGTAGATACCATCATAATATTATTATGAACCGTGATAGTTGAATTTTTCACAGATTATTTATTTCTGTTGCCGCTATAACAACAAATACTAAAAAAATTGAATAAAATAAATATTTACGGTGGCAATGTAACAAACGTAATTTTTTTTCCAATTTTATAGATAATAGTACGGAACTCTTCATGCGCGAGTCCGACTCGCACTTGGCCGGTTTTTATATTACCCGCACTTTCGTTAGCTACACGTGGAGACTTTATTTGTCGGACATTTTTTCTTTTATCGATTGATTAAATTAAAAAAAAAGAAGTGCTTTTCAGACGTGTTATTTTGAATGTCTATTACATTTAGTGTTTAAAGTATATTATTTCCGATTAACAGTCATTTCGGTTACAATGCTGAGGACTTAAATTAAAATTTAACTAATTTGATGACAATTTGGAAAACTATTTGAAACATGATTTATCATAAAATTAAAATCTAAGACAAATGAAAACAAAAAAATAATAATTAAATAACCACAAGTCTTTATTTGCTCGTCTCGCTGCAATAAACACTTGGCGACTCGTGTTTCGCCTCAACACGAGGCATTTTCAGCCTTTTTTTAGATTTTAAGTTTATAATTGCTTTCATTAAAAGCTCGCTGTATCTTCCTTGTCAGCACATCTTACAGCGTATACACATAGATCAACACGATAGGTTAGAAAAACTATTACATACGGAATGTTTACACGAAATTACAGAGCAATATGTACTTTAATGGCTAAGCTTTAAGTAACTTACCAATATGCTTGCTCTCGTTGAAAGCCTCCGGTATCTTTCTCGTCAGCACAGCATACACCGTACACACGAGGATCAGCACGATGGGGTAGAAGAACTATCACATACGGAGTGTCTACACGAAATTACTGAGCAATATGTACTTTAATGACTAAGCTTTAAATAACTTACCAATATGCTTGCTCTCGTTGAAAGCCTCCGGTATCTTTCTCGTCAGCACAGCATACACCGTACACACGAGGATCAGCACGATGGGGTAGAAGAACTATCACATACGGAGTGTCTACACGAAATTACTGAGCAATATGTACTTTAATGACTAAGCTATAAATAACTTACCAATATGCTTGCTCTCGTTGAAAGCCTCCGGTATCTTTCTCGTCAGCACAGCATACACCGTACACACGAGGATCAGCACGATTGGGTAGAAGAACGCTATCATGTAGGATGCGTCCACGTAGGAGTCGCAGACCAGCATGTTGTCTTCTCTCGTCGGATAATGGAACATGGCTTTGGCTGGTGCCACTATCATCCATACTACCACGATCAGTACCTGCAGACAAAGTAAGGGGGTTTAAAATCGATAGCTTTGATTGTTTATGGTATATGGTCAAAGAGAGAACTCAAAAATAATTACATTGTTAAAAAATTTAATGAATTGTTGTCTAAATACTTTATTGATATTTTTAAAGGAATTGGAATATTTCCCCCCCTAATAGTAAAACTTGCTAATTATGATGGGTACAATAACCTCCTTTCGGCTACTACAGTTACGCGTAAATTTACAAACACATGTACAAAACGTATTAACTTAATAAGTATAGACGAACTGCTAAACAATGGAATTTGGTTCCCTAATGGGTGTTCCCCGAGGGTTACAAGTCGCGAGGGAATTGGTTTCTCCTAGGTAAGCGTACTATATCGTAGACTGCACCTTCGCTTAACATCAGGCGAGTTGACGGTCAAACGCAAGCATATGCCACTAATATTATAAATGTGAAAGTTTGGATGGATGTTTGTTACTCTTTCACGTAAAAACTACGGAACGGATTTAGATGAAATTTGGTATGGAGATAGCTGACACCCTGAATTAACACATAGGCTACTTTTTATTTCGAAAACATGTAGCGGGCAGCACCGCGGGGCGCAGGTAGTGTGTAATAAAAAAAACGAACACGGGCGCTCGTTATCTCGTATATTTCGCTAAGTTCTAAGACAAGTAAGCAAAGACTTTGATATAATTCACGAGGAATATCGTTAATATCAACTAGTTTTCTATATTACTGTTAGGTATGCCAAACTAGAACGCAATTAGGTTAACAGTCACATTTCTCAGAAACTTAGTTGTATCAAAGAAACATGGTATAGATACCTTCACATAGATCGGGGTAAGCAGATAAAGGAACCAAGTTTTAATTATTCCCAACTTTTTGTTAAAAGTTTGTTAAGGATGTACCTTTGAAGTGTTTTGAATAAGCAATTTAACTTACAGTTGATCGATCTAACGTTTCAAGTAGACAATAGACAAGTATCATTTCTCCTTTCTACTTAGCCGTTTTGATAGCCTTGTTGGCTCATTGGTAGTATATTTACTTTAAGAGCTGATTCGATTCCCACCCAGCAAAAATATTTTGTGGTATAAACAAACGTTTGTTCTGTGTCTGCGTATTCAGTATGTATTATAAGTAAGTATTTATTTAAGAAAAAGTTTTTAAAATCAGTTATCTGATTTCCATAGTACAAGTTTTGCTTAGTTTGGGTTCAGATGGCGCTGTGTGTAATATCCTACGATATTTATTTATTATTATTTATGGAAAATTGTCTTATTTATGTAAAAAAAAACCCAAACATGTTCATAATAAAACAAGATAACCTAACTAGTCTTGTCATTCCGTTGAGAACCCAGATATTTTTTGACGTCTTTTTAAAACGCTTCATGTTGTAGCTTTTTAGAGAAATAAATAAAATAAAATAAATAAATATCGTAGGACTATACACACAGCGCCATCTGGACCCAAACTAAGCAGAATACATAAATACTTTATTTTTTGTAAATACATACTTATAATACATACAGAGCACCCAGACACAGAACAAACATATTTTGTTTATTCACAAAATGTTTGGCCTGAGTGGGAATCGAACCCACGCCCTATAGCTCTCAAGGCAGATGTACTACCAATGAGCCAACGGGGCTGTCCTTTGCAAGTGGAAGGAATTTGCGTCAAAATCGTGCAGTTATAGGATTTCCTGATTTGCAAAATCTATTAATCTACAAATACTTGTTCAAGATTCTACTTATCCAAGATTAAAACGAATTGGGTCGCTGCTACCAACAAAGTTAGTAAAAAATATTATCCTACTCTATGAGATTAAAGGTTGGACAAATTTAATTTAAAACTCAAGAAAAGACATCCTTAGTAACTTTGTACTAAGAAGTAATAATTGAAGAATATTTAATATGAAATGATCATAGTTCACGCGTGGGAGAATTTATTTGCGTTATTAAATTTATGATCGATGAAACCTAATTTTCCTGCAAAAACGAAAATGTCAGCAACGTGTAGGCGTGCGGTATCATAAACTATCTTTCGCCGCAAAAACCGGCCAAGAGCATGTCGGTTCCCAGCTTAGAATTCCGTAGTTATTAATAAAACAATGCTAAAATTCGGTGAAACTATTACGCATTCCAAAAAGAACATAGAAACTATCGGTCCAGTTAACGTTTTTTTTTTTATATTAAAAGACCGATATTGTGTAAAGGTTTTTTTTAATTTGTTAACAGGCTAGGTGTTTGACCACTGCTCACCTGATGTTAAGTGAAGGTGTGGTCAAAGATAGTAAAGCACACCTAGCCTGGAATGGAACTGGCTCTCAAGTGAGGCTGCCGGAACACACCGTTAGATGCTTGGCAGCAATTTTTAACTTGAGGGTGGTGGCTAGCCAGCCGAGTACTAGAAAGTCCCCTACCACCATGCTATGGTTTCCTCACGATGTTTTCCTTCGCCGGCAGCTCAAGCTCATTGTTGGAGTTTGAACCCACGCTCTTCGGCATGCGAACCTACCGCGCTAACCACTGAGCTATCATCGCTACAAAACGTATATGTAATTCTCAAATGATCTATTCTTTGTGGCTTCGGATGTATAGGTGGTGGACCGATAGTGCTACCATATGTTTTAGTGATTATATAAAGATGATAGCTCAATGTTTAGCACTGTATTTTTTTTCAATTTTTGATAGGGTGTGTGATTTCAGGTCCATGATGGTAAAGCACACCTAGTCTGAACACACCGTTACACAAGCTGCTTTACCATCTTCGACCACACCTTCACTTAACATCAGATGAGCTGTGATCAAACAACTAACCTGTCAACCAGTAAAAAAAAAGAAAAAAACGTACCTCAAATCCATTTGACAACAAACAATGTAGGTTAAAACAAAATCGACTTCCAAAATTGTATGACATTACGAGACATGACTTTTTTTTTTCTTTGGTTTTGGCGTCGCATCTTAGCATTTGCCAGTGTCAGGTATTTATATATTTTCAAGTTTGAAAAGTTTAATAAGCGTCCTCGTAGCTAAAGGTATAGTCAAAGTCCAGTCTTGGTCAAGTACAGTCCGTGTCAGTCAAGTCCAATCATGCTTTAGTAAAGTAGTGATGACTTTACTATAAAGCTTCGATGGAATTTTGGAAGCAACACGAAAAGTCATGTTTCACCACATTATATCATTTTCCCACACTCGCGCTTGTGATTTGGCACTTTATGAATAAAACACCACCATTTTTATACATAAACACTCGACAAAACACTAGTTTTGGATAAAAATACAACGGAGCGACAAGACTCTTCCCGCGTTCCCGCCAAAAAACTCGAGACATGACTTACATGAGTTGAAAGTAAAGGTAATTAAAAGCGAGTCAGTAAAAAGACTAGTCATTTACGGCGAAACTACTCAAGAATGAATAGCACATATTAATTTTTATTTCTAGAAAGCAAAAGGTCATTAACTAAACGGAGAATACGTTAATTAATACACCTTTCTTCTACTGATTGCTAGACATCATGATACGTTAAATTTAAGACCTTTGACGAGTATACCCTTTTAGTCTGGTGCCCTCGCCCTTTTATTATCAGAGTAATGAGGTTTTTATACCAATTCACGTTGGGGTTAGCTGAAGGGTAGCCTCTGACGGTGCCCTTGAATGACTGATAGTGATTCCCTTTGGGGACGGGGTAATCAAGTGCGAAGGTTGGCAACATTGGCTCTAATTCGAGCCGTCTTATTAGTTTGATAAGACAAGAATTACCCATTAGTTTATCTTCAGTCTTAGCCGTCTCAGTAATGATAAAATTCAAATGAACTTCACCTAATTTTTGCCCCCAATTCGTACGATAAAGTCGTAACCTCAGTTGGGTTACGACTCAAACTTTAACTGTAAACACAAAACATCTGAATATGTATTACAGTCTGGGGTATTACATAAAAAATAAATAAATATCGTAGGACTATACACACAGCGCCATCTGGCCCCAAACTGAGCAGAGCTTGTGTGATGGAAGTCAGATAACTGATAAAATACATAAATACTTTTTTTTACATATTTCTATTGGCGAGCTGATGTTTTTTTCGAGGTTACAACTTTTTTTGGCTTGGAACATGTGACCTAGTAACGACAAGACTTTTTACGAGGAGTTGTTTGAACAGAAAAGTGGAAATTTTGTATCGCAATAAAACTTCTTTTCTTTGTTTTTTTATTATTTTTTTTAGTGGCAATGGGCTGGACATGTCTGTCGCAGAACCGATAACCGCTGGGGTAGACGTGCTCTAGAGTGGAGACCACGTATTGGCAAACGTAGCGTAGGACGCCCTGAGACGATATACGTAGCACAGCTGGCGGTGGATGGAAGCGAAAAGCTGAAGATCGGGCTGAGTGACGTGTGTTGGGAGAGGCATATGCCCAGCAGTGGACTTCGATACGCTGATGATGATGATGATGAAACTTTTTGGGTTAACAAGTTTTTGACTATAGCGTACGTGATGATAAATTACAGTATGGTTAAAGATTAAACTAGCTTACCTGTATAGAGACGAGAGCGGCGCAGATGGCCAGCTGCGAGCTGGGGGAGATGAGAATGGGTCGCTTGGCGGAGTGCTTGCTCGCGTTGAAAATGCGAGAGATCCGGTTGGTCTTCGTCAGCAGCGCTGCGTAGACCACCGTGAAGCAAAAACCGGTGCCGAACCTGACGGGACGAAATCCACCATGAGTAACCAATAGCACAAAGGTTACACGGTTTCATGTAGGGGGATATTTACCCAAGACAGGAGAGCGCCTTGCATTGATTAGGTAAAACATTGGCCAAGTGCGCGTCGGACTCGTGCACGAAGGGTTCCGTACCATAAAAACGGCAAAAAGATCACGTTTGTTGTATAGGAGCCCCCTTCAATATTTATTTCATTCTATTTGCGTTATAGTTATAGCGACAACAGAATTACATCACCTGTGAAAATTTCAACTGTCTAACTATCACGGTTCATGAGATACAGCTTGGTGACGGACAGACAGACAGACGGACAGCGGAGTCTTAGTAATAGGGTCCCGTTTTACCTTTTCGGTACGGAACCCTAAAATAAACTAAATTAATTTCAGATAATCAAGAACCAAGATAAGATCTTGACTGCTAGAGACTGTGTTTTTTGACAATGACGAGTATTTTAATAAACTACAAGGAATTATGTTGATATTGAAAATTGAAATTGAAAATATTTGTACATTGTCAAACTTTTATACTGACATTTTTGGTACATTTGAAATGATATTACGGAAATTGACGTATAACTTAACTTTGGTGTTTTCAATAAAATATTTGTATGGTTTTAAAAGCGATACATAATATACCACATGAATTTAAATTACAATAATTAAGGTTGCACATTTGAATCTTTTAAAGTTTCAAATGCCATTTAAAAGCAGCTTATTGAAGTAAGTAATCGTTGGTAAGCTTTCAGTTACTTGAAAAAAAAGCTGAAACGAGTGCGATGGGCTAATTTTTATACAACCAATCAAACCCCAACAATCAGCTTGAGCTGCCGGTGAAGGAAAACATCGTGAGGAAACCATATCATGGTGATAGGGCACTTTCTAGTACTCGGCTGGCTAGCTACCACACTCAAGTTGAAAATCTGCCGCCAAGCACCTAACGGTGTGTTCCGGCAGCCTCACTTGAGAGCCAGATCCATTCCACGCTAGGTGTGCTTTACCATCTTCGCCAACACCGTCACTTAACATCAGATGAGCTGTGGTCAAACTGTCCTGTCAACCATAAAAAAAAAAAATTCAAAACTAGGAATTAAGATCATTCTTGAAACCTTTCCCAAGTTCTCGCTTAGTTTCGCTACCGCCTTACTATTATTTTTATCCATACTTTTGCGTTCAACAAGATCCCGTTTTGTACTATGCGCCAAAGCAGCAACCAACTTTCATATTCCCTATTGAATTCCGCATAATATAAAGACATACGATGCCAGCATTAAATCCAGTGCATGAATCTTTGGGTTTGTCGTACCCCAGGGTACTCGAGGAATCGGGGACGTGTCCCGAAAACACCACTTAACGTTCCCGGGTATCTCCGGGTATCCGGGTTCTCTGTAGAGGCAAGAGTAATGGCATTCGCACATCGTAACTATCAACTTATTTTATGTTTCACATTTGGAAGGTGTCCAACGGGCTGGTATTATTAAACCAATATCTATCGCGCGCCCTTTGTATGTGTGGCTGATTATATTTTAGATACAATTAACTGTATTTTTTATCTATCTATCTATACTATTATAAAAAGAAATGATTTGATTGTTTGTTTGTATTGAATAGGCTCCGAAACTACTGGACAGATTTTAAAAATTCTTTCACCGTTAGGAAGCTACACTACACCTGGGTGGTCATAGGCTACTTTTTATCCCTATATTCGCACGGGAACGGGAACTACGCGGGTTAAACTGCGAGGCATCCGCTAGTGTAATTTAAAATCATGATAATAGCAAATGTAAAAGAGAAAAAATATAAATGTCAATGATAAATAATTCATTAAAATAAGAATAAAATGTCAAATAAAAAGTAAATGATATTAAAATATAACACCCGGTCACAGTACTAAATTACTGGTAATACTGGTATGGTTCACAGTAATTAATTACATTACTAAATTACAGCGAAATTACTGGGCTGTTGAGACTAACTCTATCAAAAGTCTCAAAGTAATGAGCGTCAAAGCGGTGACTTTGTTTTGTCACCTCAAGTTATGTGTATCGCTGCGATGGTCGTGGACAGGCATAATATCTTACTATCAGGAGAGCGTCTCGTTCGTCTCATCACATCTTACAAAAAAAAAAAAGTACAAACATTTTCTTATACCACAAAATAATAATTATTATACCTATTATATTTGAATAACTGAATTGAATTGAATCAGTCTAGACGACTGAAATCGAGTGGATACAGTGTGCGAATACTTTACAGAAATAGTTATTCCCCGGTACGGCTTGCGTATGATACTTGTCGCGGATTGGATCACGTCCGGGATCGGTCGACATGTTGTGATAGGGAAATGTACGTCGAATGCGGGCTTGCGATCCCGTGAAGAATTCTCGATGGCTGCGCGGCATATTGAAATAACTTGTAGGGAGCCAGATTTATATTACACCGAGCGTTAACCGAGGCAGGATGGGGGCTGAAATCGAAGCGCTCCGGAAACGTTCAAAGTTAAAAAAAAAAACTGTTGCTGTCGTTTAAGATGGCTTATTATGCAGTTAGTGAATACCTTAATGACAAATTTGATAATTAATTAACATTTTGACATATTCATATTATTTTCTTTTTCTGTTTGACATCGTTTATTTTATATCCTTTTTGACAATTTAACAACTTATGAAATTTTGTAACTAATTAATTTGATTGACATTTTCTTTAGTTCTAATTTTATTATGCAAATGTGTTTTTTTTTTTTTTTTTATTCGAAATAGGTCCGCGTTTGACCACACTCTGCCTGATGTTAAACAGTAGTGTGGTCTAAGATGGAGCACGCTTAGCTAGAAGAAACCTATTTACTCTAGATTTGAAGACGCCAATATTGTACCTAACAGGGAACACAGACTTCAGCAGAGAGTTCCACAACCTCGCTGTGCGAATGAAAAATGTGGAGTCAAAACGCTTTGTGCGTGTAAACGTTTAGTCATTGCTTATTGTTAATAGTAAGTAGTTTTAGTTCTTTTGCATGCCGTAAGGTAAAACATGGAGGTTTTATTTACTTCCTATCTATTTATTTGTATACCTACCCAATTTTTGCAATAAATGAATTATGAATTATGTTGTTGTTGTCTGTTTTTTTAAAATGTAAAAGTAACAAAACAAATGAGACTTTATTTCACATGAAGGATAATATATTATTAAAACATTTCGCAAAAGAGGAATTACATAAAGGACTAAACAAAATATTAAAATACGGTATAGCATTGGGCCCAAACTCGGCGAGGCCGGTCTCTCGGTAGAACTGATGATAAAAATTATTCGAAGTCTAACTATCAAATAATGATTGCAACTCGACGTTTCTTGTAATGGAATGGAGGCGATGTTATGGATTATTTTCGTAGATATTATAATAGAGACTATTTTTGCATGTAAAAGTGTTATTTCACACTGTAATTTCGCCTTAGGTTGTAGTAAAATGCTTTTGAACATTAAGCGTTGTTAACTGTTTCGACAGTTGATTGACAGTTCAAGTGATTTGGGTATTAAAATTATAGTTAATTTGTTTAAGTTTATAGTTTTAATCGACAAAGTTTCGATTAGTCTGAAGTTTACCTCAAAATTAAAGTAACCAGACGATTTTTTTTATTTCAAGTAATAATAATTTGACGATCGTTGTCCCGATAGTAGTAACGGTAAACGGTATTATAGCGAAGAGTCTCGACCAACATCTTAAAAGACTCTCGCTAGACGGTTGGGTCGGGGCAGCTTCAAAAGGCAGTGATCCTTGACACGGCGCGCATTGTGAGGAGGTTCCTCACTCTGCAGCCCTAACCACCGGCAGCTTGAGCCCTGCCCCGCTGCCGGCGGCGCCCTAATTTTTAAGTTTTATATTATATATGTTTTGTAAATATTTAATGTAAAAAATTTAAAAAATAAGAGAAAAAATAAATAACGATGATAATAATTTTTATTCGACATAAAACATAGACTTGCGTTTTACCACCATCTCGCCTGATGTTAAGCGAAGATACCATACCATAGACCGCTATGGTAGAACACGTTCGCCTAGAAGAAACCGATTCACTCGCGACTTGAAGGCACTAAGATTGTATGTATCAGGGAACACCCACTCGGGCAGCAAATATCATTGTTTATCTATTCGCACGATGAAGGTGGAATCGATGAATTCCGAGTCTCTACCGTTAAGCGTATAGTTCTAAGATGGATAGTCTGTGACAAAGCACTTTCCGTTCCGAACGGGTCTCGGTGGAATGCAAGTAATCTTATTGAGGTTTACAACTTATTGTAGTGCAGACTCGGAAGCATTCTCGTTATGAGCTCAGTCAAGATAGGTTTGTCGTTTGCATTTTGCAGTCGCGATAGATTTTGTTTTGCGATGTGGAAATATTTTCTGTGCGCTACGTTTTTTAGAGTTTACTAGTAATCCGATATGTAGAGCTTTGAGTATGCAGTGATTGGTTTGCGTGGTCGAGGGTGTGGGTTTAAACTACTACAATGAGCTTGAGCTAGCGGTGAAGGAATACTTCGTGAAACCATAGCATGGTGGTAGAGTACTTTCTAGTACTCGGCTGGCTAGCTACCACCCTTAAGTTGAAAATCTGCCGCCAAGCATTTAATATGTGTTCCGGCAGCCTCACTTGAGAGCTAGTTCCATTCCAGGCCAGGTGTGTTTAGTATCTTCTACCACATCGTCACTCAATTTCAGGTGAGCTGTGGTCAAACGCCAATCAAGCATAAAAAAAAACTTTTGCAGAAAGCATCATTGCCACAAATCAAATCAAATAATTTATTTATATATATACATATATACATACATGTAGGTACAGTGGCGGCCTTAGGGGGTGGCAAGCAGGGCAACCGCCCGGGGCCTCGCTCTTGCAGGGGCCTCGCGTCCTCGTAGAAAAAAGTCTTTACCATTTATGTATGTGTATCTCGCGCCTCACACTTAACAAAATCCTACTAAACGCACGGTTTCATTATTAGTGCAAGCATGTTACAGCCACTCGAGCACTCGAACTAATTTTTTAGTAAAACGGACTTATAGAAAAAAGGCCTCGCAATGATCTGTCACCCCGGGCCTCGCAATAGCTAAGGCCGCCGCTATGTAGGTATATATAATAGATCTTACATCAATTTTTATCTTCAGTCACAATGTACTCTCTGCAAGCAGATGTGCAAATGTTAAGAGTAGAGCAGTAAATGTGTTAATTTAATTATTCTAAATTATACACCATATTATTAGTAACTATTTATTAGTTTGGCACTGGATGGCAACGCAAAATTTTAGGCAAAAGAGTCACCCTCTAATGAAACCCGCGTGAGCGGCCCCCAGCCCCCACGGATCTAAAATTTCAATCCAAACAAGTAAATTTTATATTCTGTGATTGGAATTTCCAATTGCAATGAATGGCGGCGGTGTTTTGTAATTCAAATGCATATTGAGCGGAATCCGTCTATTCTGCACACTGTCCGACAGGAGCGGGCGTGGCCCCGGAAGGTAATCGCATTGTCCAATATTCGCGCTCGTCTGCCACAGGCTTTGATGACACGCATTACACGCGTGTGACGCCTCGCTGGCTGCCACAGATTGCTTCAGGGGCTACGTTGTGCAAATACGGCACATCTTTACATACATCTATCATTTTAAGATTTCTCTTATAATATTCATGTCATTTTTTACACAATGATTCAAGGTAAATATTGTCGTACGATGTTTATATTGTAACATTTTAAAAGTAAAAACTCCTGCTCATTTCTAATTCTAATATCGTGTTGAGATTTACTATGATAACATGCCCCGCCCCTCCAGAATTCAAAACATGTATTTACAACGCACCACCACGCTTGTGCGCTTACTGGTACTGCCGTCAAACACCTAGTCGAGCAAGCAAATCCATGGATTTGTGTTTCGACTAGTGGCGTTCCTTAATAGCTCTTTATTAGGCATTTGTATGGCGCTGCACTGACGTACTCAATGAAAATGACACGTGCGTTGTTTTCCGCGGTCAACTAGCTATGGTAAGTTGACAAACAAATCTGGTGCTACTGAATACGAATAAATAATTACAACTAAACTCTCTAAACTTTAAACTCTTTCTGTAAGGATGCGCCTACACACATTAAAACAGTAATTTGGAGGGGCGGGCCATGTTATCGTAGTCAATCTCTACAATTTGTGGAAATATATTGCAAATTAAATAAGTATCAAAAAAACAGTCTCCACTATATTGATACGAAATACATCACAATATTGAAAAAAAAGTTTTTAGTTACAGTCAAAAGTGTAAAGTTTAAGTATGTACATACCTATAATACAATACAAAAAATTATTAGTTATCTGACATCCATAATACAAGTTTTGCTTAGTTTGGGGCCAGATGGCGCTTTGTGTAATGTCCTACGATATTTATTTTACATTTTATTTACATACCGGTCAAAAACATAACCCTCCCTTTTGCTTCGCTGTAGTCAGTTAAAAATGAATTATGCCAGATGTTACGATTGAGTCTCAATTTAGAATGGTAACTGCTAACTGCATTGTCCAATATTCATTCGCCGCCAGGTGTACTTTAATGACACTCGAGTTATTAGCGCGTGATGGTCGGCTGCGCAGATTGCTCTGCACGATGAAGAAGCTTTATTTTGTACAAGAATTTAAAGCCGAAAGTTTAAAAAGAATGACGAATAAAACGTCCAATCTTGTTGTTGTTGTCTGTTACATTATGGTCGAAAATAAAGACGTTAATGGAGAAATCTTTATAACCGGCACAATGCACGAACGTGCTATGGTCGAAAATAAAGACGCCAATGAAGAAATCTTTACAACTGGCACATTGCACGAACGTGCTATGGTCGAAAATAAATACGTCAATGAAGAAATCTTTATAACTAGCACAATGCACGAACGTGCTATACGTTTGGCGGGAACGTGTAAAAAGTCATGTCGGCCCATTGTATTTTTTCTAAGCGTTTGTGTATTATTCATGAAGTGTCGAATTTTTAGATTTCGATTTCGAACAAGATTTTTCGTGTTGCTTCCAAAACTCTATCGAAGCTTGTAGTATTAAAGCATGACTGGACTCAAGCGTGAATTGCTTGTGACTTCGATTTATTTGACTTGATTTTTCATAAAAATATCGAAATACTTGACACTAATAAATATACAAACAGTGGCGCCAAAAATGAAAACGTAGAAAGAATGATAGCGACTTCCATAAATTTCATAGGATTTAGTAGAACTTTTTTTTTTTTTTTTTTATGTGACAAATAATGAGACGAACGAGACGCTCTCCTGATGGTAAGAGATAACGCCTGTCCATGACCATTACAGCGATACACAGAACTTTGAGTAACAAAACAAAGTCCAGGGCATCGCTGCTTTAGTGCTCATTACTTTGGGACTTTCGATGGTTAATCTAACAGCCCAGTAATTTCGCTAGCTGCAGTACCCTTCAAACCGGAACACAGTAATGTTTACACACTACTGCTTGGCGGCAGAATATCTGGTACTGCGGTAGTACCTACCTAGATGACCGATGATGACCGATGATGACCTATGATGATAATTACGATTTAGTAGAACGTTTCAAAACATACTCGTAGAAGTAATGAAGACGCACCCTAATTAACGCAATATCCGGGATGTTACATCACAACCACATTGCCATTATAAGCGAGGTGTAAAATGAGACGTTTGTAGCTAATCTAAACTTCCATAACCCCCACGCAGCCAATTTGATTCTCCCATAATGCTCTGATTGGTTAATTTATCACGTTCAATATTAAATCTCACTGCTACGGATTAAAGAACCTATTGGAATACCGAATAAATGACCTGACATCAATAACAGGGTTTTGTACGTAATCAATCACAAAATAATACTTTAATTATTATAGAAATTGACGTATTGTTCTGACGTATTTTGTTTTGTGCAATGGTTTTATTTTATAGACAGACTAGCAGCTCGCAGCATGCCCGTAGCATTCTAATGATGCAGTAGTTTTGGAGCATATTCAATACAAACAAACGAAAAATCAAATCATTCCTCTTTATAATTAGTATACATGTAAATGAGAACTGTAATAGTTAGACATATGATATTGCGGACTTATTTGTAGCTGTCAACTTGCTCTATAAAACGTCACTTTATTCTATTGTCAATAGTTTTGGCAGCGCATACTAAGTAAGGGGTTTTCGGTAATTTTTTCACAGCTTGGCTTACATTATTGATGTTTCCATACGGATCCCTAACTATCTATTAAATAAAATAAAGCCTATGCCCATCACGGGTAATGTATTCTAATAATGAAAGAATTATTAAGATCGGTCCAGTAGTTTTGGAGCCAATCAAACAAACAAAAATCAAATCTTTCCTCTTTATAATTAGTGTAGATGTAGATAACAGTTTAGGTGTTTGACAGTAGTGTATCTGATGTTAAGACGGTGTGGCTAAAGGTGGCAAACACAATGGAATAAAGTTGATATCTTTTGCAAAATTATATCGCTGCAATGGTCATGCACTTGCGTTTTCTCTTACCACCAGGAGATCGTCAAGTTCATCTCATTACTGTTACATAAAAAAGTCAATAAAATAATAAACATTACTTACTAGTAAATTACTTATTTTAAAATAATCTTCAAGGTGAAAAAAAAGTAAAAAAGTGATTTTCTAACTACCTGACACTTTCTCTTCTACCTAGTTACACAGTAAGTCTAGATGTATCGTCACTTTAAAAACAGCTTCATTACCCAAATCTCGAAGCAAACGACACTACTAGTAATACAAGTATCGGAATACAATTACGGTACCTATCCAATACCTATTTAAATACCTCCCTACCTTCTATGCTGTCAGCGTTGATGGGGGTGCTTAAAGGGGATTAGATGGGGCCTGTTCTGTTGATGACCTTTATCTTTTCTTTGAATGGTTATTAAAAAGGTATTAAGATAGGCTTTTATTGGGGCTTTTGTGTGGCAAAAATTAATAGGAAACGCACGAATAAGACTTTTTAAGGGAAAGAAGGTCAAGCGGTATATTTTTGTGATTTGCGCTTTTGGAGTCAATGTAATTCTTAATTTATTTTTCATCTTAATCATTTAAGACGTAAAGTCGATGTAGGTCAATAACTCAATAACTTATAATTCGACCTGCTTTAGCCTTTGTTATTTATAAGAAGGAACCATAGCGTAGTGGTATAGTACTTACTTTCTAGTAATCATCTGGCTAGCTACCACGTTCAAGTTGAACATTTGCTGCCAAGCATCTAACAGTATATTTCGGCATCCTCGCTTGAGAGCCAGTTTAATTCTAGGCTAAGTGTGTTTACTGAATTTGACACCACCATCACATAACATAAGATGAGCTGTGGTCAAACATCTAGCTTGTCAACCATAAAAAATAAATTAAAACAGTTATGCAAAACTAAGCATGAAAACGGTTCTCATCATTGAAAAGTTACAGTTTTTGTTAATAGATTCACGTTCGATCACACCCATACTGATTGCGGTCTAAGATGGAGCACGCTTACCTATAAAAAACCTATTTCATTTACCTATTTTTTTTCTCTTTTAATATTGCTGAGTAGTTCTGTTTGTGTAAGTTCTAATTAAAATTATGAAAGAAAGAAAACAAGTATTTTTTTAGTAACACGGAACACAAAAAACAAAGGAACAGAGACAATTTATTTATGTATTTAATTTCAATTTTCAAACAAATAAATAAGCACACGAACACATAAGTAGTGTTTGTATAAACTAATAATGCACACTCTACTCGTTAATAACTTTGAACATGCCGCGTATAAATCATATTATTATTTCATTAAAATGAAACTGTACCAATTTGTAGTGAAAGTTTTCCTAAAGCTACGATAACTCGTGAACATCTGTCAGCACTTCCCTAATGGGCCGGAGCGTGTAGCCTGGCTAAGTGATATAATTCGTTACATGAATACCCGACAAACTTCTTGCACTGTAGATTAATGTACTGGTGTCGCTGGGTATACTTAACTTTACCCGGGGAAACCGAACTTGAAACCAAGGGACGGTCTCACTGTGGGGCAAAAACTACTATTTACGGTTTTAGCAGTACCTGCGACTTCGTTACCGACACTTTATTTGCCTACTAGCTGTGCCCCGCGGTGTTACCCGCTACATGTTTTCGGGATAAAACGTAGCCTATGTGTTAATCCAGGGTCTCAGCTATTTCCATACCAAATTTCATCCAAATCCGTTGAATAGTTTTTGCGTGAAAGATTAACAAACATACTCACAAACTTTCGCATTTATACTATTAGTAGGATTTTATAACTGCACCCTATTACTAAGATTCCGCTTTCCGTCCTTCCGTCTGTCACCAGGCAGTATCTCATGAACCGTGATAGTTAGACCGTTGAATATTTTCACTGATGATGTATTTCTGTTGCCGCTATAACAGCAAATACTAAAAAACAGAATAAATTAAATATTAATATATATACTATATACCAGTAATGGACTGGTTATTCAATCAATTGTGATTTATCGCAAATAAAGACAAAAAAACATGCCAGTAGCTGTGATTTCACTGTAAAATTATGTTCCATTTGTCCATAAATGGTAAAAAAATATTTGTATGGAAATCGAACCACCTTATATGTAAATCTCCGTTTCCGAAGCCCTCCAAGATATAAAACAGAAAAGAATACAAAATGGCAGATGAGAGATTACCTCTGTATAGAGCACAGTATGTCCGTGGGGCGAAAGACCAGCGCAAAGGTTACTAGATAGCACATGAGGATTCCAGCGAGCAGGATGTAAGATAGCTCCCTCCCGCTCGCACGCACCACGGGGGTCGAGCTGTGGCGGACCCATACTCCGGCCACGAACCTAAAAACACAAAACACAAAACATCAATTACCTACACACAAGAAAACAGTTTACCTATTTACTATGAACAGTTCCGTTAATAAAATAAGCACAAAATTATCCTATTATAAATGTGAAAGTTTGGATGGATGGATGTTTGTTACTTTTTCACGCAAAAACTACTCAACGGATTTGGATGAAAGTTGGTATGGAGGTAGCTGACACCCTGAATTAACACATAGGCTACTTTTTATCCCGAAAACATGTAGCGGGTAACACCGCGGGACGTAGCTAGTATCATCATAAAATCAATATGGTCTTGAGTAGTCATAATGCTTTGTAATTATGACAAAATATTTTGTCAGTGGGGGGATTGACATATTTCCCAAATACAGGCTGTTTTTTCTTGTTTGCCTCGCTAAGTGTTTGACCACAGCTCATCTCCCACCACGCTATGGTTTCGTCCCTTCAGCGTGTGAACCGACCGCGCTAACCATTGAGCTATCATCGCCACAAAAATATTTTTTGGCTGTTTTTTTTTACTGCCCTCGTTAACTGTCAGTACCTAGATTATTTTTACAACCCAACAATTAAGTTAAAATTTCACAACAAATTGTATTTATAGGTATATTTCCTAAATTTAGTACCTACACGTTCAACAAAAAATGTCAGTACTTATATCAAAATTAAAATCGATAAAATTATTCTATCATCATTTTAAAACTTTGGACCGTTTAAAACGAAAAACATTTAAAACAAAGCATATTTTCTTTGCAATATATTTCTATTCAGTAATACCCAATTAATACTAAACACCAATTAGGCACGCAAACAACTCAATTTGCAGCCCCAACGCATGGATGACCTTTACTTGTAAGAGTGGGTCACTTATACAAGCGAAAGAAGAGTGTGAAATATCATCATCATCATCATCATCATCAGCCTATATTAGTCCACTGCTGGACATAGGCCTCTCCCAAGACACGCCACTCAGCCCGATCCTCGGCTTTTCGCTTCCATACACCGCCAGCTCTCCTACGTCTCAGGTAGTCTCAGGGCGTTCTACGCTACGTTTGCCAAAACGCGGTCTCCACTCTAGAACACGTCTATCCCAGCGGTTATCGGTTCTGCGACAGATATGTGCAGCCCATTGCCACTTCAGCTGGCTAATACGCTGAGCTATGTCTGTGACTTAAGTTCTTTGGTTAAGAAGATTGTGAAATATATTAAATATTTATTTTGTTTGTTTGTATAGAAACATTGTCTATCGGTGACTTTAAAGGACAGATCGATGTTGATGAGAGCGATTAGTCGGGACCGTGGCTGCTGGACTAATTAGGCGTAATGCTCTGCAGAGGGCTTTGTACTGCGAGTTCGTAATAGCAACGTTTGGACCTTTGTTTCGTAGACCTTTAACCAGCACAAATAAATTGCTCAGCAAGATAATTGCAGTAGCTCAGAAATACTACTACATAGAAGTTGATGACCACGTACAGACATGATTATATTGGACTTTTTTCGATACGCCGCGCCCCGCCGTCGTAGCTTCAAGGGTACCTTTATAGGGGGTTTTATTATATTAAGAGTATTTTTATAATCAGCTTCCGTTGTCCAACTGCTGGGCAAACGCCTCCTTTTCCTCTTTCCAGACTGCCCGGTTTTCGGCTTTGGTGGTCCAGTAACTATCGTGACGATGTAGTTCGTCACACCGCCTTCGTCTGGATCGTCCCTGAGGCCGTTTAAATTTTGACGTCCAAACTGTGGTGACCTTTGCGGTCGTTCGACATGCGACAAACGTTCAGCCCCACTTCAGTCGTCCGGCTTTGTGGCTGACATCAGCGATTTTGGTTTTGGAGCGTAGTATCGTGTTCCTTATACGCTCTGTTATAATAAACATTATAAACAAATAACTAGCTGTTTTACTTGTTAATTAGCTCGTTTCAATAGATGAAGTGTTATTCTTATAAAAGTGTGACTTTTAACTTATCAGATAGATGAGTAGAAACTGTTTATTGCGCACACCAGAAATAGAAAAAATGTTCATCAAATAGAATAATCTTACGACTTAGTGCCACAAGTCGCGGCGTTGACGCTAAAAGCAATCTTTTCCAACCAAGACTGGAGTAACACAATTAATCTCTAAAAAAATAAATTAAGTTTATGTTTTTTTTTCTTATTAGTGTTACATCTCCCGTCTGTTTCTTATGTTTTTTATCGTATTTTTCTTTTCTTGGTTGCCTGAAAGAGATCGCTGTTAGCGATAAGGCCATAAGGTTCTTACTCTTTTCTATTTATGATGTGCATAATAAAGAGTTATATCTATCTATCAATAGCAATAATACCACAGTGATTAGCTCGGTCGGTGCACATGCTGAAGAGCGTGGGTTCAAACCCCAACAATGAGCTAGAGCTGCCGGTGAAGGAAAACACCGTGAAACCACAGTATTGTGGTAAGATACTTTCTTGAACTCGACTGGCTACCAAGCGAGTTGAAAAAGTTGCCTCACTTGAGAGCGAGTTCCATTCCAGACTAAATGTGCTTACCATATTCAACCACAACGTCGCTTAACATCAGATGAGCTCTGGACAAACACCGAGCATTACAAAAAAGTATCAAAGTAATATTTGTACCTAAAAAGAATAAATTAGAAGTGCGTGCAAAACAACTTACGCGGTGAGCAGTATCCCGGCGGAGGAGAAAGACATGGCTCCGATGGCCCAGGCGGAATCCGGCCGTAGGTACGCCTCTGGTATAGGACGGCAGCGCGTGCGCGTCGCGTCAGGCAGGGTGCCTCGGGGACAGACCATACACGCTGTCTCCACGAACGGGGAGCGGATCTGGTGGTACACCACAAGTTTAATGAAAACTAGAGCACTGACATCCACTGTCCCACTGCTGGGCACTAGCTTCTTATTGTAAAAAGGGTAAGGTACACTACGCTTGCCAAGTGATAACATTTGTTTGATCATAAAATTCTTGTCCTGGGCGGGGATCGAACCCACGCCCTTCAGCTCTTGGAGCAGACATACTACCAATGAACCAACAAGGCTGTCATCCATTAATTCATTCTTTCTTTCTTTCATTAATGCATGAAAGAAAGAAAGCATATAAGACATATTTTATATTGACAGTATGTTTATATTGACAATATTTTTTATATTGACATGTTTGGATATTGACATACCTTATTTTGACATGTAATCAGTGTTTTAAAACCCATTTTATGACATCTTTAAAATTTTGAAGTGACTTGTAACATTGGTGTTATCAATAAAGTATTTGTATTTGTATTTGTATTTGTATTTGTAAGCATGAATTATTCATTGAAAAAGTCCGCCATTTCAGTGTACACCAAGCCATTAAAAATTAAATTCCCAAACTACAAAATGTCAAGATAAAAAGTCACAGCAATTATAGGCGAAGACGGCGTGCATTCAGCCAAAAACAATTATAGTCAAAAACTCAGTCGAAACTTAACTATTTGTTTGTCGAAGAATTATAAAAAAATATGCAAACACTAAGACTTAGAACACTGAATTAACTGATGTCGTGTTCTTTAAATGCTCAGCTGCAAGTAAAAGACTCACTGTAACAATAATTTTGCTTTGAAATTTCTGCTTTGTCCTGACATAAGCTAAATGGCTGGAATCAGCTCGGAGTGCTGAGTGCCCCTGCAACTATTAATCTTTGTAACTGCGATGACTTAGCTTCCATAAAACGTACCGGTTGAAAAATGAACGCTTTTGATCTGAGATATAACCCCGTTCTTGCAGAAAATACTTTGTATGTAAAAATATATTTTATTACCTGGCCACCTAAGAATTTATCTAGAGGTTTTTTTGTGTTTAGCACAAACATTTCAAAACTAGAACTTCATTGATATACTATTTATATTTAATTTTTATTTACTGTTTATTTATTTTTTATATTAGTGTTACAATATCGTCTGTCCCTTTTTTTTAAATCGTGTTTTCTATTCTTGGTTGGAAGAGATCGCTCTTAGCGATAAGGTTGCCACTTGTGGCACTAAGACTATTTTGTTCTCTGCACTTTTTTTTCTGTTTAAAAAGTTTCTATCTCTTTGTCTTTGACAGTCCTGTTGGTTCATTGAAAGAAAGAAAAATTGTAACATAGAACAAAACTAACAATTACAATTTAGAATTTCGAATTGGTAGAATGTCTGCTTCAAGAGCCGAAGGCCATGGATTCGATTCCCACTCAAGACAAACTTTGTGGCATAAACAATGTTTGTTCTGTGTCTGGGTGTTCTGTATGTATTATAAGTATGTATTTACAAAAAAAAAAGTGTTTATGTATTCTATCAGTTATCTCACTTCCATAGTACAAGCTCTGCTTAGTTTGGGGTCAGGTGGCACTATGTAAAATATCCTACGATATTTATTTATTTTTTTATCTAATTTTTTAATTTAAACTTAACAAAAAAAAACGTTCAGTTTGTTTACATAGTGAATTGCATATCTATTCCTCAAATAGTATGATTGCTTCAAAGAAATTTTTAATTATAGCAGTTCGTAGATACCGCATGAAGCTGGATGCCGAAATACCAAATAATAAGGAAAGTTAACTTTTTCCTAAATGTGCAAAAAGGAAGATAGAATAAGAAAGTTTTTATTGTAGCGCTTCACAACTGCTCAGCTTGCAGTTACCAGCAGTCACCTATTTCAACAAAAAGTTACATTATCCTGTGATAAAACTTTTCTGCCATCCGGAATGAAGACTATCTAGATGCAAATTACATCGGACACGATTTGGATACAAACAAACAAACTTGCAGATTTATTACATTAGTTTTAGCTTTCACCGTTATGTACGCAAAAATAAAAGTCACACTGCAGTCAACAACGCTAACAAACTGTCCAGTGCCATAGAAAGGAATGATTCCATGCATTTCTGATAAAAATGTGAAAGTGTACCAGACATTTATTTATTTATTTGGATCACCAACACAATATACATCACAACAATCAAAGCGAGGCGCACACTCCCTCGCGAGATCGTCCCTAGAGATTCGGAGGAGTCTGTCAGCGAGAGCGATGAGCAATGTCAATTGCAAAATGCCAAAGCAAAAAAAAAAAACCTTGTCAACTAAAAAAGCCATTGAAATGTCGCTGAGAAGCAGCTGAGTAAGAACTGCCACTCGCGGCGAGCAATTTCCTCAGGGATCGTGGCCTCTGGCGCCCAGCTTTAGCAATGGGAAGAAATCTTGGCGGCCAATCCTCACCACGCTATACCAAGAAGGTGGTGGAAGGACTGAACTAATCACAACGGTCATCAACATGAAAAAACAGAAACTAGATGTTACAGCAATTATAGGTGAAGAAGACATGCGTAAAGTTAACAATTATTATCAAAAATTAGGAAATGTCAGTTACACAGTTAACGTAGTCGAGTTAATTAATAACAATGTCAAATTTATTTGTAAGTCAAATTAATTAGTATTCAATTGAAATTAAATTTAAATAATATAAAAATCATAACATTTTAAAAATAAAAAAATATTCTGCTGCTGAGCAGTAGTGTGCATTACAGTGGTCCGGTTTGAAGAGTACTGCAGCTAGCGAAATTACTGGGCTGTTGAGACTAACCATCGAAAGGCTCAACAGCCCTGTAATATTGCTGGCTGCTCCATCAAACCAGAACACAGTAATGGCATGACTTGGGAGCGGCCGTAGTCTGGTAGTGGTATATTTATACTTATGTAGGATAGGATGACTATGATGAAGGTAACATACGCTTGGATATGGTACCTCGTACTGCGTGCAGTTGAAGCAGTGCCAGCAGCAGCTCTCGCCCTCCACGTACTGCTTGGCCTGACCGAGCTCGCACTCAGCGCTGCACACCGACTCCGGCGGCCGCCGCGAATCCCACTTGAACTGGATCTCTGTGCAAGGAGCCCACTAATATTATAAATGTGGAAGTTTGGATGGACGGATGTTTCTTACTCTTTCACGCAACGGATTTGGATGAAATTTGGTATGGAGATAGCTGACACCCTGGATTAGCACATAGGCTACTTTTTATCCCAAAAACATGTAGTGGGTAACTAATACATACATTTGAAAATTTAATGCCAATTCTCTAGGCTCTAGGGTCCAAAGCTTTGAACATCCAAAGATCGATACTGAATATGGTGGTGAACGAGATCGACAGATGATTTTGAACGAACAGGCTAACTTTAAACAAAGACAAGACCTGCTTCCTTCAAAAGCGGAACTATTCCATTGATGACAACTCTAAAAATCTGACGAAAATTAGTCAAACAGCGGAACAGTCAGCCGATGCTGATAAGTTTTTTTTTAATATAAAAAATAATGAGACGAACGAGTCGCTCTCCTTATGGTAAGAGATAACGCCTGTCCATGACCATTGCAGCGATACACAGAACTTTGAGTGACGAAAAAAAGTGCAGGGCATCGCTGCTTTGCCGCTCATTACTTTGAGACTTTCGATGGTTAGTCTCAACAGCCCAGTAATTTTGCTAGCTGCAGTACCCTTCAAACCGGAATACAGTAATGTTTACATACTACTGCTTAGCGGCAGAATATCTGGTACTGCGGTACTGGCAAGTGTAACAATTTATGTGGTTTCAAATTGCGCGTGGGTCTTCTAGACAAGTTTCTGCCGTAGATTTCATATTCGCATTACATTGCACGAAAAGAACGTGAAACGCGAGCATCGGCTGACAAAAGAATAAAATATTAATGTACCGTCTAGATTGAGCTGCAGCTCTCCGTCGAGGTACTGTCCCACCTCGACCCAGCGGTACACGCCGCGCGACACCTGCTTGAAGTGCAGGATCTTGTATCGCGCTGGACCGTCGCCGTTACTGTCGAAGTGGAATTCGTCTCCAGACAAACCTGCAGGATTAGAATTTATCATTTTTATAAGTAAAGTTATAGCAGCCTATTTGATCTCTAATTTTTTTCAATGCGCTAACTTCAAACAAAGCTTGGCAATCTATAATGTTTTTTTTTAATTCTTTTATTTTCATTTTTTGATTGTATTTGACATTTGAATTGCGTTAGAATTATTATTATTTTAATTTTTCTTATTAATATTTTTACTTCATTTTATTGACATGTTTTTTTTTTGTTATTGTGTGATTAATTAATATGAATGTAAATAATTGTGGAATTGAGATGCACCTGCCACCGCGTACTTCAGAAGCAAGCTAAGAGCTTAGCTTTATTTAATGACTTGATGTTATTGTATTAATATTAAGTATTAATTATATTTTTTGACATATTTTATATTTGACATATTATTACATTGCCATTTTATATAGATATAATTGGGTTATGATTTCAAAATTTATAATGTCATTTTTAAATTTAAATGGAAAAATGACTTTGGTGTTATCAATAAAATATTTGTATTTTATATCGTATTCCTATGACTGGTATCTAGAACTTTGCATATTAAAACAAAGTCCAGGGTATCGAAGCATAAGCGCTCATTATTTAGAGAGATTTGATGCTAAATCTCATTAGTCTTGTAATTTTAGTAGCTACAATACTATAGTACGTTTGCAGGAAAACAGTAAGTACCAACGATTCGCTTGTTTAGAAAAGGCTCCAAAGCCTTGAACATCGACGGAAAGTTGCTTGTCTGTCGGTTTTCTACCGGATACATTTTGGAGAGTGCGCTTCAGTTCTGCATGACCTAATTCCACCATGCCCATTCTACTATCGGACAGCCAGGAGCTTTAAAAAGCGTGACTGCTTCATGGTTGATGTTCCAAAAGCTCGAACTAAGCGGTTTGATTCCACCTTTTTCATGCGTACCGCTAGACATTGGAATCAGCTGCCCGAGTGGGTGTTCCCCAATGAATATAGTCTGGGTACCTTCAAGTCGCGAGTGAATCGGTTTCTTCTAGGCGAGCGTGCTCCACCGTAGACCGCATCTTCGCTTAACATCAGGCGGGATGGCGGTCAAACGCAAGCCTATCTACTATAAAAAATAAATAAAAAAAAAACCAAACTGCTTGGCGGCAGAACATCTGGTACTACTGTGGTACCTCCCCAAACGACCTCATATGGAAATCTACTTCTAGTCTGTCTATTTGCTTAGTTTTCTAAGTTACATTGACTTTGATATAGTTTTCCCTATAACTTAGATTTTTTTTTTCGAAAGTATTTTATTCCCGTGCGAAGTAAATTACAAAACATTTCACGTCTTAAGATCTTAGTCACTTGTCATCAAAATTAGTGACAGCCAAATAAATATACCATAGATTAGGTACAATCTAGTTAAATTTCTGGAGCACTTTAATATATTTAACAACAAATTTTAAATTAAAATACATCTTGCCGATTTGGAGGCTCTATACAAACCTTCTAGGTTTTGGCTTTTCAATCATCATCATCCACAGCCTTCTTTATCCCACTGCTGGGTATAGGCATCTCTCTTAACATGCCATCTGCCTCGGTCCTGTGCCAATCTGGTCCAGGTTCGACCCTTTTGGCTTTTCAATACTAATGATTAATAACTATCACAAAAGCTTATAAAAAGACTATGCTATGCCGGTTGTTCATTCGCCGGGATTGTCTACTCAGCGATGTGCTGAGTAAGGCATTTGAGAGACAAGACTTTACACTACATATTATATTAGTTGAGGATAGAAGGGCTAGAGGGATACATAATTATTTGGGGGGGTTAATGTATTTGCACACTGTGATGGTTGACAATAGACGTTGACTATTACATTTAAGACCTTTTTAAACTATTGTCATGTAAATAAAACTTTTGGCTTTAACTTTGAATAATTATTTATTAAGTTGTTATTGAAAACAATAGCTTCAGCACAAAAACAACGTAATTTTTTTTTATGTTAAATGCCTTATCAGTGTGATCAGAAAGGCAAGCAATAAAAGCGCTGCAAATAAGTTCCTCTTATACAGCCCGAGATAAAGCCAATATTAGATAAAGGAACAATTTGATGTTCCTATAACCCCCGCAAGGTGGCACCGTTAGCTTAATTTAATAACCGAAATAGAGGTCTCGTAAACCTCAGGCGTGGCACAATGACAGTAAGGACACTTCTGACTTCCTGAGATGGCACAGAGATATATAATGAGTTTTAAACTCTATCGGAAGGAAATTAATTTGTGCTTAACAAATGTAATAAATTAATTTTCTTCTTTAGGTGGTACAATTTCCAAACAAATAATTTTTTGCCCATTTATGGACAAATGGAGCATAATTTTACAGTGAAATCACAACTACTGGCATTTATTTTGGTCTTTATTTGCGGTAAATCACAATTGGTTCAATAAAACAGTGGATTATTAGTATAAAATCAAATTTATGAATAATTTAAGAAATTTGAATAAAACTAGTAGATTATGCTAATAAATTGTAACTTTCTCGAGTTGAACACAAAATTATGTATGTCATCAATATAAAACTATGAAAATAATTTTGTTTATTTACCTCGACATTTCTATGTTGCAATAGACATGGCATCGAGTTGACTGGAGACTTAAAACTTCTGTGTATCGCTGCAATGGTCATAGACATGCGTTATCTCTTACCATCAGGAGAGCGTCTCATTGGTCTTATTATTTTGACACTAAAAAAAATCTGAACAAATTTCTGAATACACAGCTTCCTTACCGTGACATTCGAAGTCAAGAAATGGACGTGATTGGTTCATAAATCTTCTCTACTGACCTTCGACACAGAGTTAAGACCCCTAAACATCAATACATCTACATTAGAGCGATTCCGGTACTAATATTTATTCTGTGGCGATAAACTCAGCAAAGAAGCTCATATTTCTTTCAGGAGCTGAATAAACAAAATTATGTGAAAAGACGTCAACAAAATGTATTCTATTTGATAAGCCCGTTATGCTTTCAAAAGTTAAGTGATGTGTTTGAAAGATACATTGGCAGCAATTCAAGTTTGATGATCAAAGGAGACTGGGGGAAAACTGTCAACAAAGCGTGGAGGTCATGAGTTATCGCCCGGTTAGTGGCCGTCAGCATGGCTGGCTAAGGTTAAGCGTCATCTAATCTGTCTGTGGCTTTAAGATGCACACTTTAGAAGCCATGTTTTGAAGTGTACTTTTAATGTTTGATGCGCATTTTGACTAAATTTTTAACTGTTATTGATTAACTAAATTTTTGACTGTTAGAATAGAATAAAAAAGAATATAACTTTATTACACACAAACAAAACACAACATACAAATAAGAAACATAAAAAAATAATATTATACATAAAGAGTGTATAACGGCGGTCTTATCGCCTAGAGCGATTTCTTCCAGACATCCTTAACCGTTATTGTTTTTGACTGAATATTTGATTGGATTGCATGCCGTCTTCGCCTATAATTGCTGTGACAGTTATATTGACATTTGTAATTTAGTAATTTAATTTTTAATGTATTGGTGTCCACTGTGTTGTCGGACATTTTGAATAAATAAATACACAATTCAGTTTCATCGAATGGTGTTACTAAGCTAAAAGTTTTTTTTTAATAACTTATTATATTATGATCTGCCCTGTTTCTATATACTGTCTCACTGCTGAGCACAGGTCGCTTCACATTGTGAGAAGGTTAAGATTGATCAAGTGCGGGTTAACAACTTCACACATCTTTGAGAATTTTGTTTTGAAAGAAGATATGTAGATTTCC
The DNA here is from genome assembly GCA_905404145.2 of Biston betularia. Classification (NCBI taxonomy): domain Eukaryota; kingdom Metazoa; phylum Arthropoda; class Insecta; order Lepidoptera; family Geometridae; genus Biston; species Biston betularia. Next base: position 13,759,774 of record FR989876.1, read on the forward strand.
TCACGATGTTTTCATTCGCCGTTTGAAGTAGTTATCAATAATACACATATAACTTAGAAAATACAGAGGTGCGTGGGATGGGATTCGAATCCAGCATCTTCAGGTTGAAAACCTCACGGTCTTCAACTAGGTTGTCAGCCTTTATTAGAACTAAATTCATTAATTACTTATTACTACCACTTATTTACTATTATTGCTAATTGATTAATTTTTTATCCATTGATTAAGAAATAAAACTAAAATCTTCAAGAATACATTCGATCTTGTATTTTTTGTTTACATTTTTTCAAGGTCAAGCAGTTGATGTGTTTTGTCCATTCATTGAATCTCTTTTCTCAACATCAAATGTCTTAAAGTATTGAACGACAAAGCAATGCCGTCCTGAACTTATCGGGTTATATTATTTTAACCCGTCAAAAGAGCATATAGTTTAACTTATTACTTCTTACCATGAACTCTTATTCTCTTACAACACGTTTGTAATTCAAAACGACTACCTAAATACCAATAAGTATAATAAGCCCTTGGTATAAAACTATTTGTAACAGCTCACCAGTGAAGTTGACCTTCCTCAAGTACCGCAGCAGGTCAGCCCCGCTCGCGGGTCGCATCGCATCGCACAGGCCGGGTCTCCCCCCGCACACGGTCGCGTGCATATCCCTGGGGGCAAAGATTATATGTCACTGAGGAAAATTGGTTCCTATCGTTTAAAAATATATCAATCTCATCGCATGCAAATAACCCATACATAATCCGTTATATACGGGTTATTATAACCCGTATATAATCAGCTATATACAGGGGTTTATAACCCGTATATTATCCGTTATGTACGGGTTTTTATAACCCGTATATAATCCATTATATACGGGGATTTATAACCCGTATATAAACCGTTATGTACGGGGTTTTATAACCCGTATATAATCCATTATATACGGGGATTTATAACCCATATAAACCCGTTATATACGGGGTTTTATAACCCGTATATTATATCCGGTCTAACTATTGTACTAGGTGTGTTTGCTATTTTGAACCGTACCATCACTTAACATTTGGTGAGTTGTGGTCAAACGCCTAGTCACCCATCAAACATATATATAACCTGAAATTCACTAGAGATATATCAAGAACACTATGCAACAATTCGGTTTCATCGTTACCTGATGATAAAGTGAACTACGTATCGACCAATATTAAAAATGCACGCGTCATCACATGCCATAGGAAAATTCCAACTCTCCGCGAGATGTGGCCACACATTCCTATAGGGCCATGAATAGCTCGAGTGGCGCCATTCAACGGCAGCTCACGTGCAGTCGGTGCCCATAATGCAGTCTTTACAGTGAATGCACGCCTTTAGAAATGGTACTAGTTACGTCTGCGTCTTTCTTTTTCGGCCTATTTCGATGTCAGCTGTGGTTTTTTTTTAATTTCTTGGCTTATGTTTGACTCTCGCATTCACTTGGCTTGGGGGTAATAATTATAATAAATATAAATTATAATTCTTATAATTTATTTCAGACCATGTACGTCCATATTACACTCACATATCATAAAACTGAAACACATAGCTCAAACTCATTAAAATTAAAATTGAAATAAAAAACGTTAAAACAAATGTCAAATGTTAATGAACTAACACAAAATATCTAATTAAGGTGGTTCGTTTTCCATACAAATCAATTTTTGCCATTTATGGACAAATGGAGCATAATTTTACAGTGAAATCACAGATGCTGGCATTTATTTTGGTCTTTATTTGCGGTAAATCACAATTGCTTGAATTAGTGGGACTAGCTACACCCAGCGGCGGTACACCCGCTACGTGTATTCGGATTAAAAAGTAGCCTATGTGTTAATCCAGGGTCTTAACTACCTTCATACCAAATTTCATCCAAATCCGTTCAGTAGTTTTTGCGTGAAAGAGTAACAAACATCCACCCAAACTTTCACATTTATAATATTATAGTGGGATTTTCTTAGTGAATAGTAAATTTCATCAAAATCAATTTAGTCTCATAAATGTAATAACACAAACAAAAATGTATAAATTCAAATACCGCAAGACGTTCTTAGATTTATCAACAAATTCCTCTAAGGGTTGCTATCCGGAATAAATAGGTAAGCGTGACTCTGAAAATAGATAATCCTTTCTTTTTCCAGCGAGCAGTAACCGAACCCCAAACCCTCACTTAACGGCACGCGGTCTACGGCAAAAAACAGCGGGATTTAGGGCTGACACTTCGACAGCAGCTGATTGATGACTCGACATGCCGCCTTTGTGGACCAGTGTTCATCTGTACACGATGAAATCCTACCCTTGTAAGGGGATGCCAGTTTGACTTTCCTCTGGGTTTTTAGCAGCTTTTTGCTATAAGCTAGGCAAATTTCAGAGACTTTTTTTTAAAAGTAAAAAGTAATGAGACGAACAAGACGCTCTCCTGATGGTAAGAGATAACGCCTGCCCATGACCATCGCAGCGATACACAGAACTTTAAGTAACAAAACAAAGTCCCGGGCATCACTGCTTTGGTGCTCATTACTTTTGATAGAGTTAGTCTCGACAGCCCAGTAATTTCGCTAGCTGCAGTATCCTTCAAACCAGATCACAGTAATGCTTACACACTATTGCTTAGCGGCAGAATATCTGGTACTGCGGTGGTACCTACCTAGACGATCTCCTGCTAAGGAGATCTACCACCAAGTAGACTAGCTGCACCCCACGGTGCTACCCGCTACATGTTTTAGTAGCCTAAAAAGTAGCCTATGTGTTAATCCAAGGTCTCAACTACCTCCATACCAAATTTCATTCAAATCTGTTAAGTAGTTTTTGCGTGAAAGAGTAACAAACATCCATGCATCCAAACTTGCACATTTATGATATTAGTGGGTTTAGTGGGATGATGGAGATGACTTGTTTTATGGATCACAGCCTCACTGTATGTTTTATCTGGTAATTGGTACACGACAATACATTATTTTCAATAAAACCGTTAAACTTAAAATTTAGAGTTTTGGCGGGAAAGCGGAAAGAGTCGTGTAGTCTCGCTGTATTTTTTTGCAAAACTAGTGTTTTTTCAAATGTTTATACATAAAAATGATGGTGTTTTATTCGTAAAGTGCCGAATTAGAAGCGCAAGTGTCGGAAAATGATATAATGTGGGGAAACATGATTTTTCGTGTTGCTTCCAAAACTCCAACGAAACTTATACTAAAGCATGACCCGACTTGACCAGGACTGGACTTCGACTATGACTATAGCTACAAGGCAACTTATGCAACTTGAAAATATAAAACACTTGACACTGGCAAATGCTCAAAATGCGACGCCAAAATCAAAGAAGACGAATCAAGATCCTACTTAATTTTTTTTTTTCATTCTTGGTTTAATACTCAAGGTTACGTTTGCAAGTTGCCAGTAGATACTTGAGTTAATTCCATCAACATAAAATTAAATGGAGCGCTTAAACTTTTTACGTTAAAGAAGTTGTTAAGCTGAAGAGTTATATAAGTACAGTTTTTACATGTTTCCATAACTTGCAGAAAATGGGGAGAATAAGCTGGAACTTATAATTTGAATAATTAAAATGAAAATGATAAAATTAAAAATGCGACATCGTCATCAATATTATAATTAAATTTCGCATAGAAAAAATGAACACGAATAATTATTTTTTCGTTGTTTTTTTTTAAATAAAATATAGCCTATGCCGATCACGGATAATGTATCATTCTAATAATGAAAGAATTATTAAGATCGGTCCAGTAGTTTCGGAGCCTATTCAATACAAACAAACAATCAAATCTTTCCTCTTTATAATAGTATAGATGAAGGATATGCGTTAACATTTGTCTTTTTTTATTGAAGACGTTATGCCATACAAACATCCCTACATCCCTACTTGAGTGTAATAGTACCTAGATGGGACAAAACACTCAAAACAATTTGCAAATACAGATTATTCTCTCGAATGTCAAAAGAGAAAACAATAGAAGCCATAGAACCTCACTTTATCAAAACATCTTTTCAATAGCCAAAACATCCCGCGAAACCTTTTCCGGTCTTGTAAGTAGCTATCAAACAAAACAAATTCAATTACTTAAATCAAACTTTAACTCATGAAACATAAGGTCTGAATTAAACAGATAAACTTTGCTGAGCAAATACATTTAGCAAGGTCTTCTATAGTATGTCACACTCCTCAGCTTTGAAAAGTTATTTTATCTTGTTTCAAGTATTTGAAAAGACGATCGTGCAGCGCAAAAATGATTGCAAGAATTCTTAATTTGGCTTTCAAACGTGTTTAGAAAATATATTGTTCTATAGTATATGAGTGTTCTATATCTACACGAATATTATAAAGAGGAGAGAAAGGAGAGTATAAAGAGAGGATATTAGAGATGATAGCTCAGTGGTTAGCGCGGTAGGTTCGCATGCCGAAGGGCGTGGGTTCAAACCTCAACAATGAGCTTGAGCTGCCGGTGAAGGAAAACATCGTGAGGAAACCATAGCATGGTGGTAGGGTACTTTCTGGTACTCGGCTGGCTAGCTACCACCCTCAAGTTGAAAATCTGCCGTTAGGCATCTAACGGTGTGTTCCGGCAGCCTCACTTGAGAGCCAGTTCCATATAGGCTAGGTGTGATTTCATATTCGACCACACGTTCACTTAACATCAAGTGAGCTGTGGTCAAACAACTAGCCTGTAAAAACCATAAAAAGATTTGTATTTTTATATTATGTAACGATAAATTTCAGCGGTATAACTTTGCAAAAAATATCAACTGCATTCAAATACAAAATACAAACACAAATATTTTTTACACATTCAGTGTTTACCATCTTTGGCCATTCCGTCTTAAAATCAGATATACTGAAGTCAAACACCTAAACTGTCATCTATCTATCTATACCATTATAAAGAGGAAAGATTTGATTGTTTGTTTGTATTGAATATGCTTCGAAACTACTGGAGCGATTTCAAAAATTCTTTCACGGTTGGGAAGCTACACTATCCCCAGGTGACATAGGCTACTTTTTATCCCTGTATTCCCACGGAAACGGGAATTACGCGGGTAAAACCGCGAGGCGTCCGCTAGTGTATTATAAGTATGTATTTACAAGAAAAAAGTATTTATGTATTCTATCAGTTACCTGACTCCCATCACACAAGCTCTGCTTAGTTTGGGGCTAGATGGCGCTGTGTGTATAGTAAAAAATAAAAGCGAATTAATATTTTACTTATTTTTTATTTATAATTTAATTGGATATTAATTATTTTTTTTAATTATCGAATTGACATGTGAATTTATCTTGTTTATTTTAATTTAATTTATTTTTATTATTTGACTTGTAACTTATATTATCAATAAAACACTATGACTATGACTATGGATAATTATTATTAGCACGCTGAATTCAGAAAGGTAAACAAAGCAAATTCAGCGTCAAATAGAGCGTAGCACCGCATTTCACGTGTCACGTCGGCGCCAACTATTCCTCCAGTTTGAAACATTTGACACCATTCACGTTTCATCCGCGAAAAATTGTATAAAACTCGATGAAAACACACATTCATCGTTCCAATAGAAGCAATCAACGGTTCATTGCAGTAACACGCGTCTACTAAAGCTATCAATACATTTTGTAAAGGCAGCTACACACCAACGCTGCGAGCCCGGCAGGACCAACCCGTTCGATAAGATAACTCTTCGCTATTCACACCAGGCATAAAACACCACCATTTTTATGCATAAACACTCGATAAAACATGAGTTTTGGAAAAAGTACAACGGGGCGAAACGACTACGCGTTCCCGCCAACACTCTTGGCATGATTTTTAAAGACGTCCAGAGCCAGCGCACTTGTTTCCTATTGGCAGGTTATTCCACAGTTTGACAGCTTTTTAACTATAAATGACGTTTTGTAGAAAGAGGATTTGTGTCAAGGAGAATAGTTTCAGTGGGTTAACCTCACTACAGAACTTTACATGCCAGAATAATTTAGTCAGCTGTACGAATGACAATTGAGCGAGCAAAGTATAAGTTATTATTGCTTTATTTAAAATGGACGCGACGGGACATCCTGGCGGGTTGAGTCGTGGTAAGCTGTTAACTTTAGTATATAGCGAGCCTTAGCTATACTTGCTACACCCTTTCGGGGTCTCCAAACTTTTTAAAAAGGCTCTTATTTCTAGACCTTTTTCGAGATATAAAATATTTGAAGCGGAATTTATTTGAAGCTTATTTTTTGAGTGTGTATTGTGTTTTGTGGACTAATCTAGGCCAGGCGTTTGACCACAGCTTACCTGATGTTAAGTTAAGGGGTGGTCGAAGATGGTACACACACTTACCTTGGGATGGAACTGGGACTCCTGGAACGCAGCGTTAGGTGCTTGGCGATAGATTTTTAACTTGAGGTGTTATACAATAAAATTAAATACCACATTTTGGTAAAAACAAAAAAAAAATCTAATTCACATCTCAATCATCAAATTCAATCTACCACAGACACTTAACCTACTCGACCAGATAGTCCCAAGTCAATTTCGAATCCATCCCAAGTTTGGAAAAGGGACAGAAAAGACCCCGAGAAGGGTCCGAGGAGCGCCCGGCCTGAATAGGCCTGAGAAAGGCTCGTCGCTTTAAAAAGGGAAATCTTCACAGAATGTAACCTCGCGAACACACGCTCAGCTGTGGCCACTTCAGAAGTTAACTGGGGTGGGGCGTATTATAGGGCAGCTTTAACCAGAAATTGGATTTTTTTTTGTTAATTTGCCCCATCGGGCAGGCTAAAGCTGTAAAGTCATACTGCCTTGTCTTAAGTGTTATTTCTGCTGTCTCTTAGCTATAGTTATGGTCAAAGCCCAGACTTAGTCAAGTCAAGTCCAGTCATGCTTTAGTAAAGTAGTGGCGACTTTACTATAAAGCTTCGATGGAGTTTTGGAAGCAACACGAAAAGTCATGTTTCACCACATTATATCATTTTCCCACACTCGCGCTTGTGATTCGGCACTTTATGAATAAAACACCACCATTTTTATGCATAAACACTCGACAAAACACTGGTTTTGGAAAAAAATACAACGGAGCGACACGACTCTTCCCGCGTTCCCGCCAAAACTCTCCCAGAAATTTGAGTCTTCTTTCAGAAAAAACCTAACCTTTTTCGTTTTATATTATCAGAAAAATCTAAATGTCAAAGTAATAAAATTATAAAAATGTCAAGAGCAAATTTTCAAATACATGAATACATTTTAATGTCACAATTAGTTATCTAAAAGTATAGTACTTTACTCTAATATAGTAGGCTACTTGAATGTAGTATTACTCAAGTACAATAGGTTACTTATATATTGTACTAGCTGCGCCCCGCGGTGTTACCTGCTACATGTTTTCGGGATAAAAAGCCTATGTTTAAAACCAGGGTCTCAGCTGCCTCCATACCAAAGTTCAATAGTTTTTGCGTGAAAGAGTAACAAACATCCATCCATCCAAACTTTCACATTTATAATATTAGTGGGATATTATCATCATTATCAGCCTATTGAAGTCTCGCTACCTTTCCCAAGATGCCACACTACATTAAAAAAAACACTAATCTCCGAGCGATAAGAATGCATTATGTATTTGTAATGTATGCACAGACCCATTTATTCATAATAGCTTTTAGATTGAAAACTGAAAGCTTGTAGGATTTACTAAGTATTTTGAACAAATAAACCTCAAAACTTTAGAATTGAGACTGTGACGTTAACCTTTGGTACCTTTGGATGTAGATATAAATTAACTTTGAGATTAATTGCAAACTGAGCCAGCCCTTTGACCGTGGTCAAAGCTACCTAGATGCTTGGAATAAAGCTACGGACATTTCTATACCTATTATATGTGTACAGGGTGTAGAAGGGCAAAGGTTTAAACACTAACTAGCTGCGCCTCGCGGTGTTACCCGCTATATGTTTTTGGGATAAAAAGTAGCCTATGTGTTAATCCAGGGTCTCAGCTACCTCCATACCAAATTTCATCTAAATCCGTTCTGTAGTTTTTAACAAACATCCATCCGTCCATCTATCCATCCATTCAAACGTTCACCTCTTCACATACTTTCACTTTTTATCCCGAAAACATGTAGCGTGTAACACCGCGGGGCGCAGCTAGTTTATAATATTAGTGGAATTAATTTTAAAATCTAGCTATAAATCTTAAAAATTGTATTAAGGCTAGGTGTTGACCACAGCTTACCTGATGTTAAGTGACGTTGTGGTCGATGATTGTAAAGATATTTATACAAAAAAAATCTGTGGGACAATTAATGCGCCGCATAAAATTCCTGTTTAAAGAATTAAATATAATCAATGAATACATAGAGAGGTATTACAAGCATTGAATGGACCCAAATTCACAATTGAATTCTAGGAGCTAGACTTGGCGAATTTCTCATTTCTCGAAATGGTTCTGACGGTCCTTGTCTGAAATAGCTTCTTTTGTCATTCAAAATAGAAAACCCTCTTATTTTTTATAGAATATTTTCCATACTTACAGAGATCTAAAAATACTATTGAAGGATTTTTCTTCACTGACCGTTTTTCTTTTTTTCTCGTTATACCGTTTGTACACATCGGATATTTTGTACAAATCGATTTGTTATAATTTTTGTCTGCAAAAATGTTTATGAAAATATATCATCATTTAACTAGAGTTTGATTCTAACCAATTTACGGTGGAACTATGGGCGTGGTAAACGTTTCTGGAAACGACGGTAAGTTATAAAGCTGATGATAACAAAAATGAACAATGAGCTTGAGCTGTCGGTGAAGGAAAACACCGCGAGGAATCCATAGCGTGGTGGTAGGATACTCTCTGGTACTCGTCTAGTCAGATAACACTGCAGTACCAGATATTCTGCCGCCAAGCAGTAGTGTGTAAACATATCTGTGTTCCGAGTTGAAAGATTCTGCTAGCGAAATGACAGGGCTGTTAAGACTAACCATGAAAGTATTTTTAATGAACCCCAAAGCAGCGATGCTAATTCAAATTCTGTGTATCGCTGCAATGGTTGGACAGACGTTATCTCTTACCCTCGGGAGAGCGTATCCATCATATTACTTTTACTTAAAAAATCATAGATATAACGTGAAATATTGTATTGTCTTTCTGACTACAATGAATGCTGCAGTACAACCATGAAAACATTATATTAATATTTGCCAATACTAACAAAATAGCTTCTATTCGCGAAATCATAAAAGAAGCAACTTAGCAAGCACTCACCTAATTTCTTTTCTTGCCATCAATTGCTAGAGAAAACATGCGAAAAATTCGACTTCAAATAAAACACTCTCCTTTTATTTTGACGAGAAAATTGATTCCGAATTTATGAAAACAGCATTTTTCTCAGCAATAAAAGAGCGCCATTTTCATCCCACATTAAAGATTATTTCGTTATTTTGCGACACAATAGACAATAATCAAAATGGTATTGGAATAAAAAGGGCAACTGTTTCTTACGTATTACATTTGCAAAAAGCGCGTCTGTATTGAAAAATGAAATGAACAAAACGAGCCGACAGAGAATTCAGTGATGATGGCAAGGGAGGGCACTGTCTGCTGCACTACAGCTTTATGTTAAAGCAGCAGACAGGGTAATATATTAACAAGGCATCATTTATAGTGACAATAAAACATTTTGAATATTTAATAAATTAATTAAAATAATAAATAATTAATTATTTAATTAATTTACTAACATACCACCCAGTTTTTTTATATGTTTGACTACAGCTGACTTTATGTTAAGTGACGGTATGGTCGAAGATGGTAAATCACACCTAGACTGGAATAGAACTGGCTCTCCAGTGAGGCTGTCGGAACACATCGTTAGATGCTTGGCGGTATATATGGTAAGGCGGTATACTGTAACAGTTTTTAATTCCAGTTTGAAGGGTACTACTGTTACTACTGTTGTAATTTATATATTTTGATTAACTTAATTGTCTTATTTATTGGCTGTGACTTGTAACTTTTCGTTATTAATAAATGAGTATGAGTATGAGTTAGAGAAATCTAACCACCGAAAGTCTCAAACTAATGAGCGCCAAAGCAGCGATGCCCTTGACGTCGTTTTGTTACTCAAAGTTCTGTGTATCGCTGCAATGGTCATGGACAGGCGTTATCTCTTACCGTAGGAGAGCGTCTCGTTCGTCTCATTAGTTAAAAAAAAAATGTTTTACCACAAAACGTTTGTCCTAGTGGGAATCGAACCCACGCTCTTTAGTTCTTGAAGCAGACATACTATCAATGAACCAACATCAAATGTTTATATACGTGTGTATATGTATATCTTACCATCAAGAGAGCGTCTTGTTCGTCCCATTACTTTTCACATAAAAAAAGAACATGATTCAGGAAGCTCCTTTATTAATTTAATGAGTAGACTACTATTTATATTAATTTTTTTGTTAAAGCCCCGTTAAAAATGCTAAATTTAAAATAATTATACTAAAAAGAAAATTACAAAACACAAAACGCCTACGAATATTCATTAAGACAAAATGAACACCTCACTCACATTAGTCTGCGGAAAAAAATATTATATTTCGTTTTTAGTTGGAGCTTACCGTTTACTTTCATCTTCAAAATAAGAAATATATTTGTGTACGATTCGAGATGTTTACACAGCATTATTCTGGCAACATTCTTACCTTTAATTGAAAAGAAAGAAAGAAAAAACGTTTAATTTTGAAACAAGCACAAAAACAAACAAACAGAGACAGACAAAAGTTACAAAATAGGGGCTCACCTCAGCATAATGCTGGTCATACTAAGTGGTAATTGTTTGTTTGTATTGAATAGGCTCCGAAACTACTAGACCGATTTCAACAATTCTTTCACCGTTGTAAAGCTACACTATCCCCGGGTGACATAGGCTGCTTTTTATTTCTGTATTCCCATGAGAACGGGAACTACGCGGGTGAAACCGCGGGGCGTCCGCTAGCTACCTATACACTTAGGAAATTAAGTCAAAAGGTCGTGTCTGGTGTCATTTTACTAACGATTTTAACTCTGTTTCCATCTCATGTCAAAGCTAAAATAAGTTTAGCACTTACTTCCAATATAAACGTCGTAGAATGAACTTTAGTGACACTTTTTTATGGCTGACTAGCTAAGTGTTTAACTACAGCTCACCTGATGTTACGTGATGGTCTGATCGAAGATGGTGAAGCACATTTAGCCCGGAATAGAACTGGTTCTCAAATGAGGCTACCGTAACATCCATCGGTGCTTGGTGGTAGATTTTCAACTTGAGAGTGGTAGACAGCCATCCGAGTATGTACTAGAAAGGTTTTCTCACGATGTTTTCCTTTACCGGCAGCTCATACTTATTGTTGAGGGTTGAACCCACGCCCTTCGGCGTGTGAAACGACCGCGCTAACCACTGAGCTACTATCGCTGAGTCGTCATCTTTCTATACCTATCAGTATTAGGTATAACACCCAAGTCGGGTTAGGCTTGACGTTCCGTTCTTCCTCTCCGACATGTATAATGTATATACAAGTATAAATTGAAATTTTAATAAATTCCCCAACACCAGTAACTTAATAACTGGAGAATGGATTACATACCCACAAAAGTCTTGAAATAAACATACCACCAAAATAACAGTGCACCAAATTTCAAGTCAATCGGATCTGTGAAAGATTCTTTTCTCTAGAAGGAAATGAGCTGATGATCAAACGCCTGAACAGATTTTCACAAATTAAAGCTAAGAACCATCTCAATTACAGCTTACAGACAAAAAAAACCGCATCAAAATCGGTCCATTCGTTTAGGAGCTTCGACGACACGACGCCACAGACAGACAGACAGACACTCAGAAAAACAAACAGACACGTCATACTTGTAGCACACCTCTTTTTGCGTCGTTAACCCCATTTATAAACAAGTAAGCGAGTTAGTTAATAAATTATATCTACCTTTAACCCGTTACAGTAATAAATTAAAAGATAACTCTTAAATACAGCCAAGGTAGGTAAACTAACCATGAATTTATAGTGTAAGGTAGAGAATAAGCCCAAAGCAGCATATCAATTAACTTCGGGAAAATTGCTTTCGATTTATCCCTGTGGTCAGTTTTCGACCCTTGAAATGGGTTCTCTAAAACATTGGAATGAATTAGCGCTTTATACCATACGATTTGTGTTAAGGCGGTTCGATTTCCATACAAACATTTTTTTTCCATTTATAGACAAATGGAGCATAATTTTACAGTGAAATCACAGCTACTGGCATTTATTTTGGTCTTTATTTGCGGTCAATCACAATTGCTTGAATGAAACAGTTGATTATTAGCATCAATGTCTGTTTTACTCAAAAACCATAAATTCATAAATTATAATTTAACAATCGAATTTAGTATGCTAATAATCTACTGTTTTATTCAAGCAATTGTGATTTACCGCAAATAAAGACCAAAATAAATGCCAGTAGCTGTGATTTCACTGTAAAATTATGCTCCATTTGTCTATAAATGGGAAAAAAATGTTTGTATGGAAATCGTACCACCTTAAACACTTTTTGTTTGAGACCTTTTTCATAAAAAAAGATTAAAATAGTATAAAACTGTATAGCTTTAGTTTACGAGATAATAATTATCATAGTCTCAGCTACCTCCATAGCAAATTTCATCCAAATCCGTTCAGAAGTTTTTGCGTGAAAGAGTAACAAACATCCATCCTTCCATCCAAACTTTCACATTTATAATATTAGTGGTATGTGTCAAAATACGCCTAAAAATATGTATGTGAAATTCGTCGTATCTTCTAAAAGTCAGTTTAACCTTATGCTAGGAGCACACAAACTGGAAAGGAAAGGTAAATTGAAAATCAAGGGATGATTAACGTTGGTCCGGGGAAAGATGCGGCGGCTGTGTTGTGGGGAACCCTTGACTTCGGTTTTTAGTTTTCTAACTAATACACTATCGGTCCGACCTGGGTTCTCTAACTCACATGATATCTCTTACCCAACCTTGCTAGGGACTCTGTACTGCAGACTAGTTTAAGCAATGCAATTCGGTATGCAAAGTTCTTTCGTATTAATTATATACTTTTTATTGATAGTAAACTTAGTTTGAATGTTTTGGCTTTCTATGTGGTTGTTGATTAAAAAAATCCAAAAAGTTTCCAACAATTTAAACTGATTTTATTAGGGTTTGAACCAACGCTTTGCAAGTGCGAGCCGAACGTGAGCCACTGAGCTATTACCAGCACCAGATATTCTGCTTTTGAAGGCTTCTTGAGACTAACTATAAAAAGTATAAAGATAGAATCCCAAAGAAATTAGTGCCAAAAACAAAACAAAAACAGTTCTGAGTAACACTACAGTGGTCATAGAAGGGGGTAATTTTTTTATTTTTTTTTAATAATTTGCCCCTTCGGGCAGGCTAAAGCTATAAAGCCATACTGCCTTGTCTTAAGTGTTATTTCTGCTGTATCTTTGCTATAGCTATCGTCAAAGTCGTCTTAGTCAAGTCCAGTTCGTGTCAGTTAAGTTCAGTCATGCTTTAGTAAAGTAGTGGCGACTTTACTATAAAGCTTCGATGGAGTTTTGGAAGCAACACAAAAACTCATGTTTCCCCACATTATATCATTTTCCCACACTCGCGCTTGTAATTCGGCACTTTTTGAATAAAACACCACCATTTTTATGCATAAACACTCGACAAAACACTAGTTTTGGAAAAAAATACAACGGAGCGACACGACTCTTCCCGCGTTCCCACCAAAACTCCTAGAAGGGGGTCATGGACTTTCTACTTTTTTTTTAAATTACATATAGGCTTGCGTTTGACCGCCAATTCGCCTGATCTAAAACGAAGATGCAGTCTGCGGTGGAGCACGCTCGCCTAGAAGAAACCGATTCACTTGCGACTTGAAGGCACCCAGATTGTATCTATCAGGGAACACCCACTCGGGCAGCAAATTCCATTGTTTAACGGTTCGTACAATGAAGGTAGACTCGAACTCTGTTATTGTTGTTATTTTTATAGTCTTTTTATTTGTTTAATCTTTTATTTGTAGTGTTTTGTTGTTTGTGTAAAAATAAATGTTTTCTTACTTTCCTTCTATCAGCATCAACCTTATGGTCGTCTAATTTGTGTCGAGATTATGGAGATATGAAGGATATACCAGTCACTCATTAGTCCCTCACATACTTAGCTACATCGCATTGCTTGGGAGCGCGCCTAATGACAGAAAAAACGCAAAATGGGGTATTTTCGATGCCAATCTTTGATATTAAGAAAAGAATCAGGGCGATGTGGTCGCGAAGCGACAAAGCCCTTAAAATAAATTAATAAAAAAAAAACAAATATCACAATTAAAAAACACGTAAACGTAAAATTTTGAGTACCTAAACAAAACTCTGTTGAAAAAATACCCCGGATTTTAAATCCAGTTTTATTCTCAACTGTGTCATGCAATTTTAGACTTCAAACTAATCTTGTTTCTTCGCACTAGAGCGGGTGGAATCTGATTTTTTCTGGCATGCCCGCTTTTAATACGCCTCTGTAGTCTTATTGCCCAACCGCTTACCAACGAAGGAAATATAATACGGTGATTACACAAAAAGGTTGCCTAAAGTAACACCAGTTCCATCGCATTTGTCTATACTAACACGCCTCTACAATCTCATTCTCCAATCGAATACCAACAAAGGAAATATGCTACGGTGCTTACACTGAAAAAGTGGACTCGTCTATAATTTTTTGAACGCTGCATTTGTCTTATCCTCGCGAAATATGTCAATGTTTCTCCGTTCTCAATATGACATTTCAATTCGGGGAAATTGAAATGTCATATTGGTCTTGGCAAGTATTTAACCGCACGCTGTCTCTGGAATATAGACCGCACGGCTGTGGTCGATAAATGTTTTAAATAAATACATTGGACAGATGCTATGGATATCTTTAACTAACTAAAGATTTTACTTATATCTTATCGGTTTTAAAAAGGATGGGTAACTTGGTAGGCTTTTTACACGGTTGTCCAAAAAAAGAAGAAATTGTTTTGTTGTGATTTGCCGCAAATAAAGACCAAAATAAATGCCAGTAGCTGTGATTTCACTGTAAAATTATGCTCCATTTGTCCATAAATGGAAAAAAAATATTTGTATAGAAATCGAACCACCTTAAATAACTATTGTAGGTGTAGAAACCTAAAACATTTACTCACGTCGCAAAATCTGTCTCTTACATAAATAACGATACAAATGGAATCAAATAAACAGTGTTATTTTCACCGCAAGGTTACACTCTAAGTGGTTCATCAAATTCGCATGAAGGTACCGCACATTCCCGCAACCCTTGTACTCGTTTAGGGACACTCGGGTTGGGGATCCTATGTATTTAGGGATAGGACTTACGTTAAGGGCCTGTACTTCAGCATTTACGTTCAAATAAAGGCTAAGAAAACCTTTCGAAGGCAGCTTTCCCAAATCATAATTAAACAATGTTTGATTATATTATTGTTTTATTCAAGCAATTGTGATTTACCGCAAATAAAGACCAAAATAAACGCTAGTAGCTGTGATCTCACTGTAAAATTACGCTTCATTTTTTTTTTGTTTCTTGACAGGCTAGGTGATTGACCACAGCTCACCTGATGTTAAGTGACGGTGTGGTCGAAGATGGTAAAGCACACCTAGTCTGGAATGGAACTGGCTCTCAAGTGAGGCTGCCGGAACACACCGTTAGATGCTTGGCGGCAGATTTTCTACACCTACTAGAAAGTACCCTACCACCATGCAAAAATTTGTTCATAAATGGCTAAAATTATTTGTATGGAAATCGAACCACCTTAAGGATTCCCGCATTGTGTCCTATCGGTTCGCTAATCTCATTCCATGTAAATGAAGTGGCCGGTTCATATCAATTAGCGGAAAGAGTCGGTCCGTCCCCGAGCGTGGACTATAGAATAATTCAATTGTGCTCGCTCTAGTACCCTGTTCCTGAAACAGGCTTTGTGTTATGTCATCTGTGACGGCGGATTAGCTCGGACGAAACACGACTAAGCAAGGTCACAGTTTGTTCATTGTTGACAACAGTGTGTCATGCAGTATTGGCCGCAAGTTTCTTGTTTAATTGTATTAGATTACGAAAAGGAAGCAGCTTTTTTTAGTGAACTATGTTTCTGACTACTTTTGTGTTTGTTTGTATTGAATAGGCTCTGAAACTACTGGACAGATTTCAAAAATTCTTTCACCGTTGAGAAGCTACACTATCCCCGGGTGACAATAGCTACTTTTTATCCCTGTATTCCCACGGGAACGGGAACTACGCGGGTGAAACCGCGAGGCGTCTGCTAGTACTATTATAAGAGGAAAGATTTGATTGTTTGTTTGTATTGAATGGGCTCAAAAACTACTGAACCGATTTAAAAAAAAATTTCACTGTTGGGAATCTACACTATCCCCGGGTGACATATGCTACTTTTTATCCCTGTATTTCTACAGGAACGGGAAATACGCGGGTGAAACCGCGAGGCGCCTGCTGGTTAATAATAATCTTAGGGCGATTCGTCTTTGGATCGATCGTGGCACGTTTATCTAGTATGTTACGTATCACTACTCAAATTTAGTTACATACAGGATTATGTTTTATGAGCGAGATAAAGGAGAAGAAAGTTGTTTATACGGCCCCCCACGTATCGG
Source organism: Biston betularia (assembly GCA_905404145.2). Classification (NCBI taxonomy): domain Eukaryota; kingdom Metazoa; phylum Arthropoda; class Insecta; order Lepidoptera; family Geometridae; genus Biston; species Biston betularia. Next base: position 13,776,482 of record FR989876.1, read on the forward strand.
AAGTAATTATCAAAACACCCTGTATAGAGTTACTGCACCTTGTACCTAGGTAATTAAGTTTTAACGACGTATCATAATCCCGTAACTTTATACATTAAAGGATTAACGAGTAGACGCGCTCACAGAATAAATAACAGTACGTTCACATTAAATTGTTTGTATTTTGCCAGCTACAGTTTTTTTTATGAACACTTACCTTGTGTACATTATCGCATAAAAGTAAAGAGGAAAAAAGAAAGTATATAGACAAATGTTTATTGACACCTCGCGGTTATATCCGCGTTGTTCCCGTTCCCGTGGGAATACAGGGATAAAATGTAGCCTATGTCACCCGGGGATAGTGTACCTAACCTAGCGGGGCTACCTAACGGTGAAGGAATTGTTGAAATCGGTCCAGTAATAATAATAAATATCGTAGGACATTACACATAGCGCCATCTGACCCCAAACTAAGCAGTGCTTATGTGATGGAAGTCAGGTAACTGATAGAATACATATATACTCTTTTTTTTTTGTAAATGCATACTTATAATACATACAGAACACTCAGACACAAAACAAACATTTGTCGATATATAAAATGTTTGTTCTGAGCGGGAATCGAAACCCACGCCCTTCAGCTCTTAAGGCAGATAGCATATCAAAGGGATGTCAGTTACTTTCTGAAACTTGTGTAAAATTAAACATCTTGTTAAAATATTTATTTACATTAAATTAATCTGCTATATTTCATTTAACTTCTTCGTTATTATTAATTTATTATAAATTAAATTCTTCCGTAGACAGTGACTTACTTTTTTAATATTTCGAAATTACTTTGCTAAATTTAACTGAACTATGAATTTTAGATTTTTCAGATTAAGCATTTTTATTACTAACAAGATTTTTTTTTAACGAAACAAAAAACACAACTCCATTAAAATAAACAGCCAGTGTTTCTCGAGATGATTTAAGGATTGTAATAATATCCCATACATCCAAATCTGTCCACACATTAAAAAAAAATTAGTGAAATAAAGAAACTCTCATGTACTTTTTACTTGGTGGTAGATTTCCTTAGCAGGAAGTCGTCTAGGTATATACCACCACAGTACCAGATATTCTGCTGCCAAGCAGTAGTGTGTAAACATTACTGTGTTCCGGTTTGAAGTGTACTACAGCTAGCGAATTTACTGGGCTGTTGAGACTAACCATCGAAAGTCTCAAAGTAATGAGCGCCAAGCAGCGATAACCCCGGACTTTGTTTTGGTACTCAAAGTTCTGTGTATCGCTGCAATGGTGATGAACAATTGAACATGCGTTATCTCTTACCATCAGGAGAGCGCATCGTTCGTCTCATTACCTTTACATTACTGACTTCCATCACACAAGCTCTGCTTAGTTTGGGGCCAGATGGCGCTGTGTGTATAGTCCTACGATATTTTATTTAAAAAAAATGTGTTCATGTATGACATTACATCCCTTTTTTAGGCAGTCGACTAAAAACTCTATGTAACATATTATTATAATATGCAAAGTTATTAACAAAAACATTTCTTTGAAATCGTAGAGAAATAGGTTTTGTATTTTTTCATTTTCCAATAACTATATATATTATAGCTGAAACGCGTGTGTGCCGATAGGGATCTCATGAAAGTTTTAGATTCGAGAGTACGTGCGTGCTTGGAGTTCGTAATATATGAAACACCCTCTATATCTGTCCATATGGTTTGTCGTAGCAATATATAATAGCCACGCTAACAGAGTTGTTGGAAAATCGATACTTTGTTATCTGAGAAATCGGCAGTACTCATGCTGAGAACTAACCTTTTTTGTCGCACTGGACTCTACAGCGATAACTTTCTACTTATTATTATTAAATAAATAAATACCGTAGGACATTACACACAGCGCCATCTGGCCTCTAACTAAGCAGAGCTTGTGTGATGGAAGTCAGATAACTGATAGAATACATAAATACTTTATTGATTACATTTGTTGTTCTGAACAAATGTTTGTTCAGTGTCTGGGTGGGTGTTCTGTATTTATTTATAAGTATTCATACCAAAAAAAAAGTTCTAAATAAATAATTAAAATTTATTCTATCAGTTATCTGACTTACATAGCACCAGCTTTACTATGTTTGGGGTCAGATGTCGCTGTGTGTAATGTCCTATGATATTTATTTTTATTTAACCCTGAAACAATATACTCCTTTTTCGGGCAGTCGTGTAAAAAGTTAAGTAGACGCACGTTATTACATAATTGATAAGTCTGTTTGTCTGTACAAAGCCATAATGCTTCAAGAAACACTTGAACATGTATTCACTTACCTCTGTACCGTGAGCGATAAACAGTGTAAGTGAAAAATACAGAAAAAACATTTTTTCCTTTTTGTCTAGATGTACAATTGTAGCGGCTTTGTGTAACATTTATTGCAGAAAACAAACAGAAATAAGTACCTTAGTTCCAGTAATAGTTCTTACCTATCTAACTTAACCTGACTTTACTTGGAGGTAGATTTTATTAGTAGGAAATGGTCTAGGTAGGTATCACCGCAGTACCAGATATTCTGCCGCCAAGCAGTAGTATGTAAATGTTACTGTGTTCCTGTTATAACTGTACTGCAGCGAAATTACTGGGCTGTTGATTTTTCAGTGAGAAAATTCTTTTACCAAAGCTTTCTACAAGACTCAACAAAACATACGCAAAAATGTATGAAATCAAGTTTTAATATTACTTACCTATTGTTATCTGAACCAAAAAGGATGATATTCTTAAGCGGGATACCAGTTACATACCGTTATTAAGTTGCTATCCATATAACAGCTAACAATACGACTTAAATTAAGTAGGCTAATAATATTTTGGTAATTTCGAATGGAGTTTTACTACTGTTTTTGGTTATATTGCGAAAACTTCCAAGGGTATAGAGCTCAGTACAACCGTTACTATTGCCTTATAAAAGGGGATTTATTGAAGCACAGATGGAGAAAACGCCCAAATATCCTACCGGGCTGTAAATATTTGGATAAAAATCTGTTCAGAAACAAATAAGATATTTTATTGCTGTAACAAGATATTTTTTACAGCTGTTTATACGTGTAAAAAAACTACTACGAATCACGGTACAACTTCAATAAGATAAATCTTACTGATATTATAAATGTTAAAGTTTGGATGGATGGATGGATGGATGGATGGATGTTTGTTACCTAGTAGTAAGATAAATGGCGTAGCACGAAGCAATACAATACCGCGCGCGTGTTGTACTCTGCTTTGACTCGTTGAAGAAAACCACCGGATGTGGCTGAAACTACAGTCGGAGTTTGTTAAGTGAAGGTGTGGCCGAAGATGGTAAAGCACATCTAGCCTGGAATGGAACTGGCTCTCAAGTGAGACGGCCGGAACACACCTTAGGTGCTTGGTGTGGCAGATTTTCAACTTAAGGGTGGTACTGCAGCTAGCAAAATTAGCAAAACTTTGAGGAACATAACAAAGCCTAGAGCATCGCTGCTCTGAAAGAAAGAAAGAAAATTATTTTTTATTTTGTAACACAGCACACAGCAAAAATGAAAACAGTTACACAATAGGGGCTCACTTCAGCATAATGCTGGTCATACTAAGTGGTATGACCAGCGCTGGTCTTCCGGTGAGCCCTTGTCGGTCAAACAAAACAAATTAGCAACAACAAATATACTAAAACGAAATTAAAAAGTCAAACAAACAACTATGTTATTAACTTCTATCAAAATATCAACCTACAAATGACTAAACAGAAACAACAGGCTCACGTTTGACCACCATCGCGCCTGTTACCAAAAGAGGAGATATGATCTAGGATATAAAACGCTTGTCTAGGGGAAACCGATTCATGAAACTAGCAATAACATTGTATTATACTTGGTGGTAGATCTCCTTAGCAGGAGGTCGTCTAGGTAGGTACCACCGCAGTACCAGTTATTCTGCCGCTAAGCAGTAGTGTGTAAACATTACTGTGTTCCGGTTTGAAGGGTAGGTACTGCAGCTAGCGAAATTACTAGGCTGTTGAGACTAACCAGCGAAAGTCTCAAAGTAATGAGCGCGAAAGCAGTGATGCCCCGGATTTGGTTTCGTCACTCAAAGTTCTGTGTATCGCTGCAATGGTCATGGACAAATAGGTTCGCGCTTGACGATACTCTTCCTGATGTTAAGCAGTAGTGTGGTCTAAGATGAAGCACGCTTACCTAGAATTACTCTAGATTTGAAGACACCCATATTGGACCTAACAGGAAACACCGACTCCGGCAGAGGGTTCCACAACCTCGCTGTGCAAGTTTGAGGATAGAGGGTGCTGTGTGAAATGTCCTAGAATATTTATTTATACAAAGAAAGCAAGACAAAGCATTCTATACACCCCAACATGTCTATATATACAACAAAATCCAAACCAAACAATGCATGAATCGAGGCAGCCCCTCGGGAGTTGACCCATTATTTGTCCATCAGCGAGACAATTCGGACCGGTTTGAACAAGTTAATGCTTTGCTTAAATCGGGAAATAATAGCGTAAGTCGGTCCTGCATAATTTACTTCGTATTTGATACGTAAGCTTACCGGTAGTTTGCGAGGTAATCACGGCATCTTACAGTTGAATCGCTCTGGATTACATGTATTTAGAAACGAAACTAGCGAAATTACTGGGCTGTTGAGACTAACCATCGAAAGTCTCAAAGTAATGAGCACCAAAGCAGCGATGCCCTGGACTTTGTTTTGTTACTCAAAGTTCTGGGTATCGCTGTAATGGTCATGGACAGGCGTTATCTCTTACCATCAGGAGAGCGTCTCGTTCGTCTCATTATTTGTCACATAAAAAAAAAAAAAAAAACTTTGTAGCAATAACACAAATATAATAAGGCTTACTATCGCAGGACTCAAAGTAAGGAACACTAAAGATCCATGAAACTAGTGTAGTATATGTTTTATATGCAAAAAGTAATAAGACGAACGAGACGCTCTCCTGATGGTAAGAGATAACGCCTGACCATGACCATTGCAGCGACACACAGAAACAAAACTATTTTTATTTTATATTTTTTTAGAAAATTGTAATGTGCGTACGGCTTATAAGGTTCAGAGAAAATTTTTATTTTGTTGACTGGCTAGGTGTTTAACCACAGCTCACTTGATGTTAAGTGAAGGTTTGATCAAAGATGGTAAAGCACACCTAACCTGGAATGCAACTGGCTCTTAAGTGAGGCTGCCGGATCACACCGTTAGGTGCTTGGCGGCAGATTTTCAACTTGAGGGTTTTAGCTAGCCAGCCTTGTACTAGAACGCACCCTAACACCATGCTGTGGTTTCCTCACGATGTTTTCCTTCACCGGCAGCCCAGGCTTATTGTTGGGGTTTGAACCCACGCCCTTCGGCATGCGAACCTACCGCGCTAACCACTGAGCTATCGGTACTTTAGAGTTTCAAGATTGTAATCCAATGTCAATGCCGTGGTTTCTGGTTTCTATTTCGAAAGAACAATTTATCAATTAGCAGACTCAAACAAATCCACAGATTAATACTGGAAAACGACGGGTCACAAATCTCAAGAGGTTTGCCCTCGCGGATATTTTGTTATTTAAATTTTTGTGAGCAGGAAGGGGCTTTACCCAGGTTTTATCCTTCCGAAATTAATTTTGCTTGTTTTGTTTTGTGATTAAACTTTCAAACGGGTGAAATGGTTCGAATCACCTTTTAATAGTGCGTGGGTTGGATTATTTCGCTAAATTTATGAGAAAAGCCACGATAAGCTCGAGTATTTATAAGTATAGGTAAAGGGGAACTTAGTTTCTCCGAAAATGTAAAACGTTTCTATAATGTCAGAAATCAAACGGAGTTCAACGATCCAAAGCTCGTTACAGTTAAGGGGCCATCCATCAATTACGTCACACGTTAAGGGGGAGGGAGGGGGTCGACGAAGTGTGACATTGTGTGACAAGGGGCGGGGAGGGGGCCCAAATTTTATCACTTTTTTTCAAAATGCATATAATATTTTTTAATATCTAATGTAATATCTAATATCTAATGTAATTTCTAAATGTATAATTACAAAATATGTGACATCACACTAGGAAGGGGGGGAGGGGTGTCTCACAGATGTGACAAGGACGGGGGAGGGATCAAAAAATCATGGACATGCGTTATTTCTTACCACCAAGAGCGTCTCACTTTTACATTTAAAAAAAAGTTACAAATATATTTTTAGTAATTTTGTACCTATACAAACATATTCTCAATATGATATGAGTTGTTTTTGAATTAGTAAATAGAAGAATTCAACAACAAAAGTAAAATATTGTGTACCTTAAAACATGCATTTTATAGCTATAAAACCTTAGTGGTCAGGGCGGTCGGTTCATATACCGAAGGGTACAACCCCCGATAATGAGCTGAGCTGCAGCACTCTGCTGCAGGTGAAGGAAAACATAACATGGTGGTAGGATACTTTCTAGTACTCGGCTAGCTAGCCTTCCCTTTATGCCAAAAATCTGTCACCACATTTCTGTCTCATTTGAGAAGCAGTTTTATTCTATGCTAGTGTGTGTGCGTGTGTATGTGTTTGTTGTGATTACATTATATGATGAATATGTATGCATGTATGTAAATGTGCGCGTGAGTGCGTTGGGCTTGCTAGAAACTTAAGGAGTTCGGTAAAATCTGTTCTGTTTGTTTATAGTCAAGACCAAGAAACCATTTTTCCAGAAGTATTCTTACTTCTCTGTTTGAGCTACTAAAAAAATGTATCTTCAGCGTTTGGTAGCAAAAGCACACACGTTTCTGATTAGCCTTACTTTAATATTTGCTTTATCGTCGTCAATGAGGAAAACTGAATATATTCGCAATCAGAACCAGCGTCGGTCAGCAGTAATGTCAGCTGATTTATGTTGCGGAAAAACTTCAGGAGCACCGCTGGGATGAGTTATTGTTATCACAACTGGAATCTTGGATTCAGGTTTCAAATATTGTTTGGGGCACGTCACAGCAACGAACGGTCATAGCAATCGAGATAGGCTGAAATAAATCTTTCGTGTCACGAGATAAACTGCAAAATCTAAATTGGATTTACCACCATGATCTCAGCCGTAGAATGTTCACTGTTGGACATAGGTGTCCCCAATTATTTCTATGAAGACCGGTTGGAAGCGGCTCGCATCCAGCACGTTCCTAGCAGTACTAGTAGGAAGTCCTACGCTGCGTTTGCCGGCCAGTGGTCTCGACTTCAGAACTTTCCCCATCAATCATCTGCGTGCTATGCCCACTGTCATTTCAACTTGCTAATCAGCTGGGCTATATCGGTAACTTTAGTTCGTCTGCGGATCTCGTCATTTCTGATTCGATCTCGCAGGGAATGTGCTACTTTGAGCTTACTAAAAAGGTCCATAAGGCTCAATTGGTCTAACTGCAAGGAAAAAGTCTTCATTTTCCTCTCACCTCTGACGATTAAGACCTTTTTTTGGTCCACTCGCTGCAGTAGTTAAGCTCGTTCTAACAAATGATTCGTTTTGTGCAATCATCAAGCATCTTCGATAAATATTTTGTTCTAACTTCTGGACTTTGCCCGTATCGTTTTTCCATCTTAATTGATACCTGACTACGGCAAATATATGTAATAAGGATTATGTATTTAGCAGTTGAGAATATATATATATATATATGTATACGAGGACGTGTGTTCCACTGTACCATTGTTACCATAATCCGCGTAACCTACATCTTTTCCTTGTATTATAACATTTTTTCCGTAATCGGGTTATACTTTTGTTTTTTTAAATTTTTGGTTTGTCAATACGATCTTCTCGTTACCGTTTAAATATTTCTGATATGGTGCCTATATAGAACACGAGCATATTTTTTTAGAAAAAAAAAAAACGATTTATTCCACTAAGCCCAGAAACGGCTAATAATGGGCTTCAAGGTAGACGCTTGCGGCGTTTTGTTACGTTTGATATTTCCGCGTCCGCAGTCGCTTGCGCGCAAGCATCTCACCATGAACGAGGCCTTAGTCTTACCGTATAGCGTAAGCGAAGGCCATGACAGCGTCGGAGACGTATTGTAGCTGTCGCTCGAATTCTGTGTTGTTGGCTGACAGTTGCTCGAATCCGGAGCAGTACTGCTCGAACTGCCCGTTGTACGGGGTCCGGGGACTGCCCAGGTAGCGGCACTGGAAGGCGTCTTCCCAGAACTCTGTGAAATAGTTAAGTATGTAATTTCTGTGTTTGTAAAGAGTATTGAACGGAAACGACATCTAGCGTCTATTTTTACTGGCTGAGTCAGGCGTTTTTTTGCGAAAATTCATTTTATGTATTCATTTTTAGTGTATTTCCAATTTCAATCACAATAAAATCAACAGTTAAAATAAAATCATTCCAATTTATCGTAATTTTATTTGAAATCTTTATACCTACTAAAATATTGTATGTCCACGAGGACAAAACTGTTTTAAAGTGTTTACTATAAAATATTTATCACCTTATTTTGTACACAGTTTCTGAAAATAAAATATTTAATTTAATTTTCGCTTAAAAGTAGTTTTGATTACATCAGTGACGATTTATTTGAAATATTTATCAAACCAGAAGACAATTTCTCACAGAATATATTAAGATTTTTTATGTAAAAGTAATGAGACGAACGATGGGCTCTCCTGATGGTAAGAAATAACGCATGTCCATGACCATTGTAGCAATGCACTGAACTTTGAGTACCAAAACAAAGTCCGGGGCATCGCTGCTTTGGCGCTCATTACTTTGAGACTTTCGATGGTTAGTCTCAACAGCCCAGGCATTTCGCTAGCTACAGTACCCATCAAACGGGAACTGCTTGGCGGCAGAATATCTGGTACTGCGGTGGTACCTACCTAGACGACTTCCTGCTAAGGAAATCTACCACCAAGTAAATACCACTAGAATATCACGTTTAAGCTTTAACGATGTGTCAGTAGAAATGAAGTCGGAATAGAACAATAAAAACTACATCAAATGTTCAATAAAATCTTCTCATAAAACTGCAGACTTTCTAGGAAAACCTGTACGTGATGCCAGGAATATCAGTCCACTTAGGTAAAGACAGGTTCTCGACATGTCAGAGATATCATTTTGTCTTATGTAAGGTGTGTATGATTCTACAAAACTTCGCATCGATGTCAAGTTCTGCAGATACAGAATTGCGATATGAAATTTCAGAAGTTTTCAAATATGAATCTTTAGTCAAAATCATGTATCAACGAAAACAAATAAATAAATATCGTAGGACATTACACACAGCGCCATCTGACCCCAAACTAAGCAAAGCTTGTACTATGGAAGACAGATAACTGACAGAATACCTACTTAAATAGTTTTTTTTTGTTGTAAATACATACTTAGGTACAATACATACAGTACATCTAGACACAGAGCAAACATTTGATTATATCACAAAATGCTTGTCCTGAGTGGGAATCGAACCCACGCCCTTCGGCTCTTGGAGCAGACATGCTACCAATGAACCAACAGGGCTATCAAACAACAAATAGGTAACAATATTTTACTTTTTTTAAATTACAAATAGGCTTGCGTTTGACCGCCAACTCACCTGATGATGCGGTCTACGATGGAGCACGCTCGCCTAGAAGAAACCGATTCACTCGTGACTTGAAGGCACGCATATTGTATCTATCAGGAAACACCCACTAGGGCAGCAACTTCCATTGTTTAGCGGTTCGTACAATGAAGATTGATTCGAACCATTTGGTTCAAGTTTTTGGAATATCTTATTTTTCACGCAAAAACTACTGAATGGGTTTTGATGAAATTTGGTATGGAGGTCGTCGACACCCTGGATTAACACATAGGCAGAACATATGTAGCGGGTAACACCGCGGGGCACAGCTAGTCGACCATAAAGTGGCTCTTGGAGCTCTTGGCTGTCCGATAGTAGAATGGGCGACTTACCAACAAACCAAGGATTTCTTTTATTGTTTTTCACATTCAGTCCTAGAAAGTATTCCTTAAATCCTTCGACATCGTTAGCTTGGGGTTGCACGCTGATGGTACCCTCCACAGCGCGCTCATTGCCGTCGGACACCAGAGACCTGGTCGAAACAAATATAAAATGAACGATGTGTTACGGTAGATTCACACACATTCATTAACTTCAACTTTACCCCAAACAAAATAGCTCAACGAGGCTAAAGAATCACACTTTGGAAATCATGTTCCACTTGAAATAATGTATACAGTATGACTGGTGAGACACCTTCGATACTCGAGGACGTGATATTTGGCGATCACATGGGAAGAAAAAAAAAATTAAAAATAAATATTAACTGACTACGAGATAAACTTAACCGAAAGTAATGTAATTAAATGCGCGACGCATGGACACTGCGCGGACGCATGAGCTGGACGTTGTGAGGACGCTCGCGCCGATGACGGAGGACAAGCACGTACTTGTCGCTTGTGATCAAAACATCGTTATCGGGAGTGTATCCACGCTTCATTCATTTATAGGGAAATTGGGGCCAAAAATTAAGTACTTAATTTCACTACATAATTAAATAAATAAATAAAATAAATAAATATCGCAGGACATTACACACAGCACAATCTGACCCCAAACTAAGCAAAGCTTGTACTATGAGAGTCAGATAACTGATAGAATACTTAATTATTTTTTTTGCAAATACATACTTATAATACATACAGTACACCCAGACACAGAACAAATATTTACAATTATCACGAGAATCAAGTACCAAGAACTCTCCTTCAGTATCGCATGTGTCTCACCAGTCATGCTGTATAGAGTGACGCCAAAAATGAATAAAAAAAATTGAATCTACATTACCTGGCGCTCCAGCCATCAGAGCCGACCCAGCTGAAGAGGCTGGTGGCGTTCCCTCGCTCCACAGCGCGCATGACGCCCGCGACTTCCTGGTCAGAGCCGAAGATAATTGCTCCTGTTGAAGAAAGAGGACATTGAAGAAGAAAACTTAAAAACAAAGAAGTGTTTGCAAAACGACCAACTAATTTGTGCAATTGTGCTGTACGCGACTTCACCATTTATGACGCTTTTATAATGTAATAAAAAAAAATGTTTTTTTTTTATTACATTTTTTTACTAATAGGTTTTGCATTTGGCCGCCAACTCGCCGGATGTTAAGCGAAGATGCAGTCTATGATGGAGCACGTTTAGATACCTAGAAGAAACCATTCACTAGCGACTAATATAATATTTTTGTTTTTATTGGCATTTCAATATAATGACATAATTATTTTATATGTGACATATTGTTTCATTGTATTGACATGTTATGATTTTGATATTTTTAAATATGAATGGATAATGACCTGTAACTCTGGTGTTATTAATAAAAGATTTGTATTTGACTTAAAGGCACCCAGATTGTATCTATATGGGAACATTTACTCTGGCAGCAAGTTCCATTGTTTAGCGGTTAAGGCGATGGAGGTGGAATCGATTTTTGATTTAACAACAATAAAGCGATGTTACTTTTAGTCCGTTAGTAGAATGGGCAGGGTTGAATTAGGTCATGCAGATTTGAAAAACCCTCTCCAAAGTGTATCCGGCCGAAAACCGACAGCTTTAGAGTCTACTCTGAAGTAGGAAGTCATTCCAGATGAGTTTCTTAACATATTTCTCAATACTTCAACGCCTAAAGCTGGCACTTGACCGTACCCTCCCAAAAGTGAAAATTCTTATCTAAGCAATATTAAACTCCGGCTTGGTACATAGTTGTAGTAACTTATAAAAATAAAAATACTGTTTTTTTTTTTATAAATATGACCAAGTAATAATAATATGTTAAACAATGTTTTATAATAAATAGTTTTTAATTTTTAAATTGTTGTCAAGTTAGTTCAATTGAAATTCTCATCACTGTTGTAACTAAAACCGGAAATAAACTAAATATATATCTTGAACACTTAAAATGAATTTCCGCAAATTAACACCTGATTTTATATTTACTATTGTAAAGAGGAAAACATTGATTTTTTGTTTGTTTGTATTGCATACTTAATGCTGTCACACTTGTATCTATTTGCGCCTTTCCGAACGCAAAACAATCAAAGTCTATACCGGAAACTACGTGCCAGCTGTTGATGGGTATCGCCGTAACGGAAACCGAGGCGCTTTCGCTTCTCTTCGTTCGTGATGGTCCGACTGCTTGCAGTCACTGGGCTCCTAGTCGTCTTAGAGAACACACCTGCCAGCTTGACTGTCTGGTGTTATTAAGTGTGAATTATATATAGGTGTAATATTGTCTCCAAATGTGTGTCTGTCTATATAAACAGGGTCTTGCATCTAGCAATAAATGTATGTATAGTTGACCCTAACCTGTGTCTCTTTTATTAATATGAATTATACTTGTACAATATTTCCTAGATACCTTTTTAACACAATTCAATTTGTATGCATCAGAAATATCCATAACTCATCGTTTGTTAAGGTCCGTGTTAATAGATCATAATGTGAGGTAATATTTTTCCCAGCGCGAGCAACAAACGCTTCCTCGCGTCTCAGTGACAAATGCGAATAATATTTCATTCGTTCGCAAGACATTTCCATCATTATGAAGCGAGGACTGAATAACCGAAAAATATTGCTACTTTATATCGTAATATCGCAACGACACCGCACGTCGCACGCCTTCCTCAGCGACGGGGTCGTTTGTAATTGTAACAAGTTGCATGTTTTGTATCTACTTATACTTATTTTTACTTGGTGGTAGATCACCTTAGCAGGAGGTCGTCTAGGTAGGTACCACCGCAGTACCAGTTATTCTGCCGCTAAGCAGTAGTGTGTTAACATTACTGTCTTCCGGTTAGTCTTAGCGAAATTACCGGGCTGTTGAGACTAACCTTCGAAAGTCTCAAAGTAATGAGCACCAATGCAGCGATGCCCCGGACTTTATTTTGGTACTCAAAGTTTTTTTTTTTTTTTTTATGGATGACAGGCTAGGTGTTTTGACCTCAGCTCACCTGATGTTAAGTGAAGGTGTGGTCGAAGATGGTAAAGCATACCTAGCCTGGAATGGAACTGGCTCTCAAGTGAGGCTGCCGGAACACACCGTTAGGTGCTTGGCGGCAGATTTTCAACTTGAGGGTGGTAGCTAGCCAGCCGAGTACTAGAAAGTCCCCTACCACCATGCTATGGTTTCCTCACGATGTTTTCCTTCACCGGCAGCTCAAGCTCATTGTTGGGGTTTGAACTCATGCCCTTCGGCATGCGAACCTACCGCACTAACCCCTGAGCTATCATCGCTACAAAAAAAGTTCTGTGTATTGCTGCAACGGTCATGAATATGCGTTATCTCTTACCATCAGGAGAGCGTCTCGTTCGTCTCATTATTTTTCCCATTAAAAAAAAATGTCTGCATCAAGAGCTGTGGGGGCGTGGGTTCGATTCCCACCCAGGACAAACATTTTGTGATACAAAACCAAATGTTTGTTCTGTGTCTGTGTGTACTGTATGTATTATAAGTATGTATTTACAAAAAAAAAAGTATTTAAGTATTTTATCAGTTATCTGACTCCCATAGTACAAGCTTTACTTAGTTTGGGGTCAGATAGGCGCTGTGTGTAATGTCCTACGATATTTATTTATTTTATTTATTATTACTTGGTGGTAGATCTCCTTAGCAGGAGGTCGTCTAGGTAGGTTTTGCAAGTATCAAGCAGTATTGTGTAAAAATTACAGTCTTCCGGTTCCAAGGGAACTGTATTGTGGAACCTTGAATGCGCAAATTCAACTCACACATGGCTTTTTTTTTTTGGAAAACATTAAATATCTTGAATCAAATTTTGAATAAAAGTAAAACGTTGATGTATTTTGATTCAGTATTTAAAGGTATCTTCGAACAAATTGGTAATTTGATTTTGACTAGCTCGGAGATTTCTTTATCTTCCGATTTCTGCGTGCAAAACAGATTTTTGCGCCGCAGAGCATAATATAAATTTGAAATTTAAATGTGACTACGTAAAATAATGTTAACACTTTTTGTTATCTTTATAAAGTCTTTTTAAGTGCTTTCCACTACGTTTTGATTTCTAGTTTTTTTGTAGTTGATAGGCTAGGCGTTTTACTACAGTTCACGTAATTTAAAGTGATGGTGGATAATGGTAAACACAATGACATCCATACTGGAATGAAACTATCTCTCAAGTAAGGCAGAAACACGCCGTCAGGTAAAACTTTTTCGTTTCAACTTGAGGGTTGTAGCTAGCCAGTCGAGTACTAAAAAGTGGTAGGTAGTCTAGGTAGGTACCACCGCAGTACCAGATATTCTGCCGCCAAGCAGTAGTGTGCAAACATTACTGTGTTCCGGTTTGAAGGGTACTGCAACTAGCGAAATTACTGGGCTGTTGAGACTAACCATCTAGTCTCAAAATAATGAGTGCCAAAGCAGCGATTCCCTGGACGTTGTTTTGTTACTCAAAGTTCTGTGTATCGCTGCAATGGTCATGGACAGGCCTTACCTCTTAATATCAGGAGAGCGCCTCAATCGTCTCATTACTTTTACATTAAAAAAAACCATGGTATGGTTTCCTCAAGTATATTATTGCTGTTTGAACCCACGCCATCGGGCGTATGAACCGACCGCGTTTGTCACTGATCTGTTATAGTTACAAAATTTTGAAATTTAAAAAACAACAAACTTGAAATCCTTTTCTATTTTATTTTCCCCTGTAGCACATGGAATAAAAACAAGAGCATAGCTCGTTTAAAAATATACAGACAAGGGCCAAACATTCCCCTCATTCTAATGTATAAATCGTGCGCGTACATAAATAAGTTTATCGGTCAGTAATAAATACTGAAACATCTGTTTATGGTTATGAGAGTACGTGTTCAGGCAGACCAATAAAAAAACAGCTCGTTACAAATTCAACCCACAAAATAACATGATTATACATAATGCACACCTCCGAGTGTAAGCTGCTCTGGATCCCACACACATGAGATGCTCGGGAGCGTTTGAACGGTCCAGTAGGTACTTGATAGGTTACTCTACTGTTCAAGCTAAGCTACAAAGCCAACATTAAACATCGTCGCAAAGTTGCTTTATCGGTTTTTTATCGGATTTATTTCGGAGAGTGTTTTTTTTCATGGTTGACAGTTAGATGCTTGGCGGCAGATTTTCAACTTGAGGGTGGTAGCTAGCCAGCCGAGTACTAGAAAGTACCCTACCACCATGCTATGGTTTCCTCACGATGTTTTCCTTCACCGGCAGCTCAAGCTCATTGTTGGGGTTTGAACCCACGCCCTTCGGCATGCGAACCTACCGCGCTAACCACTGAGTTATCATCGCTACACAACTCTTATTGTATATGAGTATTTAGGTACAACTGATCGATTCAAAATTTGGTATTATGTGTATTACTGCTGTCTGGGGATGTTTTAATTTTTTTTTTTTTTTTTTTTTTTATACGCTCCACAGACGCTGGGGTCCGTGACCTTTGTCAACTTTAGTTACAAAATTATTATTTTTTTTTTATACAATTTTACATTACAAAAAGAGGAGAGGTTAGTAGGATGTTTTAAATTTTAAATGTATACTTGTTCCACTATAACTTTTAAATGTTATAACCTATATATACACTAGCTGTATCAGCAGACTGTTCTAAAACTCCACCGCGAAAAAAGCATAGCTTCAATTGATTCTGATGACCAATTAACCAGTATAACAGTGCGTATTTCAGCCACAAAAGGCAACCTCGCTTGCGGCTCATCCACTCCAATTAGGGTTGCAGCGATGTGCCTGTGGCCCTCCAGCCTCTAGGTCGGTCAGCAAAACGAGCAACTTTAAAGAGAATAGATTTGCTGACAAGCTCATATATGACGCCTTTCACTCCTAGTTAGTTGGAGTGACATCAAAAAATTTAACCTTCGTATAGACAGCCCTGTTGGCTTATTGGTAGCATGTCTGCTTCAAGAGCTGTGGGGCGTGGGTTCGATTCCCACCCAGGACAAGCATTTTGTGATATTAAACAAATGTTTGTTCTGTGTCTGGGTGTACTAGGTATATGTATTTACAAAAAAAAAGTATTTTATATATTATATCAGTTATCTGACTCCCATAGCTTTGCTTAGTTTGGGGACAGATGGCGCTATGTGTAATGCCCTACAATGTTTATTTTAATAATTGAGTCTTAAATTTAGCCAAATATGATTTAACTAGTATTTGTATTGTATGAAACCCATGAAAATTATTGTTGTAGGTACAAAATTTATGCCGTCCCACTAATCGCACGCTTAGCGCGTTTGAAAGCAGCTTCCATTGTAAGGGTGTCTTGATAATAATTTTTGTTGTATCGCTACAAAAACTAAGGACAAGTTAATTCCGAATTTCTATACCGTTGAACGCTAACAAAGACAGAATAAATAAAGAGCAGGATTCGTCGAGTCCCTCCGCTTAAATCAACGAGCCGTCAAGCGTCTTCAGCCCGAAGACAAACTAACTTCCCGATGGATTGATCCAGCGGGGGACGAGTCGTCACAGTGGTTCACAAACTGAGAGCCTGCTGTGTGTGTCTGGAGTTTTTTTTTAATGTAATAGTAACGAGACGAACGATGCGCTCTCCTGATGGTAAGGATAACGCATGCCCATGACCATTGCAACAATACACAGAACTTTGAGTATCAAAACAAAGTTCAGGGCATCACTGCTTTGGCACTCATTACTTTGAGACTTTCGATGGTTAGTCTTAACAGCTCAGTAATTTCGCTAGCTGCAGTACCCTTCCGAACACAGTAATGTTTGCCAGCGGTGGTAAGGCTGTTGCGAGGCCCGGGGCGACAGATCATTGTGAGGCTTTGTGAGGCTTTTTTTTCTTTGAGTCCGTTTTACTAAAAAATTAGTTTGAGTGCTCGAGTGGCCGTAACATGCTTGCACTAATAATGAAACCGTGCGTTCAGGGGGTGCGTGTTTTTAAGTGCGAGGCGCGAGATTTACAAATATGGTAAAGACTTTTTCTACGAGGACGCGAGGCCCCTGCAAGAGCGAGGCCCCGGGCGGTTGCCCTGCTTGCCACCCCCTAAGGCCGCCACTGATGTTTGCACTTTACTGCTTGGCGGTAGAATATCTGGTACAGCGGTGGTACCTACCTAGACGACTTCTTCCTAAGGAAATCTACCACTAACACTAAAATGTGAAAGTGTTTGCTTATAGTCATCAAAAATATGTGTCTATTTATTTAATAAATCCATAAATATCTTCCTAACTATTAATTGCGGTGGCAATCGCTCTGAGAATCTCATAAGAAGTGGGTCAGCGGACCGTAGACGAAAAAGTTTGAGTACCGTCAGATAAAACTTAAGCGGATTCTGCTGATAAAGCGGCCAATCTCCAGGGATTAGTTGAGAGGTAATAAATTAGTTCGTTTCCGGTTCCGGTTGTTGACCAGCGAATACGCACGTCACAGAGCTCCGCGAAAAATAAAAAATAAATAGTGTAAAATAGTGCCAACAAAGTGTGTCATACGATTTACAGACTGCAACAAAGAACAAGATACGTGATCAGTGATAAAATTGCAGAAAAGTGTTAGAACTGCGAGAACAAATCAACCTCACATGTAAACATTCTAACCTACAAAATATTGTCAAGCGTCATTAGTGGCAAATCGATAGACTATAGAGTGGATACTGCAGTACCAACATAACAAACAACAAAACAAGTGTTGCCACAGCAAAACAAGTGTTCCCACAATAAAACTAGGGTTGCCACAACAAAACAAGTGTTGCTATAGCGAATCAAGTGTTGCCATAAAAATAAAAAATGGATAAAAGTATGGAATTACTATTGGCAAAATTAAACGAAAAGCTAGACGAACAAACAAAAGTTATAACAACTTCAGTAACACAAAATGTCATGGAAGCACTAGATGAAAAGCTTAAAGCGATCACTGAAGAAAATGCCCAACTCAAAAATAAAATAAATGAGCTAGAGTTTAAACTTAAACTCATTGATAAGGAAAAGCGCAAAAATAACCTTGTCTTTTTCGGCATCGAGGAGGGGAAAGCAACAACAGAAGCGGAGCTAGTAGACTACATAAAAGACATTATAATAGAAATGGGAGTACATTTTGAAGCCTTCGAAGTTAATAACCTCTACAGAATCGGTAAAAAAGAACACGATAAAAACCGCCCTGTTGTAGTCTCACTCACAACTACATGGAAAAAACATATGATTCTGCGAAACAGAGCTAACCTACAAGAAGGTATAAATATCAAAGAGGACTACCCTAAAGAAATATTAGAAAAACGCAAACAACTGCAGCTGCAAGTTGAAGAGGAAAAGAAAAAGGGGAATATAGCGTTCATAAAATACGATAAACTCATAATAAAGAAAACATATGAAAGCAACAGAGAAAAGAGGAAAAGAGAGTCTTCAGGATCACCGAAAATACCATCACAAAAGAAAGCCAACGCATCTATTACCCAAAGCTCATCGACCAACTTGAACAACGCCTCCTCTAAAACTGCATCAAAGGAAATAATCAGACCAAATATACTGAACTATGTAGAGCGCGGGAGATCAGCCTCACTATCAAATCTCTCAAAAAACTAATTTGCGACACCCGGATCCAAACAACCCCAACAACCACATCACCAAACACAACACTCATAAATCGCACCCCAAGCCGGCTTGTCACCGTGGGGGAAGAAGACAAACACCCTCCATCCAAATCAAAACAGTATAATTCGAAACACTCAAAAGAAAACCAATCTACAAAAAACAAGCACAAGAAGAATACAATAAAAATAAAACAAGGTAAAAAGAACTCTGAACATATATATGTCAGCACACTGAATACTAGGACACTAAGAACAGAAGAGAGCCTAAAAGAACTAGAAATAGCCATATCTAACTTAAAATGGGACATAATGGGCATCAGCGAGATGAGAAGACCAGGAGAAGGGATAGCAGAGAAGAACGGATATATCATGTTTCATAAAGGTGAACACACCGGACAAAGAGGAGTGGGTTTCCTTATTAAATCTAAATGGAAGAAGAACATTACGGGATTTGAAGGAGTTTCTGACAGAATTGCGGTAGTACATTTAAAATTCCCGGGGTACAAGAAAAACTGGGCCATCTTCCAAATTTACGCCCCAACAGAACAAGCGGAGAGACCAGACATAGAATATTTCTATGAGAGTATCTCGGAAGCAATAAAACTGCATTACAGCAGCAACATAATAATCATGGGCGACTTCAACGCACAGGTTGGAGAAAGGCAAATAGGAGAAGAACCCACAATAGGGAAGTTCGGGCATGGAAAAAGAAGCCAAAATGGACAGAAACTAGTAGAATTCATGATGGAAAATAACCTTATTTTAATGAACTCCTGTTTTTACAAAAACCCTAAAAGCAAATGGACGTGGTCCTCCCCAGGTGCAAAATACAAAACTGAAATTGACTTTATTATAACCAACAAAGCAAGCGCGTTCACAGATACTAACATAGTTAAAAATCTCAACTTTAACACAGACCACCGCATGGTAAGAAGCTGCCTAAGCTTAAATCAAGCCAAAAGATCCAGGAAAAACCTAAACAATAAGAAGCTGCATCAAATATCAGAACACAATCATCCCACTGAACCCCGCAAAATAGAATCACTCACCGAAATTATTGCCTCTGACGTAGAAACTGGGACTAAATACAGGAGACTACAAAACAAATTGAAAGAGATGCTAGTCAGCAAACCTAGAAGTAAAGAGAGCTATATAAGCAAAGAAACACTAGAACTACTAGAGGAAAGAAGAACACTAATATTAAATAAAGGGGATAAAGAAAGACGGCAAAAAATTACAAACCTTAGCAAGAAAATCAAAGAAAATATGAGGAAAGACCGTAAGGAGAAAAGAAATAGAGTTTTGGAAGAAAATATAACAAGAACAGGAGGAACAAAAAAGGCTATGAAACAACTAAGCGAACATGGCAAAGAATGGATACCGAAACTAAAGCAACGCGAATCTTACCTAACGAATCGTCTCTCAATACAAAAACTAGCTACGGACTATTACCGCTTACTGTACTCTGATAAATTCGACTCAGGGCTGGCCCCAATCCAGGAAGAAACCAAAGCAATAGACAACAAAGTAGATGAAGTGCCAGAAATCCTCGCCTCAGAGGTATTCAAGGCAATAAAATCTCAAAAACTTGAGAAGGCCCCAGGGCCGGACAAGATACCTAATGAAATGCTCAAGGGAACCATAGAGGAAATCAGCCCTGTGCTAGCAAAACTTTTCAACGAAATTTTACAAACAAGGCAAATTCCAGAAGAATGGACAGAGTGCCACATAATTCTACTGCACAAAAAAGGCCCTAGAGACGAGATTGGGAACTATAGGCCAATTTCTTTAATATCAAACATATATAAAGTATTCGCTAAAGTGATCCTGGAAAGAATATCACTAGTACTAAACGAAAACCAACCCATAGAACAGGCAGGATTCAGAAAAGGCTTCAGCACAATAGATCATATTCATACAATAAAACAGTTGCTGCAGAAATATAACGAATACAATAAACAAATCTACTTGGCGTTTATCGATTACTCAAAGGCATTCGACAGTCTCAGGCACCAACACATATGGTGGAGTCTTGAACGACAGGGGGTCCAGAGCAACTACATAGAAATACTTAAAAGTATATACAAGTCCAGCAAGGCCAGTATCAAAATTGAAACAACAGGAGAATCATTCCCAATCAAAAAGGGTGTACGCCAAGGCGATCCTCTCTCTCCTACGCTATTTAACACCGTACTCGAGCACATTTTTAGACAATTGAACTGGGACCACTTAGGTCTGAACATTAATGGAGCCCGCCTAAACCATTTAAGATTTGCCGATGATTTGGTGCTTCTTGAAGAGGACCCAGCAGCAATAGAACAAATGATGCAGAGCTTAGCAAGTAAAAGTAGAGAAGTTGGTCTGGAAATCAATGCCAGTAAAACAAAATTAATAACAAATTCAAGGGAAGCAGACATTATGGTAGATGGCAACAAGATCGAGTATGTCAAAGAATACATTTACTTAGGACAGATAATATCACCTTCAAATGAAATGACTCAGGAAATAAACAGGCGAATAGCCCAAGGTTGGAGAAAATACTGGTCACTGAAAGAAATTATGAAAAGTAAGGATTTAGGCAATCACATAAAAAAGAAAACATTTGAGACCTGTATTCTACCAGCTCTTACTTACGGCTGTGAAACTTGGTCGTTAACACTTCATCACAGGGAAAGGCTAGCAAAGTGTCAACGTGCCATGGAAAGAAGCATGCTAGGGTTAAAAATCAAAGACAGAGTCAGGAACATAGACATAAGAACAAGAACGAAACTCACAGATATCCTCACCCGGATAGATGTCCAAAAATGGAGATGGACTGGACACATGCTGCGCCACCCCATCGACAAATGGAGCAAACAAGTTACCCTCTGGCAACCAAGAGTTGGCAAAAGAAGTAGAGGTCGTCAAGTCAGGAGATGGGAAGATGGCTTGAAACAGACAGCGGGACCACTCTGGTTGAGAGTGGCAAGGGATAGGACCCATTGGAAGGAACTGGAGGAGGCCTATGCCAGAAGGCAAACCGAACTTAGGGACCTCTTGTAACCCTATGTTCAGGAATAAAAAGGCTATTATTATTATTATTATTATTAAATTAGTTCGAAGCACGACTTGTTTTGTTTATCTTCGGACCTCTACCTACCTGCTTATTTTAGGCTTTAGGAACAGATCATCCTGAATGAAATCTTGTTTAGTTTGCTACCTATATCAGGATTATAGGGATACAAAGAAGGAAAATATAAATTGATACGCGTAAGGAAAATCGATCTATCTAATTTGTTAAGCGAAAACAAACTAAATATATACCTTGAACACTCAAATGAACTCAACTCAATTCAATCCGGGGTTGTTCAAGAAGAAGGTGAATAGGTATTTTCTAGGCAAGCGTGCTCCATCTTCGGCCACATCGTCGCTTTCCATCAGGTGAGATCGTGGCCAAACGCGTTGTCCGATGTAAAAAAAAAAATTAACTTCCGCAAACTGACGCCTAAATAAATAAATTATTTAATCTATTATCCACATGTGTTCCGGCAGCCTCATTGAGAACCAGTACCATTCCAGGCTAGGTGTGCTCTACCATCTTCGATAATACCGGTCATACACATAGACTGTTAACGATAAATAAAATGTAAACCATAAAATGCTCAAGCATATCAATTTGCGAAATTTACTTTCAACGTAAAAAGTGGAACAGCACCTAGTGGTAAATGGACTCTACTTTTATTTTGTTGGTAGATCTCTTTAGTAGCCACTGCAGAACGAGATATTCCGCCGCTAAGCTATCAAGGGTACTTCAGCTAGCGACATTACTGGGCTGTCGAGACTAACCGTCGAAAGTCTCAAAGTAATGAGCGCCAAAGCAGCGATGTCCTGAACTTTCTTTTGCTGCTCAAAGTTCTGTGTAACGGTCATGGCGTTAGCTCTTACCACCAGGAGAGAGTCTCGTTTGCCCCATTACTTTTACATAAAAAAAAGTCCAGGGCATCGCTGCTTTAGCGCTCATTGCTTTGAGACATTAGATTAGTCTCGACATCCTAATTTTGCTAGCTGCAGTACCTTTCAAACCGGAATACAATGCTTGCAAAATACTGCTTGGCGGCTGAACATTTGATACCTGTCCAAACGTCCAAGTTTAGCTGACTGTCGGACCTATATCGTCAACTTCCAACGCATATTACGTAGCCGGTGACAAGTAGTTTCCAACAATTTCCAGAACAATTAATTAAGTTAATTAGTAAGTCTTGTAAAGCGTCAACTTGCGATATAGTTTCGGATAATCCTTTTATGAAACAGTAAAGCGATACCTCTCAACTTGGCAATTAGTTTCATGGATTTGGAGCTGAACTTTGATGATGTATTTTGGACGAAACTTTGGGAATCTTTGAAATTTTAATGGGGTTTGCTTTCATTTTAGCTCAATTGAAATACTAAAAATAGATATATTTTTTTGGTTCGTGTCATTCAAATCGAAATAATTATACAGCCTGTTTATCTACTGCTGTACATGTAATGTTGTCTTAGGAACAAGTACTTTCATAAGAAAAAAAGAAGCCGCGGTAAAGCTATTGCATAGCATTTTTACGCCGATACAACCAATGCCACCTAGAGGCGAGTTTCTGAACTAAAGAGACAAGCGTGATATTTCAAAAAAGTCATTAAAAGTTCTGCTATTCATCGATAGATGGCAAAACTAAAAAGTATCACCGCTGTGCCGGTGGGAGTGGGGGGGTGTTAGGTTATTTTCGTTACGGAATTTCTGGATTCGTTCTCCACGCTCAAGACCCGCGATAGAAGCTATGCAATAGCTTAAAAACAATTTTTTATTTTGTAAACTAAAAAAGGTACTTTTATAAACTAAAAAATGTTTTTTACTCTATGAAAGTACTGGTCTGTACTAATCTTTATACAACTTTACTATTTATAATTTATACTACACCTTACCAACAATAAAACAATACACTAGAGATATAACTACAGTATTCTGGATAAACACAAAGTCCCGAATGAGTCACATAAACTTTAGTATATTTTATTTTAAGGGTTCCGTACCATTATTTATATTAACGGCATTATTATATTTTATAAAAACGGCAAAAAAATCACGTGTGTTGTATGGGAGCCCCTCTTAAATATTTATTTTATTTTATTTTCAGTATTTGTTGTTATAGCGGCAATAGAAATACATCATCTGTGAAAATTTCAACTGTCTAGCTATCACCGTTCTTGAGATACAGCCTGGTGACAGACGGACAGACAGACGGACGGACAGCGGAGTCTTAGTAATAGGGTCCTGTTTTACCTTTTGGGTACGGAGCCCTAAAAACGAATATAATCACGTAACTAGTAATATACTATATCCTTATGAGATAGGTGGGTAGGTAGCTCATCCGGCACAACGGTTATCGCCAAATAAACCAGGCCAACATTATGAGGGTGCATAAGGAAAACGGAGTTTTGCTTCCAGAAAAATGACGTACAGCGCACTTTGGTTCAACATGGAGTAATATATATATGGTGCTAGCTATAGCCAGAGGCTTCTGGTTGGTCAGGCGTTGTGTATCAACCCACGTTTGGCATTTATCTCTTACCATCAGGAGAGCATCTCTCAATTTTACACAAAGAAAAAATCCGGCAAAATTGAAATGAAAATATGATATCACTTGCTAAGTTTACATAATAATATCTAACGAATAAAGTTAAGCAATATTTCATAGCTATACGAAGAACCCTGGTCTTTTTACACGACTACCAAAAAACGAGGTGAAATATTTTTTATATGCCCTGATAAGAGCAGATTTATAATCGTTTTCCTTTGTTTTTTAGATTAAAAAAAATACTTGCATGCTTTTCAAAGCAAAAATAGAGTGCTAACTATCTAGACTTAAAACCACAATTTTTTGTTTACCTATTTAGCAAAGAATAAATGAATTATGAATATTTTCCGGGTACATGTATGTATGCATCTTTGTATGGGATTGATTTTAGCCCCCATAACTTTTAAATACATGAGCAGATTTGGATGTATGAGGTATTGTTAGAATCCTTATAATATAAGGGATGATATTATCATCCCTAGGGAAACACTTTTTTTTTAACAAAGATTATAAATAATTAGCAGTTTTTTTAATTCTATTAATCTCACCCCAATGACGCTGTTAAATAAAATTTAAGTAGAAAAACCTATTCAATCTAGATTTCAAAGCACATCTGTACTATTATAAAAAGGAAAGATTTGATTGTTTGTTAGTAGTGAATAGGCTCCGAAACTATTGGACCGATTTCAAAAATTCTTTCACCGTTGGGAAGCTGCACTATCCCCGGGGGTCATAGGCTACTTTTTATTCCCGTATTCTCATGGAAACGGGAACTACGCGGGTGAAACCGCGAGGCGTCCGCTTGTAAATTATACTTTCAAAGGAATACAGATATTAGCAGAGTTTCGCAATCTCTCCGAGTAAATAAAAATGTAGATTTGTAATGCTTTGAGAAATAAATAACTGAAATCTGAAAACTTGATTATGACATTTTGGTTTGGGATGACCGAGATTACGTTAGCGCGAAAATTCTATTTTTTGATTCATAAATCACTGGCTACTAGCGAAAAATTTGAGAAGAAATTCGCAACAAATCCGTTTGGAATTTTCCAACTAAATGTTATGTCTTAATTTCTCAGAAGACATCCAATAGAGTTAATCGCGAAGCGAGGGGTTTATATACGTGGGCGGCTTCAGGAATTTTCAGTTTTTTTTTGAGACGGGCAAATTCATCTTTCTCCGTATTTAAAATTGGCGAAACACAACAAAAAAAATGTAATCTATGTACAAATATTTTATTGATAACACCAAATTTACATGACAATTTCCGTAATATAATTTCAAATATATGATTAAACTACCTGCGCCCCGCGGTGTTACCCGCTACATGTTTTCGGGATAAAAAGTAGCCTATGTCTTAATCCAGGGTTTCAGCTACCTCCACACCAAATTTCATCCAAATCCGTACTGTACTTTTTGCGTGAAAGAGTAACAAACATCCATCCATCCATTGCACCGCGGGGCGCAGCTGG
The DNA here is from genome assembly GCA_905404145.2 of Biston betularia. Classification (NCBI taxonomy): domain Eukaryota; kingdom Metazoa; phylum Arthropoda; class Insecta; order Lepidoptera; family Geometridae; genus Biston; species Biston betularia. The sequence continues at coordinate 13,802,136 of FR989876.1, forward strand.
TATTTTATAAATGACTTGCAGTTTTAGTTATTTTATAGAATACTGGATTATTATATCGGACAGCCCTGTTAGTTCATTGGTAGAATGTCTGCTTTGAGAGCTGAAGGGTGTGGGTTTGATTCTCACCGAGGACAAACTTTGTGGTACAAACAAATGTTTCTTCTGTGTTTGGGAGTATGTATTTACAAAAAAATGTATTTAAGTATTCTATTAGTTTCCTGACTTCCGTAGTTCAAGCTTTGCTTAGTTTGGGGTCAGATGGCGCTGTGTGTAATGTCTTGCGATACATATATTTTTTTAATCAGATTGCCCATGACAGATACATACTATCTAGGGGAATTAAAAGTACTCGTAAATAACGATGTTATAGTCTACATTCGTAATTCCTCCCTCTTTTATTCTTTTGTAACCGAAGCGACACGTAGGCGTTATAAAGGCTATGTAGGAGGGATTTGTTAGAAAATGGAGGGAGAAATGTGTCTGATTTATCTAACACGTGCTCTTTCTAGGCTAAATTAAGAGTTTGTACCCACTAGACAAAAGAGGATCCGATTCTGTTATTTTATTAGACACAATCTAATTGTGAATGCCTTAGAGGAATTATATGTCTAGAGAGCGTCTCGTACTGTTTATGAACGAAAAACCACAGGGCACTTTTGCTACACTAGTGTGCTGCCAGGTACGTCTGACACTCGCGTTACTGGCAGCTCAAGCTTATTGTTGTAGTTGACCGCGCTAACCATCTCACTAATATTATGAATGTGAAAGTTTGGATAGACAGATGTTTGTTACTCTTTCACACAAAAACTACTGAACGGATTTGGATGAAATTTGGTTTGGTTTGGCTGAGACCCTGGATTAACACATAGGCTACTTTTTATCCCGAAAACATGTAGCGGGTAACACCGCTGGGCGCAGCTAGTTGAGTTATAAACGCTACTAGAAATCCCTCCCATCACATACCTACCACAGAGTCTTGAATACCTTCATACAAAATTGACTACGTAGAAACAGAAAATGTGCAGTAAGCGCTAATTTTTTTTTAATGTTTGACAGCCTAGGATTTTGTTCACAGCTCACCTGAAGTTAAGTGATGCTAAATGGCGAATGAAGCGTGGAAAATATTACTCGTCTATTGAAAATGCGCTCCGCGGGCAGGTTAAGTAATTTCTTGAGACTCCGCCCGGATCCAGGTGTTACAGACGCCCTTGGAGTCACGAGATCGTTCTACATATTAGCTTCAAGGACAAATGTCACGAGGCCAAATCACAAGGGTTTTCAATTAATACTCACTAAAATGCTTTTTTATGTTAATGTAAGCTAAGTCGCAAGTTAATCGGTATCTTCTAGGCGAGCGTGCTGCGTCGTAGACTACATCTTCACTTAACATCAGGTGAGATGGTAATCAAACGCAAGCCTTTAAAAAATATGAGATAACGATACACTCTCCTGATAGAAAGAGATAACGCATGTCTATGACCATTGCAGCGATACACAGAACTTTGAGTAGCAAAACAAAGTCCGGGGCATCACTGCTTTGGTGCTCAGTACTTTGAGGCAAATACAAATACAAAGTTTTATTTGCATAAATATAGGTACAGGTCAGGTCGAAAATAAAATGAAAAGGCATCTTTATATTCAGCCTTCACAAGGCGTGTAACATATTAAAAAAAAGTTTATAAATAATGAAATAAATATACTTACCTATATTTTATTGATAACACCAATGTTGCAAGAAAGGACTTTGATGGTTAGTCTTAACAGCCCAGTAATTTCGCTAGCAGCAGTACCCTTTTTTCTCTCTTTAATTGTGACGTCGCATTTTGAGCTTTTGCCAGTGTCATGCAGTACCCTTGTAAAAGATATATCTGTATAGGGCAGGAGTCGGCAACCTTTTAAGACGGAAGAGACAAAAAGTATAACTTTACAAATTTTCCCAATTTATACTTATTGCCTTTAAATTTGTCCGGGAATTATAAAAACTTCCTCACGATGGCTTATAACTGAAAAACCAGTTACAATATTTTAAAATCCGTACGTAAATTACTAAGAATCCACTGATATGGTCTACAACCTCACACATCTGAGTGTCCACCACCCATAAGTACCACGACTTATTTATCTATCTATACTATTATAAAGAGGAAAGATTTGATTGTTTGTTTGTTTGTATTGAATAGGCTCCGAAACTACTGGACCGATTTCAAAAATTCTTTCATCGTTGGGAAGTTTCACTATCCCCGGCTAACATTGGCTACTTTTTATCCCTGTGTTTCCACGTAAACGGGAACTACGCGGGTGAAACCGCGAGGCATCCGCTTGTACGTAATATAGACCGAATCACAATCTTGACACTGTAATGTAATCTATCTGAAACAAGATCGGCGCAAAGGGGCGCAGAGGGGCGAAAAGGGGCGCAGAGGGGCGCAAAGGGGTGCGTAGAGGCGCACATTGGCGTATTAAATAATAATCATGGGTATCGACGACCACGAGATTCAATTTGAGCTCACTACAGCGAAAAATTGTCCCTCAACGCAGCTGGTATCAGACCGGCACAGCCTTGTTTGTCGACCGACTGCGGGAGAGAGATAAGCTACCGAATTTCCTTTATGCTCGCTCCATGGGAAGGAACGATGATTTGTTGGATGTTTTAATGGGGTGGCTGCAGGAACCTTAACACTACAAACTATTAAACTTATGTCTTAACTAAGATTGGAAACGTTAATCAAACCATATCTCCCGACACAACAGTTTCTCAAAAAGATAGATAGAAACTCACAAGAAAAATTTAAAATGACTTAAACAAAAACTTAAGAGCTATGGTCACAAGTGGTGACCATATCGCTAAAAGCAATCTCTTCCAGTATGGCATCAAACAAAAATACTTTTTTTTAAAACAAAAAATCACGTCAGTTTATAGTAAAACTTATACATAATACAGAACACCTACCTACATAGATACAAACATCGATGTTCGTCACATGTTTGTGGGAAATGAACCCACGTCCCAGAGCACGGAAAGTAGAGCTACTACGAAATAAGCTAAACAGGACAATGAACTGAAAAGAAAATTTTTCGTTGAAATAGCAAAAAAGAAATACCTACTAATATTTTCTATTTAGTATTTGTGCCTACTAATATTTTCTTCAAGGACTATTATTTATTTATTTATTTATTTATTTATATATATTTAATTATTTATTTATTTATTATTTATTTATTATACTTAATTAAATACCTTTTTGACGCATTTTTACGTTGAAAGATTTCGTGTTTCGATCTCCAAGTGGCGGGGGTCTAATGGCTATCATTTTAATTTTGTTTTTACCTGAAGCACCAATAAAGATTTTATTCCGAATATTCTATAACCATTTCCAGAAAGTAAACTATTAGGGCTAGTAAATACTTTTTAATGTCAATTAAAGGCATATTATCCGTCGTTTACACGCTTGTATAGATAAATAAATAAATAAATATCGTAGGACATTACACATAGCGCCACCTGGCTCCAAACTAAGCAGAGCTTGTGTGATGGAAGTCAGATAACTGATAGAATACATAAATACTTTTTTTGTAAATACATACTTATAATACATACAGAACACCCATAGACACATAACAAACATTTGCTTATCGCAAAATGTTTGCCCTGAGTGGGAGTCGAACCCACGCCCTACAGCTCTCAAGGCAGATATACTACCAATGAGCCAACGGGGCAGTTATTTAATGACCATCGCACTAGGGAAACCCTATGACGATGGTATGAAATGTAGTAAACTATATATAAAATCCTTAAAAACACAATAATCTTGATCCGACATAAAGCAAGCTGTATAACTTTTAATAGATATCACTCGAAGATGCCAATAAACAAATGTAAACGAAAATAAACGACATTTTCAAATCGTCAGCTTTCAATTTTATAGCTAATGACCAATAAAACTCAGAAGAATGTGTATTATACGGGCTTAATGTAAAATTATGTAAGATTAAAAAGATTTAGGCCCGGGTCGCCTCTAGAATGAACCCTTAAAATCAGGGTTAAAATTCGGTTAATCTTTCTGAAAGGCCGTGGCTCCATCTGTTTCAGCAGTATAAGAGGCTTACTGAGTGATTTATCGTGTTAAATACTATTTATGCTAGGTTTTGTAGTAATCCCGAATAGATTTTCCAACGATTTTGATTAAAACAATTTAAATTTGGTCTCAATTGCACTGTATACTGAATATATTTGTAACATGCATTTATCTACTTGATTAAAAAAAATAATTAAAGAGACGAATGAGACGGTCTACTGGTGGAAAGAGATAACGTCTGTCCATTACCACTGGAGCGATACACAGAACTTTTAGTAGCAAAACAAAGTCCAGGACATCGCTGCTTTGACGCGCATTACTTTGAGACTTTCGATGGTTAGCCTCAACATCCCTGTAATTTCGCTAGCTGCAGTACCCTTCAAATCGGAACACTGTAATGTTTACACACTACTGCTCGGCACCAGAATATCTGAGTACTGCCTCTTGCTAAGGAGATCTACTAGAAAGTAAGTAATCTATTATACATTGTGATCACTTTACCTGGCTTTTTATAAACTCAAAGTAGCATTTAGATGGTACCTAATCTGATTTGAAAGAGGTCGTCTAGGTAGGTACCACCGCTGTACCAGATATTCTGCCGCCAAGCAGTAGTGTAAACATTCCTGCTTCAGGTGAAATAACTAACCATCGAAAATAGAAACGTATCGAAAGCAGTTTGTTTAAAAGTGGTAATTTCAAATTGAAACACAAGAAAATAACTAAAGATGAAGAATTAGAGTCTTTACTAACAAAACATACAAGTCACAATTCAAAAATATAAATATAATATATTTATTGTTCGATGTACTTGTATCAAGAGCTGATACAATATTTTCTGCGTGGAATTCTTTTCAGAACGTAATAGATGATTATCATACTAAATAACCAATTGGAATTTATAACAATCTATTGGGAGGCAGGATTGTTATTTCTGAAAGACGTTTTTTGGGTCTTAGAAGAAATTTACGTAAAATCTTGAGATTATTAAAAGTGGTGGTAGGATATCGGAGGTGAGGACGGCGATGGGAGGGAGGATGCGTGGGTTAGGGTTTTGGGGACAGATTTATGAGATCTAAAATATTCACTTTAACCTTGGTACTGCTAATAACTCGCAGACTAAAACAAGTTATTACTAGCTGCGCCCCGCGTGTTACCCGCTACGTATTTTCTAGATAAAAAGAAGCCTATGTGTTAATCCAGGGCCTGCATCTTTCTTTTACCGGACGGCCAGACAAACGCGAACAAAACGTCATCCGTACATGGTGGGTGTTCCCCATGTTCGTACAAAGCGTTTTGAATCCACATTTTTCATTCGCACAGCGAGGTTGTGGAACTCTCTGCCGGAGTCTGTGTTCCCTATCAGGTACAATATGGGTGTCTTCAAATCTAGAGCAAATAGGTTTCTTCTATATAGGTATCATGGACCCCCATTTACATCTTACGGACCGCCAATTCTTATTCGCTTACATGAACCCTATGTAGGTCGTCGGTTTATAAACCACTTTGAGTATCGTTGGGCTAAGTAATCTGACTAACTTATCTGACTGTCGAGTACATTGTACAAGTTCCACATACCTCGAGCCCTGGGCTTTGTGAGCAGCTTCTGTACAATGTCATCGTACGCTCTCTCATCAGCTACTCCGGAGTCTTTCACCAGTTTCTCCTTGACAGCAATGCAGACGCCGTTCCGTGCCAGCAGAGCTTCCAGCTCCTCGAATGCCTGGAAGTAAAGTAGGTCAATAAGTAAACTCGTAAAGGTTGGGTAGTTATTAAGAAACGGTAAGAGTTTTTAAGCGCGGTCGGTTTGCTCGCCAAAGGGCGTGGGTTCAAATCTCAACAATGAGCTTGAGTTGAGTTGATAGAAAATACGGGTGTATTTTCTTTCTTTCGATTTGAGAATCTGCCGCCTAGCACCTAAGTTTCATGCCAGGCTAGGTGTATTTACCATCCTCAACCACACCGTCACAATTCAGCTGTGATCAAACAGCTAGTTAGTCAACCATAAAAAAAGTGTTTTTTTTTCATAGTAAAAGTGATGAGACTAAGGATACCCTCTCTTGATGGTAAGAGATAACGCATTTAAAACTTTCAAATTAATTTGAAACTTTCAAAGTAATGAGCGCCAAAGCAGTGATGCCCTGGACTTTGTTTTACTACTCAAAGTTCTGTGTATCGCTGCAATGGTCATGAACAGGCGTTATCTCTTACCATCAGGAGAGCGTCTCGTTCGTATCATTACTTTTTTACATTAAAAAAAAAACATTAAAACGCGGACTTATCCGTATTAAAAAAAAATCCAAGGCTTAGCGACCGGGTATTTAAATTTGTCACAGTTGCCATGCCGTCGAGGATTTTTCTGAAATTAGCCGGCAATGAAAAAAGTACACTTTTCATATTAATTTTGGCATTCAAATAAAAAAAACCCACCATTGGATTCCGACACGCGACGCCATTCACTCGGGTTATTCACAAAAGTTACGAGTTTCGCAATTATACAATTTAAAAGCAGTAAAATTATATACACCGAAGACGAGATTCCACAAAGAAATTCCGCGAAAGTTTCATAAAATTACCGCACAATTTGTAAAATATCACGTAACAAGAATAAGTTGCGCGCAAATTCGACATTTACGTTATTAAAATTAAACAATGCGACCGAATTTAATGAAAATTAATATTCAAAGCGTGATTTCAATGCGAACAATTAGCCATAGGCGGAGGCGTGGAAACGTCAAATGTATTAAACCAATATAGTTCTAAACTCAACGATATACGGATCACAGGGGAATTTTACCAGCTCTCGGTAAGTGATCATCATCAAACTTCCAGCACGACAGATCGGACGAGCTAATTCAGTTTTAATTACGAGGGGATATGGCCCACGGGATTGTCGTCATATATAATCGTTGATCTAAATTCGTGACCGTACCTATCTATGACAGTAGCTGCATACATTTATTGCATCTGCTATGCCCTATGGTTTAGACGTGTGACGGGAATAACCTCTTTTCGTCTGTGCCACTGAAAATAGCAAAATTGGCAATAGTTTCGTTGATGGGAGTTTGTGGCGAACGGCAATTTAATTTACAACACTTCAGCTGTAATTAAAATGATACAAAATTTAATAAATATCGTAGGACATTACACACAGCGCCATCTGACCCCAAACTAAGCAAAGCTTCTACTATGGAAGTCTGATAGAATACTTAATTTTTTTTTTTATAAATACATACACAATATACAGATATAGAACAAATATTTGTTTATACCACAAACTGTTTGTCCTGGGTGGAAATCGAACCCACGCCCTTCAGCTCTTGGAGCAGACATACGACCAATGAACCAACAGGGCTGCCGCATGAGTATCAATTTAACGTTGTATTTTCTGAGCTTTGCATCTTTATTTTGTAGAGATGCTAGCTCAGTGGTTAGCACGGTCGGATCACACGCCCAATTGGAATCGAACCCCAACAATGAGATTGAGCTGCTGGTTAAGGAAAACCGCGTGGTCTCGGCTGGCAAGCTACCACCATTACGTCAAAAATCTGCTGCCAAGCACTTAACGGTGTGTTTTGGCACCCTCACTTGAGAGCTAGTTCATGCCAAGCTAGGTGCGTTACATAAGGTTAGATGTTATCTAACACTAAGCCAGGCAACTACGAAGAAATTACAATTGGAGGTTGATGAAAATTCCATTTCCATTTTTTCTGAAATATAATGCGGGCAGTTCATAACCAATGTTAAGGTCTCTTTTCTAATAGACTTATTACGAGGGTTTGAGAAAATTAACTTGTTTTTTTTTATTGTGGACCGCCTTCGTGTTTGACCACAGCTCACCTGATGTTAAGTGACAGTGTGGTCGAAGTTGGTAAAACACACCTGGAATGAAACTGGCTCTCAAGTGAGGTTGCCAGAACACAACGTTAGATGCTTGGCGGCAGATTTTTCAACTTGAGGGTGGTAGCTAGCCAGCCGAGTACTAGAAAGTGCCCTATCACCATGCTATGGTTCCCTCACGATGTTTTCCTTCACCGGCAGCTCTAGTTCATTGTCGGGGTTTGAACCCGCGCCCTACGGCATACGAACCGACCGCGCTAACCACTGAGCTATCATCGCTAAATGCGATGATACATAATATCTACTAGCGTAATTTACGTAAAAGGGATAAATAGTCATTGTTTTGCTGTCACTGTTTATTAACATCTGAAATTTGAAAACGACTAGTTTTCCGATGTTCGCAAGTTATATGTGGCTACCATTATTTGGATGATGCATTAAATTAGGAATTACTAGCGGACGCCTCGCGGATTCACCCGCGTAGTTCCCGTTTCCGTGGGAATACAGGGATAAAAAGTAGCCTATGTCACCCGGAGATAGTGTAGCTTCCCAACGGTGAAAGAATTTTTGAAATCGGTCCAGTAGTTTCGGAGCCTATTCAATACAAACAAATAATCAAATTTTTCCTCTTTGTAATAGTATAGATAGATAGATACCACGACTGTTTAGCTATGTCGAAGGCCATCGTAAAGCCCAAATCTTCTGACATCAAGACCGGGTCACTCAAGTGTTAATTTGCTTATTGGAAAATGATAAAATAAATTGTTTTTTTTTTCTAATTTTGCGTTGTAGAAGTGAACACAAAACGAGAACTAAGGACGCCCTGCGACCAAAAAGTTTTTATAAAACTCAGACGGAGAGTCAAGCTATCCGCTAAGTTACGAGGCCACTTTTATTAAATTTTGTTGCTTAGCCAGCTAAGTTTCTACATTATTATTTTGTTACGAAACAGAAAATAAGTAAATTTCGGGCTCTCAACTGTCATGACTATACTAGGTAGGTAGGCATATACAGCATGACTGGTCAGGTGAGACACCTACGATACTGAAGGAGAGTACTTGGTGTTCGATTCTCGTTATAATTATGTAATAAAATTAGGTACTTAATTTTTGGCCTCAATTTCCCTATAAATAAATGAAACGTGAATACACTCGCGATAACGATGTTTTCTCACACCTAGATTTAAAGGGAGCTAACTCAAAAATCTCGTTTTTTTAGTTATGCACAGTGCACACCATCGAATTTCCTATGTCAATATCTGATTCTACCGACCAATAAAACAGATTTAAAAATATCTTCACTACTCGACGCCAGATGACGCCAAATGCCCCTTTTGTTAAGTGTGCTCCACCCCCGACCAAAACAGGTACATTGCTAGTTGAAATCAGAATCACAAGCGGAGCGCGCGTGTCAGTCGAAAACAAATTGGAGATACTTGGAATTGCAACCGTATTGTTAAAATTTTGATTGGAATAATTTTTAGTTTCGCTATTTTGATGGTTAGCGCTGAGTTAACAACATTTTGATACAACAACATTATAACATTTTAAGTTTGTTGCCCCTTCAAAAGAGAGCCAACTAAACACGTAATTCATCAACATGGGCTTGACTAAAAATAATAAAACAAATATACATATTTTATTAAGCAATAGAGAAATTACTTCAAAAATCCAATTTTCAGTCCCAAAACATGATTAAAACACAAGACTTCTACTTCTATCTTTGTTCTACCTGCATATAAAATGTATAAATCTACACAAAAATGTCCTGCAGTGCGCAGGGAAACAGTAATCAGTTTTTCGCCTTTTGCCAAAAAAGTGTTTTTTTGAGTTAATCGCTGTTTAGATTTAGGGGTGCGTTTTGATCATGCGACAAGTACGTGCTTGTCCCCCGTCGTCGGCGCAAGCGTCCTCATAACCCAGTTAATATCTAAAGAGGTGCAGCCAACGCACCTTGATTCCATAGCTGGACTCCTCGTAGATGATGGAGACGTACCGCCAGCCCAGCTTGCGCACGATCTCGACCATGGCACGCACCTGGTGCAGGTCGGAGGGGATCGTGCGCGTGAAGTACTCGAACCGCGCCTTGTTGGACAGCTCCGGTGACGTCGAGAAGAACGACACCTGTAGATTTTTTTTTTATGTAAAAAGTAATGAGACGAACGAGACGCTCTCCTGATGGTAAGAGATATTGCCTGTCCACGACCATTGCAGCGATACACAGAACTTTGAGTGACAGAACAAAGTCCAGGGCATCGCTGCTTTAGCGCTCATTACTTTGAGACTTTCGATGGTTAGTCTCAACAGCCCAGTAATTTCGCTAGCTGCAGTACCCTTCAAATCGGAACACAGTCAACACACTACTGCTTAGCGGCAGAATAACTGATACTGCGGTGGTACCTACCTAGACGACCTCCTGCTAAGGAGATCTACCACCAAGTAAATAGTGTTACAACATTTGTGACGTGTTTTCCCATTTTTGTTTGCCTAGAAAAGTTTGCTTTTAACAATAAGACTACCTCTCGTGACCCTAGGTCACAAGATTCAAAAGCTGGCATATCGAGCACACGTTTTACAAAGAGTTTTGTGGATTTTGACATTTATTAAAATTGATTTGATATTTTTAATATTTTTACTGTTAAACACCTCGTTATCAATAAATATGATTATGATTCTTTGGTTTCTGTTTTTTTTTTCTAGTGTTCACTTTAAAGAGTTTATTTATCTATCTATATATAGGTATAATACATACAGAACACTGTTTGTTCTGTACCTGGACACAGAACAAACATTTATTCTCATCACACAAATGTATGTCCTGAGCGGGAAACAAACCTACACCCTACAGCTCTTGAAGCACTATTACCACATGGACTAACAGAGCAATCAGGCACGTAAACAACAAGACAAATGTGTTGCTGACTTTTTGATACAACAAAATGGTTGTATAAGGACGAACCTGCGGGATCCGGAACAGCCGCAGCAGGTTGGCGACCTGCACCGAGGTGACGGAGGACGCGGCGCCCACCACGCCGGAGATCACCTTGCGCAGCGCCGTCGCGTTGCACGCGTACTCCGCGTCGTCAATGTTGCTGATCGAGCCTGGCATACATACGGAAATAGGTGAAATTAAAAAAAAAATACTTTAAATAAAAGAAAACAACAGTTGAGAGTATCAAAAATGCAATATTTTGTTCTTTGTACTTTTTTTTCTGTTTATGTGCATAATTTTTAGATAGATAGATAGAACTCTTTTAGGGTTCTATCTATCTATCTAAAAAAACCCGCAAAAGCATTTTTTGTTTTCGTTTTATTATATTTGTTTTTGTTGTTTGTTTTGTTTGACCGACAAGGGCTCTCCGGAAGATCAGCGCTGGTCACACCTCTTAGTATGGCCAGTATTATGCTGAGGTGAGCCCCTATTTTGTAACTGTTTGTAACACAGGTGAACTAAATGAAAATCATTTTCTTTCTTTTTTTGAAAGAAGTTCATATCTCGCTAATAAAAACATAATTATAGTATGCTTTTGGGAAACAGCGCCATCTTGTGGGGTAAATTGCTAAGTACCGCCTAACGATACTCTGTGGTGGTTACCTGAATCTCACACTAGTGTCCTGTGTCGTAAGGTTAATTGTTAAGTTGTTTTTTGTTGTGATTGACAGGCTAGGCTAGGTGTTTGACCACAGCTCAAGATGATAAAGCACGCCTAGCCTGGAATGGTACTGGGTCTCAAGCGTGGCTGCTGGAAAACAGCGTTAGATGCTTGGTGGCAGATTTTCAGCATTTTCAACATTCTATTTTCAGTTTAATGATCGAAATAAAACTAAATCAATTTTGTTTATAGCATATTTGAACGCAATTTATTTTTAAGTAGGTTTATATTTTATTTGCAGCTAAGCATTTTTTAGTTTTTTCAATCTTTCTCTATCTCAGTGAAATTTAATTTAATCTCTGCGATCTCGCAAGAAAACTGAGGCAAAGAATCTTTTAACAGAAAAATTGCAATTATAAAATGAAGCTCAAATTTATGTAATTTGGAAAGTATGTACTGAAAACACGAGATAGCGAGCTTGCTGCTCGGAGAAAATTAAAACAATTTATAGCTTACGTTGATCTTCTATAACCTATAATTATATTTCTCTTTGTAAAAGGCAAGTTGCTTTCCTACACTAAGTTTCAAAGCGATAGAGTTGTAATATTAGTCGGAAAATTGAAATTACGCCGGATAGAAGATACATTTTACGAATCATTTATTAGTAAAATTTAATCAAATCTATTATATTCCTTGATAATTAATCTTTAACGATGACAGTTAATATACCTCAGTTAATTTGTACCTGTTATTTGAAATACCCATCTCAAATCCAGAGCCTTTTATTAGATTTTTCATTTGAAAACAATTTTTTTTCCGGATTTTTTTTGTTGTTGCTTATATCTTCAGTGTATTGATTCACGTTTCCAAATGCTTCGCGTAGAGGCAAAACACGTGTCGGCAAGTGGTTAAAAATGAACTTTCCCAAAGTAACGCCTGATTCAATCAATTATTATCAAATAAATAAATATCGTAGGACTATACAAACAGCGCCATCTGGCCCCAAACTAAGCAGAGCTTGTGTGATGGAAGTCAGACAACTGATAGAATACATAAATACTTTTTTTTTCGTAAAAACATACTTATAATACATACAGAACACCCAGACACAGAACAAACATTTCTTTATTCACAAAATGTTTGCTCTAAGTGGGAATCGAACCTACGCCCTACAGCTCTCAAAGCAGAAAGCAGATATACTGACCAATGAGCCAACGGACATATTATAGACAGCCATAACATATTACAGACATATGTCTACGTCTATAATATGTTAATCTTCATTACTGTTTTTTTTTTATTCAAAATAGTTTCGCGTTTGACTCCACTCTGTTTTCAACTGAAACGACTGTCAAGCGGAAATAAACTAAACACCACATACGAGTAATAATAATGATATAAGCAAATTTAAATTTAAATCAGATCAATAGTAAATAATACGTAATCGGATACTAAATTATAAGTTGACTACCACATCCCTACGCAATTACCAACATGAGAAACAAAAACACCCACCTTTGATAAAATCTACCGCCATTTCGAGTCCGTACGTATCCTTGTCGCAGTCATCTAGGATGTGCGCTCCCACCGTGACCCCTGGGATCAGCTTCAGCTCGTTGTTGATGATGTCAAGGGTGTACAGCATCGTCTCCAGAGCCTGCACCCCCCCTTGCGGCATCACTGGCCCGCAGGTCATGTTATCAGATCTCTCATGAACCATCATCAGACCTCCTAGCACAAGATCCCCTTCGATGGTCGCTTCTCTTTTGATCGGCCAGTGCTGATACTTCTTGTCTTTCAACTCTCCGACCTGGTCATTGGACATGACCCAGTCATTTTGATTCTTGGCCTCTTTCACATGTGTTAGGTCAATGGTATCTATAAAGTGGAGCGGGTACATGTCTGGAGGTCGGTCGGCGAAATACGTGACGTCGATATCTTTGTGTTTATGCCTGTAAATAAATTTTTGTTGTTGAGATAAAAATCTCACATAGATTAGGGGTTGCGTACCAAAATCCTTTATTTGCATACGTGCTTTAATATAAGTAAAGCTTAGCTCGTAATAAAAAAAGAATTCTCCCGAGCCTTCTTGCGAGCAAATGACTAGAATTTCATTTGAATAAATTAGGCTAAGCATCGTATTTTCTGATACCTTTCAACCGATGCTGTGTAGACGTCAGTACGTTCCCGCTTTGGGGACAAAAAAGCCTAGCGCCTAGCTGTTAATATATATATATATTGGTATATACATACATACAACTTTTATATAGACAAATATTTATCTACATGTTTTGTGTTTTTCCTTTCGTCAATACATCCCATCTTTTTAGCTCCTCAGTGAGTTTTATCCTTACCACTGTTGCCTGGAAAAGATCACTAAGAAATAAGGCTGCCAATTGTATCACTATATCTTGAAATTTAAATGTGTGTTTTGTAGCGATGACAACTCAGTGGTTAGCGCGGTCCTGGTTCAAACCCCAACAATGAGCATGAGCTGCCGGTGAAAGAAAACATCGTGAGCAAATCATAGCATGGTGGTAGGGTACTTTTTAGTACTCGGCTGGCTAGCTACCATCCTCAAGTTGTAAATCTGCCGCCAAGTATCTAACAGGGTGTTCCGGCAGCCTCACCTGAGAGCCAGTTCTAGGTGTGCTTTACCATCTTTGACCTTAACTGTCACTTAACATCAGATGAGCTGTGGTCAAATACCTAGCCTGTCAATAATGTTACAAAAAACACTACTACTTGGCGGTAGAATATCTGGTATGGCGGTGATACCCACCTAGACGATCTCCTCTTCGTTTGAAAGCGTATTTTCGTCTCATAACTTTTAACAAAAAAAAAATACCTGTGATGGTGTTTAGGTCTCCTATACTCGAAGGGGTTGAACTCCCCAGGGTGCCTCATCTCTGTGTGCTGGACGCAGACGGCGAGGACAAGGACCGACCAGCACAGCATGGTCCCGGTGTGATCATTCCATCTTCAAACGCTTCGTCCATTGTGTATAGCTCATCTTAAGCTGGAACAAAGAGAAACGCTTGTGAATACTCCTTGATGTTAAGTGCATGTACGTGTGATCTGTCAACTTAACACAATATGGCTGCTTTAATGTCGGCCTTCAATAGTTCTTCATTCTAGAATGTCAGCGTATTGATATCGTAAGGCATTATCATAGGACACTATCGGGGAAAAAATAAAAAGGGTAGTAGATTAATATTTATTGTACTCGTTAGTTTTGTTTACTTTTTGTTTCTTTATTTTTCTTCTCTATTTTGTCTTTTTTCCTTTATCATATTATATGTTCCTACCCATGTAAATGCTCGTTAAAAGGAAGAGCCTGGATCCCACGACACAGGTCACCCTAGTGTGGGATCCATGGAGTACCGTTATATCATATTATATGTATCTATTATACAGGGATAAAAAGTAGTCTATGTCACTCGACAGTGTAGCATCCCAACGGTGAAATAATTTTCGAAATCGGTCTAGTAGTTTCAGAGACTATTCAATACAAACAATCAAATCTTTCCTCTTTATAATAGTATAAATAGATAGGACATTACAAGTCAGTAAAAAAAAGTCCAGCCTTGGTCAAGTACAGTCCGTATCAGTCAAGTCCAGTCATGCTTTAGTAAAGCAATGGCGACTTTACTATAAAGCTTCGATGGAGTTTTGGAAGCAACACGAAAAGTCATTTTTCACCACATTATATCATTTTTCCACACTCGCGCTTGTGAATATAACACCACCATTTTTATGCATAAACACTTAACAAAACACTAGTTTTGGAAAAAATCCAACGGGGCGACACGACTCTTTCCGCGTTCGCGCTAAAACCGCACTAGCCGCCGCCATCGTATCAAAGCTCATCCACATGTTATTGATTCATGGAAATCGCACACTGTGCGATTCACGCGATCTTTTTTGCCATACACTTGCAAATTGTGGAATGATCTTCCTTCTTCCGTATTCCCGCGGAGTTACAACATTGGGTTCTTCAAAAGGCATGTTAATAGAATCTTAAAAGGTCGGCAACGTATTTGTGGTACCCCTGGTATTGCAGATATCTATAGGCGACGGTGATTGCTTAACATCAGGCAACCCGTCAGTTTGTTTGCCACCTGTGGCATAAAAAAAAAAAAAAAAAAAACCCAAGGTCGTACATTGGGAGAAGCACGTGTTCACCAGTGAACCAAGGTAGACTGATGACGGTGATGAATAGGGAAGTACCACACGAAACCTTTAAATGACTTCACGTTGTTATGAAAGTATAATACAGAAACGCAAACAGGATAAGAATTCTCTTTGATCAAAACAACTCGCGAAATTTCTCAGAAATCAAACGAAAATGTACTACAATATTACAATTCTACCTGTATCACCTTCGGCCTGCGTCACCTTTTTCTAAATTTGATATGACAGGATAAATTAACTATCGCTCTATAAGAAACCGATCTTATTTCCTTGTGATTGGGTCGGGAATGCACTGTCTTGTTTGTAAATCAATTTTAGATAACGGCGACTCCCGGATAAGCTTATAATAGGTTATTTATGTCGGAAAAATAAGAGAAAACGATAGATGATTCATTCTTATCTATATGGGATGTATTTTTTAATTACTTGGTTGTAAATCTCCTTAGCAGGAGGTCATCTAGGTAGGTACCACCGCAGTACCAGATATTCTGACGCCAAGCAGTAGTGTGTAAACATTACTGTGTTCCGGTTCGAAGGGTACTTTAGACCAACCATCGAAAGTCTTAAAGTAATGAGCACCAAAGCAGCGATGCCCTGGACTTTGTTTTGTTACTCAAAGTTCTGTGTATCGCTGCAATGGTCATGGACAGGCGTTATCTCTTACCAACAGGAGAGCGTCTCGTTCGTCTCATTATTTTTCACATTAAAAAACTATATTTGTTTTAGTTTATGAGGAACAAAAATAGTGAAATGAAGATGAAAGTACGCGGCCTGCATCTCTAAAGTTTGGGTTCATGGGCTAGGAGCATTAAAGCTACCAAAAATGTATTAGAATATTATTGCAACAACAATTAGATTGACAGCCTTCTTGGTTCATTGATAGTATGTCTGCTCCAAGAGCTGAAGGGCGTGGGTTAGATTCCCGCCCAGGTAAAACATTTTGTGGTATAAACAAAATGTTTGTTCTGTTTGTTATTGCCTGAAACGGTCGAGTGTCCGCATGGGAATTATAATAAACATTCTACAGGCTGTTTGTTATTTTATTTTATTTTTTTTTATGTGAAAAATAATGAGACGAGCGAGACGCTCTCCTGATGGTAAGAGACAACGCCTGTTTATGACCATTGCAGTGATACACAGAACTCTGAGTACCAAAACAAAGTCCAGGCATCACTGCTTAGGTGCTCATTACGTTGAGACTTTCGATTGTTAGTCTCAACAGCCCAGTAATTTCGCTAGCTGCAAAACCGTAGCACAGTAATGTTTACACACTACTGCTTAGCGGTATAACTGGTACTGCGGTGGTACCTACCTAGAAGACCTCCACCTAGCAACGTGTCCTGCCCAGCTTAGTTACTAAACTCAAATTAATTTGAAAACAAACTGCAAACAAATCGAGGGGAGCTAAACGAGATGGCCTTTTAAGATCGTTTGCCTTTTCATTTGATGCCAATTAAGGACCTCCGATCGACGTTCGAGTAAGCCTCTTCGGCTTTCAATTGATGTTGTTTTTTTTCTAAAAATGTTTCGTATTTGTTTCAAAAGACGATTGGACCTCAGAATGATTTGGGACAGGATTAAATTATGAAAACATTTGTTTTTTTTTAACGTAAAAGTAATGAGACGAATGAGACGTTCGTCTGACGGTAAGGGATAACGCATGCCCATGATTATTACAGCGATACAAAGGACTTTGAGTAGCAAAACAAAGTCCGGGGCATCGCTGCGTTGCCGCTCATTGCTTTGAGACTTGCGATGGTTAGTCTCAACAGCCCAGTAATTTCGCTAGCTGCAGTACCCTTCAAACCGGAACACAGTAATGTTTACACACTACTGCTTAGCGGTAGAATTCCTGGTACTGCGGTAGTACCTACCCAGACAACATCCTGCTATGGAGATCTACCACCAAGTAAAAGTAGTCCAGGGTCTCAGCCACCTCCATATCAAATTTCATCCAAATACGTTGAGTAGTTTTTGCGTGAAAGAGTAACAAACATCCATCCATCCAAACTTTCACGTTTATAATGTTAGTGGGATGAGATCACGAAAAACAAAAATTAAACACTTTTGTTTTTTTTTTAAGGATAGTGTGACATATTTGATTTAATATATAATATAATAATATCGTAGGACATTACACAGCGCCATCTGGCCCCAAACTAAGCAGAGCTTGTGTGATGGAAGTCAGATAACTGATAGAATACTTAAATACTTTTTTTTTTTGTGAATACATACTTATAATACATACAGTACACCCAGACACAGAACAAACATCAATGTTAGTCACACAAATGTTAGTCCTGAGTGGGAATCGAACCCACGCCCTTCAGCTCTCGAAGCAGACACACTACCAATGAACCAACAGGACTGTCAACAGGGATTTGAAGGACTCTTGTTAAAATTATTCTCCCTGTCTTCACAAATTCAAACCAACCAGTTGCCAAACCTGATTAGGAGCGAGTGAATACGGCAGCGCTAACTAAGCAGCCCTCCGACCTTGTTTACTTAAATCATTATCTAGTTAAGTTAAACCACTGAGCATAGGATTGATACTGGAGGTTTGGTTACGTTCAGAATGCAGAGTTGGTGAAATAAGGTATCTTTGTAATATAGGCACTAACTAGCTGCGCCTTGCGGTGATACCCGTTAGGTAGCCCCTGCGAAACAGGTCCTCGCCTAGTGCAGGGACTACAAGCAACGATGAAATCTGTAAATAACTCATTTTATGAAATAAACTATTTTGTATATGTTTTCGGGATAAAAAGTAGCCTATGTGTTAATCCAGGGTGTCAGCTACCTCCATACCAAATTTTATCAAAATCCATTCAATAGTTTTTGCGTGAAAGAGTAGGTAAGCGTGCTCCATCTTCGGCCACATCGTCACTTTCCACCAGGTGAGATCGTGGCCTAGTCCGATGTAAAAAAAAACAAACATCCATCCATCCACCCATCCAAACTTTCAAGTGGGATTATACTTATAATTTGTTTGTCCTTCTGTAGCATAATGTATGAGGACCAAGTAATATAAATTTTGAGTTTTGGCGGGAACACGGAAAGAGTCGTGTCGCCCCGTTGTATTTTTTTCCAAAACTAGTGTTTTGTCATGTGTTTATGTATAAAAACTGTGATGTTTTATTCATAAAGTGCCGAATCACAAGCGCGACTGTGGTAAAATGATATAATGCGGTAAAACATAACCTTTTGTGTTGCTTTCAAAACTGCATCGAAGCTTTATATTAAAGTCTACTTTGACTGTCGTTACTGTCTATAATGACTGGACTTGACTGACACGGACTGTACTTAACCAAGACAGGGCTTTGACTATAACTTTAGCTTCGAATACACTAATTATTTAACTTGATAATATATAAATACTTGACCCTGGCAAATGCTCAAAACGCGACGCCAAAACTAAAGAAAAAAAGAATTGGCGGACTTTATTATTTATCTAAAGTAATCTAAACTAAATAATATCTGATACAGCTTTTAAATTTTAGATTATTGTGTCAACAAAATATGATAAAATTAAATGAAACATTGTGAATTATATATAATTCCAAAACAATATTTCGAGCAATATGTACGCAATACTGTGATCGTACCATAAAATTGAATTCTTTATTATCTTTCGCATTAATTACCGAAAAGCGGAAAGGCACTCCTCGCGGGAAAACATTTGTTCCAGGCAAAAACCACGGATCGCGCCGGATTAGGGTTCCGCGTATATTTAAGCCGATCGCGAAATGGTAAAATTAAACATGTAACGTTTTGATGCATAAATAATTGATTTTGTATTTTGTAGCGATGATAGCTCAGTGGTTAGCGCGGTGGCATTCCCGAAGGACGTGGGTTCAACCGCCAACAATGAGCTTGAGCTGTCGGTGAAGGAAAACATCGTGAGGAAACCATAGCATGGTGGTAGGGTACTTTCTAGTACTCGGCTGGCTAGCTACCACCCTCACGTTGAAAATCTGCCGCCAAGCATCTAACGGTGTGTTCCGGCAGTTTCGCTAGAGAGCCAGTTCCATTCCAGGCTAGGTGTGCTTTACAATCTTCGACCACACCTTCACTTAGCATCAGGTGAGCTGTGGAGCTGTGGGCAAACACCTAGCCTGACAACATGAAAAAAAAAGTTCTGAGTAGGTTGATATTAAAAATTGCCAGCAATCATATGAAAAGTCAAAATTTTAAGAAATTATACACACATTTCTTAGGTCACTTCCAGGCAACCAAGGATGGAAAACAAGATATAGCTTAAGAACAGGCGGGAGATATTGTTTCTATTTAAGAAATTACTCACTTGAGAGCTAGTTTCAATCCAGGCTAGGTGTATATTATCAAGTACCGGCGTAACCCGTCGTTGTAAAATTAAAAATCTGGAAAAGAACCGTCTAGATTTAACTTCAGATTTTTTTATTTCTTCTAATGTATCGTCTCCCGTCTGTTCTGCGATGCATCATGTTTTCCATTACTGGTTGTCTGGAAGCGACCTAATAAATTTGAGTATAATTTCTTAAAATTTTAACTTTTCTTATGATTGCTGGCATTTTTTAAATTAACCTAGTCAGAACACACTTTTTTTTTTAATTTGACAGTTTTTTTTTCCACAGCTCACCTGATCTTTTCGTTTTCTGTGCTTTTTTTATATTTTTGGTGTGACACAATAAAGAGTTTCTAACATTGGAAAGAAAAAAATCGAAACAAGCAATACATCACGAAGTGACATTTTCACAATTAATCATTTAGAATGCAAGCAAAACAATACCTACAAGCACGTCAAAACACACCAAGTGCCTATTATTAATTTTCATAACTGATTTCCTACCGGACCCCTTCCAACTCGCGACTCTCGGTTGACCTCCCCGTAATTAATCACTCCCCATTTCAAGAAACCACCCCCCACCCTACCCCCGCCGAAACCAAACAATAAAAAATATTCACGTATTTTCGATAAACGCCACATAGGGTTGGCTTTTAGCTGAGAATTAAAAAAGTGTATTGTATTTAATTTTAATCCATTTTTACTAAGTCGAATAAATAAATATTAACATAGCGTCATCTAGCCCCAAACTAAGCAAAGCTTGTACTATGGGAACCAGACAGCTGACAGAATTCTACTTAAATATTGTTATTCCATTTTAGGGTTCCATACGGCAAAAGCAAAAAAACGGAACCCTTTTGTTGTCAGACTGCCCGTCTGTCAATCTCGGAAACGCGTACAGGTATCAATTTAAAATTAAAACCATATTATGCAAATCTATAGTCCCTTGAAGCTGTGGAAAAGTCATACTTCCCAGTTATCGTATTATAAAAAAAAATCGCATATTTTGATACTCACAAAGGAATCAATAGCTATATTGTAATTCGGTATGTAAAGAAAAAAAAAACTTTACTGTTTCCAAAACCATTTCGAAATAGTATATTTCTGTACAATATTTTTACGTTTAAAACTCTGTAAACTATGAGGTGGGGTTTATTTTAATAAAAAACATAAATCAAACTTGACTTTCAATTGATGTCTCATGACGTCATCTCTTCGGGCAACTTTCATATTTAATTTAATATTTTCAATACACATACGTCGAGTTGTTTTTCGGTTTATTGATACAAATATCTGGATTATTTTACTTTTTTTTTTTTTTTTTTATAGTAGATAGGCTTGCGTTTGACTGCCATCCCGCCTGATGTTAAGCGAAAATGCGGTCTACGGTGGAGCACGCTCGCCTAGAAGAAACCGATTCACTCGCAACTTGAAGGTACCCAGACTATATTCACTTGAAACGTGGACTCTGATATCGCTTTTATGACATAAGATTTGTTTACTTTATGTCATAAATTGTAAAAACCGAAGACGTGACAGAATGGCTTTACAGCTTTGCCTGCCCGATGGGGAAAATTAAAAAAAAAACTTGTCAGTTCTGTTGTCAAAGTTAATGAAATATGTCAAATGTTTTGTATACTTTTTTGTTTCGTATGGCAAAGGCATATTCTACATATTTAGCCGAACTCCTGACGTCATAACTATAAAAAGTTTGAAAACGTATTAGAATTAAACTACCGCATAGAAAGCCAAAATATTCAAATTAGTTTCTATAGCGCGCGCCATATGCCGAAGGAACCTTCTACCCCTCTCTCCTCGCCTCCGCAGGGGCGCCGGCGTTCGTAGAGAATCCGAGCGCGTGCGCACCCCAGCTTCCACTGAGAGTTCGATTTCTACCGCGATCCAAAGCCGACGCTCCCGGAACTCCTTGTAACCAACCTAGTCTAGAGTCTCCGTTATCACTTGTAGTTTAGGACCCAGCCCCGCACTGGAAACTAGTACCTAATAAATAATTTTATAGCGAGTGGGTGTTTTGTGTAATTGTTTCGCCTGCCCGTTACATTTCTTAAAATAAAGTTTACTATGAGTAAAAAATATAAAATAAATACAAAAAAAACTTTACATACCGAATTCGGTATGTAAAGTTTTTTTTTTCTTTACATACCGAATTCCCGTTGATCTAGAACTATGAAATTTTGCAAGCAACTTAGTCTTAAAGTATACAAATAAAAAAATCCGAAAATTGTACATTTGTAATTTAATCACCAAAAAATAGGGATTTATGCAAGGAATAAAATATCCAAGTTTAAAAGTGATTTACCCATATCATATGGGGTATCGTAACAGAGAGAAATTCATTAGCACAAGCTAAAACACGTTTTTAATTAATATAATGTATTACACATAATTATTATAAGTAATTTATTAGTATAGTTATATTTAGTAGCGATGATAGCTCAGTGGTTAGCGCGGTAGGTTCGCATGCCGAAGGGCGTGGATTCAAACCCCAACAATGAGCTTGAGCTGCCGGTGAAGGAAAACATCGTGAGGAAACCATAGCATGGTGGTAGGGTACTTTCTAGTACTCGGCTGGCTAGCTACCACCCTCAAGTTGAAAATCTGCCGCCAAGCATCTAACGGTGTGTTCCGGCAGCCTCACTTGAGAGCCAGTTCCATTCCAGGCTAGGTGTGCTTTACCATCTTCGACCACACCTTCACTTAACATCAGGTGAGCTGTGGTCAAACAACTAGCCTGTCAACCATTAAAAAAAAAAAAAAAATATGCTCAAAAAAGACTACAACACTCGATTCTCGTAATTTATCTTTTCATTGCCTTACTTTTATCATACCTACTAGTTTGTACGGAACCCTCGGTGGGTGAGTCTGACTCGCGTCCGTGTTTTGTTAATTAAAGAACTGCATACAGGCAGACGTTTCGCTTGATGGTAAGCTCATCGTCACATATAAACCTGAGAGCCTAGAGTCCTAGACAAAGTAATATTTGATAACTCTAACAGAAAACTTTAGTTTCTACTAATTCAGATATATCTTTATTTCTCTACTGTACTATACATTTGTCAACCCTACCTTGTGCTAAAAGTTTTGTACTAAACTTTGACTTATTTGTTTGTGGATCTCGATACGGAGCCACCGACGTTTTTATTACACAAAGCCGACAATCCCCAGTACAATTTTTTAGTTCCATCATTCGTCCATATGTTCTTTTAAGTTAGTCGGTGAGTATTTACGGTGCGCAAATGTGGAAGCCTCAATTTGGCGCCGGGCGTCATTTTGAGAGCGTAATTTTTTCGGTACCATTGCGAATACCTTTTAAGCGCTACATTCACAACGGAAACACAAATCTGGGGCTCGCTAAAAGTTTCAGATGAAAAATCCTGTTCCGCGATCTAAAACCCTAGTGGTTCGATTTCTATACAAATATTTATTTCATTTATGGACAAATGGGGCACAATTTTACCTTGAAATCACAGCTACTGGCATTTATTTTGGTCTGTATTTGCGGTAAATCACAAGTGCTCAATGCACAATTGCATCACTCATGATCACATCATCACAACATCTCAAATTTAATCCTAGATTGCATATCCATTTTGTAGCGATGATAGCTTAGTGGTTCCAAATCCCATCAAAGAGCTTGAGCTGCCCGGTGAAGGAAAACATCGTGAGGAAACCATAGCATGGTGGTAGGGTACTTTAGTACTCGGCGGGCTAGCTACCACCCTCAAGTTGAAAATCCGCCGCCAAGCATCTAACGGTGTGTTCCGGCAGCCTCACTCGTGAGCCAGTTCCATTCCAAGCAAGGTGTGATTAACCATCTTCAACCACACCGTCACTTAACACCAGGTGAGCTGTGGTCAAAAACCTGCCAATAAAAAAAACCGTTTTTAGTATTTGTTGTTATAGCGGCAACAGAAATACATCATCTGTAAAAATTTCATCTGTCTAACTATCACGGTTCATAAGATACAGCCTGGTGACAGATGGAGAGACGGACGGACAGCGGAGTCTTAGTTATAGGGTCCCGTATTGCCCTTTGGGTACAGAACCCTAAAAATTACTGGCCAATTAGTGGCTATAAATATCATAGGACATTACACACAGCGCAATCTGACCCCAAACTAAGCAAAGCTTGTACTATGGAAGTCAGATAACTGATAGAATAATTAAATACTTTTTTTTTTGTAAATACATACTGTAGACCCATAAGGCCGATATGTTCGATCAAATGTGGCCCGTGCTTTACAAATAGAATACAATGTATAATACAAGAGGATTACGTTATAAGTTTATGTGGTTTCAACACTAAATCCGGACAAACAGCGAGCGCAACGAGCGTGAAACGCAGTGATCAAACTGTGTACTCAAATTTGTGCCGTAAGGATTCATTTCTCGTTCAGTGTTTACATTATGTTATTTATAGATTTGAACTCTATTTAGACCTCAATACGGATGAAATCACATGTGTCGTTTTAAATTGAATACTCGGGTGTTATACTATATTATTGTGTTATGTTATACACACTAAATCATGTTAGGCTATATTAATTATTATGTTATTTCAAATAATAACATTATTAAATAACATTTGTAGCGATGATAGCTCAGTGGTTAGCGCGGTAGGTTCGCATGCCGAAGGGCATGGGTTCAAACTCCAACAATGAGCTTGAGCTGCCAGTGAAGAAAAAACATCGTGAGGAAACCATAGCATGGTGGTAGGGTACTTTCTAGTACTCCGCTGGCTAGCTACCACCCTCAAGTTGAAAATCTGCCGCCAAGCATCTAACGGTGTGTTCCGGCAGCCTCACTTGAGAGCCAGTTCTATTCCAGGCTAGGTGTGATTTACCATCTTCGACCACACCGTCACTTAACATCAGGTGAGCTGTGGTCAAACACCTAGCCTGTCAGCTATAAAAAAAGGAGTCTTTCTAAAGTGATCTCTTATCATCCTGAGAGCATCTCGTTCGTCTAATCATATATCCGTAAAAAACATTTTTAAATTTTAATCCAAGCTATTGTCCTGTATCTCCGATGTTGATCATGTTCTAAATTAACATTTAGCGCTTTCAGCGCTTTTGTTCGGCGGTTAGCGTTACAGACGCAGTATAAACGATAAAGCCGCTATTCAAGCGCCGACATGCTGGCGCGCGATTGCTTTGTTAATTCGCTCTTTTGAATAATACATTGGAACATTATCAAGCGCTTGTTCTGTAAGTACGAGGATCATAATAAGACGTAAGTAATTGGAAAGCAGGAGGTTCGTAACTTGAAAATTTAAATAGCTCGAGATTGTTCACATATCGATAGCGCCCCCTGACGATGCGTGGAGTCAGTTTGAATATACAAATGATCATAAATGAAAAAATTGTATCTAGAGTAATAATTTAGCTTATAGGATATGGGTATATAATTACATTTTTGTTGTAAAGTTTTAGTTTGTAAACCTAGTTATATAATCGTGTGAATATTTATATGATGATAAATGTTTGTTCTGTATGTATTTACAAAAAAAAATTAAATGTATTTTATCAGTTATCTGGTTACCATAGTACAAGCTTGGCTTATTTTGGGGCTAGATGGCGTTGTGTGAAATGACGTACGATATTTGTTCTTTTAATTTAAAGATAGGCTTGCATTTGACCGCCATCTCGCCTGATGTTAAGCGAAGATGTGGTCTACGAAAAACGTCACCGCTTCATGGTTGATGTTCCAAAAGCTCGAACTAAGCGGTTTGATTCCACCTTTTTCATGCGTACCGCTAGACATTGGAATCAGTTGCCCGAGTGGGTGTTCCCCAATGAATATAGTCTGGGTACCTTCAAGTCGCGAGTGAATCGGTTTCTTCTAGGCGAGCGTGCTCCACCGTGGAGCGCATCTTCGCTTAACATCAGGCGGGATGGCGGTCAAACGCAAGCCTATATACTATAAAAAAAAAAAAAAAACACGCTTGCCTAGAAGAAATCCTTTCACTCGCGACCGGCCCAGTCCCACTTTAAGAAGGACAATTATGACTAAAAACTTTCATGAGAATTGATAAACAAATAAACTAAAATAATTTACCCGAACCAATTTTACCCTAAATTAACTGTCAAAACCAGTTACAGTACTAATAATTTTATTTGTCAGGGTAA
The DNA here is from genome assembly GCA_905404145.2 of Biston betularia. Classification (NCBI taxonomy): domain Eukaryota; kingdom Metazoa; phylum Arthropoda; class Insecta; order Lepidoptera; family Geometridae; genus Biston; species Biston betularia. The sequence continues at coordinate 13,828,305 of FR989876.1, forward strand.
ACAAAGAAGTTAGAAGTCGTAACAGATTAGTCAATCTATCACAGAAGTTCTTGTAATAAATCCTTTGAAACGTTTGAATAAAGAGAAATAAATTTACAGATAAAACGATATCGAAACATTTAGTAAACTTTACAGATCAGTAATTCATTTCATTCAAGAATAAACCAAACAATGTATAAGTTTTAAACTAGATGGCGCTTGTCGAGTCGGCCTCCCCTCCTCAAAATGGGAAGTGCCCCACGCCCAGCAATGGGACAGTTTACTATCAAACCTTGACAGTCTAACAAGCCACACCACAAACCCCAACTAGTTTATTGCTTGTAAAATTCTAAAACTTTTAAACTCTGTTCAAGTTCTCGTTAAAATTACATCGTTAAGCTCTCGTTCTTTAACGGCTGCTAACTTAAAGAGGTATTAAATAACTTGAAGTAATTAAATCATACTAAACGGATCAGCAGTTATAGAGCATTAGCCGTTATAACGGATTAGTCGTTATAACGGCAACCGTTGATGTTGATTGATGACTTGCGTAATGGCCGTTATTGAAGTAATTGAGACGGAAACGGAAGTGTTGACTTTGGTAATTACAAGTTTGGAGATTGTTGCTCTTCAAAAGGTTTTATGACGTGATGATTAGAGCTTTTTGATTTAGTTAAATATCTTTCAATTAAATCAATAAATATCGAACACAAATAACAGTAGTAATAGTATAATTATACTTCTTTTTTGTTAAAACATACTTATCCTACTAATATTTTAAATGTGAAAGTTTGGATGGATGTTTGTTACACTTTCACGCAAAAAGTACTCAACGGATTTGGATGAAATTTGATATGAAGGTAGCTGATACCCTAAATTAACACATAGGCTACTTTTTATCCCAAAAACATGTAGCGGGCAACACCGCGGGGCGCAGCTAGTAATACATACACCTAGAGATAGAAGAAACATTTGTTTATGCCATTCAATATTTATCCTGGGTGGGTAATAATTGAACCCACACCCTACAGCTCATAAAGCATATATACTACCAATGATCCAACAGGGTTAGGCTTGGTTAGATAAACATCGATGTTTGTATGAACTCTAAAACGGCGTGACCGATTTTGATGAAAATGTCAGACTATCCTTTCATTGATTGATTGATTGATAACTCTTTATTGTACACACTAAAATACAGAAAACAGAAGCAATAAACTTAAATCCTATATTTAAGTTTATTTCTGTAACAACTGGCAACCTTATCGTTAAGAGCGATCTCTTCCAAGCAACTTTAGAACGGATAGGATCAGAGGAAGGAAAGTAATTTGTATTGACACGATGGATTTACAAAAATTGTAAAAAAATGACGTTTCCATTGAAGATACTTGCTTTTAACGTTAATCGTATTCATTTCATTTTCTAAGACACAAACAGAGAAATAAGTAGAGTTACTTTCACTTTAATGATATTATAGGCTAAGCTAGCTAACGCTTAACTGAGTAGGTTCCTGCGGTAGTGGAGCGGTGCGGGAGGGGAGGCATATGACGACAGAACTGTCTCAATATACACGTGATGAATAATTAATGAAATATCTCTTACGATATTTACATTGATAATGCGTCGTACGCTTTGTTCTCACAATCCGGTAACCTCGGCAACGGTTTCATGTATACTAATGTCATCTTTACGCTAAGCAGAATAGGGTTCTGATTTTCTTGCCTTTCGTACACTTTATAAACAAATTTAGTTTGAGCCCTTTTCGGAGGACTCATCTTCGGTTGCTAATCAGCCTGTCCAAATAACACGTGTTGATGACAGCGATTATTGACGCCCGACTGTAGTCACGCGTCATTTGACATAACGAAGACACACCCCTCCCGCACCGCACCACTACCGCAGGAACGTACTCAGTTAAGGGGGTTCGATTTCCATACAAATCATTTTTTGCCTTTTATATATAAGCATAATTTTACAGTGAAATTACAAGCATTTATTTTGGTCTCTATTTGCGGTAAATCACAAATGCTTGAATAAAACATTATTATTATTTTTTCATTATTAGCATAATCTATTATAAATAATAAATGAATAACAAAATAATTGCCAGTAGCTGTAATTTCACTGTAAAATTATGCTCCATTTATCCATAAATAGTAAAAATTTATTTGGACGGAAATCGAACCACCTTAAGCGCTACGCCTGTAGTCAGGACTTTATTACGTCATTTTGCCTTAGTGACGCATCACTTAGGCAAATGACGTGTGTTACAATCATTGAAAGTCTAGTAATTTTATTTTAAAAGACCCAAACAAGATATTAACCGAATAATGAACAACTAAATAAGATAAAAATATCCTGCGAGCTGTACTAGCCAATCCAACGCACATGCCCTTAGAAAGTCATCATTTGTACTCTGTACACGTATCGGCCCAACATTCCGCAAATCTTTACCCCTCCCTTCTCCCACGCGGAAACTTTCCCGAATATTCACCTGAAAGCGAGGAGGAAATAGGCTAACAGATAAGAAAAAAGCAGATTTGATTCCGCCTTCAATATGTGAAATTTCACTTATGATAAAATAGTTCTTGAAAAAAGTCGATTTAGGCGAGAGTCAAAAACATGTAGCACATTTCTTTAATATACGGATTGGTCCCCCCACCCCTTTTTACTACCGGACGGCCAGACCAAGGTGACCAATGACCAAAGCGTCACCCATACATGGTGGACGTTCCTCATGTACGCACTAATCACTTCGAATCCACTTTCTTTATCCTCACAGCGAGGATGTGGAATTTTTTGTTAGACTCTGTGTTTCCCGAAAAGTACAATATTGCAGTACTCATATTGCAGGTTATAGTCAAACGCGAACCTATTATGTATTAAAACAAACTGTTTTAGCTTTGAACAATGAAATAAATCAGGAATAATAAAAGATTAAGGATAAGGATGGTGTGAGAATGTATCATAGTTTTTACGTATATTTTTATAGGTACATATTCATTTTATGTCATTTAATGTCTGCATCAGCAAAAACTGTTTGAAAATAACAAAAAAATACTTTTATTATGTGTAGTCTATCAGGGTAAGTCGTCCTCATTGACGCGAGCGCCTATAGCTGTTGGTAGGCAGAAGATTCCCCAACTAGTTACATTTGATTAGGAGGTAACAGAATTGCGCGGAGGGCCTGATAACGTAATTGAGTTCACTCAGAGTGCCTCTTCATACGACACTCCGTGGAGTGGTTTGTTAGGCACTTACTACTTTACTTATTAACAATACTGCGACGTGCCAATGATTCGAAGACAAGAATAGAGAGACATTCATGCTATAAATAAAGTTGTTAATATATCAATACTTATAAGGTCACTATAACAGGTTATCGTCTAGGCAGGTACCGCCACAGTATCAGGTTTATGCAATGCAAGCATTACTGTATTCCACTTTAAGAGGTTATAATAATTATAACCAGCAAAGTTAATGAGAATCACTTTATAATTCTTATTCGTATATTTTTGTATGTTATGTATCTACAATATTTATGTTTCAATTTATTCAATGATGCATTTGGAGGGTAAGTCTAAGCAGTGCAATGTTTTGAATCTATTTTAAGGTGGTTCGATTTCCATACAAATATTTTTTCCATTTATGGACAAATGGAGCATAATTTTACAGTGTAATCACTGCTACTGGCATTTATTTGCGGTAAATTACAACTGCTTGAATAAAACTGTAGATTATGCTAATAATCTACTGTTTTTTGAACCACCTTAACTATTATAAAAACTGACGTGGTTTTGACACATTTTCGCGCACACATCGCGTGAGCTTATCTGCTGGAATATTCCCGATACCGTAGATGAAGTGCTCCAGAGTGCTCTGGCACACTACCCGCTCCCACTCCCGCGCCCGCGCACCAACCGCTGTTTTCATGAGCAAGTCGCGCAGCGGCCCGCAGCCCGCAGTGCGAAGCAAGACGAGGCCGCGTGCGCCATTATTAAGCCTTGCCTCCATGAAAAAGGCCACCGAATGTAGTCGGAACATCCGATATAATTAAACGTAATTTTTTTTTAGACGTGTCGAGATCACACTGAAGTAATGAAATATTATTACAGGCTAAAATCCGGCCATAGACTTCCGACGTTGTCGAGTACAATTATAAAACCTAAGTATTTAAAGTAGATTAGGAAGTTAATAGTTACGCAAAATAAACCAGGGCTGCCAGTTTTATGGTAAGGATTGCTTGGGCAAGTTCTATGTATTTGAGTACTAAGTAGAAATATAGTACATTCGACAGCAGTTGTAAGTATAAAAAATTGGGTTGGTATCATCCTATCCGGAATCTTGGAATTTAGCCAGATTTTTAGTATTGGACAATTTTATTATTGTCGTAAAATGTCGTATCCATACAACGACTGACAGAATTTCGAAATCAAAACCTTGCCACTTTTTCCGTCTAATTACGAGTACAACGTCAAACTAACTACATTAAGGAGTTTTGGCGGGAACGTGGAATGAGTCGTTTCGCTTCGTTGTATTTTTTTCCGAAAGTAGTGTTTTGTCGAGTGTTTGTGCATTAAAATGGTGGTGTTTTATTCATAAAATGTTGAATCACAGGCGCGAGTGCAGGAATATGAAATGATGTGGTGAAACATGACTTTTTATGTTGCTTCCAAAATTCTATCGAATCTTTATAGTGAAGTCGCCACTACTTTACTAAAGCATGACTGACACGGACTGTACTTTACCAAGTCTGGACTTTGACTATAACTATAGCTACGAGTCAACTTATTAAACTTATGAAGGTTGAAAATGTAAAACACTTGACACTGGCAAATGCTCAAAATGCGACGCCAAAACTAAATAAAAAAAAACTACATTAAGTTACTAGTCAATTTCATAGTAATCACTGATCAGCAGTATAGTCATAATGTGCCAACTTACATACGAGAGCCAGTCATGGCTAGATCAACTTTCCTGAAACTTATATGGCTACTTTGGAAGCTAACAGTACTGCTGTTTAGTTTTATTAATACTAGTTCATAAGCTAGAATATTCTAGAAATTCTGAAGCGTTTAGCTTTACTTGTTGGGTTTCGCGAATGTTGCAAGTTCAACAAGCCGCTTTGGCGAATGATAATATCGCGGGTCTTAGCGGTTAAATATTTACGAAATTCTGTAAGTTTATAATACAATTTTTAATGGTTTATGTAAATGAATATGGGTAGTACATGACATAGCATGGTGGTAGGGCACTCTCTAGTACTCGGCTGGCTAGCTACCACCCACAAGTTGAAAATCTGCCGCCAAGCATCTAACGGTGTGTTCCGGCAGCCTCACTTGAGAGCCAGTTCCATTCCAGGCTAGGTGTGCTTTACCATCTTCAACCACACCGTCACTTAACAACCGGGGGACGGCTGTCAAGTGGCGTGGGCCCTCGACCCTCTGATTGGCCCGGCGGCAATGCAAGCGGCCGCGTTGGCGAATGACCGCGCTTCGTAGAGCGCGGAATAAATTTAAATTTGGATGCTACAGTATCTTATAAATGTATAACTATCACCTTCTGTACATTGTATGGGGAATCTACATAACCTAATCATCCCCATAAATTATACCTAATAGTTTCATAGAAACCTTGAAACTTACACAAAGCTTCTTAGGGTCGTGTGAAGCCAAGGACCGATGCCGATTAAGTATACAAATTATAATATATCTAAGGCACCGCAAATCCTTAAGCTTCGTAGGCTGTAAATATCTCGCAAACATCTGTATCTCATGAATAAGACTCGCAACAGAAATCAAGACAAATTTCTACTCTACCTTCGTAGATCTTGAGATGTTTATTACGTAAAACAAACTCGGTTCTGGAATAAATCTTCACGTTCTACTGTTTTTCAGGACTTGATTTAGTGTTGAAATAGTAGTTTTTTTATGCATGACTGGCTAGGTGTTTGACCACAGCTCACTTGATGTTAAGCGAAAGTGTGGTCGAAGATGGTAAAGCACACCTAACCTGGAATGGAACTGACTCTCAAGTGAGGCTGCCGGAACAAACCGTTAGATGCTTGGCGGCAGATTTCCATCTTGAGGGTGGTAGCTAGCCAGCAGAGTACTAGAAAGCACCCCACCACCATAATATGGTTTCCGGACGATCTTTTCCTTCACCGGCAGCTCAAGCTCATTGTTGGGGTTTGAACCCACGCCGAAACGGCCGCGCTAACCACATCACCACAAAATACTTGTATACCCACAAATATTAGTTTTAACTAGATATTTTGATGTTTGAGTTTGGGTTGATTTTAGTTTCAGAGATTAATGAAAATTTCGTATAAATATTTGATGTTGGCTTCAGGTTAGATGAACATTTAAAATTATATTTAAATTAAATTAAATCCCGTTGTAATCGAAACGACCTTTGAGCGAAAATACACCAAAAACATTAGTAACTTGTGAAAATTTTGTTTTTTTGTTCCCTTTATATTATAAAGCCGGCGAACTGCCGCAGTCCGCGCAACGCTTTCTATGAATTTAATCACGAACTTTCTATTCGCTTACAATAAAATTTCGTTATTTCTTAAGAAAAATACGCAACAAGTTGGCCGTGGTATAACTGTATGCTTTGGTTTGGAACTTGTAATAAACATGGAGAGGTTTTGTTGAAGGTTAAATGTGGAGGTATATTATTTTACCATCCGTGTACATGTACCCATATTTAAGCAAGAAAAATTATAATTTTTGATGTCCCATTCAAAGTCATACGAAGTAAATCTTGGTCAAATCCAGTAGCTCGGTGGTTAGCGCGGTTGGTTTGCATGCCGAAGGGTGTGGGTTCAAACCTTAACAATGAAAAGTTACTTAGTGGTAGATCCCTTAGCAGGAGGTCGTCTAGGTAGGTACCGCCGCAGTACCAGATATTCTGCCGCTAAGCAGTAGTGTGTAAACATTACTGTGTTCCGGTTTGAAGAGTACTGCAGCTAGCGAAATTACTGGGCTGTGGAGACTAACCATCGAAAGTCTCAAAGTAATGAGCGCCAAAGCAGTGATGCCCTGGACTTTGTTTCGTCACTCAAAGTTCTGTGTATCGCTGCAATGGTCAGGCGTTATCTCTTATCATCAGGAGAGCGTCTAGTTCGTATTGCTTTTTACATTAAAAAAAAGACAAGGTGTGCGTTACCATCTTCGACCACAACGTTGAGAATAAAACAAAAATGAATAACAACGTACCGTCAAGGGTATACTCAGCTCGCATCTGATTTCTAGTTTACCATATTACAACACGTGTGATTCTGCTAATCTGATCACGCCCAGCGCTGGGTAATTAGTGGGCTTCACGGTTCGCCCGCGTGAGTTAAGTGGGTTTACCTCATTAAAAAGGGTTTGTGTAATTATTATACGGTTTTGCATGTTAATAAGCATTTCCGGGATGTCGAAACCTGATATCGTGGTAATCTTCTTTCCTAATACTGCGAGCACTTTAATCGGATAACTTGGCGGATTTAATGCTGTCTTGCTGTATTAAGGTGTACGTTTTCCATACAAAAAAATTTTTGCCATTTATGGACAAATGGAGCATAACTTTACAGTAAATTACAGCTACTGGCATTTATTTCGGTCTTTATTTGCGTTAAATCACAATTGCTTAAATAAAACAGTAGATTATTATTAGCAGAAAATCAATGATTGATCAATTGATTTTGTGAGGACACCTAGCTGTCAAAAAAAGAATTGAAAACCTAGCGTTTTCTCCCGATACCCGATGTACCCGATGTACCCGATGTACCCGATGTACCCGATGTACCCGATAATTATTTTATGAAAGAGGTGTTTAACTGTTTCATAGATTTTTGACGGCTACGTAGCATTAATTTCATGCAGTAGAGCGTTAAATCGTTTTAATAAATCAAAAGAAAACATAGAGCAAATAATTGCTTTAGAACACGCTAGTGCGAGGAATTAAGATTACTTATAATAATTAACCAATTTGAATAAATTTACAGCTTTCAAAAAGACGACTGAAAAACGGAAAAGTTCCGATTGGCTTAACAGTTGTTTTTTTATTACAAACTAGCGGACGCTTCGCGGTTTCATCCGCGTAGTTCTCGTTTCCGTGGGAATACAGGGATAAAAAGTAGCCTATGTCACCCAGGGATAGTGTAGTTTCCCAAAGGTGAAATAAATTTTGAAATCGGTCTAGTAGTTTCGGAGACTATTCAATAAAAACAGTCAAATCTTTCCTCTTTATAATAGTGCTAGCGGACGCCTCGCGGTTTTACCCGCGTAGTTTCCGTTCCCGTGGGAATACAAGGATTAAAAGTAGCCTATGTCACCCAGGGATAGTGTTTTTTTTCATGTAAAAAGTAATGAGACGAACGAGACGCTCTCCTGATGGTAAGAGATAATGCCTGTCCATGACCATTACACCGATACACAGAACTTTGAGTAACAAAACAAAGTCCAGGGCATCACTGCTTTGGCGCTCATTACTTTGAGACTTTCGATGGTTAGTCTTAACAGCCCAGTAATTTCGCTAGCTGCAGTACCCTTCGCACCGGAACACAGTAATGTTTACACACTACTGCTTAGCGGCAGAATAACTGGTACTGCGGTGGTACCTACCTAGACGACCTCCTGCTAAGGAGTTCTACCACCAAGTATTTCTAATAGTGTAATCTTTCCTCTTTATAATAGTTTATAGATTAGATGAGCTGTGATGAAACAGATAACATGTCAACTATAAAAACCGGTTCAAAATCAATTTACGAAGTAAGTTCAACGTATAATTCAAACAAAATGCTTATGAACAAAGCATATTCAACTACTTAAGTTGACTTACGAATAACACAAAAAGTAATTTTCTACACTGTTGATGCGGAAGTCTGTGAATTTGCTTACAGTTTTTCATTTGTTGGCAGTGAGTGGCATTCGCGAAGAATGATTGCTGCTTCGCCGGAGCCCGGGAGGCAGTAGGGCGAAGTACCGCGCCTCATGGTGAAATTGGATTGTGAAATGAAGGCGCCCAACGAAATAAATCACGTCAACAACACAAGTCACACACACAAGTCAAGTCAAGTCATATGAAATACGAAAGTAGTAAACCCATTTTCTTGATAACACCAAAATTGCAAGTCAATTCAAAATTTCAAAATATGTATGTAGGTATATAAAACATTGATTGCATGTCAATTAATAAAAAAAAAAGTACAAAAATATCTAAATAAGTTATATCAATATATAAACATGATAGACATATTTTCAACTTGAGGGTGGTAACTAGCAAGCAGTGTACTAGAAAGTACCTTCCACCAAACTATGGTTTCTCGCGATGTTTTCCTTCACCGGCAGCTCAAGCTCATTGTTGGGGTATGAACCATAGTTGGCGCAAACCACTGCTCTATCATCACTACTAAATACAATTGCATCTGTAAAACCAAAAACGAAATTGTTTTGCATGAAAGCTATGGAGAACAATAAACAATATATAAGACCTATTTGAAAGTATAATATGAACATTAGTTATCTATTAACACCAGGAGAGTGTCTCCCAAGACACGCCACTCAGCCCGATCTACGGCTTTTCGCTTCCATCCACCGCCAGCTGTCCTACGTATATCGTCACTCCATCGAGTCTCAGGGCGTTCTACGCTACGTTTGCTAATTCGCAGTCTACAATCCAGAACACATCTACCGTAAATAGATTGTTAACTATTAATTCTTATACATTTTTACCCGTAATTAACGTTTAATTTGACAGCCCCGTTGGCTAATTGGTAGTATTTAGCTGTAGGGCGTGAGTTAGATTCCCACTCAGGGCAACCATTTTGTGAATAAACAAATGTTTGTTCTGTGTCTGGGTGTTCTGTATGTATTTACAAAAAAAAAAGTATTTCTGTATTCTATCAGTTATCTGCCTTCCATCACACAAGCTCTGCTTAGTTTGTGGCTAGATGGCGATGTGTGTAATGTCCTACGATATTTATTTATTTATGTATATTATTGTCTTTAGAACTCTTCAAATTCTGTATAACAGAGACATCGTTCTAGAACTTTCTTTGATCATTATTAAAATTTCCAATCGACCTGTTCGATGACTTATAATGGGGTATGGAAGAGAGTTGTTAAAAGTTTGCACAGCCCCCGTTTCCGAAGGGACGAATTAAAGGAAAGAACAGACTTTCTCTGTTTTTGAGAGAAAAACTTTCTAATGACAACGGTGCCGTGAAGAAATATATGAGTATAAGCAAAGTAAGCATTAGAACTTGTGTCCTTTTATTAAAAATATTATTTATTTAAAAAAAACAGACTCCATTCCGTTAAGGTGGTACGATTTCCATACAAATAAATTTTTGCTATTTATGGACAAATGGAGCATAATTTTACAGTGAAATCACAGCTACTGGCATTTATTCTGGTCTTTATTTGCGGTAAATCACAATTGCTTAAATAGAACAGTAGATTATTGATTAGTTGATTAGTTGTGATTAAACGCGAGGCGTCCGCTAGTATGATAATAAAGTGTTGTCTATTGTCTATTTAAAAACACAAACTGAAATTTCATTAAATCAAGGACACGATTTCCTACTTTGTCCTCAAGTACTCTAAGAAAAAAAACGTTTGAAACGTTTTAGTAATTGTAGACAAAATGTGAGTTTTTACTCGGGACCTTCCTAAAGTTGCTAAATTTAGAGATGGGAGGGTTAGGTTAGGACGATATGGGTCAAAGATTCGACTATTTTAATACGGGGTAAGAAATGGCAGGCCTTGAAAGGGGACGCTGGACCGTAGTCGTTTAGATATTTACGTTGATTTTATAGGGGACCGCGGTTTTTAGTTTTAGCTATGCGATTTATACTCTCTTTTATGGGTATTAAGTTTAGAACTAGATTTGCTTTGTATGTGTTTAAAACTAACTGCGCCCCGCGGTGTTACCCGCTACATGTTTTCGGGATAAATAGTAGCCTATGTTCTAAAAGAGTAACAAACATCAATCCATCCATCCATTCAAACTTATTATAATTTTTACTACCATGCTATGGTTGCCTCACGATGTTTTCCTTCACCGGCAGCTCAAGCTCATTGTTGGGGTTTGAACTCCCGCCCTTCGACATGCGAACCTACCGTGCTAACCACTGAGCTATCATCGCTATAAAACTACTCTATTTAAATAAACTACTAATAAACTAATTGTTTGCCAGCCCCGTTGGCTCATTGGTAGTATATCTGTCTTGAGAGCTGTAGGGTGTGGGTTCGATTCCCACTCAGGGCAAATATTATTGTGAATAAACAAATGTTTGTTCTGTGTCTGGGTGTTCTGTATGTATTAACAAAAAAAAGTATTTAAGTATTCTATCAGTTATCTGACTTCCATCACACAAGCTCTGCTTAGTTTGGGGCCAGATGGCGCTGTGTGTAATGTCCTACGATATTTATTAATTTATTATTATTATTATATTTTATGTTGATTCTTTACTGTGTTTATTTCCAAACAGGTAACAGCCTGAAAAATCAACAAACACATACAGTTATATTCACATAACGCATGTAAACAACTTAAGCGTTTCTAACATGCAGAACAGTCATTCAGCCGGCGGTTCTGTTAAAACAAAACTGCCACACTTAACACACCATGAAAACTAATTTTAACCGTACAAAGCTTTCAGTTGCATTGACGTATATAAGACCGACTTAGTAAGAATTTCACTGTCTCCAAAAGGGTTCCGTACGAAGACGAACTAACTGTATGTACATACGTTTTAAATCCATGATGTTTGCTTATTTACCACCGACTTCAAAAAAGGCAGGTTCTCAATTGCCTCGGTATGAACTTCTTACTATAAAAAATCTTTCTACTAAGCAGTAACAACACCAACAAGATCTTTTTTTGATAGTAAGGGATATCCTATGCCCATTGTGGCGGTACCCAGGCGTACAGTGTTGTTAGATTGGGTTAAGTCCTCGTATAGCTTCATTCTTAATTTGTAATCGTAAGGTTTTTTTTTGTACATGTGACTTGCCTTTAACATTTTTGTTATTTATGGCCAATAAATATTACTGATTTACTGATTTACACCCCACAAACATAATAAATGTAAAAAGTTTGGATGGATGTTTGTTACTCTTTCACGCAAAAACTACTGAACGGATTTAGACGAAATATGGTACGGAGGTAGCTGAGACCCAGGATTAGAACATAGGCTACTTTTTATCCCGAAAACATGTAGCGGGTAACACCGCAGGGCGCAGCTAGTTACAATATAACACTTAACAATCGAAAACATAGAATCTTTTGAAGGATAGCGTTTGTCAAGTATAAGCAACATTTTGAACTTTGCTTGGCGGCAGATTTTCAACTTGAGGTTGGTAGCTAGCAAGCCGAGTACTAGAAAGTACCCTACCACCATGCTATGGTTCCCTCACAATGTTTCCTTCACCGGCAGCTCAAGCTCATTATTGGGGGTTGAACCCACGTCCTTTGGCATGCGATCTGACCGCGCTAAATACTGAGCTATCATCGCTACAACGTTACTTGTTTCGCTGAATATGTAACCTTAAACTCGTCACACTAATTTAACTTCTAAAATCACTCATTGTTATAAAATTCACGTTTGAAGGTGGGATTCGTCATGTCTTAGTTTCCATTGTGATAAGCGGCCGTAAATACGCTTGCAAGGCGATTTTTGATTTGTTTTTTTAGGAACTAGTTATTCTGAACCGGTTCATGAAAATGAAGATTACTCAGGTGAGTTCATTCTTTCGTTGTACTAAGTATGTAAAAGTTATGAGATTTATATAACGCTCTCCTGAAATTTATGTATTTCGCTGCAATGATCATTGACAGGCTTTATCTCTTACCGTCACGAGAGTAATTCTTTTTGTTCTAAGTGAGTAATTAAGTATTCTATCAGTTATCTGAGTCTCATAGTACAAAGCTTTGCTCAGTTTGGGGTCAGATGGCGCTGTGTGTAATGTCCTATGATATTTATATTTATTTTATTTAATTATAATGTTTTTGTTTTAATTGACATTTAACCATTTTATATATTATTTCATTGGCATTGTATTGACATATTATGTCAATACAATGAAAATGTCACAACACATATAAAATGATTATGTCAATATGTTATGTTACAATTTTGATATTTTTAATTGTGAATGGAAAAATGACCTGTGACTTTGGTGTAATAATAAAAGATTTGTATTTGTATCAAATTTGAATTAAAAATCATATTTTTTTACAGATATTGTGTTTCCTGATGATTGTGTTCCCCTGGACCTCACGCGAGTGTGAAGCCAGAGGACTGTCCTACAAGAAAGATTTAGTGGATGAACATGAGAACTATAGATATACCAGAGACGTTTTTGTTTTTAGCAATGTTACTTCTGACGAAGTAGATGACGGTTCCAGCTCCGACTCGGAAGAGTACTTAATATTCGACTATGACTACTATTTTTCTTAAAAACAACTAACAATAAAGGAACTGTTATCAAAATAAAAAACCTAAGAAACATTTTTAAATACATAGTTTAATTTTAGCATGTACAGGAGAATAAAAGCAACGAGATTACTCTCTCTCTCTCTCTCTCTATGTGTTTTTTTCCCCCATAAGTTCGGAAAATACTCTTACGTATCATCAGGCCTTGCCTGGGTATGTCGGACTCAATTATAAATAACATCCATAACTGTGTGTGTGTGCGCGTGCGCACGTGCATGTGTCTGTGTGTGTAGATTCCTAACGTCATCCCGAATTTCTGTTGCCGCTATAACAACAAATACTAAAAAAACAGAATAAAATAAATATTTAAGGGGGCTCCCACGCGAACTTTTTGCCGGTTCGGTTTTATAGATGATACGGAACTCTTCGTACGCGAGTCCGACTCGCACTTGGCCGGTTATTTTAGTAATAGATAATTGGAACGTATTCGACGCTAGGCTTGATGGTTCCCTGTGAGATAACATTGTGACGGTTTGACCCACAAACACAGTTCCATGGATAGATTCTCTGTTGTGTTGGTTATTTATCGTGAGCCCTGTGGAACGTCACTTTTCGCCGATAAATCGACGTATCTACGTTTCTATTATTCCGTATCATCGGCGCCGACACCTTCGTGACATGGGTCAGGCCTCTGCACATACAACATACTTCCCGTGGTTTTACCTTCTCACAGACGCGAAAATATATTTTGTTATGGAAAAGTAAGACACGAACGATGCGTTTTCCTGATGGTACAAATACAAATATTTTATTGATAAAGTCAATATAATACAAGTTACTTCAAAATTTTAAATATGTCATTAAATGAGTTTAAAAACACTGATTACATGTCAAAATAAGGTATGTCAATATACACACATGTCAATATTTATATTGACATGTTTGTATATGTCAATACCAAAAAAATATTGTCAATATAATAAAATGACATGGTAAGAGATAATGTATGGATGGAAATAATCACAAGTATTTTCTCGCTGCAGTAACCAGTTGCCGACACGTGTTTCGCCTCTACAGGAGACTTCAAGGCATCCTCAAGACGTGTTGACACTTTGAGCGCTTCGTCGTGTTTTTAGTGCACACTTGTACAGTGTACAACAAAAATTAAAAACAAGAAGAAAATTAAATAAATAAAAACCAACATTTATTTTTTGAGTAATTATGGAAAAATTCAAAACAAGTAAATGAAAATACGATTTATGGGTTATTTATATAGGTTAATGTTTTTTCTATAAGTTTTTTTAGTTTTTTTTTATTAGATATAGGCTTGCGTTTGACGGCCAACTCGCCTGATGTTAAGCGAAGATGCGGTCTTCAGTGGAGCACGCTGTCGCTCGCCTAGAAGAAACCGATTAAATTTTCTATAAATTATCTAGTATTCACAGAACAAGTTGTTTAGTTTTTAGCTAGATGGTGCTGTATGAAATGGTTTACAATAATTTTTAATTAATTTGTAAGCTTTAATAGCTTATTTAATAATTAGGATTATAATTATGATTGTGAATGTGAAAGAATTCGACTATGCTACTAACCTAATATTATAAGGTAAGTAGTAGAGTCGAAATAAATAACATATAAAAATGTCAACTATATATTTTCTGCGTTCAACATTTACATGACTAAGAATTATTTTGCTAACGAGGTAACATTAACCTAACCTTGATACAGACTGTGATATTGTTGTTAGTTAGCAAAAAACAATTTATGTATTTACTATCGGACGCCTCGCAGATTCACCCGCGTTCCATCGCTAGGTTCTGGAATAACTTCCTGACCAGTAGTTATAGTTACTGTAAATAATTTTATTTTTGCCTTTCATGTAAATATTTCAATATTTTATCCTTCCCCTCTGACCTTAGTGCTTACTCCCCTTCATCCTTTAAATATTTCTTTTTAACGATCCTTACGTTTCCCCGTTAAAAAAAAAAACAAAAAAAAAGAAATCTGCCTCCTCCTACTCCTAATACTCCTTCTCCGCCTCATTACGTTTCCTAACCTCACTCAACAAAGAAGCAGAAAATGAAGTTTCCAGAGAAAAACCAAACAGAAACTTGACACTGGCAAATGCACAGAAAGTGCGACGCCAAGTCCTCCTCGGAGGAATAAGAAGAAAAAAAACTTCCTGACCGAGATAAACGTTCTTAGGAGTTTTGGCGGGAACGCGGGAAGAGTCGTGTCGCTCCGTTGTATTTTTTTCCAAAACTAGTGTTTTGTCGAGTGTTTATGCATAAAAATGGTGGTGTTTTATTCATAAAGTGCCAAATTACAAGCGTGAGTGTGGGAAAATGATATAATGTGGTGAAACATGAGTTTTCGTGTTGCTTCCAAAACTCCATCGAAGCTTTGTAGTAAAGTTGCCACAACTTTACTAAAGCATGACTGGAATTAACTGACACGAACTGGACTTGACAAAGACGACTTTGACTAAAACTAGCTACGATGGCACTTATTTAACTTTTGAAACTTGAAAATATATAATTACTTGACACTGGCTAATGCTAAAACGCGACGCCAAAACCAAAAAAAAAAAAAAAAAAAAAAAAACGTTCTTACATACACACTGAAGCTAAGCGTACAGTACACGTGACGTGGGTCACATCAAAGCCTTTTGTCGATACCCTTACGACTTACGCAGGAAACGTTGGAGAAATTACAGGGAATTTAGGCGATGCCTTCCGACATACGTTAAAACGGTATCACAGGGATACTAAAGGCCACCGTATCCCTGAAAATATAGGATCCCTATTTATTCGCATAATATTGCTGGCCAATTTTTCTAAAATTATATTTTTAAAACAAGGTACAATTATCTTACATGTGTTTATTAATATACACTATTATTAATATAATTGATTATTATTTCAAAAAGAGTTTTTAAAGTGGTTCGATTTCCATTCAAATATTTTTTTCTATTTATGGACAAATGGAGCATAATTGTACAGTGAAATCACAGCTACTGGCATTTATATTGGTCTTTATTTGCGGTAAATCACAATTGCTTTGTAGTGACTACGAGCGGCATCGTTAAGCATGGCAGAGTGCAGAGCGATGACAACCATCCCGTGCGTGCGGCACGCGTAGACTGGCGCGCGCAAGGTCTCGCTCGTATATTTATAGTGTGCGAGCGAGACAAAACAAGAAGCCGTCTCACTCGCGCATCATCATCATTCGATGTAACTTTAGAAACTGGGCACACTATTAATGAATGGAGACATTAAAAATGGTTTATCAGATATACAAAATTAAATGATAGACAGAGTACAACAGCGATTCGAGTTTCTCTTTTACCTTCCGACAAGCCCCCACAGCTTATTCAAATATCATACATTCATAAATCATTTTTAAATTTGATCTTATGCTAATAAAATCTACTGTTTTATTCAAACAATTGTGATTTACCGCAAATAATGACCAAAATAAATGCTAGTAGCTGTAATTACATTGTAAAATTATGCTCCATTTGTCCATAAATGGAAAAATGTATTTGGCTGGAAATCGAACCACCTTAAACAGTGATTACATGTCAACGAATAAAAAAACAAAATCCCACTAATATTATAAATGTGAAAATTTGGATGGATGGATGTTTGTTACTCTTTCACGCAAAACCTATTGAAGTACACTACCACCATGCTATGGTTTCCTCACGATGTTTTCCTTCACTGGCAGCTCAAGCTCATTGTTGGGGGTTGAACCCACGCCCTTCGGACCAACCGCGCTAACCACAGAAATATCATTGCTTTTCATTGATGCAAAGATCTAACATGCTGTGGACGCCCCTGCGTTGAAATTTATTAATGTTTGTATAAGGTACAAATTTAGTTTATTTCCGCTTAACTGTCGTTTCAGTCACAACAGTGATGCTGAGGTGAGCCCTTATTTTGTAACTGTTTGTCTCTGTTTGTTCGTTTTTGTTTTTGTGTTTTTAATTTGCAGAATAAAACGCGCCACGCATGAGACGTCGTCCTGTACCCCAGATATAGCGATTTCTCATCAAGCTATGATAAGAGATATACAGCTTGATACTGTACCTGTAAGAATAATTGCGAAACTTCGTCAGGTCACAAATCTTATTCAAACTCAATCAGGCAGAAGAGCGATGGTTAATAGAATATCAGAAACTTAGTAACAGGTGCGATAAGTATTCCGCCGACACCTCTATAGACAAAAGCAAACAAAGAAGTAAGAAATCTCATTAGCCGGGAGAGTGATCCCTCGCTCCAATAAATCACGCGGGATGATACATCACGTTGCGTGGCGTCATGTGGCTCCCCTGTGACTCAACGCGTTCGCCGCCGCCCAATTTGAGTGAGCCACTGTCGCATTTCCTGACAAAAACTTACACGTACATAATGTTAGTAGTTTAAATTTTTAAAACTTAATAGTGTTATATGTCCTGTCTATTCTTAATCAGCCACGTGTTTTTTCTTTCTTGGTTAAAAGAAAGAAAGAAAGAGAAAAATATTTTATTTTGTAACTTACAGACACAAAAACAAAAACAAGCAGAGACAAAAGGTTACAAAATAAGGTTGGTTGTCTGGAAGATATCGCTTTTAGTGATAAGGCTGTCTCTTGTTGCTAATTTTTCTATTTATAGTGCACCCATACAATAAAAAGTTATCACTACCATGGGATTCAAACCCAGAACCTCCAGATTGGAAGTCAGACGGTCTCCTAACTACATACGAGTATGTTGCCGAAACATCCACATAATAATATACAAATTTACAATTTAAAAAAACTGACTCGATGATACTTAGACCAACTAAACGCACTGCTCCAATGAAACAGCGAGGTTTCCGAGTAAACGAAAATATCATCAAAGTACACAATTTTTAGATTGTTATTGATTTTTTAAAAACCGCTCGATCGTTAAAATATATGGGAGCACCTCTAATGTATGGTCTACCAAGCAAAAAAAGAATCATCAAAATCGATTCATAATTGGCGGAATTGTCGCGTAACAAACGTAAAAAAATACAGTCGAATTGAGAACCTCCTCCTTTTTTGTGTCGGTTAACAAAGGAAAATAACAATGCAGTGAAACAATCTATACACATTCCCGATAAGATCTTAAGCCATAAATTAATTACAGCTTGAACCGACAGAAAAATGGCATAAGTACCTTTAGTAAATACATCTCAAAATTAAATGAATCCAACCATCAACCACGAGTATCAAACCCATCATGCACCTGTCAAATCAATTCATTACTGTCAATCTGAATTTATTCGAACATGCAAATTGGAAGCAGAAATATATGACATCGAGATCAAAGATCCCATAAACTGTATCTTGCTCCGTGATAACATAATATTTTCAAGAAAAATAAGCAATCGCGAATATATTTTTTTAGATATTTACTGAAGTTCATATTTATAATGATGACATCATATCATAATATCTAGCAATTTTATAAGCAGAAGGATATTTCTTTTAAAGGTGGTTCGATTTCCATACAAATAAATTTTTGCCATTTATGGACAAGTAGAGCATAATTTTACAGTGAAATCACAGCTACTGGGATTTATTTTGATCTTTATTTGTGGTAAATCACAATTACTTGATTAATCATAAATTCATAAATAATTCAGAAATTTGATTTCCTGCTAATAATCTACTGTTTTATTCAAGCAATTGTGATTGCAAAATAAATGCCAGTAGCTGTGCTTTCGCTGTAAAATTAAGCTCCATTTGTCCATAAATGGCAAAAATTTATTTGTATGGAAACCACCTAGAAAGGACTTCGATTACGAGTCGATGTATCAGTAATCTAATAAATGCGATTGTTTGTGATTGTGTTTTTGTGTTTGTTAGTTTTTCTATGAAATATTGCAAATACATTTTCTTTCTCTATCGCACTATCGCGACCGATGCCTCCCGATCCAGTCGCACGAGCTTGCCGCGTGATTTATTAATGAAATTGCGACGGACTAGGTTTAGGTAAATGCTTACGGGTAGAATAATAACCAGGATTTAATTATTTATCTCATCCAGACGAATAACAGAATATATAATACAGTAGTATAATATTTTTAAACTTTTTAGCTTGTTTACCGATGAAATTTACATTTCTGCATAATATACGACGCAGGGGCGTCCACAGTACGTTAAATCTTCGCAGCAATAAAAAGAAAGACCAGCTTGTAACACCGTCGCATCGGCTCGTCAAGTCGGAGAGGCCGGTATACATTTTGGGGCCCGCGGTCTACAACCGCGTACCCGCCTCTGCACGGGATGCAGCTTGCTCCGCGGGTTTAGAACCAAGTTAAGATCTTGGCTGCTAGAGACCTTGTTTTATGACATTGACGAGTATTTCGAACTTAAAGATTGTTGAATTACTAGTAAGTAATTATGATTTTTTTGTCATGTGTCATTTTAATATATTGATAATATTTTTGGTATTGACATTTTTTTATATTGACATGTTTGGATATTGACATAACCTTATTTTGACGTGTAATCAGTGTTTTAAAACTCATTTAATGACATATTTAAAATTTTGAAGTGACTTGTAACATTGGTGTTATCAATAGATTATTATTTGTATTTGTATAAAGCTTTCTGGTAAACATTATAAATACCACAGAGCAATTTTCGAAATCGTTAGTAGACAATTCAAAGTTTCGGAGTAAACATCATTACCAACCTTTGAATCATGTTCGCCTTTATGTCGGACGAGAACTTCCAATTTCATTTTAGAGACCAATTTAAATGTTAAGTTTTGGTTCCGCGTAATGTATTTTTAACCGACTTCAAAAGAGACTTCAAGAGTTCTTAATTCTGTCCGTAGTTTTACTTTTACTACAGAATTTAGTACGTTATTTAGCAACCGATTTAAATTTGTTTTCTCACTATGTTTGACCACAGCTCACCTGATGTTAAGTGACGGTGTGATCGAAGATGGTTAAGCACACCTAGCCTGGAATGGAACTGGCTCTCAAGTGAGGCTGCAACACTGCTGAACACAGCGTTAAATGCTTGGCAGCAGAGGGTGGTAGCTAGTCGAGCTAGCCGAGTACTAGAGAGTACCCTACCACCATGCTATGGTTTCCTCACGATGATGTCCATCACCGGCAGCTCAAGCTCCTTGTTGGAATTGAACCCACGCCCTTCGGCATGCGAACCGACCGTGTGGCCACAAGTTTTTGGAGAGTTGAAAATCTACCGCCAAGTATCTAACGGTGTGTTCCGGCAGCCTCACTCGAGAGCTAGTTCCATTCCAGGCTAGGTGTGCTTTATCATCTTCGACCACGCCTTCACTTAACATCAGGTGAGCTGTGGTCAAACGCCTAGCTTATCAACCATAGCCATAAAAAAAGGATAAAGATGGCTGTGGATGATAATGATGACTGCTTAGCCATAGAATATCTGGAACGGTGTACCTAACAGCCAGTAATGAAGATCGAACAAAAGGTTTCTTGTTTCACCTAAATGTAAACTTATAAGTAATGTAAATACAAAATACTAGCCATTTCAATTCTTATTTACACCCGCTCTCCACGAGCTTTACAAACTTTAATCGAACTTCGTAAAACTGTAAAGTTTACCTTCTTTATACTGAACTAACAAGCACAGAAGGTAAGCTCTGCACAAATGAAAAAGGATAATTTCCTGGGTCCTGGATATTTTCATATTTTTCACGGGAGCGAATATTTTCTGCAGATACCAGGAAAGACTGAAGGCCAGGTTTCGTGTTCCTTGTAAGAAATTATGTTAAAATGTACATACCAATACATTTTAACAATATCAGCGTCCAGCGTCGTCAGAAATGAGATCCGTAGACGAACTAAAGTAAACGACATAGCCCAAAGAACCAGCAAGTTTATATGACAGTGGGTAACACGCAAAACTAATAGCCGATGGGGCTGCAAAGTTCTGGAGTGGAGACCACGGACCGGCAAGCGCAGCGTAGGACGTCCACCCACGAGGTGGACAGACGACCTAATAAAGACCGCAGGAACGCGCTGGATGTGAGCCGCTTCCAACCGGTCTTTGTGGAAGTCAATGGGGGAGGCCTATGTCCAGCAGTGGACGTCCTACGGCTGAAATGATGATGAATTTTATAGGAAACTCCGACTATAGCGGTGGCCTTCATCATGGAGATAAAGCTGAATACAGCGCGCGCGCGGCGTCGTCTTACTACGCACTGCGGGCCGCTGCGCGCCTCGCACGTGAAGGTAGCGGTTATTGCGCGGGCGCGGGGGCGGGTAGTGTACCGAGAATCAGAAACATTGATATCTCTTTTGGCATCACGAGAGCCTAGTTTGTATCTTTACTATAGTGACTTTGATTATGTTACCAAACCGTATTTCATGTCCTAATCATTTACATTTTGAAAAGTGTTTTATTTCAAACTTCAAGGAGTTGAGTTTTGGATCTGTTCCGTTTGTCATCGTCGCTTCTAGTCTCCAGACTTATTTGTATAGGCTCCGGGAATCTAGGCAATGGCGGGGTAATTAAAGACGTGGGATAGAAGGAAACTTCCAAGTGGTTTCGGAAAGGATTCTCTAAGTAAGAAGTTCCGAGTATTTTCTTGTTTCTGCTTCGTTGGAGTGTAAAGTTTCAGTTTAGAAAGAGTATTCTTGTTTAAAATAAAACAAAATATTGGTTTTGATCAAACTTAGGGTAACAAAGTTGCCAGACCATCATAGAACCACAGAACTTTTAGATAGATATTATTGGTCCCGCTTTTTTCACTATTATTTTTAAAAAATGTTACCATGTACATGAAAAACTTACTAGATCTAGTGATAAAATCGCTAAAGCGGCAACACTGAGACAAAGAATATAATAAATAAATTGCGTGAAAGAGAAAAAGTAACTAAGTATATACATTAAAAAAGTATTTTGTAAAATAGAATTAAAGAAGAGAAGGATAAAATACTACAACATATAAAGATTTTCTATGGAAACTGACATGGTTTTGTTACATTTTCGTTTTACTTAATGCATTTCTGTGTAATTTTCGTGAGAGTGGTCGCGGATCCGAAGACGTCGCGGTGAGCTCTGTGTGCTGGAATATTCCTGACACCGTAGAGGAGGACTCCAATGAGGAAAGGTTCCAGAGTGCGGCGGCGCATCTCGGTACACTACCCGCCCCCCCGCGCCCGCGCAATAACCACTACCTTCACGTGCGAGGCGCGGAGCGGCCCGCAGTGCAAAGCAAGACGACGCCCGCGCGCGCTGTACTCAGCTTTATCTCCATGATGAAGGCCACCGCTATAGTCGGAATTTCCAATAAAATTCATCATAATTTCAATCGTAGGACGTCCACTGCTGGACATAGGCCTCCCCCATTGACTTCCACAAAGACCGGTTGGAAGCGGCTCACATCCAGCGCGTTCATGCGGTCTTTATAAGGTCGTCTATCCACCTTGTGGTTGAACGTCCAAAAAACAAAAAATTAAACATGAGTAATTCCGCATAAGCAAAACTTAAAAGAGTTTATTTGAAAATCAAGTAGCACGTACTGAAGTAAAGTTAGTTGCTACCCACTATGATAGATACAAACTTAAAAATAAGTTTTACTTATCACAAACCAAAATGAAATCTTCCTGTATATCTTCACAACTTCTCAGCCCGATGGTTAACTTGTAATAGTTCCTAAAATACAGAGATAAGGAAGCTCTTATTATGTATTTCCATAATAAACTTTGGAGCGTAATTGCGAGTGTATTATCACAAATTTACGTCGTTAACAACACTCCAACACGGTTCTAAAACATCCTGCAACATGCCATGTTTGATGTTCCTCGCATTAAACAGATTTTATGTTGTATAATAATTATGTACTCGCTCGGTAACCCCGCCCCGCATATATCACGAGCGTGTTCTTCTTACTAACAGCGTAACAAAATCGATTGCATCATCATCATCTGGTTACTTGGAAAACATTCCTCGTTATCAGTGCACAACAAACTACTCTTGTATAAACAAGTCCTCATGCCAATATGGACTTATGGTATTCAGCTATGGGGCTGTACCAAACAAAGAAATACACAGATGATACAAAGATTTCAGAACAAAGTACTCAGAGGCATATTGAACGCATCTTGGTACATAAGAAACGTCGACCTCCATCGGGACCTCAAAGTGGACATGGTCGCAAATCGTGATCATCCTTGGCTTGTTTTTGACAGCCCTGTTGGTTCATTGGTGGTATGTTTGCTTCCAGAGCCGAAGGGCATGGGTTCGTTTCCCACCCAAGACAAACAGTTTGTGGTATAAACAAATGTTTGTTCTGTGTCTGGGTGTCCTGTATGTATTATAAGTATGTATTTACATAAAAAAAGTATATAAGTGTAAAGTGTATTCTATCAATTATCTGGTTTCCATAATTGTACTTTGCCAAGTTTCGGGATAGGTGGCGCTGTGTGAAATTTCATTCGAGATTTATTTATTTATATTTTTTTGTAAATTTTATCGAAGTAACTGATTTTATTCGGCTATAATTATATGATTTTGATTAAAATTGAAATATAAACATTTGTGTGATGTTTTTTATAACGTGTAGCTAAGAGGACAAGTGCTTGATACAGTCGCGACATGTGTGTACGCGAGGGCACTACAGTTGACAAACTTTGAACGTGAAGGGCACTCCATGTGCGGAGCTGATGTACTGCGAAGCCCACTTATCTTGCTGCCTCTCTGAAGTTGAAAACTTATTAGGATGTTTTTATTTTATGATTTCAGAAATTTTAATCCGACAATGCAAAAGGCGGGTTCATCATCATCATCATGATAATCACCATAACTTCAGCCGTAGCACGCCCTCTGCTGGACATAGCCCTCCCCCATTGACTTCCACAAAGACCGGTTGGAAGCGGCTCGCATCCAGCGCGTTCTTACGGTCTTTACTAGGTTGTCAGTCCACCTTGTGGGTGGACGTCCGACGCTGCGCTTGCCAGTCCGTGACCCCCAGAACTTTGCAGCCCCATCGGCCATCAGTTCTGCGTGCTATGTACCCTGCCCATTGCCACTTTAACTTGCTGATTCTCTGGACTATGCCGATTACTTTAGTTCGTCTACGGATCTCCTCATTTCTGATTCGATCTCGCAGGGAAACTCCGAGCATAGCCCTCTCTCCATAGCTCGTTTTGCTACTTTGAACTTTCCAAGAAGGTGGGTTATGATACCAAAACTTACTATGGAAATTGACATGATTTTGACACATTTTTTATTTACTTATGTGGGATTACTCTCGCCTTATTACATCGGAAAGTCGGTCCAGTAGTTTCGGAGCCTATTCAATACAAACAAACATACAATCAAATCTTTCCGCTTTATAATAGTATAGATATATACAACACCCAGATACAGAATAAACATTTGTTTATATCATAAAATGTTCATCCTGGGTGGAAATTGAATCCACGCCCTAAAGCTCTTAAAGCAGATATAATATACTACCAATGAGCCAACAGGGCTGCCAACTTGGCAGATGAACTTGCATTGCTAGTTAAAATTATAATAGAACCACAGTATTTGTGAAATAGGGCTAAAGATACGCTTTCCAACTCTATTAAACAACCCTTCATGGCGTACAGCTTACAAGACGTGCAATTCTTGTTTTACAATGTTCGCCTGATTAAATTTCTGCTCAAATCCTTTACGTAAATCTTGTAGGTACAACGTGAAATGTAACGTCTAGTGTTAAAACACAATACGTGTAAGAAACAAACATTTTAAGAAGATTTATAAATGTCTTGTAAAATCTATGTATTAACTAGCTGCGCCCCGCAGTGTTACCCGCTACATGTTATCGGGATAAAAAGTAGCCTTTGGTTTAATCCAGAATTTCAGCTACTTCCATACCAAGTGTAGGAAATTGATATATTGTGGTGAAACATGACTTTTTGTGTTGATTCCAAAACTCCGTCGAAGTTTATACTCACCACTACTTTACTAAAGCATGACTAGACTTGACTGATACGGACTGTACTTGACCAAGACTGAACTTTGACTATAACTTTAGCTAAACGAGGACACTTATTTTACTTTTGAAACTTGAAAATATAATATGACATACAGCCCCGTTGGCTCATTGGTAGTATATCTGCCTTGTGAGCTGTAGGGCGTGGGTTCGATTCCCACTCAGGGCAAACATTTTGTGAATAAACAAATGTTTATTCTATTTCTGGGTGTTCTGTACGTATTATATGTATGTATTTACAAAAAAATATATTTATGTATTCTATCAATTGTCTGCCTTCCATAGTACAAGCTTTGCTTAGTTTAGGGCCAGATGGCGCTGCGTGCATAGTCCTACGATATTTTAGTCCTACTTGATACTGGCAAATGCTCAAAACGCGACGCCAAAACCAAAGAAAGAAAAAAGTAAGTAAGTATTTCTATGTTTCCATCTTCGACCACACCTTCACTTAACATCAGGTAAATTGTAGTCAAACCGAGCTTGCCAACCATAAAAAAAGAGTATTATAATTTTAGCTAATTACAACATCATTAGATCTCTTTCTGATGATTTTTTCTGTGTATCAAACCCTTGGTATGGCTTGGAATGGTTCAGGGTTTCGCGGATAAATCGAGATAAGTAAAACTCCGATTACGGATAGGCTTTGTCGGCTCTGAGGGGGATCGGACGGTTTTGCATGAAATTGGCATAACACGGGGGATCGGGTACGTTTTGTGAAGTGGGCCAATCGAAACGCTTAACGTGTTTTACTATATGATACTTGTTTTAAGTGATAAGTATGTAGTAAATAAATAAATATAAATATCGCAGGACATTACACACAGCGCCATCTGACCCCAAACTAAGCAAAGCTTGTACTATGGAAGTCAGATAACTGATACAATATAATACTTCGGATGTGCTTTGTGTGAACCCCATAAGTGCGTGTGTGGTGCATGGGTCGACGCGTACGGCCACCATGGGCTGAGCTGCATCAAGTGCGCAGGACGGAGACCTCGCCATCATGCGCTTAATGATGTCCTTCGGCGAGCCTTAGCAGAAGCGGAGGTGCCTTGCACGTTGGAGCCCCCGGGCCTGTCTCGTTCCGACGGCAAGCGTCCGGACGGTCTTACGCTGATTCCCTGGCAGAGAGGCCGTTGCATGGTTTGGGACGCCACATGCGTGAGTACCTTCGCCACCTGCCACCTTACCGCAACCCAGCAAGTGGCCGGGGCGGGAGCGGAGGCGGCTGCGAAGGCTAAGCGTCTCAAATACGCATGTTTGGAGTCAGCGTATGAGTTCGTTCCGTTTGCCGTCGAGACGGCGGGCCCGTGGGGGTCCGACGCTGCAAGGTTGGTGGCAGAGTTAGGGCGTCGCCTTAGGGAGAGGGGTCGGGATCCGAGGTCGGGTGACTACATAGTCCAGCGCATTTCCCTAGCTATCCAGCGAGGAAATGCCGCCAGTTTCATGGGTACGTTTGCGGCGGGCTCGACCGGTGGACCGAGTTTTTAATTCATAAAATTTGTTTTTAATTTGTTTTAAAAAAAAAAAACAAATAAATAAAAAAAAAAAAAAAAAAAAAAAAAAATATAATACTTTTCTTTGTAAATACATACTTATAATAGATACAATACACCCAGACACAGAACAAACATTTGTAGCACAAAGTTTGTCCTGGAATTGAACCCACGCTCAGCTTTTAAAGCAGACATTCTACCAATGAACCAACAGAGCTGTCAGTGTAGCGAAAGTGATACTTGCAATCGTCAAGATTAGTATATTAGACGTAGGTTCAAGATACTATACGTGATGGTAATAGTTTATGAGTGGCCAAGACTCTTGCAATAAGACTCAAAATAAATAAATACCGTAGGACATTACACACAGCGCCATCTGACCCCAAACTAAGCAAAGCTTGTACTATGGAAGTCAGATAACTGATAGAATACTTAATTTTTTTTTTTTTGTAAATACATACTTATAATACATACAGTACACCCAGACACAGATCAAACATTTGGTTTTATGTCACAAAATGCTTGTCCTGGGTGGGAATCGAACCCACGCCCCACAGCTCTCGAAGCAGACATGCCTCCAATGAGCCAACAGGGCTGTCAAATGGACTAACAAAACAAAAAGGCATTTCTACGTTAGCAATACAGGCTCTTGTGATTTCACAACCTGCATTATCCTTTAAATCGGAACACACTACTGCTTTAAATGTTTGGTACTGTGGTACCTACCTAGACGACCTCCTGCTAAGGAAATGTAGCACCAAGTAATTAATTTAATTAATCGTGTGTAGCGATGATAGCTTAGCGGTTAGCGTGGTCGGTTCGCATGCCGAAGGACGTAGGTTCAAACCCTAACAATGAGCTTGAGCTGCCGGTGAAGGAAAACATCGTGAGGAAACCATAGCATGGTGGTAAAGTACTTTCTAGTACTCGGCTGGCTAGCTACCACCCATCTGCCCCCAAGCATCTAACGGTGTGTTCCGGCAGCCTCATTAGAGAGCCAGTTCTATTCCAGACTATGTGTTTTACCACTTATTAGGTGAGCTGTGGTCAAACACCTAACCCGTCAAAAAAAAAAGTGTATTAAGCTTTCAACAAAATATTTCGATATTAACGTACATACTTGAGGCGACATATAAAATACTAGATCTTTTCTGTCTCTGTCATAAGTTCTGTGGTACACTGTATCCGCCCTATTTTGTATTATCGTCTCTCGAAGGCCCGCTGTCCCATTTCTATGTTAATGCGCCGGATATTGATACATTACGAGAGAAACTCTTTATAGTGTATTCATTACATGAACGTGTTTCTGAGCAAATATACATAAATAAATAAATATTGGAGGACATTTAACACAGCGCCGTCTAGCCCCAAACTAAGCAAAGCTTGTACTATGGGAACCAGACAGCTGACAGAATACTTATATACTTTTTTTTTTGTAAATACATACTCATAATACATACAGTACACCCATAGTTATAGTGAACATAAATAGTCTATAAACAATTACTGTGTTACGATTTGAATAGTACTGCAGCTAGCGATATTACAGGTCTGTTCAGACTATACTAGACAGACTAGACAGACCAGTCTCAAAATAGATAGATAAACTTTGTACAGTTTACACAGAAGACAAGTATCTAATTCGATAGAAAAACAATCTTATCAACAAGTGTAACATTGGACGGCCTTATCGCTAAAAGCGATCGCTTTCAGACAAGATTAAAAAAAATATTTATAAAATTATTTTTTGCTATTTTTTTTTTAAGAAAGTACGGCATCTTATTATATTTCCTCTGATGGTCACTGTTGTCTATGAACACTTGGTACATTTGGGATGTTTTCGAATTATTTTCATACCAAAGAGATGTTTAAAGATGTTTCTTTTAAATGATTCACGTAGTAGCTCCAAGGAAAGACCCTCGCTTGAAAGTTCTATAATTGAGTTCATTATACTGAAATATATTCAATTTATTGTTGTCCTTAGCTAAGTTAAATATGCAGGTCAAATATAGCACGATCAATTTGACCACTAAATGTTGTCTGTCGTGTGTTTCAAATACAAATCTTTTATTAATAACACCAAAGTTACAGGTCATTTTTCCATTCATATTTAAAAATATCAAAATCATAACATAATTATGTCAAAGCAATGAAAATGTCAAAGAAATAATATTTCAAATATAAAACAGTTATGTCAATATGATAATAAAAACCAAAAAAAAATATTTCGATTAAATTTAGATTTGGTTGCCTTTAAGTCGCAAATGAATCTGTTATTTCTAGACAAGCGTTGTACATCGTTTGTTTGATTGTATTTTTATGTCAAAATACGATCTCAAAAAAAATCTCAAAAATTTCAAATCAATCAAAGAAATTAGCTGAAAGTAATTTTTGGTGTAACATAAAGTAAACGATTTTAAAAATATTCCGTGAAAACGTCGACCGCCAATACAAACTTCGATTGAAGCATTAGTATTCGAGTTCAAAAGATCACCAAAGAAACCTCAGCGGAATTTGCAACTTCACGAATTTGCATTAAACTCTTCATTAAAGCTACCGACTAAAGATCTAAGTTAAAAACTCCCTTTACAACGGAATGACGGACAAAGTTCTAAGTGGATTGCAGTTAAGCCGAGCTTACGTGCCAGTACTGTGATACTAGAATAGGTTCTAAGTGCTGTTCTAGAAAACAATAGATTTCATAATATATGTTTTGGTTAAATTTCTACAGAACACTAAAATTTAAATGAAAGAGATACCAATGGCTATTTTCGTAGCTGTGCTACGCCGTAGACCATCTACAACTTTTTTTTGCAATTTCAATAGACAATATTATAACCTAGGTGTACAGTTAAATTTAATCGAAAGAGATACAGTATTGTTGATATTTTCGTAGCTGTGTTACGCCGTAGGCCATCTACACCTTTTTGTAAAGCATCAACTTTTTTTAGCAATTTAATCGTTTATAGACTTGGTGTACGTACTTGCACAAGAATACAATTCTAATTCTCCTAGCTTTTACATAATAAAAAATAAGGCAGAATATTCACATTTATAGAAATCAAATGATATTTAGTGTTGAATAATTTTCTCAGACTCGGTGGCGCAGAAATCCCTGATATTGAATTCCGGCTACTGTCCAATCTAATGTCATATTGTTTATTCTGTGCCACGAGTTTATTTGCCAGGGTGAGTTATTGTGAAGATATTGCTTTGGAGATGGATCAGAGATTGTTATTATAACCTTGTTGCCTGCCCCGGCTTCGCACGGGTGTATCAATAAAGAAACTGAGACCAAACCATGTAATGAAATCGAGTATAAATTTACATAAAAATGAAAAGAATTTCTCGAATCGGTCAAAGCGCCTTCGAGTAACCAGGGAACATACATAAAAAAGGTTCCAACGAATTGAGAACCTCTTCCTTGTTTTGAAGTTGGTTAATAAAGACAATTATTACGTCACTATCGCACATAACGAGAATCTCGTAAAGGCCATTGTTCCGATAGTCGTCACGGCGAACGGTCTTATACCGAAGACGGCTGAACTGATTTAGATGAAATTTGGAACACATATAGTTTCCCTGGATACATAACATTTATAGAATATTTTTTTTATATCAGAAAAATATTAGGTTTCAGATTATCATAAACTACTGGACATATCTACTAGAAAATTGGTATAGATGCATAATTAACATTATTCAAGGATAGAAGGTTTATTTTAATCCAATAATAAAACAGCGTAAGTTACATGCACCATTCCTAATTTGTTACTAGCACACGTTTAATTTCTCTCTGAACCTAATTCTAAAGTTAACGCGGACAAAGTCGCGGACGTAACCTAGTATTTGTATATATTTTTTGGAATACATTTTTTTTTTAAATGTAAAAAGTAATGAGACGAACGAGACGCTCTCCTGATGGTAAGAGATAACGCCTGTCCATGACCATCGCAGCGATACATAGAACTTTAAGTAACAAAACAAAGTCCAGGGCGTCACTGCTTTGGCGCTCATTACTTTGAGACTTTTGATAGAGTTAGTCTCAACAGCCCAGTAATTTCGCTAGCTGCAGTACCCTTCAAACCGGAACACAGTAACGTTTACACAGTACTGCTTGGCGGCAGAATAACTGGTACTGCGGTGGTACCTACCTAGACGACCTCCTGCTACGGAGATCTACCACCAAGTAAAACATATGTAATGTATTCCAAAAAATATATGTACATAATCAGTATGCCTTTTCTTAATCAAGTACGAGTATGTATGAACAATACGAAATTGTGTGTAAAACTAAGAGCGCGGCTAGTGTTTCGTATGTGAAAGTTTTTCGCAGACGGAAGCGAGTCTTCAATTCGCCAGCACGTGGCTAAGTGCTCCATTGTGCTGCGATTGGGCGAACCACTCACTGTATTAGGTATGTACGGTCCGCAAAAAACTTTCAACAAGTAAATAAATAAATATCGTAGGACATTACACACAGCGCCATCTGACCCCAAACTAAGCAAAGCTTGAACTATGGAAGACAGTACTTATAATACATACAGTACACCCAGACACAGAACAAACATTTGTTTTATATCACAAAATGCTTGTCCTGGGTGGGAATCGAACCCACGCCCCACAGCTCTTGAAGCAGACATGCTACCAATGAGCCAACAGGGCTGTGAAGTAATTTTAATGTTGGTTTAAGGTTTTTTGATTGTGCGACTGATAAATATACGTTAATGCGAATTTTTATCGGTTTGTCTCAAAGTAATGAGTTTTAATGTAGTGATTGAAATAAATAAAACATGTCAATTATTAAATTAAACATGACAACAATAAAATGCAATAAACTTGAATATTCAAGTAGCAGTAGAAACAGCGAGAAGAGGATATTAAGACTTGTGGTTATTTTAATTAGATTTTTGTTTAATTCGTTTTTAAGTTTATGTTAAAATTAGTTCTAGATATTAAGTAAAATTACGATTATTTTTTTAATTAATGAATTGTTGTTAAATTAACGACTTTATTTAAAACGATTGTTAAGCGGAAATAAGCCAAATATATACCTTGAATATTCAAAATGAACATCCGCAAAGTAACGCCTGAATCAATCAACATAATTCTTGTCTCATAAATGTTACTGAATGGGGATCGCACTTGCGACCTAAATCTCTTGGAGCAGATACAATGAGGTAATGAGCTAAGAGGGCTGTCAACTTTCTGATTCTCTGAGATTTTTGCCTCCTAAAGTACAAGACTATATCTGCAACGGTCATGGGCGTTGTCTAGTGTACTATATTATTTTAAAATATTAAAAAGATGTAAAAAAAACTGCAACAATTTAAAAACAACATTAATAATTTATTGATGAAAACAACGTAACTTGACTTAAAATATCTAAATTTCGTCTCATCTCTATAGTATAGAAATTATGGGCACGCCACTATAAATCAAACGGAAATCGGTCAATATTATTCTGTTGACGTAGGTCCATTGGTGACATGACATATTCTGTTGACATCAGAAAACTGTCGATGTTTTATCCCATCACTAAGGGTCAGAAGATTGCAGTTCGATTCCGATCGTCATGTGAATGCCGATTTCATAAAATACCGAATATCTCCTGCGAAGGTTTAATTACAAACGACCTTTCAGAGATAGGGTCAGCATATTAAGTAAGTAATATTGGAATTGAAGAAAGTGGTATACTATAGATTTTATTTGGTGTGATATTAATTCGCTTTCCGTTCACGTAATGCCTAAATTGAGGTTATAATTATTGTCAAAAAAAGAATGTTTTTTTTTTTATAAATAAAATGTCCGCTCAAGTATGCGCATCTAACTTACGTTATTTACTATCAACACAGCATCAACTGAAATTGCTATTTTGATACTTTTTGGCACTGCACGTTAAGCAAATGCCAGTGTATTTCAAAAACTTTTTATGATACATCTTAACTTTTTCTTATGAAAGTTCTGAGATAAAAAAAAATTAAAGCAAAATTTAAATATTTTTTTTCACAAATATGTTTTTTTTACTCAACAAACAATATTTCTACTTCTCTACTTTTTTAAAGAATCTACTTTAATTTATAGTGATACAATATGTCAGATCAAAATTAAGTTACCACAAAAATTAGAGTAAAATTTGATTTAAAATTTTGGAAGTATTAAATGTGAATATGCTGGAAAATTTACTACCATCATCGTATTAAATACCCTAAATAATAATAACGTCCTTGTCTTCACTAACACAAAATAAATAAAAGTAATTCAAGGTTTATTTAAATTCAAATACCAAATGTATTTAAACTTAAATAAACATTGAATTGGGACGTACCAAACAAAGTTGTTTAATTAATCGTATATAGAGTATAGTAATAGAGTATGATTATGTTTGTTTTATCGATTGGTGTGGTTTCCAGCCGCAGAATCAATCACATAAAGTATTATTGACTCGTCTAACTAAAACAGATGTGGTTAAAATGACATCCAGGATTATTAAGTGAACCAAATATTAATTTGAATTGTTTGTTTATCCAAAATCGCACAGCGATTATAGTGTTCGTTTTGTTAAAAGAATGCTAGTGTTGTAATTAAGTCATTTATTTCATAAACATTTTAAGTACTGCGCTATAGAACAAAATTTAATAAAATAAATAAATATTGGAAGACATTTAACACAGCGCCATCTAGCCCCAAACTAAGCAAAGCTTGTACTATAGGAGCCAGACAACTGACAGAATACTTTTTTAATACGCTTTTATTTTTTTTAATTTATTTACGCTTAGCTAAACTTGTAACCAGCAAATTGGGTAACAATGTTATCAAATCTTGGAAGTCAATTTTGACCTACTTCTAATTGTCGTATTGAAATGAAACTTCGTATATTATACTCGTATATGAAGGTTGGATGTATTTGATATCCGGTACTTGATAGATGGAACATTTCAGTGGTTTCTAGTAAACCCCTCAACTTTGGGTTTACATTATTCGTTTTGATGAGTTTATCAACTGATTGATAATGAAATAATTTTCCACTTTTTAATTCGGTTTGCTGTTAAACAATTTTTTTTAATCAGCCCTGCTTTTTTATAAACTGTCCCACTGCTGGGCGTGAGTCTCTTTGTCATTATGAGAAGGGTAAGGTACCGCGCTGAACAAGTTCAGGTGGATAGACTACACACATCTTGGAAGACTTTTTTTAAGAATTTTCGGTCATGTAAATTTCCTCAAAATTTTTTCATTCACCGTTTGAAACCAGCGGCAATACAACCATAACTTAGAAAAGTGAGATTTGAACCCAGGACCTACAGATCGGAAGCCAGGCGGTCTCCCAACTAGGCTACCGTAACTTCCCTAGGCTGCTAAAACTTTACTATTATTAATTAAACTATTTTTAATTCATCATCATCATCATCATTGCAGCCGTAGGACGTCCACTGCTGGACATAGGTCTCCCCCATTGACTTTAACAAAGACCGGTTGGAAGCGGTTCACATCCAGCGTGTTCCTGCGGTCTTTATTGGGTCGTCTGTCCACCTTGTACTTTTAATTAGGAATCAATTATTTATTTATCTATTATACAATTTCGTCAACTGCAGTGAAGTAAAGACACCAAGATAAAATAATATATTCAACGGTGAAATCGAATATAAGATTGTTTCCTTTCCGCTATCTTGAACCCGCATGAAGTGAAGCGTTCTGTATTCAGTCTCGTGAACTGGCATTGAACTCAAGGTCAATTGAAATATCTAAGCCGAGTGTTTGTTGTGTGCCTGCAGATTGCTCTGTAATTGTTCTGTGCTTGCAACTTTGAAATTGATTCTGTAAACATGTCATCTCTCTTATCAATAACACTACAAACGTGAAAGTTTGTTTTTTATTTGTGTATACTTGATAGTTCTTCGTACTGCAGTTTAACAGATAAGTGATGGTGTGGTTGAAGATGGTAAAGCACACCTAGCATGGAATGGAACTGGCTCTCAAGTGAGGCTGCTGGAACACACCGTTAGATGCTTGGCGACAGATTTTCAACTTGAGGGTGGTAGCTAGCCAGCCGAGTACTAGAAAATACTCTACCACCATGCTATGGTTTCCTCACGATGTTTTCCTTCACCGGCAGCTCGAGCTCATTGTTGGGGTTTGAAACCACGCCCTGCGGCATGCGAACAGATCGCGCCAACCACTGAGCTATCATCGCTATAAAGACTAGACGCTTTCGTAGACACCCAGAATGATTAGACAAAGTTATCTGTAAAATTGCGAAGAGTTCCACCATCGTTCTTGGTGACACGAAAAATCTGATCTGATAGTGCAGAGAAGTTTTTAATTTTTACATTTACCCAGCCGTGTAGATAAGTTGGCTACAGGAAGTTAATTAAAGTGCTTCCTACGGAAAGTTGTTTATTGATTCCAATGCGCGATGAAGCGTCGGTAAACAAGTGAACTCGACTGAAACTCCTTATGGAGTTTCTAATTTAATTATCGCTGATTTTTAACCCACTTCAAAAGAAAGAGGAGGAAATTTCAGTTCGATTGTTTTATTTTTATTTTTAATGTTTGTTACCTCTGCACGGAATTCCGTCATATAAAACCGATCTGTAAAATTATTTTTATTAAGGATATACTTTCCAATTTTTATCATAAATTTACAATTAAAAAAAACCGACTTGGTTGTGAGTAAACATTTCTGTGCTCCGGTTTGAAGGTAGTGAAATTTACTAGTGAAATTTTAGGGCTGCTGAGACTAACCAAAGAAAGTCTCAAAGTAATGATCGCCAAAGCAGCGATACCATGGACTTTGGTTTGCTACTCAAAGTTCTGCGTTCTGTCGTCTCATACCATCGGGAGAGCGTATAGTTCGTCTCATTACTTTTACATACAATAAAAAGTAAAATTAATTTTTTTGGAAAAACCCACGACACGATAAGTAATTGAAAAAAATGTAACACCTATCTAAGATAATGCACGAATCAAACCCAAACCCGTAACTGAAAACTGCATAAAAATCGGACTAGTAGTTTTGGAGAAAAACGGCAACATGGATTTGCACAAACAATGTTTGCTGCAGCGCCCACTGGTGAGTTGCCACCGTAACACCTATTTAAAAACATGCACCGATCAAACCCGAACCCATTATTGAAAACTGCATCAAAATCAAAGTAGTTTTGGAGAAACATGGCAACATGGATTTGCATAAACAGACATCCTCTCACCCCAAACGCATCTACCGTCTCCGTTCCGTCGATGGTAAAAAAATCATCCGCGACATTTAAATTCGTCCGTGGAGATGCTCATTTAAGCTGTCGTTTATCGAACCTGTACATACAAGCTTCGAGTTCTGGTCACGATTCCGAATTAGTTTAAGAGCGGTCAGCCGGTTATGTTATTTAACGTTATTATGGTAATGCAATAATATGACATTGATACTTACTGAATACGACATAGTATACTTTTGGTACGAATTAGTTACACTTTAGTAATTATGGGAATTTCGATCACAATAAGTAAAGTCTTATTAGTCGAACGTTTTGTGACCAGAATGCTGGTCTACTTCGCTCAAAAGTTTTGAAATCCTGCCAACATCGTGGCCATATATTTTTTTTTTTTTTTATGTCAAAGTTAATGAGACGCACGAGACGCTCTCCTGATGGTAAGAGATAACGCCTGCCCATGACCATCGCAGCGATATACAGAACTTTAAGTAACGAAACAAAGTCCAGGGCATCACTGCTTTGGCGCTCATTACTTTGAGACTTTAGATAGATTTAGTCTCAACAGCCCAGTAATTTTGCTAGTGCAGTACGTACCCTTCAAACCAGAACACAGTAATGTTTACACACTACTTACTGCTTAGTGGCAGAATATCTGGTGCTGCGGTGGTACCTATCTAGACGACCTCCTGCTAAGGAAATCTACCACCAAGTATTATGTTTTTTTTAAAACGTATAAAGTAATGAGATGAACGAGACGCTCTCCTGATGGTAAGAGATAACGCCTGTCCATGACCATTACAGCGATACACTGAACTTTGAGTAACAAAACAAAGTCCAGGGCATACATATAAATGCTCATATTTACATAAGTAGAAGAAGTACGAAAATATCTCGTCCAAATAAAAGGCTTTATGCTTACTCGGAAAATCTGGTCAAAGTATTCCCAGTTTCACAATTAGAGGTCATAAAATATCCCATTAGGCCGCAAG
Organism: Biston betularia; assembly: GCA_905404145.2. Lineage (NCBI taxonomy): Eukaryota > Metazoa > Arthropoda > Insecta > Lepidoptera > Geometridae > Biston > Biston betularia. Next base: position 13,865,402 of record FR989876.1, read on the forward strand.
AGTCGCAGGTAAAGAAGAAACGGTATAAGGTCAACATTACCACAAGAAAGGCGATGTTACCCTAACAGTCCCATGGGCATCTTGAAGAAAGAACTCAAGTCTTCGAGTACTGAGTAAGAAACTCGCAGAGCTGCTTCTTAGGCGTAAAATAAATGTATGTATGTACATATACATATAATAATAGCTGACGCCTGCGACTTCGTCCGCGTTAATTTTAGAATTGGGTTCAGAGAGAAATGAAACAAATAAGCAATAGTCATGAATCTGACATCTGTCAATCTGACATCGGCCAATCTGACACATGTCAAAGTGACGTCTGTGAAAATGACATCTGTCAATACGTCAATGAATAAGTAAGCTTTATTCATAGACGGACCCACGGTACACTTTTTTGTATTTTATAAGCTATGTGAGTATTATATGAGTATTTTTATTGACTTTAGTAAAGGAAAACATCGTGAGAGAACCTAAATGGTGTCCGATAGTCTTTTAAAAAAGTTCTTAAATTATGCGCCCAGCAGTGGGAGTTAACAAAAACAAGATTGACTCTGTGATTCCGAAGTTTGGAGTGGGTCTGCTCTACTCTACACTCCTGCTTAAAATCCTTTATGCATATTTGTTTAGATATTATAAAAAAACTGTCGTATTTATCTTTGTTTACGAAAGTGTTTCCCTGTGTGGTAGTACACAAATAATAAGTTTCACTTTTGTATAAAACTGTCTCTCTGTAACATGTTTTTCTATACCCAGTATTGTTGGAGATAAAAATAGAAATTGTCTTCTTTATGAAGCCTTATTCCAACTGGGTATTATTAGATTAGAAATTGTGAAGATATCTTAGCGTTTTGGGGAAAGTTAGTTGATCTCGAGAGACTTGTTAATCTTGGTCAGAATAAAAATTAAGACGGCTGTTAGATAATTTGTGAAGCCCATTTAATTTTAGCAAAAAACATTGTTTCACTACTTGAGTTTCATAATATGAAAGCTATGGTAGTGTAATCGAGAGTGGAGTATCTTCGAAAAACTATAAAGAAATAAATTTTAACTAACATTTGTGTGACTAACATCGATGTTTGTTCTGTGTCTGGGTGTACTGTATGTATTATAAGTATGTATTTACAAAAAAAAAAGTATTTAAGTATTCTATCAGTTATCTGTCTTCCATAGCACAAGCTCTGCTTAGTTTGGGGTCAGATGGCGCTGTGTGTAATGTCCTATGATATTTATTTATTTATTTATTTATTTAAATCTTTAACATAAATACGGTCTATTATGCATAGAATTATTAAAGTAAACTATAATAAATTATGCTTACAGAGTAACCAATTTAGTAAATTGATCAACAAACCTCGAACTGTTTTATCGACATAGTAACGCTACATCGATAAAGTAGTTAGATGTAGATCGCATTCGAATCTACTTTGCCGACAAAGCGTGGTATAGATTTTCTTCACTTAAATATACCATTATTTTTTAATGGGATGTATCGGGTATCTCTCGATATTTTATTTCAACAGAAAGCGAACAAAAAGTCTAGCAGTATAGTTCTGAAACCTTCCATAAATTTTAAGAATTTATTGCGGTTGCGAAAAATCAAAATTGAAATCTTAAATAAAATTAAAATTGAAGCCTTAAGAACGAGAGTAGAACGCCGATAAACAAATTAAAAAATAATATTTATTCATCAAACAAGAGAAGATTTTTCGTAGAATTTCCCGGGTCTATTTTTCTAAAGAGATGGATTTCCGAATCAGTGGCTCGAGTCAAAAGGTGTTTCCTTTGGGATCTAGATTAATATCTGAATATTAGAGGAAGCGAAAAGAAAATACCTTTTTTCTATATTCCCATACGTACATACTACCAACTCCAGTGTAATGGAGGTTGAATATTGATCTGGCATAATCATTTATAACCTCCTGATGCTTATCGCTTATTTGAATAAAATTCAGAGATTTATACAGAAAAATATATCGTCAGACAAACGTAATACAGGTCTGATGATAAAAGAATAAGATGTAATCATAAGATATACTTCATGTGAAAAAATAAAAAAAAAACTGCCTGCACAACTGGACAAGTACAAGTCGAGGATGGTGTTGAAAATACCAAACTGTACTAAAGATTTTTTTTTACATAATTGCATTCTTGAACGTTGTTAAACCAACTTAAAAAAGGAGGAGTGTATTCATGAAGACGGTAAACACACTGGCTCTAAAGCGAGGCTGCCAGAACATACCGTTAGATGCTTAGCAACAAATTTTCAGCTTAAAGGTGATAGCTTGCCAGCCGAGCACTAGATTCAAGATTCAAGATATTTATTGCTTCCATACAGTACAAGATGTAAAAAAGACATAGGAAAAAAAAAATCTAGAAATTATTTAACCACCATGCGTAATATAGACATACCAGCATCCGCTCATCTATCGTATTATCAAATAACATTTTTAATCACAAAAAAAGATTAAAAATAAAAGCTGAAGTACCAAAAACAGTTCGAAGAAACGAGTAATGCGAGTATTCAAGGCGGTGAAACTCATTTAAGAAGTAAAAAGCATTTTTAAAGATCGAGTTGTTTTTTATATTGAAGGGTTCAGTACGATTTTATTATTAATTTTACTTGGTAGTGGATCTCCTTAGCAGAAGGTCGTCTAAGTACCATGGCATTATGAGATATTCTACCGCCAAGTAGTAGTGTGTAAACATCACTTTGTTCCGGTTTTAAAGGTACTGCAGTTAGCGAACGTACAGGGCTGTTGAGACTATGCTTCGAATGTCTCAAAGTAATGAGCGCTAAAGCAGCGATGTCCTAGACTTTGTTTTGCTACTCAAAGTTCTGTGTTTTTTTTTTATAGCTGACAGGCTAGGTGTTTGACCACAGCTCACCTGATGTTAAGTGACGGTGTGGTCGAAGATGGTATTGCTGCAATGGTCATGGACATGCGTCTATGCTATCTCTTACCATGAGAGCGTATAGTTAGTTCTTCTCACTAGTTTATGGACATGCGTTATCTCTTAACACGGTAAAACTTGGTCCCGTTGCAGAATCCGATAATCTCGTCCAGTGTGGAACCCTAAAAATGATCTACATTCGACCATTACATCTACATAACAGAGTCAATATTTTTGGAGACTATAAAAGTTCAAGACTAGTTTAAATTTGATCATGACCAAATTGGATAACTGACTGATTTATTGAATTTCGTAGTATCTGGTTATATCAATACATTTTTTTGTAATAGTTACGTATATATCGTACGTATATTACGTATTATATAATCGAATTTCGCATATTTTAATACCCATTTATTTATTTAAAATGCATGTTGTGCTTCCTCCAAAAAGGAACACAATTTCATTTAGAGTAGAATATGGTGTACATTAATGTAGAGTCCAGATTAGAGAAACAATTAAAAAAAAAGTTATCATGTAAACTAAGAAAGTAAATTTTAGTTATCTTTTATTTAAAGGTATTGCGACGTTCGTGACGTTTAACTGATGGTAAAAGATAAGCCTGTCATGACCATTGCAACAGTGCCCAAAACTTTTGAGTTAAAATGGATCCAGTTCAGAGCTTCAATTTAAATAGAACCCTAAAAGGTCCGAAATCTGAACACGGTGCGCTGTCAATTTAATCTTGGATTACATCTGTAGGGCTCGGATTGAACAAACACAACCCAAAATAAATTTTAATTTCTGATTCAATATTGTTAAAACCTTGAATCAATTCTAAAAACGAGGAATTACATTGTTAAACCAATATTCTTGGAAGTGTATCGGTAGATCAAAATTGGTTTCGGTTTTAGTGAAACTATGACAATTGTTGATTAATTTTCTATTTATGTGAGGTATTGTTCATTATGTGACTGACGGAGGCTTTGTAGAATAGACAGTTGGATATTTTCGTCAATAAAGACATTGGGAAAGATCTAGTCTATAGCCGTGGGCCGTGTTTCGGGAGCTGTAGATTAAAGTACTCTGCTTTTAGGTATAAAAACTAATAATAAAAGTTAATGAAACTAAAAAGCTAAAAATGTTTTAGTGCTTAGGAATTTATAAATTAAGGTCATTACTTTCAGTGGAGTATTAAAAGAAGAGCGTATCAAGTAATTTACCTGGTTCTCATAGTGCAAGCTTTTCAAACTAAAATTCAAATTATTTTATTGGCATAAAAACATTATAAGTACATTTACAATTATGTCTTAGTTATTGTAGCGATGATAGCTCAGTGGTTAGCGCGGTAGGTTCGCATGCCGAAAGGCGTGGGTTTTAACCCTAACAATGAGCTTGAGCTGCCGGTGAAGGAAAACATCGTGAGGAAACCATAGCATGGTGGTAGGGTATTTTTCTAGTACTCGGCTGGCTAGCTACCATCCTCAAGTTGAAAATCTGCCGCCAAGCATCTAACGGTGTGTTCCGGCAGCATCACTTGAGAGCCAGTTCCATTCCAGGCTAGGCGTGCTTTACCATCTTCGACCATACCTTCACTTAACATCAGGTGAGCTGTGGCCTAACACCTAGCCTGTCAACCATATAAAAAAAAAAGTCACAAAAAAAGCAAAAAATATACATTAAAAGAAAAAAAAAGTAAGCAAGCTTTGCCTAATTTAGATCTAGATGGAACTGCGTGAAGTTTAGGTATTTCATTTATAGAGAGAGAGAAACTATTTATTGTGCATACCAAAAACAAAAAAAAAGTACAGAGAACAAAATAATCTTAAAGTATACAACGGTGTGCTTCAGCAGTTCTATTTCAGGCTAGGAGTGCTTTATCATCTTCGACCACGCCGTCACTTAACATATTCAGGTGAGCTGTGGTCAAACACCTAGCTTGTCAACCATAAAAAATATAGTAAGTTTGTACAACAAAAACCTCTTTTTAATAATTAGAGAGCAATTTTTTTTATTTCACAAAAAACTATTGATTTAGTAAATAATACAAAAGACTAAGACATTTAATCGCCTTAAAAAATAGCAGCTGTAGTATTATATTTAGTAATTTTCACTATCTGCAATTCTGCCAAATATTATGAAGAGAAAACATTTGTACTTTTGTATGTTTGTAACGAATAAACTCAAAAACTACTGAATCGATTTTAAAAGTTCTTTCTCTATTGGGTAGGTAAACTATCCCCGGGTGATATAGGCTACTTTTTATCCTTATATTCTCCCTGGAACAGTAATTACGCGGGTAAAACCGCAAGGCATCCGCAAGTAATTTACAAAATTCTCTGTTAAATAATAGAAAATGTAAATTAATTTTTCAAGCGATACCCCAATTAGCGCACAATTCAGATATTGTACAATTTTCTAATTTGCTCTAACTTAATTTAGTTTATGAGGGAAATTGTAAAAGTTATCCTTAATTTTAGTTGAAGGAGTTCCGGTCGAGTGTGGATGAAAACCACCCTGTAGTCATTATAGTTCCGTATTGAAATAGTTTTAACGTTGAGTGGACGATTCTGAAATTCAGTCGGCAATTCTAGAATTGAGTGGATGATTCCAAAATAGTTAACTTTGTTGTTTACGATGAGGTGGCGTACCGATTAGTATTTCTATTAATCTTTATGATGATGAACTCAGTGGTCAGCGTGGTTAGTTCTCACGTGAATGGGCGTGGGTTCAAACCCCAATAATGAGTTTGAGCTGCCGCTGCCGTGGTGCTAGATAGTGTCTAGTACTCAGTTGGCTACCTACCGAAGCTCGCTAGAAAGTCGAATATCTGCTTCCCACGTAGCTTCTGCTTAAGTGTGGCAGCCGTTACGGCTGCCACACTTAAGAGCCAGTTTCATTCTAGTTCCGTTGTTTTCACCATTTTCGACCACACTGTCACTTAACATCAGGTGAGCTGTGGTCATACACCAAGTTTCTCATAACTAAAAAGATATAAAGTAAATGCAGTCGTGTGATTAAACTAACTGCCGACTGAAGTGAAGTGCCGTTTTTGTCGCCAAGCATCTAACGGTGTGTTCCGGCAGCCTCACTTGAGGCCAGTTCCATTCCAGGCTAGGTGTGCTTTACCATCTTCGATCACACCTTCACTTAGCATCAGGTGAGCTGTGGTCAAACACTTGTCAAACAATGTCTGTCAAAAGCCTGTCAACAAATAAGGGAACACTTAAAAGACGTCTCATTAACATCTCGGGAAAAAGATTTAATTATTTGAATTATAGTTGAGAGAACTTCCAGCAAAAGGTTATACTTACGTTACAAATATATACAGTAGATATCATTGTAAAAGAACAGCAGGTGATCGCGTAATTCCACGTAAAACCGATTTCCTAAACTTTTGATCAGTTCATCGATATCTTTAATAATTGGATTCGGATAAAGTTCCTTCTATTATTCCAATAATAATTGATTATTTCCAACCCGCACAGGCTGGGAATGCTACAATAACAAACTTCATTCTATTGTAATCATTTCTAGACTATTTCAGATATTTAAAACAGCGTTGTACGTTATACAAATTGGTCACTCGTTGTGTAACCAGATCTAGCATTTACAACAGACCAATATCGCATAGGCATTTCAGATACACAGAGAAGATTTTTATGTGAAAAAATATTTTTCTTGTTGTTCACAGATTTTCAACTTGATGTTTGTTTTTATGTAAAAAGTAATGAGACGAACGAAACGCTCTTCTGATGGTAAGAGATAACGCCTGCCCATGACCATTGCAGCGATACACAGAACTTGAAGTAGCAAAACAAAGTCCAGGGCATCACTGCTTTGGTACTCATTACTTTGAGACTTTCGATGGTTAGTCTCAACAGCCCAGTAATTTCGCTGCAGTTTCCTTCAAACCGGGACACAGTAATGTTTACACGCTTCTGCTTGGCGGCAGAATAACTGGTACTGCGGTGGTACCTACCTAGACGACCTCCTGCTAAGGAGATATACCACCAAGTAAGATGCCGTTATTTCAAACTTGCGGACGCCTCGCGGTTTCACCCGCGTAGTTCCTGTTCCCGTGTGTATACAGGGATAAAAAGTAGCCTATGCCAGAGATAGTGTAGCTTCCCAACGGTGAAAGAATTTTTGAAATCGGTCCAGTAGTTTCGGAGCCTATTCAATACAAACAAACAAGCAATCAAATATTTCCTCTTTGTAATATAGATATAGATAGACTAGATGTTTGAAAAATAAAAAAGTTTCTGTAATTTTTTTGTTGTGTTATGCGATTACTTTTTTGTTAATGTAATATTTTTTTTGTAGTATTGTAGTCTCCTTTCCATGTATTTTCTGTGGTTATTGGAATTGTTTTTTTTGATTATTTATTTTATAGTGTTGTTGAGTTAGCTGTCGGCAGTAAGTAATTAAACCAGACCACACTGCTACGAAGACAGATGAAGGGAAAACGCGACAGATTGTAGCGGCAATAGCGCAAACAACATGACACCAGAAATCGTGTCTTTATTACGAAAAAGTCATCGTGCACCACACTGGATCCGTGGCTATGTATTCTTATTCTTATTTCTTATTCGGAATGGGGGCGATGAGTCCTGCACTGACGTCCCGCTTGGGGTGTATTGTGCATTTCCCCCTGCCAGCGTCTACCCGAGCCAACCTAGCTCCTTGAAGTATCGGAGCGAGGCTCTGGGGCGCTGGCAAAGTAGCTCCAGGGGATGAGATGGAGTTATGCATGATAGCGAAAAGCAGTCTGCCTGTTGCGGGGATTTAGATGTGGTTGGCGAGGAAGCTGCTTCATGCAATCTAGTGACGATCCTAGTTACTTCTGTGGCTTTGCAATGCCACAGCACGTGCTCTACAGTTTCGTCTTCCACCAAACAGCCACGACATAGCGGACTATCTGTGGCTCCTAGCTTGTATAGATTGCAATGACCGTGGCTATGTAATCAATCTATCTATTTGAAAATCAATTGCCATGGTTTAGTCTCGTAAAAAATTTAAAGTGAGCGATTTTGTTTTGTTCTCCTCAACACTGGGGTGGTACTAGAAAAAAATTAAGAATACTACAAAATAATGGTTGAAATGTAAAAAAATCATAATGTCAATTTTGTATGAGAATTGCCAGATTGGATTAATTTCAATGGACCATGTTCGTGTCCGAGCTATCGTTTGACAGCTACGTCATGAATTATATTTTATTCATTCCGTGCGGTTGTGTGAAATCTATTACATATAATTTTTTTTTCCTTCAAGCAAATTAGATGACCAATTATGAACTAAAATAGATATAGAAACGTTTGTTATGAAATACGTGAAACGAAACAAGCTATTCTTAAAATAAAAATAAATAGAAACACTAAGGATAGTTCCATGGCAATATACATTATTCTTTTTTTGATAACTTTTATCAAGAGTTTTTATTACTTTACTTAGAAGTTTGTCACAAATCCATTAAGTTTGACCAATTTTTTTTTTTTTTGACATTACACACAGCGCCATCTGACTCCAAACTAAGCAGAGCTTGTGTGATGGAAGTCAGATAACTGATAGAATACATAAATACTTTTTTTTTTGTAAATGCATACTTATAATACATACAGAACACCCAGACACAGAACAAACATTTGTTGATACATAAAATGTTTCTCCTGAGCGGGGATCGAACCCACGCCCTTCAGCTCTTATTTATTTATTTATTTATTTATTTATTGGATCAATTTACAAAAATCACGAATAGTTGTACAATACAATACATACACTGACGTACAAGATACATAGAAAGCATTCCGGCACGACGTGCACAATTTTATGTATCAGTTCATATTGCATCGAAAACAGTACAAAATTTATAAATAACTATCTAATTAAACATAATGCCTTCAACCTACCATCTTTGGATTAATCTCAGACTTCAATAAATCACAAGTATAAAATGGATATTAATTAGTCTTGTTGATTTTGATTTTGTACAAGTAAATTCTAATTATCATATTACCTACAACTTACGAGTAAATACAACTTATTACAGCAATTAATCTAATATTACAGGAACGCGTTCCATTTAAATTTATAAATTTTATAAAAAACTGTTAACCTATATATTACATATGTATTGTAAAACCACTGGTCTCCACACTAGGATTCCCTGTTTTGCGGAGACCAGTTACACATAATAAAGATAAAGATCTTAAGGCAGATATACTACCAATGAGCCAACAGGGCTGTCAAATTATTAAGGTCGACCAATATAGTGGACGAGGACCCCAACGACGACATCTGACGTTAAGCGAGCATTCGTGTCGTCGAATTAGTATAAATTGTTAATTAATTTTGATATATCACGAGAGGAACGTTCTGTCTCAATTAGTGCTAATTCTAACGTATCAGCTAATTAGTACTCTATTGCAAAATTATAAAGAGTGTCTTTACATATAATTTAAAAATACTTCTTATTTCCTTACTTACTAAGTATAAATAACACAATATCTCAATAACTAATATCAACAAGTACAATTCTTACAGATTATCATCCGACGATGAAGCCGGAAGGTAGGTTGTTAATTTTTTTTTACGATTTGTCAATCGTGAGGTGAGGTGACATCAGGTGACATCAGGTGAGCTGTGATCAAACACCTAGCCTGTCGGCTAGGTGTTTGATCACAGCTCACCTGATGTTAAGTGGAGGTGTGGTCGAAGATGGTACCGTACACTTAGCCTGGAATGGAACTGGCTCTCAAGTGACGCTGCCAGAACACACCGTTAGATGCTTGGCGACAGATTTTCAACTTGAGGGTGGTAGCTAGCCAGCCGAGTACTAGAAAGTACCCTACCACCATGCTATGGTTTCCTCACGAAGTTTTCCTTCACAGGCCGTTCAAGCTCATTGTTGGGATTTGAACCCACGCCCTTCGGCATGCGAACCTACCGCGCTAACCACTGAGCTATCATCGCTACAGATGTTCATTGTGACTATTCTAGTTGTTTTTTTGACTAGGTGTCTTGACGCAGTTTACCTGATGTTAAGATGAACTGTGGTCAACTTTTACTTGGTGGTAGATCTCCTTAGCAGGAGCTCGTCTAGGTAGGTACCACCGCAGTACCAGATATTCTGCCACCAAGCAGTAGTGTGCAAACATTACTGTGTTCCGGTTTGAAGGGTACTGCAGCTAGCGAAATTACTGGGCTGTTGAGACTAACCATCTAGTCTCAAAGTAATGAGTGCCAAAGCAGCGATACCCCGGACGTTGTTTTGTTACTCAAAGTTCTGTGTATCGCTGTAATGGTCATGGACAGGCATTATCTCTTAACATCAGGAGAGCGCCTCGATCGTCTCATTACTTTTACATAAAAAAAAAAAACACTTAGCCTGTCAACCAAGAAGAATCTATGTTGACACAAAAGTAAACGTGAAGATGCAAAACGAAATTAAAACGAAACCCCCCTTGAATGAACATGCCGCGCGATCCGTTTGCACAGATTAAAAGCTTTCTCCAAAATCTCAACGGAAAGAAAAAAAAACAAACAGAAAGCCACCGTTTAAAAACACCATCAAAACTTGGACCCTCACCGGAAAATTGGGAAACATTATCGACACGATTTATGGCCACACAAATAGAAAATATAATCTCTAAAGGCCGGCCAGTAATATCAGCGATTTATAGGAAAAATTGACTCATTACTTGAGGAGATAATTTTGGAATATGAAAATATTAGACCGACGAAGTTTGACAACCCAATATCGACGTAATGATATAGGGCTACTTTTGCTTTGAATGGTTTTAGGATGTAGGTAGTACTTAATAGTTTCTATTTAGGCAATAAAAGATAAAGTTTTCTTTGCTTTAGCTATACTCTGAAGTACGGACTAACTTCCCAAGTTAATATTGTATTTTATTAGCCCATACTTATCGTAGGGAAAGCTTCTTTAGCCACTTAGAGTAATTTTTTTAGTAAGAGCAAACGTTATCGCGTCACCAACATCAGCATGTTGGTGATGCAAGTTTTAAGTTTTCACTTGTCGGCAGTTCCCATGACTGCCTAACAGTAATGAGATGAAAAAGACGCTTTCCAGATGGTAAGAGATAACTCATGTTCATGACCTTTGCAGCGATACCCAGATCTTTGAGTAGCAAAATAACGGCCTCTTAGCGAAGAGCTTCGATCAACACCTTCAGGGGCACTCGCTATGCGGTTGGGTCAAGGGTCTGATCCAAGAGGCAATCCTCGACACGCCACGCATTGTTAGGAGGTTCTACACTCTGCAGGCCTCACCCCCGGCAACTTGAGCACTGATTCGCTGCCGGCGATTGTTTTTTTTTTGTATATTTTTAAATCTATATGGTAAAAATTAAAGCTAAGTCTTTCTTCCGAGTGAAAGTAATTTCTTATATGCCGAGTGGTCAGCCCTATTATCATATACAATATTTCGCCAGTCAAAGGATTTATTGGATTATCCGTCGTTTAATAAACCGATCTAGTCGATCGATTTCAAAGTGCCATACTTTATATATTTGTTTTCGAATGATCACATTGTGCATTCCGCCAGTGTCTTGTGGTACCTATTTTGTAGTAATAAATTTAATATCAGATGAAAAAAGTTTTACTCACATTCAAAATTATCTAAAATTAGTCACAGTCGAGTCCATTCCATACAGTATAATGGTGACTTCATTAAAATTTTCTACGAAGAGCAACAACAAGTGACTTATTTTGCCACGTATCAATTATTCACAAAAGAGAGTTTAAAAAAAAATTCGCGTCAATTTGCAGTAGATAACATTGATAGAATATAAAACTATTATTCACGGTGTTACTGCACTGTAGACATTAAGCTCCATGACAATGTATTAGTATCGGGCGATTACTCGGAAGCAATAAAGCGAAACAATGATATTCCTTTCCATAGGATTGGTTTTACTGCGTGGTAAAACATGATGAACGCTCCCTGGTGTATTTATGGCTTATTTTATGGTGTCAAGCGAGATTTTCTGACACTCTCCCGTTTTTCTATAAGTAGGGTCTACAATATGGGCGTAGATATTTTAGGGTTCTATAATCAAAGGTACTTGACAGCCCTATTGGTTCGTTGACAGTATATCTGCTTTAAGATTTGTAGGGCATGGGTTCGATTTCCCTGGGTGCTCTTGGCTTGGTTTGGGGTCAGATGGCGTTGTGTGTAATGTCAAAAATATTTATTTATTTTACACTTGCGGACGCGTCGCGGTTTCACCCACGTAGTTCCCGCTCCCGTAAGAATACAGGAATAAAAAGTAGCCTGTGTCACCCGGGGATAGTGTAGCTTTCCAAAAGTGAAAAAATTTTTGAAATCGGTCCAGTAGTTTCGGAGCCTATTCAATACAAACAAGCAATCAAATCTTTCCTCTTTATTATTGTACTAGCAGAGGCCTCGCAGTTTTACCCGCGTAGTTCCCGTTCCCGTGGGAACACAAAGATAAAAAGTAGACTATGGCACCCAGGGATAGTGTAGCTTCCGAAAGGTGAAAGAATTCAACTTTTTACAAAATTCAACACCAACAAACAAGCAAAAACACAATCAAATCTTTCCTCTTTATAATAGTATAGATAGATAGATATGCACAAGACTTATCAATGTACCTGAATGTGAAGTACCAAGAACTAGCAATGTTTCAAAGTGAGCGCCAAAGCAGCGACGAGCTGGACTTTGTTTTGTTACTCAAAGTTTTGGATACTGTTGAAATGGTTATACACATTCGTCTTAATAATTGATTGATTCTGGCGTAACTTTGCGGAAGTTACGCCTGAAACCTAACCTGCCTGTTATTTTGAAGTTAGGTATATAAAGTCAAAGTCAAAGTCAAAGTCAAAGTCAAAAGTTTTATTTATATTCATTAATGATTTCCGCTTAAAAATCGTTTTTCTTACAACAGCGATTGAGATTTAATTTGAGGATAGAAATTAACTTGACAACAGTTTTTAAAAGTGTATCTAGTAGAAAACCGACAGATATTTCACGTTTTTATAGCGATGATAGCTCAGTGGTTAGCGCGGTCGGTTCGCATGGCCGAAGGGCGTGGATTCAAACCCCAACAATTAGCTTGAGCTGCTCGTGAGGAAACCATAGCATGGTAGTAGAGTACTCTCTAGTACTCGGCTGGCTAGCTACCACCCTCAAGTTGAAAATCTGTCGTCAAGCATCTAACGGTGTGTTCCGGCAGCCTCACTTGAGAGCCAGTTCCATTCAGGGTAGGTGTCCTTTACCATCTTCGACCACACCGTCACTTAACATAAGGTGAGTTGTGCTCAAAAACACAGCCTGTCAACCATTTAAATAAAAACGTGTTTTTTGCGTGTCATTTGACTATTTCGGCAGACTGCAGACTGTTTCATTTGCCCTGTCCTTACAAAGTATAGTCAATGAACAATGCAAACGGAACCGTACCGAAACTGGATCCTTGTCTTAGAGATAAGTCTCAGGGTTAAAGATAAATAGAACTTGGGAGTAGTTGTCCAACGGCCGGTGCAACCACAGCCTGAATAAATATGACTAGTAGAGCCCCGTGGACTCACTTGAATACATTTTACAAGCTTTAATGTATATATTACTTTACCAGCGGCTTCGCACGCAAACCCATTTTTAACACCCGACGCAAAAACATCGGGGCGTTATAAGTTTGACGTGTCTGTGTGTGTATGTCTGTGGCATCGTAGCTCTCAAACGGATGAACCGATTTTGATTTTGTTTTTTTACTTTGAAATGTGAATTAGTCGGAAGTGTTTTTAGCTATGTTTGAGGAAATCGGCCCAAGATGGCCGCCACCACAAAATGGCGGTTTATATATTTTTACTCAACTCCCACAATGAGTTTTTGGCGGGAACGCGGGAAGAGTCGTGTCACTCCGTTGTATTTTTTTCCAAGACTAGTGTTTTTGTTATGTTAGTTTTATGCATAAAAATGGTGGTGTTTTATTCATAAAGTGCCGAATTACAAGCGCGAGTGTGGGAAAATGATATAATGTGGGGAAACATGACTTTTCGTGTTACTTCGAAAACTCCATCGAAGCATTAAGTAAAGTCGCCACTACTTTATTAAAGCATGACTGGGCTTGACTAAGACTGGGCTTTGACCATAACTATAGCTAAGAGACAGCAGAAATAACACTTAAGACAAGGCAGTATGGCTTTACAGCTTTAGCCTGCCCGATGGGGCAAATTAATTCAAAAAAAAGAAATCAACTCCCACAATATGGGTTCCAATGAAAGGGCTTGACTAATAGAATACACTATGGTAAATTTCAAATCCAAGATGGCCGCCACCACAAAATGGCGAATTAATTTATTTTTTTTGACTTGATTGCAAGTGATCTTAATTATGATTCAAGAAAGTCTGTTCAGCTGTTTGAAGATGAACAGCTCTTATGTATATGACTATTTACCACTGATCAATTTGTTATTATGTGTATTACTGGTGTCGTAAATTTAAAAAAATTATTCTTGTATAAAAAACCGCTTTATTGGACGACTGCTAATATATGTGAGCGAGTTTTTTTATCCTACCATAACATTTAAATGCCTGAACAGTATAAAATGTATTGGGTATCGTTAGAATCCTTACGTCATCCCGAATGAAAATCCTTATCAATAAATAAAAAAGTAATAAGCAGCGAGGCCTTGGACTTTGTTTTGATACTTAAAGTCTCAAAGCTTGTCTCAAAACCCATCAGGAGAGCGTTTCGTTCGTCTCATTACTGTAACATATAATATTGAAACATCTTTTAAACATAAAATATAAACAAACACACACACGCACACCCCACACGCACACTCACTTTGATTTTCAACTACAGGGGCTCACCGGAAGACCAGCGCTGGTCATACTTAGTATGACCAGTATTATGCTGAGGTGAGCCCTTATTTTGTAACTGTTTATCTCTTTGTTTGTTCGTTTTTGTTTTTTGTGTCTTAAAGTTACAAAATAAAATATTTTTCTTTCTTTCCTTCTTTCAACATAAAATAAAAGTATCATGTAATGTGTAAACTCTATATAGCGACGCTGAGGGGACTGCGTATTTTCTGGCGTTATAAAGAGTTGTCGTTATATGGAGAAGAAAGTTTGTGAGAAACTAAGAATATGATAACGTGTTGAAAATGCATAATAATAACCTAACGACAGTCTAGCAACTGAGGCAAACACGTGCAAAGTAACAAAAGAACGAATTTCTTAGAATCTCTGGTTCGTATGATGCCGACAGTCGAGACAATAAAACAACAAAATGACAAACAAAAGAACGTACTCAACTGCTGTTCTTATCAATTTCGGCAACTTAGAAACAAACAAACAGTAGGTGCTTTATTAGTTCCCGAAATTACTTGCTTTATAACGACATAATATGTCGTTATAAAGCAAGTAATATATAAAACCACAATATTATTGTGGTCGTTATGTAGAGTGTGCGTGATGCTACATAGAGTGCATCATTGTATGGACAACAAGGCAAACCAACCAAAGTCGAGTAATTCCGACGTTTTAAGGAGTTTGACGTTAAATCGAGTGCCGTTACATGGAGTTTACACTGTATTTAAAAATGAGATGTAAGGGCGTAGATGCGTTTCAATTTTCAGTTTCTCTTGTATCATTAGTAAGGTAGTTTTATAACTTTCAGTACGTATAACGTTACATGCATGTACCAAACCAATTATAATAGTTCCATCATGCATTATGGTATTAAAATGTTTCGTAACTCTGGCATATTATCATTTTCGCTCTAACTTTGTAAATTCGATTCCGTTAGTTTTAATTTCCCCTTTAAAACTTTCCTTTCATATTATTTGTCCAAAAGTGAACAAAATTAGGGGAATTCTCCACGAAATTAATTTACAACTTTGGTACACTCCGCACTTTGTAAATAGTAAAGTTAAAATTATTGTCTTTTGGTACACTTTACATAAATAGTTATGTGCTTGTTTCATCTTCAATCATATAGTCACTTACCATCAGATCACACTTATACGTTTTGAAAAAATTAAAATATTTTGGCTAATTATTATCATTTTATAAGGCATATTATTGATTTCATTATGATTCAAGCCACCTTAGACTGCATGTTCGCTTAACATCAAGTGAGTTGGCGGTCAAATGCAAATCTATTTGAAATTAAGCATGAAAGATGTGATAGGACATTGCACACAGCGCCATCTGACCCTAAACTAAGCAAAGCCTGTTCTATAGGAAGGTCAGTTAACTGATAGAATACTCAACTATTTTTTTTGTAAATACTTATATTAAGTACAGAACAAACATTAGTTTGCACCACAAATGTTTGCCTGGATGGGAATCAAACCCACGCCCTCAGCTCTCGAAGTAGACATACTATCAGGGAATTATATCAGTTAACTGACTTCCGTGGAACAAGCTTTGCTTAGTTTGGAGTCAGATGGCGCTGTGTGTTATGTCCTACGATATAATACGGAAAAAGGTGTAAAATTTCAGCTTTAAAAAATAAATTGAAAGATTCGAAAATGTTCGATTTTTCAGCACAAACACGGAAACTCAATTAGTGACCCCATTTAAAAACACCAAATTATTTATTTCCCACATTGTACCGTAAAGGATGAAATTTTGATAAACAGTGCAATTCCGGGGGCCGTACACTGAAAAACACTTCTGTGGGGCTATTGAAGACCCTTCCACTAAGCGGCAAATATATTGCTCCGAGAATCACCTCGGTCGCCGGAGGGGAAATATTCTTATGGGAATTTACCTACTTCTCCAGATAGCGCGGCAAATTGTTACGCGAAAAGTTGTGAGCGCGATAACTTGTAAATGCAGATGTCGCCTAAGCGCTTTCGGATTTTTTTTGAAAAGATTTGTAATGTTTTCAGGGTCCATAAATGTATGTAACTATATGAACTTCTTTATTCCACCAGAACTGTTAAATTCCTGCTCCAAATTTATTTATTAGTGGAAATTCGTGCCATTTTAATGCTTGTTTTTCTGTTAAAAATAAATTAATTAACAAACACGTATTTGGACATTTCATTTACCGTAACCTAAGTCCTACTTTTTGTACATGTTTTTTTAAGTGTGCAATAAAGTATGAAATAAAAAAATAAATAAACTAGCCCAAACTAAGCAAAACTTGTACTATGGGAACCAGTATACTTTTTTTTTGTAATTAAATACTATAGCGCGCGCCATATGGCGAAGGAACCTTCTACCCCTCTCTCCTCGCCTCCGCAGGGGCGCCGGCGTTCGTAGAGAATCCGAGCGCGTGCGCACCCCAGCTTCCACTGAGAGTTCGATTTCTACCGCGTTCCAAAGCGCACGCGCTGCGCTCGTGCGCCGACGCTCCCGGAACTCCTTGTAACCAACCTAGTCTAATCTCTGTTATCGCTTGTAGTTTACGACCCAGCCCCGCACTGCAAACTAGTAATAAACAATTTTATAGCGAGTGGGTGTTTTGTGTAATTGTTTCGCCTGCCCGTTATAATACTTATAATACATACTTTCGATCTAAATGAATCGAATCAACGCCTTACGGTTATTTATTTGTTTTTTAAACGGAATAGGTTCGCCTTTCTCTGCATGATCTGTGATCTGTGTTTCATTGTTTTTGGTGTATAATAAAGTTATATTCTATTCTATTCTACATTGCCTGATGTTAAACAACGATGTGGTCTAGGATGGAACACGCTTAGGTACATAGAAGGAACCTGTTTACTTTTGGTTTGAAGACACTCATATTGTACTTTTCGGGAAATACAGACAGTTCTACATTCTCGCTGTGCGAATAAAGAATGTGGATTCAAACCGCTTAGTACACACATGGGGAACGTCCACCATGCACGAGTAACGCTTTGGTCGCTTTTGTCTAGCCGTCCGGTAGTAAAAAAAGGCGGGGAGAACCAAGTCGTGCAACTTCAAAACACAATATATATCCGGTAAGCGTCACACGTGAGACCGAAGCAAGACTTCAGAACGGGCAATGTATTCCTACTGTCCATTAAATAGGGCCTCATCGAACGGATCCCAGCCACTCCCCGGCCTAGTTCCCGGCGCGCCCTCGAATCGACGTAACGTCTGTTATAACACGTTTATAGCCACTGAGTGTATGCAAATTCATATAATCACAGCGTTTTCGAGGGCGATAGTTGAGGGAATTCTATGCGGTTTCAATTCCCACAAGAGTATGGCAGCTCTATGTATTTTTTCATGAAAATTATATAGAGTGTCGTTTTTGCTGCCCCCCCGCGGTGTTACCCGGTACATAATTTCTGGATAAAAAGTAGCCTTAGTGTTAATCTAGGGTCTCTGCTTCATACTAAATTTCTTTCAAATCCGTTCAGAGTTTTTGCGTGAAAGAGTAACAAACATCCATCCATCCATCCAAACTTTAACATTTACAATATTAGTGGGATTATTGTTACACTTTCTCAAAACACATAGGTAGCACAATTCTGAGTTTCACAACATTTTTTAATGTAGCCTTTATTTTAGACAGTTGGGTAAAAAGCAAAAAATAACTCGGGAAACGGCATAGAAAAGCAGTTTTGATAAAAGACAGCCTAATTTGAATGAATACTCGTTCTAAGCTGACAAATTGGCCCCCTTGGCTCATTGGCAGCCCCGTTGGCTCATTGGCAGTATATCTGCCTTAAGAGCTGTAGGGCGTGGGTTCGATTCTCATTCAAGGCAAACATTTTGTGAATAAACAAATGCTTGTTCTGTGTCTGGGTGTTCTGTATGTATTATAAGTATGAATTTACAAAAAAACTATGTGTATAATCCTACAATATTTATTTATCTCCAATTTTTTTCTAGTACTAAATATAGCCTATGTTACTCGGGAATAATGAAGTATTCTAATGAGGAAAGAGTTTTTTTAATAGGTTCAGTAGTTATTTATTTATTTATTTATTTATTTATTTATTTATTTATTTATTTATTTATTTATTTATTTATTTATTTATTGAGATAAAAACGACAATAATGATCAGTTACATCTATCTCACACGCCAAAATAAAAAATAAAAAATTATACAAATGTCAATATAAGGTAAATATAAATGTCAATGTAATAAAATTATACAAATGTCAAATAAAATAATAATAATAATAAGAATTACACAAGTGTCATGAAAATCTAAATGTCAAGGAATTACAAAAATGGCAAAACAAATAATACAAGTCAATATCAGTAAAATAAAAAAAAAATGTCAAAGTAATAAAATTATACAAATGTCAAGAGCAAATTATCAAATACATAAAAATATTTTAATGTCACGGTCAGTTATCTAAAAATTTAAATGTCAGAATCGTAATCGACTTTTTTGCCCCTGTCCCATTGGTCAATTAATTTCTCAGAATATGTCAAAAAAGTTGTCATGGTTATTTGCCAGTTGTCACAAAATATGTCAAATTCAGGGTTGGCGGCAAGGAGTGTATTAAAGTGGCGGCGGGCGCGAATCAGCGGAGACATAGAGCGAACCATGGAACGGTTATAATCCACGTGAAATAGGTTGTGCCGTTGACCACGCCTATTAGTCGGAGCCCCGGCGCCGACTGGAACGTAAAATGTGCAGAGCAAGTCGTGCAAATGTATTGAGTCGGCTGTTCCTCTAATCACTTTCCAGCAAACCGTAAGCTGATCTATCATTCTTCTAACTTCTAACGAGTTGTAACCGAGCTGACCGAGCAGAAATTTTGTCGGGTACAGGAACGGGTAGTAGCCATAAAGATTCTTATAGAGGGCCCTCAGAAAAGCCTTTTGTACTTTTTCCAGCATACGCGTATAGGTTACGTGATGCGGATTCCATATACAAGCACTCGTTTCCATTTTATTATCGTTATTTAGTTTATTCGTTACAAACATACAAATCTTTCCTCTTTATAATATTAGTGTAGGTATGTTTGTATTTGAGCGCACCCTGCCTGATATTAAGCAGAATGTAGTCTAAGATGAAGCACGCTTATCTAGAAAAAATCTGTTTACTCTGGATTTGAAAACACGCAAGTTGTATTTCGCGGGAAAAACAGACACCGGCAGAGAGAACACAGAAGACAACACATAGAAATGACAAAAAAAAAGACAAACAAACAAAGCTTAACAATGGAATACGGCGCGATGCCTTTGGATACGAATATAAATCAAGTACTTTCTAGTAAACGCGAGTATGAAATCGCTTGTGATTTCTACTAAATGGGTATTTTACCACCATTCCGTGCATTATTTTTATTTTATTTACAAAAGCATTTATTCCCACAATCTCCACCAATTATCAAAACGTCAAAGTTTACGCCTGACGCCGCCTAAATATCCGCCTGGAAATTAGCTATTACTGTAGTAGGGTCACCACTATTAGCGTGTACTCTCAGACCGAGTAATATAGTTTTATTTTTATGACAAACCAGAGGGTTTAATTTTGATTTAGGGAATCTTAAATAGACTATAAGAGATTTGTAGATTTTGTTAATTGTATCTTAATTTGTGACTCAAATTTAGTGATTTGATTTAACATTGGAGGTCGTCTCGCTCGTGCAAGAGTAAACAGAGCAAGACACCGATACAAAGTTGATTAATTGATTGGTTATCTACAGCAAATATTACATAATTATAGAAAATAAAATCAACTAAGTACAATACGATGTCAAAATATTTTTGTTATTTTTACAGCTTATTACTTTGAGACTTTTGAAGGTTAGTCACAACAGTCCTGTAATCTCATTAGCTGCAGACAGCCCCGTTATTAGTAGAATGTCTGCACATTCTACCTTATACATGAGCTAAAAGGTGTGGGGTCGATTCCCACACAGGACAAACTTTACTTGGTGGTAGATCTCCTTATGGTGGTGGTTATGTGGTGGTAGTCTAGGTAGGTACCACCGCAGTACCAGTTATTCTGCCGCTAAGCAGTAGTGTGTAAACATTACTGTGTTTCGGTTTGAAGGCTAGGGAAATTACTGGGCTGTTGAGACTAACCATCGAAAGTGTCAAAGTAATGAGCGTCAAAGCAGTGATGCCCCGGACTTTGTTTCGTCACTCAAAGTTCTGTGTATCGCTGCGATGGTCATGGGCAGGCGTTATCTCTTACCATCAGGAGAGCGTCTCGTTCTTCTTATTACTTTTTGCATAAAAAAATTAAAAACTTTGTGGTACAAACAGATGTTTGTTCTGTGTCTGGGTGAACTGTATGTATTATAAGTACCTATATATTTACAAAAAAGAAACTTAAATCAGTTTTCTGACTTCCATAGTACAAGCTTTGCTTAGTTTGGGATCAGATGGCGCTGCGTGTAATGTCCTACGATATTTATCATTTAAACCGCAACACAAGTAAAAAGATTAGTAGCCTCAATTCCTCATACATACTTATTTATGTAGGTTGACGGAGCAAAATTGTTATTGTCAAAACTTTGATCTGATTTCTGACAGAAAAATTTGAAGTTTTCCAGAAATGCCCAACTTATGGCCTCACTATTTGCAAGGAAAGGTACGTGAGCAGAGTCCGGACTGAGGATATGAACAAAACGAGGATATGTGGAGACGTAAATGGGATCTCGAGGCGATTAGTTAGGGCTAAGACGCGAGATTAAAACTCATAAACAAAGGTACGTGGGGATGCTGTAGGTTTGGGGAATGTGACGTCATGCTTGAGTGGAAATTTACTGAGAAAACTACTACTACTACTACTACTTTAGTGAACGCCTCAGTGAAAGCATTTCAAGACCTTTAGTAGCGATGATAGCTCAGTGGTTAGCGCGGTAGATTCGCATGCCGAAGGGCGTGGGTTCAAACCTCAACAATGAGCTTGAGCTGCCGGTGAAGGAAAACATCGTGAGGAAACCATAGCATGGTGGTAGGGTACTCTCTAGCACTCGGCTGGCTAGCTACCACATTCAAGTTGAAAATCTGCCGCCAAGCATCTAACGGTGTGTTCCGGCAGCCTCACTTGAGAGCCAGTTCCATTCCAGGCTAGGTGTGCTTTACCATCTTCGACCACACCGTCACTTAACATCAGGTGAGCTGTGGTCAAACACCTAGCCTGTCAACCATTAAAAAAAAAGTAATGAAGAAGAGCACGTTCTTTTCACATTATGTATAAACCTCGTGTGTTGTTATTGTTGTACTGTTATGTACGATAAAATAAATGTTTCTTTTATTTTAAACAAACTGTGACATTAAGCGTTCTCTTCCAGACAATATACGGACAGAAAAGATTAAAAAAAAGAATAAGACGGTGCGTCTGTCTGTATTGTAAATACTAGCTAGCTACGGATATAGGTACAGACTTTTCTTATTCGTGTTGGTAAGTGGCGGGTTTTCATGAAATTTTGCTGAGCATTTACTGATTTTGGTGTGCATTCAAATGTGTTCCGATAACAGGGCTCAGTGAATGAATACAACACGTATCCCCGTAGTGCCTTAAAGCATTTTAATTTGATTTCCGTAGAGTTCTCTATGCAAATACTTGAGATTAAATTCTAGGAATAGTGTTGACTTTACAAATAGAGGGCCGATGTCGAATCCAATCGCCTGGCGTTGATGTCAATATTTGATTAAATTTTCAATATTTTCCTTTGTGTTCGCATTCGAGTCCCGGGAGAGGTACTTAGAAAACGTTCCATTATTTTACACGAGATCATGAAGTTTCGGAGTTTCGCTAAGTAGGTATTCTACTTTTTAATTTTATTTTGTTTTATTTACCAATGTATACGAGACAGAATACATTCTTAATAATAAAAATAAAATATTAACGTCTTAAACTGTGCCCCAAGATAAGAAAGCACAGCAAAAAAGTTAATTAATCAGCTGTGTGTGAAAATGTACAAGAAAAGAATTGTAAAAATGTAGTAAGCATCACTCATCATCATCATCATCATTTCAGCCGTAGGACGTCCACTGCTGGACATAGCCCTCCCCCATTGACTTCCACAAAGACCGGTTGGAAGCGGCTCGCATCCAGCGCGTTCCTGCGGTCTTTACTAGGTCGTCTGTCCACCTTGTGGGTGGACGTCCTACGCTGCGCTTGCCGGTCCGTGGTCTCCACTCCAGAACTTTGCAGCCCCATCGGCCATCAGTTCTGCGTGCTATGTGCCCTGCCCACTGCCACTTCAACTTGCTTGCTTGCTTGTAAGCATCACTAATAATAAATAAAATAAACGGTAAACGGCATTATAGCGAAGAGTCTCGACCAACATCTCGCTAGACGGTTGGGTCAAGGGTCAGCTTCAAAAGGCAGTGATCCATGACACGGCGCGCATTGTGAGGAGGTTCCTCACTCTGCAGTCCTAACCACCGGCAGCTTGAGCCCTGCCCCGCTGCCGGCGGCACCCTAGTTTTAAGTTTTTCATGTTTTAGAAATTTTTAATGTAAAAAATAAAAAAAATAAGAGATAAAATAAATAACTGAAATAATAAAATAAATAAATATTGAGGGGCATTTTAACACAGCGCCATCTGGCCCCAAACTAAGCAAAGCTTGTACTATGGGAACCAGTCAGCTGCCACAATACTTAAATACTTTTTTTTGTAAATACATACTTATAATACACACAGTACACCCAGACACAGAACAAACATTGATAATAATTACATTACAGACAGCCCCGTTGGCTCAGTGGTAGTATATCTGCCTTGAAAGCTGTAGGGCGTGGGTTCGATTCCCACTCAGGGCAAACATTTTGTGAATAAACAAATGTTTGTTCTGTGTCTGGGTGTTCTGTATGTATTATAAGTATGTATTTACAAAAAAAAAAGTATTTATGTATTCTATCAGTTATCTGACTTCCATCACACAAGCTCTGCTTAGTTTGGGACCAGATGGCGCTGTGTGTATAGTCCTACGATATTTATTTTATTTATTTATTCATTAAAACAATCAGCTGAGTGTGAGTTGGACTTGCGCACGAAGGGCTCCGTACCATTATCTATAAAAACGGCAAAAAAATCACGGTTGCTGTATGGGAGCCCTTTAAATAATTATTTTATTCTGTTGTTTAGTATTTGGTGTTATAACGGCAACAGAAATACATCATCTGTGAACATTTCAATTGTCTAACTATCACGGTTCATGAGGTACAGCCTGGTGATAGACGGACAGACGGGCGGACATCGGAGTCTTAGGGCACCGTTTTACTCTTTGGGTACGGAACCCTAAAAAACGACTCTATGCCAATAAATAAGCCCAAATACAGCTAGGTTTTAGATGTATTGATTTAAAAATCCCACTTCTAAAGTAATGTCGATAAAATTTCTATAAGACCAATCTGAATAATATGATTTTAAACAAAAAAAAATATTTTTTATGATGAAATTTAGAGTTAACATATTTGTTAAGAACCTTAGTAACTTAAGTACTTTAAAAAAAAAAAAACAAATATGAAAAATTAAAATATGTAATAATAATACATAATTAAAAAATCAAGTAAAAATACGCGTATACTGTACAGTAATAATAATAAAAAAAAATCTAAGCCTTGCCAATAAGCGTGTGGTAAGCTCTCCACGTCTTGTGTTATGGGATCGATTCCCAGTCTCCCACCGCCACCGCAACCACGCTAGAGACCGCGTGAGCGTTGTATTTTGCTTTAACTCCCTGAAGAAGGCCATATCCGACATAATTAAACATGAGCAATCCCGCATAAGTAACACAAATATGTCAAAACCACGTCAGTTTCCATTGTGTTTTTTTTAATATTATAAAATGTAACAAGATTCTCTCCTCATGATAAGAGATAACGCCGGCCCACGACCATTGCAGCGATACACAGAACTTCCCGAGCATCGCTGTTTTGGCGCTCATTACTTTGAAACTTTCGATGGTGTTGTTTCGCTGGCAACAGTACCCTTCAAACTGACCTACACACTACTGTTTAGCGGCATAATAGCTGGTACTGCGGTGCTACCTACCTAGACGACCTCCTGCTAAGGAAATCTACCACCAAGTAAATAAGTTAATGTGTTTCACTTAATGTTCACCTCACTCGGCGTTAATTTAAACCACCGTACAACTCATAAAGCGTCGCATCATATCGCTATCGTATCACGGACGCCCGTTCCAACATCATCCAGGTACTGTAAACTGTTATAAACAGACATAAAAGCAAACCCCATAAAACACGTTATTAGCTACTAAAACAGAGCAGGATTTCTTTCCTAAGTGATATCCGCAAGATCTCGGCAGCGGCCGAGCGGCCCGAACGGCCCGAAAGGCCGAAAAAGGGTTTATTATAGTAAATTACCATACCCATTTGAATATCTCCCCCCTAGACATAAGGGCGGGAATCGTTAGATTTGGAATCATAAAGGGGAGTGCGGCGTCATCGTATTAAAGGCGGATTTTTTTTACAGTCATTTTACTGTACGTTTTTATGGCCTATTTTGTATGAATTCGTTTTTGCTTGTAACGTCGCGTGTTGGTGTTCTTTATTTATATTTTTATGATATTTTTTCCTGTGGTTTCACTTGCGGGCATCACTCAAGTTGTAGTAATTTTTTTTAAGTTTGACAGGCTGGGTGTTTGACCACAGCTCACCTGATGTTAAGTGAAGGTGTGGCCGAACATGCTAAAGCACACGTAGCCTGGAATAAAATAAAAATAAACAAATATCGTAGGACTATACACACAGCGCCATCTGGCCCCAAACTAAGCAGAGCTTGTGTGATGGAAGTCAGATAACTGATAGAATACATTAATACTTTTTTTTTCTAAATACATACAGAACACCCAGACACAGAACAAACATTTGTTTATTCACAAAATGATTGCCCAGAGTGGGAATCGAACTCACACCTACAGCTCTCAAAGCAGATGTACTACCAATGAGCCAACGGGGCTGTCCCGGGTGGGGCGGGGGGGCGGAATGGAACTGGCTCTCGAGTAAGGCTGCCGGAACACACCGTTAGATGCTTGGCGGCAGATTTTCAACGTGAGGGTGGTAGCTAGCCAGCCTAGTACTAAAGTACCCTACCAGCATGCTATGGTTTCCTCACGATGTTTTCCTTCACCGGCAGCTCAAGCTCATTGTTGTGGTTTGAACCCACGCCCTTTGGCATGCGAATCTACCGCGCAAACCACTGAGCTATCATCGCTACAAAAGTTATATATAAACTATATTGTTTATGTTATTGAAATTTGTTTGTTTTATGTCACAATAAATTGTTGTCTATTGTCTAAATTTAGTCATGAATACAAGACTCTCTCCTGTGACATATCCAAAACAATAAGGAAAGGAAACAAATTGAAGTGGTATTAATCTAAATAAATTATTGGATTTCAACAAAGAATTTAATCCTTTTTTTTCGGAGAACTTCCTTCATTCCTTAAAAGTTCCGGCAAAATAACAGATGAAAAATCGTCGCAACCAAACCAGAGCGATTGAATACTCGGAGCAAATCTATTTTTCCCGGATGGACGGAGAAAGATTACTACCATTTATTTAGGCAACCGATAATTTATTTTCGAGCCTATTTTCCTACGAAAAAACTCGAAGAATGAGGGAACTTCGAGAAATTTATTCGAAAGCTTCGATTCCCCCCTTTCCCCCCTACTGTTTAGGAGATCTCCGACCGCTCAATTACAGGGAATTACTCGACAAACTTGTTTTTTGTTTGAGCACATCTGGGCCCTTTAAAATGGCTTGAAAAGGGTTTGTTTCTAGGGTTCCGTACAATAAAAAATATTTTTTGATTTAATGGTAACCTAAAAATTTTGTGTAGTAGGTATTTAAATAAATATAGTAGGACTATACACACAGCGCCATCTGGCCCCAAACTAAGCAGAGCTTGTGTGATGGAAGTCAGATGACTGATAGAATACATTAATACTTTTTTTGTAAATACATTACAAAAAAGAGGTTATTTTATTAGGTAGTAGATCTCCTTAGCAATAGATTACATAAATAGATACCACCACAGTACTATATATATTCCAGTTCACGGTACTATATTACTATGTTCCTAAAAATATATATAAAAATTACGACCTATTTTGATACAAGCTGAGCTTACTGAAAACTTTACTGTCCTTGTCTAATGAACTACGATGAAAGAGATAAAAACATTTTTAGATCTGTTAACTCAAACATTCGAATCAGAATTATGATTGACAGTATCCGCTATAATGTTAGAATCTTGTAAGATTTTATCAAAAAAACGAACTACTGAACGTATCCACTCTAAATTTGGTATAAACACGTTATGGAACATTATTCAGGGGTAAAAGGTATCCCTTATTCAATCTAGACTAATTATAAAGAGGAAAGATTTGATTTGTTGTTTGTTTGTTTGCATTGAATAGGCTCCGAAATTACTGGACCGATCTGAATAATTCTTTCATCATTAGAATGCTACATTATCCGTGATGGACATAGGCTATATTTATATTGTTAATAGAGTTTTTTTCCCGTGCAAAGCCGGGGCGAGGCGAGTTTAAAAATAAAAAACGCAAGTATCATGATTATTGCTTATTTGTAACTTACACGTATTTCATTCATCTCTGAACCCAATTTTAAAGTTAATGCGGACGAAATCGTGGGCGTACGCTAGTATTTACGTAAAAATCAATTGTGACGTATAAATTATGATGGAGCGTCTTTTAAGAACAGCTTGGCTGGTTTGATATGATTTCTTTAGTAATTGATGTTTTCGTTGTGTTTATAATTGTAAGGAAATCAACAAATGTGTCAGTAAGTTGACAGCCCTGTTGGCTCATTGGTAGCATGTCTGCTTCAAGAGCTGTGGGGCGTGGGTTCGATTCCCACCCAGGTTCGATTTTGTGACATAAAAACCAAATGTTTGTTCTGTGTCTGGGTGTACTGTATGTATTATAAGTAGGTATGTATTTACAAAAAAAAAAGTAATTAAGTATTCTATCAGTTATCTGACTCCCATAGTACAAGCTTTGCTGAGTTTGGGGACAGATGGCGCTGTGTGTAATGTAAAAAAAAAATGGATGTTTTATTTAAAACTTGATTCTAAGCACAACAACGACACGAAACACGTACTTTTTAGAGACACCTTTTTGCCCTTTACTACAAACCAAAAGAAAAAGTTAAGAAAAATTCGCTCTTTCTTCAGGCAATGTTATTCATAAAACTGTACACGTTGGGCGATACAAATACATCTGGTATTCAACATCAGTGTCACAACACAAGGTCTCTCCGAAGACGCCCCGTTGTAGGCACTACGTGACTCAAATAATGGCTTTCTGTATTATGTTCTTTGATGGAAAGAACAATGCGAGCGAACTGGGGCTTGTCATAGACAGCGCTGCTGTTTTTGAGGACAGTTTTACGGGAGAATGACTCCATCTACCATCATCATCATCTCAGCCGTAGGACGTCTGTTGGACATATTTCCACGGAGATCAGTTGAAAGCGGCGTTTGAGAAATTGACTAGACGCATTCATTTCTATTCGTTAACATTACCATTGATTCAAAGTTAACAAGCATAGCCCACAGTAGAATATGAGCACGCATTGTAGCGCTGATAGCTCAGTGGTTAGCGCGGTAGGTTCGCATGCCGAAGGGCGTGGGTTCAAACCCCAACAATGAGCTTGAGCTGCCGGTGAAGGAAAACATCGTGAGAAACAATTGCATGGTGGTAGCATTTTCTAGTACTCTGCTGGCTAGCTACCACCCTCAAGTTGAAAATCTGCCGCCAAGCATCTAACGGTGTGTTCCGGCAGCCTCACTTGAGAGCCAGTTCCATTCCAGGCTAGGTGTGCATTACCATCTTCGACCACACCTTCACTTAACATCAGGTGAGCTGTGGTCAAACAACTAGCCTGTCAACCATAAAAAAAAAGACAGTGATGTTGTTGTTGATCGCTAATAAACTTTTTGGAAGTGGGATTTTTCTGTAAATTATTCCGCGGCTGTATTCGGAGGGGAGATCAAACGTTGCTTTTCCTCTTAACCATCATATGCCAATAGAATTTCCTCCGAGCTCAGTGCAATGACGTCGCTTTTTACCGTCTGATTGCTTTGTTTATACCCGAGTGTTATATTTGTGACGAATTTTTACAGCTTTGTTTTGTGGCTTTTTGTTGTGTTGTCGCCACTTGTATTTGCCGCCTTTCCGAATGCAAAACAATCAAAGTCTATACCGGAAACTACGTGCCAGCTGTTGATAGCTATCACCGTAACGGGAACCGAGGCGCTTTCTCTTCTCTTCGTTCGTGATGGTCCGACTGCTTGCAGGCGTACGGACCGTTAACCACTGAGCTAAGTGTTTAGAGGTATTGGACAAGAATGTTCAGTACTGGATGGTACGCTCACCTGTATTTGCGCCTAGCACCACTGAAAGTATGTCTTGTCTTACCTCCATGCGACCGGAAAGCTCATTCCAAAGCAATAAACTCCCGTCACTTGCTTCCCTTCTCTAGCGGCTTTCACACGACACGACACGACACGACACGACGACTTTTACAAATAACTAGTTTTCTAATAGCATTCTATTTATGGTTCTCAACTATAAGATAAAATTCTATGTCTATATGTAATTTATTATTTATTGTGATAGCCCCGTTGGCTGATTGGTAATATATCTGCCTTGAGAGCTGTAGGGCGTGAGTTCGATTCCCACTCAGGGTAAACATTTTGTGAATAAACAAATGTTTGTTCTGTGTTTGGGTGTTCTGTATTTATTATAAGTATGTATTTACAAAAAAAAAGTATTTATGTATTCTATGAGTTATCTGACTTCCATCACACAAGCTCTGCTTAGTTTGGAGCCAGATGACGCTGTGTGTAATGTCCTACGATACGATACGATATGATATTTATATTGTGCAAGTATGGAAACATTTTTTTTTTTAATGGTTGTTTAACCACAGCTCACCTGATGTCAAGTGAAGGTGTGACCGAAGATGGTAAAGCACATCTAGCCTGGAATGCAACTGGCTCTCAAGTGAGGCTGCCGGAACACACCGTTAGATGCTTGGCGGCAGATTTTCAACTTGAGGGTGGTAGCTAGCCAGCCGAGTACTAAAGTACCCTACCACCATGCTTTGGTTTCCTCACGATGTTTTCTTTCACCGGCAGCTCAAGCTCATTGTTGGGGTTTGAACCCACGCCCTTCGGCATGCGAACGTACCGCGCTAACCACTGAGCTATCATTGAGTTAGATGGATTGGAACAAGTGACCGACTCTCTTATTAATGAAGGTGCCAGAAAACAAGTAAGCACACATGGTGGTTCTTTGCAAATCATCAGTAATCGAAGTGCGAGAGCTACTGCACCGCCACACTGAGAAAAACTAAACTTGTAGGTTAAGAAAGACTATTGAAAACATGATAAAACCGCCTCTCCAATTCTTAACATGAATATTACTAGCAATCTATTGAACTTGCAACGATTTATGTTTATATTATTTTTGCCTTTGTTTTTTATATTTATATTTTATATTTTTTTTTATTCAAAATAGGTTCGCGTTTGACCACACTCTGCCTGATGTTAAGCAGAAGTGTGGTCTAAGATGGAGCACATGTAGTATATCAAAAGTCGTGTCGTCAATTGTGAACAGCTTGCCGATTCGCTTCCCAAATCTGATGGCACCTACATAGTGCTTTATGAGGTTGTAAATCACCATATCGTAGTTCGCCACACGTCTAACATACTAGCTGCCGCACGCGACTTCTGTGCGATTTACCTTGTAAGCAGTAAGCAGCTTACTTAGTTGAGTACTTCCGTGTTTTCGTTTTGGATTTATTAGTGTTATTTCATTGTTGCGAAAGGTAAAGTGCCTTGAGTAATGAGTTCGGTTTCTGCCACGTTATGTCACGGTGTCACATAGCGTTGTTGTTTCCTTACTATGATTAGACCTACAATTATGGACTAAAGGACTAAATGATAAGATTTTTGAAAAACTAATGATACGAACTAGACGCTCTCCTGATGGTAAGAGATAACGCTTGTCCATGACCATCGCAGCGATACACGGAACTTTAAGTAACAAAACAAAGTCCAGGTCATCACTGCTTTGGCGCTCATTACTTTGAGACTTTTGATAGAGTTAGTCTCAACAGCCCAGTAATTTCGCTAGCTGCAGTACTCTTCAAACTGGAACACAGTAATGCTTACACACTACTGCTTAGCGGCAGAATAACTGGTACTGGTACCTACCTAGACGACCTCCTCCTGCTAAGGAGATCTACCACTAAGTCTTATTTTTGCCATAGGACATTACACACAGCGCCATCTGACCCCAAACTAAGCAAAGCTTGTGCTATGGAAGACAGATAACTGATAGAATATCTTAATATTTTTTTTGTAAATACATACTTATAAGAAATACAGAACACCCAGACACAGAACCAACATTTATTTATATCACAAAATGCTTGTCCTGGATGGGAATCGAATCCACGCCCTTCAGCTCTTGGAGCAGACATACTAACAATGAACCAACAGGGCTGTCAAAAAGTTATTTCGCTTTTGACCATATTCTGCCTGATGTTAAGCAACGATGTGGTCTAGGATGGAACACGCTTTATAAAGAGGTTTGTCAGAAACTAGTTAGCACTAGCACCACGTTTTCCAAAATTAGTAGTTCATTACAACTATTCTAGTAATATAAGTAATTATAAAGAGGAAAGATTTGATTGTTTGTTTGTTTGTATTGAATAGACACCGAAACTACTGGATCGATAAATTTATATTGTTAATCGAGTTTTCCCGTGCGAAGCCGAGGCGACTTGCTAGTAAAAGTACATTTATTTATTACCTCGGCTATATTACAAACGGCCGTATGGATTATTAGATTCATCTCAACAACCCAAGTGTTAAAAATGACAGATTTTTGGCGCGAAATAGTATTATATATAATTAAATATGAATGGAAAATGACCTGTAACTTTGGTGTTATTAATAAATGATTTGTATTTGTACGTGAGTCCGTAAATAAAAGAAATTAAAAGGGGAATATGAATATATATTAGAAGTTATATGTTTAAATTTAATTAGGAATTATAAATTGCTTGTTTTGTCCTTTAACTATAGCTATTTCATTCGTAGTCGGGTTATAGATTGCTTAAATTCTTCAGTTTGTTGAAGTCGATTATTAAATATTGCCGAATCTCCAAACTAAGTTATTTTGGCTAGAATCTGGAATGTTCTTAGAGGATTACGCGTTATCCAGCAAAACAGCCTGGAGTTCGGGTGGCTAGGTTTAAGTCTGAAAATAAAGACGACTACATCGCTAGACAGAGTAATGCGGTCTGAACGCAGAGACAACGATTTGAGATAAATTTTATAGATGGTAGATGATATTAAGTTTAGCAAGCTGAAGTGGCAATGGGCTGGACATATCTGTCACGATAACCGCTGGGGTAGACGTGGATACCGCGAATCGGAAAACTTAGCGTAAGATGCCCTGAGACTCGTTGGAGTGACGATATACGTAGGACAGCTGGCGGTGTATGGAAGCGAATAGCCGAAGATCGGGCTGAATGACGTTTTTTTTTTTTTTTATAGTAGATAGGCTTGCGTTTGACCGCCATCCCGCCTGATGTTAAGCGAAGATGCGGTCTACGGTGGAGCACGCTCGCCTAGAAGAAACCGATTCACTCGCGACTTGACGTGTCTTGCGAGAAGCCTATGTCTAGCAGTGGACTACAAAAGGCTGATGATGATGTGGTGATATTGAAAGGTATTGTCTTTGGATTTAGATATTCTTATGAACTAGCGACCCGCCCCGGTTTCGCACGGGTGCAATGAGAATAACGAAGCTTTATTTAAATTTCCAACTTCCATTTTGCACCTTTAGCGGCGGAATTTAAAAATAACCTTTCCAAGTGTACACTTACGACATTTAAAGAACATTTGCGCAAAACTTCGTGCTTCTGGTTCCAGCGGTTTAAGCTGTGCGTTGATCGATCAGTCTGTCAGTTTCTTCTTTTATATGTCGGAACGTCAGGAGGCCGATCCGCATCATACATGGTTAGTAGGCGAGGATGTGGCGGGAGAGAAGACAAACCATACAATTCAGTTCTTTTATAAAACGTTTTAATTAATCGCACGCATAATCAAATACTGGCTTAACTCAAAAAAGTCAGTTTTTGGGAAATCACGAAAAACCTCCGTGCAATGACCTCGTCGGCTTTTTTTTTAATAGAATAAAAAATTATTAGGTAAATACATTTATTAATTTTTTTTCACGTAGCGTTTTTTTTAACTTATCAATAGTTATGTGTGATTTACTTTGTTCAAATTAAATAATAATAAATATTTTTTTATGTATTAAAATTAACTTCTTGAGTTAAGTCTGTCTAGTTTTAAAACTAAAGCAAATAAACTTTATTATTGGTGGCATATTCAACTATAAGTCTGTCTTGTTTAAACTAATTTCTTTATTTTAGGGACTCAATATGTTTTTAGTCTGTTTATTAGTAAATCAACTTATAAAAGTTACTATTTATTTTTGTAGAAAACACACTCAACTCGGATTCGGTCTAGGTTCAATTAAACAACAACAACTTCACATTAACAGCGTCCGACACAAACTGACATCTGTCGGTGTTTGAACAAAGACTGTGTGAGAAACACATAAAAATGAAAAAGACCGATATTGTGTAAAGGTGGTCTATTGACGCAATTTTGATGTTTTTCCAAATTCATATCATAGATGGCATTAAAAGAAGCCTGCGTATATACGTAACTCATTTTCGACCTAACTCCTAATCGGTCAGTATTTGATTATGCGTGCGTTATCATTTCACATCAATTGAAATTTTAAGAATAATTAGAACAGTGTAGTCACTTTTAAACTGCAGCTGCTCTAGACTTTGTTACGGACATGCGTTGACTCTTACCATCGAGAGAGCGTCACAAAACACGTTCCCTGAACACTTTCAGTGTAAAACGCCTTCATGCCTACCATCCGGTCTCAAGTGCTACAAGATATATAAAACATACATACAGCTAGTGTTAATATGAAAGGTCGAGCCTTTGTGTACTAAGGGCCAAACCCTGAAGGGTCGGGAGTATTTGAAAATAAAGTTTTAGTACCGTTAAAGCCTAGTTACTCAACCTCAGTGTAGTTGCTAGATATCCTGGCTCATAAAAGTGGTCGTATAAAGTTCGTTTATAGTTTCCTTCGAAACTAAATACATACACGTTGCCTTGTTATAATGTCGTATTCTTGGGAATTCGGATGTGTAGCGCAATTACTTCGCCGGAAGTTTTGCCGGATATTTTTTATTGTTGACAGGCTAGGTGTTACCACAGCTCACCTGATGTTAAGTGAAGGTGTGGTCGACGATGGTAAAGCACACCTAGCCTGGAATGGAGCTGGATCTTAAGTGAGGCTGCCGGAACACACAGTTAGGTGCTTGGCGGCAGATTTTCAACTTGAGGGTGGTAGCTAGCGAGCCGAGTACTAGAGCGAACCCCCCTTTCACCATGCTTTGATTTCCTCACGATGTTTTCCTTGACCGGCAGCTCCAGCTCATTGTTGGGGTTGGAACCCACGCCCTTAGCCCACTGAGTTATCATCGCTACAAATTTTTATGCCGAATTAAAAATAATTATACCGAATGTCATGCCAATTATGTACGTCAACACAAGTACTTTACTTGGTGGTAGATCTCCTTAGCAGAAGGTCGTCTAGGTTGGTACCACCGCAGTACCAGATATTCTGCCGTTAAGCAGTGTGTAAACATTATTGTGTTCCAGTTTGAAGGGTAGCAAATTTACTGGGCTGTTGAGACTAACCATCGAAAGTGCCAAAGTAATGAGCGCCAAAGCAGCGACGCCCCGGACTGTTTTGCTACTCAAAGTTCTGTGTATGGCTGGAATGGCATTCCACGCATCTATTGTCCACACCAAAAGTTACACAGCACAGAAAAAAAGATGCCGGACGCACGAGTCCCATCACTAGCATTAACACATATCTACTGTTGACAGACACAATAAACATTGACTCAGCTAGGGTAACCCTGGATGCAAACAGTCTTTGGACGTGCTGGGTTTCCGCTCATATAATTATGCAAGTTTCGCTCATTTTGCTTCCCACCTGCTTTGGGGTTGCAGTTACCGACGCGACAGAACGACTTCTCGCCTTAGCATATTCTGCGAACACAAAATCAGCGGGAAAAAAGTTCTCATCTTAGATGTTATGAGTAGCTATTAGGCATTAGCGTAGAGACTTCGATACTTTTTTTTATTACACTTGGCAGGCTACGTGTTTGCAAGGTTTTAATGTATAAAGTACTAGCTGCGCCCCGCGGTGTTACCCGCTACATGTTTTCGAGATGAAAAGTAACCTATGCGTCAATCCAGGGTCTTAACTACCTCCATACCAAATTTCAACAAAATCCCTTTAGTAGTTTTTGCGTCAAAGAGTAACAAACATTCATCCAAACTATTTGTGGGATAAGTTATTTATTTGATCTGTAAATTATGTTGGCAACACTAATTTTAACAGCGTGAAGTGAGTAACGAGTCGCCTGGAATGAGACCTCCGCAAAAGGAAGCAATGTCAGTTCGGTGACGTTGTAAGCGAGGCGCGACCGGGGCGTGGGGTCACTTTTGTCCCGACCTAGCCGGACGTGTCCATTTGCGCCTCAGTAGGAATCCATCTTTGTTGATTTGCGGTTTAATTTCAATATGATTGACCAATTAGCTATTTATGATTTCACGTATCTTTGTAAATTTAAAATAAATATAACTTCTGAATATAACAGTGTTCTATGTCTCTTCCCCGCTTCTGAAGTAGTTAAGTTTACAAATATGGAAAGCTTTAAAAAAGGTGGTGTTTCTATAGTAAACTTATAAAACTGATCAATTACAATCAGGGTTGGATTTTGAACAACCATCCATCCATCCATCCGCACTTTCACATTTATTATATTTGTGGTATGGAAAATAATAATACATGGTACCTTTATGACTGATATCATTTTAACCGTCTCGCTTTCAATTTCCCCCCCTTCTGTGCCGCGCTAAGCCTTTCCCTGCCTCCTGTGTTTGTTCATACATTATGTGTCACGGGTAACGGCCGCCTCCCGGACAAATGCCCTTATCTCGTCCCCTAATGCTCAAATGTATAACTCTCAGCGCGAGGTTTTCATTTGATGTGGCGAGAGAACATTTTTTATGAACTTTTCTGAGTAAATAACGTGTCGAAACGTGCCCGTTTGTTGTTCCTGAATTGCTAATGGTGTTTTTATGGCGGTGAATATGTTTCAATTGTTTAACGGTCGACGGTCGACTGTTGACGCGTGACGCCGAGTGCTTGTCCGACAGCCATTTTAGGCTGTTTGATACTGAATAATATTATTTTTTGTGCAATTCAAATTCAGTACTATGAAACCCAGTATTGTGAAGTTACTTGTTATTTTGTGATATAAACAAATGTTTGTTCTGTGTCTGGGTGTACTGTATGTATTATAAGTATGTATTTACAAAGGCTTACCGGAAGACCAGCGCTTGTCATAGCGCCTAATATGACCAGTATTATGCTGAGGTGAACCCTTATTTTGTAACTGTTTGTCTCTGTTTGTTTGTTTGTGTTTGTTGCAAAATAAAATCTTTTACTTTTTTTAACATAAAGGTTTAATGGTTATAACTTTATTATAAACTAGCAGACCTCGCGGTTTCACCCGCGTTGTTCCCGTTCCCGTGGGAATACATGGATAAAAAATAAATCAGTAAAATCAGTAAATCAGTAATATTTATTGGCCATAAATAACAATAATGTTAAAGGCAAGTCACATAGCATATGTCACCCGGAGGTAGCGTACCTTACCCACTTGTATAGATAGATAGATAAAAGCGTCAAAATGCAAAAGAAATACAGCTCAAAATTTGGGTGCTCGTTGCAACTGCAGTCTTCCAGTGAAATTACCAAGCGGTCGAGACTAACCATGGAAAGTCTCAAAGTAACGAGCGACAAAGCAGTGATGCCCCGGACTTTGTTTTGTCACTCAAAGTTCTGTGTATCGCTGCAATGTTTATAGACAGGCGTCATCTCTTACCATCAGAAGAGCGTCTCATTTATCTCATTATTTTTTACATTAAAATAAAATAAAATAACCATTGAAAGTCTCAAAGTAACGAGTGACAAAGCAGCACTTTGTAGCGATGATAGCTCAGTGGTTAGCGCGGTAGGTTCGCATGCCGAAGGGCGTGGGTTCAAACCCCAACAATGAGCTTGTGCTGCCGATGAAGGAAAACATCGTGAGGAAACCATAGCATGGTGGTAGGGTACTTTAGTACTCGGCTGGCTAGCTACCACCCTTAAGTTGAAAAATCTGCCGCCAAGCATCTAACGGTGTGTTCCGGCAGCCTCACTTGAGAGCCAGTTGCATTCTAGGCTAGGTATGCTTTACCATCTTCGACCACACTTTCACTTGACATCTGGTGAGCTGTAGTCAAACAACTAGCCTGTCAACAATAAAAAAAAAAAAAAGTAATGCTCTGGACTTTGTTCTGTTACTCAAAGTTCTGTGTATCGCTGCAATATTAATGGCGTCAGGCGTCATCTCTTCCCATCAGGAGAGCGTCTCGTCAGTCTCATTACTTTTAACATTAAAAAAAAATATCGTAAACCTACGCTACAAACTGATTTCGGCAATTCAATTGGTTCAATTGGTTCAGAATTCAATTGGTTTGGTGCTTCAACCTTTACAAGTTCACATTATTCATATTGGATCATACCTGCCGACCCGGTGCATAACAAGGTACGACTCGGTACGACTCGGGATGAAATCATACAAGTTGACTTCCTACTTCCTCGAGGGACGTTTTGAAGACGTACAACTTTGAAGGGCCGGCATTAAATATTGTGGATGAGTGGCATTCATACTGCGGTTAATTATAACTCGACGACACGCGGAACGGGATTAGTGACTTTAACTGTTATAAATGTGAGCTGTATTTGGAACTATTTTTGTAGTTAACAGACATTTTACTTTATTTGGTGGTAGATCTCCTTAGCAAGTACCATCGCGGTACCAGATATTATAAGTATGTATTAGCTTAGCATTGCCATCCAGCGTGGCAATGCTGCCAGAATTCTGGCCACATATCCTTCCTCTGACGGACTCTTCGATTGAGTTTTTTGTATAAGTTTTGTAAATAGTATTAATTTAAGATTTTTTATTTTGTTATAATTACATACTCAATAAGCTCTCATTAAGTATGTATTTACAAAAAAAAAGTATTCTATCAGTTAAATGACTTCCATATTATAAGCTTCAATTTATTTAGTTTGAGGTCAGATGGCGCTGTGTGTCTTACGATATTTATTTATTTTGCCACCAAGCAAACAGTACTGTGTCCAGTTCATCATCATCTTCCATGTATTTTTTTTTGTTGTTGATAGGCTAGGTATTTCCACAGCTCATCTGATGTTAAGTGACGATGTGATCGAAGATGGTAAACAGATTTGACCTAGCTCTCGAGTAAGGCTGCTGGAATACATCATTAGATGCTTGGCGGCAGATTTTAATTTGAGGGTCGTTGCTAGCCAGCCGAGTACTAGAAAGTACCTTACCACCATGCTATGGTTTCCTCACGATGTTTTCCTTCACCGGCAGTTCAAGCTTATCGCTAGAACCCACTCTTCGCGTTAACCACCGAGCTATCATCGCTACAAAAATAAGACAACCACCATACACCTAACCTTCCATTGAAATGTATAAGTTTCAGACATCCGTAACATCCGTCGTAAGCAGCCGTCACTGATATCGTATGAAACCACCTACAATGTTTACTTCTATTGTCTCTGAAAAGTTGTGACGTGTTAAGTCACCGAGCGTCAAGTTTCGAGTGAACTTGTGACGTCGCAGGGCCGAGAGCGATATCCTTATGATTGACATAATACCGAACTTTAAGGCTGGCAGTCTCGTTCGCGTTCATCGGAAAATATATTTAAGGCCCTTCAATACACCAATCGCTTACGCATTTTTAAAAGATCTTATCTTCTTCTTTTCTCAACTGCTTTTGTTCGGGACCAAAACCCATCAAGGGTTTACCAACTTCGACCACATTTAACATCAGGTGAGCTGTAGTCAAACACCTAGTCAGGCAACCATAAAAAATTTAGCGGATTGCTCCGGCTTCCCACGAACATAATTATAGAATTGCTAATAAATAATAATGTATCTATACTATTATAAAGAGGAAAGATTTGATTGTTTGTTTGTAATGAATGGGCTCCGAAACTACTGGACAGATTTCAAATATTCTTTCTCCGTTGGGAAGCTACGCTATTCCCGGGTGACATTCCCGCGGGAACGGGAACTATGCGGGTGAAAGCGTGAGGCGTCCGCTAGTGATACTATATAAATAGATTAATTGAGTAATCAATCTCGCTAGTTGGACATAAATAATGAATAGCTATCGGTTCAAGATGGCCGCCGCCACAAAATGGCGTATTACATATTTTTTCACAACTCCCGCAATATGGATATCAAGTGAAAGGGCTTGACTAGTAGAATACTGTACATTATAATAATTAAATTTCAAATCCAAGATGGCCGCCACCACAAAATGGCGAATTACATATTTTTCTATATGTTACTTGATCGAAAGTGATCCTAACTATGATTCAAGAAAACATGTTCAGCTGTTTGATGATAAATAGCTATTATGTATGTGAGTATTAACCACTGATCGATTGGAAATTTGGTATTATGTGTATTACTGATGTCGGAGGTTTTTGATTTTAAATTGATACTTGTGTGGTTTAGTTCAGTTAGACTGGTTTTGGTTTAGCTA
Organism: Biston betularia; assembly: GCA_905404145.2. Classification (NCBI taxonomy): domain Eukaryota; kingdom Metazoa; phylum Arthropoda; class Insecta; order Lepidoptera; family Geometridae; genus Biston; species Biston betularia. The sequence continues at coordinate 13,905,012 of FR989876.1, forward strand.
AACCGCATTGGGGAAATTTTGAATCTACGTTAAACAACGAAAAGTTGACATTTCCACTCCTCTCGTACGGCCGTTAACTTTACGCAGCGGTTCGCCTTAAGGCCACAAGTTTGACGGCAAGAAATTTGGGTTGAAAGGGTGTCGTGATAAAAGCTTCAAGATCAATGACGCGGGGCATTTTACACTCGCTGACAGAACGTTGTCAAGCAGATTGGAATCTTTGAATTTCTGGCTGTCTCGGAAAGTTTTGGATCGACACGGCAAGTATTTTGAAGCACGGAAATTGAAAATGCAAATACGGAGTCAATAAATTGGTACACTGTTAAGGAAAAGTGCATATTTTACTTTATAGTACAAGAAAAGCGGTCGTGTAATTAAAAAAAAGTAGCTCGGTGGTTAACGTCCACACGCTAAAGGGTATGGGTTCAAATTCCAATAATGAGCTTGCGATTAATGGGGTGGGATGAAACTCATTACGAATACAAATATTTCATTGATAACACGAGTTAAAATGTCAATATAGTATTAATAATATGTCAAATATCTTTTTTTCTTTTTTTTTACTTTAGATCTACGTTTGGCCACAAACTCAAGAAGCAAGCAAGCAAGCTACGCAACTCGAGCACTGCTAAGCAAGTTAAGATCTTGGCAGTGTTGCCGCAACTGAGTTCCCAAAAGGTACATATCTAGCGCTGAAAAAGTACAGTTTGGGTTAAAAAGGTACAACATGATCATCATTTCAGCCGTAGGACGTCCATTGCTGGACATAGGCCGCCCCATTGATGTTAAGTTGAAAAGCTACGCAACATGGACGTCATTACACAGGGAGGCTTAAAAGGTACGCCAAATGTGTAAAAGGTACGCTACCGGCAACACTGGAACTTGGCTTCAAGAGACCTTGGGGAGTTCTGGCGGGAACGCGGGAAGAGTCGTGTCGCTCCGTTGTATTTTTTCCAAAACTAGTGATGTGTCGAGTGTTTATGCATAAAAATGGTGGTGTTTTATTCATACAAGTGCCGAATTACAAGCACGAGTGTGGGAAAATGATATAATGTGGTGAAACATGACTTTTCGTGTTGCTTCCAAAACTCCATCGAAGCTTAAAGTAAAGTCGCCACTACTTTACTATAGCATGACTGGACTTGACTGACACGGACTGGACTAGACCAATACTAGACTTTGACTGTAACTGTAGATGTAAGACATGCATTCGTTCTTCGCAAATAATGACATGGTTCAAAGGCTTTTGTAGCCAAACCATAAAATCCCAAAAAAAATAATCAAGAGACCTTGTTTTATGACTTTAACTATAAAGTATTTAAAAATAAGTGATTATTGAATTAGTAGTAAGTAATTGTAATTTTTATTGACATTTAATCAATACGGAGTACAAATATTTTATTGAGAACACCTAAGTTATATGTTTACTTTGTAACATGTTATTAATGTCGTGGGTATATGTACAGCCCATTAATATTCCAAAATACTGTAATGAGTATCCTCACTGTATATTTATTGGACGATAAATGTTTGTTTTCTGTCTGGGCGTTATGTAGGTATGTATTTACAAAAAAAGTTATGTAATTTATGTATCAGTTATCTGGTTCCATAGTACAAGCTTTGCTTAGTTTGGGGCTAGTGTGTGGATGCCCAACGATATTTTTTTTATAGACGCTTCGCGGTTTCACACGTGTAGTTATCTTTCCCGTAAGAATACACGAGTAAAAAGTACTTTTTATCACCCGAAAATAATGTAGCTTCCCAACGGTGAAAAAGTTTTTGAAATCGCTCCAGTAGTTTCGGAGCCTATTCAATACAAACAAAACAATCAATAAAAAGTAGCTTATGTCACCTGGGGATAATGTAGCTTTCCAACGGTGAAATAATTTTTATAATCGGTCCAGTAGTTTCGGAGCCTATTCAATACAAACAAACAATCAAATCTCATTATCTGTCTATCTATATATACTATAGTAAAGAGGAAAGATTTGATTGTTTGTTTGATTGTTTGCTTGTTTGTTTGTATTGAATAGGCTCCAAAACTATTAGAACGATTTCAAAAATTCTTTCGCCGTTGGGAAGCTACACTATTCCCACGAGAACGGGAACTACGCGGGTGAAACTACGAGGCGTCCGCTAGTGATACTATATAAATAGATTAATTGCGTAATCAATCTCGCAAGTTGGACATAAATTTCAAAAGCTGTTGAAACTTTGGAGCCTAGACTGTGACTTTCAGTTTTGAAACAATCAGTCACGCGTACCTCTTTACCTCACGAAAAATACATTTTCACTTCATCGCGCCGAGCGCCGCTCTACTTTACACCCTTACGCATTAAAATGAAGAAAATGCTAGCTCAGACTCGTTACTCAAGAACAGGGATGAGACTATTCCAGTTAGGCCGATAAACATGGCCGGACAATAAAAAAAAATATCTTAAATCTTAAATTATTAACATATTATAATTCGTTATCGATTACGGAAAAGTCTGATATCAGAGGTGTTAATTAATTTCATAATTAATTAGCTGCATCCCGCGGTGTTACCAGCTACATGTTTTCGGGATAAAAGTAGCCTATGTCTTAATCCAGGTCTTAACTCGGCTTCGTACCAAATTTCATTCAAATCCGTTCTGTAGTTTTTGCGTGAAAGTGTAACAAACGAAAAAAAAATACTGGGGTGTTGAGACTAACCATCGAAAGTCTCGAAGTAATGCGCGCCAAAGCAGCGATGCTTCGGACTTTGTTTTGCTACTCAAAGTTCTGTGTATCGCTACAATGGTCATGGACAGGCGTTATCTTTTACCAACAGGAGAGCGTCTCAGCCGCCTCGTTACTATTTACATTAAAAAAAAAGTATTATAAGTATGTATTTATAAAAAAAAAAACTATTTAAGTATTCTATCAATTATCTGACTTCTATAGTACAAGCTTTGCTTAGTTTGGGGTCAGATGGCTGTGTGTAATGTCCTGTAATATTTGTTATTATTATTTATGTATATTAACTAAATTATAGTGATTTTTATATAAGTTTAATCACGCGTCAAATTAGCGATGCTCTAGACTTAATTTTGCTACTCGAAGTTCTTTGTATCGCTGAGATGGTCATGAACGTGCGTTATCTCTTACCATCAGGAGAGCGTCACGTTCGTCTTATTACTTTTACATAAAAAAAATATTGAAATACTTGCCGGAGTAACATCTCTATTTAACACCATGATTATTCGAATGGGTGTCAAAAAACCAGTTTATCTTGAAACCTCCGGCTGTTATAAATGCCCGCCCTCTTTCGTTACTCGGAGGTCTAGCTAATTGGTGGTCACAAGACATTAAATCCAGTTTAGGTATTTATGGTTTCAATTATTTCGGTAAGCTGATTAACAATGTCAATTTTGGGCAGACTTTATAAGAGTGACACTGGTTCTGTAATTTACCTTTCATTTTCAATCCAATACAAGTTCAGTTTTTAATTTTAAAAAAGGACAAATTTCATTTTATTTCTACACTATTTTTTTCTTTTTTAAATAGGTTCGCGTTTGACCACACTCTCTCCTCTACTATGTAAATACATAATTAACGGACGCCTCGCGGTTTCACCCGCGTTGTTCCCGTTTCCGTGGAAATACAGGTATAAAAAGCCTATGCCATCCGAGGATAGCGTAGCTTCCCAACGGTGAAAGAATTTTTGAAATCGGTCCAGTAGTTTTTGAGTTTATTCGTTACAAACATACAAAAATCCAAAAATACAAGTCTTTCCTCTTTATAATATTAGTGTAAATCTATAAAGCATGTAATACTATGTACCGTGAAACGATATTTCTGAGGTTCAAAATAACTACCTATACTTAAAAAAAAAAAAATGCTTTATTGCTTACAAGTTTTCTTTACACGTAGTATTCCACTCTTCCATATCTATGTATAAATTATATAAGCCTGTAGGGTGTGTGTGTGTGTGTGTGTGTATGTATGTATGTGAGAGAGAGCATGTATTTGTAGGTTTATTGATGTGTTTACTTAAACATTTATTAAGACAAAAACATCCAGCATATTTAGAATTTAACTTATGCTACGAAATGCTACGTCGATGTAGCGTTTTGTAGCGATAATCGCTCAACAATGACAATCCCCAACAATGAGCTTGAAGGAAAACATCGTGAGGAAACAATAGCATGGTGGTGGGGTATAATCTATCTATACTATTACAAAGAGGAAAGATTTGATTGTTTGTTTGTTTTGAATAGGCTCCGAAACTACTGGACCGATTTCAAAAATTCTCCGTTGGGAAGCTACACTATCCCCGGGTGACATAGGCTACTTTTTATCCCTGTATTCCCGCGGGAACGGGAGCTACGCGGGTGGAACCGCGAGGCGTCTGCCAGTCATGGATATAGTAGATTACATCTACGCAATTTCAAAGACTTTGTGAGTGACATGCCACTTGTCACCACATGCAATAACAGAAACGGTGAAACAAATGAATCAGCATCCTATGCGAGGCAATCAAATCTGCTGTCAATCACATCGGCCGATCAATCATAGCTGACCCCCCGGGAGTCAGCTGATATCGTACCGGGAACTGATATCACGGTACAATAGGAATAGGGAAACAAACGCTAGTCACGGATTTTTGTGACGTGAATACGCCTTTGTATTTGCGTACATAGTGGCGTATAGACATCGGGAGACAATTCAGTAAACTGATGATAACAACATGGAGGCGTATAGTTAATTCTTAAAATATATATAACACTTACTAAGTTTAAGTATACACAACATAAATCCAAGGGCGCTTACCTGAAACAGAAAATACAAATAAATATCGTAGGACTATACACACAGCGCCATCTGGCCCCAAACTAAGCAGAGCTTGTGTGATGGAAGTCAGATAACTGATAGAATACATAAATACTTTTGTAAATACATACTTATAATACATATACAGAACACCCAGACACAGAATAAACATTTGTTTATTCACAAAATGTTTGCCCTGAGTGGTAATCGAACCCACGCCTTTCAGCTCTTGAAGCACACCTACCAATGAACCGACAGGGCTGTGAATTGCTACAAAAGTATCTATTTTCAGTTTCGGTGCTTCGGTTGAAAATTCAAATTCCTCTCATTCCTCTTCAAGCGCCCTTAGCAAATTGCGATCCTCAAAAATATAAAAATGTTCTCTTTACACCTTGAAAGTTGAGCTAAAAGTTAAGATTGAATTATCTCAGTCATTGCCTCAACCGACTGAGATGAGTGCCCGAGCAATTCGCTTAAATTACTATCGCTAAAGTTTTGTTATTTATTTAGCTGTAAGCGCTTCCTTCGAGTGTCAGGTAGGGTTGTTACTTTCACAATCTTGCTGAACCGGTTTTCATACATCAAAGTTATGACGTACGAGACGCTCTCCTGATGGTAAGAGATAACGCCTGTCCATGACCATTGCAGCGATACACAGAACTTTGAGTGACGAAACAAAGTTCCAGGGCATCGCTGCTTTGGCGCTCATTACTTTGAGACATTGTGTACTTGTCATTACGCCTGCACACTATGCTTAGTGGCATAATACATTTAACTTAATATGTAATCTCAGTAAGTAAATTACTTGTAATTTTTAAGAGATTAAATGATTCTTAAACCGTAGACATTCGATGTTTAGTTTCAACAGCCCAGTAATTTCGCTTTTGCTGACTGCAATGACTTTGTTTTGTTGCTCAAATTTCTGTGTATCGCTACAATAATTATAGACATGCGTTATTTCTTAACATCAGGAGAGCGTCTCGTTCGTCTCTTTGCGATTGAGTAAAAAAATATCTCTGATTGCATTTCAGCCAGTGCTGGCATCCTTAGAGGCTGCGGTCGGCGCTGTCCGCTAATATCTCTCGCCCTTGAAGAGTTATAACTTATTAAGAAACGGGCCGAGAGTTCTTCTATTACTTCGCCAGTGCTCTTGCGATGCTTCCCGGAAAGTTTTTCAGCCCAAATTGAGAAGAGTTTCGTAAATTGGTTCCTGAGTTAGAGAGTAGGTTTTAGAAAATGTTTTTTGACGTTACCGCGTCCTTGCGGCTATCAAAGCTAATTGAACCAAATTACTTATGACGTTGTAAGTATTACACTTATGTCTTTTATGTGATATTAATGAGACGATTGAGACGCTATCCTGATGGTAAGAGATTATGCATGGCTATGATAATTGCAGCGATACACAGGACTTTGAGTGAGGGAACAAAGTCTAGGACATCGCTGATTTGGTGATAATTTCTTTGAGACAGGCTATTCAGGTTTTCTATTCCAGGCTAGGTGTGCTTTACCACATTCGACCACACCGTCACTTAGCATCAGGTGAGCTGTGGTCAAACACCTAGGTTGTCAAACATAAAAAAAAGACGTTCAATGATTAGTCTAACTCCTGACTCGAAGCAGTTGTGTGTAAAAAAAAAACAATGTAATCTAGCCTGGTTTAGGCTTAGTGAAATAGAGTCAGTTTCTATTTGTAAAAACAAAATTAGGTTAAATCATTTCAATCACATTGCTAATACGTTATTTATACTCACAATTTTCAGAAAAATTATTTCACGGAGATAATTTCCCAGATGTTTACAGCAGCAAACTTGTGCCGGAATTCTGCCGGATAGCCAATTTCTAATTTAGTTTATTACGAGCGTACGAGACAACTGGTTGCTGCAGCTATCTTAATTTAATTTAATCAAGCTAATCTACCATTTCGTTTTACTCTACTAATTGGCAAGGCTGGACATTTTTAATCATAGCGTCGTATTAGTGCAAGTTTGTGAAAGTATCAGACAATTACTTGCTTCGTTGACAACTTGACTTGGTGGTAGATTTCCTTAGCAGGAGGTCGTCTAGGTAGGTACCACCGCAGTACCAGATATTCTGCCGCTAAGCAGTAGTATGCAAACATTACTGTGTTCCAGTTTGAAGGGTACTGCAGCTAGCGAAATAACTGGGCTTATGAGACTAACCATCTAGTCTCAAAGTAATGAGCGCCAAAGCAGCGATGCCCTGGACGTTGTTTTGTTACTCAAAGTTCTGTGTATCGCTGCAATGGTCATGACCATTGCAGCGATACAACAGGCGTTATCTCTTACCATCAGGAGAGCGCCTCGATCGTCTCATTACTTTTACATAAAAAAAAAAACTAATCAGAGTACTGTGTTTCATCATCATCATCAGCCTATCACACAGATAAACATGTAAATGGGTTGTAGTTAAAACACTTGACATGTCACAAAATGACCTGATCTGAATGAAGTATTCGTTGTTTATTTTAATTTAACTGATTTTTTTAAATAGTTTAATCAACTATGTGTACTTCAAAATGTCAATTTAATTAAAAACAAAACATATTACAACCGTTATCTTGAAATAGGTATATCTAATACTAGCGAACGCCTCGCGGTTTCAGCCGCGTAGTTCCCGTTCGAATACAGAGATAAATTTGAAATCGGTCCAGTAGTTTCAGAGTCTATTCAATACAAACAAATCTTTCCTCTTTATAATAGTATAGAGATATAGATCAATAGATGTAGATGTACCTATGTACAGTTATAGAATATAATACAACTTTATTACACACCAAAACAAAACACAACAACATACAAATATGAAACACAATAAAAGATAAAGAACATAACAATGCAAAATTATAATTATATGGCGTATAAAGGCGGTATTATCTCCTAGAGCGATTTCTTTCAGACAACCTTTGGACATAAATAAACATACAGGTATATATATTACAACCTCTCGTCCTATTCAGTCCAACAATCAAAATTCTATGTCATGTTCTACATCCAGATATTGGTGTATTGACACCATATCACGAACGCTATGCCACTTATCTTCAAAGTTGGTTCAACGACGGTACTAAAGATTTTCTCTGGTGGCTGTTTGTTTAGTTCAGGAAACGCAACTGTGGCTCCCTCGTTCAACTCCACAGACATGTCGGGCGTATTGTACATACATTTTTATCCACATCGCTCTCGGATTGTATTGACTGTGGAACTAAGGGTACAATTTCTTTGCCACAGTGTAAGCAGAAACAGAACTATAATTTAGTAATGACGCGATATAATCTCAAGTACGTACTCGAGTAATAAAAAAAGTACTCACTTGAGAGCCAGTTCCATTTCAGACTAGTTACCATCTTCGACCATACCGTCACTTAACATCGGGGGAGCTGTGGTCAAACACCAAGCCCGTCAACCATTCAAAAAATGTGTATTCTCGTTTGGATAAAATAAAATACGCGGTACTAAATTTACTGAAAAAATATACACACGCCATCTGACCCCAAACGAAGCAAAGCTTGTACTATGGAAGTCAGATAACTGACAGAATACTTAAATAGCTTTTTTTTGTTTGTAAATACATACCTACTTATAATAAATACAGGACACCCAGACACATAACAAACATTTGTTTATACCACAAACTTTTTGCCCTGGGCGGGAATTGAACCCACGCCCTTCAGCTCTTGAAGCAAACATACTACCAACAGGGCTGTCAAAATAATTGTAGTTTTTGGTCTCGCGCCGACATACACTTATGTACATAATCATATACATTTTGTGTAGTTAGCTAAATATCACAGATAAGACTACCGTCTTTGTGATTTTTAATATACTTAGTCTGGCCATAAATACCGTTAAAACTAAAAATAAACAAAATATTACATTTGAATTTGGAATCTGTAATTTTTATATGATTGTTCATTGTGTTTTTTCATTTTGGCGCCAATAAATTGTACAATATTTTGCGATATTAAAATGGAGTGGGGTGACAAAGAGAACCGAATCGCTGTGATTGCACTACGCAAAGTAGGTATGGAGCCAAATGCAATTTTTAAAACTCTCCATACGCTTGGTATTAGTCAAATGTTTGTGTACCGGGCTATTAATAGGTACAATGAGACCTCCTCTGTTTGTGACAGAAAAAGATCTGGCCGTCCACGTAGTGTTCGTACGAAAAAGGTGGTCAAAGCAGTAAGGGGTAGAATTCGAAGAAATCCTGTCCGAAAGCAAAAGATTTTATTTTGGGAGATGAAGATGGCACCTAGAACCATGTCGCGTATTTTAAAAGAAGACTTAGGACTTGCAGCCTATAAGAGACGCACTGGTCACTTCTTAACTGATAATTTAAAAAAGAATAGGGTGGTAAAATCGAAACAACTACTGAAGCGGTACGCAAAAGGAGGTCACAGAAAATTTTTGTTTACGGATGAGAAAATTTTTACAATTGAGCAACATTTTAACAAACAAAATGACCGTATTTATGTTCAAAGCTCTAAGGAAGCTTCCCATTTATGGATATATGATTTGTGAAGAAAACAGTAGATTATGCTAGTAATCTATTGTTTTATTCAAGCAATTGTGATTTACCACAAATAAAGACCAAAATAAATGCCAGTAGCTGTGATTTCGCTGTAAAATTATGCTCCACTTGTCCATAAATGGCAAAAAATTATTTGTATGGAAATCGAACCACCTTAATGTGAGAAGTTGACTTACTGGTATAGTTGCGCTACTGTGTACAACAAAGGGCGTTTTGTCAACATTTTTCTTATAAGAATACGCGGATATTGTAGGCACCAGGTGCTTTCCAAGGTATTGCTGTTCCCTTTATATTTCGTTAGTGCATTATACGGAAGGTTGATAAATATTTTATGGCTTCGTTTTACATAATGTGCCTTATGTGTATGGAATTAGGTTCTTTTTATTATCGAAACGTACGTAAAAATAGCTAAAATATTTTGGAAACCGATATTGCTTTTATCGTTTTTACTAGCTGTGACTTGCGGACTCACTTGTCGTTGACTAATGTTGCTTAATATAGTACAGTGAGTCGGGTTTATTAAGAAAAAAAAATTACTATGATATTTTCGACACAGATAAATCTTATTGGAAGCTAAGCGTCAGAAGTGGTATTGCGGAGTTACGTGTAGTGGTAGCAACAACAAAAAACCGGCCAAGTACGAGTGGGACTCGCGCACGAAGGGTTCCGTACCATTATCTACAAAAACGGCATTTAAAATGTTTATCTTTTTCGTTTTTTTAGTATTTGTTGTTAAAGCGGCAACAGAAATATTATCATATCGTCTGTGAAAATTTCAATTGTCTTAACTGTCACGGTTCATGAGATACAGCGTGGTGACAGACGGACGGACGACATAGTTTTAGTAATAGGTTTTAACCTTTGAGTACGGAACATGTTTAAATGGTTCACAATGTAAAAATAGTTCACGATGTAAAAATAGTTCACGATGTAAAAATTGTTTCATGATGTATAAATACGAGTAGTTCACAATTATGAGTATAATAACTTTTCGGCTTAATTCTAGCTCTGCATTCCTAATCTTATTTACACCAAATTTTACAATAAAGATTTTTTTTTTATGTAAAAACTAATGAGACAAACGAGACGCTCTCTTGATGGTACGAGCTAACACCTGCTCATGACCATTGCAGCGATACACAGAACTTTGAGTAACAAAACAAAGTCCAGAGCATCGCTGCTTTGGCGCTCATTACTTTGAGACTTTCGACGGTTAGTCTCAACAGCCCAGTAATTTCGCTAGCTGCAGTACCCTTCTAACTGGAACACAGTAATGTCTACACACTACTGCTTAGCGGCAGAATAACTGGTACTGCGGTGGTACCTACCTAGACGACCTCTCGCTAAGGAGATCTACCACCAAGTAAAACAAAGTTCTCATTCCAGGTGAGTTTTTATTTTCGACGACCCGTTTTTAATATCAGGCGATCTATGATCAACCAAAGCCTTATCTATACCTTTACTATAAATCTATAGGTACTAAGTATATGTGTTCAAATTCTTTTGTACAACCGAACCGTTATTAAGTATCGGTAAGCGGTTTTATCGATGATTTACGATCGTGCTCGGGCCATCAAATTTCAAATTATGTTGCTTCACGAATGCTTCAAAATGCATGTTACACGCACTTTCGCCCTTTATTGTGTACTACCAGCTATAAATGATACGGAAATGTAGAGGAAGTTCCTCGTAAAATATATTTAGTATATAAGTGTATTAGAAAGGGGGGGTTTTTAGGGTCTTTCAGGAGGATAGCGTTCCCGGAATGGGAATACGGGTAGTGAGAATTAATACGTATGTACCTACTTGTATAGCTCTTAAGGAGTCGCCAGTCCAAGGCACTGTATGTTTTCAGTTTACACTCACATTAGGAAATAAATTAATATAGTGGGACATTACACACAGCGCCATCTGACCCCAAACTAAGCAAAGCTTGTACTATGACAGTCTGATAACTGATAGAATACTTAAATACTTTTTTGTTTGTAAATACATGCTTATAAGAAATACAGAACACCCAGACACAATCGAATCAAACCCATACCCTTCAGCTCTTGGAGCAGACATACCTCTAATGAACCAACAGGGCTTTCAATGAGGTATTGAATGTTGATCTTTTTTATTGTTAACAGGTTAGGTGTTTGACCACATCTCACCTGATGTTAAGTGACGGCGTGGTTAAAGATGATATATGTATTGTATACACCTAGCCTGGAACAACCGCCAACCACCGCCGCTACGACGTCGCACGTTGCTTCTACATAAATCGATATGATCATCTATTAGTAATTTCTTACCATCAAGAGAGCGTCTTGCTCGTCTCATTACAATTACATTGAAAAAAATAAAAATGTATTTGACATTGGCAAGTGCACAATGTGCGCGCCAAAAATAAGGAAGAAGACATATTTATAACAGGAAATGCCATCAAAAACACTTTTAGGAAATCTGTTAAAGTGAAAGTCAGCGTTTTATTTCGGGACGACGTGTCAGCGATATTGAAGGAACGCTAAAGATTGATGTCTACTAACGTCACAGGTGACTCCGCATATGTATCATAGGAGTACAACAAGCCGGATGCTTTCCTATACATGTTATAGAAAATAGTTAAAGAATTGGTCCTACAATAATAAATATAATCGCAGGACATTACACACGGCGCCATCTGACTTCAAACTAAGCAGAGCTTGTGTGATGGAAGTCAGATAGCTGATGGAATACATAATATATACTTCTTTTTTTGTAAATGCATACCTACTTATAATACACACATAACAAACATTTTGTTAAAATGTTTTTCCTGAGCGGGAATCGAATTCACGCTCTTCAGTTCTTAAGGCAGATATGCGCACACACTTTCCCTTTGTGATCGGCCTTTTAAAAATTGTATATTTTCGTTTACACTGAAACCTCGCTGTTTCATTGGAGCAGTGCGTCTAGTTGTAGTCGGTTTCTTTTACTTGATACCCAGTTCCATTCCAGGCTAGGTATGCTTTACCATCTTCAACCAGAACTTCACTTAACAACAGGTGAGCTGTGGTCAAACACCTAGTCTGGCAACTATAAAAAGAAACATTGTAAATTTATATATTGTCAAATCCGTGTCTACAACCGAAAATTACTGATTGTTCTCGTCAATGATAGCGATGATAGCACAGTGCTTAGCGCGGTCGGATCACATGTAAAAGTGCATGGTTTGAAATCCTAACAATGTGCTCGAGCTTCTGGTGAAAGAAAATATATTACACGAGTTCTAAACGAAGAGAACTGAAGTTCGCGAGGTTGCATCTCGCTTACTAGCTGCGGGTGGCGCCACATTCGATTTTCACAGCGTGAGTTGATTTGTTTATAAATCGAACTTAATTTAAAAAAAAAATAACCACAATCCAATTACGGAAACCACTGAAGCGTTTCATTACAAGGAAATGTCTAATACAAAAAAGTAATTAAAATGGTTTAGTAAAACCGTAAAAATTATAATAATGAGGTAGTAAAGAGAATCAGGGTACATCGAGAATGTGATAAAGAATTCATAAAATGCTTTAAAGAAATTAAGACGCTTTTTTGAAGTTTTCACGTTAAACATATTTGCTAAGTGTTAAGATGAATAATTTAAAAATTTCCTTGTTCCGCAACAGGAAGCGGAAGTAAGTTCATTATTCGGGGATTTTGTTAACGTATTTTGTTATCTGATAAAACCCTGTTGTGACAAATGTTGATTTGAGTAAATTTTGACAACAATTTTTTTTTAGAACAGTTCCATTTTTAATATGGTCCAATTGCTAGGTGTTCCCCGATGGATACAACCTAGGTGTCGTCAAGTCGAGATTGACTCGGTATTTGCAAGCGTGCTCCATCTTAGACCGCATCATCACTTAACACCAATGCGAAACAAGATGAGGCCGTATGCGCGTTGTACTGACCGTTGTCTCCATAAAGAAGGCCACCGTATGTGACCGAATTTATTTTTAACTAGCGGATGCCTCGCGGTTTCACCCGCGTAGTTCCCATTCCCGTGGGAATACATGGATAAAAAGAAGCCTATGTCACCCGGGGATAGCGAAGCTTCCCAACGGTGGAAGAATTTTTGAAATCGGTCCTGTAGTTTCGGATCCTATTCAATACAAACAAACAAACAATCAAATCTTTTCTCTTTATAATAGCATAGATTACACGTGAGTAATCCCACATAAGTAAAGAAAATGTTTCGAAACCACATCCGTTTCCATTGTAAAACATCAGGAGATATGGCGGTCAAACGCAAAACGAATCTATTATTTAAAAAAAAAGACGTGTGGCACTCGGGGACTGCCGCGGTAAAGCTCTTGCATAGCATTACAACCAATGCCACCTAGAGGCGAGTTGCTGAACTAAAGAGACAAGCGTGATATTTCAAAAAAGTCATTAAAAGTTCTGCTATTCATCGATAGATGGCAAAACTAAAAAGTATCACCGCTGTGCCGGTGGGAGTGGGGGGGTGTTAGGTTATTTTCGTTACGGAATTTCTGGATTCGGTCTCCACGCTCAAGGTCCGCGATAGAAGCTATGCAATAGCTTAAAAAGTAACATACGTAAATGTAAATAAATCAAAAGCAATTAATTATTAAAAAATTAAGTCTTAATTATTTATTCAAAATACGGATTTTAAAAACAAGCATTACTTCAACGCGTCGTTCATGAAGTTATGTTTACGCGGAAAGTTGAAGAACCTTTTTCATTTCCGCGTTCAAATGCGAGTCGCAAAGAAATTTCTAATTCCAGCTAAACAATTCCACTCCGTCTGGTGAATGGAACACAGCACAAAATTAAGTACCTACCGAACCAAGTAATCTCCGAACAAATTTGCAGGAACGGAGATCATTTCATCTGTCTTTAAATAGGTATGTATTTTGTTAATGTAATAGTTTTGTAGAGATGATTGCTCAGTGGTTAGCGCGGTTGGTTCAGACGCCGAAGGGCGTTAAAAAAAAGAAAAATGTTTATTTTTTTTGGTCAAAAGATTATTTTATTTTTAAATGATATTAAGGGGAAGCGATACCTAATTATGTGATAATATATAAAACATAAAAAATATAAAAAACTTAAAACTCGGGTGCCGCCGGCAGCGGGGCGGGGCTCAAGCTGCCGGAGGTTAGGGCTGCTGAGTGATGAACCTCCTCACAATGTGCGCCGTGTCAAGGATCACTGCCTTTTGAAGCTGACCCTTGACCCAACCGTCTAGCGAGAGCCTCTCTCTCTCTCTCTCACTCTCTTAAAATTATTATTTCAGTAATTTATTTATTTTTTTAGTTTTTAATTTATCATTACAATTATTAAATATCTTCGGCCACACCGTCACTTATCATCAGGTGAGCTGTGGTCAATCAACTAGCTTGTCAACTGTAAAAAATTGGTTCTGACTAAGGTTAAATTATATTATAAATAAATGTGGTACTACTTTGTAATCTTAGTTCTGACTTAGGTTAAATTATAGTATAAATAAATGTGGTACTACTTTGTAATCTTATATTTTATGCAATAAATTGAATTGAATATAAGGGTTTCATTTTTCCTTCTGAGGTACGGAACCCTAGAAAATGAGGCCCCCACCCTGGCACCGTTATCTGGAGGTGTTATTTATGTCTCTTTCATGTCACAACCTGGGGCTGATTACCATTTCTCGATAGCACTTCCTATCGATTCCACGCCGTTCGGAGAAATTGACAATTTATTAGAGAAAGTAATTTTGCTGTGGATAAAATTGATTTGATTTACATAAATTTTCTTATAATTTTATCGGGTTGTTTTACATTTTATTGAAAATGTATTTATTTAGTAGGTTTCGAAAGCTTTTTCATTTGAGTTGTAACGCAAATTTTATTCAGATAGTGTGATGTATTTCTTTGAGGAAGCAACAAGACCCCATAATTCAGCTTCCTTACGTACAATGTACGTCTCCTCAGCAGGAGGTCGTCTGGGTAGGTACCACCGCAGTACCAGATGTCCTGTCACCAATCAGTGTAAACATTACTGTGTTCCGCTTTGAAGTGTGTTTTTTTAATGTTTGACAGGCTAGGTATTTTGAGCACAACTCACCTGATGTTAATTGAAGGTGTGGTCGAAGATGGTAAAGCACACCTAGCCTGGAATGGAACAGGCTCTCAAGTGAGGCTGCCGGAACACACCGTTAGATGCTTGGCGGCAGATTTTCAACTTGAGGGTGGTAGCTAGCCAGCCGAGTACTAGAGAGTACGCTACCACCATGCTATAGTTTCCTCACGATGTTTTCCTTCACCGGCAGCTCAAGCTCATTGTTGGGGTTTGAACCCACGCCCTTCGGCATGCGAACCTACCGCGCTATCCACTGAGCTATCATCGCTACAAAAGTCATGCCAGATACACCCTACTGTAGTTTCAACCGCATCCGATGACCTTCTTTACGGAGTCAAAGCGAGTAAAGAGAGAGCACATTGTACACAGCGCCATCTGCCCCCAAATTAAGCTAAGCTTGTGCTATGGAAGTCAGATAACTGATAGAATACTTAAACAGATTTTTTTTTTGTAAATACATACAGTACACTCAGACACAGAAAAAACATTCGTTTATATTACAGAATCGAACCTACGCCCTTCAGCTCTTGTAGCAGACATACTACCAATGAACCAACAGGGTTGTCAATTATAGGAAATGTGATATATCTAAAAGTACAGATTAAACTAATTAATATGATGAAAGAATATACGTCCGAAACTATTTGAAATTCAGGGCAGCGTACAAGCACCGGGTGCGAATTAAAACATACCTTAGTCAACATTCCGAGTACTCCGGCTAACCTCTATTTAATACGAATTGGTACGACGGCAAAGAGTAATCGATTAGTAGAGAATAAACATGTTGAATATTCAAAGTATATTCATCACAGTTGTGACTTAAGTGGAAATAAACTAAATATTTATACCTAACTCAAACACCTAATACAGAGGACTCAAACACTCGACGCTTTCAAGAGTAGCGTTAAGCTGCAAATTATTTTTGCTCTAATTTTATTTATACGGCTTGAATTTTTTTTTTTTTATATTTTGGATATGGATGAAACTTACAAGTAATTGTAGCTTTAAAGACATTAAAGGTACTATTTTTTTGCTGTTGTTGCTGCAGTAACCAGTTGCCGACACGTGTGTCGCCTCTACACGAGCCATCCTCAGGACGTGTTGACTCTTCGAGCGCTCGGTCGAGACTGAGTCCATTAATTTATCTTTAAACACGGTCATTAAAACACACAATTGTGATGTTTCACTGATGTCACTGCTTGGCTTTGGTCTACATTAGAATGTATTCCATGCTTCCTACTCAAAGGAATCGTATAGAATGGATCGTAATTACTCCCGGATCGTGTTCGGGAGATGATCGGGTTTCAAATGTCATGGGGGAGGGGGGAGGGGGAGGGGGGAGGGGGAGGGGGGGAGGGGGAGGGGGGAGGGGGAGTAGAGCAGGAACAAATATGGAATTAAGTGATTAGCGGCTTTGGAGACGAGATCAAATATTGGAAGGTGTTACAGGTGATAATTTTAATGGTAACTTGTGTGGATGTGACTTCAATTTTCGAACTGCTTGAGGCGTATCTCAGAGTCGTCTGTGGTAGTTTATCGCGTGTCTGTGTTCCGTGACCTTCATAAGGATAGCATAGTTCTAAAAATGTTCTAATTATGATAAATCAAGTAAAGCATTTTTTTTTGTAATAAATTCATATCTTAGGAACGTATCAACCTTATTACATCGAAACAAAAACATTTGGTAAGCTAGCGGAAAAGATCACCACCGCGAGCTAACTCGCTGCTAGCGCCATCTACTTTAGACAGAAGTAAACCACTATTGTCACTAAGTACACATTTCAATATAAATATTTATCGTCACATAAATGTTTGTCTTTGGTTGGAAATGAAACCACGCCCTAATACTTTTGAAGCAGATATATTACCAAACGAGCTAACGAGGCAGTCAAATATCTAGATTATATCTCTCAGAAAACAAGGAAGCCGCTTGTTCCGTTTCTTGGTCGAACGGAAAAAGAGCAAAGACAACAAATATTGTACATTTTTTAAAAAGATTATACTTTATCGCGATATTATACGCATCGCGAAATGGTGATCGCTATGCGTTACTACAAGTGTTAATCTATTTGCTGATCTTTTCGGGCGAAGCCTTCGTATAATTATGATAGAACTTCACTTACAGGTAAGTTCATTTAATTACTAATTATAGAGTCTGTTAAAAAAGCGATATACGCAATAATACGAAAGTCCACGACCAAAACCATATTTCATAGCAATGATGTCGTAACTGTATAAAATCGTCATATTGTATGATTCTGAACTCGAGTCTGTGGGTAACAACGGTCAAAAGTGTAACAACTGCGTGGGAGGCCATTTCTGCTGTGTCAAAAAAAGGCAGTCAATATCATAGCAATAATCTGATATTGGAAATGTATATAGGTTTTGTTATTTTATGACAAAAAGGTTAGTTTTCAAGAAATTTCACAGAAACGTACGCAAACATCGTTTAAATTTTAAGCAGGTATTGAAGGTAGTTAGGTCGCTGGAACAGGCACTGCAGTTCAATATTGACTTGGAAGCGCAGGCTTTTGAGCCAACCTGAAATGCGACGTGCATTTGGCGGACTGTGTTCAGAAATACGAGCGTATGTTTTCATAGTCTTCATTAGAATATTTCAATGTTTTTGGCCTATTTTGCAAGGATTTATTTTTGTTTAATAATGTATAAATAAGCGTGGCTTTGCTTGTGTGCTTGCTTATAAAGACTATTACTATTTTCGTGGAGACCTACCAGAGAGTTTGGAGACCCCTAGAGTTCAGCGGAGCACACTTTGTGTATGGCGGCTCTAGACTGTGTTTAGTTCTGTGTATCGCTGCAAAGTTCATGGAGAGATGTTGTATCTTACCATCAAGACCATGCCTCATCCGCCTCATTACTTTTACGTAAAAAAATATTATAAAAGAAAAGAAAACATATTTTTTTACAACAAATAACTATGGACAAAACACACAAAAAAATAATTATGTAAATTAACATACAAACACAACAAAATGTCAGTAAGAGGGAAAAAGGAATTTTCGTGTGTGTGTATAACATAATATGTTCGTTACTTCTTTACGTTTTAATGGTTTGACAGATTCGAAATGCAAATAGCGAGCAGATGCTACCGCGGGCTATAGCTTGTGTCAAATAATAACAAAGTTGTATTTCTAATCTACGTTCAGTACAGAATAAGAACTTACTTTAAGATGTTTACATGAATATTTTAAAGTAGTTCAAGTTATTAATTCACTTTAAATTAGAGTAACATTTAAGGTCTTATAGTTAAGTTAGAAGTACAACAACATTAAGCTAAACAAGCGTGCGAAGTTTGACAGTATATTAATACTTAGCATAAGTAATTAGTAAGTGATATGAAAGGTAACTTTCTAACGTTATATCGTACAAATAATAAATATCGTAGGACAGCACACAGCGCCATCTGGCCATCTGCGGCCAACAGCAGTCCGGTGACGCTGTAGAGGCCAACTGCGGCCAACAGCATTAGTCATAAAAAAAAAAAGAAAAACAGCGCCATCTGACCCGAAACTAAGCAAAGCTTGTACAAAGGAAGTCAGAAATAAATAAAAAATATTTAATAAATCGACAATGAAACGATGAAAAAACCCAGGCCTTTTTGAGTTTGTATCTTGTACTTGCATCTAAACAAATAGATTGTATCCATAGTTACTTGTTCAAAAAGTACATATGTAGACAGTGGCGGCCTTAGGGGGTGGCAAGCAGGGCAACCGCTTGCAGGGGCCTCGCGTCCTCGTAGAAAAAATTCTTTACCATACATGTATGTGTAGCTCGCGCCTCGCACTTAACAAAACCCCCTGAACGCACGGTTTCATTATTAGTGCAAGCATGTTACGGCCACTCGAGCACTCGAACTATTTTTTTAGTAAAACGGACTCAAAGAAAAAGGGCCTCACAATGATCTGTCGCCCCGGCCCTCGCAACAGCTAAGGCCGCCCTTGTGTAGAAATTGCTAAAGCCAATTTTCATATTGTCTTTGATCACGATTTGTAAAACGTTGTGTATTCATTTGATAGTTCTAGTAATTTGTCACGACAACATGTTGACAATTCCAAGTGCTGCGAGTATACAGCAAGATAAGTATCAATCTAACTTTAATTACAAATATTACTTTGCTAGATTAGGGTTGACCCTCTTATTGGCTGTGCCAACGTCGGATAAGGAGGAAGGCCGCTCCCGGCTGCGGACATTTTTCTGAATAAGACACGCATGTTTAGTCAGCAGGGGCTTAGCGAACCTTTAGTCAGAAAACTTTTAGTGATAACTAGTGCCTACAAGCGGATGCTTCGCGGGTTCACCCGCGTAGTTCCCGTTTCTGTGGGAATACAGAGATACAAAGTTTCAACTTTTGAAATCGGTTCAGTAGTTTTTAAGTTTATTCGTTACATACAAAAATACAAATCTTTCCTCTTTATAATATTGGTATAGATTAATAAGTTTTTTTTTCTTTGGTTTCAGCGTCGCATTTTAAGCATCTGCCAGTGTCAAGTATTTGTATGTTTTCAAGTTTCAAAAGTTAAATAGGAGTCCTCGTATCTAAAGTTATAGTCAAAATCCAGTCTTGGTCAAGTACAGTCCGGGTCAGTCAAGTCCAGTCATGCTTTAGTAAAGTAGTGGTGACTTTATTATAAAGCTTCGATGGAGTTTTGGAAGCAACACGAAAAGTCATGTTTCACCACATTATATCATTTTCCCACACTCGCGCTTGTGATTCGGCACTTTGGGAATAAAATACCACCATTTTTATGCATAAATATTCGGCAAAACACTAGTTTTGGAAAAAAATACAACGGGGCGACACGACTCTTTCCGCGTTCCCGCTAAAGAAAGTTAACAACAACAGTTTTTGTATTGTATTATTAATTAAAGTTGACAAAGGTCACGGACCTTGTCTGTGGAGTATGTGGAGAGTAATTAAAAAAATATATAATTACTGTTTTTTTTTGTTTTTTCAATTAAGGTTGTTATTGTTCTTTAATTTTCAGTTTTAATTCTTGTCATCATAAAATATTGTTTGATTATTATCTTAGATTTTTTAAACAGACATCTAAGTAGTTCTTGCAATATATCTGGAGCAGAGACTGAACGAGGCAGCTTCCCAGCTGTCAGTGTGGTTCCATATAAACGGCCTCGCGCTCAACCTCACCAAGACTCACTTCATTCAGTTTAGTCTGTCAGGGAGACCTCCAAGACCACTGACTGTGCTGGTAGATGGAGTGAGGATTGAAGAGCAGGAACATATGACCTTCCTAGGGTTCGAGATAGACCGAGCATTGAAGTGGGACCACCATATTGAAAAAATCTGTGGACGGCTTGGGAGCGCATGCTTTGCGCTGAGTCGAGTGGCGAGGGTGGTCTCGAGCGAGGTAGCGCGAGCGTGCTACTTTGCAACTGTACACTCCCATCTGCAGTATGGAGCCGAGATATGGGCTAGAGGCGCGGACTGGGAGCGAGCCTTCATCTTGCAGAAACGCGCGGTGCGGTGTGTTGCAAAAGTGCCCTGGGACACTCCGGCACGCCCGTACTTTAAAAAGCTGGGAATCCTGACGCTGCCTGCCATTTTGATCTATCAAGTGGCGGTATACGCCAGGATAAACCTTGAGGCTTACGAGGAGCGCGGCTCCAGGCATAACCGCCCCACTCGTGATCGACATAAGCTGCTCACTGTTCCGCGCTCGTTGGTGAGGTCTGCCAAGTTAACGCACGTCATGGCGCCGACGGTCTACAAGCATCTGCCGATGGTAGTTACTGCAGCAGTCGGACTGCATTCGTATAAAAAAAAAATTGAAAAAATGGCTTGCCGAGCAATCTTTCTATAAATTCGATGAGTTTTACAAAAGTGACATGTAAATTGATAATAATTTTCATTGACATATTTAATTTATTTACAATTATTTTATTATTATTATGAATTATTCCTCATGTAATTCTATGAATGTGTGTACGGCACGTACAATAATTATATTGGACATGTAAATTATATTTACCAATAAATATGAATATGAATATGAATATGAATATATAGCATTTATAATAGCACAGCATGAACACTTGACGTTTACCCAGCACGGAACCTTAAAATGCTTTGCAACACACTCGTGTCAAAACCACTCACAACAAATAACATAATGGCGTGGCTCCATTACTTTGTGGACAGTTTTGCGACTATTTTCCTACAATTAACTGGCCATTCATAATTGTCAGCAACACACCCATGCCCATTTGTCTGTGTTAAACAGTAGATGGATGAACAGATAAATGTGTCGCAGTAGCCTTTCTCTACTTACTACACCGAACCAACCGAAATCCATCAGTGAAAGAATAAATTGGTTTCGATAATTTTTACCGAAATGAAAGTTTTTTTTTATGGTTGACATGCTAGATCTTTGACCACAGCTCACCTGATGTTAAGTAAAGGTGTGGCCAAAGATGGTAAAGCACACCTAGCATAAGTGAGGCTGCCGGAACACACCGTTTTTTTTTTTTTTTTTTAACCGTCCTCCTCCGCTATTACCCTGACATAAAGGGTAAAAAATTTAAACATCTTAAACAAAATTATTTAATACCTAACAAAGGTCCCTGATAATGTCAGGGGTAATAGCGGAGGAACACACCGTTAGATGCGATTTTTAAAAGTAAGTTTGTGTTTTCTGGTCTAAGATGGAGCACGCTTAGACAGAAGCGTTTTAGCATTCAATGGTATTACCATGCGGGTGCCAGGCTCATCGTGTTGCAGGGATAGGAACCCGTACAGTGCCTAGCAGCGCTAACCACTGAGCCATCATCACTCCAAATGGTTTTAAAAAAGTAAGCTGAGAAAAAGACAGATGCGAGCGACTTTGTTATATACTATGCAGAGATTAGTGTAATTGGGTTTGAGATAAGTATTGTGCTTAGGGAAGTAAAATGAAAAGGCAGCAAACGAAATTATTTTGAATTTTTTCACCTTTCTACAGACAGTCTGTTTCCCGAAAATATAACCTCACTAACGACCTCGTCCCACGGTTGCAAACAAAATTATTTTTAGGCAATATTCCACGAGGAGCAAAACCACATTTCATTCCATCAACCAAGATAAATAAGCTTATAAATGAAGGCGTAAAAATGTAAATTTGCAAGTGTAGGTTTATACAGGGTATCCCTATGATCTCCTTTTATGCTGAGATTTTCATGAAAATGTCTATGTTTTGTGAAAAATATCGAGCTGGGCACAAAGCGCTGTAGCGCTGTTTTGTGTAAAAATCAAAGCTTATAAAACACATTATACCACACGTCAGACAATGTAATATTAGAGTGCACTAATATACAGGGTTACGCGTATTGGACATTAAACAAATTGACGCAGAAATCTTTAAAAAAATTATACATTTATTTTTTATAGAGCATCCGTTTTTTTTTCTTTAAAAATATAAAATAGCTGATTTATTTCAAATATATTCAAGAGCTTTATTTTAACTCTCGGAAATATAATATGTACGTTACTTATAATGATTACTTTCACCGTTTAAAGTAACCGGCAATACGCGTATTACTAAGAAAAGACAGGTCGTGGGATTTGAACCCAGAACCTCCAGATTGAAAGTCAGACGTTTAATATCGGATAATTCGACTATAGTTTTGGTTCGGCCACACCCGGTGGCCTTCTTCATGAAGACTAATCCGAGTACAACGCGCGCGCGGTCTCGGCTTGCTTCACGCTACGGGCTGCTACGCGTCTAGCGCGTGAAGACAGCGGTTGGCGTGCGGGTGCGGGGGTGGGAGCGAGTAGCGCCGAGATGCGCCGGTGTTATCCGGCATAAGTAAAAATGTGTCAAAACCACGTTGGTTGCCATAGTAAAAAAGGTGGGTCACTTAAGGCAACTAAAAATATACAACTGTGAAAAAGCTCTACTAGTTTACTTATATTAAGGCCAAAAAAGTTTTTATTTGTGCTATCTAAACTAATTTTAAGTACACCGAGCCTACACCGGCGCGAGGACAGATGTAAGAATACCAGGTTATTATATTATACACCTATAGATATAAATTCCAAATTTAAACAAAATATTAAATTAAAATTAAATTATAAGCTTCATAAAAGTAAAATTACTGAGATTTTTTCGCTCTATCAAAATTAGATAGGCAGAAAAACAAGGCTAGTATCATAGTGTTGATGTATACTACAAATATTTGTATCGAGTAAACACATAATGATGTAAAGGCCCTATCACTTACTCGAACAGGAAAATAACGAAATATTTCACAAAACAAATACATTATTTAGATCAATATTTGCGATTGAGCTCTGAGGGGAAGCATAAGTACCAACATTTAGTGAAATATGGAACGACGACTTCAAGTGCGGCCACCGAACCCGCTTCTATCTTAGGCCGATGAAACCAGGATACGAAACGTTTTTTTTAAATAATTAATATATTCTATGGAAATAACAAGATTTTTACACATTTGTGTCTCACTCATGCGGGAATAGTCATGATGACAGTAATTAAATAAAAAGCAAAATTAAAATTTTTGAAAAAACCCACTACGGTTAAAATGTAATTGCCACCTATCTAAGATAATGCACCAATGAAACTCAAACCTATAACTGAAAACTGCATCAAAATCGGACAAGTAGTTTTGGAGAAAAATGGCAATATAGATTTGCACAAAACTTGTTTGCTGCAGCGCCCCCTGGTGAGTTTTGTTTTGTTGCAAGCGTTTTGGTGCGAATTTCAAATCTAATCTAAAGAAACTTAAAGGTCATTTTTTCCCACTAAACCTACTCTATCTTATCTGCAAATATGTTATTTATTACAAATAATATACGTTTTCAAATATTTTGGATAGTTTTGGTCGAATTCGGTAAATTAACAAAAAAGCTTTTAACCAGAAAACTGTGATGCGAAAGGAAAGGGAGGAGTTACTAAACCAATACTAACACATTTTTTCGCATTTAAATCCCAACTGTATTGTAAGTTGATAAATAAGATCGCATGTTAAAAGTGTTTTGATTGATAACAGAACTTGTATCCGCAAATTTAGTGGGCAAACTTCAGTCTCGCATGAAATACATTTTAGATGTAATGGAACATTTCTGACATACGGATACAGAAGGAAGTACAAAGCGATAGCAGATAGCAAAACAAAAAGTAAGTTCACATTATAATCATGTATAGCAGAAATCCTCACAGATGATGTAAAAAAAAACCCACAACCCAAAACGCACCCACAAGGTGGACAGACGACCTAATAAAGACCGCAGGAACGCGCTGGATGCGGACCGCTTCCAACCGGTCTTTATGGAAGTCAATGGGGGAGGACTATGTCCAGCAGTGGACGTCCTACGGCTGAAATGATAATGATAATAAATAATAATATGTTCATAATCACAGTAAGTTTAATTTACTCTGCGACTCTGTGTTTTAAATGAAAACTTCTTTAGTTACCTTGAGCAATTTCTGTGGTTGGGGAAAAATTTATGAATTCGCGACAGCGACATGCTGCTATCAAAGTATTAACTTCTGTCGGTATCCTCCAAGACCTTTTTCTTATTTTTTTGGCAACGTACTTTTTACATTTTGCTTTGTGTTGCCAGTGTTGTGTTGTGTATTGACTTGAATGGCTCATGGTAAATCAAAATAAATAAGCCTTCGACACACTCAATGTCACATAAGTCACGGTCTGATTCGTACCAAAAAGCTCCCCTCACAAGTTAGTAAACAACTCGAAAAACATAATCCACCATATTAAATTAACTGCATTTGTGTAATTCTTTATTTTTAAAATTTAAGTACCGTATTTGTAAATGTAAAAAAATAACACAAGTTTTAGAAAAAACAATGCACAATAATTATAATTTTTACCGTGTAACCAAAACTTCCGTTATATATTATTTTAACAGTCTCAAAAAAAGGACGAGGTTCTCAAATCGACTGTATGTTTTTTTTTGTATTACGCGCTATTTCCGCCAATTATGAATCGTTTTTTTCTTTTCTTGCTCGTTAGATCATATTTCAGAGGTGGTCTCATATAATTTTATCAAAATCGATCGAGTGGTTTTTCAAAAATCAACAAATCGTATACTTACATCGATAATATTTTCGTTTACTCGGAAACCTCGCTGTTTCATTGGAGCAGTGCGTTTAGTTGGCCTAATGGCTTATGCTTATGCTTGACAGGCTAGGTGTTTGACCACAGCTCACCTGATGTTAAGTGAAGGTGTGGTCGAAGATGGTAAAGCACACCTAGCCTAGAATGGAACTGGCTCTCAAGTGAGGCTGCCGGAACACACCGTTAGATGCTTGGCGGCAGATTTCCAACTTGAGGGTGGTAGCTAGCCAGCCGAGTACTAGAAAGTACCCTACCACCATGCTATGGTTTCCTCACGATGTTTTCCTTCACCGGCAGCTCAAGTTCATTGTTGGGGTTTGAAGATGTTACGAAGCCCTAAAGTATAAACGCTCATGAGCAGTAGAACTCGGCCGCGGAGAATATTGTTCCGAAACTTAGTCGTACAGTGAATGTTTGCAATTG
Organism: Biston betularia; assembly: GCA_905404145.2. NCBI lineage: Eukaryota > Metazoa > Arthropoda > Insecta > Lepidoptera > Geometridae > Biston > Biston betularia. Next base: position 13,930,986 of record FR989876.1, read on the forward strand.
CTCCGTTTATGTAAATTTCAGGCCTTACATTCATGACAGGCGGTTCAGCTCATGAGGAGGAACTTGGAAATTACTTATTTGATTTATAGCAAAAAGTTTGACAGTTTTCATGCCGAAATAAAGGAACTTTGACAGTTGGCAGATGGCACTAAAATATATGAGCGGCGCGAGTTCTAGGGGCATTCGACTGCTCTGTTATCTCATTGTTTACAACGTGTCTATGTTTGCTCTGTGTCTGTTATACAAGTGAGGGGAATGATGCTTTGGAGTGAGACACTGTCAAAGCTGGCCAATGACGCGTTTTGAGAAAGTAGCCAATGGGCAGTACTCAGCGACATTAACGCTGCTGATGACATTAACTGATGGGATCCCATCGCTGTCATTCCCGCATCGCTCGTGTACATTTTTAGGGTTCCGTACGATAAAAACGGGACACTATTACTGAGACTTTGCTGTTCGTCCATCCGTCCGTCTGTCACCAGGCTGTATCTCGAGAACGGTTATAGCTAGACAGTTGAAATTTTCACAGATGATGTATTTCTATTGCCGCTATAACAATAAATACTAAAAATAAAATAAAATAAATATTTAAGGGGGGCTCCCATACAACAAACTTGATTTTTTTATAGATAACGGTACGGAACCCTTCGTGCGCGAGTCCGACTCGCACTTGACCGATTTTTTTACAAACTACTAGAGAACGCCTCGCAGTTTCACACGCGTAGTTCCCGTTTCCGTAGGAATACAGGGATAAAAGTTGCTATTACCACCCGGGGCTTCTAGTGTGCTAGTGTAGCTTCCCAACAGTGAAAGAATTTTTGAAATCGGTCCAGTAGTTTTAAAGTTTATTCGTTACATACAACAATTTTCCTCTTTATAATATTAGTATAGAATTGGTATGGATTATACCGCTATACCGCTATTTTTATCTCATAAGCGCAAAAACCTTTCTTCCCTTCCTTAAACCCTGCTATTTCCGCTTTTCTCATGGTGGTAGAGTACTAGGCTGGCTAGCTACTACCTTCAAGTTCAAAATCTGCCGCCAAGCATCTAACGGTGAGTTCCGGCAACCTCACTTGAAAGCCAGTTCCATTCCAGGCTAGGCGTGCTTTACCCTCTTCGACCACACCGTCACTTAACATCAAATGAGCTGTGGTCAAACACCTAGCCTGTCGGCTGTAAAAAATAAAAAATCTTCATTTAAATATAGGCTAAGAAAATATTGAAAAATAAGGTATTCTATTGGATAAAAAAGTAAAAGAAAACGCAGCTCGACTTACTACTACAGATACGACGAACGGATTGAGAACTTCTACCTCTTTTGAAGTCGGTTAAAAAATAAAATGAGTATTCACGGTGAAACTAGCGTAAAATTATGTTATTACATTTTAAATTGTATTTTACCAATACCTCATGCTATTGGTTGTGTTATACAAATTTTTCTTTGGCCTTTTTCATACGGCGTTAATGCTCAGATTGCATGACAGATTAACAGAAATACGGGGCGGGTTACCCAAACTCGGTTATTACTGTTCAAGTCGGTATAGTTTTGGGAGTACTATTTTTAGTTTGACTAGGAATGTCCCGTGTATTTGCCTGCTATGTAAACAACTAACTTTACTGAAGCAGCCAGTAAAAAAAAGTATATAAGTATTTTATCAGTTATCTGAATCCATCACACGAGCTCTGCTTAGTTTGAAGTCAGATGGCGCTGTGTGTAATGTCCTACGATATTTATTTATTATTAGTCTGTTTTGTTACGTTTTTATGTAAAAGTAATGAGGCGAACGTGACGCTCTTCTGATAGTAAGAAATAATGCATGTCTAGTTTAGTTTTTTATTTGATAACAAATCCAAGTTATATGTCAACATTACATAGTTTTTTTTTTTTTTATGTGACGAATAATGAGACGAACGAGACGCTCTCCTGATGGTAAGAGATAACGCCTGTCCATGACCATTACAGCGATACCCAGAACTTTGAGTAACAAAACAAAGTCCAGGGCATCGCTGCTTTGGCGCTCATTACTTTGAGACTTTCGATGGTTAGTCTCAACAGCCGAGTAATTTCGCTAGCTGCAGTACCCTTCAAACCGGAACACAGTAATGCTTACACACTACTGCTTGGCGGCAGAATATCTGGTACTGCGGTGGTACCTACCTAGGTGACCTCCTGCTAAGAAGATCTACCACCAAGTAAAAATGGTAAATGGTATTTAAAATAATAATATCAATAGTCTGGAATGGAACTAGCTCTCAACTAAGACTGCCGGAAGACACCGTTAGGTTCTAGCCAGCTTCACTTCAATTTCCTTTTCACGAAGGAAAACATCCTGAGAAAATGAACGTTTTATAATTTGAACCCACGCCCTTCGACGTATGAACCGACCGCACTGACCTTCGCTACATTTCTTTACTTTCTACATTTACGCTTCGCTACATTTTCAAACGTTTATGTTCTTGGTTTTATTTACATATTTCTATATCATAAAATAGAGAGCTGGTTTTTTGCGTTTCAGTTACTAGTTTCTATTTATGTGACGTAGTCTGGTTTGATATACCTTTTAATAATTTTATGTAATCGAGATTAACATTGTACATGGGTCCAAAACTATAGTGCGCGTACATAGGCGACGCCACGGGTCCAGGGCTGCCAGCATCCAGGCATATTTGATGAAGGAAACGGCTGCTACTTCGTGAAAAGTTTCAATGGATTTATAATGCAAGAGATGCTATCCCTAGTTATGATCCGGAGAAGTTTAAACCCACAAAAAGGGCCCTCCCTGAGGATAACATGAACAAAGTTTTGGAAATAAACTAGAACAGACATGTACCAGGTACCCACATAATTATAGTGCATATTTACACATTTTTTTTTTTTTTAATGGTTGACAGGCTTGGTGTTTGACCACAGCTCACCTGATGTTAAGTGAAGGTGTGGTCGAAGATGGTAAAGCACACCTAGCCTGGCATGGAACTGGCTCTCAAGTGAGGCTGCCGGAACACACCGTTAGGTGCTTGGCGACAGATTTTCAACTTGAGGGTGGTAGCTAGCCAGCCGAGTACTAGAAAGTACCCTACCACCATGCTATGGTTTCCTCACGATGTTTTCCTTCACCGGCAGCTCAAGCTCATTGTTAGGGATTTGAACCCACGCCCTTCGGCATGCGAACCTACCGCGCTAACCACTGAGCTATCATCACTACAAAACATTAGCCAGCCAGCCTTACCTACATACATTATGTAATATTCAGTCCTACTGATATTATAAATATGAAATGTTCAAGGTAAATTCCAGTTTATTTCCGCTAAACACTCGTTCCAGTTACAACAGTGATGAGGACTTAAATTAAACTTATTTGACACAGCTTATTAATTAAAAACCTAATCATACTTAAAATCTAGAACTAATTTGACATGAACTTAAAAATTTAATTAAAATAACAAATAATCTAATTAAAATCACCACAAGTCTTAAAAAATGAACTTCCGGAAAGTAACGCCTGAATCAATCAATTATAAATATGAAAGCTTGTGAGTATGTTTGTTACTCTTTCACGCAAAAACTACTGATCAGATTTGAATGAAATTTGGTATGGAGGTAGCTGAGACCCTGGATTAACCCATAAATTACTTTTTATTCCGAAAACATGTAGCGGGTAACACCGCGGGGCGTAGCTCGTTTGTTATAAAAAACCTCCAAAAACCGTAAATTATAAGTTACACTACAAAGTTTGTTTGTTAATTTACGCCATTTGTAATCCATTCAAAATATAATTAATGAAACTCCGTGCTATATTCAAACTTTTGAAATAACAGAGACTAGTTGGACGATATGCGTAAGACATCTGGAAGTGGTTGGAAGCGAAAAACCTAATAAAGAAAGAAAGAAAAAGAAAGAAAATAATTTTGTTTTGCAACAATACAAAAAAAACACAAAAATAACAACAAATAGAGACAAACAGTTACAAAATAGGGGCTCCCCTCAGCATAATACTGGTCACACTAATTAGTATGACCAGCGCTGGTCTACCGGTGAGCCCTTGTCGGTCAAATAAAACAAACATAACAAATCACCAACAACAAATATAACAAAACGAAATAAAAAATTCAAACAAACAAACTACTATGCAAATAACTCTTCTCAAAATATCAACATACAAATAACAAAACAAAAATAACAGGCTCACGCTTGACCACCATCACGCCTGTTACCAAAAGAGAAGATACGATCTAGGATGTAACACGCTTGTCTAGGGGAAACCGATTCATGAACCTAGCGATAACATTAATATGGGGTAAGTAGCGTGTCTTGGGAGATACCTATGTCTAGCATTGGACTATGATAGGTTGTGATGATAACTATATCCATACCAGGCTGCGTGCATTAACCATCTTCTACCACTTAACATAAGATGAGCTGTAGTCAAACACTAAGCCTTACCTAACCAAACCTAAAAACAAAATGGAATTTCCTAGTTAAATTCACTGCTTCTGAAATAATATTATTTTTGAAACGTTTTTGCATTTCCAATCGTTTTGAATTTGCAAACAATTTCCTCATGTTAATTAGAAATGCCCTGCATATAGGTAACATGGTTTCGCACGAGTATTTCCTTTTCAAATTCCATGAGGGAGTCGGTATGTGAATCACGCGAATGTACAGTTGTTATTGTACGAGAGTTCTACCAATCTCGGCGTTGTATTTGTTATTTCTGCGTTGAGACGAGATTGAAATGAACTTGGACCATGTATTTGGGAAAAGCCAACCCACCACCGTGCGGGATGCACCTGCCACCGCGTGCTTCAGAACCAAGTTAAGATCTTGGCTGCTAGAGACCTTGTTTTCTGACATTGACGAGAGATTGTTGAATTACTAGTAAGTAATTATGTTTTTTTTTTCGAGTCATTTTATTATATTGACAATACTACTATTATAAAGAGGAAAGATTTGATTGTATTGAATAGGCTCCAAAACTACTAGACCGATCTTAATAGTTCTGTCATTATTAGAACGCTAAATTAACGCCACGGAATTGCACAATTTGGTTCCGCCATCCCCTTTCTATTACCGGACGGCTAGGCAGACTAGGCCTAAGCGCCATCCATACATGGTGGACATTCCCCACGTACGGACTAAGCGCTTCGATTCCACATCCTTCATACGCACAGCGGGGATGTGGAACTCTCTGCCGGCGTCTGTTTTTCCCGCGAAGTACAATTTGGGTGTCTTCAAATCTAGAGTAAACAGGTATTTTTCTAGGTAAGCGTGCTTCATCTTGGACTGCATCTTGCTTAACATCAGGCAGGGTGTAGCCAAACGCGAACCTATTATGTATAAAATAAAATAAAATTTAAAATAAGTACTGCAGCTAGCAAAATTACAGGGCTTTTGAGACTAACCATCAAATGTTTCAAAGTAATGAGCGCTAAAGCAGCGACGCCATGGGCTTTGTTTTACTACACAAAATTCTGTGTAGCACTGCAATGGTCATGGACAAATGTAATCTCTTACCATCAGGAGAGCGTCTTGCTCGTCTCATTACAATTACATTTAAAAAAAATAACATACAACAGGTATATTCACTTAATGTTTGTTCTTGAAAATCCAAGTTAAAGTCAGTCGTAACGTATCCTGCGGCAAAATTGTCGGGCGATAAGGTAAATGATCAAACCAAACTGGTGATTGTATTTATTTTGTATAATTAACGGCAATTCCCTCAAATTGTTTACATTGTTAATGTGATTACATTTTAAACGTTTGCCGCTAAAATTTGGATATGTTAAAATACATATAAAAGTGAATTTGTTTTTATTCATTGACGTAGAACCTCAGTAACATGTATAAATATACACCTATCATCATCATCAGCCTATATTAGTCCACTGCTGGACATAGGCCTCTCCCAAGACACGCCACTCAGCCCGATCTTCGGCTTTTCGCTTCCATCCACCGCCAGCTCTCCTACGTATATCGTGTAGTCCATCGAGTCTCAGGGCGTCCTACGCTACGCTTGCCAATACGCGGTCTCCACTCTAGCACACGTCTACCCCAGCGGTCATCGGTTCTGCGACAGATATGTCCAGCCCATTGCCACTTCAGCTTGCTAATACACCTATATACACTAATATATACATTATACCTACATATATATTAGTTCTAGATATTAAGTAAGATTAGGTTTGTAATTAATAAGTTGTTGTCAAACTAGTTAAATTTAAGTCCTCATCACTGTTGTAACTGGAACGACTGTTAAGCGGAAATAAACTAAATATATACCTTGAATATTCAAAATGAACTTCCGCAAAGTAACGCCTGAATCAATCAATTACCTATACATACATTTGTTATAGGATTTTCATTCAAATATATTCAGGAGATCATTATATAAAATAAATAAATATATATTTTGTTTTATTTAAATACATTATTATTATTTTCATATCATTACTATATCTATAATTATGTTTTATTTTCTTATTAGTGTTACATCTCATGTCTGTTTCTTATGTCATCTATCATGTTTTTCTATTCTTCGTTGCTTGGAAAATATCGCTCTCAGCGATAAGGCCGCCACTTGTAGCACTAGTTCATAAGGTTCTTTTGTTCTCTGTACTTTTTTCTGTTTATGATGACACTTCTGTAGTGGTAAGTCTTCTATCTATCTAGGTAGGTACCACCGTAGTTCTGTCGCCAAGTAGTAGTGTGTAAACATTACTGTGTTTCGGTTTGAAGGGTACTGCAGCAAAATTACTGGTCTGTTGATACTAACCATCGAAAGTCTCAAAGTAATGAGCGCCAAAGTAGTGATGCCTTGAGCTTTGTTTTACTACACAAACTTTTGTGTATCGCTGCAATGGTCATGGGCAGGCGTTATCTTTTATCTCATTCTTATTACATTAAAAAAAAAATGTTTTCTATGGGCTCCAAACCGATTTTGATGGAAATTTTAAGGAAATCTTAACAATCTGATTTTTTTCTTTTAAAGCAAAAATCATACGAATCCGGCGTGGTCCATAAGTATAAAAAACTTTTTTTTTTTTCCTCATACGATTACAAATGTCAGCCCTGTACTTTGTTTTGCTACTCAAAGTTCTGTATATCACTGCCATGGTCATGGACATACGTTATCTTTTACCATCAGGAGAGTGTCGTATTCTTCTTATTACTAAGAACTGCTAGTAGGTAAAAACCTCCTTCAATTTATATCATTCCTCTCTGTTTCTAGCAGTACCCTAGTTACCAGTACCTTAGTTGTACCCTAGTACCCTACCACCATTCTATGGGTTCCTCGTATTGTTTTCCTTCACCGTTAGCTCGTGATCATTGTTAGGATTTGAACTCACGCTCAACCGACTACGTTAACGACTGAACCATCATCGCTACTATTGTTTTTTATTATGATTATTTTTCCGACCCAAATATCGACCAATAGAATTGCACCATTCGACGTCACGTGGTACAACCTACATGGTATTATACTGATAATTTTTTGAAAATTTTCTCTGGTAGTTGCTATATATAAAAAACAAAACATGATCCAGTCAAATTAACCACACGTCAAACTGACAGGTTGAATTCAATTGTGAAAATTGGAGATTTTGCATGAAAATGAGTCGATTTGGAGTTTGTTCTCTGTCCACCATCGATAAAAAAGTCAAACATTATGAAATTCTTATTTGTTAACTGTACATTTCGTCTCATGGTGCAATTCTATTGGCCGACATTTGGGACGGAAAAATAATCCCCCGAATACCACACGAGCTTCAAAATTATCTGGCATTTCCCTCAAGGTTCCCTGCAAACAAATAAAGTCGTCAAGTTTTGAAAAACTTGACTACTTCATTTGTTTGCAACGAACCTATCGGGAAATACCCGATAATTTTGAAGCTCTTGTGGTATTATAAGTGACTATTTCATTTATTTTAAATCTGAAAATACTTTTCGAAGCTGTGTTCTTTATACCAGGATATGCAAATTACGTAAATGCATAGATAAATAAGAGATTAAATTTTGTAATTCCCGCTCATTTTATAGAACACGCTGTATAATGAATGAGATATAAAATTGGGTTACACGCGAGAGTTATTTCCTGTGTATTCGAACGAGGCAAAGACAAGTTCCGACACGATGAAAACTTCGAATTAAATTTATTATACCGTTTATTAGAAAATAGAAGTGATTATAAAACACCCACTTCAATTATATGCTTTGAAAATTCCATATAGACCGATTGGAAACGACTACCATACTGGGAGAAAATAAAAACCGTTGACAACAAAATCGAGGAATACAGTTTGGAGTGGCAGCGTCATATGAATCTACGCCCAAAAAATAATTACACCACTATATAACAAAACAATCACAATTGATATTTATTTAATACAGTATGACTGGTGAGACACCTAGGATACTGAAGGAGGGTACTCGGTACTCAATTCTCGTTATAATTATGTAATTAAATTAGGCACTTAATTTTTGGCCAAATTTCCCTATAAATAAATGAAGCGTGGATACATTCCCGACGCTGATAATGATGTTTTAATCACGCGACAAGTATGTGCTTTTCCCGCCCGCCCGTCATTGGCGCGAGCGTCCTCATAACATTCAGCTCGTGCGTAATTAATTACATAATTTTCGGTTAAGTTTGGCTCGTAGTCGGTTAATACTTATTTTTAATGTTATTTTTTTCTTTGTATATGATTGCTAAATATCATGTCCTCGAGTATTGTATGTGTCTTACCAGTCATACTGTATAATTCGCTTCAAAAAACATTACCCGTGACATCCTACTCGTATTTTTTTTATGGTTGACTGGCTAGGTGTTTGACCACAGCTCACCTGATGTTAAGTGAAGGTGTGGTCGAAGATGGTAAATCACACCTAGCCTGGAATGGAACTGGCTCTCGAGTGAGGCTGCCGGAACACACCGTTAGCTGCTTGGCGGCAGATTTTCAGCTTGAGGGTGGTAGCTAGCCAGCCGAGTACTAGAAAGTACCCTACCACCATGCTATAGTTTCGTCGCGATGTTTTTCTTCACCGGCAGTTCAAGCTCATTGTTGGGGTTTGAACCCACGCCCTTCGGCATGCGAACCTACCGCGCTAACCACTGCTATCATCGCTACAAAAATTTTGATACTTCACCGTGTTCGCAACACAAAACCCCGATATTTTTATACCTGTAAAAGCCAGTCAATTCTGAGCCAAACGTGCAATCTATTAACACCGAATTATTTGACTCTGTTACGCCCTTTTGAAATTACACAATATATTTTTTCTAACTTTAACAAAAACAACTAACAGTGTAGGTGTGACGAAGAAAAGTTATTCATACAGGACCGACCCACGTTTATTTGTTTTACTTATTCAAAATGAACTGCGTGGGTAATCGTTTTTTTAATTCATCGGCAAAATAACTTTATGCCCAATATTCAAACGTACTTAGGTTATTGACATTTAACTGTCTAACATCATAATGTTTGTCTATCATGTCTGTCATTTATAAGTATAAGAACCTGAACATATGTTGCAATAAAGTATTGAGTATCTTTAGTCTCTCTCATTCTCAATCATCTCAATCATAATCTTAAGATTAAATGAATTTGACTAACTTTCCTCTTTATGTTTTGTATTATTGTAAAAATAAATTGTAATTCAAGTTGACAATGGTCAAGGACCCCGGTGTCTGCGGAGCGTATAAATCAAAATAAAAAAAAAACATCTTTAGTTACAGTTAAAGTCCCGTCATAAATCATCATCATCGTTAAAGCACACTTCATCACATCTTCACAAATGCATACACAAACAGTGACTCTAACTGTGTTTGTGTTCAACACAAATACAACCAACAGACTGCGAGTACAGACCAACTCATAATTATGTTAAGTGTGACCAAATAACTGCACAAATATTTACAAAATAAAATATTAATTTATATTTTATGAATGAAAGTCCTTTAGAAAGACAGTGTGATTACAATACTGAAACTTAAATAAATGTTCTCAGTTTGATAGTTTTCTTACTCTATCAAGTTCAGTAAAGTTTATAAGTACTTGTAAATTATACTCACAAAAAGACATCGTATTCCATTAAAAATATCAATAAAATCTTAACCAAATTAATACCTAACTTTAACTTACCTTTTAATCCAAAAAACAAAAGCACATCGTCTGACAAAGTTAATTAAAAAAACTCCAGACACTGCAAAGGAAAAAGAAACAAAGCACTGGCACGAAACTTTTAAAATGAAAACACGTACTCGAAGTTCGAAAGTGGAAGTGCGATCAGGAGTAGACGCGTCTGTCCCGGACCGAGGTTGGCTCGCTACTGGAGGTTTCGTTTGGAACCAGGGATGTAATTTCCAACACTGTAATGCTAAGTTATACGATACTAGCTTATGGTTTACAGTTTTATGTGAGATTCAGTTATAAGCTTTAGGAAAATCAACTCTATTCGTATAGTACACAATCCTTGTTTTTACGGCAATGAATCTACATAATAAGGGTTTATAGAGTAGTGAAAAAAAAACTAATCTTTAGGGTATTAAATCATTACTCATGTTTTGTCATTTTAGGGTTAATAAACTTTTAATGAATGCTGATGGAAAATTTTTTTTGTTACCATTTTTAAGGAAAGAGAAAAGTTTCGCGTCCAGTTTTGACGGTCTGATGGTAAGAGATAACCTTTGTATTAACTATTGCAGCGATACACAGAACTTTGAGTAGCAAAAAACAAAGTCAAGGGCATCACTGCTTTGGCGCTCATTACTTTAAGACTTTCGATGATTAGTATCAACAGAACTGGCACTGCGTGGTTATTTATACCTTTTTTTAAATTTAAAAGCAATGAGACGAACGAGAGACTCCTGATGGAATGAAGAGATAACGTACGTTCATAAACATTGCAGCTATACACAAAAATTTGAATAGTAAAATAAAGTCCATGGCATCTCTGCTTTGGCGCTCATTACTTTGAGACTTTCGATGGTTAGTCTCAACAGCCCTGTAATTTCACTAGCTGCAGTACCTTTCCCGTTAATGCTTACACTACTGCTTGGCGAGAGAATATCTGGTACTGCGGTGGTAAATACCTAGACGACATCCTGCTAAGGAGATCTACCACCAAGAAAAAGACAAATCGAGTAAACCTAGACAACCTTTAGCAAAAAAACTGCTTAAGTAAATGGGATGATGATGATGATTGTGTAAATGTACGAAGACGGGGTAAAATTGTACAGGTTCCAAATGAGTTGCCACGTATTCTGTTAATGGCTGCGACAACCATTTTGCGTTTGTTGAGTTTCGTAGGATTTATTCGGCGCGCCTTGTAGGTGAGAGTGAGGGATGATGACGGCAACTAAATGTATTGTCGGAGGTTTAATTGATAACTACTGAATTAATAATAAGACTAAATGCGAAATTATGACGCGTTTTTTAAATTATTAAATATAGATTGTTTGGCGTAGACATGCTACGAGCGTAGACGCGCTACGTGTCTAGTTGGTCTACGAATCCCAATTTGACGTCCTTCTATGTGCTTTGTATAGTTTAGAAATCTAATCTTGTATTGTATTAAATTGTATTGTTTTGTGTTTTTTTTTAATTTAGAACGGTGATCAATCAGACGGTATGCCTGATAGTAAGCTTTCCGTCACCTGTAACCTCCGTCCTACGATATTTATTTATTTAATTTAATGATTATAAAACAAAATAAAATAATTTTAAATAAAATCAAAATAATTCTATTTTTAACTTAATTGTGATCCATAGGCTACTTAGTCTAAGACTGTGTCAGGTGTCAGGTTTGACGAGTAAAACTGAGTAACTGAAATAAAACATTCCAAAACACGAAATATGTCACGATGTAACCGACACCGTGACATTTCTTATCTCGCAGCATTTGAAGCGATGCAAACGACATCGAATTAACCCCTCAGCCTCGCAGCGCGTTTATCAAAGTTTTTCATGTGATTCCAGCCGGAGCGGAAATGATGCTCTGGACTTTGTTTTGTTACTAAATTACAAACTCTTTCTCACCGGTTTATAATTACATGCATGAATTTTTCTTTTAAATCAATTAAACTCAATTATTACAGATAGAATCCACTTTAACACGTGCTGGCAACTAGTTACTACAGCGAGAAAAAGATATAAAGACTTGTGGTTATTTGATTTACATATTATATTTATTTTAATTAGTTATTTTTAAGTTTATGTCGGATTATAGTTCTAGATATAAGAGATTTTACGGTTACATATTTAAAAAGGAATGTTTTTTTTATGGTTGACAGTTTGTGGTCGAAGATAGTAAAGCACACCAAGCCTGGAATGGAACTGGCTCTCAATTGAGGCTACCGGAGCACACCATTAGATGCTTGGCGGTAGATTTTCAACTTGAGGGTAGCTAGCCAGCCGAGTACTAGAAAGTACTCTACCACCATGCTATGGTTTCCTCACGATGTTTTCCTTCACCGGCAGCTCAAGCTCATTGTCGGGATTTGAACCCACGCCCTTCGGCATGCGAACCGACCGCGCTATCATAGCTACAAATGTTCGAATGTTTGAATTAAAATTAAAAAATCACTGCAATGGTCATGGACATGCTTTATCTCTTACCATCAGGAGAGCGTCTCGATCGTCTCATTATTTTTCACATAAAAAAAAAAATTATACTTACATACAGAACACCCAGACACAGAACAAACATTTATCGTCACATAACTGTTTGCCCTGTTGAGAATAAAACTCACGCTCTACAGCTCTTGACACATTCATTTTACCCAATGAACTAACACGGCCGTCCAGTTATTGTTCTATCAACAACAAATTCGACAGTATTCAAGGAAACGAAAATAGAATTCCGTGTAGTTTATGTCAAATCGATGCGCAGTACAAACAGGACAAGGCATTGCGGTCAAGGCACTCGATGTAGTGTTTATGGCAACTTGTTACTAGAATTATTGGGCGATATTTCAGCCGCGTGTGGGTAGCAGTTGGTGGATTGACTTAGATCACTGAATTTCACTCATGATATTTACTTTTTAAAACGATATCGAAGTTGGTTCGCTTTTGGCCAAGCGCTTTGAATCTAAATATTATTAAATATCGTAGGACTATAGGATAAACATATTGCGAACTTTTAGTTTTAAAGAGTTCTTTAAACTATAATTTTACTTATGTTTTTGTCCTAATGTATATATATTATAGCCTATGTAATTCATCTATAAATATATATGTATTATATGAGTGTACAAAAATTATATATGTCAATATTTTGTTTTATTTAAATACATTATTATATGATTATTTTTATATACTGACTATATGTTTTATTTTTATTTATTTTTCTTATAAGTGTTACATCTCCCGTCTGTTTCATATGTTATCTATCGTACTTTTCTTTCCGTAGTTGCCTGGAAGAGATCGCTTTTAGCGATAAAGCCGCCACTTGTGACAGTAGCTCATAAGGTTCTGTCTTGAGTTTTATCTATCTATCTCTCTTTTGATATTAAGGAAATATACATTTTTTGAAAAATAATGAGACGAACGAGACGCTTTCCTGATGGTAATAGATAACGCCTGTCCATGACCATTGCAGCGATACACAGAACTTTGAGTAACAAAACAAAGTCTAGGGCATCACTGCTTTGGTGCTCATTACTTTGAGACTTTCGATGGGTAGTCTCAACAGCCCAGTAATTTCGCTAGCTGCATTACCCTTCAAACCGGAACACAGTAATGCTTACACACTACTGCTTGGCGGCAGAATAGCTGGTACTGCGGTGGTACCTACCTAGATGACCTCCTGCTAAGGAGATCTACCACCAAGAAAAGATCGTAAACATAGATACTCAAAGGAAATGTTTTCTTCTGAGTTTTCGATATCTACATCCTTAGCACACATACTCCATATAAAACGTATTGTTGGAAGAAAGCTCATAAAACTGGAATGTGTAATAAAAATATCCGCGTTCATTTCAATATCGTAGAGCACAGACGTAACTACGCGCAGTGCATTGCTGAGCCAGTAGGGGCTTCACTCATAAACATTGCTTAAAATTTAATCTACACAAAAAGCTTGCATATTTCCCAGTGACACATTTCACTTCGTGTATATTAGTATATACAGAATAATTTTAAATGTAAGTAAAGACAGAAAAAATAAAATAAAAAGTCCTTTAGGTAAATAAATATCGTAGGACATTACACACAGCGCCATCTGACCCCAAACTAAGCAAAGCTTGTACTATGGATCAGATAACTGATAGAGTACTTAAATACTTTTTTTTTGTAAATACATAAGGCTAATCCGTTGTATAAAATAGACCAGTTATGAGTTTTAAAAACTACAGAGTGGGGTGTGGGTTCGATTTCCAGTCAGGACAAGCATTTGTGTGTCGAGCATAAATGTTTGTTCTTTGTCTGGATGTCATGTAAGTACTTTAAAAAAAATCGATACTATTATAAAGAGGAAAGATTTGATTGTTTGTTTGTTTGTATTGAATAGGCTCCGAAACTACGTGACCGATTTCAAAAACTCTTTCACCGTTGGGAAGCTACACTATCCCCGGGTGACATAGGCTACTTTTTATCCCTGTATTCTCACGGGGACGGGAACTACGCGGGTGAAACCGCGAGGCGTCCGCTAGTCAGTTATATAGTTCTCACGATAGATGTTATAAATTGTTGTTAAGTTAAAGTTATTTAAATTAAATCCCAGACGCAATTGTAACCAAAATTATTTTTAAGTGGAAATTTAGTAAAAATATATGTTTTGAATAATAGTTGACGTACTGTTTTACTTATTGTGGCTTTAATATATATCTATCGGAACATGCATGTTTTTACTTCTTTTAGTACATTCTAGTGTTATCATAGCAACATAGAAATGACAGCCCCATTGGCTCATTGGTAGTATATCAGCCTTGAGAGCTGTAGGGCGTGGGTTCGATTCCCACTCAGGGCAAACATTTTGTGAATAAACAAATGTTTGTTCTGTGTATGGGTGTTCTGTATGTATTATAAGTATGTATTTACAAAAAAAAATGTATTCTATCAGTTATCTGACTTCCATCACACAAGCTCTGCTTAGTTTGGGGCCAGATGGCGCTACGTGTATAGTCCTACGATATTTATTTATTTATGAACAAAATGTAGCGCCTTGGTGAAGATTAAAGAGGAAAGAAACTGCGTAATAATTTAAACTTTAGACCGCATCTTCACTAAACATCAGTTGAGATGACGGTCAAACGCAAGCTTTTGAGTTACGCGGAAAGAGTCATGTCGCCCCGTTGTATTTTTTTCCAAAGCAAAAGTATTGTCAAATGATTATGCATAAAAGTGGTGGTGTTTTATTCATAAAGTGCAGAATCACAAGCGCGAGTGTGGGAAAATGATATAATGTAGTGACATGACTTTTCGTGTTGCTTCCAAAACTCCATCGAAACTTTATAGTTAAGTCACACTACTTTAAGTGTGACTGGACTTGACTGACACGGACTGTACTTTGACTATAACTATTGCTACGAGGCACTTTTGAAACTTAAAAATTATAAAACACTTGACAAATGCTCAAAACGCGACGCCAAACCCAAAAAAAAAACCGCAAGCTTATAAAATTACGTCATTAAAAAAACAGTAACCAAATTTCCCTTTTTTTTAATGTAACGTGTATAACTCTAAATGATATAAGGATGCTGACGATACCGATGAACCGGACACTAAAACATTTTTTTATTTTATTTATAATTATACGCTCCACAGGCACTGGGGTCCGTGACCTTTGTCAAATTTAGTTACATTTTTTTTTTTTTTTACAATTTTACATTACAAAACGAGGAAAGTTACGTTAGTAATCTTTTTTTTTTTTTTTTTATGGTTGACAGTCTAGTTGTTTGACCACAGCTCACCTGATGTTAAGTGAAGGTGTGGTCGAAGATGGTAAAGCACACCTAGCCTGGAATGGAACTGGCTCTCAAGTGAGGCTGCCGGAACACACCATTAGATGCTTGGCGGCAGATTTTCAACTTGAGGGTGGTAGCTAGCCAGCCGAGTACTAGAAAGTACCCTACCACCATGCTATGGTTTCCTCACGATGTTTTCCTTCACCGGCAGCTCAAGCTCATTGTTGGGGTTTGAACCCACGCCCTTCGGCATGCGAACCTACCGCGCTAACCACTGAGCTATCATCGCTACAAAACAAAATCTTAATCTAAGGTTAAAGTAGGTACTCGTTTGTGTGTATACCGCGAGCAGAGCAGCGACCCGCAAGCAGCGCCCGATCACGAGTATGACGCATGTGCCAGCCATCGCCCTCCTCCACCATATCTGAGGGAAGAGAGCGCCCGACACACGACGCCGCCGCAAGAAGGAGCCTTCGATGGTGAGCATGAATGCTCGAGGCATACACACGATTCTTATTTTAAAACATTTCTTTGAAATCAACCCATTTTACTATTTAAATGAATACATGACAATGAATATTTCGGAAAACCCATTTTTGTATAAGATGGAAACATAGTTTATTAATGTTATATTTGTTGTTAATTACCTGTTTACCTGTTACGTAGTTTGTTAACTTAGCTTAGTTTGTTTAAAATTCAATTTAAGACGCTTTTTATTGTTATATTGACTTGACTGTAACAATCGTTGTTATTTATGGCCAATAAATGATTCTGATACCTCACGCATCCAAGTTTTGTTCCAGCATA
The DNA here is from genome assembly GCA_905404145.2 of Biston betularia. Lineage (NCBI taxonomy): Eukaryota > Metazoa > Arthropoda > Insecta > Lepidoptera > Geometridae > Biston > Biston betularia. The sequence goes on from FR989876.1 coordinate 13,947,695, forward strand.
TAGTTAAAAGAGGAGTAGAATTAAGTAACTTAGAACTTTTTTTAACCGCATGGAAGATAAATTAAGAAGTGACTTGGAATGAAGCCCCTTGTGTTTTAGCGAAATCTACATTTCTACTGAAGAATTCTCGCTGAGGCTTAATAGGTTCAACACAACAGGTTACATTTACGTAGGAATGTAACACCTACAGTAATATATTTACGTCAGCAGGGCGTGTCTCGTGGAACATCAACTGAGGGGCATCTACAAAAACATACGGCATTACAGGAAATAATGTGGTATACATGATAAAAACATGGCCACGTCACAGCGAATTTACAGTACGACATTTTTTTTGAAAAGCGATTTTATTTTGACTTTTCTGTTAGCTCTTTTGGTAGAATATCTGCCCGAAGAGTTGCAGGGCGTGGGTTCCCACTCGGACACACATATTTATGAGATACCAAACGTGTGCCCTGTGTCTAGGAGCTTTATGTACTATTAGTATATATTTATGTTTGTTTTGTGTCTGGGTGTTCTAAATAAATAAGTATCGTAGGAGAGTTTTGGCGGGAACGCGGGAAGTGTCGTGTCGCTCCGTTGTATTTTTTTCCAAAACTAGTGTTTTGTCAAGTGTTTATGCATAAAAATGGTGGTGTTTTATTCATAAAGTGCCGAATTACAAGCGCGAGTGTGGGAAAATGATATAATGTGGTGAAACATGAGTTTTCGTGTTGCTTCCAAAACTCCATCGAAGCTTTGTAGTAAAGTTGCCACTACTTTACTAAAGCATGACTGGAATTAACTGACACGAACTGGACTTGACAAAGACGACTTTGACTAAAACTAGCTACGATGGCACTTATTTAACTTTTGAAACTTGAAAATATATAATTACTTGACACTGGCAAATGCTAAAACGCGACGCCAAAACAAAAGAAAAAAAAAAAAAAAGTATCGTAGGACATTACACACAGCGCCATCTGACCCTAAACTAAGCAAAGCTTGTGCTATGGAAGTCAGATAACTGATAGAATACTTAAATACTTTTTTTTGTAAATACCTACTATAAGATGCTCTTATCACGATATCTTAGATCACACTACTGCTTAACATCACGCAGAGTGTGGTCAAACGCGAACTTATTTTGAATACAAAAAAAAACTATAATTTTCTCATGATGTTTTCCTCAAGTTAAAAATCTACCGTCACGAACGTAACAGGATATTCCGGCAGCCTCAATTGAGATTCCGGGCTAAGTGTGTTTATCATTTTCGACCTCACCGGGTGAGCTGTGGTCAACCACCTAGCTTGTCAATCATAAAAAAATCTCAGAATTCTTTGGTATTAAATCGTGGATATACTTTACTTGATTTCGAATGTTGCCCATACCTTGGACAGCAAAACAAACTAACATATAAATTTTCAGCCGACTCAACTTCCAAGTCAAGGTCAAAATTATTAGGGGACCTTAAATCCTTCAAGAACAAGAACAAGAAATTTTAGACCATCTTAAATCCTTCAAGATATCTCGCAAAAGTACAAGAAATTTTCCACCAAAAATTCGGTCACCAGAATACCGAATTACCTTCTGTTATAACTGATTTATTTCTTCTGTTACAGTCACTGCGAGTATTCTAAGAAATATTGCCGTAACCTAATTTACTAAGGGTGGCCGGTGGGACCTGTAACTATCGAGTAGAAAACTTTCACAAAGATACAACTCGACCCGTATGCAGACATTTTTGAAGACAAGAAAGTTATTATTTATATAATTAACCATTTAAATAAAAAACCGGTCAAGTGCGAGTTGGACTCGTGCACGAAGTGTTCCGTACCATTATCTATAAAAAAAATCAAGTTTGTTGTATGGGAGCCGCCCTTAAATATTTATTTTATTTTTAGTATTTGTTGTTATAGCAATAGAAATACATTATCTGTGAAAATTTCAACTGTCTAGCTATCACCGTTCTTGAGATACAGCCTGGTGACAGACGGACGGACGGACAGACCGCGAAGTCTCAGTAATAGGATCCCGTTTTTACCCTTTGTGTACGGAACCCTAAAAATCGACTCCATGACATAATATATACATGTAAAATTGAAACCGTGGTTTTAATCAAACTTCGCCTCCATTATCACGGACCCCAAAAGACGTGACATAGCGGTGTCACTTTTCAGAGCTCCTGGTTGTTTCTCTGCAAGATTTCCTGCTGGGCTTTGTAACCATCAGATGGAGAATAATAAACTCCCATACTACGTATTCTACTTACATAGGTTTTTAAATTGAGTTAGGATGGAAATGTGCCAGCAAGTCAGAGTAACGTAATGTATTTTTACATACTTGATCTTTGTAACTCGCTTATAACGCGTCTATCCCGTATAAAAAATAAATAAATAAATATCGTAGGACTATTTTTTTATTTTTTTTTTATTTCGTTTGCCAGATGGCGCTGTGTGTATATAACACAGCGCCATCTTGCAAAAACTAAGCAGAGCTTGTGTAATGGAAGTCAGATAAATGATAGAATACATACATACTTTTTTTTTGTAAATATATACAGAACACCCAGACAGAACAAATATTTTGTATATTCACAAAATGTTTGCCCTGAGTGGGAATCAAACCCACGCCCTACAGCTCTTAAGGCAGACATACTACCAATGAGCCAACGGGGCCGTATAAGCATAGATGAAGTAATCTATTGACACGATATCTTGCTCGATTTATAAACACCCTTCAGTTTATGAAAGCCCTGTTGGTTCATTGGTAGTATTTTTGCTCCAGGAGCTGAAGGGCGTGGGTTCGATTCCCACCCAGGATAAACATTTTGTGGTATAAAAATGTTTGTTCTGTGTCTGGGTGTACTGTATGTATTTACAAAAAAAAGTATTTTAAGTATTCTATCAGTTATCTGTTTTCCATAGTACAAGCTTTGCTTAGTTTGGGGTCAGATGGCGCTGTGTGATGTCCTACGATATATTTTTTTCTATTTTTTTTTTATCAATGTACTAGCGGAAGTCTAAAGAAAGAAAGAAAAACATTCAAATCTTTCCTCTTTATAATATTACTAGCGAACGCCTCGCGGTTTTACCCGTGTAGTTCCCGTTCCCGTGGGAATACGGAGATAAAAAGTAGCCTATGTCGCCCGGGGATAGTGTAGTTTCCCAACGGTGAATGAATCTTTAAAATCGGTCCGGTGGTTTCGGAGCCTATTCAATACAAACAATCAAATCTTTCCTCTTTATAATAGTTGAAATAGATAGATATAGATAGATTAACGCGCTATCAATAACGACCACATGTAATTAATCACGTACGTTAGAGTGATATCATTAATAACCTGAGTACCGTAACCGCTCTGCCCAGATTACCTAGGACGAGCGATACATCTCACGTAATGCCCCTTTTCTCGCATAGTGCCGCCTGATCTAAACTTTGATATAATTTACAAACAGATTAGTTCCAAAAATAGCTCTGAGACCAGAATTACAAACCGTATGACGCTTACGATTTTTTTTTATGTAAAAAGTAATGAGACGAACGAGACGCTCTCCTGGTGGTAAGAGATAACGCCTGCCCATGACCATTGCAGCGGTACACGGAACTTTGTGTGACAAAACAAAGTCCAGGGCATCACTGCTTTGGCGCTCATTACTTTGAGACTTTCGATGGTTAGTCTCAACAGCCCAGTAATTTCGCTAGCTGCAGTACCCTTTAACCTTCCTGCTAAGAAGATCCAAGTAAGAACTTATAAGTACACATTGTTAACTTTAAAAAATATATAGAAATTTAAAAAGTAGAACAAATTGGTGCTCAATAAATTCGAGAGAACAAAGAAGCTCGGGCACATTCTGATTTTCACTTTGACGTTTGACTTTGTAACATCATACCTTCCTATCTCTTAAAACCCCCAGGGTGCCTGTTCAAACACGCCTGACCCGGACGTCCGGAAAGCCCGCAAAATGTTTGCCCTCGTTCCGGACAGTCCGGAAACCCGGATATAAAGACACCGGTATTTGTCCGGAATTCTGCGGTGATATGACCAAAGTTACCTGACTCGGGGACCTTTGATGGCTAAACGGCTATTATTAGGGCCCGCTGATTATTTTCGGCTTCTTTTAAAATAGATTTCGAACGACACATATTTTAAGCTTTTGATGCGAACGTGTTTTGTACATAACATACATAGATAGATACGTAGAATCGAATGCGCACATTAGAAATAGAAAAATGTACAGAAAACAAAAACCTTACCAGCTAGTGCCTCAAGTGGCGGTCCTATCACATCAAATCAAATAATTTATTCAAATATAACAATTTTTGTAAGCAGAAGTGCAAATGTTAAAAGTAGATAAATTAATTTAATTAGCCTAGATTATACTAACACTAGCTGCGCCCCGCGGTGTTACCCGCTGCATGTTTTCGGGATAAAAAGTAGCCTACGGTTTATTCCAGGATAACAGCTACTTCCATACCAAATTTCAACCAAATCCGTTTAGTAGTTTTTGCGTGAAAGAGTCACAAACAAACATCCATCCATCCAAACTTTCACGTTTATAATATTAGTGGGATTATTAGTCATTATTTTTTTATTAGAAAAATTCATGAAAGTTAAATTCGCTAAAAGTGATCTCGCTAATCTGCCGCCAAGCGCCCCACGATGTTAGAGCAGCGACACTTGCGAACCTGTTCTATTCCATGATTGCATGCCAAATACTATATCAGTTATGTTATTCACATAGTAAAAAATAGAAAGGAAAAGACATTTTTTTTATAAGACACTAGATACTAGAACGAATAACTACAAACAAAGCACGCTCGACGAGACGCTCTCCTGATGGTAAGAGATAACGCCTGTCCATGACCATTGCAGCGATACACAGAACTTTGAGTAACAAAACAAAGTCCGGGACATCGCTGCTGTGGCGCTCATTACTTTAGAGACTTTCGATGGTTAGTCTCAACATCCCAGTAATTTCACTAGCTGCAGTACCCATCAAACCGGAACACAGTAATATTTACACACTACAGCTTGGCGGCAGAATAACTGGTACTGCGGTGGTACCTACCTAGACGACCTCCTGCTAAGAAGATCTACCACCAACTTACAGTAGATCGGCGTGGTAAGCTAACCTTTTTACAATAAGAACAAGCCCACGTCCCACGTCCATCAGTGGGACAGTTGACAAAAAATAGGGCTGATCCGGTTTCTAATTCAATTGACTGGGTATTGTTTTCTGAGGAACCACGTCGTATAAGTGCGTGAATTTTTCAAGGGCACTTAGGTTTTTCCATTATAGTAGAGTGCTCTCAAGGCGGGTCCGCTATCAGCTGTGCCTTGCGCCGCGTAATGTTTTATGATAAAGGGTTACCAGGAACGTTATTCCGAAACTTGTTTCCCAAATATTTCCCACACGGTCATGAAATTCGGTTACAGCTTCTCATAGACTCATCTTTTTAGGGTTCCGTACCCAAAGGGTAAAACGGGGCCCTATTAATAAGACTTCGCTGTCCGTCCGTCTGTCACCAGGCTGTATCTCATGAACGGTGTATAGTTGAAAATTTTCACAGATGATCTATTTCTGTTGCCGCTATAACAACAAATACTAAAAAAAAACAGAATAAAATAAATATTTGAGGGAGCTTCCACAGAAAAAAACGTGTGTTTTTTTGCCGTTTTTATAAATAAAGGTGCGGAACCCTTCGTGCGCGAGTCCGACTCGCACTTGGCCGGTTTTTTTACTTTATGATATAACCATATAAAAAAATATATATTAGTTTTAGACCATGACTAAAAGTCTTCAACTATCATCATCAGCCCACTTAAGTCCATTGCTGGTCATAAACACTCTCCTTATAATAACCTTACAATTGTATATTGACATTTTGTAATACTAGCTGCGCTCCGCGGCGCTAATCCAGGGTTGCAGCTACCTCCATACCAAATCTAATCCAAATCCGTTCTGTAGTTTTTGCGCGAAAAAGTAACAAACATCCATCCCCCCCACTCTGCAAACCGGAACATAGTAATGTGTACACACTACTTTGTGGCAGAATGTCATGTCGTCTCCTACGTAAACGACTTCCTGCTAAGGAGATCTACCACCAAGTAAAACAGTTATATACAGCATGACTGGTGAGACACATGCGATACTGAAGGAGAGTACTTGGCACTCGATTCTCGTTATAATTATGTAACAAAATTAAGTACTTTATTATTGGCCCCACTTTCCCTTTAAATTAATGAAGCGTGGATACACTCCCGATAACGATGTTTGGATCACGCGACAAGTACGTGCTTGTCCCCCGTCATCGGTGGGAGCGTCTCCACAACGTCCAGCTCATGCGTCCGCGCGGTGTCCATGCGTTGCGTAATTGATCACATAACTTTCAGTTAAGTTTAACTCGTAGTTAATATTTATTCTTAATGTAATTTTTTTTCTTCCCATGTGATCGCCAAATATCACGTCCTCGAGTATCGTAGGTGTCTCACCAGTCATACTGTATATCTGCTTTGCCCTTCGTTATTTATTATCATCATCATCATTTCAGCTGTAGGACGTCCACTGCTGGACATAGGCCTCCCCCATTGACTTCCACAAAAACCGGTTGGAAGCGGCTCGCATCCAGCGCGTTCCTGCGGTCTTTATTAGGTCGTCTGCCCACCTTGTGGGTGGGCGTCCTACGCTGCGCTTGCCGGTCCGTGGTCTCCACTCCAGAACTTTGCAGCCCCATCGGCCATCAGTTCTGCGTGCTATGTGCCCTGCCCACTGCCACTTCAACTTGCTCATTCTCGTTATTTATACGTATGCAAAACGTAACACGTAAATTTTTCACTGAACAGCCGAGATGAAAGGGGCAATTGTTCTTCATCGAGCCATCCTTCATTCTTATCGGCTCTGTGTCACATTTCAGCTGAGTTCAAAGGCAGCTACTTTCCGCTACGAATGCGAACAAAAAACCAATAACTCGCGACCTCCGCGTGGAGCGAATTTGCTTAAAATAAACAGCGCAGTGACTTGCAGTTATCAAGATATCGCGGTACATCTCCCAGTGGCCTTGACTAATAAGGCGAGAAAGATGAAAATGATATTTACCCCATCTACCGGATACTTCATGTACATTTTTATGGTTGACAAGCTCACCTGATTTTAAGTGGCGGTGTGGTCGAAGATGGTAATTAAATCTTGCCTGAAATGGGACTGGATTTCAGGTAACGCTGCCGGAAGATTCTATTAGATGCTTGGTGGCAGATTTTTATCTATAGTGTGGTAGCTAACCAGCAGAGTACCTACTAGAAAATACTCTACCACCACCATGCTATGGGTTTCTTCACGATGTTTTCCTTCACCGGCAGCTCAAGCTCATTGTTGGGTTTGAACCCACGCCCTTCGGCATGCGAACCGACCGCGCTAACCACTGATCTATCGCTAAACGCTTGGACCAATTTTGATTTTGAACAAACTTGGTATGAAGCTAGCTGACATCCCGGACATATGCTACTTCTTACTAAAAAAAATTAAACGTTTACATGGGATCAGTGGGTAAAATCGCGGGGCACAGCTTGTTGTTAAAAAAAAACTAAAAATATCTACCATTAAAACTAAGTATAGCTACCATCCTCAAGTTGAACATCTGCCGCCAAGCATCGAATGGTGTATTCCTGCAGTCTCACTTGATAGCCAGTTCCTGTGCTACATGAGCTGTGGTCAAACAACAAGCCTGTCAAAGACAAAAAAGCGTTTGAGCGTGGAGAAGTAACAAACATACAAACACGCTAACACACTCACAAACTTTCGCCTTTACGTGAATACTAAGATCGACCTATTTCTGTACGAGTTTAGGTACTGGTTGGTTCTGCGCTGCGAGATAACAGTTTGCTACAGGATAACGATATCTCCTACTCCGCTTATAAAAACGGAAGGCGACGATGTAAAAAGAAGGAAAATTGGAGATGTGTAACTCCATTTTAGTTTGCTGTATTTGTTTTACTGAAAATCGCTTTAATATTTTGAGAAAGTAGAGCAAATATTGTTACTTTGACAGTTTTATCCAGTCACTAGAGATCCTCAATACTCAATACTCAATACTCAATCGTTTATTACAACATATAGATAGAGCTGGAGGGTAATACAGCCCAGTAATATCGCTAGCTGCAGTACCCTTCAAACCGGAACACAGTAATACTTGACGGCAGAATATCTGACACTGCAGTGGTAGGTACCTACCTACGTAAACGACCTCGTGTTAAGAAGATCTACCACTAAGTAAAGATAGACATGATTATATTTGACAGCCCTGTTGATTCATTGGTAATACGTCTGCTCCAAGAGCTGAAGAGCGTAGGTTCGATTCCCACCCAGGATAAACTTTGTGGTACAAATAAATGTTTGTTCTGTGTCTGGGTGTACTGTATGTATTTACAAAAAAATACAATTTAAGTATTCTATCAGTTATATGACTTCCATAGTACAAGCTTTGCTTAGTTTGGGCTCAGATGGCGCTGTATGTGATGTTGTACGATATTTATTTATTTATTATCATTGTTAGAAAACAATCAACTATGTCGAGTATTTAAATCTGAAACAGTTATTTTTTTGAAATGTCTGACTTACATTATATATAGTAAAACCCCCTTTCGTCTTAGTACATTCAAAGGTTATAACCCTGTATGTATAAATGTATAGTTAATTGATTTTTGAGGAAATGTATGAATTAACGACCTCAGTATGGTTATGTCATTTTGATGTCATAGTGATAAAAATAAAAACACGTTCGGATAAAAGGAAGCGTGCTCCATCTTAGACCACACTACTGCTTAACATCGGGCAGAGTATGGTCAAACGCAAACCTGTTTGGAATAAAAAACTAGCCAGTCAAACATAACAACAAAAATTTGAAAAAGTTTAATAATTCTCTAAGCTACGATAAAAGAAATATCAACAAAAATGTTGACCCTTATTTTGTTTGTAAGCGTTTCTGTGTCAAAGGTCACAAAATGTAAACACCCGTTTAAAGTTTAAGAGGGACTTTACACGTGTGCATTAAACCTTTTCAAACTTCAAGTTACATCATAAATAATAACAGAGCATTCCTCTTAAAAAGGACTAAACACAGCTGGTTAGAACCGGTGCCATTAACGGCTGAAATAAACTTTTTTTCTTTGTCGTGTCGCCTAGTTGTAATTTTTTTCCAAAACTAGCGTTTTGTCGAGTATTTATGCATAAAAATGGTGGTGTTTAAAAGTGCCGATCACAAACGCGAGTGTGGGAAAATGATATGATGCGATGAAACATGACTTTTCGTGTTGCTTCCAAAACTCCATCGAAGCTTTATAGTAGAGTCGCCACTACTTTACTAAAGCATGACACGAACTGTGCTTGAACAAGACTGGACTTTGACTGTAACTATATCTACGAGGCAACTTGTTTAACTTTTTAAATTTGAAAATATGACACTTTGACACCGGCAAATTCGACGCCAAAACAAAAAACACTGTAAAATTTTTCTCCATTTGTCCATAAATGGCAAAAAACTATTTGTATGGAAATCGAACCACCTTAAGTAAATTTCATATTGAGTTAAGTAGTTAAATACCAAATGTAATTTATATTAAGTTAACAAAGACGCTTGTACAGAATTAAAAACTCAGTAGTTTCATTTCACTTCCTGTAAGCCACTCAAGCTGTAATGAAAAGCTTTGAATGCTAATTAATGAATACAAATTGCCCAGTAAAACTGCTTTATTATATTTCAGCTTTTCATATTTTCACGGAACTATCAAAGTTAGTGCAGTAAAATGTACTTGGTGGTAGATCTCTTGTATAGGTAAGTACCACCGCAGTACTGTGTTCCGGTTTGAAAGTGCCAGCTAGCGAAATTAAAGGGCTGTTGAGAATTAGTTGAGCTGTAGGTTTGTAGCGATGATAGCTCAGTGGTTAACGCGGTCAGTTCGCATGCTGAAAGGCGTGGGTTAAAACCCCAACAATGGACTTGAGCTGCCGGTGAAGGAAAATATCGTGAGAAAACCATAGCATGGTGGTAGAGTACTTTCTAGTACTCGGATGGCTAGCTACCGCCCTTAAGTTGGAAGTCTGTCGCTAAGCATCTAACAGTGTGTTCCGGCTACCTCACTTGAGAGCCAGTTCCATTCCAGGCTGCTTTACTATCTTCGACCACACCTTCACTGCACACCATAAAAAAAAACATCGAAAGTCTTAAACCAATGCGCGACAAAACAGCGATGCCCTAGACTTTGTTCTGTTACTCAAGGTTCAATGTATCGCTGCAATGGTCCTGGATATGCGTTATCTCTTACCATCAGGCGAACGTCTCGTTCATCGCATTACTTTTACACAAAAAAAAAAACTTAATCGCAATAACTGGGGAAGTCTACACTCAAGACAATTACTATTCTTATGCTAAACGAAGTCTATCAAAACCAAATCAATGAACTACATTGAAAATCGCTAATTTTATTTTAAAAGTCAAAATTCCTACATTAGATTTTCCCCTAGATTTTACTACTTGCATTTCATTCTATAAATTTCATCTATTATTACCGTTCCTCCCCATAAGCTTCCCTGTTTAGTAGGAGATTCCACCATAGCTTGCCTGCGAGCCTCTTCAATGGGGGCTCAGAGGCATTAAGAGCCATAATACCTCTAATACATTAGTACCCCAGGTTTGGAGTCTTAGTGGTTCCCACCCAGTGTAAACCTTTGCTTGTACTTTGTTAACGATTTTGTATGTTGTGCTATAAGGTGTAACTAGTTTCGCCTCGCCGGTTCACATGTGTTTTCACGTTTAATTGTGTAAAATAATCAGTGTATAGTTTTGTTTCTTCAGTGGCCTTCATCGTGGAGTACAACCCATACGCGGCCTTATCTCGCTTCGCACTACAGACCTACTAATCAAACTGAAGTAATCCCGCATTATTAAAACAATAATATATTTACTTTTAGTTTTTTTTTACGGTTGACAGGCTAGATGTTTCACCACAGCTCACCTGATGTTAAGTGAAGGTGTGGTCGAAGATGGTAAAGCACACCTAGCCTGGAATGGGCTTTCAATTTGAGGGTGGTAGCTAGACAGCCGAGTACTAGAGAGAGTACCCTACCACCATGCTAACCATAGCATCCTCACGATGTTTTCCTTCACCGGCAGCTCAAGCTCATTGTTGGGGTTTGAATTCACGCTCCTCGGCGTGTCATCCGACATCGCTAACCGTCGAGTTTTCATCACACAAAAGAAAAAACGAAAATAATCTTGCACCCTGTTGTTCTGAGAGTTGAAGAGCGTGGGTTTAATTCCTATCATACAAAACTAATATTTGTGTGACAAACATAATGACCAAAAGTAATAATTACAGTATATACGAGTATAATTGGATTATTTTAATAATTACACCATTACATTATTACTAGCTGCGCCCCGAGGTGTCACCCGCTACATGTGTTCGGGATAAAAAGTAGCCTATGTGTTAATCCAGGAACTCAGCTACCTCCATACTAAATTTCATCCAAATCTGTTCATTAGCTTTTGCGTGAAAGAGTAACAAACATCATTCCATTCATCCAAACTTTCATTTTTTATATTGTAGTGGGATGATAAATAACCATATTGACTGGTAAAAAAGGAAAGTAAATACATGATCATAAAATAATCTTAATTTACCCAATAATTTTAAGTATTACTAAAAACTATACTCATAAAACGGCGTTCTAAAACGACGACCTCAAAACGCTTGCAGCTTTCATCGTAAAATTTACATTTTATGCAAAATCTTGATTCAATGAAGCTCAGCTGAGATTTTTTAGTTAATTCTGCGCTACGTGACTCGTAAGTCCAAGTGAGTGATTGAAGGGAACATGACAAGATATTCCGCGGGGTTTTTACTTTAGAACCACTTAGGGTTATTTCATTTTCAAAGGAGCTTTTCATTTAGAAATTAACTGCGTACTCTAAATGTAGTTTGGAATTGGGTTTTAAATTTTATACTAGGCTAAGAACTTTATTTTAAGTAGAACAAAAAAACTCTTTTATCTTTATCGTGTAAAAAGGTTGATTAGTACATTTAAACGTGGTTGCTAGTTCGCTAGTACTTATCTGTAGGACTTTATCGATATAAAAAATGTTTTATATAGACAGTTGAATTTTTGTCTGTTAATTATTTAAAAAAATATTTTTGGAATAGGTAGAGTTAATTATGTCACATTTGTTATAGAAATTTTGCTAGTTTTATGAATCATAATGAGAAAATTTTGGAGGGATTTTCAAGGAAAAAATAATTAAATTCAATCGTAAATAGTTTTATTTTATTTGCATTCAAATTTTTGATTTTTAGTTTCTCTTTTAACTACTCAAATAACCTTCTGCTAAGGTGACTAAGTAAAAGTATTCAAATAGGTATATACTTTAAGATATTTTCACTTATTTTATATAGGTACATCGTACTTCAAAATGTTCCCACAATTGTTCACGCTAAATCTTCACCAAATACAATTTAATAAGAGGTTTGATGCTAATTAAAACCACACACGAAATTGGATTCGTTTTCCGTAACACTTTATTTCAGATGTGGGCGTTTATCAAAAACGTAGGAAAATTACTGAAAGTGACTCCCTCTAGGGACTCATTATAATCTCGAAAGGGTGAAGTGCGAGGACCGACTAACCGAAATATATTTTCTTATTGTAACATTTAGTTTTAGTAATTTAACCACTCATTCAAACTAAAACGTTACATTTAAACATTAACATATTCATAATTCATTTATTGCGTATATGGGTATAATAGATATTTAAAAAAGTTAAAGAGCGCCATTTTCCGCCTTGCGGCATGCAAAGTTTATAGTTAAGGTACATGCAATACTGACGTAGAAATTGATCAATACAAAATAGAAACTACAGTCAATTATTTATTAGTCGAATCAAAAGTAAAAATAAATAAAAAATTTAATGAGATGTAATAAATGACAAGCAATAAAACAAAATTTCGTCTGAGCACGAAAAATTAAAAATAATAATAATTAATGTCAAATTTTTATAATAATGTCATTATTATTAATGTTAACATTAATAACAATAATATTTTGAATTTTAGACAGTTTTGTTCTAGTTTTACTTTCACTAATTTGATGAGACCGATCAAGACAATATTGCAATGTTATTTCGTAATGCTTGAGGAAAGTATTGCAACTTCAAAAAATGTTCAGGAATATGTTCCAATATGGTTATTTTGACTTACACAACGCACATTTTGGGTTTCAGCCTGAAGTTTGTATTCTGAGTTTTTTATTGCGGTATCTGTTAGAAACTTACAAAAAAACTATGCGACTGCGATCTTTATTGTGCAGGTATTCGATTTTCTTGTGTACCTAATAGGCAACCTAATAAGTAGCTTAGAGTACAGGGGCTGCACTATCAACTGAGAAAGCAAACTTGAGTTTCAAGAGTGCTATCCTATACTACTTAAGTTAGGAGACCTGCAAAGATCGGAAGTTACCGTGATATAGTATACCGCTTCGGTCCCTGGCTGTAGGGTGTTGTTAACTACCGTTCATATTTTATTTCACGGGGTGTTAGTCGCACAAAGCTGCGACGGATTAGCCAGCCCCCGCTTGGCGGATTGTGAGCTTTTTTATTTGCGTAATATGGTATATAATAATTATGTATTGTAGTAATAAGAGAGAAAATCTGGACAAAATGTTCTAAAAAATATTTGCAAACTGTGCATGAGTGTTTTCAGTTCAATCTTTAACTTTTTTACCTTCTTCCAACCCGCGCAGTTTTGTTGATATATATAGTCACTCCATTGAAAATCGGGGCGTCACGCGTTATGTTTGAGGAAGAATAAGAACGACTAAAAGTGTTTTGTTTATAAATAAGTTAAAACACAAAGGCAAAGGAAATAAAAGAAAGCATGTTTGAATCGCAAAATTAGACGAACAGTCTTCGGATAGGTGTCCGAGTTTATCATTTACGAACGAAGAATTATTATTTACGAACGAACGTTATCCTATTTTTTCATTTTCCCATATACTACGTAATTTTTGCTGTCAAAAATTAATCAATCAATCAGGAATGACTGTGACATGAGTCTATTACAGGCTAGTAGGTATACTTAATAACCGTCTTCAGCCACGTCGTTACATAACATTAGGTGAGCTATGGTCACACATTTAGCCTGTCCACCATAAAAAAGACACTAAAACTGGCTACTCAACCTATACTTTTTGCTAATGTTTAAAAGTGATATTTTGTCTTTGAAAAATAGTCATCAAATTAGAAAAACTTGTCGAAACAAATCTTATATGCATATATCCGTTCCATCGGAAGTTTCACACATTAACACATCCACTGCCGCCATCTGTAGCCATTCCCGCTAATTGCCGTCCGATAGAAATAAACCTCCACTAATGGCTCCAAACAAAAAGACCAGCCCCGCCCTGTTACCATAGATTAGGGAACGGTTACTGACAATAGTCTTTCCCTTCAGACACATCTTCTCAGTGTCTTGTTGATATATCGCGCTTCGCTCACTAATGCAAGGATCACTGTCTTTTTTAAACCCCGACTCAAAAATGGCAGGGTGTTATAAGTTTGGCGTGTCTGTGTGTATTTTTATTCGTATTTAATTTTTTAACTAAGGTGTTTGTATTTTCAATTTCAATATTTTTAACTAAGACAAGCAACATTTAAAATAATAACTAATCAAAAAGGCCGCTCTCAATGGGAATAGTTCCCAAAACGCGTCCCCATTGCCGCGTTGTATGACAATGCTCAAACGCTGAGCACAATAATGCTAAGAATCTATTGTTTTGTTCAAGCAATTGTGATTTACCGCAAATAAAGACCAAATTAAATGCCAGTAGCTGTGATTTCACTGTAAAATGATGCTCCAGATATCCATAAATGGCAAAAATTTATTTGTATGGAAATCGAAACACCTTAAGTGGAAACTCTCGCAAAGTTACGTCTGAATCAATCAATTATCTCAACCGTTTTGTCAACCATTCAAGCCTGTTATATTCTGTTTTAGTAGTTTCGAATAAATAGTAATTGCTATCTCGTTCGCTTTTATTTCCCACTAGCACCCCGCGGTGTTACACGCTACATATTTTACTTGGTGGTAGCAGGAGGTCGTCTAGGTAGGTACCACCGCAGTTCCAGTTATTCTGCCGCTAAGCAGTAGTGTGTAAACATTACTGTTTCGGTTTGAAGGGTACTGCAGCTAGCGAAATTACTGGGTTGTTGAGAGTAACCATCGAAAGTATCAAAGTAATGAGCGCCGCCAGCAATGTCCTGGGCTTTGTTTTGTAACTCAAAGTTCTGTGTATCGCTGCAATGGTCATGGACGGGCGTTATCTCTTACCATCAGGAGAGCGCTTCGTTTGTCTCATTATTTTCGGGATGAAAAATGAAAAAAATTAAGAAATGCTTCATGCGGGATAAAAGTAGTAAGTTTATTATTTCGTTCTAAAAAAATATTTATTAGCTTCAGAGATATCTACTGGATATCCGACCAAAGTTTATAGTTATATCGTACGACCAAACGTACATACAGCGATATTTTCCCGGCGCCACCGCGCCTCCGCGAGTGTTCAGTGCCACGTAGCATGTTTAATGCTCACGAAATCTGCGGACGAAATTTTAGTTAGCGAAGCAAATTAAAATTTTACAAACTGCACTCTGAGCTCGGAAATTGTAGGTTTTGTCGAATTGTTGCTTTTAATTAGATGCGTTGAAATGAGAGCGCATGAAGTTTTTTTTTTTCAATGTTTGTCAGGTTAATAAGTGTTTGCCAACAACTCATCTGATGTCAAGTGTACATGTGGTCGAAGATGGTCGACACATCCATTCTGGAATAGAACTAGCTCTCAAGTGAGAGTAATAGAACACACCGTAATTAAGTCCTTTAGATTTACTACTCTATTTTCAACTACTCAGCCGAGTACGAGAGGGTACTGCCGAGTACTGCTATATACATTGGTTTTCTCACGATGTTTTTCTTCATCGGTAGCTCAAGCTCATTGTTGGGATTTGAACCCACGCACTTCGACGTGTGAATCGACCACTAAGCTATCTTTAGTTATAGCTAGTACTCTCTAGTACTCGACTGGCTAGCTATCACCCTCGAGTTGAAAATCTATCGCCATAGTACCTAAAAGCAGCCTTATTTGTGAACCAGTTCCATCCCAGGCTAGGTGTGCTTTACCATCTTCGACCACACCTTTACTTAACATGAGGTGAGCTGTGAGAAAACAAGTAGCATGTCAACCATAAAAAAAAAAAATTACCAGCAATTTTTAAAATTATACATAAAATTGTTTTCCAAAATTCCCTTATATGACACTTTTCCATTAAGAAAAGTTGTATTAAAATTCTTTAGATAAGAAATTAACACAAAATTAAAGTTTATCTTCTATCTCCTTGGCTCGAAACACAAACAGCTGAACTAATTTCAACTTTGACATACAAAAGCAAAACTCCTAAACCAATTTTGATACGCCTTTAATCCTTTGTCCCGGAATTAAGGCGACAAGCGAACATAATCAATCAAATTGAAATAATTCATTTACAGAAAGCATTAGGCTCGTTCCACGGCTGCGACGTGGATGTCTTAATTTTGTTACAGAACTCTATGTGTTGGGAGTGACAGCGATGCGCGGAAATCAAACAATACTCCAATCATTTGTAGCGATGATAGCTCAGTGGTTAGCGCGGTAGGTTCGCATGCCGAAGGACGTGGGTCAAACCCCAACAATGAGCTTGAGCTGCCGGTGAAGGAAAACATCGTGAGGAAACCATAGCATGGTGGTAGGGTACTTTCTAGTACTCGGCTGGCTAGCTACCACCCTCAAGTTGAAAATCTGCCGCCAAGCATCTAACGGTGTGTTCCGGCAGCCTCATTTGAGAGCCAGTTCCATTCCAGGCTAGGTGTGCTTTACCATCTTTAACCACACCTTCACTTAACATCAGGTGAGCTGTGGTCAAACAACTAGCCTGTCAACCATTAAAAAAAAAAAAAAAACATACTACCATTAATTTTATATCGGACTAGCAGACGCCTCGTTGTTTCACCCGCGTAGTTCCCGTTCCAGAGTTAATAGAGAGATAAAAAGTAGCCTATGTCACCTGAGGATAGTGTACCTTCTAAACAGTGAAAGAATTTTAGAAAAAGGTACAGTACTTTTTGAGTTTATTCGTTACCAACATACAAAAATACAAATCTTTCCTCTTTATCAAAAAAATACAAAAAAAAACAACTACTGTTTTATTCAAAAATCATAAATTCCGGAATTATTCATAAATTTGATTTTATGCTATTAATCTACTGTTTTATTCAAGCAATTGTGATTTACCGCAACTAAATACTAAAATAAATGCCAGTAGCTGTGATTTTACTGTAAAATTATGCTCCATTTGGCAAAAAATATTTGCATTGAAATCGAACCACTTAATTGATGTTCAAGTATTACGAAACAGAATATTATTAATTACTAACATTTTTTAATTTGAGTACACAAAATCGCTTCAAATGTTCACTCGCACCACGCCTTTACCTTAAGCCTTTCAGTGAAATACATACCGACTTAGAATCGAGACAATTAAAGAAGGTACTCAGATAAGTTACTTAGGAGAAACTTGAACGAAGTCAAAGTTAAATCAGGAAATATTTTGGATTCATGACAATGATTATATTTTAAAGATATCTACTTTCTAATGAGGCATTTTAAAGATCGTACAAGATATTGGCAATTTTTTTATGGTTGACTGCTTAGTTGTCTGCCCATAGCTCATCCGATTTTAAGTTACAGTATGGTCGAAGATGTTAAAGGTTACATCATTAGGTGCTTTACGGCAGATTTTCAACTTGAGGGTGGTATCTAGCCAGTCAAGTACTAGAAAGTACCCTACCACCATGCTATGGTTTCCTCACGATGTTTTCCTTCACCGGCAGCTCAAGTTCATTGTTGTAGTTTGAACCGCCCTTCATCGTGTGAACTAACTGCGCTAACCACTGAGCTATCATAGCTCAAACGTATCCGTATTATGTCCCGTCATAAGGCAAGTTGTTCTTTGTCACGCGTTGACTTGGTGGTTAAATCAGAAGTCACGTAAAAACCGAACCTAATTATAATAAAAAACTGAGCTTTTTTAAAGTAAAAAGTAATGAGACGGTAAGAGATAACGCCTGTCCATGACCATTCCAGCGATACACAAAACTTTGTGCAGTAAAACAAAGCCCAGGGCATCGCTGCTTTAGCGCTCTTTACTACTTTCAATGGTTAGTCTCAACAGCCCAGTAATTTCGCTAGCTGCAGTACCCTTCAAACCGGAACACAGTAATGTTTAAACACTACTGCTGAGCGACAGAAGTGCTTACATTTAAAATTTGCCGGATCACGTGTAAATGTCTTATAAGGGCACAAAACAAACAGAAAAACAGCTAAAAAAACACTTATATTAACCTCAATATAGCTATCTACCAGACAACTCTTATAAATTCCCCTTCAATGCGCTCCATTTAATTCTCGGAGACGTCTATAGCCTGTCACTGCTACACACGTACACGGGAATGCTTTCACATTAAACCAGTTTTGTCGTTCACTTGTTGCTGGCATTAGTGCTAAAAAGTTTTTGAATAATGACACTTAGATGTCGCTGGGTAAATATTTTTGCATAGGACCAGAATCTCAGTTAGTCTTAAGGTAGAATTTACGTAAAGGTATATAATATTTCTGAACCGATGTAAGCAATGTCATTTCCAGTACGTATGGACCACATAGTTGAATTGTCTTCAAATCTGACGTCTTTAAAATAAATAAATATCGTAGGACATTACACACAGCGCCATCTGACCCCAAACTAAGCAAGGCTTGTACTACGGAAGTCAGATAACTGTAGAATACTTAAACACTTTTTTTTTTGTAAGTACATACTTATAATAAACACTGAACACCCAGACACAGAACAAACATTTTGTTTATACCACAAAATGTTTATCCTGGGTGGGAATCGAACCCACACCCTACAGAAATTTAGTACTCAAAAAAAGGAATCTTTCGCTTGCATATTAATTGTTTTATTAAAATAAATCTCAAAAAGTATATTATTTATTTGTATTGTAACGGGTATGTTTGTCGAAATCTTGATGCTGTAGTTACTTTGTAGACATAAATATCAGTTATTTAAAAAAAAAGAAAATGCGGGTAAAATTGCTAGTGAATTGATAATTTCAAAACACTTGTAACAAATGCGCAAATGTAGGAAGTGTGATGCCATAATCCTTTCAGGAAAAAAAAAAGACTACAGAAGGCAGACTTTAGTTAGTCTGTGCAGTTACACAATACAACGCTAGTGTGAAACGTCGATTCGACTCGATTGTCGAGTGCGAAACATTCAGGCGATTTCCCCAATCGATTGGTTTTATCTTGACAGCCAACATTTTGTCGCCTCAAGTCTCGGGTTTAATGTAGTCTGGAGTATTATGTAGCCCCCGGCATATCTACCATTTACTAAGGTAGGAAGGTAGACTTTCTCAACACTCCCCCAAACAGTAGTGTATTTTTTTTCTTTGGTTTGGCGTCGCATTTTGAACATTTGCCAGTGTCAAGTGTTCTATAGTTTCAAGTTTCAAAAGTTAAGTCAGTTTTCTTTAAAATGTAATGAGACGAACGAGACGCTCTCCTGATGGTAAGAGAAAACGACTGTTCATGACCATTGCAGCGATACACAGAACGTTGAGTAACAAAACAAAGTCGCTGCTTTGGTACTCATTACTTTGAGACTTTCGATGGTTAGTCTCAACAGCCCAGTAATTTCGCTAGCTGCAGTACCCTTCGAACCGGAACACAGTAATGTTTACACACTACTGCTTAGCGGCAGAATAACTGGTGCCTAGACGACCTCCTGCTAAGGAGATTTACTACCAATTACCAAGTTGTCTTGTAGCTATAGTTATAGTCAAAGTCCAGTCTTGGTCAAGTACAGTCCGTGTCAGTCAAGTCCAGTCATGCTTTAGTAAAGTAGTGGTGACTTTACTATAAAGCTTCGATAGAATTTTGGAAGCAACACTAAAAGTCATGTTTCACCACATTATATCATTTTCCCACACTCGCGCTTGTGATTCGGCACTTTATGAATAAAACACCACCATTTTTATGCATAAACACTCGAAAAAACACTGGTTTTGAAAAAATACAAACACGACTCTTACCGCGTTCCCGCCAAACCTCCAAACGTCAGGATTTACATTGTTGGTTAGCGCGGTTTCAGCATTTAGCCAGCTAATGTTAGCGCTGGCGAGTCGAGAGACGGATGACGTGTAACCTGGACAGCCGCTAGGAATTCCACGTGCCATTTGCATAACAGAATTTCCAACGTTATTTTTTACCACGCCGCGTGGTTCACTTGACAGGTTTATATGGTTTTCTATGTTTGGTTTTGTATTTTATAATTCAGAGGTATGATATTCTGAATATGATGGGTTAATAGGTTTACATTTTTTGTGAAATGACTCAAGGTGGATGATCGTGGATAGGCGTTATCTCTTATCATCAGGAGAGGGTGTCGTTCGTATAACCAGATGCGCCCCGCGGTGTTACCCACTACATGTTTTCGAGATAAATAGTAGCCCATGTGTCAATCCAGGGTGTCAGCTACTTCCATACTAAATTTCATCAAAATCCATTCAATAGTTTTTGCGTGAAAGAGTAACAAAGACACTCACAAACTTTCGCGTTTATAATGTTAGTAGGATTTTATACAAAAATTAAAATAAAATATATCGTAGGACATTACACACAGCGCTATCTGACCCCAAACTAAGCAGAGCTTGTGTGATGGAAGTCAGATAACTGATAGAATACATATATACTTTTTTTATTGTAAATGCATATTTATAATACATACAGAACACACATACACAGAACAAACATTTATTTGTTGATTTATATAAAGTGTTTGTCCTGAGCGGGAATCGAACCCGCACCCTTCAGCTCTTAAAGCAGATATGCTACCAATGACCCAACAGGGCTGTCGAAAAAACAAAACAATAATCAAATGAAAAAGGTCCTTATTTTAACGAACCTTTGAACAAAATGTCACGTTATGTTTTGGTGTTGAAACCGGCGGTGGGTTAAGTATAGCAGAAGACAGGTAAAGCCAGTCATCTGCGACCTCGTTACTCCGCGGCTCCCTAATCCCTGTTCACTTTAAAAATTCACGCATCCCGCCTTTAAATGAAATCCTCTTAATGAACGTCGCAATTTTTTAAGCTTTTCCTGCGACGTCGGCTGTAGGTCTGTTTAAACGGAGGCAGTAGACGCTTTACATTATGTTTTTTTTTTCGTCTTGGCGTCGCACTTTGTGCGTATGCCAGTCAGTATCAAGTAATTCAATATTTTCAAAATACAAATATTTTATTGATAACACCAAAGTAACAAAGTCAAATTCCGTAATATCATTTCAAATCTATAAATAAAGTAGGAATACAGGGATAAAAAGTAACCTATGTCACCCGGGATAGTGAAGCTTCCCAACGGTGAAAGAATTTTTAAAATCTGTCCAGTAGTTTCGGAGACTATTTAATACAAACAAACAAACAATCAAATCTTTCCTCTTTATAATACTGTATAGTACTGTACTGTGTTTATTATATGTCAAAAACACTGATTACACGTCAATTAACAAAGAAACAAAAATGTAGGTTAACATGGCAATATAAAATATTAACAACTAGCTGCGCCCCTCGGTGTTATCCGCTGCATGTTTTCGGGATAAAAAGTAGCTTGGGTGTTAATTCAGAATCTACCTACATACCAAATTTCATTCGAATCTGTTCAGTAGTTTTTGCGTCGAAGAGTAGCAAACATACATCCATACTCACAAAACTTTCGCATTAATAAAGTATGCCAATATAAAAAAATAGTTCAAAAAAAAATTTTATATCAGCCAGTTCCATTTTAGGCTAGGTGTGTGTACTTCAACCACATCGTCGTATAAAATCAGGTACGCTATAGTCAAACACCTAGCCTGTTAACCATAAAAAAGGAAAGCAGCAGTTACTCTCCCCATTCAAAGCAACGCACATCCGAGTACAGAGTGAAATTTCGCAACGGAGGTAGACAGGAAATGTTTGTGTATTTTTTTTGTAAGTTGATGAGAGACAGCATTCGAAGCGACGCGGATTACACGCAATACTGCTCAGCCGCCGGCGACACGGCGAGACGTGCTTTAAAATACGACAGATCCTTTTACTTGCGTATGTTCTTGTATTTCGCGGGCTTTTTTCACTTGTGAGCTTTCATTCCCGCGGGAGAAAGGATGAGGAAATCCTGGAATAAATTGTTGAATTCTTAAGCCTAATCCCTTTTTGTACATACTTGCATAGCTTTTTTTCGGCTATATAGGTTTTTTGTTTACGAATTATAGGCTTGCATTTGATTGCCATCTCACCTGATGTTAAGTAAAGATGCGATCTTTTATCTTTTTTTATATATTGTTGACAGGCTAGGTGTTTTACCACAGCTCACCTGATGTTAAGTGAAGGTCTGGAATGGAACTGGCAAGAGCTAGTCCCATTCCGTTAGGTGCTTGGCAGAAGATTTTCTACTTGAGGGTGGTAGCTAGCCAGCCGAGTACTAGAAAGTCCTCTACCACCATGCTATGGTTTCCTTACGATGTAACCCGCTAGCCTATGTGTTAATCCAGAGTGTTAGCTACCAGTGTGGAGGCTACTTTGAACCGATTTTCATCAAACATAGCTAAGAACACTCTCGACTTATTCACCTTGACGATGATTTAAAAGTAAGAGATTAGTGAATTACTAGTAAGTAATTATAATATTTATTTGACAAGTCGAACAGACAATGCCCAGCATCGGTTTTACTTGATCTCACGCTAAACGTTATCTAATTTACACCCAAACTCACCAAACTGTAGTTACGAACTAACAAGTACCGCCTACGCAGGGGCAGCAAGTGAAACAAACTGCCTCATTCTGAACTACTGAGATGAAATAAATGGCAAAACCTATGAATCCCACCGCACGGGGACCTTATTCTCTAAGAGCATATAACACATGCATTAGAGAATTAGGTCCCCGTGCGGTGGAAGTACGGAAGTTTTTTTTTTTTAAGTAAAAGTAATGAGACGAACGTTGCGGTCTCCTGATAGTAAGAGATAACGCATGTCCACGACCATTGCAGAAATACACAGAACTTTGAGTAGCAAACAAAGTCCGGGGCATCGTTGCTTTTGCACTCACTACTTTGAGACTTTCGATGGTTAGTCTCAACAGCCCAGTAATTTCACTAGCTGCAGTCACCTTCAAACTGGAACACAGTAATGTTTACACACTACTGCTTAGCAGCAGAATAACTGGTACTATGGTGGTACCTAGCAGGATAGCAGGTGTAGCCTTATGTCATCTGAGGATAGTGTAGCTTCTCAACGGTGAAAGAATTTTTGAAATCGGTCCAGTAGTTTCGGAGCCTATTCAATACAAACAAACGAACAATCAAATATTTCCTCTTTATAATAGTATAGATAAAAACATCAAACACCCATCCATGCAAACTTTCACATTTATAATACTAGCTGCGCCCCGCGGTGTTAGCCGCTGCATGTTTTCTGGACAAAAAGTAGCCTTAGTGTTAATCTAGGGTCTCTGCTCCGTACTAAATTTCATTCAAATCCGTTCAGAGTTTTTGCGTGAAAGAGTAACAAACATCCATCCATCCATCCAAACTTTAACATTTACAATATTAGTGGGATTATTGTTACACTTTTTTAAAACACACATAATAATAGATACACTCTTCGAACATTTTTTAATGTAACCTTAATTTTACACAGTTGGGTAAAAAGCAAAGAGAAACAGAAAATGCTATAGAATAGCAGTTTTGATAAAAGACAGCCTAATTTGAATCAAACGGGCCCCGTATCAAGTGATATGATACAGAAAATGCTATGAAAATGTTATCTTATAAGGACCTTTTGCGTCGAGTATCAAAGGACCTCGAAAATAAAAGGGACTCTCTTTGTCTTTGCATTCTTAATATTGTAAGCGAGTAAGTCTGTTTGCACAAAATCAAAGTAAATAAATAAATATCGTAGGACATTACACACAGCGCCATCTGACCCTTAACTAAGCAAAGCTTGCGCTATAGAAGTCAGATAACTGAAAAAATATTTAAGGGGGTTCGATTGCCATACAAATAATTTTTTACCATTTATGGACAAATGGAGCATACCATTGAAAGTCTCAAAGTAATGTGCGCCAAAGCAGTGAAGCACTGTACTTTGCTGCTCAAAGTTTTATGTATCGCTGCGATGGTCATGGATGTTAACTCTGTTTTTTTTTATTCTATTTTATTTATGGGACTTTTGTGGTAGCCACATGGCAGTCCCATCGCATTTTCTCACATGTAAAACACAAACATAAAATACAACTGAAATAAAAAATTATCTACACACCACACAAACATATACACATTCTCTCATACACACGTTCACTCCCCCGCATACATACCAATCATAATATGGGTGGGTCACTTGAGGCGACTTGCACAGCTGAACAGCTCCCTGGCTGCGTCAGGACAGGGCTCGGAGAGCAGCCTGTTGAATCTACTAGCTTCTAGTCTGTTCAAATGCTCATCTCTTATTTCTCTCGATCGAATAAACCGAAGTGATTCCGCGTGCCGCAGTAGTAGTGCCGAACTCTGAACGTTGTCTATAAGGGCGGTAATAATTTGTAACAGTTATTTTGGTTGATATAACGTTATAGTTTGAAGATAAGAAATGTTGTTGTACTAGACTTCTAATGGCATGAACGTTAGGTTTTGTGTTTGTTGGAATGGATATTATCTATGAATCTTAGGGCAACCTAAATATATTTGTGTTTCAAATGTCTTTATGGTAAAAGTAAATAAATAAAGAAAAAAAACTGCGTAGGACATTACACACAGCGCCATCTGGTCCCAAACTAAGCAGATGTGATGGAAGTCAGATAACTGATTGAATACGTAAATACTTTTTTTTTGTAAATACATACTTATAATACATACAGTACACCCAGACACAGAACAAACATTTGTTTATGGCAAAAAATGCTTGTCCTAGGTGAGAATCGAACCCACGCCTTTCTGCTCTTGGAGCAGACACGCTACCAATTAACCAACAGGGCTGTCTTATATACCTTGAACACTAAACAAACAAGCTAAACAGAATAGTAGTTTTGTAGCGATGATAGCTCAGTGGTTAGCACGGTAGGTTCGCATGCCGAAGGGCGTGGGTTCAAACCCCAACAATGAGCTTGAGCTGCCGGCGAAGGAAAACATCATGAGGAAACCATAGCATGTTGGTAGGGTACTCGGCTGGCTAGCTACCACCTTCAAGTTGAAAATCTGCCGCCAAGCATCTAACCGTGTGTTCCGGCAGCCTTACTTGAGAGCCAGTTCCATTCCAGGCTAGGTGTGCTTTACCATCTTCGATCAACCTTCACATAACATCAGGTGAGCTGTGGTCAAACACCTAGCCTGTCAACCATAAAAGTTGTACTTAATTACTACTTAGTTTAAATAAAGTGTTTACCTACAAATAATGTAAATATTTAAACTGAGTTGACGATAATTCCCTTAAATATTTTGTTTGGGATCGTTAATTTAAGTAATTGGAAACTAGATAAATTGACTACAAGATTTTGGATACCTTTATAGATCGAGATACAAAACTTTTCCCATTAGTGGAAGGTGCCCGAGGCAAGTCGACCCAATCTGAAATACTAATTTAGTCTGGCTTAACAAGATGAATAGTGTGTCCATATTTATATATATAAAAGATTTATCACGTGTTAATTAACATAAGTTTTATTTTAAGTTGAATTTATATTATTGGTATAATAATATATTGAGCAAAATCTAATCTATCTATACTATTATAACGAGGAAAGATTTGATTGTTTGTTTGTAATAGGCTCCGAAACTACTGGACCGATTTCAAAAATTCTTTCACTGTTGGGAAGCTACACTATCCCCGGGTGACATAGGCTTTTTGTTCCTATATTCCCACGGGAACCGGAACTTCGCGGGTGAAACCGCGAAGCATTCGCTAGTATTATATAAGAGGAAAAAATTGTATTTTTGTATATTTGTAACGAATAAACTAAAGACCAACTGAACCAATTTCAAAAATTGTTTCACCGTTGGGAAGCTTTTCTACCCCTGGGTGACATAGGCTACTTTTTATCCCTGTATTCGCACGGGAACGGGAACTACGCGTGTTAAGCCGCGAGGCGTCCGCTAGTTAATGATAAAATGACAAATATAACGTAGGACATAGCTTGGTATTAGTTCATAAGGTTCTTTTGTTCTCTGTACTTATTTCTGTTTATAGTGCACAAATTCTTCATATCTCGGAAAGAGTATTTTTGCTCTTTGATATCTGAGTGCAAAAGTAGTTTTTATCCGCTAGAGGATAAAGTAAATTTGAATTTAGAACATAGTGTGCACTATGTTTGTGAATTCAAAACATTATTAAACCTATTTACTTCTATCTCCATGGTGCCGAATCATCATTAGTTACCATTCAACTTTTTTCAATTTGTTAAAAACTCAGACTCGGAACCTCATTGGTGTACGTTTTTTTTTTTGTCAATTTTCTTTTATGTCGTACTGTTAATGTAGTAGTTACCTACTACCTAAACTAAAATAAAAGTATCTCGTGATTGTAAAAGATTTTTTTTGCATTTAGTCATTTCCTCGCTGAGGTGGGATGAAAACTTACGTGTTGCACTTGAGTGCAAAGATTTTTCAGCTCGTGCTCTTTTGATTGCTTCGCTAACGCTCAGGATTCTGAATCAATTAGAATCCTTGGCTTGCTCGGTCACCAAAATTGAGCGCGCGGTTAAAAAGCAACTTTACACTTTTGTATAGCAAATAACTATTTTATTTTGCATGGTGGTACGGTACTTTCTAGTACTCGGCTGGCTAGCTACCACCCTCAAGTTGAAAATCTGCCGCCAAGCATCTAACGGTGTGTTCCGGCAGCCTCACTTGAGAGCCAGTTCCATTCCAGGCTAGGTGTGCTTTACCATCTTCGACCACACCGTCACTTAACATCAGGTGAGCTGTGGTCAAACAACTAGGCTGTCAACCATAAAAAAAAAAAAAATATATCTATCTATCTATTAGTTTATCGGTATTCATTCCGAGTTAAGACTCGGTGCATTCTATCAAAGGGAATACCCTGACATAAAGCACTCGTACTTACGTCAGTCGTTTAACGCTCCACTGTGACGCGAGTCAAAGGGACTTCCCTACGACCCTTTTAGAATTAACCCCCATTATGTGAACGTTGTGCCGTTTCGGGGGTTCGCGTTGAAATCAGCTGCAAGGATTCAGGAAAGCTAGACGTTTGATGTTCTGACCGAACGATCGTTCGTAACTACATCACGCTGATATTGTAGAGGGAAAAGTTTGTGTGTTTTTTAATGTAATATTAATGAGCCGAACGCGCCGCTCTAGTGATGGTAAGAGAAAACGCCTGTCCATGACCATTGCAGCGATACACAGAACTTTGTGTAGTAAAACAAAGTTTAAGACATCACTGCTTTGGTGCTTACTACTTTAAGACTTTCGATGGTTAGTCTCAACAGCCCAGTAATTTCGCTAGCTGCAGTACCTTTCAAATTGGAACGCAGTAATGCTTACGAACTACTGCTTGGCGGCAGAATATCTGGTACTGCGGTGGTACCTACCTAGACGACCTCCTGCTGAAGAGATCTACCACCAAGTGAGTGAGTTTGTTAATTCTTCACACTCAAATCGCTGGACCAATTTTGATGAAATTTCGCGTGGAGGTTGCTAACACCCTGGATTACGCATAGTCTACTTTTTATTCTGAAAAAAATGTATATTTCTATTTAAAATCAGTATTTTAAAGTTGGCAAAATATAAAAACTGCAGACTTATATTTTCCATTAAAATTGTAGCAATGTTGATAGCTTCGAGGTTAACGCGGTAGGTTCACATGCCGAAGGACGAAAGTTCAAACACCTAAAATGAGCTTGAGCTGCCGATGAAGGAAAACATCGTGAGGAATCCATAGCATGGTGGTAGGGTACTTTCTAGTACTCGGCTGGCTAGCTACCCCCTTCAAGTTGAAAATCTGCCGCCAAGCACCTAACGGTGTGTTCCAGCAGCCTCACATGAGAGCCAGTTCCATTCCAGGCTAGGTGTGCTTTACCATCTTCGACCTTAACTGTCACTTAACATCAGGTGAGCTGTGGTCAAACATCTGGCCTGTTAACCATTAAAAAAACTAAACCTGACATACGAACTTGTAGAAGAAATATCGAAATTCATTTCCACCTCTAAGGTAGCATTTACACTTCGATTGTTCACGTGAAATACAGACCCAGAAATTGTATTTAGGAATTCATCGCAGTTTAATTAGACACGAGACTTTGAAGCATATTCGGTGAAGACAAGGTTTATTTTGCTTCATCATTTGAAATCTAAACAGTGTGTAGAGGGTCTGGCTGAAGTACAAGCGGATAGCGATTATCATTTGAAACAGTTCCACAAGCCAGTTCCCATTTCAGGCTGTCTTTAGTTTGATCGATATCATAATATGATTTTTAGCTTTTCGCTTCTTTTTATGTAAAAGTAATGAGACGAACGATACGCTCTCCTGATGGTAAGAGATAACGCCTGTCCATGACCATTGCAGCGATACACAGAACTTTGTGTAGCAAAACAAAGTCCAGAGCATCGTTGCTTTGGTGCTCGATACTTTGAGACTTTCGATGGTTAGTCTCAACAGCCCAGTAATTTCGCGTACCCTTCGACGTGCAAATCTACCGCGCTAACCACTGCGCTATCATCGCTACTTATTATCCCGGACTCTTAGACTCTTGGACCTGGATTCTTAGCCTGGAATAGAACTGGCTCTACAACGAGGCAGTCGGAAGATGTTTGGCGGTATATTTTTTAACTATTATGGTGATAGCCATCCAGCTGAATACTATAGAGTGCCCTACCACCATGCTATGCTGCAGCGATAACCCGCTTACTGTCATTTCTAATTTATTGTCTTTATGTTAATCTGTATCTTTTTTATTTGTGTGTGTTGCCTGTACTTATTTGTTGTTGTGTCTAGTGTTATGTAGGGGAAAACAAATGTTTTTCTTTGTTTCTTTCTTTCTATGGTTTCCTCACGACGTTTTTCTTCACCAGCAGCTCAAGATCATTGTTGGGATTTGAATCCACGCCCTACGACGTGCTCATCTACCGCGCTAACCACTGAGCTATCATCGCTGTAATATGTGTTATCTGTATCCGCAGTTTTCAATATCATCTCCGCCTATCGCTGGCAGTAAGCCGCTCGGTTCCAGTAAAACCATTTTAATGAAGCTGTCTTGTGCAGCGGTAGCCCATGTGCAGCTCCAAGCTCCCAGCTCCCAGCTCCCAGCTCCACACTGGGCTTTCTAATTACCTACAATTGGGTTCTGCATAATGTGGCTTCCCGCTGTCTTAGATACAAAGTTAACATTGTTTACCTTCAAACGAATTTCCCGAACTCTGAAACTGTATTTATAAATAAATATCGTAGGGCAATACACACAGCGCCATCTGACCCCAAACTGAGCAAAGCTTGTACTATGGAAATCAGATAACTGATAGAATACTTAAAAAAAAATATTTAATGGTTGACACAGGTTAGGTGTTTGACCACAGCTCACCTGATATTAAAGGGTAAAGGTGAGGGTGAGGGTGAGGGTGTGGTTAAAGATGGTAAAGCACACCTAGCCTGGAATGGAGCTGGCTCTCGAGTGAGGCTCCCGGAACACACCGTTAGATGCTTGGCGGCAGATTTTCAACTCTCGTGTGGTAGCTAGCCAGCCGAGTACTAGAGAGTACGCTACCACCATGCTATGGTTTCCTCACGATGTTATCCTTCACCGGCAGCTCAAGCTCATTGTTGGGCTTGTTTTTTTGTAAATACATACTTATAATAAATACAGAACACCCAGACACAGAACAAACATGTTTTTATACCACAAAATGTTTATCCTGGGTGGGAATCGAACCCACACCCTTCAGCTCTTGGAGCAGACGTACTACCAATGAACCAACAGCGCTGTCAATATTGTTATGTACCTTATTATGTTAATTAGCACTTAAACTTGTAACACATTAATTATTATTTATTTTTCATCATCATCATCATCATCATCATCATCATCTACGGCCCGTAATTGCCAATTGCTGCAAAGTTATGATCCCCAATTGTTACTAATAGTTCTCAAGTTTATATTTTTCCTTTGTATTAGATACAGTGTGAACAATGAAAAGTATATCCATCTATACAATACTAGCTGCACCCCGCGGTGTTACCCACTACATGTTTTCGGGATAAAAAGTAGCTTTTGTGTTAATCCAGGATGTCAGCTACCTTTATACCAAATTTCATCTAAATTCGTTTAGTGGTTTTTACATGAAAGAGAACACAAAACGTGAACAAAACGCTGGCCTTTATTTTGCTCAGCGTTTGAGTATTGCCATACAACGCGGCAATGGGAACTATTCCCATTGATAGCGGCCTTTTATATTAGTTATTATTTTACATGTTACATTTGTCTTAGTTACTTTACTTATTTATATCATGAAAGAGTAACAAACATCCATCCATCCATCCAAAATTTCGAATCCCACTAATATTACAAATGTGAAAGTTTGGATGGATTGATGTTTGTTACTCATTTACGCAAAAACTACTGAACGGATTAGGATGAAATTTGGTATGGAGGTAGCTGAGACCCTGGATTAGCACATAACATGTAGCGGGTAACACCGCAGGGCGCAGCTAGTTTATAATATTAGTGGGATTGATGCCCTTAAAATAATTTAACTATAAGTTTTAGTCTTTCAATTCAATTTAGCAAAAAAAGGTTTAAAAAGTATCCAAGTAAAACCGAACAAAAAGTCGCCAAAATCAGAACATCGAAGAAATACGAAACTAAGGTCCGTTCTTCGCTAATGAAGGAATCTATTACGGCTGCATATCATGGCTGAATAAACAGACAGTTGGACAGATAGGAAAAATTAAATTAAAATACAGTAAGATGACTATAAATTCAAGCTTTGCCTACAAGGGCTCACCGGAAGACCAGCGCTGGTCATACCAGCCACTTTGTATGACCAGCATTATACTGAGTGAGCCCCTATATTATTTCTCTGATTTGTCTTTGTTTTTTATGTTTTGCTTTTCACAAAATTAAGACTTTATTTCTTTTTTTGATGTTTACTATTAGATGCTTCATAATGTCAGCCTTAGGACGTCCACTGCTGGACATAGACCTCCCCCACTGACTTACACAAAAACCGGTTGGAAGCGGCTCGCATCCAGCGCGTTCCTGCGGTCTTTACTAGGTCGTCTGTCCACCTTGTGGGTGGACGTCCTACGCTGCGCTTGCCGGTTCGTGGCCTCCACTCCAGAACTTTGCAGCCCCATCGGCCATCAGTTCTGCGTGCTATGTGCCCTGCCCACTGCCACTTCAACTTTCTGATTCTCTAAGCTTCGATGCTTGTTAAGTACTTACTTTACTCAATCTTTTAAAACTTGTGTGGGTATCCAAATGTGAAAGTTTAGATGGATTTATGTTTGTTACACTTTCACGCAAAAACTTCTGATCGGATTTGGGTAACATTTGGCCTGGATGTAGCTGAGACCCTGGAAAAGTAGCCTATGTGTTAATATAGGCTACTTTTTATCCCGAAATCATGTAGCGGGTAACACCGCGGGGCACAGCTAGTTTTAATTATAAAGTAAATTAAAAGTTCATAAAACTAAAAAGGTCGACATTCCAGGTTACGCTGAAGCCGTGTTTATGAATATTGATGCCGACTAGCTGTAGCGGTAGACGTTTGGGGTTTTAATTAATTTTTCAGCGACGGCGGCTGGAAAACCTAAATTTTTGACGAACATTCTAGGCGACGGAAAAAACGTTGTTTTTTACCTTTAACGGTTGATAGGCTAGGTGTTTTGACCACAGCTCACCTGATGCTAAGTGGCGGTGTGGTAAAGCACACATAGCCTGGAATGGAACTGGCTCGCAAGTGAGGCTGCCGGAACACGCCGTTTGATGTTTGGTGGTAGCTAGCCAGCCGAGTACTAAAGTACCCTACCCCCATGCTATGGTTTCCTCACGATGTTTTCCTTCACCGGCAGCTCAAGCTCATTGTTGGGGTTTGATCCCACGCCCTTCAGCATGCGAGTCGACTGCGCTAACCACTGAGCTATCATCGCTAAGTAGCGTTATTCGTTTTTAGTTGACAAAGTATATTAGAATATTTATCTCTTAGCGGATTGTAAATAAGAAGACGCGACAATGTCTCATTTGTAAAAATTATCTCTAATTTTTACAAATGAGACATTGTCGCGTCTTCTTATTTACAATCCGCTTATCAATGATGCTGGAGTAAATCCAATATAACCGTTATCATGATTTAAATGAAATGATCAATCCGAATTCTTATCTTTCTAAGAAAGATTTTGAGTTTTTTTATGGTTGATATATTGATAAACTATTTATTGTTTTCGCCAAAGACTGTATATCTAATTCAGAACCAGCCTTGTTTTAATGGGCAGCCCCACTTCTGGGCATGCGTCTCGTGCCCAGATACAGAATTAACGTGTAATCAATAAAATATTTGTATTTTTTCTACGTATAATAATGTTGATTGTTTGTGTATTAATTAAGCTTGTTAATTTGAACAATCTGTCAAGTTTCATATTACCTATGGAAGATTTCTTAACGCTTGTACATAAATTTAACTGTAGGGGTTCTTCTAATCACTTACCCCATACTTGACCATCCAAAGAGGGCTCTACAAATAAGGAATGGCTGTTATCCGTCTTGCCCGGCTCAGCTGACCTTATGGCCCTGATGTATAATCCAGATTTATCACCGCGGTGTTCTACTAGCACGAATAAGCGCGAGTGCTTCTTAGTAAGACGTCGTATTGGTATCACCGCAGTACCAGATACCGTCCACCGTCAAGCATTGCTTTACTGTGTTCTAGTTTCAAGAGTACGCAGCTAATGAGACGATATCTTCGTTCATTGTGCGGACTGCTAGACAGTGGAATGCACTGCCTGAGTGGTTCCCCGATGGATATAATCTGGGTGTCTTCAAGTCGAGAGTGAATCGGTATCTTCTAGGCAAGCGTGCTCCATCTTAGACCGCATCATCACTTGGCATCAGGTGAGATGGCGGTCAAACGTAAGCCTATTTGTTATTTAAAAAAACTAATGAAATGATGGTAAGAGATAACGCCTGTCCAGTACCATTACAGCGATACACAGAACTTTAAGTAGCAAAACAAAGTCTAAGGCATCACTGCTTTTGTACTCATTACTTTGAGAATTTTGATGGTTTGTCTCAACAGCCCTGAAATTTCACTGCAGTACCCTGCAAACAAGGTAATTTTTACACACTACTGCTTGGCGGTAGAGTATCTCGTACTACGGTGATACCTACCAAGACGACCTCGTGCTAAGGAAATCTAAATATTTTGAAAGAAAGAAAATAATTTGTAGCGATGATAGCTTAGTGGTTAGCGCTGTCGGCTCATACGCCGAGATCAAACCCAATAATGAGTTTGAGCTGCCAGTGAAGGAAAACATCGTGAGGAAACCATAGCATGGTGGTAACATAGTCTATCTACTCGGCTGGCTAGCTATCAAGTTGAAAATCTGTCGCCAAGCACGTAACGGTGTGTTCCGGCAGCCTCACTTCAGAGCCAGTCCCATCCCAGGCTAGGTGTGTTACAATCTTCCACCTTACCGTCATTTAACATCAGGTGAGCTGTGGTGCTTCAAAGCTAAGATCTTGGCTTCAAGAGACCTTGTTTTATGACTTTGACGATTATTTAAAAATAAGAGATTATTGAATTACTAGTAGGTAATTATACAGTTTTTGTTTTTATTAACATTTAATCATATTGACATAATTATTTTAAATGTGACATATTATTTCATTGACATTTTCATTGTATTGACATAATTATGTTATGATTTTGAAATTTTTAAATATGAATGGCAATATAACCCGTAATTATAGATTATAAAAGATTTGTATTTGATCAAAACAGCCAAACCATAAAAAAATCTAACAGTTAAGTATGTGTAGAACTAAAAACACAATGGAAATATTACTTTGCCATTAAAACAAAATTCGCCGTCCCGCCAAAACAAGCACGTTATGCTAATTATACGTATATATGAAACACAAGCGACTGTGAATAGTAGAAACACATGCGTAAATAATTTCGGGTTTCTTGCATATAAACTCAAGGTGACTGACACGTCTGTGCTATGTGTATGAAATAATTATACGACAGTGTTATATTAATTTTAATGGCTGTTTTTCTATATTCGATTAAAGGCATTCGTGCACTCAGTGTCACGAATAATGTCACGTGTCACGTATCTATAGAGATGTACCTGATTTAGATAGAAACTTTTTTTACTGTAAACAACAGAAATAGAAAAATCATCATCATCATCAGCCTTTTGTAGTCCACTGCTGGACATAGGCCTCTCCCAAGACACGCCACTCAGCCCAATCTTTGGGTTTTTGCTTCCATCCACCGCCAGCTATCCTACTCATATCGTCACTCCATCGAGTATCAGGGCGGCCTACGCTACGTTTGCCAATTCGCGGTCTCCACTCTAGAACACGTCTACCCAGCGGTCCCAGCAAGTCTTAAACCAGTGCGTTCTACCAGTCATGACCTACGGAGCCGAAATGTCACAGCGGGAATGGTCCACAAGTTCAAAGTCGCTCAGCGAGCTATGGAGAGAGCTTGGCTTTTCTCTAAGGGATTGTATGCGAAACGAAGTAATTCGCCAGAGAACTAAAGTAACAGACATAGCTCAGCGTATTAGCAAGCTGAAGTGGCAATGGACTGCACATATCTGTCGCAGAACCGAAATAGAAAAATAATATTAGACAAATTAATAGATAAATAGATTGTGTACACCCAAAATAGACAATAGTACAGAAACCAAAAGAACCTTGTGTGTTTAAGTGGCGGGATTATCGCTAAAGGCGATCTTTTCCATTCGATCTTTGGTAGTCAGGATTTATTGTTGTTTTTTATTTTTGTATAATCTGTTGTCTTTTGTTTATCTTGCGACAGTGGAAAGGTTTTGTTGTACCCTTTACCTCTACCGTAGTTTTAATTATCGTATTAGGGGGAACCGTGTGAGGATGGTAACATACTCGTATATTTTCTTATTTCATGAGACATTTTATTCTCCCTACTCTCATAAGTAATATTTTTTTAATTCACATTTAATTATTTTGGTATATTTTATATTTGACATAATTATTATAGTGACATTTTCATGACATAATTATTACGATTTTCATATTTTCAATATTATTTTCAAATATGATCTGTAACTTTGGTGTTATCAATAAAAGATTTGAAATTGACTAAGAATTACGTTTTTTTGTTTTTTTTTATGATTGACAGGCTAGTTGTTTGACCACAGCTCACCTGATGTTAAGTGAAGGTGTGGTCGAAGATGGTAAAGCACACCTAGCCTGGAATGGAACTGGCTCTCAAGTGAGGCTGCCGGAACACACCGTTAGATGCTTGGCGGCAGATTTTCAAATACGTAGTTTTCAAAGACGTAATTATCATTATAATTATATTTGCGTGGTGATTAATAAAATTCCTTCCTTCGAGATTAATTAAATAAATAATGCATCTGATTGAGTTTTGGCGGGAACGCGGGAAGAGTCGTGTCGCTCCGTTGTATTTTTTTCCAAAACTAGTGTTTTGTCGAGTGTTTATGCATAAAAATGGTGGTGTTTTATTCATAAAGTGCCGAATTACAAGCGTGAGTGTGGGAAAATGATATAATGTGGTAAAACATGACTTTTCGTGTTGCTTCCAAAACTCCATCGAAGCTTTATAGGAAAGTCGCCACTACTTTACTAAAGCATGACTGGACTTGACTGACACGAACTGGACTTGATTAAGACTGGACTTTGACTAAAACTAGCTACGATGACACTTATTTAACTTTTGAAACTTGAAAATATATAAAAATACTTGACACTGGCAAATGCTAAAACGCGACGCCAATACCAAAAAAAAAAAAAAAATGCATCTGACAATGTCACTTTATTTCCTACCTGTTTAATTTAGCTCCTATGTTAACCTAATGGACGCTGACCTTCATGGTTTACCGCGTCTAACCAGATCGGTATTTTCGTCGGTATTTGTACATAACGTACAAAACAGGTTGAGATCAGTATGATATGGCCCATTGATCTTTGGTGTTGTTGGACTTGTTGAACAACTTATAAATAATTTCGGAGTTTTTTAATTGTGTGTATGGTCATACGGATTTTGTGTTCAGTTTCTAAATGTGATGACAAACAGTTCTTAATTAATTTTAAAAATCTGTTTTATCGTTTTTATTGTACTAAAGTTAATAGCCTTAGTCAAAAAATTCTAGGTAGGTAATACAGATTCATATTTCTTTATGAATGTAAATAATTGTAAATTTATATAGTACTGCATTTGTAGGTTTACGTTTACTTTTTGCGCTTGTACAATGTTTAATGCACATTATTATATACATAAACAACCCAACCAACCAACAACAACAATAACCATTCACAATCAACCAACCCAACCAACAACCCAACTATTCAAGCCATTTAAATTCAATTTTTCCATTTATTCATTGACAACCTTGTTGGTTAATTGGTAGTATGTCTGCTCCAAGAGCTGTAGGGCGTGGGTTCGATTCCCACCCAGGAATCGTGGTATAAACAAAATGTTTGTTCTGTGTCTGGGTGTTCTGTATTTATTATAAGTATGTATTGACAACAACAAAAACTATTTAAGTATTATATGAGTCGTAAGTCTTCCATAGTACAAGCTTTGCTTAGTTTGGGGTCAGATGGCGCTGTGTGTAATGTCCTGCGATATTTATTTATTTATTAAACATTTATTTGGTATACCTGCAATGAGCTTTACTTATAAGGGTTTCTTAAAGTAAATGTATACTTATAAGTAGGCGTCTTATTTGTAAGCGTAACATTTTACGTTGTTGAAGCATTTGAAGATATTTTTTTTATCGTTGATAAGTTATTTGATGACAGCTCACCTGATGTTAAGTGTCGGTGTGGTCGAAAATGTTAAACACACTTAGCCTGGAATGGAACTGATTCTCAAGTGAGGCTGCTGGAACACACCGTTAGATGCTTGGCGGCAGATTTTCAACTTGAGGGTGGTAGCTAGCCAGCCGAGTACTAGAAAGTATCCTACCACCATGCTATGGTTTCCTCGCGATTTTTTCCTTCACCGGCAGCTCAAACCTTAACTCACTTAACACATCAGGTGAGCTAAGGACAAACACCTAACCTAAAAGAATATACCTATATTGTTTTCTCACGATGTTTTCCTTCACTGGCAGTTCAAGTTCATTGTAGGCATTTGAGTCCACTCCCTTTTGGCGTGTGAATGCTTTTGCTGCTACCAATCATTACTTTACTTTGAGCAACGTTTATAATTATGATTTTTACTGTTATGTGAGACAATACATCTTAATGCTCGCTTCTTACTCATATCCCGTTTTCTATAAAAAAAATTGTATGTATAGTTCAAATTATTTATTACATACTAGCGGACGCTTGGCGGTTTCACTCGCGTAGTTCCCGTTCCTGTAGTAATACAGGGATAAAAAGTAACATATGTCACCCGGGGATAGTGTAGCTTTTCAACGGTGAAAGAATTTTTGAAATCGGTCCAGTAGTTTCGGAGCCTATCCATTACAAACAAACAATCAAATCTTTCCTCTTTATTATAGTATAGATAATTAAGTATTTATGTATTTATTTTACTACTGTGTATATTATTTAATTAACTACATCGAACGGGGAGTATATAATGCGTTACATTACTCGGGGAATAAATATTTTCTCTGGTCGCAAAATTCTGAGTAGATTACGATTGTTTCCCAAACAAGCAAGAATTAAGGCCCGCAAATGAAAATTAAGGCCCGAAAATGAGAATTCCCGGCTGACATGTAAATGGGCGTATTGTCGCGAGATACTCCGGGGACTGCCGTGTTTGCTTATTTTGCTATACTGAGCAAATATGGAATTTTACAGAGATATTCCATTTGTGTATTTAATGACCCGACTAAAGTCACCCCGTAGGACACATAATATTTTAAATACTCATTATTTCTTTAATAACTTGCTATTGCGCGCAGCTTTGCTTGCTTGGTTAACTTCCCATGTTCAACACCTAATTCATCTTCTTAGGAGAAAAATTTTGGAAGCCGCCAAAAATGCGTCCTTTTAATTCTAAACAGAAGCAGGTACATAATTCTTGGTGGTAGATCTCCTTAG
Source organism: Biston betularia (assembly GCA_905404145.2). Classification (NCBI taxonomy): domain Eukaryota; kingdom Metazoa; phylum Arthropoda; class Insecta; order Lepidoptera; family Geometridae; genus Biston; species Biston betularia. Next base: position 13,986,132 of record FR989876.1, read on the forward strand.
CGGGAGGTCGTCTAGGTAGGTACCACCGCAGTACCAGTTATTTTGCCGCTAAGCAGTAGTGTGTAAACATTACTGTGTTCCGGTTTGAAGGGTACTGCAGCTAGCGAAATTACTGGGCTGTTGAGACTAACCATCGAAAGTCTCAAAGTATTTAGCGCCAAAGGAGTGATGCCCTGGACTTTGTTTTGTTACTCAAAGTTCTGTGTATCGCTGCAATGGTCATGGACAGGCGTTATCTCTTACCATTAGGAGAGCATCTCGTTCGTCTCAAAACTTTTTACATTAAAAAAATATATTTTACATTTGCAGAATTACACACGTTTAATTGTATCGGAAACTTTGATTATAGTTTCGGCCATATCCGGTGATCTTCTTCGTGGAGACAAAGCTGAGTACAACGCGCGCGCGGCTTTGTGTAGTATCGTCTTTTTTTCATGTAAAAGTAATGAGACGAACGAGATTCTCCCATGATTGTAAGAGATAACGTATGTCTATAATCCCTGCAGTGATACTTTTGAGTAACAAAACTGAGTTCAAGGCAACGCTGCTTTGGCGCTCATTACTTTGAGACTTTCGATGGTTAGTCGCGACAGCCCAGTAATATCGCTAGCTGCAGTACCCTTCAAATCGGAACACAGTAATGTACACTACTACTTGACGACAGAATATCTGACACTGCAGTGGTAGGTACCTACCTACGTAAACTACCTCGTGTTAAGAAGACTGACTACTAGGTAAAGAAAGACATGATTATATTTGACAGCCCTGTTGGTTCATTGGTAGTACGTCTTCTCCAAGAGCAGAAGCGAGCAGAGCGTTGGTTCGAATCCCATCCAAGATGAAAATTTTGTGGTTTGAACAGATGTTTGTTCTCTGTCTGGGTGTTCTGTATGTATTATAAGTATGTATTTACAAAAAAAAGGATTTAAGCATTCTATCAGTTATCTGACTTCCAGAATCTAGCTTTGCTTATTTTGGGGCCAGATGGCGCTGTGTGTAATGTCCTACGATATGTATTTATATTTATCTGCAGACATCTGTTGTGTGATTAAAAACTTGTAGTTATTTTGCTTCTGAATATTTATCACGTGAGATGCGAGGATGCTGTTTGACGTTATCAAAAATAATCTGAGAATACCAAAGACAGGGATTAGCGAGCGAAGACTTGGAGAGATATTGATAAACCAAAATAACACATTTTTTGTGTCATTTACTTTACACATAACTGCTTTGTCAAATAATGTTGTTAGTTCAATAAAAATAATAATTATTAAATTTATAAAATTGTTGTTTCATTATATTATCTGGATGTTTTTATAATTATCTTGTCATTTTAATAAAAAAAAATACATAAATTATTTACTTCAGAAGAATATGGAGCTACAAAACAATTTGGCGAGACTAAAGGAAACAAGTAAGTATGTTACATAATAATAACTATTACAGTCAAAACCATTTCAGTACTAATTTACATAATTATAAACAAAATATATGTTGTACAAAATTAAACACACACACGTGTATGAACAAAAAAAAAACTTGATGTTACAGCAATTATTTAGTGTGTGCAATAAAGAGTCAAGCAATAAATTATAGGGGACGACGACATGCATAAAGAGCCATGCATAAGTTAAGTTTTATTAATTTTCAAAAATTAGGAAACCTAGTTAACGTAGTTAATTAATAAATATGTCAAATTTATCTAATTATTAAATTTGAATAATAGAAAATCATAATAATTTAAAAAAAAACACATAATAATTCAAGGTGCCAAGGACCTAAGAGATCGTTTGGAAAATACTGTACTTGGAGTACAGTTAATCACAATATGCAAAGAAAAAGTTTCATAGTCAATGTAGCTAGAGGAATTACTGGGCTGATGCGAGTAACCATCGAAAGTCTTAAAGTAATGAGCGCCAAAGCAGTGCTGCCCTGGACTTTCTATTGTCACTCAAAGTTCTGTGTATCGCTATAATGTTCATACTGTACTTTTTACCATCGTCATCGCAAAGTTCTTAGTTTATTAGTTTTTTATCGGATTCATAACGGAGAATGTGCTTCAGAATTACGTGGTCTAATTCCCTCATGCCCAATTTTTTTATCGGACAGCCAAGAACGTAAAAAAAATCCATTTTGGCCGACGTTCCAGAAACTCGAAAGGAACGATTTGATTCAACGTTCATTGCTAGACAGTGGAATGCACTATTGGAGTGGGTGCCCCTCGATGGATATAATCTGGGTGTCTTCAAGTTGAGAGTGAATTGGTATCTTCTAGGCAAGCGTGCTCTATCTTAGACCGCAACATCAAGTGAGATGACTGTAAAACGTAAACCTCATTTATTCTAAAAAAAAAAACCATCAGGCGAGCGACTAATTAGTCTCAGTACTTTTACATATTTCAATAAAACTTTTTTTCTTAATTGCAGATATGAGGACTACGCTAGGAGTGCGGCATTTCCAAGTGCTGATGTTCTTTGTGGCCATCACCATCAACCTCAGCATCAGAGTCAGCATGAGCATCGCTATTGTGGATATGACAGATACTGGTAAAGATGAGGTATCTGACTTCTTCTTTGTTTTTAGCATAGCGCTTTGTGCATTTGCCGGCAACAATTGTTTCGATATTTAAAAAATAGATTAAGTAACTCTAAGTCATAGTCACAGTCAAAGTCACACAACGTAAGTCTTGATTTGGTCCGGTAAGGAAGAGTAGACTTTAGGTACTACAAGTTTAGGTGGAGTTTTGTAAGCAATATAAAAAAAACACAAACACAGTTCGCGAGGTTTCGTTTCGCTATTATATAAAATTTAAAAAAAAACACCAGTTATTTTTTTTTAATTTTCTGCTTTAGCACTTTTGTGTATAGTGCCAAGTTCTCAAGTTTTCCATGCCAATGTTACTTTAGTTTTTTTTTGTTTAAAAAGTAATGATACGAACGAGACGCTCTCCTGATGGTAAGATATAACGCCTGTCCAGTACCATTGCAGCGATACACAGAACTTTGAGTAGCATAACAAAGTCCGGGGCATTACTGCTTTGGCGCTCATTACTTTGAGACTTTCAATGGTTAGTCTCAACAGTCCAGTAATTTCACTTTATATCCGCAGCACTTTTCATGGTCTATAAAGACCCAGGGCGTGATCCTGTCGTCATTCTTCTGGGGCTACATAGTGCTGCAGGTGCCAGCCGGTGAGCTGTCTGCCAAGTACGGAGGCAAGGCCCCCCTGCTGGTGTGTGTGGCTGGGAACAGTCTAGTACAGATGCTGGTGCCTTTGGCTGCTTACTATGTAAGTAATGAGCTTCTGCTTAGTCGTACAAATTTTAATGTCAATGCAATTTTTTTATTGACATTTAATTATATTGACATATAATTATTTTATATGTGACATATTATTTCTTTGTATTGACAAATGTTATGATTTTGATATTTTTAAATATGATATTTTTAAATATGAATGGAAAATGACCTGTAACTTTGGTGTTATTAATCAAATATTTGTATTTGTTTTATTATAATGAATGTATATTATATGCTTATAATCAAAACAATGCGATGCAACGCAATGCAACACAATGCAACGCAACATGACGCATTACATGTAAATATAATAGGTAAAGATACCAATGAAACTGACGATCTGTAGTACTAGCCATTCAAATCGAAATACGTCCCGTGCCTGCAGTAGAAACCGACTAAAAGGGGACTGACTGCTGGCAGGGTAACCAACCCACACGCCCAGTGTGGCTATGGGCACTAATCTCCCATAACAAGCACTCAGATCTCTTAACAATCTTTTAGTTTTAAATCACAGTCAAAGTAGTAAAACAAGGTTTTTTGCATCTCAGATCTCACTATGGATCACTCATTCATATATTAAATAAATAAATTCTGTTAAATAAATATTTTTGTATTTTGTATTTGTATTATCTTATTCGCATATAGTCACCGACATAACGATAAATAAGGATATTATTTAACAACCGGAACTGTTTTACCATTTGTTCTCTTTATTCTTAATTAAACATTACTTGACTTATAAATACCTCCTACATAAGTTATAACTGGAAAAACCACAAGCTTAGAAGCAAAAAAAAACTTGTGTTGCTAATACCAAAAACGTTTTAGTACAAAAAAGTCTTAGTCACTGTTTTTTTTTTTTTTTTGGGATTTTATGGTTTGGCCTTTGAACCATGTCATTATTTGCGAAGAACGAATTCATGTTTTTTTTTAATGAATTCATATTCATTTTTTCTGAATTCATATATATTTAAATTTAAAAATATCAAAATCAAAATCATTACATATGTCAAAACAATGAAAATGAAAATGTCAATGAAGTAATATGTCACATAAAAAATAATTATGTCACTATAATTAAATGTCCATAAAAACAAAAATATTATAATTACTTACTAGTAATTTAATTACACACTATTGCTTGGCGGCATAATATGTGGTAATGTGATGGTATTCACCTAAATGACTATCTGCTAAGGAGATCTACCACCAAGTACGAGTTGATGATGATAGTGGAAACATGTACTAATTTTAATTATATTTTATATTTTTATTGTATTTATAGGGAGGCTGGCAAGTAGTGTGCGCGTGTAGGATAGTACAGGGGTTGCTGCAGGGCTGGATGCTGCCCTCGGTGCACAGCCTCATGGCGAAGTGGGTGCCGCTCTCGGAGAAGAGCAGTATGGGCATGTTAGCTTATAGCGGTACGTACTGCTCATGACTCGTACTTTGCTACGTAACTATTATCTACTAATCCCACTAATACTATAAATATGAAAGTTTGCGTATAAGCAAGCTGAAGTGGCAATGGGCTGGACATATCTGTCGCAGAACTGATAACCGCTGGGGTAGACGTGTTCTAGAGTGGAGACCGCGAACTGGCAAACGTAGCGTTGGATGCCCTGAGACTCGATGGAGTGACGATATACATAGGACAGCTGGCGGTGGATGGCAACGAAAAGCCAAAGATCGGACTGAGTGGCGTGTCTTGGGAGAGACCTATGTCCAGCAGTGGACTTTGATAGGCTGATGATGTTGATGATGATGATGAAAGTTTGCATGTATCGATGGATGTTTGTTACTCTTTTACGCAAAAACTACGGAACGGATTTGAATGAAATTTAGTATGAAGGTAGCTTACACCCTGGATTAACACATAGGCTACTTTTTATTCCGAAAACATGTAGCGGACAACACCGCGGGGCGCAGCTAGTCTATAATAATATCTTACATAGTTGCCATGAAGTTTCGGCACCTTAGTTAAGAGACCGACTGCCTTCCAATCTGGCTTCGAAAATGTACTGAGTTAGAATCTCATCTCGCGTAACTCTGTATTTTTTAAGTTATATGCGTATTGCCGATAACTTCAAACGGTGTAGGAAAATATCGTAAGGAAACCTACATGTCAGATTAAAAAAAAGTTTTCGAAGATATAAAGTCCGTCAACCCGCACTTGGCCAGAGTGGTGGACTTCGATAGGCTGATGGTGTGAACTAAAATCATCCTTGCTTCCAGGTTGCCCATTCGGTCTGGCTTTACAGCTACTAATATCAGGGTTTATAGCCCACGCGTGGGGCTGGGCAGCTATCTTCTACATCGGTGGCACGGTGGGATTTGTTTGGACTTTGATCTACTACATTTTCGGAGCGGACTGCCCAGAAAATTCTAAAAGCATCAAAAGTGACGAGAAGGAATATATCCAGCATTCTTTGGGGCACAGTTCCGGCAAACAAAAAAAGGTGAAAGGAACAAATTAGTTAATTGAAAAACAGAAGAATCCTCAAAAATACCGTATATAATATACATTGTACAATACTAACAATTAATTGATAGAGATTAAAACAATGTCAATTTAAATAAATAAATATCGCGGGACATTACACACAGCGCCATCTGACCCCAAACTAAGTAGAGCTTGTACTATGAAAGTCAGATAACTGATAGAATACTTAAATAGTTTTTTTTTTGTAAATGCATACTTATAATATACTATATACAGTACACCCACAGAACAAACAATTTTGTTTGTTCCACAAAGTTTGCCCTGGGTGGGAATCGAACCCATGCTCTTGAGCTCTTAAAGCAGACATTCTACCAATGAACCAACAGGGCTGTCAGTTTTCTTTAGTAACTGGTTAAACACTTGGCGGCAGATTTTCAACTTGAGGGTAGTAGGTAGCCATTGGAGAATTTAGAAATGTTTTCCTTCACCGGCAAATCAAGCTCACTATTAGGGGTTGAATCCACGACTTTCGGCGAACTGACCACGTTTTACTTGGTGGTAGATTTCCTTAGCAAGAAGTCGTTTAGGTAGGTACCACCGCAATACCAGATATTCTACCGCCAAGCAGTAGTGTGTAAACATTACTGTGTTCTGGTTTGAAGGTGACTGCAGCTAGTGAAATTACTGGGTTGTTGAGACTAACCATCGAAAGTCTCAAAGTAGTGAGTGCCAAAGCAGCGATGCCTCGGACTTTGTTTGCTACTCAAAGTTCTGTGTATCGCTGCAATGGTCATGGACATGCGATATCTCTTACTATCAGGAGACCGCATCGTTCATCTCATTACTTTTACATTAAAAAAAAAAAACGTTAAGCTGAGCTATCATCGGTACATCGTATTTAGAGTAGAGTGGCGACCTGCGTATACCGGTGGCCATAAACCGTAGAAGCTTTCGACCGGGCTCAGAGGCGTGCATTAGGAGAGGCCTACGTACTGTGGACAGCAAAGGGCTGTTGATGATGATGAAAATACTTACGTTTAATCAGTCTCAGCATTAAGGAATTATGGTGAAATGAAAAAAAACATCCATTACCTAAAAGAATATTTGATTATAAAAATATAAACCTTCCTCTTGAATCACTCTATCTATATAGAAAATTTATTTTATTTTAAATACAGTTTTTTTATAATGTTAATATACAAACATGTCAATATACTTAAATACTAATAAAATAAAATCAAAATTAAAATAAAAATTCAGTCAAAAAATACCCCGCCCCTGACTGAACCTGATGCAAAGGAACTCATGAGGCTGGCAGCATTACCGCGCTGTATAGCAATAACCTTTATAATAGCAACAGCCTTTGCACCAAGTACGAGCCGGAGCGAGGGTCACCACACTGGTCTCTATCTATTAAAAAAAACCGCATCAAAACCCGTTGCGTAGTTTGAAATATCTAAGCATACATAGGGGCAGAGGGGAGCGACTTTGTTTTATACTATGTAGTTATTAGTGGGATGGGATTTATATTTCCAGTTACCGACTCCGTGGAAGAAATTGCTGTCATCTCCTGCCTTCATATCGCTGACAATTGTCCACGTGGGGTTCTCGTGGGGCATGTGGACGCTCATGTCAGAAATCCCCACTTACATCAGCAAGGTTCTAGGCGTCAATATAAGACAAGTAAGTTTTTACAGGCGTTACTTTGCGGAAGTTTCTTTTGAATATTCAAGAAATGTATTTTTAGCAAAGACTTTTTGGTTCGAATCCCACGGCACGCACGTCCGTCTTTTTACAAGCTTTTAGTATGGTGTACTTATGTATTTTCATAATACTTACTTGGTGGTATATCTCCTTAGCAGGAGGTCGTCTAGGTAGGTACCACCGCAGTGCCAGATATTCTGACGCCAAGCAGTAGTGTGTAAACATTACTGTGTTCCGGTTAGAAGGGTACTGCAGCTAGAGAAATTACTGGGCTGTTGAGACTAACCATCGAGAGTCTCAAAGTAATGAGCGCCAAAGCAGCGATGCCCTAGATTTTGTTCTGCTACTCAAAGTTCTGTGTATCGCTGCAATGGTCATGGGCATGCGTTATCTCTTACCATCAGGAGACCGCATCGTTCGTCTCATTAAATTTACATTAAAAAAAAATGATATGGTATGGAGCTGATCTGATGATGAAGACGGAAGATAGGAATTTCTGAACTTCGCGTCACCGAGTTTCGGCTCGATTGATTCGTTGTGCTTCTCAACGAATCAATCGAGCTTTCTACAAATCTTACCTACTAAAAAGATTTAAAAAAAAGTTTTTTTTTTTATTAATTTTACTTATTATCGATAACATTAAACAGTGACGGTAAACTTCACGAGAAAACATACACGTCTAAGTGCTCTTGAAGAAAACGTTCTCGAAGATTTGTGCGAAGTGTACCAACCCGCACTTGGCTAGCAGTGTGGTGGACTATGGGCTTACCTTCCTCATAATGCGGACAGCTTATAAAAACTGGGCTAATTTGTATTCCGAACCTATGGTGACTTTTTACCATTTACTATGTCCAATGTTACTGGAGCTGATAATTTATTTCTTTGTGATGCTGTTTTTATTTCATTTTCAGAATGGTATACTGTCCGCACTGCCATACATCACGATGACGTTAATGGGGTTGCCGTTCGGATATTTATCTGAGTTCCTGCTGAAATACAAACTGATGACAGTCAGCGGTACAAGGAAACTCTCCAACTCTATATGTCAGTAAATTTTTCATGATTGAAAGGCTAGGTAACTGACCACAGCTCAGATGTTAAGTGACAGTGTAGCCAAAGATGGTACACACACCTAGCCTGAAATGGAACTCTCAAACGAGGCTGTTGGAACACACTGTTAGTGCTTGGTGCTGTCACCAATTTTCAACTTGAGAGTGGTAGCTAGCCAGCCGAGTACTAGTAAGTATCCTACCACCATGCTATGGTTTCCTCACGATGCTTTCTTCACCGGCAGCTTAAGCTTTTTGTTGGGATTTGAACCTACGCTTGCGTATATGCGTAGTGACAGTTCGTCATAATTACCTATTATATAATATTTACCATGTTTGTCTTTTAGCATTTTTAGGAGCAGCGATAGCTCTGGTCGGGCTCTCGTACGCGGGAACTGACACGACGGTGGTGATCGCCCTGCTGTGCGTGGCTGTCGGCATGAGTGCAGGCCACGTCACGGGATTCATGGTAAGCACGTCATCACAGTCACGTTAGCGATGATAACTCAGTGGTAAAGGTCATGCTTAAAAAGCCCATACGATATTGTACTCATACCCTTTTTAAAGATGCAGATGTTCTAACTGTGAGACAACTCTTTATACTGCATACTTTATTAAAGAAACACAAACAACTGCCGTATAACCCAGAAGATGATATCATACGTAGAAGAGCTAGAGTATGCCCCAGTGTAACTTGCCGTACGGAGTTAGCTAGGAGACACTTTGAAGCTGTTGCAAGTTTTCTGTACAATAAAATCAATAAAATAATTAATATATATCCTCTTCCTACATCCAAGGTTAAATCAGAAGTAATAAAATATCTAAAAACGCTATCTTATAAAGAAACAGAAAATCTCATGAAACGATTAGAGTAGGTTAATAAAATAAAATTAAATTAAATTAAATAAAACAAACAAAACATACATACATACTTAATTGTGAATGGGTTCCTACCATCATATAATATGCTAATAATCTATAAATAGCCCAAAGTATTAATTATCTTTCTTCGAGTGTACTACTGTGGTTACATATGTTTTTCTCTTCTTTGGGCATATATTCTTCTGTATCTATGTATTCCAAATAAGATATTGTCAGTTAGTGAATGGTTTTGTAGTGTTATTATTATTTGCATGAATTAGATTGTAAAAAGTACTTAATTTTAGTTTTCTTACTTTGCATGTACTAAATTGTTGAAATAAATTTTTTATAAATAATAATAATAATAATAATAATAATAATATGATGACATCTGTCTCCCGTCAAAACAGTCGTGTGGTTTTCTTTTGAGTTTTATTTTAATTTAATTTAAACGACTTTTACATCTAAATTTCACCGCAAAATAACAGCAATAGTCATACAATCAACCACCAGTTTTAATTTTTATTCCGTACTACCAATTTCTCGATTTTACTACAACCTTTAAAAATTTTTTACCGATTGACATATACATGTCAATCAAACCAAATCACAAAATATTTTAGAAAATGAAAATAAATAATGTGGACGCGCTCAAGAACAGCTGCGGCTTCGGGATTACATGACGCACATATACCATCTCCGCCCGCTCCGTCAACTCCGAGCGCTTCGTCGGGGGATGAAGAGTTTGCTACACCCCTGGCAACAAGCGCCTCGTCGAGCAGCAGCGACGTGAGCGGGCCGCGGACACCGGCGCCACCACCACCTGCGCGTCGAGGACGGCCGCCGCTGCCGGCACGCTTGGGGCCTGCGGGGCAATCTGCTTCGCGTTCGGCTCTCGCTGCCGGTGGTGTAGTGCGACGCATGCGATGGTCACAGACAAATAATGAGAATTGCATGCGCGCCTATTATGGGGCTACAGAGGGGGGAATTAACCTTTCAGCGTACCGTGCCAGGATGCTGCCTTTGTTTCAGGCCCTTGAACCGACCGTCGCCGTGTCTACCCAACGACTATCGGATCAAGTGCGGGCTATCCAGCGACTTCAGCTGTTGGATCAGTCCGTGCTTGATCGGCTCCGCCTGGAGGCACTTCCTGCTCGCCCAACGCCTGTTTCGACACGGGATTCGCCTGTCGCGTCGTCAGCCCCGACACTGGTGTCAGTGCCGACGTCGATGGTGACACTAGCGACACCTACTGATCCCGTAATTGATGCAGGCGAATGCACGAGCATGGGTGTATGTAGCCAGGTGAGTGAGCATTTGAGGAGGACTTTGGAAGACGCGATTTGTCAATATAGATTCGCACCCGATTCTAGGCCGCGACTACCACGTTTGCCCACCCATAGACGAAATTTAGCGTTGATGGGAGCCTTGAACGCTTTGCTAGCCCCGTATTTACGGGCTAGCGAAGATTTGACTGATACCCACTCGATATTATACTGCGGTGCCATCGCGGCGTGTCGCGTTGCACGTGTTAAGTTTCCGGACACTAACCGTGCACCGCGACCCGCCGGGGGTGTGCCCGCATGGCAAATGCGGATCGAGCGGCGTATCAGTACGTTCAGGACTCTCATTGCAAAGCTGATCTGTTTCAGCCGGGGGAATAATCGCCCCCGAGTCATGCGTTTTGTGACACAGGCTTTTGCTGGAACGGGTATTAGACCCCAGCACTATCTAGCCAGTGTCACGGAACGCATTGACTATCTGAAGCAGAAAGTCTATGCGTGGGCAAACCGTATTCGCCGCTATAGAGAGCGTGCGGATAGATATTGGCAAAATCGCGTCTTTCAAAGTGACCAAAGGAAGGTGTATCGAGATTGGGAAGGAACCGGCCAACGTGTGAGTGACAGGCAGCTACCGGATACTAGCGTCATGACTGAATTCTGGCGTGGTATCTGGTCGCTGCCTGTCGAGCACACCGAGGGTGATTGGATGCGTGTTGTCGAGCGGGAATGTGAGTCTATCGAATCCATGGGGTCTGTTTTAATAGACCCCGTAGACGTTAGTTGTGCGATTCGTACGGCACAGAACTGGAAAAGTCCTGGGCCGGACGGATTGCACAACTTTTGGATTAAGTGGATTCGTTGCTCACATGACCGCTTAGCGACACAATTCCAAGAAGCCCTCGAGCTTGGTTCCCTTCCCTGTTTTATGACCACTGGTGTCACCTTCCTGCTCCATAAGACCGGTAGTACCACAGAAGCAAAAAATTATAGACCCATCACGTGCTTGCCTACCATCTACAAGCTCCTTACGTCCATTTTGAGAACAAAAATTAACGCGCATGTTGTCGCAAATAACGTTTTGGCTCCTGCTCAAAATGGATGTAGGGTAGGGTCCCGTGGTACTAAGGAGCTTCTCCTCATCGACATGACCATTAGCCAGCAAGTTCGGCGGAACAAGGGAGCCCTTTCCACTGCCTGGATTGACTATAAGAAGGCCTATGACTCAGTGCCTCATTCATGGCTAGAGAGAGTTTTAGAGTTATATAAAATTGATACAACTCTAAAATCTTTCTTAGGCGCATGTATGAGGCAATGGACCACAGTCCTTCGTCAACCAGGTAGTGGAGATGGCTCTTCTGAGCCGCAGGACTTGATTAGGATCGAGCGAGGCATTTTCCAGGGTGACAGTCTGAGTCCATTGTGGTTTTGTCTAGCACTGAATCCTCTCAGCACTTTGCTGAAGGAATCAGGGCTAGGCCATCGACTTCGGAGAGGTGGTGAAGTCATTTCTCATCTGCTGTATATGGATGACCTCAAGCTATTTGCACCAAAACGTCCAGATTTGATGGAATTGTTAAAAACTACACAGGTTTTTAGCAATGCCATCAAGATGGAGTTTGGGGTAGACAAGTGTGCGGTCATGCACGTACAGCGAGGGGAAGTTGTAAATTGTCCAGATTTACAGCTTTCCGAGACAATGACTTTCAGATCTCTCTCCGAGGCCGAGACTTACAAGTACCTCGGTATGTCAGAGTCGTTGGGTATAGCGGTAGTGGACATCAAGCGATCGGTGAAGGAACGCTTCTTTTGTCGCCTGACAAAAGTACTTAATAGTCTTTTGTCGGGTGGCAATAAGGTGCGTGCCTTCAACGGTTGGGTGATGCCTCTACTGATATACTCCTTTGGCATACTGAGGTGGACTCAGACTGAGCTGGACGCCCTGGATAGAAGAGTCCGTCAACAGCTCACAACTCATCGCATGCTACACCCACGCTCGTCTGTTATGAGACTGTACATTCCACGAAAATTGGGGGGTCGTGGCTTCTTAAGCGCCAAGAACCTCCATAATCGTGAAGTGTGCAGTCTCAGGGATTATTTCCGCGACAACGAGTGCGGGATGCATCGAGATGTTGTGGCAGTTGACAAGGGCCTCACGCCGCTCTCCTTAGCGAACGAGAACTGGCGCAAACCATCGGTGCTAAGCACCGAAGACCGCAAGGAAATATGGAAGAGCAAGCAGCTGCACGGGCGGTTCTATTGGGTCCTAACGGGCCCCGATGTGGACATGCTCGCGTCGGTGAACTGGCTACGTTTCGGAGACCTCTTTGGGGAAACTGAGGGTTTTGCCTGTGCGATTGCGGACGAAGTTATCAAGACGAACAATTATCGGAAATATATCATGAAGGACGGTACGGTCGACATCTGTCGGGCATGCCACCGTCCCGGAGAATCGCTCCGACATATTATTTCCGGTTGTTCGCATCTTGCTAACGGCGAGTATTTGCACAGGCACAACCAAGTAGCCAGGATCATCCATCAGCAGCTTGCTCTTCAATACGGCCTTGTCGAGTCTGAGGTGCCGTACTATAAGTACGCACCAGCGCCAGTTCTCGAAAATGGTCGTGCTTTGCTCTATTGGGACCGGTCTATCATCACGGACAGGACTATTGTCGCCAATAAGCCTGATATCGTGGTGGTCGACCGAGCTCAACGCCGGGCAGTGCTCGTCGACATCACCATCCCACATGACGAGAATCTCGTGAAGGCCGAGAAGGACAAGCTCAGCAAGTACCTTGACTTGGCTCACGAGATAACCGCCATGTGGGATGTTGATTCGACGATCATTGTCCCGATAGTTGTCTCGGTAAACGGTCTTATAGCGAAGAGTCTCGACCAACATCTCAAGAGACTCTCGCTAGACGGTTGGGTCAAGGGTCAGCTTCAAAAGGCAGTGATCCTTGACACGGCGCGCATTGTGAGGAGGTTCCTCACTCTGCAGCCCTAACCACCGGCAGCTTGAGCCCTGCCCCGCTGCCGGCGGCACCCTAGTTTTTAAGTTTTTTTATATTATTTATGTTGTTTTTTATATATATCTAATGTAAAAAAAATTAAAAATTAAGAAAAGAAATAAATAACTGGAATAATAATAATAATCTTTATTCACATTACAGATAATAATAATAATGGTACACAGAACCTACACTAAGCTAACACTTGTATTGTAGGTTCTGTACTCCTTCAGGGATTCATTTACAATTAAAGATAAATATGGTGATGTGTGTGTGTGAGAGAGAGAGAGGGAGTGTGTGTGTGTGTGTGTGTGTGTGTGAATGTGTGTCTGTGAGGGTGTGTCTGTGAGGGTATGTGGCTGTGTGTGTGTGTGTGTGTGTGTGTGTGTGTGTGTGTGGGTGGGTGTGTGGGTGTGTGTGTGGGTGTGTGTGTTTGTATCAAGATTTTTACTCAACAAATACAATCTCATTCTATAATTTGCAGTATTGCTTCAGTTTCGGTGTAATTCAATTCAGATAGCCATGTAATTAATGAAGTCTTGGCATCAGAAAGATTCATTGAATCAAAATTATTAATAAATTTATTAGTTTTGTTGTAGATAAAAGCACCTAAAAATAATTTATGTCTTTGTGCTGATCGCGCTCTGCAGTTAAGTTCACGTAACACTCTATCCTTTCGTCTTTTATAGGTGGTGGGGGTATCATTAAGTATTTTTGCGTGTCTATATTTTTCTAGGGTGATGTTATAAATATAGAGTTGCCTGACGGAAAGGACTTGGCAGTCTTTATATAACTGGAGTGTTGGATATCGGAAATGTTTTCTCATTATCACCTTAAGTACAGCCCTCTGTGCTACTTCCAGTTTTAGCATGTGAGTGGTAGATGCCCCGCCCCAGATTGTTATGCAGTAAGTGATTATGGATTTACAAAGAGCATTGTAGATTTTAGAAATCAGGTCGTAGTCAGCTACCTCTCGCAAGCTTTTAAACACGAATATAAGTTTACGCACACGTTTGCTCAGTAGGTCTATATGTGGTTTCCAGCTTAGTGTGTCATCTATTATGAGACCCAGATACTTTATTGTTTGAGTTTGTTTTAATTTTGCGCAAAGACAATCAATGCTTATAGAACAATCATCATTATGTGCTTTTATATCAATTTTAGGTTTCACACTATGCGGATAGGTAAAAGTCATAAACATTGTCTTATCGACATTTAGGGTAAGAAGATTACATTTCAACCAGTTTATAACTTTTTTTAACCCCTGTTCAGCATACGTTTGAGCATCATTCCAATTCTTTCCATAGAAAATTAGGGCAGTGTCGTCCGCGTAAGAAAATATTTTACCATTATTTAAAGGCATGTTACATAAATCGTTCACGTAGCTAAGAAATAAAGTAGGGCCTAGTACGCTACCTTGTGGGACTCCACAGCTAACCACTGTATCATTGCTCACCAAAGAGCCAATCTTTGTCGTCTGGATTCTTCTCGTCAAGTAATCATGCAAAAGTTTATGGGTCTTATCCCTTATACCCATACATTCTAATTTTTTAAGAAGGATGGGAATAGAGACAGTGTCAAACGCTTTGGCTAAGTCCAAAAATATTCCAATAACTTTGTGTTTTTTGTCTAAACGTTCCACTATAAAATTTGTTAATCCAGTCACAGCATCCTCAGTGGATCGTCCTTTACGGAATCCAAATTGACATGTAGATAGTAAATTATATTTATCCAAGTAAGAAACTAAACGCACATTAATAATTTTCTCTAAAATTTTTGAGAGGGCTGTTAATATTGAAATTGGTCTATAATTACAGACACTGTCTCTACTTCCCCCTTTGTGGATTGGAGTGATTATAGACTTTTTAAAGACTCTCGGAAATTCTCCAGACGACAAACCTAAGTTACAAATATGAGTGATCAAAGGTATAAGTGTTGGTGCTGATTGTTTTAGTATTTTACTTGATATCCCATCACATCCGACTGCACAAGTTTCTCTTAACCCATTTACTATATTTAATACTTCTAAATTATCAGTTGAGAGAATACCAATAGTATTAACTTGAGAAGGTAAATCTGTGTTCATTTTCGAAATAGTTTTATTTAAATCATAGTTATTAGAGTCAGTAATGATTTGATTAGCCAAAGTCGAACCAATGTTTGCAAAATATTGGTTTACAGCATTAATTGAATCAAGGAAGTTTGGTTTAATTTTAAGTAATAAATCACTGGTTGATTTTTGTTTTTCTGTATGTGTAATCTGTTTTACGAGTTGCCAAGTCATTTTTGTGTTATTCTTATGTTTGTCAAGTTCAGTTTTGTGATATGTAGTTTTTAGTTTTTTGAGCAAATTATTACAATAATTCCTGTACCTAGTATAAGATATTTTCAACGTAGTGTTGTTAGGATTTAGTTTTAAATTAAAATGCATTTTATCTCGCGCGCGAATACAACGAAGCAAGCCAGCCGTGATCCAGGGTTTGATTATTCGTTCTTTACTAGAGACATTCTTTGTACTCGTGTTGTTATCAATGATGTCTGTGAGTTTATTGACAAGCAAATCAGCAGCATTATTAGTGTTTGTTGTTGTTAGGATATCTGAAAAATCAGTTATTTTAATTTGCTCATATATTTTGGAAAGGTTTACCTCTGTCTTGGTTTTTGTAACCACAAAGGAATTTTTGTTTACTTTGTTTTGAACGTTTAGTAGAATAGGAGAGTGGTCGTTGACAGCTGCTTTAATAATGACTGTGGTACAATTTAGTTTTGTTTTTAACATCATGTGATCGAGACATTTATGGCCTCTAGTTATAATGGTATGGCTTGGAAGGATACCATGACTAGCTAGTAACTCAAGATAACTATCAGATTTTTCGTCCGTATTGTCTTCTTTAATATCTATGTTTAAGTCTCCCAGAACCGCAATAGTAGGAATTTTTTTTAGGGATGAAAGTAAAATGTCTAAGTCTGTAATAAATGAATCTATTTTGAGAAATGAAGGTGATCTATATACGGCTACTATTGCAAAATTGCTGCCTATTTTGATCAAAAGACAGTTTGCTTCTTTGAAGATTTGTTCTTCTACAACAATGTCAAGGTCACTCTTCCAGTAAACTATAATGCCTCCGCTTTTATTTAGGCAGTTTGTTGTAAATGCTGATTTGTAATTTTTAATTTGGGGGAATGGTTTATTATTTTCTATCCAACATTCTGTAAGTATTATCAAGTCGCATTGAAAACCAAGTCTGCAGATCAGTACTTCAAGAGAATCAAAGTTACAATTAACGCTTCTAATGTTTTGAGAAAGTATATTAAGAGATGAATTATTTAAAGTTACTTGAGATTTACATGCTTCTGGATCGCAGGTAATAACTTTTGACATACCTAGGTCATCTATGAGGTCACTTATGGTATTTTGTTGCACTTTATCCATACTCAATGGAGGATATGGGAGGATGTAGAAAATTTTGACAAATATCACTTGAGACTGTATGTAGTAGAAATATATAATAATCGTATAGATGGTCTAATATTGAATTACTGATAACAGAATGTATAATTATATTGTATTTGTAGGTAATGTAGTATGTGTGTGAGTAATAATGAATTATGTAAGTGTGATGTATGTGGTATGTGTTTGTGTAGTAATGTGGTTTGTTTTGTGTGTGAGAGATTGTATATAAATTTATCGAATGTAGTAAAAATTTAGAAAATAAGTTAAGTTTATACAGCGTATGACAAGTCGAAAGTTTTAGAGTAACACGACAATTACATAATGTTATTTGACAGCTTAACAGTTTTTTGCTTTCATGTCCTCCAGTTGTTGTTCGCTAGTGACTACAATCGGATGTGCACCCTCATTTTTCCTCAGGAGAACCTTACCGTTTACAGTCCAGCAAAAGTTATATTTAACTGACCTCGCAAACTCGCGAGCGAGATAGTACAACTTTTTGGCTTTTGGCGTTAGAAAATCTGAAATAAAGATGGGAGATTTCTTTCCTTCCAACTCCAACATCTGCGTATTCAGTCTTTCGGTTGTGTGACCAGAGTTATACTTCCTTACTGCCTGCAGAAAGTCAGCCTTATACGAGGTAGTAGCCAGATCTACCACTATAGCACGGTCTCCGTTTGGTCTCGTTTTGAGGCGGTAGATGTCTTTGATGGTCTTGTGGGGAGCTTCCAGCTTCAATTTCAACTGAAGATTATTTACAACCGCTGTTAATTCCGTTTTGGTCTCATTTACTTTAGCAGGGATTCCTCTTATTTCAATACAAGTAGACCTAAATTGTCTATCCAGCTCTTCTACTTTGTTGTCCAATGTATGTATTAGTGTTTCACGCTCAAGCGCTCTGCTTTCAAGGGCCATCACTTTTTCTTTCAGTTCCTCGTAATTTTTGCTATGAAACTCCAATGATCTTTCGAAGGATTTTTCCATTTCCAAGTTACTTCTGCGCAACTCTGATATCTCTGTCTTAATATCAGAAACGTCATTTATCACTCTATTCATTTTATTTATTAGTTCTTCGAACTTATCAATAATAATATATATGTATAATAAGCTCACCATTAAATATAATTTCATATGGGGGGCTCTGGCGCCTGTAGCACAGTTTAATTACTAGTATGGGTGCCAGCCAGTTCCACTAAGCTAAACAATTTTTTTTCTTCGAGAGACAACCACAATATGTAACGTAGCATAATAAATTGTTATCTAATATTATTAGTCAATAAAGATTTTATTATTATTATTTATTTTTACTCTTTATTATTATTATTATTTTCTACGCAGTCATGTATATGTGTATGCATAATATACAATTATACATAGAGAATAATTGTTCGTGTGTAAAACGTGTACTATATTAGTAAAATACATATTATTATTATAGTGGTTAGCGCGGTCAGTTCAAGCCCCAATAATGAGCTTGAGCTGCCGGTGAAGGAAAGCAACTTGAGGAAACCAAAGTATGGTGGTAGGGTACTTTCTAGTACTCTGCTGGTACCACCACCCTCAAGTTGAAAATCTGCAACCAAGAATCTAACAGTGTGTTCCGGCAGCCTCACCTGAGAGCCAGTTCCATTCTAGGCTAGGTATGTTTACAACGGACCACACCGTCACTTCACATCAGGTTAGCTGTGGTCAAACACCTAGCCCGTCAACCATTAAAAAAAAAGTTTTTAGAGCATAAATCACCATCAGAAGGTCACCATGCTATGGCCACCTCACAATGTTTTCCATCACCGGCAGCTCAAACTCATTGTTGGGGTTGGAACCCACAACTTTTGGCATGCGAACTGACCGCGCTAGCCACTGAGCTATCATCACTACAATAAATCGACTTGTAACGAGGAAAACTTCGTAACATTCAATGGTGTCAACGTACGGGTGTAGGATCCATCGCGTTTTAGACACAGAAACCCATACAGGGTCTTGCAACCTACGTGGTTTAAGCCCACGTCCTTCAGCGTGTGCACAGACTACGCTAACCACTGAGCTGTCATCGCTACAAATTCCCGAACAAAATGTCAATAATCCAAATATTTTGCAGCTCGTCCATCTAGACATGGCGCCAAACTTTGCTGGTACCATGATGGGCATCACGAATGGAGTATCCAACGTCATCGCTATCCTGGGGCCTCTAGCGGCTGGTGCAATGCTGAAAGACGACGTGAGAAAAATACGCTTGATTAAAATCTTTGATCACACCAGAATCTAAATAAATAAAATAATAATAAACATCGTAAGACATTACACACGGCAGATAACTGATAGAATATTTAAATAGCTTTTTTTTTTGTAAATAATTACTTATAATACATACAGTACACCCATACACAGAACACACTTTACTTGGTGGTAGATCTCCTTAGCAGGAGGTCGTCTAAGTAGATACCACCGCAGTACCAGTTATTCTGCCGCTAAGCAGTAGTGTGTAAGCATTACTGTGTTCCGGTTTGAAGGGTACTGCAGCCAACGAAATTACTGGGCTGTTGAGACTAACTCTATCAAAAGTCTCAAAGTAATGAGCGCCAAAGCAGTGATGCCCTGGACTTTGTTTTGTTACTTAAAGTTCTGTGTATCGCCGCGATGGTCATGGACAGGCGTTATCTCTTACCATCAGGAGAGCGTCTCGTTCGTCTCATTAATTTTTACATTAAAAAGAAACACATTTGTTTATATCACAAAATGCTTGTGCTGGGTGGGAATCGAACCCACGCCCTTCAGTTCTTGGATTAGACATACTACCAACAGGGCTGTCTAATAATAATAAGTGCAAGTACTCTGCTGTGGCTCCTTGAAGAAGGCCACCGGATGTGGTTTAAAGTATACTTAGTCTGGCCATAAATACTGTTAAAACTAAAAATAAACAAAATATTACATTTGAATTTGGAATCTGTAATTTTTATATGATTGTTCATTATATTTTTTCATTTTGGCGCCAATAAATTGTACAATATTTTGCGATATTAAAATGGAGTGGGGTGACAAAGAGAACCGAATCGCTGTGATTGCATTACGCAAAGTAGGTAAGGAGCCAAATGCAATTTTTAAAACTCTCCATACGCTTGGTATTAGTCAAATGTTTGTGTACCGGGCTATTAATAGGTACAATGAGACCTCCTCTGTTTGTAACAGAAAAAGATCTGGCCGTCCACGTAGTGTTCGTACGAAAAAGGTGGTCAAAGCAGTAAGGGGTAGAATTCGAAGAAATCCTGTCCGAAAGCAAAAGATTTTATTTTGGGAGATGAAGATGGCACCTAGAACCATGTCGCGTATTTTAAAAGATGACTTAGGACTTGCAGCCTATAAGAGACGCACTAGTCACTTCTTAACTGATAATTTAAAAAAGAATAGGGTGGTAAAATCGAAACAACTACTGAAGCGGTACGCAAAAGGAGGTCACAGAAAATTTTTGTTTACGGATGAGAAAATTTTTACAATTGAGCAACATTTTAACAAACAAAATGACCGTATTTATGCTCAAAGCTCTAAGGAAGCTTCCCAATTAGTTGACAGAGTGCAACGTGGGCATTATCCGACTTCAGTGATGGTTTGGCGGGGTGTTGGCTATGAAGGAGTGACTGAGCCATATTTTTGTGAAAAAGGTCTCAAAAGGTATCAAAACATCGGCACAAGTGTATCAAGATACCATTCTTGAGAAGGTAGTTAAGTAGTTAACAACACCATGTTCAATAATCAAGTATGGTCCTTCCAGCAAGACTCGGCGCCGGTCATAATGCTCGGTCCACGCAGTCTTGTTTGGAAGCGAACGTTTCGGACTTCATCAGAGCTAAAGACTGGCCGTCGTCTAGTCCCGATCTTAATCCGCTGGATTATGATTTATGGTCAGTTTTAGAGAGTACGGCTTGCTCTAAACGCCATGATAATTTGGAGTCCCTAAAACAATCCATACGATTGGCAGTGAAGAATTTGCCCATAGAAAGAGTGCGTACTTCTATTGATAACTGGCCTCAGCGTTTAAAGGACTGTATTGTAGCCAATGGAGACCACTTCGAATAAGCTTTTTATATTTTAAATTGTTTTATATTTTTGTATTAAACTAACACACTGTAAAAGTAATAAATGTTATTTGCAAAAGAAAAAAATAAATTTTCTTTGTTACAATATTTATGGCAAGACTAGGTAGTCAAAATACCCAGCATCATTACACGAGTAATTTCACATAAGTGAAGCAAATTCGACCACACCGTCACTAAACATCAGGTGAGCTGTGGTCGAACACCCGAACACCTAGCCTGTCGGAATGAACATTCTGAGTAATTTGATTGAACGCGTGTAATTCTGATTGTAAATGTGGCGATGCGGCCTACACTGACGTGCCACTCGGGGTGTCTACTGTCTGCAGTGTCTAGTGCATTCCTCCCTGCCAGCGTACCCAAACCAACCATGCCCTTTAAAATAACAGGGAGTCTTGCGTCGCTGCCACCAGTTCTAATTAGCGTCAGTATGTTTTTTCCATGATACTACAAGCTTTTCTAACAAAATAAACTTGAAGTAATATATCTATATGTAGAGACAGTTCTGGTGTGATTAGTTGTGGTGTGTGGTGTGGTGCGACAACCTCGTCGGCTCATTGGTAGTATATCTGCCTTGAGAGCTGTAGGGCGTGGGTTCGATTCCCACTCAGGGTAAACATTTTGTGAATAATCAAATGTTTGTTCTGTGTCTGGGTGTTCTGTATGTATTATAAGTATGTATTTACAAAAAAGAAAATATTTATGTATTCTATCAGTTATCTGACTTCCATCACACAAGCTCTGCTTAGTTTGGGGCCAGATGGCGCTGTGTGTATAGTCCGATATTTTTTTATTTATTTTATTTATCCATTTGTTGAAAACTTGTAATCTTTTTAACTACAGGAACTAATCTGCTTAGTGTCCGTCGATACATCCTAGTTTTAAATTTCAATTTCAGGCAAAACAAAGCGAATGGCGCAAACTGTTTTACCTGACTGCAGGGCTGTACGTACTCACTAATGTGGCGTTCATTGTCTTCGGCACCAGCGAGCGGCAACCCTGGAATGAACCACTTGATTCAGAACCCTCCAACGGTGAGAATAAAGTTGAATTTAAATAGTAGTTTCATTATGAAATAAAACAGAACACAAAGAGTTACAGACAATGCCTGCTATGAATGGGAACTTAGACAGTGACAGTTTTCGGTTAGTAGTAGGCTTTTCTCACACATAACTTACTTATGTAAAGCTAATTCGTAAAAAACGTTGTCAAAATTTAAAAAAAAAATCTAGTCTATTTATACACAAAATCTGTACAACACTACATTTATTGATGTGCAAGAAAAAACCTAAAAATATTATTCTGAAATAAATTCAAATAATATTAATAATAAATTAATAGTGTTAATTTTATTAATTAATTTTGTAAATAGTATTAATTTAAGGTTTTATTTTTATTAAAATATTTGTCAAATATTAAAAAGAAAGTTTTAACGTTTCTTATTTGATTTATTTATAATGAATGTTTTATTTGGTTTCAGAGGAAACAGCAGCAAAGAATACGTCTAAAATATTCCTAATAAATATTTCCTAAATATTATTTTTTATTGTTTTATTATTTTTCTTATAAATGCCTTCGATAAGCAAACACTACGGATTTTTTAAATATTTTTTTTGGTGGTCGGATAAAATGATGACTAACAGATAAATAAATATCGCAGGACATTACACACAGCGCCATCTGACCCCAAACTAAGCAAAGCTTGTACTATGGAAGTCAGATAACTGATGGAATACTTAAATACTTTTTTTTTTGTTGTAAATACATATAGTACACACAGAAACAGAACAAATATTTGTTTGTACCACAACATTTGTCCTGGGTGGGAATCGAACCCACACCCTTCAGCTCTTGAAGCAGACATTCTACCAATGATCCAACAGGGCTGTCAATAATTATGAAAGTTTTTATTATGACTGCTCAGTGCGCTCGGTGAGCTCATGTGTATTTGCTTCAAGTAGATTCGATTCCTACCCAGCGCAGACATTTAATTTTGTATGACAAGCATAAATGTTTGTTCTGTGAAATAAACTTTTTTTTTAGGTTGACAGGCTAGGTGTTTGACCACAGCTCACCTGATGTTAAGTGACGGTGTGGTCGAAGATGGCAAAGCACACCTAGCCTGGAATGGAACTGGCTCTCAAGTGAGGCTGCCGGAACACACCGTTAGATGCTTGGCGGCAGATTTTCAACTTGAGGGTGGTAGCTAGCCAGCCGAGTACTAGAAAGTACCCTACCACAATGCTATGGTTTCCTCACGATGTTTTCCTTCACCGGCAGCTCAAGGTCATTGTTGGGGTTTCAACCCACGTCCTTCGGCATGTGAACCTACCGCGCTAACCAATGAGCTATCATCGCTACTAGATATATACCTTAAATATTCAAAATGAACTTTCGCAAAGTAACGCCTGAACTCAATTATCTGTGTCCGGGTGTTCTGTATGTATTTACAAAAAAAAAGTGAGTATTCTATCTGTTATCTGATCCGTATCACAGAACAGATAATAACACCACGTACCTATAGTACAAGCTTTGCTTAGTTTGGAATGCCATAATGTATTTATTATTTACTAGCGGACGCCTCGCAGTTTCACCTGCGTAGTTCCCGTTCCCGCAAGAATACAGAGATAAAAAGTAGCCTATTTTACCCGGGGATAGTGTAGCTTCCCAACGGTGAAAGAATTGTTGAAATCGGCTTAGTAGTTTCGGAGCCTATTCAATACAAACAAACAACCAAATCTTTCCTCTTAAAGATAGATTTATTTTAAGCTTGATTCAAAAGCTGTCAGATTTGAAATTGGTTTCACTACGCGTACGATTTCTAATTAAAACTCACTTAGAAAACATTCAATGGAAAATATAATTTTAAATTATTGTTTAAAACTGAACACAGTATTTTAAAATAAAATGCTAGAATCATAAAACTTCGAGCAACTTTTGATTGCACAAATTATTTTCTCAACGAATTTGAAAGACAAGCCTCTGGGGTTGCACAACTCGTAAACATAAAACTTGACTGAATTCTCGCTCCAACATCTGCAAGGTTCATCACTTATCAAGGAATTCAGAAGCTTTGCTTAAATGTAAGAATTAGTACTATTACATTTTTACCAAATAACAGTGAAGACACTAAAGATCATTTAGTATGCATACAATTGTATGGGTGTAGACAAAGTTTTACTTGATGGTAGATTTCTTAGCAGGAGGTCGCCTAGGTAGGTACCACCGCAGTACCAGTTATTCTGCCGCTAAGCAGTAGTGTGTAAACATTACTGTATTCCGGTTTGAAGGGTACTGCAGCTAGCGAAATTACTGGGCTGTTGAGACTTAGCATCGAAAGTCTCCAAAGTTATGAGCGCCAAAGCAGCGATGCCCTGGACTTTGTTTTGTTACTCAGAGTTCTGTGTATCGCTGCAATGGTCATGGACAGACGTTATCTCTTACCATCAGGAGAGCGTCTCGTTCGGCTCATTATTTTTTACAAAAAGTAGGCTATTTTTTACCTTTTTTAGGGTTGGTTATATATTAAAATGACGATTAGCAAAAATTTGCCATAGCTATGTCAGTTCTTGTCCCACTAATATTATTAATGTGGAAGTTTGGATGGATGGATGTTTGTTACTCTTTCACGCAAAAACTACTAAACGGATTTGGATGAAATTTGGTATGGAGGTAGCTGAGACCCTGGCTTAACACATAGGCTACGTTTTATACCGAAAACTTGTAGCGGATAAAACCGCGGGGCGCAGCTAGTAAAAGATTTAAGATAACTGAGGAACATAAGTTCTTATTCATAATACTACAACTTTAAAACTTCCGACACATTCCGAAGCCCATTCCTGGCCCGGGAGACAATTCCACTTGAATACAAATTCAGAAGCACCATTTGTCTTCGGGTGAAAAATTTAAACCACGTGCTTGTTCTGGTGCATAGATGTCAAAAACGACTAGAACCGACAAACAATGGAATCCTACCAAGTAAAATTTCAACCTCTGCTGTGAAATGCAAAGCGTGATGAACTGATTAAATGTTTCAGACATAATTGATTGATTCAGGCGTTACTCTGCGGAAGTTCATTTTGAGTACGCAAGGTTTATTTACCTAGCTGTACATACTCTTCAAGAAGCCAGCCACAGTAAAATATTCACTCTACTTCTTGGTAGTGTCTGATATTGCGGCGGTAAAATTCAGTAAAAGTTAAAAAAGTTTTGTAGCGATGATAGCTCAGTGGTTAGCGCGGTAGGTTCACATGCAGAAGGGCGTGGGTTCAAACCCCAACAATGAGCATGAGCTGCCGGTGAAGGAAAACATCGTGAGGAAATCGAAGAATGGTGGTAGGGTACTTTCTAGTGCTTGGCTGGCTAGCTACCACCCTCAAGTTGAAAATCTGCCGCCAAGCATCTAACGGTGTTCCGGCAGCCTCACTTGAGAGCCAGTTCCATTCCAGGCTAGGTGTGCTTTACTATCTTCGACTACACTTCACATCAGGTGAGTAGGCTACTCACCAGATGTTAAGGTGGCTCACCAACGGTAAAAAAAAATACAACTGACAGTGTGTTTTCAGCTTTACTTAAAATCTAATTCCATTCCAGGCTGTGTTCACCACCTTTGACTACCGTCGTCTAACATCAGATAATCTGCGGTCAAATTTACAGCGAATCATGCAACCAAAAGATGACATTTCCAGATATTTTTTATCTGTTAGAGATTACACTACAGACAGGACATAGAACCATACATTTCCTGTTATGTTCAAAATATTAAAAAAAATGTAAAAGTACAAGCTGTCTGTAGAGGGAATTGGGAAACGGTTGTGGTTGGAATTGTTTGGCGGCGGAATGAAATATGGCGTTACAAAATTGAAATTGTTTTGTTACAACTCTAACTAACTGGGTAGCTATAGACTGCTCGCCGCAATGTTACCGCCACGTTTCCAGAATCTTCCAGCAAAGATTTGAATTCCTCGTGAATTATAATTTGAGTGTTTTTAAATCCAGAGTAAACTCGTGCCGTAGCATCACTGCCATAAGCAGAGTTTGGTCTGATGGAAGCATGTCTAATATACATGTAAAGAATAATGTTTGTTTGTATTTTATGCGCTGTCATATCACTCATCCTTGGACTTACGACAGCCCTGTTGGTGCATTGGTAGTATGTCTGCTTCAAGAGCCGAAGGGCGTGAGTTCGATTCCCACCCAGGACAAGCATTTTGTGATATTTAAAACAAATGTTTGTTCTGTGTCTGGGTGTACTGTATGTATTATAAGTATGTATGTATTTACAAAAAAAAAACTATTTAAGTATTCTATCAGTTATCTGTCAGCCATAGCACAAGCTTAGCTTAGTTTGGGGTCAGATGGCGCTGTGTGTAATGTCCTATGATATTAAAAAAAATTAAAAAAAAAAATACTGAGTAAAGTTAGTATTTATGGTAAGTAAGATTTTAAATATGAATTGATATCCCACTAATGTTATAAATGTGAAAGTTTGGATAGATGTTTGTTACTCTTTCACGCAACAACTACTGAACGGATTTGGATGATATTTGGTGGGGAAGTAGCCGACCTTGTATTAAAACATAGGCTACTTTTTATTCCGAAAACATGTAGCGGATAACACCGCGGGGCGCAGCTAGTATCTAACGAAACACACATAATTTCGATTCTAGTGATCTTCCTACTCCTTGATCAGGGGAGGTAGGGTATCGGCCTCGAGGCGAACCTCTTTGCCGAGGCTGGGCTCCGGGGGAACTCTGTCCCCTGGGGGGGGGTGTTGGTCCTAGGGTGCGAGCTCAACGCTTAGGTACTTGAACCCAGCGGAGTTCGAGCACCCAGTGGTCACGGTGGCCTTGTCATGGCATTGTGGAACTATTGGAGGGCCTCATTTCCTCTGCCGTTTATCCTCTTCGTCTTCCTGGCCAGCCAGTAGGAGATCTCGAGGGAGGGCACGCCAGGTACATACGTCAGGGGGGCGTGCATGATGCGGCGCAATGTTATTCAGATGGGGGTGTGGTGAGTTATCAGCGCGGTCGAACATACCGCGCGACAACCGCACCACGAACTCCCCCACCGTCTCGATCTGCACGTCCCGGGCGATGACGTCATTGCGTACGTACCGGCCGGCTCCCGAGATCATCCTCAGGGCGACGTTCTGCACCACCTGTAGCCGCTTCCTCTGGCTGGCCGAGCATAGCGCGTACCATGCCGGCGCAGCATAGGTCAGTCGTGTACGGATGTACAGTTTGTATATGCCAACCTTTGTTTTAAGTGGCAGCTTAGAGTTGAGGACTGGGCGGAGCAGCGCTCGAGCAGCCTTCGCTTGGTGGACAGCGTGTGAGGTCTGCGAGCACATGCTCAACGTCGAATCGATGAGAACGCCCAGGTACTTGACGGACTTTTCCCATGAGACGTTCTGGCCTCTAAGCTGCAAAGGTGGCATTCTGGACCTATACGTGCTGGTTACTAGCGCGGCTGTCTTCCCCACGTTGACAGCCATGCGCCATCTGTCCAGCCAGCACGGCAGGATGTCGAGGACTCTCTGTATCCTGGCTGCGGCAATGGTCGCTTTGCGGGATGACGCGATGTAGGCGCTGTCGTCTGCGAAGAGGGCTAGTGTGACTCCCCTCTCTCCTGGTAGGAGGTCTTCCAGGACGGGGATGTCGTCTGTGTAAACGGCGTAGAGGTAAGGTGACACGCAACTTCCCTGCGGTACTCCCGCAGCGATCGCCCTGTGCCCGGAGCTGACGTTCTCGACGGACACGAAGAACCGGCGATCGGCGAGGAAGGACGCCACGACACTGATAAGTGCCGGCGGCGCCGTTGTGCGCATCAACTTATAGATGAGGCCCTCGTGCCACACCCGGTCGAAGGCCTTCTCGATGTCTAGGAACACGGCGACGGAGCGCCGCCCCATGTTTGCCTCTTGCGTGAGGTGGTGGATCACACGCGTCAGCTGGAGCGTGGTGGAGTGCTGCGTGCGGAATCCGTACTGCTCAACCCTGGGTGTGAAGTGTGGGTGCAGTCTCCGCAGCAGCAGGCGCTCAAACAGCTTCGCGATGTGTGGTAGCAGCGTGATGGGGCGGTAGCTGGCCGGCAATCGTCTATCCTTGCCAGGTTTGTGTAGAACAATCACCTTGCCAGTCTTCCATATCGCGGGGTAGTGTCCGGTACGGAGGATTCCGTTGAACAGCCGGGTCAGACTTACCAGGCCTCTCATCGGCATCCATTTGAGAGCGGCTACTGGTATCCCGTCGTTGCCCGGCGCTTTTTTCAACTTCAGACGCCTCACGGCTCTGACGACTTCCGTTGGAGATATGAAATTACCCCCTTCCAACGGGGCAGCCGGGGTCTGAAGGAATTCTGACACTTCCCTCGCGATTCGCACGTGTTCCTCACGGACTTCGTCCGAGGCCTCAGGTGGGACCGGGTGTAGTTGAAACTGACCTTCCAAATGGTCAGCTACTAGCTCTGCCCTCTCTGAGGCTGAGTAACGCCGTTCGCCGGTGCTGTCTAGCATGGGGCAAACGGACGCTTTAGCCTGGGTCAGGTGGCGGTTGAGGTTATACAGGTTAGTCTTGTCCTCTTCACACTGGGCAATGTGGTTGTCCCAGGTGGTCCCTCTCCAGGACTGGACTTCGTCTGCAAACCTCTCTGTTACTGCATTCAGTCCCCTCTTAATCCTTGGGCATCTGGTGCGGGCCCACTGCTTGCGTAGCTCACGCTTGCGCTTGCGCAGGGCTTCGAGGTTAGAGGGGAGCTGCTCACGGATGTGTGTGTGCGGATGCTCTGTGGTTGCGGCTTCTTGAGCGGATGCTATCTTCGCGGTTAGCTCTGTCGCGCAGGATTCCACCTCCTCTGCAGTTGACAGTTTGGCCACCGTCAACGATAGCATCTCGCTCTGGTATGCGGCCCAGTTGGTCTTCCTCTTCATTGGCTTGTGTATTGTGCGGGACGCCTGTGCACCCACTGTGATCAGCAGGGGCAGGTGCGGCCCGTCGAGGTCGTACAGTACCTCGATGGCGATCGGCACACTGAACCCCTTATGCAGCACGACGTCCAGCACATCTGCCTTTTGTCGTGGGTTGGTCGGGATGTGTGTAGGTGAGTCTGGTCCGATGACTGTGAAGCCGCTCTTCTCCGCTTCTTCACATAGCTTTTTCCCCGAGGGTGTGATGCAGTGAGACCCCCACGCCAAGTGTTTGGCGTTCAGGTCTGCTGCCAGCAGCGTCTGCCTCTTGTCGTCGAACACGGTGCGCAGATCTTCCATCGCAAACTTGTTCTGTGGGGGTCGATAGCCAGCAAATATCCTGGTTTCTTTGCCGGCTATGTTGGTGCAGACCCCCACTGTCCTCGTGTCGACGAATTTGAGGAGTTCCAACTCTTCGTGTACGACGTCTCTCCGCACCAGGGCGGCCGTCCCACGGTAGGCAACGCCTCGGGGAGAGATTTCGTCGCGGCGGTACACGTGGTAGTTCTGGAGTTTGATCTGCTGGCGTGGCGTGAGTTTTGTCTCACCCAGGAGGACGATGTGTATGTCCTGCGACTGGGTGAGTAGGCGTAGCGCCGGGAGTTTCTCCCTAACTCCCCCTGCGTTCCAGTAAAGGATGCGCGTTGTCTGGCCGCTATCCATGGCAGTTTGTTATTTTGGCCAGGGTGCGCATCGCCGCATTGTAGAGGTCTTCCCCCGCGACGATGGCCACGAGCAAGCCCACCAGGGCCTCCATGAATATGTTCATGGCGTCCCCGTGTTGCGCCGTCGTGGTTGGGCCCGCCTCTGAATTAGGGCAGGGGATGGGAGTTTGGTTGTAGGCCTGTCTTCTCCCTCCTTGTGTTAGGGAAGGGAGAGCTTTTTGGGGTTGCCTTTCGGGTGGGATGGGCAACCCTCTTCTAGTGGCTGGTGGTCCACCTGCGGTGGTTCTTGTATCCCGGGTGGGTCTTTCCACCGGGGCGAAATGAACCTTCTGGTCGGGGGCCTGTCTAGAGCGCGCTCTTGTTGAGGGAGGCGCTGACACTGGCCTTGGTTTGGCGGGACCTCTGGCCCTTCTTCTGCCTCTCCCCGCGTTTCCGCCCTCGACTGTGGGGTGGGCAGTCGTTGCCGCGAACGGTGCGAACGCGGGGAGTGCTTCTGTGGGTAGTGTGGGAGTGGATGCGGCCGGTCTGCTAAGTTTGGGCCTCCTTTTCTTTCTTTTCCTCTTACTCTGGCCCGGCATGTTTGCTGGTGGTTGCAGCGTGGTGGGCCCCCTCGTGGGTGTAGGGCCATAGCCCCGAGCTGTTGGGGGGAGCGCTTGTTGCCCTGCTTGAGAGCGAGCTGTGATTGTGGCTGCGATTGTGGCTGCGACTTGGGCCGTTCTGGTTTGTGGCCAGACGGTTTGGGTCCTCTGTGGGGCTTGGGGCCTTTGCTGCTGCGGTGGCATCTGATTACGGCCTTGTTGCCCTTGTTGCTGGGTCGGGGGGCGGAAGTCCCCTGGAATGTGGATTTTCCGCTTTCTTGCTTCATGTCTGTACTGGGGGCATTGGCGGCTATTTGCCGCATGGTCCCCCTGGCAATTTGCGCACTTGGACGGCGTCCCTTCCAACTTTTTACACTCGGCCCCGAAGTGCGGCCCGGCGCATTTAACGCACCTCTGGGGGCGGTGACAATTGGTGGATGCATGCCCGAACATCTGGCAGCGGTGGCATTGCGGAACCGTAGTTCCTCCTCTCCATGCCTCAATTACGACTCTTGGCATGTTGAGGAGTTCTTGGGTGTTGTAGAGCCTCTCCAGCTGGTCTTTCGCCATCGGTCCCAGCTGGATATGGTAGACGCTCTTCCTTGCGTCTTTCTTCTTGGGCAGAGCTCGGGCGAAGATTGCCGGGAAATCGAGCTCTTTTAAGGCTTGCACAATTATTTCTGGGTCCGTTCCGTGGGGTAGGCCCCACAGAGCCACCTTGTGGGGCTTTTCGGACTCCAACGCATAACAGTACCAGGCAATTTCCGGCGAATCTTTTTGTATTTCGATCAGGTATGCCTGGATTGCCCTGAATTCTTCAGGGGTTTTGGGGCGAAATCTTATGCCCTTGTCCAATGGGCGTGCGTTGGGGATGTGACCCAAGCGCTTTCTCAGTTCGCCCAGGTGGGCGGGCCAGTTGGGGAGTACCTCAACTACAATGGGTGGATAAGTGCGGCCTCTGTTGGTCGTAGCCGCCGATGTTTGTGGAGTAGCTCCCCCGGTAGGCGGAGGTGCCCTTCTTGGAGGTGGTGGGGAGCGTAGTGCACGGGCGTAAGACCTGTCTTCCGCCTCCTGGGGTGGCGATCGAGAGGCTGCAGCGAAGGCTGCCGCAGCAGCCGGGGACTGTGGTGGCGGGGACGGTAGTGGTGCCGTGTCCATGGGCACCGATTCCAGGGCCGCATACGTTGTTGAGTCGTGGTGCGGCAGCCCCTGGTTCGGCTCCTGGTTTTCCTTGAGGTTGGAATGGTCTCTTCCTGTTCTTGCGTGGTCATCGGCTTCCCATGAAAGTCGATGGTCATGGTCATGGTCATGGCCATGGTCAAGTTGGCCACGGTCGTGGGGCGGATAATGGTCATGCCCGTGGTCAGAGTGGCTGTGGTCACGGGGCTGGTAATGGCCAGGCTTTTTGTTAGCCGGAGGTGACGGTGATGCTGGGGCCGACAGTATGACCACGCTCGCCTCTATAGGGATAGGCGGCGGGGTCCTGTGGGTCGCTATTGTTGTTGGTGGTGGAGCTGATGCTGATGGTAATGATGATGGCTTGGGTGGTGATGGGTCCGGCCGGATCCTAATCATAGGTACCGGTATTTTCCTTTGGGGAGTGGGGGTTTGCAGCGGCGGGGACCGTGATGTCCTCCTTCTCTTCTCCGCGTCATCTTCGTCGGAGGAGAAGCTCAGCTGATCCCTTTTCCTCTCCCTTGTGGAGCTTTTTCCAGTCGAGGCTCCGCGACTGGGGTCTTTACCCCCTGCGTGGGTTCGGGTGCGGGCGCGCTCCCTACCCGGTCTCGGGGCTTTTGGTAGACCTAAAGCGGCTACAGGGACTAATTTGATGTCGGTGGGATCGATAAGAGACCGACACGCTATGACTCCTTCTGCCGCCAGCTTTAGTTGGAACTCCGGTGATTTTTTCCATTCCTTCCAGGATAGATTACTGGAGGGGTCTGGATGGATTGAGGAGTGCGGTGGTATTGCTACCTCCTGCTCATCGCTCAAATCAGACGAGGAGGACTTGTTTTCCATACTCGGGTTTGGTGGAATTTAGATACACAATAATAATAGTTAGGGATGTGCCTTTAGTCTCCGTCGGGATCTGCGCTCGGTCGCCCCTCCGCACCGACGGCGATACAGGGCCAGTCGGGTGAGATCACCGGCGAACCGGTGAAGGCCCAACTAACCCGATCAGCACAGGGGGGTGCGGGGGTGGGGGTCACAAGCGCCCTCCGAATAAAAGAGGATAAAGAGCACTTACTTACAATTATGGTTGGACAGCAGTGGCACCCTCTGCTCTGTCGTCAGCGGGCTGACGGCTAGGCAGCGGGGGCGGAGCTTGCTGGGCGCGGCTGCGCTTGGGTGTTGAACACCAGTCGTGCTCGGCGGGCTCGATCCCGCGCTCGACGTCTCGCGACGGAGCGCCTGGGACCGGGCGGCGGGGGCACGGGGTGGTGGGGGTGCGTAGACGCTGCTGTGCGGAGCACAGTTGCGCTCGGCGGTCGCGGCCCCGCGCTCGACGTCACTCGACGGAGCGCCTGGGGCCGGCAGACGAGAGCGGGGGTGAGGTGTGGTGGCGGGCGCGGCTCGCTGCCAGGGGGCGTGGCCTCGACGCAATGTTGCGGAGGCACACGGCCGTGGCGGTGGAGGGGCGGGCGATACCACTGTAGCCTCCAGGGGTGATCGAGGATGTAGGCACTGCACTTACATCGACTCAAACACGCTCAGGAGACCACACACATAATATTATGCTGATTTACGCATACTTTTTTTTTTCTTAACTTTTTAGAAAGTTTAATATTTTTTTTTTTTTTTTTTTATTGAATTAGGGAAATTAACAGCTAGTTTTGGTTTGGACTATATAAGGCCAATTAAAAATTTCCACAAACAATTCAATATACATAATTATATGTGTACGGTGCGTAGATGCACTCATACTCTTACTGTTTGAAGAACGCGTCAACAATTAACCGCCTAAGCTGCGCGACAGACGTATTAAACATTTACAAACAACCTTCCACCATCTCGTCTGATGTTAATCGAAGATTCGGTCTACGATGGAGCACACTTGCCTAGAAGAAACCGATCCACTGACTACTTGAACGCACCCAGATTGTATCATACTTCAGGGGGGTTTTGATAGATTTATAATTTATGAACATGATGCTTGTCCACAGCTCTCTAGAAGTCATATGACAGTGTGGTCGAAGATGCTCACACCCTTGGCTTGAGGAGAATAACAAATTAGCAGTTGTGTAACACTTAGCTATGACTTCAACACGATGAATTCCTTCCCCAGGAGTGTGAGGATATTTTGAATTTTGACTTATCGGTTCCGTTTATATCAGAGCCATTATTGGCATCCAATTTTTCGCACGAACAGATACAAAATAACAAGACCCTTAAACTTTAACAGCAATAAATCAAAGACTAAAACTGATCAAAACAGTAAATTGGTAGCTAATTTGAAATTCACTGGACGTAGAGCGCGCGCGAGGGTACTTTGTACAAAGGCAGTAAAATTCGGCCGCCTTTATTATGGTAATGGGAACATTACAATAATCTTGGAAATGTCGACTGGAGTTATTAAAATACTCGTAAGATTATGTCGTGTTGCTGGACTATGGCTTAATGAAATGTGCTTAAGGTTTTTTTTACTGTAAAAAGTAATAAAACGAACGCGACGCTCTCCTGATGGTAAGATATAACGCCTGCCCATGACCATTGCAGCGATACACAGAACTTTAAGTAACAAAACAAAGTCCAGGGCATCGCTGCTTTGGCGCTCATTACTTTGATACTTTCGATGGTTAACTGTCTGTTTCAACTTCCCAATAATTACGCTAGCTAGCATAACCGTAACACAGTAATGTTTACACACT
The DNA here is from genome assembly GCA_905404145.2 of Biston betularia. Classification (NCBI taxonomy): domain Eukaryota; kingdom Metazoa; phylum Arthropoda; class Insecta; order Lepidoptera; family Geometridae; genus Biston; species Biston betularia. The sequence continues at coordinate 14,020,396 of FR989876.1, forward strand.
ACTGCTTGGCGGCAGAATAACTGGTACTGCGGTGGTACCAACCTAGACGACCTCCTGCTAAGGAGATCTACCACCAAGTACTTACATGTTCACAAGGCTTTTGAAACTATTTTTGGAATTTCTGAAAATAATGAGAGCCTTAAAAAACAAGTCTTTAACCAGTACGTTCTACCTGTCATGACATGCGGAAACGAAACGTAGACACTCACAGCGGGAATGGTCCGCAAGTTCAAAGTCGTATGGATAGAGCTATGCTCGGCATTTCTCTGAGGGATCGTACCCGAAACAAAGTAATTCGCCAATTAAAGTCACAGACATAGCTCAGCGTATTATCAAGCTGAAGTGGCAATGGGTTGGACATATCTCTCGCAGAACCGATAATCCCTGGGGTAGACGTGTTCTAGAATGGATACTGCGTATTGGTTAACGTAGCGTAGGAAGCCGTGAGACTCGATGGAGTGACGATATACGTTAAATAGCTGGCGGTGGGTGGAAGCGAAAAATTTAAAATCAAGTTTAGTGTACTACTATACTTTCAGATTAGTCTCTTTGAAATTACATTAAAATTGGTTAAGCAGTTTGATTTTTAAACTGACAAAGATGTGGCATTCGAAATCGCGTATGCTGAGGTAAACACCAATTTTTTTAATTGTCCTTGATTTGTCTTTCTTTTAGTCTCTCCATCTTTTTCTTACTAAAACGAACTGTAGGTATGTGATTATCAAAAGTCGATAATACGATATGTAGCGATAGTAGCTCAGTGATTATCGTGGTTGGTTCAGACGCCAAACGGCGTGGGTTCGATCCGGTTAAGGAAAACATCGTAAGAAAACCATATGTCATAAAGTACTAGCCACTTTAAAATTAAAAATCTGCTGCCAAGCATCAAACGGTGTGTCACGCAACCTTACTTTGACTATATCGACAGTTAACATTAGACATTAAACATCAGCTGTGGTCAAACACCTAGCTTGTCCACCATAAAAAACACGGATGTGTGCGGAAGTTTAAAAAAATACAATGCCAATACACAATCCTCAGTGTTCCCGTCAAAACTCGTTCTAACTAGTTATTCAGTTACTCAGTCTGCAGCCTATTTCAATTTCTTACCATTTGGAAATTGAAGTCTTGTACAAATATTTCGACTTTACATAACATTAATTTCCGATATGAATTCAAAATGGTTCTCAAACGTGGAACCCGCGCCGTATATCAATCTCAATTTGATATTAATTCCACAAATTACACTTGAATAAGTTGAGATGCTCCGCACTTTGTAGACCCGGTCTGCATGCCAACTTTCTTGTTATTCTAACGCAGCGGTTCTCAAGTTTGAAGCGTTGCTCAACAATTGTTTTTTTTGTTCAAGTATAGAGATTAACGAGACGGAGAGTCACCTCATGGTAAAAGATAAATTAGAGATGATATATTTTGTGCATTTTGACATTTATTCTAATTATTATTGATAATATGACATTTTTGCATTATATCTTTTTATAATTTTTACTGACAACTGATAGAATACATACATACATACATACTTTTTTTGTAAATATATACTTGTAATTTTATTTTTTTTGGAATTTTATCATATTTAGTTACACTGGGCAAGCCACAACTACATAATTACAAAAAGTATACAACAAGATAACACGTCAATATAATCATCGTCATCATCATCACCCACAGCCTTCTTTATCCCACTACTGGGTATAGGCCTCTCTCTTTTCATACCATATGCCTTGGTCCTGTGCCAACCTGGTCCAGGTTCGGCTCGCGACGCTGACAATATCGTCGACCCATCTTGCGGCTGGACGACCAACGCTCCGCTTACCTTGCCTAGGCCACCACTCTGTTGCAACCTCACTCCACTTGCCATCAATTCGCCTAGCAACGTGTCCTGCCCAGCTCCACTTGAGGTTCATAATTGCAATATCGACGTCTAGAACTTTCGTTCGTCGCCAGATATCGGTATTACGAACTCGGTCTTGGAGTTTAATGCCGAGCATAGACTCTCATTGCCCAGAGAGTCATGGAGCTCTCCATGACTCTCTGTGCAATAGATAAACTAATTCAATGATAATAAATTCCATGTAAAAGTTAATTTAGAACAATGCCAGCTTAAATTTACATACGCTCAAATAATATACAGAACAAATATTAACAAACACATAACATGAGTCAACTGAATATTAATCTCATCAGAAATGAGAACAAATACACAATCTAACAAAAACTAGTCAAACTTTACGACTCAAACAAATTCAACGGGTACTAGAATAATCGTTTGTACGGACAGTGAATCACAAAGTTTAAGCATCACTGTAGAGGTCTAATGGTCCCAGAGCTTCTTAGAGCTCCAAAACGGAATATGTTTTTGGTAATAAAAGCATTAACCGTTAGATATTGTCGGGTGGTTTCCTCGAATATTATTCCAAGACTTAGTGCTGGAATTAAACTGCGAGGAATCTTGCAACTCTGGAATTTAATAGAATATTACATTAATAAGTACCCTTGTGATGATGGTAAGAGACTGGACTTTGATACCGTGGAAGTGTGCTACTTGTGTTGATACTTTGGCACTGTCACATCTTCCCAGAACGAAGATTATAGGCGCTGCTACTGAATTAGTAGAGGAACAGCCCTGTTGGTTCATTGATAGTATATCTGCTCCAAGAGCTGAAGGGTGTGGGTTCGATTCCAACAAAGCAATTGCAATTTCCAGGCATTTTGTGATATAAACAAATGTTTGTACAGTGTCTGGGTGGACTGTATGTATTTACAAAAAAAAAACTATTTAAGTATCCTATCAGTTATCTGACTTCCATAGTCCAAGCTTTGCTTAGTTTGGGGTCAGATAGCGCTGTGTGTAATGTCCTACGATATTTATTTATTTAACTTAAATGACACAAATAGGCCTTGAACAATGGGCCCATCTTTGAGGCTTTCAGGGTTGAGCCTTCGTAACGGTGTGTCACGGCGGCCTCACTTGAGCAGCAGTACTATTCCAGGCACACCGTCGCTGTGGTCAAACACCTAACCTGTCAAACACAAAATAAAATAATATCGATACGAGGAAAGAAAGGTCGTGAAGGCCAACATATGGAGGAAGAAAAAGCGTAGGTCAAAAAACTTTTTTTAAACCTCGTCTTACAATAGTTAATAAGTTTTTTTTTAATGTAAAAAGTAATGAGACTAACAAGACTCTCTCCTGATGGTAAGAGATAACGCCTGTCCATAACCATTGCAGCGATACACAGAACTTTGAGTAACAAAACAAAGTCCAGAGCATCACTGCTTTGGCGCTCATTACTTTGAGACTTTCGATGGTTAGTCTCACCAGCCCAGTAATTTCGCTGCAGTACCCTTCAAACCGGAACACAGTAATGTTTACACATTACAGCTTGGCGGCAGAATAACTGGTACTGCGGTGGTACTTACCTAGACGACCTCCTGCTAAGAAGATCTACCAAGTGAAGTTATGTATCTAAGAGATACTATGAAACAAGAATTTGGTTTATTATTTAGAAAAATGGTTTAGAATACAAAAACAAACAGATAATGAAAAGCTTCTGTTTTGAAATTTTAAACTTTAAATATGGAAATCGATAGAGCGTTAAGTTCTGAACAAAACTGAATCATTAAGTTATTTTTGCCAAAGTGACTTTTACAACATTACAAATACTTATTTCCACGCGACGGAAGCCACGGGAAACATCTAGTATAGCATAACAACATTTTGTACTGTATCGAAGCAATAAATATCTTGAATCGCGAGAAAAACAAATAAGTGAGTGTAATAAATCGCCAATATCAGAGGCGACAGTCGCTCCCAACCTCTTATCACCCATCTACGAGGACTTGGCTACCCTTTCTGCTCTCGGCACTACATGATAAAGGAAGCAGGCCCAATAAAAAAGAAGAAGCGTTAATTTCCCTCGCGAGCCATTAAGCTGACTCCAATTCGAATTCAGCGCAAAAATGTTTGTTACAAAGTACTGTTATGCATATTTTTATTACTTGGGGCATCTTGTCTGAGACAGCTAGAAAGCGTTCAACGCTTTCGAAATACCTTCGTTTTTAATGTTTTTAGAAGTTCAGACGCAGAGAGTGTCCTATTGGGGAACAATGAAACCTTGTTGCTTTTTTAATGTAAAAAGTAATGAGAAGAACGAGACGCTCTACTGATGGTAGGGATAACGCCTGTCCATGACCATTGCAGCGATACACAGAACTCTGAGTAGCAAAACAAAGCCCAGGGCGTCGCTGCTTTGGCACTTATTACGTTTGAGATTTTCGATGGTTAGTCTCAACAGCCTAATAATTTCGCTAGCTGCAGTACCCTTCAAACCGGAACACAGTAATGTTTACACACTACTGCTTGGCGGCAGAATAATTGGTACGGCTGTGGTACCTACCTAGACGATTTCCTGCTAAGGAGATCTACCACCAAGTAAACAGTTAACAGCTGATGTTCATCTGACGGTAAGACAAATTCTGAATTTTGTTGGTTGAGGACCTTTTTTTATAGTTGACAGGCTAGTTGTTTGACCACAGCTCACCTGATGTTAAGTGATGATGTGGTCGAAGATGGTAAAGCACACCTAACCTAGCCTAGCCTAGCATTCTAGCCTAGAATGCAAGGCCCACAAGTGATGCTGCTGGAACACACCGTTAGATTCTTGGCGGCAGATTTTCAACTTAAGGGTGGTAGCGATCACGATGTTTTCCTTCCTTTCCTTCCTTCCATTGCTTAAAGTTAATCTATGTTTCTATTAGGCTGCACCGTTTTCACACGAGGCATATTGCACCTTATATAATTACCTTTCTATAATTTTTCACCTTAGTGAGAAATTGACAGACAATTTTAAGTTTTAATTAATTTTATGCTACGTTTATAAGTTAGGCTCCAAACATTTAGGTAAGTTGAATTATCTTTTAATTAGCTTAGTTTTTATACTTGAGTTTAACTTTTATGTTTGAAAGTGTGTTCAGCGTCGCCGAATTGCTTCTCTAATTTATAGCTTTGCCCAATTTTTTGTCTCACTATGTTTTTTCAAAAATACTTTGAACAAGCATGGTTAGGGAAGTTGTAATAGTTTCCGAATAAGTTCCGGCTAGTTTCCGACCACGAAGGATTCCGTACCATTATCTATGAAAACGGCAAAAAATCACGTTTGTTGTGTGCGAGCCCCCTTACAAATTTATTTTATTCTGTTTTTTAGTAATTGTTGTTATAGGGGCAACAGAAATACATCATCTGTAAATATTTCAACTGTATAGCAATGATAGCTCAGTGGTTAGCACGATAGGTTGGCATGCCGAAGGGCGTGGGTTCAAACCCCAACAATGAGCTTGAGCTGCCGGTGAAGGAAAACATCGCGAGGAAACCATAACATGGTGGTAGGATACTTACTAGTACTCGGCTCGCTAGCTACCACCCTCAAGTTGAAAATCTGCCGCCAAGCATCTAACGGTGTGTTCCGGCAGCCTCACTTGAGAGCCAGTTCCACTCCATGCTAGGTGTGCTTTATCTTCGACCACGCCTTCACTTAACTTCAGGTGAGCTGTGGTCAAACACCTAGCCTGTCAACCATAAAAAAAAACAACTGTCTAACTATCACGGTTCATGCGATACAGCCTGGTGACAGACGGACGGAGAACGGAGTCTTAGTAAAAGGATCACGTTTTACTCTCTGGGTACGGAACCCTAAATAAGGTGTACAACTGTACTTTTTTGTCACCTAAAAGGTTTTCGACTAAATGTGTATTCATAACCTCACTATGACAAGCGTTGTAGTGAAATTGATGTGACATTGACTGTGACATTTAGGCAATTAGTTGGCGACGTATTTTGTTATTAAAAGCAGAATACTAAATGCCAATTTAGAAATAGCCTTTGTTACCGGCTTTTAATAAAGTTCAAAATAATAATGAAGAATAAATATTACGGTGTACCTTCATTGTATAAAGTTGGATACAAACTTGGTGGTTAAACTCCATGGAAGGAGTCTGAACATCTGCCGCCAAGCATCTAACGGCGTGTTCCGGCAGCCTCGCTTGAAAGCCAGTTCCAATCCAGGCTAGGTGTGCTTTACTATCTTTGACAGCCCTATTAGTTCATTGGTAGTATGTTTGCTTCAAGAGCTGAAGGGCGTGGGTTCGATTACCACCCAGGACAAACAGTGTGTGGTATAAACAAATGTTTGTTCTGTGTCTGGGTGTCCTGTATGTATTATAAGTATGTATTTACAAAAAAAAAACTATGTATCTATTCTATCAGTTATCTGACTTCTATTACACAAGCTCTGCTTAGTTTGGGACCAGATGGCGCTGTGTGTAATGTCCTGCGATATTTATTACCGTCACTTAACATCAGGTGAATTGTAGTCAAACACCTAGATTGTCAACAATAAAAAAAGGTTGTCAAGGTAGATACCGCCGCAGTACTAGATATTTTTCCGCCAAGCAGTAGTGTGTAAACATTACTATGTTTCGGTTTACAGGGTACCAGAGAAATTACTAGGCTGTTGAGACTAACTATCGAAAGTCTCAATGTAATGAGTACCGAAGCAGTGATGCCCTGGACTTTGTTTTGCTTTTCAAGGTTCTGTGTATCGCTGCAATGGTCATGGACTGATTATAACTTACCATCTTACGACAAAGAGAGCGTCTTATTTGTCTTAAAAAAGTCGTGTCCCCATTGTATTTTGAGTCCCGAATTGCAAGCGCGATTGTGGGAAAGTGATATAATGTGGGGAAACATGACTTTTAATGTTGCTTCCAAAAATCTATCGAAGCTTATAGTAAAGTCGCCACAACTTTAAAGCATGACTGACCATATTCAGTCCGTGTCAGTCAAATCCAGTCATGCTTATCCAAATTTTCTAATCCATAAAAATGCAGTCCAATCACTTGACCAAGGCTGGACTTTGACTGTAACTATAGATGTTAAACATGAATTACAAAAAACGAAAACAAGGCGAAAACTGGCTTTACTTAGCCTGCCCGATGTGGCAAATTAATTTAAAAAAAAAATAGATATTCTTTGATTCTGACTCACAATAAGCAAAAAAACTAATGAGATTCCAAATTCAAAAACAACGATACTTTCTAGAAACAAATTACGTAGAATCTTTGATCTATGTTGTTATTTCAAAACGTAACCTTATATTTATGAGTTCAAGTCTGAAAAAAAGGTTTTTAATTAAAATTCCTTTTTAAAAACAACGGGCATGTATCAAAATGGCCTATAAATCGGCACGACCTTTTTGTACCTAGACATTATGGTTTGGAATATATTGATCATATTTCAGCTTTATCTGTAGAATTATGTTACAAGTGTTCTCGGTATTGTCCAAACGATATTTTAGAGAATATATTCGATACTAGAAAATTTTCGCGTACTTTAACCTCGAAGGTAGGATAAATACAAATATTTAAGAGTAAGGTAACACCCTAGTTATTAAGTTAGTTTCAGCAGATTAACTAGTTCGTTACCTTGTCTGGCTTCTAACCTGGAGATTCTGGGTTCAAATCCCACGGCGCGCACCTGTCTTTTCTACAAACTAAAAAAAACAACATTAGGTTATATTTTTTGACCATAGCTCATTTGTTGTTAAAACACGAAGGTCGAAGATGGTAATGGAACCTAGCCTGTAATGGCTCTTAAGTGAGGCTGCCGGAACACATCGCTAGATGCTTAGCGACAGTGTGGTAGCTAGCCAGTCGAGTACCTACTAGAAAATACCCTATCGCCATGCTATGGTTTCCTCACGATGTTTTTCCTTCTCCGGTAGGTTAAGCTCATTGTTGGAGTCTGAACCCACATCCTTTGGCGTGTGAGCCGACCGCACTAACCACTCAGCTATCATCGCTATAACCCAGCCTGTCAACCACAAAAATAAAGCTAGCGAAATTACAGGACTGTTGAGACTAGGCTTCGAAAGTCTCAAAGTAATGAGTACCAAAGCAGCGATGCCTGGACATTGTTTTGGTACTCAAAGTTATTTGTATCACTGTAATGGTCATAGACGTACGTTGTCTCTTACCATCAGGAGAGTGCCTCGTTTACTTAATTACTTTTACTTAATAAAAACATTTTAGTACAGAAAACGCGACGAAACATTTTTCACTACTCATTTTGAAAATGCCCCACCTAACTGTAAGTTGCTGAAGGCTTTTTGTAGGCGCTACAATGTTGCTCGTAAATGCATATGGTAAAATAAATAAACTGGTTGTATTGTACGAAACCAATTGTTTTTTTTTTAATGAGGCGATACGTTTTTGATTCCCTGTTAGCTCATTCGGTAATGTGTTTGGTTTAAAACCTGTAGGGTGTGGTTTCAATCCCACTCAGGACAAACATTTGTTTAATGAGCATGAGTGAGAAAAGTGTATAAAAAGTATTATATACATTTTTTTATTTGTTTTTTAATGTAAGAGAATGAGACGAACGATGCGCTGATCTAATGGTAAGAGATAACGCATGTCTATAACCACTGCAGCAAAACACAGAACTTTGAGTAGCAAAACAAATTCCGGGGCATCGCTGCTTTGGCGCTCATTACTTTGAGACTTTCGATGATTTTTTATTTTTTTTACGACATAGATAACTACAACAACCCAGCCCAACAACAACAAACAACAACAACCCAACAACAACAACAACAACAGCCCAGTAATATCGCTGCAGTATCCTTCAAACCAGTTCACAGTAATGTTTACTGCCTGGCGGCAGAATAACTGGTACTGCGGTGGTACCTACCTAGACGACTTCCCGCTAAGGAAATCTACCACCAAGTAAGAGTTGATTCCCATAGTACAAGCTTTAGCGATGATAGCTCAGTGGTTAGCGCAGCCGGTCATGCCCAATGACTATCCATGTCTTTTGTTAGGACTGGAGGCTTAATTTATTTTATTGATATTATCAGGGGAATTAACAGTTATTTACATACGTTTGATTATGTAAAAAGCCAATTAAAAATTTCCACAAACAATTTTACTACAGATTGGCTTGCATTTGACAGCCAATGCGCCCGATGTCACGTGAGAATGCGGTCTACGATGGAACACGCTCGCCTAGAAGAAAACGATTCACTCGCGACTCGAAGGCACCTAGAGTTTTATTCAAGCAATTGTAATTTACCGCAAATAAAGACCATTAATGCCAGTAGCTGTGATTTCACTGTAAAATTAAGCTCCATTTGTCCATAAATGGCAAAAATTTATTTGTATGGAAACCGAACCACCTTAAGAAATATTCACTCGGGCAGCATATTCCATTGTTCAACGGTTCGTTCAATGAAAATAGAATCGAACCGTTTTGTTCCAGTTTTTAAAATGTTTTTTTTTTATTCGTGACAGGCTAGTTGTTTGACCACAGCTCACCTGATGTTAAGTGAAGGTGTGGTCGAAGATGGTAAAGCACACCTAGCCTGGAATGGAACTGGCTCTCAAGTGAGGCTGCCGGAACACACCGTTAGATGCTTGGCGGCAGATTTTCAACTTGAGGGTGGTAGCTAGCCAGCCGAGTACTAGAAAGTACCCTACCACCATGCTATGGTTTCCTCACGATGTTTTCCTTCACCGGCAGCTCAAGCTCATTGTTGGGGTTTGAACCCACGCCCTTCGGCATGCGAACCTACCGCGCTAACCACTGAGCTATCATCGCTACAAAAGACTAGCAATATTCGAATACAAAAAGCATAGCGTTACTTATTTTAAGTAAAGTATTTAATTTTATTTCGTAACAGAACATATTACTTTCCGCTCTTATAGCCTGGTGGTCACAGAATTCCCGAAAAAACACAATAAAGTAAGCTTGGACCGCGCTGCTCCGTTAAACTTGGCAGAATAAAATAAATACCTACCAGGGCAATTAACTCTCCAGTTCTGGCGATTTTATTTTTTATCTGACCACACCGAAGACAAATGTTTCTGGTTTTGAATGCCAGAATTTCTAGTAAATAGATGGCTGTTATAATAACATTATTATAGAAAATCTGGTTAAATCATAATCAGTTATTTATCTGACTTCCATAGATACTGTTACTATCGATATCCCCGTTGGCTCATTGGTAGTATATATATCTGCCTTGAGAGCAGTAGGGGGTGGGTTCGATTCCCACTCAAGGAAAACATTTTGTGAATAAACAAATGTTTATTCTGTGTTTGGGTGCTCTGTGTGTGTTATAAGTGTGTTTTTCAAAAAAAAAAGTATTTATGTATTCTATCAGTTATCTGACTTCCATCACACAAGCTCTGTTTAGTTTGAGGCCAGATGGCGCTGTGTGTATAGTCCTACGATATTTATTAATTTATTATCGCTACAAAACACTTTATTTCCATTCATGAATCTCTGTTTAAGTCGTTGTTTAAACTGTGTGAGTAATTATCTCCCTTCCACGATCTGCGAGTGTTCAACAAATTCATTAGATGCCAGAAAACAATGCGGTCCCCGGACCAAACAAAGCATCAGCAGGGTTGACGAAGAAATTTGTTGTTTTATGACATTGTATTTCGAACTTAAAAGTTATTGAATTACTAGTAAGTAATTATGATTTTTTTATTCATTCATTTTAAATTGACAATATTATTTTTTATATTGACATGTTTGTGTTTTGGCACACCTTATTTTGAAATTTTTTATGTTGACATGTATCAGTGTTTTTGAAATATTTAAAATTTTGAAGTGACTTGAAACATTGGTGTTATCAATAAAATATTTGTATTTGTATTTTTTCAGTAATATTATAAATCCAAACTAAATAGTTTTATGTTTTTGCGAACAATAGACAGTGTTTTGGAGCCTCATAATGCCGAATTAAAAAAAATGGGTTGATTCAGGCGTTACTTTGCTGAAAATAATTTTGAGTGTTTATGGTATTATATTTTTTATTTCCGCAAATAGTCGTTTTAAATATAACTTTCTATATTTTTATCTCACTAAAATTATAAATGTGAAAGTTTGGATGGATGGATGTTGATTTCGATGAAATTTAGTATAGAGGTAGCACATAGGCTACTTTTTATCCTGAAAACATGTAGCGAGTAACACCGCGGGGCGCAGCTAGTCATTTTTTATACATGTATTTTTAATTAAAACGAAATGTCATCTAAAATTACAATCAAAGTACAAAAAGATAAAAAATACTTTTCAAAATTGGTTTCTAAAAATATTTGAAGCGAAAACGTAAAATTTTATGTCTTCCATAAAGCGAGGCGGTGACAACCCTATCAACAAACGGATTAAGAAGATATCTGCGGTGGCTTTGTTTTATATCACGGAGCGCGGTAATCTAATAAACTCAGAGTTTATTTGTTCACTAGTTGAGTCGCTGGGGTTCGCCTGCAATTAAAAAAAAATCGTATGACATTTACACACAACGCCATCTGACCCCAAACTAAGCAAAGCTTGTACTATGGCAGTCAGATAACTGATAGAATACTAACATACTTTTTTTTTTTGTAAATACAAACTTATAATAAATACAGTACCTAGTACCTACATATTTCGTTTTATTTAAATACGTTATTATGATTATTTTTATACATTTCCTATATGTTTCATTTTTATTTATTTTTCTTATTAGTGTTACATCTCCCGTCTCTTTCTTATGTTATATTTCGAGTTTTTTTATTCTTGGTTGCCTGGAAGCGATTGCTCTCAGCGATAAGGCCGCCGTTTGTGGCACTAGTTCATAAGGTTATTTTGTTCTCTGTACTTCTTTCTGTTTATGGTGTGCACAATAAAGAATTTTATCTATCTATCTATTTATCTAGTACACCCAGACACAGAACAAACATTTGTTTATACAACACAATGTTTGTCCTGTTTGGGAATCGAACTCACGCCCTACAGCTCTTGAAGCAAACATACTACCTATGAACCAACAGGTATATCACTCGCATTTTGTGATATAAACAAATGTTTGTTCTGCGTCTGGGTGCACTCTATGTATTTACAAAAAAAAAACTATTCAAGTATTCTATCTGCCTTCCATAGTACAAGCTTTGCTTAGCTTGGGGTCAGATGGCGCTGAGTGTAATGTCCAACGATATTTATTTATTTGTTTAATCACTCTATAGCGAAGCTATAACCCAAGAGAAAAAAAAGTACAATGAACGTATAATACAATTTAGTTACATCAAATTGTTTGCGTGTAAGCTCGTGTAGACGGTAACTAAAGTTTCTACCTGAAAAGCTTAGGTAATAAAGAGCTTTACCATGTTCCACCCGCAATAACTTCTGTTCGCTCCCAGGGTCCTTTTCGAATCGTTTAGCTTTACCCTTGATTTATTGGAATCGTGTTAATCTGTACTTTGTAAAAACAAGGTCCTTGGTACAAATTCATTTCGAAAAGCCAGGTTTATTTTATTTTTCATCTCAACCCGTTAAGCGCAGATTATATAATATTTTTTTGTGGTAAGAACTGGGACAAAATGTCATGTGATTATAAGAGATTACTATTTTTTATGTGATGGTAATGAGACGAACGAGATGCTCTCCTGATGGTAAGAGATAACACCTGTCCATGACCATTGCAGCGATACACAGAACGGTAGCAAAACAAAGTTCATAGCATCGCTGCTTTGGCGCTCATTACTTTGAGACTTTCAATGGTTAGTCTCAACAGCCCAGTAATTTCGCTGCAGTACTCTTCAAACCGAAACACAGTGATGTTTACACACCACTTCTTGGCAGCGGAATATCTGGTACTGCGGTGGTACCTACTTAGATGACCTCCTGCTAAGGAAATCTACCACCAAGTTTTACTTGGTGTTAGATTCAAGTAATCTCTGACTACCAATCGGCTGTTCCAAGTATAAATGGAAGGATGAAATAGCAATATATCTACAAGAGCTAGAAGTCAATACTTGGCATGAAGTAATTCAAAATCAAAAAAGGTGACGTTTTTTGGTATCAATGTTAATTTGATGGTAGATCTCCTTAGCGAGAAGTCGTCTAGGTAGATACCTGCTACTATTCGACCACCGCTGTACCAGATATTCTGGCCCTAAACAGTAGTGTATGAACTTTACTGTTCCGGTTTCAAGGGTACTGCAGCTAGCGAAATTACTGGGCTGTTGAGACTACCCATGAAGAGTCTCAAAGTAATGAGCGCCAAAGCAGCGATGCCCCGGACTTTCTTTTATTACTCAAAGTTCTGTGTATCGCTGTCATGGACATGTGTTATCTCTTACCATCAGGAGAGCGTCTCATTCGTGTCATTACTTTTACATTAAAAAAAAGGTAACGCTGGTTCATGACTCCCTGGCGGGGTCTGTATTTCCCGTTATAGTTGTCTGTAAATTCAGAGCAAATAGGTTTTTCTAGGTTAGTGTGCTTCATTTTAGACCGCATCCTGTTTAAAATTAGGGTGTGGTCAAACGCAAACCTATTTAAATAAAAAAATATGATGTTCCTTCTATATCTAGATCTAAAACTTTCTGCTTTGGCGCTCATTACTTTGGCGCTCCTTACTTTGGCGCTTATTAGTTTGGCGCTCATCACTTTGGCGCTCATTACTTTGGCGCTTATTAGTTTGGCGCTCATTACTTTGGCGCTCCTTACTTTGGCGCTTATTAGTTTGGCGCTCATCACTTTGGCGCTCATTACTTTGGCGCTTATTAGTTTGGCGCTCATTACTTTGGCGCTCCTTACTTTGGCGCTTATTAGTTTGGCGCTCATCACTTTGGCGCTCATTACTTTGGCGCTTATTAGTTTGGCGCTCATTACTTTGGCGCTCCTTACTTTGGCGCTTATTAGTTTGGCGCTCATCACTTTGGCGCTCATTACTTTGGCGCTTATTAGTTTGGCGCTCATTACTTTGGCGCTCCTTACTTTGGCGCTTATTAGTTTGGCGCTCATCACTTTGGCGCTCATTACTTTGGCGCTTATTAGTTTGGCGCTCATTACTTTGGCGCTCCTTACTTTGGCGCTTATTAGTTTGGCGCTCATCACTTTGGCGCTCATTACTTTGGCGCTCATTACTTTGGCGCTCATTACTTTGTCGCTCATTACTTAGGCGCATATTACTTTGGCGCTTATTATTTTGACACTCATTACTTTAAGATATTTTAAGTCCTGCAAACGCTAGGTACAATAATAATCTTTATGCAATTTGGAATGGCAACAAAACATCTGACACTGTAGTTACCCGGACGACCTTATTCTAAGATGTGTAACCTAGAACTAGAATCATAATGTTATTCCGGTAAATAAAAGTCATCTCTAACCTGATGTCAACAAAAACTGATTCACACTGCCCTTGATAGAAGTAATCCTTAATGAACAGTAAGGATGAGGCCGTGTCCAAACGTGACAAGTTTGCCAACGCCGCCGCTTCCTGTGCGCGCGGCCTTACAGCCGGCTCTATTTCTTTTACCTCTTTCCTTGCTAGAACAATGAGATGGCCCGAGATGGATCATTAAAAGTACATTGAAACAAAAACAACAGCTATTCAATCCCACTAATATTACAAACTTGTGTAACTTTGGATGGATATATATGGATGTTTGTTACTCTTTTACACAAAAAGTACTGGACGGATTTGGACGGATTTGACAGCCCCGTTGGCTCATTGGTAATATATCTGCCTTGAGAGCTGTAGGGTGTGGGTTCGATTCCCACTCAGGGCAAACATTTTGTAAATAAACAAATGTTTATTCTGTGTCTGGGTGTTCTGTATTTATCATAAGTATGTATTTACAAAAAAAAAGTATTTATGTATTCTATCAGTTATCTGACTTCCATCACACAAGCTCTGCTTAGTTTGGGGCCAGATGTCGCTGTGTGTATAGTCCTACGATACGATCTTTATTTTATTATTTATTTATGAAATTTGGTATGGAGGTAGCTGAGACCCTGGATCAACACATAGGTTACTTTTTATCCTGAAAACATGTTTTTTTATGGTTGACAGGCTAGGTGTTTGACCACAGCTCACCTGATGTTAAGTGCAGGTGTGGTCGAAGATGGTAAAGCACCTAGCCTGGAATGAAACTGGCTTTCAAGTGAGGCTGCCGGAACACACCGTTAGATGATTGGCGACAGATTTTTAACTTGAGGGTGGTCTAGCTCAGCTAGCCGAGTACCAGAAAGTACTCTACCACCATGCTATGGTTTCCTCACGATGTTTTTCTTCACCGGCAGCTCAAGCTCGTTGTTGGGGTTTGAACCCATGCCCTTCGGCATGCGAACCGGCCGCGCTAACCACTGAGCTATCATCGCTACATGTAGCGGGTAACACTGTGGGGCGCAACAGAGCGTTTCGTATGACTGTCTCATTACTTTTATATAAAAAAGCGTTTGTAGCGCTCTTCTCTATTCAGTAACTTTCTTTTAGTGGATTTAATACTTATGATCTCGAAGACTCATTTGAAAGACCGTTTCCTTTCTTTCTTATCTTAAGGTACCAAAGTTTCGTGATCAGTGACATTTTAGGTAAGTAGTTGTAGCGATAAATAGTTCAGTGGTTAGCGCGATCAGTTTACACGCCAAAAGGCGCTGGTTTAATCTTCAACTGACCCCAAGCTTGAGCTGCTAGCGAAGGAAAACATCGTGAGGAAACCATAACAAAGTGGTAAGGTACTTTCAAGTATTCGGCTGGCTACTTACCACACTCAAGTTAAAAATATACCATCAAGTACCCAACGTTGAGTTAATTCCAGGCTAGACCCTCTTAAGCTTGGTTTACCTTTCTGACCACATCGTAACTTAACATAAAAAAAAACCATAAAAAAAACTGATACCTAGTTAGTATGCCAATCACTTCAAAGAGCCCTAGTACGTAAACCAAGCTCTTAAGATACACGAAGCACGTTCTAAACACTTGACTTTAATCATGTTTACGTATGACAAACACCCTTTTAACATGTGACGATGCTTCGATGGCTGTCTTACACCACCGACCGAAATAAATTATATCAAACTTACACGTGCGAACATAATTGAACACAAAATAAACACAAACTTTACGTTATTCTGAAAACCGCGTAAGTTTTCTTAGAGGAAAATTATATCCGCTTACGTAACAAAAAAAAAAACAAGTAGGTATATATTCCACTAATATTCTAAATGTGAAAGTTTGGATGGATGCATGTTTGTTACTCTTTCACGCAAAAACTACTGAACCGTTTTTTTTTCCACGCTGACTATGTCGCGGTTAACAGATAGATTGACATAAATCTACACTGTTATAAAGAGGAAAGATATGATTTTTTGTTTGTTTGTTTGTATTGAAACGTCTCTGAAACTACTGGACCGATCTGAATAATTCTTTCATCATTAGAATGCTACATTGTCACTGAGTGTCATAGGCTAAATTGATGTTGTTAATCGAGTAATGTTTTCTCGTGCGAAGCCAGGGCGAGTTGCTAGTCTATCTACACTATTATAAAGAGAAAAGATTTAATTGTTTGTTTGTATTGAATAGGCTCCGAAACTACTGGACCGATTTAAAAAATTATTTCACCGTTGGGAAGCTACACTATATCCGGGTGACATAGGCTCCTTTTAATCTCTGCATTCGCACGGAAACCGCGCGTCGTCTGCTAGTATTCAATTAATTCAATTATAAAATTTAACAATAGGTTCGAATTCATTTCCAATATTGTAAAATGTAATTAATTACTTCTTTAGTTCTTTACTAACTTACAAAAAGTGTAGTGAGCTAAAGTTATTAAAATACACTTTACGGAGTTAATAAATAATCAGTTTAATGGGAAGATCAGAGTGACCTCATGTGCTACCTGACGCTCATCAGGTGCTCGCCTAATTTGTATGAAACTCACGCGCGCGTATAAATAGACACAATTGCGTATTTCGTGTTAATAAAGGGCAATGGGGTATTTTCCTTCTTGGAAATTGGAAGGGTTTTTTTTGTTTTGGGTTCAGTTTTTTTTTGTTTTTATGTAAAAGTAATGACATGAACGATGTATTGACATATTTTATCTTTGACAATATTTTTGTATAGTTTATTATAATTACTTCATTTGACATTTTGTTTTATTCAATACATGTAATCAGTGTTTTATAACTTTTTTTAATGCTACACATATTTTTTTTTAGTTTAAAAAGTAATGAGACGGACGAGATGCTCTCCTGTTGGTAAGAGATAACGCCTGTCCATAACCATTGCAGCGATACACAGAACTTTGAGTAACAAAACAAAGTCCAGGGCATCACTGCTTTGGCGCTCGTTACTTTGAGACTTTCGACGGTTAGTCTCAACAGCCCAGTAATTTGTAACCGTAAGACAGTAAGACAGTATTTTTAAGGTACACCATCCCCGGGTGACATAGGCTACTTTTTATCCCTGTATTCTCACGGTAACGGGAACTACGCGGGTGAAACCGTGAGGCGTCAGCTAGTTACAAATAATTCTCCCATATCCACGTATAATACACCACTATTAAAAACATAAACACTTGAAAGAACACAAGTTGTGGAAAATCACGATTAAATCTATGTAAATAAATCTATCTGGCAACTATGAGATTTGTAACTACATGGATAATCATATTAACTGCTTATTTTAGATTCAATTGTTTTAAAATAAAATAGCGCTAAAGCTACCTAAAAAAATAATTCCCGAAATCCAGCAAAATTTTCCTTAATTCTATTAATATTACGAGAACAAAAATTAGTAGGTCATCGCATAATTAATTATTAAAATTCCAAAATATAATTAGTTTAATGAATAATATCAGCCGAGTCCCCCAAATGAGGAAAAGAGACTGTTTTCTCGGGACTAAATAAAAAGCAAGAGGGGACTAAAATTAATTAAATTCGCTTTAATTAGCTTGTGAAACGATTTATGTCACAGGAATGATTTATTTAATAAATCAATAGATTCAATAACTGCATATTATTTATCAACATTTCAGTTAAGATAACAGTTAAGATAGGTAGATGCATATTTAAATGATAGAGCTATTTGAAATGTGAACGTTTTGTAGCGATGATAGCACTCAGCATTGTCGGTTAAGCCGAAGGGCGTGGGTTCAAACCCCAACAATGAGCTTGAACTGCCGGTGAAGGAAAACATCGTGAAGGAACCATAGCATGGTGTCAGGGTATTTTCTAGTACTCGGCTGGCTAGCTAACCTCAAGTTGAATATCAGCCGCCAAGCGCCTAACGGTGTGTTCCGGCAGCCACACTCGAGCGCCAGTTCCATTTTAGGCTTGGTGTGTTTTACATCTTCGACCACAACGTTACTTACAATCACAAAAAAAAAAACGTTTGTGTTCATCAGCCTACCATAGTCCACTGCTGGACATAGGCCTCTCCCAAGACACGCCACTCAGCCCGATCTTTGGATTTTCGCTTCCATCCACAGCTAGCTACGTATAGGTATCGAGTCTCAGGGTGTCCTACGCTATCTTTGCCAATTCGCGGTGTCCACTGCAGAAAACGACTACCCCAGCGGTTATCGGTTCTGCGACAGATATGTCCAGCCCATCGCCACTTCAGCTTGCTAATACGCTGAGCTATGTCTGTGACTTTAGTTATCTGGGAAATTACTACAATCCCTCAGAGAAATGCCAAGCATAGCTCTTTCCGTACCTGGCTGAGTGTCCACGTATTAGCTTCGTAGGTCATGGCAGATAGAACGCACTCTTTAAAAACTTTTGTCTTGAGACTGCGGGATGGGCGACAAGAAGACCCACCGTAGTTTTCCGAATGCTGTAGACAATAAGAGAAAATAATTAATTTTGTTGGTGTACAAGATTTGCCCGTGACTAGTTAAGTACTACATAAAACATTCTTGTTGTTCCAAAATGTAGAGAAGCCCATTAAAAGATTTCGTATCTTAATAATTATTTTAAACTGTCTTTGTAGATAATTCAAGCCGATATTTTAGTGAAAATGATAAGAGATAAAGTATAAATTTATTGTATCATAAATATTGCAAGAATATTATCAGAAATGATAAAAGTACACGTTTTGCCAATAAAAATGAAAAACTACCGATTACACTGCAGCCAGGCCTGGAACGACAAAAGAGTTTAAAAAAATAATTAAATACGTGTTGTTTAGAATTTCTGCTTATCGTTGTTTTTAAGTTAACAATTACGTAAATGAGCTGTCAGTTGGTAATTTTTTCGGATTTTTATTTTTCGAAAACTGAGTTTGTTTATTCGATAATATATAATTTGACAGCCGTAGGGCGTGGGTTCCATTCCCACCCAGGACAAAGAGTTTATGAATCAGAATATTTTTAATGTGTAAAACTATGTAGATACAATATTAGATTATAAATAATTATATAGTCAGTACTTATAAACAGTTTTGTCGTTAGAATAAATATAGTGTTGAGGTATAAACAAAATGTTTGTACTGTGTCTGGGTGTCCTGTATGTATTATAAGTATGTATTTACAAAAAAAAAGTATATATGTATTCTATCAGCTATCTGGCTTCCATCACACAAGCTCTGCTTAGTTTGGGGCCAGATGTCGCTGTTTGTATAGTCCCACGATATTTATTTATTTATTTTTTTATAATTTATACTTAATTAAGTATACAAAGGTTAAGTATACAATAATGGGTAAAATAATTAATAACCAAAAACCGAATCTTATATTATGTGTGTGATCGAAAATAAGGAGAAAGTTGTTTTGGATATACGTTGTACTTATCAAACCAAAATAAACTTACTTGGAGGTAGATCTCCTTAGCGGGAGGTCGTCTGGGTACGTACCACCGCAGTACCAGATATTATGTGTTCCACTTTAAAGGGTACTGCAGCTAGCGAAATTACAGGGATGTTAAGAGTAATGTAAATGTCTTTCAGTACTCAAAATAATCGGTGCCAAAGCAGCGATGCCCTAGACTTCGTTTTGTTACTGAAAGTTCTATATAACACTGCAACGGTCATGAATACGCGTTATTGCTTAGCATTAGGAGATCATCTTGTACGTCTCATTACTTTCAACAAAAACAGGGCAAGTGCAAGCCGGACTCGCGCACGAAGGATTCCGTACAATCTATAAAAATGGCAAAAAAAAAATCACGTTCGTTGTATGGGTGCAACTTAAATGTTTATTTTATTCATTTTTTGCAGGAAAGAAAATTATTTTATTTTGTAACAATTAAACACAAAACCAAAAACAAACACTTACAAAATAAGGGCTCACCTCAACATAAATCAGGATTAATTACCTTTTTTAGTATTTGTTGTTATAGCGGAAACAGAAATACATCATCAGGGAAAATTACAACTGTCCAACTATCACGGTTCATGAGATACAGCCTGGTGACAGCCGGAATCATAGCGGAGTCTTTTTTTTTTTCTTTGGTGTTGGCGTCGCGTTTTAGCATTTGCCAGTGTCAAGTATTTATATATTTTCAAGTTTCAAAAGTTAAATAAGTGTCCTCGTAGCTAGTTATAGTCAAAGTCCAGTCTGTGTCAGTCAAGTCCAGTCATGCTTTAGTAAAGTAGTGGCGACTTTACTATAAAGCTTCGATGGAGTTTTGGAAGCACCACGAAAAGTCATGTTTCACCACATTATATCATTTTCCCACACTCACGCTTGTAATTCGGCACTTTATGAATAAAACACCACCATTTTTATGCATAAACACTCGACAAAACACAAGTTTTGGAATAAAATACAACGGAGCGACACGACTCTTCCCGCGTTCCCGCCAAAACTCCTAGCGGAGTCTTAGTAATACGGTCGCGTTTTACTCTTCTGGTACGGAACCTTAAAAACTAAAAAAAAATCGGTTTACTTTCGTCCTTCTTACAGATGTAAGTCTAAAGACAATTCTAATTATATTATTAGCTAAACTTGCGGTAGGCGATGTCTATCCCCACCACCATCTATAAAAGCAAGCGCTCAGTTGAGAGCAGGATTATTTGCTGCTCAGTCGCTGGTCGGTAAGGTGGTTGGTTTTGGCGCCGCTTACTGTAAGTTCGTTCCATATTTTCCTTTGTGGTCATTGCTGGTAAATTGTGATAATTATTCTGTGGTAATTAACGGCTGTTTATTTGTTTCTGTGTTTCTCTGTTTCTGTTCGAGATTATGTTGATTCGGCCTGTTATCGTTGAAATACCTTAAATTTGGAATAAATTGTACTTGTTATGTTTAGATGTTTGTTTTTTTAATATTTTAACACTTCTGATTCCTAAAATCAGAAGTGGGATTGGATTTCGCTCACAATTAGCCTTGTTAAAAGTAAACAGCCGTTAATTCCAAATAGAAATGCCGCGTGCGTCACATGCACGGTCCGTTGAGACGCCGCCTCGCTCTGGAGCTGAGCGTTGTCGTCTCGGTGAATCACCCAGTTGTAAATAATTTTGAGGTGCTCGTCGTTCTGTTACGCCTACGTGTATTAAAGGGTTGAGCGAAGTACTTATGGTTCAAATAGTGATCCACGGCATCTGGGATGTACAAGTACATGCAGCAGCTAGCAACGCTGACCTAACGACTGACATCTCTAATTTAATTTTTTGCCACTTTTGTCAAGCCTACCCGCAAAATAAATAATCACTCTGACAAACACGTATCATTTACTTGTAGTACGTACAGATGAAAAGTGTAATTTCAACTGTTCTGATGGAAGCGAAAGTAGGTGTTTTATTTGTAGTCAAAATGTCGCAAGAATCTGACTTCTGCCGATAAGTCCAATAGTACTCTTAGGGCGCGTTATCAGCCATGGTCAGGTTAGGCCGAGCCCGAACGATATCAAGGCATTGGTCAAGGCCCCTACTACTATTAACGTCAAACAAGTGCACCGGTACTTAGGCATTGCAACATTTTCGGCATTGTGTGATCGGTGTAAACTTTAACCTCCAAGCATAAAAAGGAACTACGAGTTGCACACTGGTGGATTTATCTGCAGGACTTAAATTATGAAATTTAATATCTTAAAAGTGTCGGGGGCCACGCAGACTTTTTGAGCAGAATCCACCACTGGTAAATCTGCGATCGCGGTCGCATGTTCTTGGCGTCGGTTTTCACTAGATGGGTTTCCGAAATGGGTTGTGTACTTGTGTCATCCATTACATAGTGCCCGAAATGTACCACTCCAACAGGCAAGTCGAGCGTTTTGTGTGGACTGTACTTAACTTGGTCCGTATCGAGAGAAACAGTAAGAAGTCTGCTTGGTGACTGATGCTCTGTGTAAAATTCAATTAGTTTTAAGTTTTAGGAGACTGAAGCCCACGCAGTATCCAGTTTTGTACCTACTAATCGGTACTAACGCGACCACTCCTGTTATTCATGCGCTGGTCCGAGGTATCGCCTTCGAGAACTCTAGCCCCGATCGTGAGGCCACAAGAGAACTTGGCAGGAGCGACGCTAAGGCATTGCTTGACAAAAACAGTTTGTCAAGATACTCTGTCCGATGGAAAACATGATTCCGGCATTAGGGGTCCGTACAGTGTCGCTAAAGTACTACCAAGTGACCACTATGAGATTAGGCTGCTATGCGGAGCTGGAGGCAAGACCGCTCAGGGTCTCTGACTACAGCTCAGTTTATGGTACCCTGACGAATGGTGTCCTGAGAGTTGTTCTGCATTTTTTATAGAGTTACAACCTAACCTTTGTATTTTGTTTATAGTACACTTGGTGTTTGTGCGGGCAACGTGCGAGCGGAAGGCGAGGAGGCAAACTCCTTGCTGCTCGGAACAAGCTGCCAGTGCGGTCTGGTGGTGGCTCCGGAGGCTGCTGACCTGGAGTACCTGGCTGCGGCAGACGTGCGCTCCGTACGCATGGCGGGCTCTGTCCCGGGAAGTCGTGTTCTTTGAATGCGCATCAGGCTGCTGTCTGGCGGGCTCTGCCCCGGGAAGTCGTGTTCCTTGAATGCGCATCAGGCTGCTGTCTGGCGGGCTCTGCCCTGGGAAGTCGTGTTCCTTGAATGCGCATCAGGCTGCTGTCTGGCGGGCGCTGCCTGGGAAGTCTTGTTCTTTGAATGAGCAACAGGCTTGTGTCCTGGCGGGCACACTCCTGGTTCACGTTCAACGTAGGAACTTGCAAGTTCAAGTATGAGTATGATAGATTTGTCCTGAGAGAAGCTGTGTGCATACTTTTGAAAGTGAAGTGTTTTAATTTGTTACGAAAGTGTATTTTTGTATGAGGGCCTTGTATGCGTGATGAATGACAGAATAGGCAACAACGTGCGTCGTCACTATTAATCAACAACACGTTTTCTCACGCAGATGACAACCCTGACGATGCCAGTGAACTTTCTGGTGCTCTAACAGATCTCGCTGTTACTCTAAGTAAAGGCGAACTACACTAGGGCGAAGACTGCACGCAGTCTCGCCGTAGTCTCCAGTGCTTCTGAAGAGTACAATTCCAGTGCTGCCGAGGACGGCACACGGTCAGGAGAGGCCGTATTAGCTAAACTTGCGGTAGGCGATGTCTATCCCCACCACCATCTATAAAAGCAAGCGCTCAGTTGAGAGCAGGATTATTTGCTGCTCAGTCGCTGGTCGGTAAGGTGGTTGGTTTTGGCGCCGCTTACTGTAAGTTCGTTCCATATTTTCCTTTGTGGTCATTGCTGGTAAATTGTGATAATTATTCTGTGGTAATTAACGGCTGTTTATTTGTTTCTGTGTTTCTCTGTTTCTGTTCGAGATTATGTTGATTCGGCCTGTTATCGTTGAAATACCTTAAATTTGGAATAAATTGTACTTGTTATGTTTAGATGTTTGTTTTTTTAATATTTTAACACTTCTGATTCCTAAAAATATTATCAAGTCTTCTACTAGTCGGTACAGTACCCAGTGTGCTGGCTAAAATGCCGTATTGAATGGCAACGACTACTGAACAAATATTATTCAGTTAAGGCAGTTATTTATTTGTAGCGATGATAGCTCAGTGGTTAGCGCGGTAGGTTCGCATGTCGAAGGGCGTGGGTTCAAACCCCAACAATGAGCTTGAGCTGCCGGTGAAGGAAAACATCGTGAGGAAACCATAGCATGGTGGTAGGGTACTTTAGTACTCGGCTGGCTAGCTACCACCCTCAAGTTGAAAATCTGCCGCCAAGCATCTAACGGTGGGTTCCGGCAGCCTCACTTGAGAGCCAGTTCCATTCCAGGCTAGGTGTGCTTTACCATCTTCGACCACACCTTCACTTAACATCAGGTGAGCTGTGGTCAAACAACTAGCCTGTCAACCATTAAAAAAAAAAAAAAAAAGTTATCACACTGGCGATTTGCGAGCTAGTTCACTTTATGTTCATTTTTATCGCTAGCTTATTCACTGTGATATAGCCCTTAGGCTAAACATAACAATCATGTTGATTACTGTTTATTGTCAAGCATTATAACAACATTGCAAACCACTAACCGATTACCAAAAGATTGACGTCGATTGATATAAACCGGTTATTAATATAATCGATTAATACGCATCAAAAATAATTAGTACGTTATCAAATTTGTTATTTCACCTCATTATTTCACTTTCGAACTCGCTACATCTGAGTAAATAAAACCCACAAATGTTTGATAGTAACATGTTTTAGTTCTGAGCCGTTTTTCAATGTTTCTGCTCGACAATTCCAGTGTAGTGTTAACAATGAAGTGTTTCAAATTTACATAACTGCCGGTATCTGATAATGTGGACCGTGTTAAAATACTAAGAGTTACTTGTGTCTCATAGTGAGCGTAGCAAACTTAAATGTGTTATAAAACATAACAGTTTTGTGTTACGATTTTGAGCGTTTGTAATTGAATTCCGAGTGAAATAAGTAGCTTATATATTTCATTGATGTTACTGTTTCGGATTATTAAAAATGTATTAGTGAGGATCGTGTACTTTCTGACGAGAGTGGCCATGAAAATTCATTATCCGGAGCTCCGTAAGGAGTACGACTCTAGACGAGGTAAGTGTTTTTTTTGTTATAACTGAACAAATGAATAAACCATAGGACATTACACACAGCGCCATCTGTCCCCAAACTAAGCATAGCTTGTACTATGGAAGTCAGATAACTGGTAGAATACTTAAATCGTTTTTTTTTGTAAATATATACATATAATACATACAGTTTTTTTTTTATGTAAATGTAATGCGACGAACGATGCGCTCTCTTGATGTTAAGAGATAACGCACGGCCAGTACCATTGCAGCAACACACATAAATATATTTTATAGCGATGATAGCTCAGTGGTTAGCGCGGTAGGTTCGCATGCCGAAGGGCGTGGGTTCAAACCCCAACAATGAGCTTGAGCTGCCGGTGAAGGAAAACATCGTGAGGAAACCATAGCATGGTGGTAGGGTACTTTCTAGTACTCGGCTGGCTAGCTACCACCCTCAAGTTGAAAATCTGCCGCCAAGCATCTAACGGTGTGTTCCGGCAGCCTCACTTGAGAGCCAGTTCCACTCCAGGCTAGGTGTGCTTTACCATCTTCGACCACACCTTCACTTAACATCAGGTGAGCTGTGGTCAAACAACTAGCCTGTCAACCATAAAAAAAAAAAAATATATATAAATAAATAAATATCGAGTATATATATCATAACTTTGAGTATCAAAACAAAGTGCCCCGGGCATCGCTGCTTTGGTACTCATTACTTTGAGACTTTCGATGGTTAGTCTCAACAGCCCAGTAATTTCGCTAGCTGCAGTACCCTTCAAATCGGAACACAGTAATGTTTACACACTACTGCTTGGAGGTAGTATATCTGGTACTGCGGTGGTACCTACCTAGACGACTTCCTGCTAAAGAAATCTACCAACAAGTACAGTACAGTAAGAAAACAGTACAGTACACCCAGACACAGAACAAACATTTGTTTATACCACAAAATGCTTGTCCTGGGTGGGAATCGAACCCACGCCTTTCGGCTCTTGGAGCAGACATACTGCCAATGTAGTGTAATATACTACTACTACTAGTTCAGGTTGACATGTGTTTGGGCCTTGTTATTTTGAGCATTAAGTAGAGATGATAGGCGTGGGTTGAAACCTCAACAATGAGCTTGAGCTGCCGGCGACGAAACCATAGCATGGTGGTAGAGTACTTTCTAGCAATCGACTGGCTAGCTACCACCCTCAAGTTGAAAATCTGTCGCCAAGCATCTAACGGTGTGTTCCGGCAGCCTCACTTGAGAGCCAGTTCCATTCCAGGTTAGGTGTGCTTTACCATCTTCGACTACACCTTCCTTTAACATCAGGTGAGCTGTGGTCAAACACCTAGCCTGTCAACCATAAAAAAAGTACATAATTATTAATGTTGTAGATTCTTACACTACCATGTTATATTAAAAATCTGCAAGTATAATTTTATTTAAAAACAGATACGGTGTAATAAAGTAAAAAAAGACGAATGAAAGGAGTCGGCTAAGTTGAGCTACGATTAATAATAATAATAATAATAATGGTTGACTTGGCTCACGAATGGCCAATGTGGCCTTGGCCATGTGGGATGTTGATACGACGATCATTGTCCCGATAGTCGTCACTGTGAACGGTCTTATAGCGAAGAGTCTCGACCAACATCTTAAGAGACTCTCGCTAGACGGTTGGGTCAAGGGTCACCTTCGGAAGGCAGTGATCCTTGACACGGCGCGCATTGTCAGGAGGTTCCTGACTCTGCAGCCCTAACCACCGGCAGCGGGGCGGGGCCGGGGCTCAAGCTGCCCGTGGCGCTGTAGGTTTAGGTTTTTTATAATATTCATTGTTTTATTTTTCTAGGTATTGTAAAAAACTTAAATCTAATTTGAAATTTGTCTTACCTACTTAAAATATAATTTATCTAATTTTTAGGTAATTAATTTATTAATTAATTAATATTCGCATGACGTGCTAACTCCAATTGCTAACTGCTAACGCCCCCCGCACCGCCTCTTCTTGTGAAGATGTTTTCTACTTATAAATATCTACGTAAAGACTAGTTTAAAGTAAACTAGTCAAAGTCCTACTGATCAGGAAGCATAATTAATGTTGACATTAGGCCTGACTGCTCAGCCTGTTAACTTACCTCCGACTACTGGTGTAGTTCAGACAAAACAGCAAACAATGAAGGACATTGAACGGTCACATAGTTAGGATATCCTCAATCTAGATCTTCCAAAGTTACTAATACTGCGATTAGTAGTAGGTACAGGTTTACAGTGCGTACATACAAATAAAAACCTATTTATCTGTAAAAAAAAAATTACACGATTTTAAGATGGTAAGAGACAGCGTCAGTTTATGATCATTGCAGCGATACTCGGAATATAGAGCTGCAGTAGTGTTTTTATTTTCACAATATTTCTTTAACTGTTAGATGTTTGACCTCACCTTACCTGATGTTAAATGACGGTGTGGTCGAAGAAGGTAATAAACACGTAGCTTGGAATAGTACTGGCTCTCAAGTGAGGCTGTCGGAACACACTGTTTGGTGGCAGATTTTTAACTTGAGGGTGGTAGCTAGCCAGCCGAATACTAGAAAGCTCATTGTTGGGGTTTGAACCCACGACTTTCGGCGTGTGAAGACTTTTGGCGGGAACGCGGTAAAACTTTGTCATCACTGTATCATTTTCTAAAACTTAAATATATAAAAACAGTTCACAGAATGACAAAACACGTGCATGTGAATGGGAAAGTGATATAATGTAAATATGACTTTTTGTGATGCTTCCAAAACTCCATCAAAGTTTTTATAATAGTTACCACTTTACTGGGGAACGGCCGGACTTGACCTTGACTTACGTTGTGTGCCCTTAACTTGATTAATTATGACATACTTGGCAGTGGTAAATGCACAAAGTGAAATGCCAAAAACAAAAAAGAAAAATAAGAAAGTTAATCTATGGACCTATCGTACCTAAATATTGTGCTCGTCACCAATGCAAACCAGCAAAGCACCCTCGGTAGAGATAGTTGAATCATAAAAAAATCACACTTCACACTCAAACACAATCACAATAAACAAATCGATTGAAGTGGTCCTCCTTTCATAAAAGCACTCGTTTGGAATGCGCGAACGCACTCCGTGGCCGCGCTCCGACCGCGCACTTCCTGTATGGACCAAGGCTTAAACTTCCAACCAGTTCACAAACAGTATTAAATCGATTAACGTACTGGCCACTATAAAACAAACACAACGATTTCGAAATTAAAAAAAAATACTAACCGCTAAAGTAAAAACAAAAGTGCATCGCGGAAAATTAACAAAAAAAGAACGCCTTGATATTTGAAAATTTGATACAAGCAAAAAGCAATAGAACATCAACATTTGAAATAGAAAAGAGTATCGGTGCTGGACATAAATAGCAGAAAATAAAACCGTCACGATTAAAATAAAAACTTGTGATATTGTTATGAATAAATCAGAATAAAAGTAAATTTGAATAAACGGAAACATTTGATGAAAAGTTACTGATCGCTAAGTGAAGTGTTTAGTGTTGCAGTGAAAATGCCTGAAATCGAAGACGCTCAGGCGCCGAAACCGGGTGAGTTTAATTCAGTCGGTAAACATTACAACTTGCATCTATTGACACAGCTGTATTCATGTAAGTAAAATGATGAAACTAGAGGAACATCTCGACCCAGTTTTTTTTTTAAATTATAATTGCAAGTGTAGCAATGATAGCTCAGTGGTTAGCGCGGTAGGTTCGCATGCCGAAGGGCGTGAGTTCAAACCCCAACAATGAGCTTGAGCTGCCGGTGAAGGAAAACATCGTGAGGAAACCATAGCATGGTAGTAGGGTACTTTCTAGTACTCGGCTGGCTAGCTACCACCCTCAAGTTGAAAATCTGCCGCCAAGCATCTAACGGTGTGTTCCGGCAGCCTCACTTGAGAGCCAGTTCCATTCCAGGCTAGGTGTGCTTTACCATCTTCGACCACACCTTCACTTAACATCAGGTGAGCTGTGGTCAAACACCTGGCCTGTCAAACATAAAAAAAAAAAAAAAAATTATACGCTCCACAGACACTGGGGTCCGCGACCTTTGTCAACTTTAGTTACATTATTTTTTTATTACAATACAAAAAGAGGAAAGTTACGTTAGTAATTTTAATGTATTTATTATTCTGTAGCGTTAATAATGTTTTAGAAATGATCGCTCAGTAGTTAGTGCGGTCGGTTCACACGCTAAACGGTGTGGGATCAAACCCCAACAATGAGCTTGAGCTGCCGGTGAAGGTGCCGTTTTTTTTTGTACATGTGACTTGCCTTTAACATTATTGTTATTTATGGCCAATAAATATTACTGATTTACTGATTTACTGAAGGAAACCATGTCGTGGTGGTACGGTTTTTTCTAGCACTCGGCTGACTAGCTACCACCCTCAAGTCGAATATTTGCCGCCAAGCACCTAACGGCGTGTTCCAACATCCTCACTTGAGACCCAATTCCATTTCAGGCTAGGTGTGTATATCTTCGACCACACCGTCACTTAACATCAAATGATTTCTGATCAAACAACTAGCTAAAGTAACAAAAACTAATTTTAAATTTAAACCAATTTTTGTTAATTGCTTTGGCAAGATTTGAGCCCATAAATGTTTTTCATACATGCTATAAATAAATAAATATCGTGGGACATTATACACAGCGCCATCTAGCCCTAAACTAAGTAAAGCTTGTAGTATGTATTTTTTTTAAATACATAAAATTCATCGTTCAATTCATCATACCTAAATGTTTGTCCTATAGCTACAGCAAAATGGCTAAAAAAAATTAGATTAATTTTATCATCTTGAAGAAACTTTGTCACGACACTGTTTTCAAAAGAAGTACATATTATATAACACAAAAGATGTAAATACCGTCCATTAAAACAGGCGTTGATAAAACGTGTGACGATATAAAAAGGCCATGTGTAGGTAGGTGCATTGAACACAAAAGACATTTTTTATTGTGTATCTGTGTTGTATTTTATTATAATGCTGTGAGAGATGACCCAAGGTCATGGCCATAGGTACTCTGATAGTCAATAGACTTGAACTGATTTATTCATAGTTCCCGGATCAACCTTACATAAATTATTATTGCGAACTAGACTCGCATTACTAATAGTACAAAATGAAAGCGGACCGTATAATATTGTACACAAAAATACATTATATAGTGTATTTTTCTTGTGTTTTTTTTTATTATAGTTTTGACTAACACTTTCTCAAATTATTATTTTCCGACAGGTTATGGGCCCAGGCAATTTGAGGTACTTATTCTTCTACTTGGTGGTAGATCTCCTTAAGGTCGTATAGGTTGGTACCACCGTAGTGCCAGATATTTTGCCGCCAAGCAGTAGTGTGTAAACATTACTGTGTTACGGTGTGAAGGGTATTGCAGCGGAAATACAAGGCCGTTGAGACTAAGCTTCGAATGTCTCAAAGTAATGAGCGTCAAAGCAGCGATGCCCTAGACTTTGTTTTACTACTCAAATTTCTTTGTATCGCTAGTATTAGTCATGAACAGGCGTTATCTCTTACCATCAGGAGAGCGTATCGTTCGTCTTATAACTTTTACACAAAAGAAAGGTGGGAAAATCAGAGATGGTAGTACCTACCAGCTATAAATGAAAATTTTTATGGTTTTCTTTACTCTATAATGACTTAATCAGTTTGGGTGAAAATTTGAACTCAGATAGTTTATGTTCTAAATTACCACATAGGACAAAACCTGCGGGGCACAACTAGTTATCTCATTAAAATCGTTACAAGCGATGGCAGGTCAGTTAAAAATATCCTTCTGTGAAAAAATATACTGTAAAGGAGTTTCAGAGTTATTCAAAGTAAAGTAGTGATTTCGAATTGACCTAAATATAATTATGTTTCAGTAATTATATTGAAATGTTCGACTTGTAACATTGGTGTTATCAATAAAATATTTGTAGTTGTGATGTTTGTATTTACGCTATGCGCCGATAAGAGAACTCCGAGTAGGTACTACTAATCAATATAATTAACAACCAGTACTTACCTCTACGAGTTAATTGATATCACTTCTGATAAATAATTGATTTCTACTGATCATTTGCTTTTCTTACAATATTTTTTTCTGATCCACTTTTAGCTAGTAAGTTATTTTTTTTTATGTAAAAAGTAATGTGACGAACGAGACGCTCTCCTGATGGTAAGAGATAACGCCTGTCCATGACCATTGCAGCGATACACAGAAATTTGAGTAGCAAAACTAAGTCCAGGGCATCACTGCTTTGGCGCTCATTACTTTCGATGGTCAGTCTCAACAGCCCTGTAATTTCGCTAGCTGCAGTACCCTTCAAACCGGAACACAGTAATGTTTACACACTACTGCTTGGCGGCAGAATAACTGGTACTGCGGTGGTACCTACCTAAACGACCTCCCGCTAAGGAGATCTACCGCAGAGTACAATTAAATTTAGTTAATTTTCGTTAGATTTGAGTTTAGTTTATTTGTCTTTATTTCATGTATATTGTACTAGCTTTACTAGATGGTAAATAACTTTAGCAGGAGTACGTCCAGGTAGTAAGTGCATATATGATAGTTTGCAGTCAGGTAGTAGTGTGTAAGCACGTGTTCCGTCATTCATCGTCGGTCATTCTATCAGTTATCTGACTTCCATAGTAAAAGCTTTGCTTAGTTTGGGGGCAGATGGCGCTGTGTGTAATGTTCTGTGATATTTATTATTCTCATCATTATTTTTATTTTTTTATTTTTTTACATTAAATATTTACAAAATATATATGATATGAAAAACTTAAAAACTAGGGCTCCGCCGACAGCTGGGCAGGGCTCAAGCTGCCGGTGGTTAGGGCTGCAGAGTGAGGAACCTCCTCACAACGCGCGCCGTGTCAAGGATCACTGCCTTTTGAAGCTGACCCTTGACCCAACCGTCTAGCGAGAGCCTCTTGAGATGTTGGTCGAGACTCTTCGCTATAAGACCGTTCACCGTGACGACTATCGGGACAATGATCGTCGAATTAACATCCCACATGGCGGTTATCTCGTGAGCCAATCAAGGTACTTGCTGTGCTTGTCCTTCTCGGTCTTCACGAGATTCTCGTCATGTGGGATGGTGATATTTATTTCACTATTTTATGTCACTTCACTCCCGAGTATACAAAAACTATATTACGATCTTGCGGTAATACCATTCTTTTGGTATTATTAACATTGCGTTCGACGTCACGGATCAAATTAGCGCCGAGGCGTTATTTATCATCCTGTCTAAGTATTTTCTAACAGTTTTCAAACAAACGTAATATGAACAATAAAGAAGAACGAACGAAAAAGGTCGGTGTAAATTAAATGTTCGAAAAACAACTTTTCTGGGAATCAGGTGAAGGAAACGGACAAATAATGAGAAAAATATAAGTAAAAGTCTTCTCTGCTCCGCTGTAGCGTAGTTGTTTGAATCTTCTATTAAATAATAAACAAGGCTTAAACACACGTTTGGCAAAATTTTTATTGAACTTAGCGATAATTTATTTTCGCTTTTGACATACAATAGTAGCTGTTAAGCTAAGTATACAGTTCCATTCCAGGTTAGGTGTGCTTTACCATCATCGACCACACCGTCACTTAACACCAGGTGAGTTGTGGTCAAACACCTAGCCTGTCAAACATAAAAAAAAAAAGTTATAGTTAGATGATTTCAGAGAAAAAGAAGCCGTACGAGACCAACAGCAAGAATCATTAAAAAAAAAATGATTTGCGTAGATGTGGTATCTACTGTTTTGTTCGAGCAATTGTGATTTACCGCAAATAAAGACCAAAGTAAATGCCAGTAGCTGTGATTTCACTGTAAAATTATGCTCCGTTTGTCCATAAATGGCAAAAATTGATTTGTATGGAAATCGTACTACCTTAAAGTCAGGTATTGGTAAATTACTTAAAGCAACTGACAAGTTATCATAATATCAGGTACTGCGGTGGCTACCTAGACGATCTGTTAAATAGATTTATTCTCTAGGAAACTGTCTTAATTACATTACATTTCAAAGGTTATTCTAATCATAAACATCAACCATAATATTTTCCCGGTGTAATCAGGATGACAGTTTTGACGTTACTGGTATTCTTAAGGCAAACCGGTGTCATCCAATAACGTTTAATGGTCCCGCTTTCATTGAACCTTGTTTATTGTCTAATAAGGAATCTGTCTATGAAGATATAATTAAGAAAATAATTGCCATACGGTATGCTTGTTTGCATAAAATTATAAATTAATACAACAAAGAAACCGTATGATAACTTTACGATTGTATCATGTGGTTTCAATTATATTTCAAGCTAGATATGCTTTACCATCTTCGACCAAATCGTCACTTAACATCAGGTGAGCCATGGTCAAACGCGTAGCCTGTCAATGGCAGCGGATTTCCGACTTGAGGTTGGTAGCTAGCTAACCGAGTACTAGAGAGTACCCTACCACCATGCTATGATTTCCTCACGTTTGTTTCCTTCAACTTAACTTCCTATGTCACCCGGGGATAGTGTCGCTTATCAACGGTGAAATAGTTTTTGAAATCGGTCCAGTAACTACTGGACCGATCCTATCAACACCAACAAACAAACAATCAAATCTTTCCTCTTTATAATAGTACTAGCGGATGCTTTGCGGTTTCACCCTCGTAGAAAAAGTAGCCTATGTCACCCGGGGATAGTGTAGCTTCCCAACGGTGAAAGAATTTATGAAATCGGTCCAGTAGTTTCGGAGCCTATTCAATACAAACAATCAAATCTTTCCTCTTTATAACAGTTATAGATAGACATAGCAAATAATTCGAGTATGTAACATACAAAGAAAAGCTAAATTTATACCGCAAATGAAGCGTATAATTTGTTTTACTCCAGCATTTAGTTCGTTTGACGTCTGATTTCTATAAAAAAGTAGTAAGAACTCAGAGGAATTCCCCACGAGTGGCCAATTGCCGGACCTTTCGTACATCAAATCGCTTTACTTCAAAAGACGTAGGTATCTCAATCTCAAGATGCCTCCGTGCCTCCGTTCTCTACTTAGAACTATACATCTAGATAGATACGCCTGGATAGTTCATTTTATCAAAGTTTCGTGGAAAAAATAAAAATTCGTTTTAACGATGATAGCTCAGTTGCTGGCGCGGATGGTTCACAAGCCGAAGGGAATGGGTTCAAAACCTAACAATGAGCTTAGAACTGCCGGTTTAAGGAAAGCATCGTGAGGAAACCATAGTATTAGAATTGCTAGCTACCATCCTCAAATTGAAAATCTGCCACCAAGCACCTAAAAGTGTATTTCAGCATCCTCAGTTCCAAACCAATTCGATTCTAGACTAGGTCTTCTTTACCATCTTCGACCACACCGTCACTATGAAAAATAAAAATAAATATTTAAGATAATATTCACATTTATAATTAATTCTTGTATTTCTAATTATTTTCTAAAGGAAGCTTATTTTGACATTTTTTGCAAACTATTTAATTAAAATAGTTAAGAAGGGATTTTTCTTGTAATCACACTCGATGCATACATAAACACGTTTTAATTAAAAATATGTTTAACAAGTGAAACACGCTGGTTATGAAGAAATAATATTTTGTACTAGCTGCGCCCCGCGGTATTACCCGCCACATGTTTTCGGGATAAAAAGTAGCCTATGTTCTAATCCAGAGTCTCAGCTACCTCCATATCAAATTTCCAAATCCGTTCAGTAGTTTTTGCGTAAAAGATTAACAAACATCCATCCATCCATCCAAACTGTCACATTTATGATATTAGTGGGATAATAACTGCTCATAGTTGAGATGACATGGGGCGGATTCTCTCATTGCAGATTAAAAACTATGACGTCCGAATCAGTTTTGAGTGGTATATTTTTTGATGTTTTTAAAATGACCAAATTATACAAAAATTATGTTTAGTGTTTACACACAAAATAAAACAAAACATTTGGTATTGTTTTCATATCGAAATATTGTCTTCAATGTAATGTATCGCTCAAAGGGTTTAATATGGTTAACATTTGCTCTTACTTATGACGACGGATGGGCATCAGACTTGGTCTCTCCATTTATCTGAGAGGCTCCTAATCAGGCGTTTCACATTAAAGGTTCTTTACCTATTCAAAAGGCCTGGAATGATCAAACCAATAACCTTTCACGCTCCAATCAGTTTTACAAATCAGTCAATTCGGGTAAAAGCCAATAACTCTGCGTTGGATAATTTCCGTTCTGTCCGCTTCACCTGAAATCCTGTAATCAATTTGGGAACTACCCACATACAGCCCGTAAGCTCATCACATTAATAATGTAAATACAAATGTTTGTGTGTTTGCTATGTTAAAATAGCAAAGATAAGTTTTAATTGATTTAAAAGCTATGTTTGCGATCACTCAAGCCCTACAATGTAATCCTAATCCTACTTGATATAAACTAGCATTGATTTTTTTTATGTAAAAGTAATGAGACGAACGGGACACGCTCCTGATGGTAAGAGATAACGCATGTTCAGAAAATACAGCAGGGGTACACAGAACTTTGAGTAGCAAAACAAAGTCTAGGCGAGTTGGCGGTCAAACGTCAAGCCTATATGTATTAAAATGCATATATATATATATATATATATATATATGTAAATACATATAGGCTTGCGTTTGACCGCAAACTCGCCCAATGTAAGTGAAGATGCGGTCTACGATGCAGTACGCTCGCCTAGAATAAACCGATTCACTCTACACACAGATTGTATCTATCAGAGAATACCCACTCGGGCAGCAAATTCCATACATATTTACGTACATACGTTCTTAAAAGTAATTGTGGGATTCTAACTAATTAAAGAAATCGAACAATTAGTTCAAACTCTCATTATCCTGTCATTTACTATAAAGACATGTATTACAATCGAGTGAGGTCATTATAGAAAAAACTATGATGCCATTGTTTCTATGGTAAGTTCTTGAATCCCTACCTGTTGTGCTCCACTTTACAATTTAATGCAATGAGAGGGTTCTGCACAGATAAGAGGTTCTTTTATCTAGAGTTTCGGTCTGTTAGTCTGTGTTCACTATTTCAATCATATCAGCGAAGTTGTGGAACTCTCTACTGATGGACCTCTTGTTCAATTTAAGATTAATTAATTAATTTTTTGTAGCGATGATAGCTCAGTGGTTAGCGCGGTAGGTTCGCATGCCGAAGGGCGTGGGGTCAATCCCCAACAATGAGCTTGAGCTGCCGGTGAAGGAAAACATCGTGAGGAAACCATAACATGGTGGTAGGGTACTTTCTAGTACTCGGCTGGCTAGCTACCACCCTCAAGTTGAAAATCTGCCGCCAAGCATCTAACGGTGTGTTCCGGCAGCCTCACCTGAGAGCCA
Organism: Biston betularia; assembly: GCA_905404145.2. Taxonomy (NCBI): domain Eukaryota; kingdom Metazoa; phylum Arthropoda; class Insecta; order Lepidoptera; family Geometridae; genus Biston; species Biston betularia. The sequence goes on from FR989876.1 coordinate 14,056,640, forward strand.
GTTCCATTCCAGGCTAGGTGTGCTTTACCCATCTTCGACCACACCTTCACTTAACATCAGGTGGGCTGTGGTCAAACAACTAGCCTGTCAACAATAAAAAAAAAAAAAGATACAATATGGGTACAAATCCAGAGTGAATAGGCCCTTTCTAGGTAAACGAGCCCCATCTTTAACCGCATCCTCTTTAACGTAAGGCAGAAATCAAACGAACCTATTTTAAATTCAAAACAAAATCTTTCTTCAAACCGTTATAACGTAATATTTACACACTACCGCTTGGTAGACTATCTGGTACTACGGTAGTATCCACCGGTAGATCTACTATCAAGGTTAGTAGATCTACAATATCTTACTGTCTCAGTTTTAAATTATGGATTGACAACACTGCGTGTGGATCACGGATATGACTGAAATCGACCGGCACGGACTGGACTTGACCAAGACTGGACTTTGACTGTTACTAAAATTATATAAGACATAAATGGCATAACTGACAACAACTAACAACTGACAGTTATGTCAAACGCCATAAGGTTACATTAGAAAAGTTAATAATATGGTCGTTAACCCAGGAACAAATAATTTTTCTTTCATAATTTTTTTCTTAGTAAATTTTTCATCGTTTTTGTCCAACAAATCAACAACCATGAAAATCGATTAAGCAGTTCTCGAGTGTTTTTTTTTAACTGTCCTCCTCTGTTTAAACTCCCCCGATTTTGTCGGGGACCTTTTTAGGTAGATTTTTAATTTGGACACACAATTTCTAAGTCATATGTATAAAATTACAAAAAAAATATATATTCAAAAGTCAAAATACCTTGGTCAAAGTAAAAAAAGTCAAAGGTCAAAATTAAACGTAGAATTTGTATTTTATCTAGTATTTTAGTATTTTATCTAGTTACTTGTGCAATTCATTAATGTTGTTTTTTTTTTATTGATGTCACTAAGTTATTATAAAACATAGGTATTAATTTTAGTTATCTATCTGTTTATTTCTATTTAGTACTTTATATGATATTTCGATACAAAATTCTAAAAATTGTTTTCTTTCTACTATCATAAAATATTACTAATATTATCGATGACAATTTTCTCATCTATGAGCTGTTCCAGCTGCCAATCTTTCTAGGCAGTTCTCGAGTTCTCGAGTTCTTTTGTAGCGATGATAGCTCAGTGGTTAGCGCGGTCGGTTCGCATGCCGAAGGGCGTGGGTTCAAACCCCAAGAAAGAGCTTGAGCTGCCGGTGAAGGAAAACATCGTGAGGAAACCATAGCATGGTGGTAGGGTACTTTCTAGTACTCGGCTGGCTAGCTACCACCCTCAAGTTGAAAATCTGCCGCCAAGCATCTAACGGTGTGTTCCGGCAGCCTCACTTGAGAGCCAGTTCCATTCCAGGCTAGGTGTGCTTCACCATCTTCGACCACACCGTCACTTAACATCAGGTGAGCTGTGGTCAAACACATAGCCTGTCAGCTATAAAAAAAAAAAAGTTATAAGTGTTGTAACAAACCCAACTTTATTTAAAAATATATTTTATCTATATAAAATTATTATTATTATTATCTATATAAAAATATTTATATAGATAAATGGCAAAAACTGATGTGCATATCGAGATTAGGAATTAAGGGCTCCGATACATTTGCCGATGAATTGTATTATTGTAAATCGCAGTCAGAGCTTCATTCACTATTCATGCAGTATCACCTATAACACCTTTCTCACGTGCCGAGGCCAAAACAGCTGCACTAAAGGTTACTGTCAATTTTTAATTATACGCACTGTTATGTTTTTCTTACTAGTGAGTGCTTTGAACTTATTAAGTATTCAGGTTTTGCTTTCACGATTTTAAGCCTTATTCTTGACAAAATTAAGTTGAAATGTAATTGGAAGTTACAGTGACTGCTTTTGGACGGACTAAGTTGTATTTGTGATTATATTGATAACAGTTTTTGTTGTTTGTTTAGTGAACGTGTGGAATGTTTACTGTTAGTCTCGTTTTATGCATTAATAAAGTCAGGAAGCGAAAATATTTTACTAAAACAGTTATGTTTGTATGTATGTTTGTGGGGGGCATGACATGGAAACCATCATAAAATTTGTAAATAAATGTAGGCTCTCTGTTATTTTTTTATTTTTTTTCTTAAGTAATGAGACGTACGAGACGAGACGTACGAGACGCTCTCCTGATGGTAAGAGATAACGCCTGCCCATGACCATCGCAGCGATACACAGAACTTTGAGTAACATAACAAAGTCCAGGGCATCACTGCTTTGGCGCTCATTACTTTGAGACTTTAATGTAAGTAAATAATAATAAGACACACAGCGCCATCTGACCCCAAACGAAGCAAAGCTTGTACTATGGAAGTCAGATAACTGATACAATACTTAAATACTTTTTTTTTTGTAAACACATACTTATAATAAGCCAGCTGCGCCCCGCTGTGTTACCCGCGACATGTTTTCGGGGAAAAAGTAACTTATGTGTTAATCCAGGCTCTCAGCTACCTTCATACCAAATTACATCAAAATCCTTTCAGTAGTTTTTGCGCGAAAGTGTTACAAACATCCATCCATCCATTAAGACTTTTACATCCCACTAATATTATGAATGTGAAAGGATGGATTGGATGTTTGTTACTCTTTCACGCAAAGACTACAAAACGGATTTGGATCAAACTTGGTATGGAGTTCGCTGAGATTCTGAATTAACACATAGACTACTTTTTATTCTGAAAACATGTAGCGGGTGACACCGCGGGGCGCAGCTAGTTTATAACATTAGTGGGATTACGTATTTAAATAAAAGAAGAAGTTTGTGCAACCGCCACTTTGCCAAATTGATGAAAATACCAAAAGATAAATCGGGCAGTCGAGAGTCACAAAGGGCACAGCATAGATAATAGTCTCCGGGGTCCGGCTCACAAAGCGCTCATCATCGTTATCTCGTCCAAATATCCATTCATAAAACTTAACCGAAAGAAAGTTGTAATTAAAGCCGTGATTGCTAATTTCAGGGAATTATGGAGCCCGCTAATGTGGTTCGCCTGTTTGGTAATGAGGTTTCTTGATAACGTTGACGCTGATTTGATAGCAATAACATTTGGAAAGATAATTCATCATTTCTTAGACCGAACCGACAAAGTTTTCTCGGTATACTCATGCCAAATGTATTGCCTAAAGACTTGGTGGTAGTTCTCCTTAGCAGGGAGTCGTCTAGGTAGTTTAAAGACCTAGCCTTCTAGCTTATTATCACTTGGTTTTCTTTAGTTTTCCGTTATTACCAGCACCAAATCGAGACGGCTGCGGTGACGAGTATCTGTGTCTACCCCCGCATCGCTCCGGTGTCAATAATCCGTCTCATATTTAAACGTCAGTGTCACTCGCGATACAACTGTCAATGTCAACAGATGCTCGTCACCACAGAGTATAATTTAGATCCGAGATAATATACAGACATAGACAATTATACTCATGAATATTAATTAAATATTAAGCTAACCCAGTCCAACCGCCACTAAAAGAATCTTCCGCCAAGCACGTAACTGCGTATTCCGGTAGCCTCATTTGAGAACTAGTTTAAGGTTCGGTGTGCTTTACCATCTTCGACCACACCATCACAAATACCTAGCTCGTTAAACATAAAAAAAATATTTACAAAGATAAATAACATACGTACTGCAGAAAAATCAATTTCAAATTAACTAATCTACAAAGAAAATACTAAATTATTTTAAAACTACAGACAAAAATGATAACTACAGTTTTAGTATAAGACCTTTGCGACCTTTAAAACAAAATCATGTCTCGTCGAAAAAACTATAGAGTACATTGGCTAAAATGAATATCTTTTAACATGAACGATACACAGAACTCATATCATCACAGATGATGTATTTCTATTGCCGCTATAACAACAAATACTAAAAATAAAATAAATATTTAAGGGAGGCTCCCAAACAACAAACTTGATTTTTTTATAAATAATGGTACGGAACCCTTCGTGCGCGAGTCCGACTCGCATGAGGCCGGTTTTTTTGTTACTTGCATTATAATAAAATATGTTTGATTTCTCTCTAGACCCAATTCTAGAGTCTAAAGTCTTGAGTTCTCCCATGATCAAAATAGGTATCTTTTTAACTGTAAATAAATAAAACACAAACAAACTGAAAACAGGGTTAGAAGTATAACATTAGGTAACTTTAGAAGTGCGTATTACTTACGTCAATAATTTATAAACTATGATGAAACCATTCCAATGATTTCAAAATTTCCAGATAGTCATTAATATAGGTCACTGATACAAGAACTCGATAAGGACTTTTCTAGTCAAGGGCAATCAAGTTTGTAAATAAGTGCGTCCACTTAACAATGTAAGAAGGGTGACAGATAGAACTGTTACTTATTGATAGTTGAAGTGCTATCGATACGTTTAATGCCACACTAGCTCTCTAGTGCTGGGATTCAAGTTACAATAGCAGCGATAAGTGAATCTGTGCATTGATTCCAGTTTTATACGACTAGTGACACTCCCAACATTTTTGCCACACACGTAGGTACACAAACACATAGTTCACACTCATATATTACTCACACTATTTCAAACACACACACACACACAATACACTGAGAGAGACATCTAGTTTGTTTATAATTATAAGTATTCATAAATCTTTTTTTTTTTACAAAACGCATTTAGATGCGCAAATTCAAAGCTGGCAACATCTTGAACTTGGGTCACCAAGACACAGGCTAAGCCTAGTTTGAAACCCGATGTATAACGCCATATCATTTGCAAAAAAAAATTGTAAAATAAAAATCTGTAAATATATTGTTTGTAATGTAATTAATGTCTGTTGTTAAATAAAGATTTATAATTAGTATTTAGTCAAGTGAAAATATACTTGCACTACAATACTTACAGTTATATGCACATGTATTAGTACATGTACAGTAAATAATCATCTTATATATTTATGGTTTCGTCATCATCATCATCAGCCTATCGAAGTCCACTGCAGAACATAGGCCTCTCCCAAGACACGCCACTCAGCCCGATCTTCGGCTTTTCGCTTCCGTCCACCGTCAGCTGTCCTACGTAAATCAACTGAGATATGTAGTTATTCGTTGTTACGCACTTTAGTGCAACGGGAAACCGCTAGGCATAACATAGCTTACGTATAAAAATGATACCGAAAGAACGCTTCTAATATTGTCGGTCAAACTGTTTCTAATATTATTTTTCAATTTATTCATTGATCCGGAAATCGAGATCAGTGGCATTGATAAGATTGATAAGGTACTTACTAATAAATCAAGTCGGCGGCAGCCAATAATGACGTTGCTCTTGGGAATTAAGACCGGATTAGCATAACTCCACCGACTCGGCGCTATCGAAACCTAACGAAATGTTTTTATGATACAAAAACGAAATTTTTTTTAACACTAAATTTATCAGTTCAAATAGTTTCTCCTCATTTCCGGTACTGTGATACCTACCTAAATGACCTTCTGCTAAGGAGATCTACCACCAATTGAAAAACTAACTAAAAAATCCTTAAATTAATACTATTTACAAAATGTATACAAAAAACTTAATCTAAAAGTCCGTCAAAGGAGGGATATGTGGCCGGAATGCTGGCAGCATTGCCACGCTGGATGGCAATGCTTAGCTTTTGACCAAAGTAGATACCAGCATTCTGGTCACCTGAAGCCTCCTCTAAGCGTTCCTCTCCTCCTCTTTGTTTATCTAAACTAATATTATAAAGCGGAAAGATTTGTATTTTTGTAACTTTGTATGTTTGTAACGAATAAAAAAAAACTTTCGAATCGATTTCAAAATTTCTTCCACCATTAGATTACATTCTCTCAGAATTTAATTAAAAAATAAATGTCCACTCGTTCGAAACCTGGAGGGGTGGCTAGTTATAGGTGTATAAATCTTATTACTTCAAATGAAACGTTCTGCACCGTCTAATTTATTGCCTTAAGAGTAAAGTGTACATATTAGGTATAAAAATTATGTAGTACATTAGTTCTGCTGTACATATTGCTGCAATAAAGTATTGGGTTTATAAAGAATGCTTGAGTTGAGGAAATGCAAGAGGTATTTGAATACTGGCGCTAGATTTGGGCGCGCGGTGAATGTCGCCTCGCGGTCATGTCTCGGCCGCGGAAGGCCAATGACAGGTTTGATAAGAAATTTGTAGGTTCCTACTTATCGCTGTTGTTATTTATACTTCGGTAATAAACTGTCATGTTTGTTGGTAAAAATAAATATCGTAGAACATTACACACAGCGCCATCTGACCCCAAACTAAGCGAAGCTTGAACTATGACGTCACATAACTGATAGAATAATTATGTACTTTTTTTGTAAAATACATAACAACACCCAGCAACAGAACAAACATTTTATATATTACAGTATTGCTGAATTTATTAGTGACAAGTCTTCTTTGCGCAAATTATCCTTGGAATGTAAAAATAATTAATTGGCTAATTTTATTTAAGATATTTTAATATCATTTACTTTTTGTTTGACATTTTATTTGACATCTTATTCTTATTTTTACATTATTCATCATTGACATTTTTATATTTTTGTGACATGTATTATTATTATGACATTTTTAATTGAATTTTTTGTTTGACATGAATAAGTGTACATTATTGTACCTAGTACTTATATTTTAAAAAAAAAATTGGATACAGCAAAATGTTTGTCCTGGGTGGGAATCGAACCCACGCCCTTCAGCACTTAGAGCAGACATATACTACCAATAAACCAACAGGGCTGTCAAGTGACATAATAGTATCAACTGATACTAATGACGGACTATCTAATTTCAATCTAAGACAATCTATCATTAATGAAACTAATTCAATGGAGTAGCTAGAGGCGTTGAAGTCTATTGATAAACATGCCAAGAGGCTCATCTGCGACTGCTTAAATTACTAAGCAAAACATTGTCGCAAAGTCACAGCCCCGTTGCCTCATTGGTAGTATATCTGCCTCGAGAGCTGTAGGGCGTGGGTTCGATTCCCACTCAGGGCATCATTTTGTGAATAAACAAATGTTTGTTTTGTGTTTGGTTGTTCTATGTATTATAAGTATGTATTTACAAAAAAAAGTATTTATGTATTCTATCAGTTATCTGACTTCCATCACACAAGCTTTGCTTAGTTTGGGGTCAGATGGCGCTGTGTGTAGTCCTACGATATTTATTTATTTAAGTTCCTAGTTTACCGCAGAATATGCTTCATAGGTACATGATCTAATTCCTTCATTCCTATTTTTCTGTCGGACGGCCAGAAGCTCGAAAAAGCGACATCGTTTCATGATCGACGTTCCAAACACTAGAACGAAACTGTTTGATTCCACATTCATTGTGCGAACCGCTAGACAGAATGCGCTGCCTGAGTGGGTGTTCCTCGTTGGATATAATCTGGGTGTCTTCAAAGCAGGAGTGCTTTATCTTACAACGCTTCATCTCTTACCAGCAGGTGAGATGGCGGTCAAACGTAAACCAATTACTTATAAAAAAAAGTATTATAGCTTTTTCTATCTAAAAGTAATGAGACGAACAATACGTTCTCCTGATGATAAGAGATAACGTCCATGACCATTGCATCAATACACAGAACTTTGACTTACAAAACAAAGTCCAGGGCATCGCCGCTTTGGCGCTCATTACTTTCGGACTCATTACTTTAGTCTCAACAGCCCAGTAATTTTGCTAGATGCAGTACTCTTCACACCGGAACGCAATGTTTCCACACTACTGCTTGGCAGCAGAATATGTTACCTACCTAGACGACTTCCTGCTAAGGAAATCCTCCCCCAAGACTTTGACTCTTCGACGATGCTTCGACAGTACAATTGTCATGTAATCAAATTTGTGTGAAACCATTTCATTAATATGCCGCTGCAAACAATAGACGGCAGGTATCCATGAAATTATTGGCAGGATATCAATACATCCAACTGCGTAATGTCCCGCCTCCGAGACCCCTACAAGTTTAATCGTATCCCGAAACACGACTAATGGCTCCATTCAAACGTGACCTGCCTCTTTACTCCCACTAACAATATTTTGACGCACTATTCCAACCTACGAACAATAGTCAATAAAATGTTAACCTTATAAAGGTGAGGGTACACGGTACACTCACAAGAGGAAATTGTCGTGAACAGAAGTTGACGAAGTGAAGCTAATTGTAAAGCTGGATGACATCTCTTGAGGAGCGTTGCTGGTGCTTTGCTCAGGACATCTCTTGAGGAGCGTTGCTGGTGCTTTGCTCAGGACATCTCTTGAGGAGCGTTGCTGGTGCTTTGCTCAGGACATCTCTTGAGGAGCGTTGCTGGTGCTTTGCTCAGGACATCTCTTGAGGAGCGTTGCTGGTGCTTTGCTCAGGACATCTCTTGAGGAGCGTTGCTGGTGCTTTGCTCAGATGGAATGTCTGTTTATACGAAGAAAATAAACGTTTTATTTAAGTTGAAAAGATAGGCTACTTTTTATTCCTGTATTCTCACGGGAACAGGAACTACGTGGGTGAAACTGCGAAGCGTCCGCTAGTATAATTAGACTTCTCAGAATTTTACTATCTTTGGAAGAAATCTTGAGAAATCCTTTACAATTATATCAAGAAAACAGAGTTTTGCAAATACGAGTATTTAGAAACGAAAAATTTGTTGTCACAAAATTAAATATACAACGAATTCAGCGATGAAAAAAAAACATGTAAAGTTCACATAATGATGTGTAGTAGAAAAACATAGAAATAAAGCCATTAAAACATATTTTTGCATTTATGATTATTAGTATGAAATCATTCTGTCAGTTATAATGATTATTTTTCCGACCCAAATATCGACCAATAGAATTGCACCATTCGACGTCACGTGGTACAACCTACATGGTATTATACTGATAATTTTTTGAAAATTTTCTCTGGTAGTCACGTCAAACTGACAGGTTGAATTCAATTGTGAAAATTGGAGATTTTGCATGAAAATGAGTCGATTTGGAGTTTGTTCTCTGTCCACCATCGATAAAAAAGTCAAAGGAAATGTTTATTTGTTAACTGTACATTTCGTCTCATGGTGCAATTCTATTGGCCGACATTTGGGACGGAAAAATAATCACTTATAATACCACAAGAGCTTCAAAATTATCGGGAAATACCCGATAATTTTGAAGCTCTTGTGGTATTATAAGTGATTATTCATTTTACCAACAGTCAACTAAAATAGACCATTAAAAATACATTTAAAAAAAATCGTTTTACGTAAAGTGAAATACTTCAACAAAACATTTCCTGGTAGGCAATTACATTTTTACAATAACAACGCACCAGTATAAATTTTTGTTCAAAAGTGTGTACGTATGAAAATCTGAAAACTATGCTCTGAAATCTGTAAATATGCTTAGGATGAAAAGACGTCCATTGAGTAAACTAAGTGTCAGGAGGGGGGAGTCGAGCCAAATCTCACACAATTTAACGTATGGGGAGGGGGAGGGGGAGGAGCTTAAAAACACAACGTAATTTTTTAAAAATAAGTGAAACATTTGCTTATGCACTAAAATAAGGCAACACAATGAAATTATATAAATCCAGTATTACAGAAGGGGTCCGGGGGGGGGGGGGAATTGCCATTAATGGCCTTAACGCTTAACGCTTGCACAAAATATTCTAATTTGTTTTTATTTATTTACTTTTTATTTTATAGGTGTAGGTCAGGTGGTTTCATTCCAGGCTAGATATGCTTTACCATCTTCGACCACACCGTCACATAACTTGACATGGAGCTGCGGTGTCAAACACATGTCAAAAAGTAAATCTCATAGAGCGTTAGGAAGTAGGCAAATTGACAGCCCTGTTGGTTTATTGGTAGTATGTCTGCTTTGAGAGCTGAAGGGCGTGGGTTCGATTCCCACTCAGGACTAACATTTGTGTGACTAACATCGATGTTTGTTCTGTGTCTGGGTGTACTGTATGTATTATAAGTATGTATTTACAAAAAAAAAAGTATTTAAGTATTCTATCAGTTATCTGTCTTTCATAGTACAAGCTCTGCTAAGTTTGGGGTCAGATGGCGCTGTGTGTAATGTCAAAAAAAAAAAAAAGTTTCAACTTTAAAGCTTCACGTTTCCTCACAAGGGAAAAGCATATACGTACATACAAGGATATACTTATATATGTGTGTGTCAGAGTGTATGAGATAGCTAAATAGATGGCGCCTCATTACTGCGAGCTCGCGGTAATTGCAGTGGAGTCGCGACTCGTGTTTATAGGTGACGGTTGGCCCGAGCTCGTGTTTTGTGGAGAGGCGACCACTTTCAGAACATACATGTATTTTGTAGACTTGTAATCTATACTATTATAAAGAGGAAAGATTTGACTGTTTGTTTGTTTGTTTGTATTGAATAGGGTCATATTGCTCACGCTTGATCATACTCTGCCTGATGTTAAGTAGTAGTGTGGTCTAAGATGGAACACGCTTACCTAAAAGAAACCTATTTACTCTAGATTTGAAGACGCCAATATTGTATCTAACAGGGAACACAGTCTCTGACAGGGAGTTCCACAACCTTGCTGTGCTTGCTTGCGAATGAAAAACGTGGAATCAAAACGCTTTGTAAAGGTACACTATCTCTGGGTGACAAATGCTACTTTTTATTCCTGTATTCCCACGGGAACGTGAACTACGCGGATGAAACCGCGAAGCAACCGCTAGTATAATAATAATAATACAAATTTATTTCAGAACAAGTCCATATCGATTAGTAATAATTATAATTGAATTTAATTAAAAGCTTTGTTACAATTTTGATAACACACTTTTTACTTGGTGGTAGATTTCCTTAGCAGGAAGTCGTCTTGTCTTTGAACCCATGCCTTTCGTGCTGTCGTGCGTATCGTCCGCGCTAACCACTGAGCTATCATTGCTACAACGCTTTACCCACGAAAGCTCGTTGGTTGGTGGTTAGCTGATGAACTCAAACATAATTTCAATGCACAAATAACTTCTTAACAGTAATTTTAATAATGCGCCCTACTCGTAGTGTTTCAGGCTCCGAGACTAGAAAGGCAAATGTACAGTTTTGTAAAGTCTGCCATTACATTTTCACGCATCTCTGGAGATTCTATTACACGTTATGAACCAAAATGCAAAATAACTATCCAAGTCGGCAAGTAAATATAAAGGTATTCCTTATACATATAAACGAATATAATATTATCTATCTATCTATACTATTATAAAGAGGAAAGATTTCAATGTTTGTTTGTTTGTTTGTATTGAATAGGCTCCGAAACTACTGGACCGATCTTAATAATTCTTTCATTATTAGAATGATACATTATCCGTGATGAACATAGGCTATATTTTATTTAAAAAACAATTAGGGATCCGTATGGAAAATTCAATAATGTAACCCAAGCTGTGAAAAATTTGAAATCTAAACCGAAAACTATTGACAATAGAATAAAGTGACGTTTTATAGAGCAAAGTGACAGCTAGAAATAAGTCCGCAATGTCATATCTAACTATTACAGTTGTCATATACATCTTATAAAGAGGAAATATTTATTTTTTTGTTTATGTGTTGAATAGGCTCCGAAACTACTGGATCGATAAATTTATATTGTTAATCCTGCTTTGTTTTCCCGTACGAAGCCGGGGCGAGCTGCTAGTGTACTATGAAATTATACTTTACGTTTGTTTGTTCCCGCGAGACTTGTAAAACCTTGGTTATTACTTCGGGAGCGTGATAAGAATACGCTTCTAAAATGGAATAGTAAATGTCATAATCTTCAAGAGTCAACAAATAAAAAACATACGCAAAAACAAAAAGACACACAGATGCAAAAACAATAAAAAACATTACACTACACCGTGTATAGAATAATGTTTTTTTTAAAGATATAATCAATCATCATCATCATCATCATTTCAGCCGTAGGACGTCCACTGCTGGACATAGGCCTAATAGATAGACATAGATATATCAATGTGATATTTGAATACAATTTTTTAACTTTCGCGACTTGAACACGAAGTTATGTTTACCGGGCCTTAATCGCGCAAAAAATAATATGAAATTAGTTTTGTTAATTTACTTCGATGAGCTGGCCATGTTACAATAGTATGTCAAATAATGGTAACAGGTTCACAAAATGAAATTTAACTGTTTTTTATCGTATTTTGTGCTCGATTAGAGCCTGGTGGTAAACATATTTGTAGCGATGATAGCTCAGTGGTTAGCGCGGTCAGTTCACATGCCGAAGGCCGTGGGTTCAAACCCCAAGAATGAGCTTGAGCTGCCGGTGAAGGAAAACATCGTGAGGAAACCATAGCATGGTGGTAGGGTACTTTCTAGTACTCGGCTGGCTAGCTACCACCCTCAAGTTGAAAATCTGTCGCCAAGCATCTAATGGTGTGTTCCGGCAGCCTCACTTGAGAGCCAGTTCCATTCCAGGCTAGGTGTGCTTAACCATCTTCGACCACACAGTCACTTAACATCAGGTGAGCTGTGGTTAAAAACATAGTTTTTTAATAATAATAATTAAAAAAACCTATCCTCGCGGTGTCACCCGCTACCTGTTTGAGGGATTAAATGTAGCCTATCTGTTAATCCAGGGTCTCAGCTACTTCCATACCAAATTTCATCCAAACCCGTTCAGAAGTTTTAGCGTGAAAGAGTTACAAAGATCCATCCATACTCGCAAACTTTCGCATTTATAATATTTAGTAGGATAGAATTTTTTGATGTCACTTAAACTGATTTTGAGGATGGTCAACGTCAAGTTTTCCATCAGTACGAATTGAACAGTTCGTTTAAAACAAACACAGAAAAGCAGAGATAATGTGCCCCACGTCATTGTTTGCTCTCCATCGAACAATAGGGTGACACAGTTGGTATTAAATCTCTCGCTCCTGTCAAGCCGGCTGACACTTCACGCTCCGATGGCGATTCCTGTTGCAGCCTCGATTTTTTTCTTAAATCTCTGAACTAGAAAGATATTTCACGTTTTGTGCTGATGCGATGGCACGAATACTCTATATTACTCTGTAGAAAATAATAAAAAATTAAACTACAATACATTTTTCTTTTAATATATTATAATAACTACATTGACAGCCCTGTTGGTTCATTGGTAGGATGTCTGCTTCAAAAGCTGAAGGGCGTAGGTTCGATTCCCACCCAGGACAAACTTTGTCGCATAAACAATGTTTGTTCTGTGTCTGGGTGTTCTGTATGTATTTACAAAAAAAAAAGTATTTATGTACTCTATCAGTAATCAGACTTCCATAGTACGCTTTCCTTACTTTCGGGCTAGATGGCGCTGTGTAAAATGTTTGTGTTTTTTTGAGATGAACGTTAATCTCTCTTGATGGTAAGAGATAATAACAAAACAAAGTTTGCTAGGCTGCTTTGGCGCTCAGTACTTTGCGATGTTCGATGATTAGTCTTAACAGCCCTGAAATTTCGCTGCAGTATCCTTCAATACAGTAATGTTTGTGTTGTTGCAGACAGCATCATCGGCATGCGGCACGTGATCGCGTTCCTGATGTTCCTGGGCACGACCGTGTCGTACGCGACACGTGTCAGCATGAGCGTCGGCATCGTCGCCATGACGTCCAACAACAGCTACGGATACCCGGTAACACTTATATGCTCATACTTGTACTGACACTCACTTTTTGATAACCAATGGTTACAAGTCAATCATTAAACAAATTGACAGCACCGTTGGCTCATTGGTAGTATATCTGCCTTGAGAGCTGTAGGGCGTGGGTTCGATTCCCACTCAGGGCAAACATTTTGTGAATAAACAAATGTTTGTTCTGTGTCTGTGTGTATTATATGTATTTATTTACAAAAAAAAAAGTATGTATGTATTCTATCAGTTATCTGACTTCCATCACACAAGCTCTGCTTAGTTTGGCGCCAGATGGCGCTGTGTGTAAAAAAAAACAATCAATGTATGTAAAAAAACAATTAAATTAGTTTAAAACGCTCTTCTGACAGTTACATTTAACGATGACCATCGAAACGGTACCATTACAAAACAAAATACCCTTGTTGTCGTCTAGCTAGACAACAATAACATTACTGCATTTTTTTTGTGTAAATGTAATGAGACGAACGATGCGCTCTCCTGATGGTAAGATATAACGCATGTCCATGACCATTGCAGCGACATACATAACTTTGAGTAGCAAAACAAAGTCCGGGGCATCGCTGCGTTGCCGCTCATTAATTTGAGACTTTCGATGGTTAGTCTCAACAGCCCAGTAATTTCGCTAGCTGCAGTACCCTTCAAACCGGAACACAGTAATGTTTACACACTACTGCTTGGTGGCGGAATATTTATACCCGTACCCGAACATGTTCGTATGGCAATACCATTTTTTGAAAAGTGGATACTTCCCAAATAAATAAAAATATGGTCAATTATGCTTTATTGCTTTTCTTTTTTTGTGACTCTACTATACTTTCTTTAGTATTTCTGTACAACGATAACAAAACTTCAGAGCTCCATAAAATTCCTGTTCGCTCGTAAAGTGTGAGGCGCGCTTGGAAGCAGATCCCTCGTACAATCAAACCCTGCTTTACTGGATCGCATCTTAAGACGTCTTCAAATTATTGTTCTATATCGTGCTATATTCTTTTCAGTCTTGACAAGAACATTTTTGCTGGTTGACGTGATTGCCGAGCATAATATAGGACGTTCATTAACTGGGCGTGGGTTCAAACCCCAACAATGAGCTTGAGCTGCCGGTGAAGGAAAGCATCGTGAGGAAACCATAACATGGTGGTAGCGTACTTTCTAATACTCGGCTGGCTAGCTACCACTCTCAAGTTGGAAATCTGCCGCCAAGCATCTAACATTGTGTTCCGGCAGCCTCACTAGAGAGCCAGTTCCATACCAGGCTAGGTGTGTTTTACCATCTTCGACCACACCGTCACTTAACATCAGGTGAGCTGTGGTCAAACACTTAGCCTGTCAACGATTTAAAAAAAACTTCATTTTTATTAAACGAACGAGATACTTATTTGGTAGATCTCCTTAGCAGGAGGTCAGTTAGGTAGGTATCAACGCAGTATCAGATATTCTGCCGCCAAGCAGTAGTGTATAAACATTACTGTGTTCTGGTTGAAAGGGTACTGCAGGGCTGTTGAGACTAACCATAAAAAAATAAAGTAGTACGAGCCATGGACTTTGTTTTGGCACCCAAGGTGGATCGCTACAGTCATGGGCATGCGTTATCTCTCACCATCACGAGATCGTCTCGTTCGTCTCATTACTTTTGTGACAAAAAAACACTCTTTTGATAGTAAAAAATAATGCCTGTCCATGACCATTGCAGTGGTATCACGTTCGAGTAATAGAACAATAGAAACAATGGACATCCCTGCTTTAAGACATTTGTTGGTTAGTATAAATAATATTGTCATATTTTCACTAAATGCAGGGCTTTTTAAAGATGGACTACACACTACTGATAGGCGGAATGTATAGTGGTAGTATTTACTTAGACGTAGAGATCGTACACCCTACTAAGTATGTCATCATATACTTAGTAGGGCAGTAACTGCAAGCAATCAATTTTTTTTATGGTTGACAGGCTAGGTGTTTGACCACAGATCACCTGATGTTAAGTGAAGGTGTGGTCGAAGATGGTAAAGCACACCTAGCCTGAAACTGAACTGGCTCTCAAGTGAAGCTACCGGAGGACATTGTTAAATGCTTGGCGGTAGATTTTCTACTTGAGGGTGGTAGCTAGCCAGCCGAATACTAAAGTAGCCTACCACCATGCTATGGCTTCCTCACGAGGTTTTCCTTCACCGGCAGCTCAAGCTCAAAATCCTAAAAATCTGATTGAGAGACTGTAGCGATGATAGCTCAGTGGTTAGTGCGGTCGCTTCGCATGCCGAAGGGCGTGGGTTCAAACCCCAACAAATGAGCTTGAGCTGCCGGTGAAGGAAAACATCGTGAGGAAACCATAGCATGGTGGTAGGGTACTTTCTAGTACTCGGCTGGCTAGCTACCACCCTCAAGTAGAAAATCTGTCGCCAAGCATCTAACGGTGTGTTCCGGCAGCCTCACTTGAGAGCCAGTTCCATTCCAGGCTAGGTGTGCTTTACCATCTTCGACCACACCGTCACTTAACATCAGGTGAGCTGTGGTCAAACACCTAGCCTGTCAGCAATAAAAAAAAAAAAAAAAGAAAAGAGACGTACATTAGAGGGGAGCTATGTCCAGCTGTGGACTTATAAAGACCGCTCTGGTAATCAGGAATCCTGAAGTTGTCGCAGACCTATTGAATTTCTTCACAAAAGTAATTTCTATAGCCGGAGTGAAAATTGTCTAATTTCGACTAAATTGATCAATTTACTGCAGCGGCTTAATTGTCGTTGACGTGAACTCGCTTTGGACTGTCCCGTCGAAAAGTTTTAATAAACGTCCATTGGAAATGGAAGCGCAGTTACCGGCAGGCAACCTTTCTAGAACTGCAGTTAAAACTTATTTTGAGTTTTAATTTTTTTTGCGTGATTTTTAAGATCTCCAAATTTTTGTTAACGAAAAAATAATTTTAAATATTTATGAATATTTAAATTACTTCTTGGTCTTTTTGTGGAGGGCATTGACACCCGTAAAACGGTTTTAAGACTAGTATGATCGCCAGTCGGATCCACAGATTAAATTAATTTATAATCAGAACTCAAATCATGCTAGAATTGCTAGGTGTTTGACCACAGCTCACCTGATGTTAAGTGAAGGTGTGGTCGAGAATGGTAAAACACACATTGCCTGGAATGGGAATAGCTCACAAGTGTAGCTGTCGGAATACGCTGTTAGGTGCTTGGCGACAGATTTTTAACTCGAGGGTGGTAGCTAGCCAACAGAGTACTAGAAAGTACTTTCTACCACCCTCGAGTTGAAAATCTGACACCATGATATGGTTTCTTCACGATGTTATACTTTACCGGCAATTTAAATTCATAGTTGGTGTATGAACCCACAAATATCGACGTGCGAACCGACCGCGCTACCCACTGAACTATCATCACTACATAATATAAACACAGTAATACATAACTATTATGAATCTTTGAAACTTTTCTATTAAACTATTAAAAAACACGACAGTGCCATGCCAACAAAATAAACCAAAAAGTTTATTCACATTTTAAAATGGAGCCATGATGCCGCCAAATTACTTTTTTTTTAATTATAGCCAGTATCAATCGCAATGATATAAGGATTCTAACGACACCCCATACATCCAAATCTCTGGAGGCATTTCAAATAAACATACCCACATACATAAACTCTGAAACTGAAACATAACACTAATTATTTGGGCAATCGTGTAAAAAAAAATGCGATGTGCTCTTTACTCACGAACTTCTAATATCACATTACAGCCTTAACTGTTTTTGTCGCCGTTCAGGCTTCGACAAGTTTCTCCCAAATGGCCGTTCCAGGTAATTTTATTGATGACTAGAAGCTTTAGAAAATACACTTCCGAAAATTGACGTAATTGATTTGATAAATGGTTCTTGGAAGAACTTTTACGAGGTGGAATTTATCGGAAGGAGGATTAGAGCCGTCGGTTCAATGCCGACTAGTTTCGTGTCCAATATACCTGACTAGGGAATTGCAAAAAAGGGTTATGATTTTGACCGTTATGTATGTATGTTGAGTATGTATGTACGTCTGTTCTGCTATATATGTACATATGAAATACTATAATTTACTTGGTGGTAGATTTTCTTAGCAGGAGGTCGTCTAGGTAGGTACCACCGCAGTACCAGTTGTTCTGCCGCTAAGCAGTAGTGTGTAAACATTACTGTGTTCCGGTTTGAAGGGTACTGCAGCTAGTGAAATTACTGGGCTGTTGAGACTAACCATCGAAAGTCTCCAAGTAATGAGCGCCAAAGCAGTGATACCCTCGACTTTTGTTTTGTTGCTCAAAGTTCTGTGTATCGCTGCAATGGTCATGGACAGGTGTTATCTCTTACCATCAGGAGAGCGTCTCGTTCGTCTCATTACTTTTACATTAAAAAAAAAAATGA
Organism: Biston betularia; assembly: GCA_905404145.2. Taxonomy (NCBI): domain Eukaryota; kingdom Metazoa; phylum Arthropoda; class Insecta; order Lepidoptera; family Geometridae; genus Biston; species Biston betularia. Next base: position 14,074,738 of record FR989876.1, read on the forward strand.
TATATCTGTGAGCCTTTTTTGATTGTCCGCTGGCTATACGTTATGTGATATAACATTGAGGCGCTTTTTACAGAACATGAAATCATGGACTAAAAATATTTATACAAGTTATGTATACGAAATATAAATTAGTGTATTTAATACATTTGTAAGTTATTTATTTAATAGAAAATACAAATCGAATATGACTACACAACAATTTTAGACGAGATTACTTTGTGGTTTCATACTTTTTGAAGCTTTTTCTTTTATATATTATGATTTAATGAACAAAATAAAAAATCTTAAATTAATCATCATCATCATCATCATCATTTCAGCCGTAGGACGTCCACTGCTGGACATAGGCCTCCCCCATTGACTTCCATAAAGACCGGTTGGAAGCGGCTCGCAAATTAATAATTCTTAAATTAATACTATTTACAAAATTTATACTATACTATTTATTAAATTATATTATTTTTGATTTATTAAATTTATACTAATTTATCTTTACTATATTTCAAATTACATAGATTTAATTTGATGGAATTATTAATAAATAAATATCGTATGATATTACACACAACGTCACTTGACCCCAAACTAAGGATGGAAGTCAGATAACTGATAAAATACTTTGTAAATAAGTATGCGTTGATATTTTTTTTGACTTCTATTGTACAAGTTTCGCTGATTGAAGGATCAGATGACGCTGTGTGTAATGTCCTACAATATTTCTTTAATGGCCATAAAACACTTTTGAGCACAAATATATGGAATTTTTTTAAGTTACTTTTGTAATGAACTCCAATTAAAAATATTGCAAAGATAAACTTAATCTATGCCGACTGTCGCGACGTTAAAAATCTGCGCTAAAATAACGAGAGAAGCCGATGCTTTGTCCTAGGAAACAAGGGATTCTCTCTCGAATCACTTGTTTCCGGACCTACCGGTCCGCATTCCCTGAAGACACGCTGATAAAAAAACTTTCCGCTGTTACAAAGACTTACTTGATGGATTATTTTTTTCATACTTTTATGCACGGCGCTCTGCTATTGAAGCGTTTTGCTACAAAAGCCGCGGGTGAATCGGTTTCTTCTAGGCAAGCGTGCTCCATCGAAGACCACATCAAGCGAGATGGCGGCTAAGCACAAACCTATAATCTATACTATTATCAAGAGAAAGATTCTATTGTTTGTTTGTTTATATTGAATAGGCTCCGAAACTATTGGACCAATTTCGAAAATTCTTTCACCGTTAGGAAGGTACACTGTTTCCGGGTGACAGATTTTATCCCTGTATTCCTACGGGAACGGGAACTACGCGCGTGAAACCGCGAGGCGTCCGCTAGTATGCTATAAAAAGTAAGCAAAATTTTATAAAACTTTTATGAGGCTTATATTGTAAATTAAATGTTTATTTTGATTTAATATTTTGTTGAAATTTGAGTTCATATTTTTACTGTTTTTTCCATGTAAAATAAAAAAAGGAAGGTTGTTTCTGATGTAAAAGTAATGAGACGATGTTTGATGAGATAACACAATGTTTTATGACTATTGCAGCGATGCACAAAACTTCTAATAACAAAACAAAGTTCAGCCAAGCAGTAGTGTGGAAACATTACTGTGCTCCAGTTTAAAACTAGCGAAATCACAGGGCTGTTGAGACTAACCATCGAAAGTCTCAAAGTAATGAGCGCCAAAGCAGCGATGCCCCGGACTTTGTTTTGCTACTCAAAGTCCTGTGTATCCGCTGCAATGGTCATGGACATGCATTATATCTTACCATCAGGAGAGCGCATTGTTCGTCTTATTACTTTTACATTTAAAAAAAAATGCCCAATACCAGTACCAAAATACCAATAGACACTACAAATACGTTTCCAACCTTTTAAGATTCTGTTAACACGCCTTTTGAAGAACCCAATGGTTTCGCAATTTCCCGAACCTTGGTATTAATAAGAAATGAGGCCGGAAGATCATTCCACAATCCGCAGATGTATCGCAAATAACAACTTGTGAATTTTGTATAATATCTATAGATTGCATGCAATGTTTTCTGTTTAAATGTTTTCATAAGAATGACAATACAAATAGAAACCTTTCTTTTGGTCCGCTGTTTTCTTCTAGTATTCTATAAGTTATATTCTGACTGCCGTAGTACAAGCTTTGCTTAGTTTGGGGTCAGATGGCGCTGTGTGTAAAGTCCTACGATTTATGTTTTTATTTATTTTATTTTCTAGTCGTTTGCATGTTGGACCAGTACTGCGAGCCACATTAGTATTATAGAAGTGTAGTAGTGTGTGTGTGTGTGATTTAGTTGCGATGATAGCTCAGTGGTTAACGCGGTAGGTTCGCATACCGAAGGGCGTGGGTTCAAACCCCAAGAATGAGCTTGAGCTGAAGCACAACATGGTAGTGTACGTTCTAGTAGGTACTCGGCTGGCTAGCTACCACCCTCAAGTTGAAAATCTGCCGCCAAGCACCTAACAGTGTGTTCCAGCAGCCTCACTTAAGAGCCAGTTCCATTCCAGCCTAGGTGTGCTTTAACACCTTCGACCACACCTTCACTTAACATCAGGTGAGCTGTGGTCAAACACCTAGACGGTCAACAATTTAAAAAAAAAGTTATTTATTAAGCCATTTAATTTGCAGAAATTCGACTGGGAGCGCAGCACACAAGACACCATCCTGTCTTCTTTCTTCTGGGGCTACGTGATGCTGCAGATCCCCGCCGGTATGCTGGCGGGCCGCTTCGGGGGGAAATATCTCATGTTCACCGCCATGGCTTCCACCGGGGTCGTCAACCTGCTGGTCCCACTAGCTGCTAATAAGGTAACCTTGCCAATTTGTACTTACATAATAAAGTGGTAGATTGGAAACTTTGTCGGTGGAGTCTTTAAAAAACCGGCCAAGTGCGAGTTGGACTCGCGCACGAAGGGTTCCGTACCAGTATCTATAAAAACGGCAAATCACACGTCACGGCCACATCGTCACTTTCCACCAGGTGAGATCGTGGCCGAACAGCATACCTAGTCCGGTATAAAAAAAAAAGCAGCATTGCATTTCTTTTTGGACAGTCGTGTAAAAAAGTGTTGTTTACATTGAATACCGGATGAAACCGCAAAACGTAATGTATAGTTAAAAAATATGCTAATAATATTTAATACCTAAATATTTCTAGACACAGTCAAGCTTGAAAAATATTCAAAGTAAAACTTTCTAAAAAATAGTTCCCTATGGAATGAGAACAGCTTCTAGAATTCTCGAGTAACTCACGAGGTGTGTAAAAACGTGGAAAATGTTATAGTACAAAACCTCGGGAGATATAAACTCTTACTTAGATCCGGTTATCTGAAACTTTACGAACTCCCAGCTTCACAATGTTTTGCATCACAGCTAAAAGTAAAACCTCTTTATAGTAAAACGTTTACCTTTGGGTTCTATCGTGAAATCTGACCAAGAACGGTTACCTAACTCTCATATTTAGTAGATTTGAGTCTCTTTAAATGCGGTCATACATCTTACTTTTGGTTTTTCTGTATCGTTTTTAGACCGCGGACGGTTAAACGTAGCGTAGGACGCCCTGAGGCTCGGTGGAGTGACGATATGCTTTGTTTTCTCGAAGAATATCGAAACGTAAATTAAAACTTATGCTAAATTTTGGGCTCACTGCTTACATTATGGACAATGTATAAGTAGGGAGGTTACTAACAAAACATAATTAAGGCAGTGACTGGAAGCGAAAAGTGGAATCGGGCTAGGTGGCGTTCAACAGGAGAGGCCTAAATCAAACAGTAGCCTAAAGTAGGACGATAATGATAATTTATTAGTTAAGCAACAGGAAGAACAGCAAAATCAATGACGACGAACTATAAATAACAAAACAATTTTACATGAAAAACAAAGCGAACACTACAAATTGGTACATAAAATTAAAAACACAACAAGATCTAAGTTTAGTTTATTTGGAGAGGAGTTATCAAGGAGGTTTAATGGCGTCATAGCCAAATACTAAACGAAAAATATTGCAAAGACGCCAACACACTGCGTACCGAAAGGCCTAGATATGCATAATGCAATCTCCTTTACAGTTAGGGTAATGATGCACCAAGTTAAACTGCACTCCACAACCCGACCAAGACTTAAAACTATTAAAACTATCATAGTATGATAAGATTTGATAGATAAGAGAAGATTAACGTATAATTTTAATAAGGTCGCATCAAGTAAGATTAGCAATTTAGAATGGCAGTGGAACGGCCATTATTTGTCGCAGAACCGATATTGTTGCAGTATGAGATGACTTTTAGAATATAGCCAACAAATTTAACAAATTACCGTAAAGTGACTAATGTTTGATGAGTTGAATTGATAGCTATTAACCAAAGTATAAAGTAAATAAGAAAGTTATTAAACTAAGTTTTGTAAAGAAAGATGCGTGTGCTCTTATTATTTTTATAAATTTTTAATTTAAATAATTTTTTTTCGTTAATTTATATATTCAATCAATTTCTATTCCATTAGTTAACTTTCAATTTCAATTTTTTTTTGTTCCAAAATTTTAAGTGTGTTTTTAATTTTTACTAAGAACAGCCCTGTTGGTTCATTTGTAGTAAGTCTGCTCCAAGAGTTGAAGGGCCCTGTTATATATAACCATTTACCGGTAAGTTTCAAGGAACAAACACGCATCACTTTAAAAGAAAATTGAAAAAGTTTTTGACTACTAAATGTTATTATAAGATTGACAACTTTCTGGACGAAACATTTAAATAATTTTATTTGACATTTATAATGTTGACATCCATTCTAATTATTATTTATTAATACTATTATTACTTTGACATCGATTAAATTTGCTATTATTTTTTGACATTAAATTATGCTATTTGAATTATTTTAAAAAAGCTATGACAACATTTGTTCGCCCATTGAGGCAAGAACATGACGAGACTTCGGTAATATAAGATCTGTACTATGCAACCACTCATGTTTACGCAAATAAATATATCTTTATCTTTAAGGGCGTGGGTTCAATTCCCACCAAGGACAAGCATTTTGTGATATAAACACATTTTTGTTCTGTGTCTGGGTGTACTGTGTGTATTTACAAAAAAAAATAACTATTTAAGTAATCTATCAGTTATTTGACTTCCATAGTAGATTTGCTTAGTTTGGGGTCAGATGGCGCTGCGTGTAATGTTCTGCGGTATTTATTTATTTAATAGCTCATATGTCGCGTCTTGTTACACATCCTAGTGCATTATCACCTTTAGCTATACGTGTACGGCGCTAGCGCCGCCGGCGGCACTACCAGACAACTTCCTTATGTTAGTGTTATTACTGTCACCTGACGTCACAGCGTGCGCTGCCAGTAGGTCAAGTACTGACTACTGACCCGAGATAGGACTTACAAACTTACGAGCGTAGTAGCATCTACACGACAGATAAGATTATGAGTAAACATGTATGTATTTAGCGCGATTAAAGATCAATTGCATAAACCTGACCTGGATGACCTCTGCTATATCTTGCTATTAATGTAAATAACGTAAAAGCAAGAGCAAACGCCGCCAAAATTCAATTTTACTTTCTTTTTTTTTAACTTAGGTACTAGCTGCACCCCGCCCGCTACATGTTTTCGGAATAAAAACTCTATGTGTTAATCAAGGGTCTCAGCTACCTCCATACCAAATTTCATCCAAATCGGTTCAGTAGTTTTTGCGTGAAAGAGTCACAAACATCATCCATCCATCCAAACTTTCACATTTATAATATTAGTGGGATTTTCTCTATTTTTTGACTAGTTTCTAAATTTGTTCTTGTTCTTGTTTCCTAGTAAGAACTACTGACGTGTGGAAGTGCCAGCGCCTATTTCGCGGGGTTGTTTAATAGGTATTTCCTAGGCAAACTAGCTCCATCTTCGGCCACATCGTTGTTTTCCATCAGGTGTGACAACCGCTTGCCTAGTCTGATGTGAAATCAAAAACTTCCAAGCTAGGTGTGTATACCATTTTCGACCACAGCATCACTTTACATCAGGTGAGCAAACAAAAAGTTATATTTAATACTGTTATACGAAACGTCCGAAGTGATCAAACGCAAAAATTCGCAATAAAAAAAAATGTTTAAATACCGATAGAGAAGAATACAATAGAATAACAGAGCTACTAAACACGCATAAGCCCGTGAGCAAGATTTCAAAGTTACGCTGGATTTGTTTTCTAGTTTAAAGGCAAGTTATCCAACTTCATTTCGTGCACTGGCGCTGTGAATTCCTGCCCTGAAACGGCGCGCGCTCGATCTGGCTCGTTCTAACCAATTGCTTCCAACTTACATTCCTTTCATACATTTTAATGAGACTTTTACTGTTGCTTTAATAAGGTTTTTCATTCACAATTCACAATTTCCACTGTTACGCGAGAATACTTACTGAAAAACTTTTCAAATATTTTAGATAGATATTACTTGGTGGTAGATTTCCTCAGCAGGAGGTCGTCTAGGTAGGTACCACCGCAGTACCAGTTGTTCTGCCGCTAAGCAGTAGTGTTTAAACATTACTGTGTTCCGGTTTGAAGGGTACTGCAGCTAGCGAAATTACTGGGCTGTTGAGACTAACCATCGAAAGTCTCCAGGTAATGAGCGCCAAAGCAGTGATACCCTCGACTTTTGTTTTGTTACTCAAAGTTCTGTGTATCACTGCAATGGTCATGGACAGGTGTTATCTCTTACCATCAGGAGAGCAACTCGTTCGTCTCATTACTTTTTGCATAAAAAAAAAAAAAAAGATAGATAGATAGATATAACTCTTTGTTGTGTACATTATAAATAGTAAAGAGTACAGAGAACAAAGAACCATGAACTAGTGCCACAAGTGGCGGCCTTATTGCTAACAGCGATCTCTTCCAGGCAACCACGAAAAGAAATACAATAGAGAACATAAGAAACAGACGGGAGATGTAACACTAATAAGAAAAAGAAAAAAAAGTAATAAGTGTTCAAAGTATAATTTTAATATATTTCCACTTAAAAGTTGTTTCGGTTACAACAGTGATGAAAATTTAAGTAACTAACTTGACGACAATTCTTAAAATTTATCTTTTGTGACCAAAATAAATTTCTGCAAAGTAAAATAAAATATTTTAATTAACTTCTATGACAACATATTTGTTCCGTAGCAATTTGTTTGCTTTTGAATGCAATAATTTTGTTTTGTAATATCATGATGTGTTTTTGTCTGCTTATACAATTAAGAGGCTGCCGAAACATACGCTGAGGTTCTTGGTGATAGATTTTCAACTTGAGCAGGTGGTAACTAACAAGCCGGAGTTATTAAAAATACCCTCCCACCACGCTATGGTTTCGTCACGATGTTTTCCTTCACCGGCAGCTCAAGCGCATTCTTGGGGTTTGAACCCACGCCCTACAGCGCTAATCACTGAGTTATCATCGCCACAAAATGCAGAAATATAAATACGGATCCAAGAGAACATTTGCTTTCTTTAACAAAGCCACCGCTGGCAATTTTCTTTCAATTTATTTTTTGTATTTCAAACACTGCTGTAACCAAACTAAAATGAACTTTGCTTCCTTGATTTATCGCTGGAAAGTTTATAAATTCTCAGAGCGCAGAGTTCTGCATAATATAATAATATTTCCTGTCTTGATAAGAAAACGCTTGTGGCGTGAACTAAAAATGGAAAACGCTGTGAAATGTTTATAAAATAGAACCTTCAACATAGAAAATCGATTCATATTTGTGCAGATATGCTTCCAAGACAAGCGCGTTTCAGACAAATCTTTGTATTTCTTATTACAACCACTGCCCGTATGTTGTAATACATCTGAAAGTGGTTTTTTCACAAGGTACAACAATATATAACTTCTAGTTAACTCGGGTTTCTGTACTTCAATATTAAAAGCATTACATAATATTCGTTCGAATTTGTATGTTACCATCTTCGACCATACCGTCACTTAACATCAGGCGAGCTGTGGTCAAATACCTAGCTTGTCAACTAAAAGAAAATGTATTTTAAAAAAAAGTGTTTTTTCAGGGATAGAATAGATGATTCTTATTTTGTTTTGGTCCTGGCCATGACCATTAGGACGATAAAAAATTTGATCACAATGATCTAATAATAATATATTATGTTGCGAAAAATATGTACGAAACGGCAATTTGATAATTTAATCCCTTACAGATAAGTTAAGAAGTAAGTGTAAAGCAAAACCTGACTTCGCACGCGTTTTAACCAACTGTCTCCTTGAAGAAGGCCACCAGTTGAAGTCCAAACTATAGTCGGTTTATCCGATATAATTAAACAGGAGCAATCTCGCAAAACACAAAAGTAAAACGAAAAAAGAAAATTAAGTAATCAGAAATACTCTTATGCATAAAGTTTCAACAAAAAAAATGTGTAGCATCATAAACAGCTGTTCCAGACCTCGTAAATTCAGGCAAAACCTATCAGCTGACTGCGCGTATAATCTGAAGGGTCATTCTCATCTCGACTGCCATCCGTCAGGCTGTCAGGAGTAACGCAGGCATATTTCACCAACAGATAAGATGATAACACTCATTTGTAGGGCCTAGTTAAGGGAAAAGAACACAGAAAGACATCTATCTATAATTCTATATAACAGCGAATTTAAACTGTTCTTGGTATAGTAATATACATACAATATATACAAGGAAAAAAAAACGCTTCAAGGACAGTAAAGGGACATAACTATTTAACAAAAGAAATTGAAATTACAAATTCATATATTCGTACTACAAGACATTTAATTCATAGATTTCTTCACGATGTTCATTCTTTGATAAGATAAGACAAGATAAACTTTAATGCTTTAAACTGTGTACATGATGGTCTTATATATATATATAGGTTTTGATTTAACAGCTTATCCTAACGGAAATGCAATCTTTTCTTACACAGTATGACTGGTGAGACACCTACGATACTCGAGGACGTGATATTTGGCGACCATATAGCAAGAAAAAAAATAACATTAAAAATAAATATTAACTGACTACGAGGTAAACTTAACTGGAAGTTATGTACTTAATTACGCGACGTATGAACACCGGGCGGACGCATGTGCTGGGCGTTGTGAGGACGCTCGCGCCAACGACGGGGGACAAGCACGTACTTGTCGCGTGATCAAAACATCGTTATCGGGAGTGTTCACACTTCATTTCTCTATAGGGAAATGAAGTGTGGATACAAATTGGGGCCAAAAATTAAGTACCTAATTTTTTAACATAATTATAACGAGAATCGAACACCAAGTACTCTCCTTCAGTATCGTAGGTGTCTCACCAGTCATGTTGTATAATTAGGTTTACTAACAAACAAAGTTTGACAAAAAGCTACAAGAATACCTAAACAAAAAAATATACACGGTGTACTATTTGAAGAATAGTGCTTACTTATAATCGGAAGGTTCTGTGTTCGAATCCATCTGTTACAACAGCCTCAACAATTAGTCTCAACAGCCCTGTAATTTCGCTAGCTGAACCTTCAAACCGGAACACATTAATGCTCACACACTACCGCTAGGCAGCAGAAAATCTGGTGCCGTGGTAGTACCTACACACTACCTCCTGCTAAGGAGATCTACCACTAAGACCACCTTTTTACTTCTTGCTATGTTTAGAGGCGTTGTCTTTCTGCATTGCAACTGTGACCGGGAGGCTTACGGGTAGGTCACCTAACCTTTGAGATAAGTGATAAATCGTGGGCTTTTCCAGGGATTCGCTACAAAATTAAAGGATTTTTGTGTACCGTAAAACGAGACAATAGCCCTACAATATTTCTCGTTTAAAAGAAAAACAAAGATTTAATGTAATACCGCGTTTTCCTTTTGTATATTTGAAAATACAATCATCATCAGTTCACAATCTTTGACTTCGGTTTTTTTTTGGTTGACAAGCTAGGTGTTTGACCACAGCTCACGTAAAACCACAGCTAAATTACGGTGTGGTCGAAGATAGTATAGCACACCTAGCACGAAATAGAACTGGCTCTCGAGTGAGGCAGCGGGAATACACCGTTAAGTGCTTGGCGGCAGATTTTCAACTTGAGAGCGGTAGCTATCCAGCCGAGTACTAGAGAGTACGCTACCACCATGCTATGGTTTCCTCACGATGTTTTCCTTCACCGGCAGCTCAAGCTCATTGTTGGGATTTGTACCCACTCCCTTCGGCGTGCGAACCGACCGCTCCAACCACTGAGCTATCATCACCACAATATTCTGAGCATATAAATCTCCTTTGCACGTTATTAATTAAAAAAAAAATCTAGAATCTTCTCATAACTGTTCTAGTGTATTTTCTGTAAAGTTCTTACTTCAGAGTTCCACTACTACTAGATTAGCCGATAGATGAGCTATCTTTCAAACGTTGGTCGAGTTTGTTCATTGCTTGTCTACTCCCGGATCCGACGTTTCACTGCTAAGATTTTTTTCTTCTTTCTCCTTGTAATTTTTTTATGGTTGATGGGCTAGGTCTTTGGCCACATCTCACTTGATGTTACGTGACAGTATGGTCAAAGATGGTAAACACAACAAGCCAAATGAGGCTGCTGGAACACACGATTAGGTGCTTATGTGCAGATTTTCAACTTAAGGGTGGTAAGGGGAATACTATAAAGTACCCTACCACTGTGCTTTGGTTTTCTCACGATGCTTTCCTTCACCGTCAGCTCAACCTCATAACTCTTGCAAACCAATCATATCCGAAATGTGATACATTTAAATATAGCCATCATTTTAAAAGATTTGAACATCATGGTATAATGTTCCAGGGTGACTGGTACGCCGTGTGCGCATGCCGCATCATCATGGGGCTGACCCAGGGTCTGCTGTACCCCAGCATTCACGGCGTCCTGGGCTACTGGGCCCCCACTAATGAACGCAGCCGCCTCGGCACTTTCGTATATGCTGGTAAGTAATAGTATAAACATTATTTTCGGGTTGTCTACGCTATATTATCTACCTACGTTTCACGATTTGGTCCCGTTTTAGGATAATCCTACTTCCTACTAACATTATAAATGCGAAAGTTTGTGAGGATGTTTGTTATGCTTTCAAGCAAAAACTAATGAACGAATTTGGATGAAATTTGGTATGGAGGTAGCTGAGACCCTGAATTAATACAGGCTACTTTTTATCCCGAAAACGTGTAGCGGGTAACACCGTGGGGCACAGCTTGTTAATAATAAATCGTTTGACACAATGCCACTCGGACAGCAAATTGCAAGTATAGTAAAATAGGCAGTGTGGAATTAGGTCATGCAGATTTGAAGGACTTTCCAAAATGTATTATGGAATAGAATAGAATAGAATAGAATATTTTATTGACCTTATAACTACATATGTTACACTAGGCGCGTCAAAGTTACAATTATTAATAACAAAATTATATAAAATTAAAGAACAATTTAACAAAATGTCACTGCCTAATATTAACAAAAATGTCCAGTGATTAACATAAAATGTCAAATTAAATAATATGATGTCAAAATATGAAATAATGTCAAATGAATAATAATAATTTAAAAAAAATGTCAAATGATTAAATCTAAAAAAACAAAGAGCAATTAGATATAGTATAAATAATAATAGATATAATATGTACATAATTATAATACTCCCTACTTTAATCCCTTAAGTCCCTACTTTAATATATATTTATACATATCCCGAAAACATGTAGCGGGTAACACCGTGGGGCGCAACTAGTAAGGTACACTCTTACACGCACTTTTTCTTATTAATATATAACAAGGAGCTAGCAAGGAGCCGTAAAACAATGATTTATGATCAGGATTTATCAACTCCCAACATGATAGGTTTGTTTGCTAAGTCATTTGGCACCGGTGTAAAACAATTTGGAAAAATTGGAGCCACACTGTCACTGGCCGAAATTGGCGAGCAAAACCAATCTATAGAAGAATTGCAGCCTTCATTGTAGCTTTTCACATATTGCTCTGAAATAAACAACGGGCAAGCTGCACCACAAGCACTGAGCCAAGTTTAGGTTCTCTACGTTTTAGGATTCCGCACATTTGAAACTAGAAACCAAAGTTTTCAGCTTTTAGCTGTTTATTTACTACTAGCGAACGCCTCGCGGTTTCACCCGTGTAGTTCCCGTTTCCGAGGAAATACGGGGATAAAAAGTAGCCTATGTCACCCGGGAATAATGTAGCTTCCCAACGGTGAAATAATTTTTGAAATCGGTTCAGTAGTTTCGGAGCCTATTCATTACAAACAAACAATCAAATCTTTCCTTTTTTTGAACATATTTCCTCTATTTCTATTATATCAGCATTTTGTATCCCACTGCTGGGACTCACTATGGGTTCGATTCCCACACAGGACAAACAATTTGTGGTATAAACAAATGTTTGTATTCTGACTGCCATAGTACAAGCTTTGCTTATTTTGGGGTCAGATGGCGCTGTGTGTAATGTCCTACGATATTTATTATATTAATTTATTTATTTGTTACGTGTTTGTTTTACTCATATTTTGTTACGACTAAATAAATTTTGAATTAAAAATATACCTTAAAGAATCTAAAAAGTTTTACGATAATATAGAGCAATCGTTCTTGAAATTTGTTTAAGAGCTCAAAGATGTATGATGGCTGTTACCCGCACTCGGCCTAAGTGGTGAACTATCGCCTTACACGTGTCACAACAAGAAAAAGCCCCCGCCCACCTATGGGCTAGTTTATATAAACAACGCTGATCCGGGAAAGTGGTTTTGCAGAGCGTCACAAGAAATGTCATAAAACGATAAAAATGTTATTAGCAGTGACAAAAGAAAAGTTGGATATATATAGATGGTAAAGAACCGTTACCGCTAGACATGACCGGCACTTGTCCAGTTATTTCATCTTTCTCCATTATTGCACCGTCCGAGGCAGCTAAATGAATCACTTCCCAGCGCCTAATATTTTTCAATTTGTATGCCTTACTGCGCTACGTGAAACCAGCTTGGTTTCTAACTATTAAAGAAAATTACTAGTAAAACCTTGCGCTTGGAAAAGTTCGCGATTTTTAATTATAATTTAGAATATAGGTAGCGAAATTACTGGGCTGTTGAAACTAACCATCGAAAGTCTCAAAGTAATGAGCACCAAAGCAGTGATGCCCTGGACTGGTTTTGCTGCTCAAAGTTCTGTGTGTCGCTACAATGGTCATGGACAGGCGTTATCTCTTACCATCAAGAGAGCGTCTCGTTCGTCTCATTATTTTGGAACATAAAATATATATATGTATATACAATAGGTGATTTTTTTGTCAATATCGTTGTGACCAACTCTAATCGACTCTAATGCCTCAAGGCATTAGAGTCGATCGAGAGACGTGCCAGGAGGCTAATTGGCAACGACGCTTTACTGGAGTCTCGGCTTCAAAGCCTTGAGCATCATCGTAGTGTTGCCAGCTTGTCAGTTTTCTACCGGATACATTTCGGATAGTGTGCACTTGAACTGCACAATTTGGTACCCACTGCACCTTTCTTTTACCGGACGGCCAGACAAACGTGACCAAAACGTCATCCGTACATGATGGATGTTCCCCATGTGCGCACAAAGCGATTTGATTCCACGTTTTTTTATTCGCACGGCGAGGTTGTGGAACTCTCTGCCGGAGTCTGTGTTCCCTGTTAGCTACAATATTGGCGGCTTCAAATCAGGAGTAAATAGGTTTCTTTTAGGTAAGCGTGCTCCATCTTAGACCACACTACTGTTTAACATCAGGTGGAGTGTGGTCCAAACGCGAACCTATTTTGAATAAATAAAAAAAAATAGATTTATTTCGATCACTTTTTTTTAATTCAAAAGCTTGACAAATTCTATCTCTGAGCGCCTGACGAAGGTTTTGAGATCTTGTGCCAGCACGTTCTACTAAGCATTTCATATTTATTTACACCACCTTTATAGATAGTTTACTAGTGAGTCTTTCGAGAACTCTTTTTTCATGTTTGTCAGGCTAGATGTTTGACCACAGCTCACCTGGTGTTAGGTGACGGTGTGGTCGAAGATGGTAAAGCAAACCTAGGGAATAGAACTGGCTTTCAAGTTCAATTTTGAGGCTGCCGGAACACACCGTTAGATGTTTTTTTTTTAATCTTAAAATATTGTTTTAATTACTTACAGGTGCCCAGCTCGGCACAATCATCGAGCTGATGACATCAGGCCTGCTGTCCGCCAGCGCGTGGGGCTGGCCCTCCGTGTTCTACGTGGCCGGAGTCATGTGCCTCACGTGGTCCGTGCTCTGGCTGGTGCTCGGAGACTCCACGCCAGCCAGCAGCCGCTGGATCTCCAAGGAGGAACGGAAGTACATCGAGTCTAATGTGCTATCTGATGAGTTGGGCCAAAACGTGAGTTTCTATGTCATTTGACAGCCTGTTGGCTCATTGGTAGCATGTCTGCTTCAAGAGCTGTGGGGCGTGGGTTCGATTCCCACCCAGTACAAGCATTGATGTGACAATGACAACTGGAACATAGTCGTATAAAACACACTATTTCTTGGCGGCAGAATATCTGACACTGCGGTGACACTTACCCATACTAACTCCTGCTAAGAAGTTCAACTAAAAAAACACGTATTAGTTATTGGTTTATGTTTCAGACAATGCCAACCCCGTGGCTAAGCATCCTCACCTCACTGCCGTTCTGGGCGATCCTGCTAGCACACTGCGGTCAGAACCTTGGCTTCTGGACGCTGCTCACCGAACTGCCTTCCTACATGAAGAATGTGCTGCACGTGGATATCAAGGAGGTTGGTTTAACCAGTTAGAAGACCACTCATTGAGAAACTTGCTAAGTAACTCATAAGGAATGAGAAGTTTTGGCGGGAACGCGGAAAGAGTCGTGTCGCCCCGTAGTATTTTTTTCCAAAATTAATGTTTTGTCCAGTGTTTATGCATAAAAATGGTGGTGTTTTATTCATAAAGTGCCGAATCACAAGCGCGAGTGTGGGAAAATGATATAATGTGGTGAAACTTGACTTTTCGTGTCGCTTCCAAAATTCCACCGAAGCTTTGTAGTAAAGTCGCCACTACTTTACGAAAGCATGACTGGACTTTGACTATAACTATAGCTTCGAGGCAACTGTTTTAACTTTTGAAACTTGAAAATATAAAACACTTGACACTGGCAAATGCTCAAAATGCAACACCAAAACCAAAAAAAAAACATCGACGTAAAGTTGCTTGTCAGTCGATTTTCGTCGAACCTAATACATTTTGGAGAGTGCTTCAAATCTGCATGCCTGCATCCACACTGCCTATTTTACTATACTTGCAAATTGCCGCCCGAGTGGCACTGTGTAAAATGATTTATTATTAATTTTATTATTATTAATTACTTTTCAGGTGTGCATTGATGCCGATACAAATAAATGTGTATTTGTGTTGATATAGATAAATGGCGCCAACTTAATTCTGGTTTCATGTTTCAGAACGGCAAGCTGTCAGCGCTACCATACGTGGCCATGTACGTCCTGAGTTTTGTGTTCAGTTGGTTCGCGGACTTTCTCGTCAACAGGAACATTGTGCAGCTCGTCACTTCTAGAAAGATCTTCAACACCATCGGTAAGGTTATTTGTTTCATTTAGGTTTCTTGTGTTCTTCGGTTTTTTTATTTATATCCTAGTGTGTTGTGTGATAAAATAAAGTGTTTCTTTCTCTGTTTCTCTCTTTCTATACCAAATGAGCTAACTATTTTATATTATATTTTTTTTCTCCTACATTTCGTCGGTATTAACCTGTATTTTTCTCCCTTAAATCCTTTCCGCCCTAAAGTTGCTTGGGAGAAATTGCTAACAGCGATAAGGTTGCCAGTTGGTACACTTGTTACTTAAGTTTTCTTTTTAATGTCAAACATGTATCGTCCGTCGATTCGATAAGCTTCATGTATTTTTATGTTTCAGCGCACTGGGGGCCGGCGGTAGCACTGCTGGGGCTGTCCTACCTGCCGGCTGGTAACTTGACCTTAGCTGTGGTCATCCTGACCATTACTGTCGGCCTGAATGGAGCTCACTACGTTGGATTTATGGTATTTATGACGTTGCTTAGCTTGTAATTATGTATTTGTAAAATGCCTAATTGAAATTAAATTTTTTTTTGTTCATCAGATGTCGCATATCGACATATCGCCGGCGCACGCCAGCACGCTGATGGGCATCACAAACGGCTGTTCCTCCATCTTCTCCATCATGGCGCCGCTCTCCGTCTCCATTGTCGTGCAGGACCAGGTGACACCACTTCCCCTACCATTCAATACCTCATCCAACCGTTTCGTTCCATACTCGTTTACATATTAATCCCACTAATATTATAAATGTGAAAGTTTTGATGGATGGATGGGTGTTTGTTACTTTTTCACGCAAAAACTACTGAACAGATCTGGGTGAAACTTTGCGTATAGGTACTTTAAGACCCTAGAATAAGACGTAGAATACTTTCATCATCATCATCGTAATTCATCACAACGCGGGATGGTTAGTTTTAACATAAATTTACATATAATAATATATCAAAAATAAAAAAATGTTTGTGTGTCAATGTATGTGTGTGAGTGTGTTTTTTTGTGTGAATGTATGTGTATGAGGGTAAGTATGACAAATGTATTTAGGTGAATTAAGGCGTGGCATGCATCAGTTATAAAGTGATCTATTCCGAAAACTATAAATAAATCAATTAATAAATATCGTAGGACATTACACACAGCGCCATCTGACCCCAAACTAAGCAAAGCTTGTACTATTAAAATCAAGATAACTGATAGAATACTTATATACTTTTTTTTTGTAAATACATACAGTACACCCAGACACAGAACAAACATTTATTTTTGTACTACAAAGTATTTATCCTGGGTGGGAATCAAACCCACGCCCTTCAGCTCTTTGAGCAGGCATACTACCAATAAACCAACAGGGCTGTCAACTATGCATCCAATGTCTGACATGCATTGATATAGAGCTTGGGATGATTATGGTCTGAAATTTTCCCTGAATCAGAGGAATCCAGACCCCATTCTAGAACAGCCCCGTTGACCATCAATTCTGCGTGGTATGTAGCACGTATCTACCCACTGCCACGTCAACTTGCCTTACAGTTTCACTTAATAAATATTTTAATTTTAATAATTTGGGTTTTTCAGTCTGAAGCGTCAGAATGGCGGAAGGTGTTCTTCATATCGATAGGGTTCTACTTCCTGAGCAACTTGTTCTACCTGCTGTTCATATCCGGAGACGTTCAGAGCTGGAACGAACCTAAACGAATTGAAGGAGACGGTATGATTTCTTTTAAAAGTTTCTCCTAACTTTATTTTAACGTTTATTAAATATAATAATAAATACTGTAGGAACTTTGACGGTGGACGCAGCTGATATGATGGTACCTATTGTTTCCAAAATTTTAACAATGGGCAGATCTCCTAAATGTTGAACATAAAATCTTTTATAAAAAAAAAATGTTGTCGTTGTCTCGTTTTGTAGTCGTTGATATAGAAAAAATTTTAAGTATAAAAAAAATGTTGTTCGCATATTATTTATGATAGTTCACTAATGAAATACCACGGCTTGTCGATATTTATCTTCATTATGCGAAAACTACTTAAATATTTTACTAGAATAACTGTTTTTTTACATGCTAGGTCACAATGTAGATTTTTTTTATGGTTGACAGGCTAGGTGTTTGACCACACCTGATGTTAAGAGTGAAGATGTGGTCGAAGATGGTAAAGCACACCTAGCCTGGAATGGCACACACACACACACCGTTAGATGCTTGGCGGCAGATTTCCAACTTGTGGGTGGTAGCTAGCCAGCCGAGTACTAAAGTTCTCTACCACCATGCTATGGTTTCCTGACGATGTTTTCCTTCACCGGTAGCTCAAGCACATTGTTGGGGTTTGAACCCACGCCCTTCGGCATGTGAACCTACCGCGCTAACAACTGATCATCGCTACAAAAAACTTTAGTAATAAATTAAAATTAAATAAAACATCTTTTCTTTTGCAGACAATGGAGTCGAAGAAAAGAAAGAACCAGTGAAGATGAGACCATCTATGAGAAGATTAAGCATAGGCGAGAGCAAGTTCTGATGCTGTACACGTTTCTTTCGGATTAAGCTAGTCATATAATACTTAATTTAATTGTAGTAAATCACTATAATACAGCAGTTGTACCATTAAAATTTGGGCATGTAAATAGATATGGCAAGATTCCCATGCCCAGCAGTGGGATAACAAGGCTGATGATCGAAACTTTACTTTAAAATTTATCCGTTTAAAAAAAAATTCACCCGTAGTGCAGAAACTATCAAAAATACGTAGTTGTACATTTCATACCTACATCTTGAAAACTAAGCAAAACTTGTAACAACTTAAAGAATACTTTTAATAAACTATGTTATGTTACTGTTGTTAATAAATACAAGTATAATAATATGTAGTAAAGAGAACATACCTACCCTAATCTATCTACACTGTTTTAAAGATGAAAGATTTGATTGTTTTGTTTGTATTGAATAGGCTCCGAAACTACTGGACCGATTTCAAAAATTCTTTCACCGTTGGGAAGCTACACTATTCCCGGGTATCATAGGCTACTTTTTATCCCTGTATTTCCACGGGAACGGAAACTACGCGGGTGAAGCCACGAGGCTAGTTAAAAATAGTTTTATTTCTCTAACAAGTGAATGTTACTATTGTTTTGAGAAATAGATATCTTAAGCCATAATCATATTTAGCACCGGATGTTAATCGCGCACAAAAAACCCGACGCAATGATTAAGATAAACATGATTGTGTTAATGTTGCGAAACTTTAAAAATTATATTAGTTGGCAGTAAAACAAACGTTTTGATTTTGCGAAAAAAGTTGGCTAACACGAAACTTTGTGTAACGGTGTATGTATTTAGCAAATGTAGATAGCAAATATTCTTTTGGAGTTTTGGCGAGAACGCGGAAGGAGTCATGTCGCCCCGTTATATTTTTTTTTTTCAAAACTTGTGTTTATGCATAAAAATGGTGGTGTTTTATTCATAAAGTGCCGAATCACAAGCGCGAGTGTGGGAAAATGATATAATGTGGTGAAACAGGACTTTTCGTGTTGCTTCCAAAACTCCATCGAAGCTTTATAGTAAAGTCGCCACTACTTTACTAAATCATGACTGACACGGACTGTACTTGACCAAGACTGGACTTTAACTATACCTATAGCTACGAGGCAACTTATTTAACTTTTCAAACTTGAAAATATAAAACACTTGACACTGGCAAATGCACAAGATGCGACGCCAAAACTAAAAAAAAAAATCTTTTTCACGCGGTCATCATTTACTACGGAAACCCGAATTAGACAGCGGGGCGCAGGTAGCATTTAATACGTACTACTTATTGTTGATTATGTTCTCTGCTACTATTACTTACTTAGTACTGGGGTACTGTTTTTTTATGCAATCCCCATCGCCTATAGATATCTGAAATTACACGGGGAACTACAAATACGTTGCCGACCTTTCTATTAACACGTTTTTTTAAAAAAACAAATTACAACATTAAACTCTGCGGGAATACGGAAGGAGGATCATCCCACAATTTACAAGTGTTTGACAATAGGAGTGCATAAATCGCACAGTGTGCAATCGCACTGCTTTATTTGTTGTTGACTAGCTGCACCCCGCTGTGTTACCCGCTTCATGTTTTCGGGATAAAAAGCAGCCTATGTCTTAATCCAGTCTCGGCTACCTCCATACCAAATTTCATCTAAAGCCGTTCAGTGGTTTTTGCGTGAAAGAGTAACAAACATGCATCCAAACTTTTACATTTGTCATATTAGTGGGATTAACTTTAATAGTAACTTTAACTTTCAACTGACGTATAAATGTTTGGATTAATCTGATCCCCGTCTAGGCAATGAGAAAAAGCCAGTTGTTTTCCCCTTTCTTTTCTCTTTGTAACAAACCGTGGCCAGTTCTGCACGTTTTAAAATAGTTTAGACACTCGTTTTATGAATACCAAAGAACAATTTGTTGGTAATTTGTATACAACGGTGAATTATATTTCTTTAAATTATGTATAATTTATTTATTTAAATAAGGTATCGATTGTGAAACAATTAGTTCGTACACTAGGTTATTGTGACGTAATAAAATAAAATTATTATCAAATGTTACTCAAGACTTTCAACTTTGTACTATTGTTTTACTGTTAACAGGCTAGGTGTTTGACCACAGCTCACTTGATGTTAAGTAAGGGTGTGGTCGAAGATGGTAAACATACCTAGCCTGGAATGAAGCTGACTCTTGAGTCAGGCTGCCGGAATATCCGTTAGGCGACAGTTTCTTTTTGCTTTTATAGTTAAACGAGCAGTCTTTTGACAACTTACCTGATGGTAAGTGGACCACGTCTAGATAGAAGGTACTAATTCGCTCTTGTTTGGAGAATATCAAAGCAGGAAGCAAATTTCATTCCTTGGCCGTTTTTATCAGAAATGAGTTTTCAAATCGTAACGTTGAAAAATGATTCTACTCTGATTTTGCAAAGCGATGGCTGCAGGGCGGGCGGCGAGCGGAAGTATTAAATGCAAATAAAATTGATAAACCAAGAAACAAACACGGCATCTGATGGTAACGTCATCGCTGCAACAAAAAGATAAGGATTCTGTTAACAACCAACAATGAGGTTAAAGCTTCCGGTGAAGGAAAACATCGTGAGGAAACCATAGCATGGTGGTAGCGTACTCTCTAGTACTCGGCTGGCTAGCTACCACACGAGAGTTGAAACTCTGACGCAAAGCACCTAACGGTGTATTCCGGCAGCCTCACTTTAGAGCCAGTTCCATTCCAGGCTAGGTGTGCTTTACGATCTTCGACTACATCTTCACTTAACATCAGGTGAGCTGTTGTCAAACACCTAGCCTGTCAACCATTAAAAATAACTTTTTTTGAAACGATCTTAGCTCCACGGGATCATAAAACATATTAAAATAAAATAAATCTAGACATTACCTTTGTGCAATCCCACTTTATCTAGTACATAACCTACATTATACCTAATCCCATAGAAGTACAGGGAAACCCAATTATTCTCGACAAATTGTGGGGTAGTTAAACATTTTATTGCCTTCATTTTATATCCGTTTATATTAATGTGGACATTGGCATATTCGCAAGGACAGGCACAACGATGTATTCAATGATACTGGTTCATTGGCGCTTTCAAGTTCATTTGTCTCCAGTGATAACATTTTATTGACGAACACTTACAGTTGGTACTTAAGTAAATAAAAAAATATCGCAGGGCATTACACACAGCGCCATCTGACCACAAACTAAGCAAAGCTTATACTATGGAAGCCAGGTAACTGATAGAATACTTCAATACTCTTTTTTTTGTACATACATACAGAACAAACACTTGTTTATACCACAAACTGCTTGTTCTGTGTGGGAATCGAACCCACATCCTTCAGCTCTTGAAGCAGACATACTACCAATGAATCAACAGGGCTGTCAAACTCGAAAGCGATTAGAAAACTGATATTTTACTCGGTGGTAGATCTTCTTAGCAGGAGTCCTCTAGGTAGCTACCACCGCAGTACCAGATATTCTGCCGCCAAGTACTACTGTGCTAAAAATATTGTGTTCTGGTTTGAAGGGTACTGCAGCTAGCGAAATAACAGGGCTGTTGAGACTAACCATCTGATGTCTTAAAGTAATGAACACCAAAGCTGCGATACCCTAGACCTTATTTTGTCACTCAAAGTTGTGTATCGCTGCGATGGTCATGGACAGGCGTTATTTCTTACCATCAGGAGAGCGTCTCGTTCGTCACATCACTGTTACATAAAAGAAAAAAAAGTAATTAACATCTCAATTAGTTTTTAAGATTTTTTTACTGATCTGTGACATTTATTATCAGATTTTGAATGTAAAATTTCGAGTTTTTTTTTAATGTATTGTAAACTAGCGGACGCCTCGCGGTCTCATCCATGTAGTTCCTATTCCCGTATGAATACAGGGATAAATAGTAGCCTATGTCGCCAAGGATAGTGTATCTTCTCAACGGTGAAAGAATTTTTGAAATCGGTCCAGTTGTTTTTGAGTTTATTTGTTTGTAACATACAAAAATCTAAAAATCCAAAGATACAAATCTTTCCTCTTTATAATATTGGTGTGGGTGTAGATGTGTATCGTTTTTATTTCGATATAATAATTTGAATTTAAAGAGTTGATCGACATTTTGAATAATAGCTTAAACTTTTTATTTTATAAGTACAATATTTTTCGTAGTAGATTTAATTTATTTGCGATGACATATCCTTACTTTTCAGGTCTTTGTTTTACATAATAATGTGAGATGTAGGCGGGCTCTGCTGTATGTAAATTATTGAAGTAAAACTCAGTGTTACGTACTCGCTTTTATATTTTCCGCGTAAGGTCAGGGAAACGTTTTGCCGTGAAGATTGCAAGCTTCGGGTATTTGTAATAATATCTTGCATTTTTTAGCAGTAGCATACCCTAGATAAAGTTTAAAATAGTGACTTGACATAAAAGTAGATGGACTAAAGATTTGGCAGACCATAAGCATCAACTCGAGCTAGTAAGGCTTTCTATTTAAAGAAGCATTTTGCTTGCAAGCAATCGTGATTTACCGCAAATAAAGACCAAAATCAATGCCAGTAGCTGTGATTTCACTGTAAAATTATGCTCATTTGTTATATCTGGAACGCATACAGCGCTGAAGTATATGACTAGTTTCAAGCAGGATGTGATGTAATCTCCCAGAAGCGGGAAAGTGGCCAACTAGCCGTTAAGACAAGCTTTGGAAGTGCACTTCGGAGACAACTTCGGGCCACTGCTTCATACTATATAGAGAGGCTAGAGGCTAACTATATCTTGATACTTTAAGTAACAATCTCTGACGTTGAACGGAAGATACATTTAGAAAGATAGCAGTTGAAGCGAAGGCAAAAGACGTGGGTGAATTCCAATAATAAGTTTGAGGTAAAGGAAAAAAATGTATGGAAACCATAGCATTGTGGTACATAGGAATTTAATTATTTATTTTAGTTAAAATAGCATTTTAAATCAGTGTACAATTTACCTATAAGTTCCTAACTCTTTAGACTGTGGTAGCTTGTTCTTATTTCATTTTTATGTAAACGTAATAAGACGAACAGTACGCTCTCCTGATGGTAAGAGATAACGCATGTCCATGACCATTCCATCGATACACGCGAGTTGCAAAACAAAGACCGGGGCATCGCTGCTTTGGCGCTCATTACTTTTAAAACCTTTAGTTTTTTGAGTTTTAAAACCATTTCCATTCAATTATATCGCGGCTATTTGTGTTGCAATCACGCTGTGAAAAGATGCCGATAATGGCTAGACATTAATTATTCTGCAGGGTTATAAGGTTAGGGTGTCTTTATGGGTCCGGGTTTGATTCGTGCGTATTTTTTGATAGGTGTTATGGTACAACTCACCAGGGGGCGCTGCAGTAAACATTACTACTGTAGCACGCCCTGGGCGGCGCGTTATGTAATAATATCTATGCTCTCTAAAAAGTTTAAAATAAAAAGCATAATTACATTAAAAAACCCCACGACGGTTAAAAAGTAATTGAAAAAGGATAAAATAATGTAATTATCTTATTATTGTGAAAAACTGTTACTTTAGCACGATTCTGAAATCGTAAAAACGCCGGACAAACAGATTTTTTCTTTGGTACTGGTACAAATACAAATACAAATACAAATAATTTATTGATAACACCAATGTTACAAGTCACTTAAAAATTTTAAAGATGTCATTAAATTTTTATTTGTAATTTTAAGTTTGAAATTTATCAATATCTTAAATTCTATTTTATTGAGCAAAATAAAATAACTTAAATAAATACTATTTACAGGTATAAATAGTATGTAATTATGCATTAAATGGGTTTCAAAACACTGATTACATGTCAAAATAAGGTATGCCAAAAAAATATTGTCAATAATTATAATTATTAAAATGACATGACAAAAAAATCATACTTACTTACTAGTAATTCAATAATCTTTAAGCTTGAAATACTCGTCAATGTTATAAAACAAGGTCTCTAGCAGCCAAGATCTTAACTTGGTTCGGAAACACGCGGTAGAAGCTGCATCCCATGCGGACGCGGGTACGCGGTTGTAGACCGCGGGCCCCAAAATGTATACCGACCTCTCCGACTTGACGAGCCGGTGTGACGGTGTTACCAGCTGCTCTTTCTTTTTATTTTTAGGTACCTATAGTATAAATTGTTCTTAACAATGAGTGTGACGGTCTCCTTTCGCCTAAGTATACCCGAACCTACAACACCTTATGTTGCGATAAACAGTTTATTACGTGTCAATAAAGGCATATCTGCCTATAAATTGGGATTGATTATTTATAATGTTTTTGATTACGTTTGATGATAAAAAAAATATCACATTGTTGTTTAATCGAGGTAAAGTTGCTAAAACAAAGATCATGTATTTACTTTCTTCGTAGGAGTTACAATGGATGCTGGAAGGCTCAGCTTAATCTCTACGTAAACGTAAAGCCAACGAATCTCCGGATAAATTCGGATAAATCTCATTTGCTGCTCGAGTGGGTTTTCCCCGGAAGATATAATCTAAGTGCCTTCAACTCACGAGTGAATTGGCTTCTTCTAGGTACACGTGCTTCATCTTAGACCGCATCTTTCTAAAATCAATAGATTTTACACAATCGTACGAAATGAATATCAGTTTTGCATGACGCAGCTGTCCAACGATAGCTGCGTCCGCCATCTATTGGAAATAATATCAACAGAAAATTTCCACACTGAATTATAATTTCGATTTTTTTCCTTAATGTTTTTCCTAAACCAGTATTCAGACGAACAAAATACAGAAATATTAGAATTGGTCAAGCCATTTTCAAATTTTCACGAGACCAAACATGGTCATTGGATTTTTATAGTGTACATTCAACGAGACGAACGAGACGCTATCCTGATGGTAAGAGATAACGCCTGTCCATGATCATTATTGATCATTGCAGCGATA
Source organism: Biston betularia (assembly GCA_905404145.2). Classification (NCBI taxonomy): domain Eukaryota; kingdom Metazoa; phylum Arthropoda; class Insecta; order Lepidoptera; family Geometridae; genus Biston; species Biston betularia. The sequence continues at coordinate 14,099,813 of FR989876.1, forward strand.
CACAGAACTTTAAGTATCAAAACCAAGTCCAGGGCATTGTTGCTTTGGAAAACAGTAATGTTTGCACACCACTGCTTGGCGTTGGAATATCTGGTACCGCGGTGATACCTACCTAAACGATCAGGACCTACAAGAATACATCTATAAAAATCATGTTATAAAATGTAATGATTAGTATCGATTCCCTACATTTATACAAAATATTTAACAACTTGTATCGCACTCTCATCGTGACACACTAGATGTGTACGTAACACGCACTAAAGCGTGTACTTCAATATTCGATTAGCGATATCGCTCATAGTAAGGTAAGAAATGTACCTACTGGATTGACATAGCTCGTCCACGTGATCTCCACAGGTTTTATCGACAGCTTTATGTCAATGCCGTACATTTTTGGATTTCCTATCGGAGTTATCGCTAAGTAAATGTTACTTTGTCTCGGCTTTTTTTTGTTTCGGTGAAGGAAAATATCGTAAGGGGCAATGATGTGCTATATAAACTGAGGGGATGCTATGGTTATAGCATAGTGGTAGGGTACTTTCTAGTACTCTGCTGGCTAATCGTGGTAGTAACGGTGTGTTCCGGCAGCCTCGCCTTATCCAGCCAGGCCTCAAGCCAGTTTCATTAAAGCATAGGTTACACAATTCTACAAAAAATCCGGTAGTAATTGGGCAGCAACTTTACAACAAACTGCCCAAATGCATTAAAGCTTCTACAAAGTACAGTATATTTTGTTCCAATGTAAAAAATCTGTTGCTGTCTAAGGGCCGCCTTACACGTTCAATCATGATCACGATCCGCGATCCGCGATCCGCGATCATGATTTCAAAATTTCTAGATATTATGCGATCCGGAGCATCAGTCCGTCAATCCGCTTCGTACACGATCAGTCTGGATCGCGATCATTGATCGCGGATCGCGGATCGCGGATCGCGCGCTACGTGTACGGGCTGCCTAAAACTTTATACAAAGTAGAAGAGAATATTAAAAATGATTATCGTGACTATAAATTAAAATCTTGACTAAACTAATGAACTACACGTAAAAATTGAATACAAATAAACATTATTTATTAATATTTCGATGAGTATATAATTTATTACAATTGTTTTGCTAATTATTATTTCTTGTATTATTTTATTTTTTGGAATAACTTTTGAGGAAGCCCATTTACAGCTGAAATTTTGTTTAGTCTAGCCTCTATACAGCTCTTATCTTTTCAAATTCTATGAAATAATCTAATCAACACAGCATTTCTGCGCCAAGAAATACCCATGTAAAACCTGCACGAGTACATGAAGAAACTCATTATTATACCCATTCCATAATAATAGATTTATTTTTGTGTAAATAAAGAATATCTATCTATCTATCTATCATTCCAGGCTAGGTGTGCTTTTTTTTTTTTTTTTATAGCTAACAGGCTAGGTGTTTGACCACAGCTCACCTGATGTTAAGTGACGGTGTGGTCGAAGATGGTAAAGCACACCTAGCCTGGAATGGAACTGGCTCTCAAGTGAGGCTGCCGGAACACACCGTTAGATGCTTGGCGGCAGATTTTCAACTTGAGGGTGGTAGCTAGCCAGCCGAGTACTAGAAATTACCCTAGCACCATGCTATGGTTTCCTCACGATGTTTTCCTTCACCGGCAACTCAAGCTCATTGTTGGGGTTTGAACCCATGCCCTTCGGCATGCGAAGCGACCGCACTAACCACTGAGCTATCATCGCTAGAATCATCTTCAACCACACCGTCACTTAACATCAGGTGAGCTGTGGTCAATCACCTAGCCTGTCAACTATAATAAAACCCTCTATTGTTTTAGCTGGGATTGCAACGCAACATATCAAGACAGTTCAAAAATGGATTGAAATAGCTATTAAAAAAAGCTTTCGTTGAACAATTTTGTCAATCGAATTCTCACTGTACAAATATTTTACTGATAACACCAACATTACAAATCACTTCAAAATTTTTAAATATGTCATTAAATGAGTTTTAAAACACTGATTACATGTCAACACGAAAATGTCAAATAAAGTATGTCAACATATATATACATGGCAACATAAAAAAACATGTCAATACAACAAAATAATATGACAAAAAAAAAATCATAATTACTTAGTAGTAATTCTGTACAACGAGAACCAACTTGCTACTAAGCTGCATGAAGCCGCTTCGCCATCATTCATGTCATCGTCATTGAACATTCCACCCAACTCACTGGAGCTACTATGCCAGCGGCCCAGAGCCTCGCTCCGGTACTTCAAGGAGCTGGGCTGGCTCGGGTAGACGCTGGCAGGGGGAAATGCACAATACACCCCAAGCGGGACGCCAGTGCTGGACCTATCGCCCCCACTTCGAATAAGAATAAGAACGAGAACTAAAAGACGGATTTGCTTTCGTCACGCGTCTGTAAATCTGATGATTATGTTAAGTTACGCAACAACGATATTAATTAATTACTAACTATTGCATGTGTTTCATTCAGGATCCAGTATTACTCATAAGCGATGACACGTGTTTGATAAACGCAATTAATCAATGTTTTAGACTTAAATCTGCAGATAATGTAAATACCATTCAGTTCTGTTAATTGAACGAGGAAAACTGTTTTAGCTTAAATAATAATTTCTTCATGGACATAAATAAATAATTAAATATCGTTAGACTGAGCAAAGCCTGTACGTGGAAGTTAGATAACTGATAGAATACTTAAATACTTTTTTCTTGTAAATGCATACTTATAATACACTAGCAGATGCCTCGTGGTTTCACCCACCCGTGGAAATACAGGAATAAAAAGTAGCCTATATCACCCGGAGATAGTGTAGCTTCCCGACGTTGAAATAATTTTTGAAATCGGTCCAGTAGTTTTGGAGCCTATTCAATACAAACAAACAATGAAATCTTTCCTCTTTATAATGATATAGATACAGTACACTCAACAAACATTTGTTTGTACCACAAAATGTTTATCCTGACTTGGAATCGAACCCACGCCCTTGAGCTCTTGGAGCAGACATACTACCAATGAACCAACAGGGCTGTCATATGTCATGTCATCTATACTACCAGTTACGACGCATTTAAAATGAAATTAACAAGCATAAATCTCGAAATATGCACACTATCAAAGTTACACACCACATTTCAAATCAATCAGATCTGTGAAAGTCAGTAAGACGCTTTTGTCAAGTAGAAAATGAGCTGATGATCATCAAACAACTGTTTACAAATTATAGCTAAAAACCATCTCTATCACGTCAACTTTTTAACAAAAAAAACTGCTTCAAAATCGGTCCATTGGTTTATGAGCTACGATACCACAAACATATACAGTACACGTTAAACTTATAACACTCCTCTGTTTACGTCGGGATTTAAAATCTTCTTCAAAGATGTTTTACGCGACTACGGCAAAGTAAAACAGAATGTTATGTTTTTAAATATAACGGACATTATGAATGTAATAATATTGATTATATATTTTATTTATAACTTGTCCAATTATTCATAAATATGTTTATCTATTTGTTTCGTTTGGTTACACTTGTATTGAACAAGCCACGCGTTGGAAAACTAGATAAGGCCGTTTCCTTTTGCCTCATTTCTGAAAAATATGTCAAATACTATTGAAATGTTTTAAAATGAAGTGCAAACATTTTTTTATATGAAAGTGACGAACAAGCCACATACCACATCTTTTTTATAGTTGACAGGTGAGGCGTTTGACCACAGCTTACCTAAAACACCAGATTTTTTTTTAATTTGTTAAATAATGAGACGAACGAGACGTTCTCGTGATGGTAAGAGATAACGCCTGTCCATGACCACTGCAGCGGTACACAGAACTTTGAGTAATAAAATAAAATCCGGGGCATCGCTGCTTTGCCGCTCATTACTTTGAGACTTTCGATGGTTAGTCTCAACAGCCCAGTAACTTCGCTGCAGTACCCTTCAAACCGGAACACAGTAATGTTTACACACTGCTGCTTGGCGGCAGAATATCTGGTACTGCGGTGGTACCTACCTAGACGACCTCCTGCTAAGGAAATCTGCCACCAAGTAAATCATCAGATGGATGATTATGGTAAACACACCTAGCCTAGAATGGAATTGCTTCTCAAGTGAGGCTGTCGGAATTCGTTAGATGTTTGGCAGCAGAATTTTAATTTGTAGGTGGTAGGTGGCATTGTACGCTACCTATCTTCAAGGACTCACACTTCACACTTTTTTTTTCAAGATTCAAGATATTGCTTCCATACAGTACAAGACCTTTTAAATGCAAATTAGTATATGGTGCACAGTTAGAAATGGACCGTGTCGGGCACAGCGACGTTTAGAAGAGAAGGGGGAGGGCTCATTAATTTAAGTCAATTTTTTTTTTTTATAATGTCACAGTAGGTTGTCAAACTATCGATAAAATCAACGATTTGGTTTATCATCAAGCAAACCATCTGGTCCATATTGCGACCTTTTTCGAAAACCTTGACATAACGTCTCGCAGTAGTTGTATAACTGAAATTAAAATACTTCTATTATCTCCAGACGTTTCCTAATCACTGTTGATAACGATAGTTAGCGCAAAATCAATTCTTGCAATCGCAGTCGATAAAACATTTTCGATTCTCGATGTTAGGCATTACTCATAGTGATGATGATTGAACATTATTGATATTAAGTAAGGTGCTTGTTTTGATAACGATTGTTGATTAATATTGACACTAGCTGACGCCTGTGGTTTGACTTGTCTATCCGCGGGATTTGCGATGCAAAAAAATATAAAGGAAATACCTGTGTTCGCCTCGTGTACTAGCTTTCCGAGCTTTCCAATATTTTGAGGTTAAGTTATAAGTAGTGGTCATTAATTTTTTGATGAAACAATGATGTTGACATTGACAGCCCTGTTGGTTCATTGGTAACATGTCAACTCCAAGAGCAGAAGGGCGTGGGTTCGATTCCCACCCAGGATAAACATTTTGCGATATAAACAAATGATTATTCTGTGTCTGGGTGTTCTGTATTTATTATAAGTATGGATTTACAATAAAAAGTGTTAAGGTATTCTATCAGTTATCTGACTTCCATAGTATAAGCTTTGCTTAGTTTGGGGTCAGATGGCGCTGTGTGTAATGTCTCACGATTTTTATTTATATATATACCCAAAACATATTCTAAAAATCCATACCTACATAAATCTATGACATAACTTTTGAGTTAAATGTTAAATATTCAAAACAAAAAGTAGCTTATATTAATCCTCACTTTGTTTTATTAATGCCGGACAAGCTAGGTGTTTGACCACAGCTCACCTGATGTCAAGTGAAAATAAGGTCGAAGATGGTAAAGCACACCTAACCTGGAATGGAACTGGTTCTCAACTGAGTCTGCCGGTCACAGCTTTTTACACAGCGCCATCTGATCCCAAGCTAAACAAAGCTTGTACTATGGTAGTCATATAACTGATAGAATACTTAAGTACTTTTTTTTGTAAACAAATACCCCGAAAACATGTAGCGGGCAACATCGCGGGGCGAAGCTAGTAAAAAAATAAGCACGGAAATCTGCTCACATTCGTAGTCGACGTGATAAATACGTATAGAAAACTTGTCTTCCCAAAGTTTTATTTTCCACAAGTCGATAAAATCTCACAGATCATGAACTTAAAATATCTTATGTATTTATTGCAAGTTTGCCACACTCGCAAAGAAAATCAACCGACTGTGTGTAATACTTCGCTCGGTGTTGTTGGGGGCCGTTTCCGCTCCATGTACGTATTCTGTATAAAAAAAAAATGTTCCAAGTTTGTGGGCATTCCCTTATCGTCACTTACTACGAATGTATAATTATGTAGGGAAGTAAGCTTTTGTACCAAATATATTTTGTACATCATTGTTTTAGTTTAAAATTAATTTTCTAAAGTCCTTTTTTTTTGTATTAATTTGCCCCATCGGGCAGGCTAAAGCTGTAAAGCCATACTGCCTTGTCTTAAGTGTTATTTCTGCTGTCTCTTAGCTATAGTTATGGTCAAAGTCCTGTCTTAGTCAAGTCCAGTCCGTCTCAGTCAAGTCAAGTCATGCTTTAGAAAAGTAGTGGTGACTTTACTATAAAGCTTCAATGGAGTTTTGGAAGCAATACGAAAAGTCATGTTTCACTATATTATATCATTTTCCCACACTCACGCTTATAATTCGGCACTTTATGAATAAAACACCACCCTTTTTATGCATAAACACTCGACAAAACACTAGTTTTGGAAAAAATACAACTGAGCGACACGACTCTTCCCGCTTTCCTTCTAAAGTCCTTGTTTCAGTAGTATCTACACGTATTTGGCAAAATATGACATGATATTGACATGTGAAATTTAATCTACATATTTTTTAAAAAGGCTAGCTATTTCACTAGCATTTTAACAATTGTACTTTGGATCCGGACATGATGCTGCTCATTATTTCACAATATTATTATCGATGAACATTCTACAACCAAACAGTAGAATAATGGTAACTATGACTCATTCGTAGACTTTCAGAAAGTATTAAACAATACAAAGTAGAAATAAGGATAATTATGATTAAAAATATGAATATCGTACAGTAAGCGGGAACAATAATGGCTGCATGTCTGTATATCATTGTCATGATGATATTGTAAATTTTTGTAATGTATTGTTTGTATTTTTTTTTATAGTTGACAGGCTAGGTGTTTGACCACATCTCGCCTGATGTTAAGTGAAGGTGGTAAATCACACCTAGCCTGGAAGTGAGGCTGCCGGAACACACCGTTAGGTGCTTGGCGGCAGATTTTCAACTTGAGGGTGGTAGCTAGTCAGCCGAGTACTAGAAAGTACCCTACCACCATGCTATGGTTTCCTCACGATGTTGTCCTTCACCGGCAGCTCAAGCTCATTGTTGGGGTTTGAACCCACGCCCTTCAGCATGCGAACCTACCGCGCTAGTGGAGACCGCGAATTGGCAAACGTAGCGTAGGACGCCCCGAGACTCTATGCAGTGACGATATACGTAAGAGAGGAGGAAGTGAAAAGAACAAGTCTGTACACAGAACTTTAAGTAACAAAACAAAGTTCGGGGTATCGCTGCTTTGGCGCTCATTACTTTACATTACATTTGTTACATTAGTTTTAAGTCTTTATTTTTATATTTTTCTGTAATTTGGTGTATTCAATAAAGAGTTATATTATTATTATTATTATTCCAGTTATTTATTTCTTTTCTTAATTTTTAATTTTTTTTACATTAGATATATATAAAAAACAACATAAATAATATAAAAAAACTTAAAAACTAGGGTGCCGCCGGCAGCGGGGCAGGGCTCAAGCTGCCGGTGGTTAGGGCTGCAGAGTGAGGAACCTCCTCACAATGCGCGCCGTGTCAAGGATCACTGCCTTTTGAAGCTGACCCTTGACCCAACCGTCTAGCGAGAGTCTCTTGAGATGTTGGTCGAGACTCTTCGCTATAAGACCGTTTACCGAGACAACTATCGGGACAATGATCGTCGAATCAACATCCCACATGGCGGTTATCTCGTGAGCCAAGTCAAGGTACTTGCTGAGCTTGTCCTTCTCGGCCTTCACGAGATTCTCGTCATGTGGGATGGTGATGTCGACGAGCACTGCCCGGCGTTGAGCTCGGTCGAACACCACGATATCAGGCTTATTGGCGACAATAGTCCTGTCCGTGATGATAGACCGGTCCCAATAGAGCAAAGCACGACCATTTTCGAGAACTGGCGCTGGTGCGTACTTATAGTACGGCACCTCAGACTCGACAAGGCCGTATTGAAGAGCAAGCTGCTGATGGATGATCCTGGCTACTTGGTTGTGCCTGTGCAAATACTCGCCGTTAGCAAGATGCGAACAACCGGAAATAATATGTCGGAGCGATTCTCCGGGACGGTGGCATGCCCGACAGATGTCGACCGTACCGTCCTTCATGATATATTTCCGATAATTGTTCGTCTTGATAACTTCGTCCGCAATCGCACAGGCAAAACCCTCAGTTTCCCCAAAGAGGTCTCCGAAACGTAGCCAGTTCACCGACGCGAGCATGTCCACATCGGGGCCCGTTAGGACCCAATAGAACCGCCCGTGCAGCTGCTTGCTCTTCCATATTTCCTTGCGGTCTTCGGTGCTTAGCACCGATGGTTTGCGCCAGTTCTCGTTCGCTAAGGAGAGCGGCGTGAGGCCCTTGTCAACTGCCACAACATCTCGATGCATCCCGCACTCGTTGTCGCGGAAATAATCCCTGAGACTGCACACTTCACGATTATGGAGGTTCTTGGCGCTTAAGAAGCCACGACCCCCCAATTTTCGTGGAATGTACAGTCTCATAACAGACGAGCGTGGGTGTAGCATGCGATGAGTTGTGAGCTGTTGACGGACTCTTCTATCCAGGGCGTCCAGCTCAGTCTGAGTCCACCTCAGTATGCCAAAGGAGTATATCAGTAGAGGCATCACCCAACCGTTGAAGGCACGCACCTTATTGCCACCCGACAAAAGACTATTAAGTACTTTTGTCAGGCGACAAAAGAAGCGTTCCTTCACCGATCGCTTGATGTCCACTACCGCTATACCCAACGACTCTGACATACCGAGGTACTTGTAAGTCTCGGCCTCGGAGAGAGATCTGAAAGTCATTGTCTCGGAAAGCTGTAAATCTGGACAATTTACAACTTCCCCTCGCTGTACGTGCATGACCGCACACTTGTCTACCCCAAACTCCATCTTGATGGCATTGCTAAAAACCTGTGTAGTTTTTAACAATTCCATCAAATCTGGACGTTTTGGTGCAAATAGCTTGAGGTCATCCATATACAGCAGATGAGAAATGACTTCACCACCTCTCCGAAGTCGATGGCCTAGCCCTGATTCCTTCAGCAAAGTGCTGAGAGGATTCAGTGCTAGACAAAACCACAATGGACTCAGACTGTCACCCTGGAAAATGCCTCGCTCGATCCTAATCAAGTCCTGCGGCTCAGAAGAGCCATCTCCACTACCTGGTTGACGAAGGACTGTGGTCCATTGCCTCATACATGCGCCTAAGAAAGATTTTAGAGTTGTATCAATTTTATATAACTCTAAAACTCTCTCTAGCCATGAATGAGGCACTGAGTCATAGGCCTTCTTATAGTCAATCCAGGCAGTGGAAAGGGCTCCCTTGTTCCGCCGAACTTGCTGGCTAATGGTCATGTCGATGAGGAGAAGCTCCTTAGTACCACGGGACCCTACCCTACATCCATTTTGAGCAGGAGCCAAAACGTTATTTGCGACAACATGCGCGTTAATTTTTGTTCTCAAAATGGACGTAAGGAGCTTGTAGATGGTAGGCAAGCACGTGATGGGTCTATAATTTTTTGCTTCTGTGGTACTACCGGTCTTATGGAGCAGGAAGGTGACACCAGTGGTCATAAAACAGGGAAGGGAACCAAGCTCGAGGGCTTCTTGGAATTGTGTCGCTAAGCGGTCATGTGAGCAACGAATCCACTTAATCCAAAAGTTGTGCAATCCGTCCGGCCCAGGACTTTTCCAGTTCTGTGCCGTACGAATCGCACAACTAACGTCTACGGGGTCTATTAAAACAGACCCCATGGATTCGATAGACTCACATTCCCGCTCGACAACACGCATCCAATCACCCTCGGTGTGCTCGACAGGCAGCGACCAGATACCACGCCAGAATTCAGTCATGACGCTAGTATCCGGTAGCTGCCTGTCACTCACACGTTGGCCGGTTCCTTCCCAATCTCGATACACCTTCCTTTGGTCACTTTGAAAGACGCGATTTTGCCAATATCTATCCGCACGCTCTCTATAGCGGCGAATACGGTTTGCCCACGCATAGACTTTCTGCTTCAGATAGTCAATGCGTTCCGTGACACTGGCTAGATAGTGCTGGGGTCTAATACCCGTTCCAGCAAAAGCCTGTGTCACAAAACGCATGACTCGGGGGCGATTATTCCCCCGGCTGAAACAGATCAGCTTTGCAATGAGAGTCCTGAACGTACTGATACGCCGCTCGATCCGCATTTGCCATGCGGGCACACCCCCGGCGGGTCGCGGTGCACGGTTAGTGTCCGGAAACTTAACACGTGCAACGCGACACGCCGCGATGGCACCGCAGTATAATATCGAGTGGGTATCAGTCAAATCTTCGCTAGCCCGTAAATACGGGGCTAGCAAAGCGTTCAAGGCTCCCATCAACGCTAAATTTCGTCTATGGGTGGGCAAACGTGGTAGTCGCGGCCTAGAATCGGGTGCGAATCTATATTGACAAATCGCGTCTTCCAAAGTCCTCCTCAAATGCTCACTCACCTGGCTACATACACCCATGCTCGTGCATTCGCCTGCATCAACTACGGGATCAGTAGGTGTCGCTAGTGTCACCATCGACGTCGGCACTGACACCAGTGTCGGGGCTGACGACGCGACAGGCGAATCCCGTGTCGAAACAGGCGTTGGGCGAGCAGGAAGTGCCTCCAGGCGGAGCCGATCAAGCACGGACTGATCCAACAGCTGAAGTCGCTGGATAGCCCGCACTTGATCCGATAGTCGTTGGGTAGACACGGCGACGGTCGGTTCAAGGGCCTGAAACAAAGGCAGCATCCTGGCACGGTACGCTGAAAGGTTAATTCCCCCCTCTGTAGCCCCATAATAGGCGCGCATGCAATTCTCATTATTTGTCTGTGACCATCGCATGCGTCGCACTACACCACCGGCAGCGAGAGCCGAACGCGAAGCAGATTGCCCCGCAGGCCCCAAGCGTGCCGGCAGCGGCGGCCGTCCTCGACGCGCAGGTGGTGGTGGCGCCGGTGTCCGCGGCCCGCTCACGTCGCTGCTGCTCGACGAGGCGCTTGTTGCCAGGGGTGTAGCAAACTCTTCATCCCCCGACGAAGCGCTCGGAGTTGACGGAGCGGGCGGAGATGGTATATGTGCGTCATGTAATCCCGAAGCCGCAGCTGTTCTTGAGCGCGTCCACATTATTTATTTTCATTTTCTAAAATATTTTGTGATTTGGTTTGATTGACATGTATATGTCAATCGGTAAAAAATTTTTAAAGGTTGTAGTAAAATCGAGAAATTGGTAGTACGGAATAAAAATTAAAACTGGTGGTTGATTGTATGACTATTGCTGTTATTTTGCGGTGAAATTTAGATGTAAAAGTCGTTTAAATTAAATTAAAATAAAACTCAAAAGAAAACCACACGACTGTTTTGACGGGAGACAGATGTCATTTTATTTTATTATTATTATTATTACTTTGTCACTTTCGATGGTTAGTTTTAACAACCCCGTTATTTTGCTGCAGTTCGTTCTAACCGAAACACAGTGATGTTTACATACTACTGCTTGGCAACCTAGACGGACGACCTCCTGTTAAGGAGAATTGTGTGTTAAGGTGATCTATGTAGAAGTCGAACATTTATGTTTAGCTAATACACGTCACTAATCGACTGACCTATAGATCTACCACTATTTTTAGTTTCAGTGACTAATACATTTATTTTAGTACAAATATTTTAATTTTAGTTTTATTGCAGAATGTTCTAATAAAAATTAGTCACCGATCTTTATCGCCATAATAAGTATGACGCGACAATTCGCGGCTTTAATCAGTTCTTAGTTGATCGATAATGACATATTCGTACCATTTTCTTGACACTGTTTCAGATATGATATCCTTTCCAATTTTATCAGCATGAGCATTAAGCATTATCGCCGAGTCCTGATTGCAATCATAATTTATAGGCCTCCACCCGCAACTTCGTGAGTTACTTTACACGTTGCAATCACTCCGCGAAGACGGCATAATGGCGTTCAGAATTCTGTTAATTAGTTATTTAGTAATTTTAGTGAATGGGCTGAGTTTGAAGAAAGACTACACGATAGATGTCAGAAGTGCGTTCGATCAGGAACTATATGAGAGTGTTTTGGACCCGGTGCAATGTCAGCAGCAGCTGAGCTACTTGACGAATAGTTCCTTGAATTTACGATGTAAGATATTTAAAAGATTTATTAGTTTTAAAAAGTTGGATTTGATCGTTGGTACCTATTAATGGAAATTAGGCGTTAGTAAAATAAGATTTTTTAATTTTTTTTTATAATAGATAGACTTGCGTTTGACCGCCATCCCGCCTGATGTTAAGCAAAGATGCGGTTTACACGCTTGCCTAGAAGAAACCGATTCACTCGCAATGATGTCAAGTGACGGAGTAGTTGAAGATGGTAGACACAATTAGCCTGGAATTAAACTGGCTTTCAAGTGATTACTGAAGAGGTTTTATAAAAAAAACGAGACATATATTAGTACCCAGTAGATATATTATTCTGGTATCAAGCAGATTTATATTCAAACGTCAAACGCAATCCTATCTATTGTAAAAATAAAAATAAAAACATGTGAACTGTGGTCAAATACCTAGCCTGTCAGCAGTAATAACAAGTAATTGGTTGACAATATAGGACCAATTCATTTTGCCAGCAGATTGTGGTAAAAATCAATAACAGCATTAACTATATCATTTGTTAATTAAAACTTCAGGATAAATATTAAACATACATGTGAGAACAGTGTCTTTTTAAAGTACTTATCGAAATTTCTTTTGATTTTTTCTCAGCCTTTGAGATGAGTAGATAGTGTTGTTGTCATCCACAGGTGTCTCATCATCTCTCTCATCATTTTAGCAATGAGAAAAATTTCAGTGTTGTTTATATGTACATTGAGCGGATTAATTCAAATGCAATTTATACGTTTTTGATCTATCTAACATTTTTGTATAAATTTGAAATTTTTACTCAATTGTAATAGATATTTTTGTTTATTGCCTGAGATTAGTTTTTGCGTTACAATCAAAGTTATTTCACTTTCTCTGCTTTTTTATACACTCAAGTAGTCAATTGTAGTCGCTTTTCCTAGTAGCCCACCTTTGTAGTAGCTATCTTCCCAAAGTTCCTAAGTTTTGTTTTGTTTGGAGTTTCATCACACCGTGTAAAATTTTGTACAATATTTTTTTACCAATTTTTTTTTTAAATAGAACGCTGTTTATTGCACTAAATAAACCATAATATAAACCATTAACAATAAAAAATTCAAATCTCACTAAGGAAATTAACGGAACTAAGGAAATGCACGCGTCTTCGTCTATAAAAGGAAAAGGCCACCGGATGTAGCCAAAACTATAGTTGTAGTATCCGAGGTAATCAAACGCGACTAATACCGCGGATAATACGAAAACTAAAAACTTATCACATAATTTATCTACAAATCCTTTCAAGCTATATTATCAATAAATGAGTCAGGTCAATGGTTTTAGATTTAATAATACAATCTGTTTCCTTTTCCCTTAGTTCTCGATGCAAGTGCTAAGCTACCAAGTGGCATCCTGACTGGGAATGTAAACGATCTCGGTGACTACTGGCAATGCCTGGGAATCAACGAATTCATAGACAACATGCAGTTTCAAGGAAAATACTGTGCTATAACAGCTCCTTTGAACCAAGACCCAATTCAGCTGCCCACAATTCCTGAATGGCCAGATATTATTTGGCCAGAAACGGACAATGAAACAGCCCTAGTAGCTCAGCAATACGAAGCGTTGAGGAGGTACGCTTTAGCGGTGTCAGGATTTGGAGAACCTGTTGAATCAAGGTGAGGGATTTTAAAGAGATTAGTTTACCTTATTCATCAACGATGTGGAACTCATTGTCACATGAGATTAACCACAGACTGAAAACAATTTACCACGAGACAGAAGAAACTTATACCTAGAATAGATTGATACATAACAACAATAACATTCTAAACTTGGAGTACACTTTTCACTGTGATGTAGATTTGTTATCGTAAATAGGATGTACCTCAGGATCAAGTGACGTTATCAGTAGTAAAATATTGGTCCTTATTTACTTTCCCGGATGTAAACAACATATTATTTATTTACACTTTATCATAAACTACAAAAACAAAACATTAACAAGTTACTAAATGAAATGTTTTTAAATCTTATTTAATTTTCTTAAGCTGTAACTAAAATTTAAAACTATATTTTAGGATTTTTCCAATGTTGACAACAATGACCAGTGGATCAACATTAGGCGTGTGCGTTCCTCACGTCTGCACTGCGAGAGAAGCTATCGACTTCTTCCAGCAACAGATCCCTTTCTTAAACTTCACCTACAATGAATACTTCTGCAGATTGCCAAACGACAAGCCATTTTCTGGCGCGGACTACACAGCAATGTCAGTTAACTTTAAAAATTTGGTGTAGTAGGTATACTTATATGTATATCTACTATTTATTTTTAATCTCCTATATCTAACAAAAAGTTATGTAAGCACTTTTATCTTCATAAAGATTATGAAAAGACAACTTATGTTTTTAATTTCTCTAAATCTTTCTTGATAATAGTGTTTTGTTGTACATTTTGTAATTTAAATTTCCACCATATTCATAACAAGTTGTGTTGCATATTTTTGATTTCAAATAATACAGATGTTGGTTGTTAAAATATGTTTACCTTAATGTTTTGTTATTTACTTTCAGGGTTATATTTGGAGTACTTGCTTGTGCTATCATCCTTAGTACATCTTACGATTTGTATTGCTGCTTCGTATTAAAAAGTGAGATTTATTTTTGTTCATTTATCTAGCTAGCTCTTTGTAACAATGATTATATTATTTTATTCTGACACTAGTGACGTATAGTTTTAATTAATTAGTCATTATTTTTCAGATCCGAAAGCAGCCAATGTTTTATACCGCTCCTTCTCTGTGTATACCAACACTAGACGTTTCCTCACGTTCAACACTGTTCCTGGAGCCATAGAGTGTATTGACGGCATCAGAGCCATCTCCATGATGTGGGTCGTTGTCGGCCACACATACTCTTTCACCTTACTCGGTTATATTCATAATCTAGAGGAGACTCTTAGTGTAAGTCAGTTTTGTATGAAATTTAATATTTAATTATTTACAACAGTTAAATGAAGTATAAGGGGTAACATAATGGGTCATTTGCAGTTTTTGTTTTATTACGGATAATTATCGTTTTGCAATACTTTGCTTTTTTCTCATTAGATTCATTGAAAACATATTTTGAATTAGTTTAATAATGTATAATATGTATAATTTTATGCATGTTATTAATAAAAATTATATATTTTAGTGGTTAAGCAAGTTTTCGAGCACTTGGATCAATTCGGCTCCCATCACTGTGGACACGTTCTTCATGCTGAGTGGAATCTTAGCCGTATATACTACTGTTGGAAAAATAAGCCAAGGTATGTTAATTGACCAAAGTTTTTTTTTTATTATTGTCGTTTTTAATCATAAAAATGTTGAGTATGACTTCAATTATAATATAATTGTTTTCAAATCTTAAGTATTAATTGGCTCATAATGCGTATCAATATTCAAAATCTAGTTCACTAGTTAGATAAAGCCGCACAAAATTTGGCACGTTCTTAATATCATTCAATCTGTTTTCATTTTATTTTCTACTATTAGATTAGATAGCCATAATAACACGATTTTGATATATTATATGTATATATTACTTGCTTATAAGTGTTGTCATCATAACACTATTATTTTGAGAATAGCAACTAGTATAAATAATGATTTGAATGTATGTGATAAGATTTCTTAAATTTAGGTAACATAATCATAAACGGATCAAATCAACATACATATTTTACGCTTTTGATATTTTTGTGCTTTGTAATTTCTTATTCCTAATATTGTTCTCTGTTTCCAGGTCGTTTTATCAGGACCATTCATTTGTTCTACCTGAACCGCCTCATGCGCATGTTCCCACTTCTTGCTATCATAGTTCTGCTGCAAGCTTCTCTCTTCAACCACATGTCCGATGGACCTTTCTGGTTAAACATGTCTCAGCAAGCAGAGAACTGTAGAAATTGGTGGTGGTCAGCGCTATTGCATGTGCAGAATTATGTCAACGCTCTTGAGATCGTAAGTACTGTTTTGATTTTGTTTGTATATTTAGTATGAGTAGACTTATATAGATTTAGTTCATAAATCAGCAGGGAATCTTCGTGACCTTGTTGCAATCCGAACATAATGTATAGCAATTGTTTCGCACAATTTTTGCAATGTATACATATATAGTATTTGGACTAACGCAAAATGTGACTAAACAATTAAAAGAAAAATATCAACTTTAATAAAATAAATAATTTTAAAAAACTCATCAGTATAATGTATTTATTTTTTACAGTGCCTTCCTCAAAGTTGGTACCTCTCAGTGGATATTCAGCTGTATTTCTTCTGCCCCATCATTATGGTGTGGCTGTTCGGCAGCGAGCTGTTTGGTTGGATTGCTCTTTGCGCCATAGTTCTACTTTCATTGACGTCTTCAACAATATATAGTTTCTTGAATGACTTTTCTGCTGCCCTCGCAAATCCTGCGTAAGTATACTTTCTAGCCTATTCAAATTTTTATTTATAAAGTTTTTTAATAAGCATTGGTTCTTCCGACTAAATATTATGATTGAAAATTTTGCAGTATTATAAAGTTATTTATGTTTCTTCTTGAAAAATAGAACTATACAGTACATTTTTTTAATTTTTTTGTCTTGTGCCTCTTTACAGCCGTCTTGCCCAGTTCAATAAGTACGTGACTATGTACTACGTCAACACCCTGACAAGAGCGGCTCCTTTCTTTGTCGGGATGGTGTATGGCTACCTCCTGCATTTGTGCAGAAACAAGCGCGTCCGCATCTCTCGGGTGTGTAAATTATCTTAAATATTTTTATTTACTTATTAAAGACTAAAATAAAGCGTGCTAATTGAAATAATACAAACAAACGTTATCAAAAAGTCAATAACTAAAACACGATAAGGCAAAAGACAGCTAAACGTCACAGAGGAATATTTTACAAACGATCATGTGCCAAATGTAAATCGCAACAGAATTTTAAATAACTATGAGTTAGGTAATGGAAAACTTTAATTTTAGTGAGTACAATTTTTTTGGGCAAATTCGTAATTATTTTTACCCCAAAATTATAATAATTGATCGATACATTAACTTTTGAGGTTAAATTATTATTGCTCTCTATGTAATTATATTATTTGTATGAAAGTGGAAGTTTTGTAGATAATATAATTATTGTCTGTAAAATTTCTAATTCTACTAATGTGTTGGGTCACTAAGATACAGGTTTTTGGTTTACAAGTCTGATAGTCATAATTATTACGTACAGTAAAAATTTCATCGATTTTTTCATTACATTTAAGTTTAAATCTTGTCTGAAAGAAATTGTATGATACAAGTATAGTCTCGAGAAAGTGTATGAGATGAATCTAGAAACCGATGGGAAAGAGATACCCAGCAAGCCTTCGATGGTATAAGTAACACTCCATCAACCTTCAATCAAGAAGACAAGGTAGAATTCTAGTATGACTAGAACTGCTAGTGGGTCTAAATCTATTCAGTAACTTAACACAGGGACACTGGTTTTGATAATTTCTAGAATAAGGTTCTGCGCGCACCGTGACTAGAGAACGTAACGTGCGTTCAATTTCGACCTCAAACGACAGAGCTTCTCTTGATAGACTGTTGAAAAAGTGAAAATTGATGAAGTAAATTTCCGTCTGACTTCTTTTGCTTGCTGGCATTGAACAGTCATATGAAATGATCATAATTTATAGTTTCATATCTGATATTAATATTAAATGTTTTTGATTTCAAATCGTCTGCTTTCTTGGGATCAATGTTATCAATTTAACTAGCACTTCTATAATTAATCGTTCCATTACATTTCAGCTCAACGTCATACTTCTGTGGGCGCTGTCATTTGTCATGATGGCGTTCTGTATCTTCTCTATCTACCCGGTGATGCAGGTGGACCACCAGGGACAGATCTTCGATAACTTCCTCAACGCCTACATGCGGGCTATATGGGCTTGCGCCCTCGGTTGGCTTATCTTCGCCTGTGTGCATGGCTACGGAGGTTAGTGTTATTACTTACTGCAATATTAACGGTGGATTAAATCCTAGCGTACATACGAACATAATTATTAACATGCGAACATACTAATTATAGTAAGCCATCTTTATTAGTTATAGCTTCTACAGTTTTCCTTCTTTTTAAGGACTATGTAAACTAAAAGTAAAATATTTGTATGACTTCATTCGATATCGAATTCTCTATTTATTTATATGGGTATTGCGTTGTTACAACGTTTTACAATATTACAATTATACAACGCTATTTGACGTTATCTTTTTAGGAGATTAAAATGAAAGGAGTGGTTTGATAATAATTTATCTTTTTTTACAGGTCCGATTAATTGGTTCCTGTCTCTTTCGATGTGGAAACTGCCAGCAAGGCTTTCCTTTGCCATGTATCTTATTCACGTTTCTATTATTATGATCGCCAATGGAAGCTGGGTCAAGACTCACTATTTCACTGAGGGTGACAATGTAAGTACTTTCATTGAAGGATATTACTTAGACACTGATATTAGATCTTATTTCTACTCGTACATTGCTGTCACGGTAGTTGTTGCGAGTAAAAGAGAATTGAGATTGAAAGGCAAATCCCAATTACGTAATAACAATGAAAGTTTATTAAAATTAGAATTAAATTTATTTCGACCACGAGTACAAATTTCAAGAACAATACCATTAACAATGTTAATATAAATATAAATAAAAAAATAGTCAAAATAAATAGAATAAAAATAAACATTTAACAGTCAAGCCTAGTTGCAAATACTTTGAGGATGGTGTTTGGGCTGGCCTGAACCCTGCGCACCAAGGATACGCATGGTTTCTGCATAGTTACATAAGAAGAATCTACACGTGATTTGGGAAATATTCCTGATGTACTCCAACATCAGGGCATCCGCATTAACATCCTAAAATCATTACTATCTTAAAAAGTTTACAAATATTTAATTGATAATAACTCTCACTTCTTTTCTAGAGTAATAAACAGCGCTATTCATATAACTACTATTTTTTGCCCCCCATCTTTTTGAAGAGATTTTTACATAAAACAAATTTCTTCATAGTAAAAGTATTGTGCTCGTCAAAATTACTTTGTTCCACAATTCGACATCAATTTGTATGCCAATTACATTATTTCATGATAAATTTACAAAATTTGTTTCGTTTTGCAGATTTACCGATTCATGAGTGTCATCACGCTCACTGTTATAGCAGCCTTCGTTCTCTGCATCACAATCGATGCTCCCTTCTCAACTTTACAAAAACTTTTGATGGGTAAGTTTCAGAAGATACGAAACTTCTTAGCATTAAATGGTGTCACCGTGTCACCTGGTGGTTCATCGCATTGCAGAGCCAGGAACCCGTACTGTGCTTCTGATTTAGATTTAGACTCAAACAACTCAAATCTGTTCATACGAATTGCCTTGCCTTGAATTGCTCTTCAAATGCCAACTTTTTACAGTAATGTATGGTTACTTGGTTACTTGGCAAACCGAGGTATTTTATTAGACTATAAAGAGATAAAGAGATTATATTTGTTGGCAAATTATTAGGAGTATTCATGAAACAATCCTAACAGCCCCGTTGGCTCATTGGTAGTATAGTAGTATATTTGCTTTAAGAGCTGTAAGGTGTGGGTTCGATTCCCACCCAGGGCAAATGTTTTGTGATTTAAACAATGTGTTTGTTTTGTGTATGGATGTTATGTATATATTTTAGGTATTCTATCAGTTTGGGATCAGATGACGCTGTGTGTAATGTGCTACAATAATTTTTTTCAACCATGAGTTCTTTACGGAAAATATAAAATAATAATAATTTAAAAGTAATTTTCCAAATACAATGAATAGAGTAGCTATTTACTATATTTACACGTGACAGGATAAAACTATGCGGCATATTGTGTGTTAAAAATAGAATTGAAGAAATGCAAACATCTTATCTAGGTATCTGGACAGTTGTGAGCTACGCTATCTAAGCTTGTTATATTTGTTAAATGACAATAAATTTTTCGTAATGCAAATTAATTTAAAGTTAATATAAAATCATAATAAATCTCTGAAGAAATAATTAACTCGGGTTATCAATCACGTAGCGCAGAAGCGAAGCTTGACAGTGCTCAAGCGATCAGCGTCGGACGACCCGGTTAGTCTTCGGATGGGTAACCGTGAGAGATCATATTTCTTAGCACTACAGGAGATCGAATGAAACGTTCAATTGTAGGTTTCAGTTGTTTGTTCCTGTCATTAACACTGATACCAGAGCTGGTCCTAGTCAGGTACTCTCAGCCACGAAGTTATTTTACCGAGTAGATAACACAAGTATATTAATTTCTCCCAAGCTGCATGAAACTGCTTCGCTATCATTTATGACATCGTCATTGAACATTCCACCCAACTCACTGGAGTTACTTTGCCAGCGGCTCAGAGCCTCGCTCCAATACTTCAAGGAGCTGGGTTTGCTCGGGTACATGCTAGTAAGGGGAAATGAAATACACCGTGGGACGTCGCGTCAGTGCAGGACTTATCGCCCCACTTTGAATAATAATAAGAATTAGTTTCTCTATCTCCACCTCAAGGTTAAGTAAAACACTTTTATTTTATTACAGGAGGAGGTAGAAAACCACCACAGAAGCAAAAATCAGAATCTCGGGACAACATCGTAGAAGATGAACCTCCAGTTATCAAGACTAGCTTGTAAAAATATACTTTAGTATTTATTTTATTAGCTAATTGTTTCAAGACTGATTTTTAGTATGTTTAGAGATGTGCCTGATGTTTTCTCTGCTTGAGATTATTACTGCTGACATAGCTAGTGATTGTAAATTTGTAAATTGGTATGGGGTTAAGAGGAACGTATAGGCTTAAGCGGAAAGGAGCTCATTGTAACTATCACTGAGGACAACTTTTTGTCCCTGATACCTTCTAGCCTAGCTATTTGGGTCATATTTTGAATAATGTTAACAGAATTTACCTCTACTTAAAGAGTAGGCAATGACAATTTTTCTGATATCACTAGCATCCAAAAGACTTTTTATTTTGTTAAAAAAAATGGGATCAGCTTTAATATCATTACATCAGTAAGATAATAAAATGAGCAAATAACATGATTTTTTGCAATTTCAGTGTTGGTTTTGAAGTAAAAGTTGTCACAATGATCAGTACAATATGCTCCTTTCGGTTTAGTACAACCGTTCCGCATAACCTTGTACAGGTAGTTGGGATAAAAAAGTAGCAGATAATAGAGATGTGAAATAAATGTAATTTTATTAAGTTCCTTAAAAGTAAAGGATCAGATATCGAGTACTTCTTGTAGAAGATTTGGCTAGTATGCAATACTGTGTTTGTATTATTTTAATTAAAATAAGTAGATATCGTAACATAAATAAATATAATAAAATTATAAACTAAAGTTTCGTAGTTTCAATTATTACTTATTATTATTAAGCAGATTTTTATATGTAAAAGTAATGAGACGAACGAGTCGCTCTGCTGATGGTAAGAGATAAGGAATGTCCTTTACCATTGCAGCGGTACACAGAACTTTGAGTAGCGAAACAAAGTCTAGGGCATCGCTGCTTTGGCGCTCATTACTTTGAGACATTAGATGGTTAATCTTAACAGCCCCGTAAATTGGCTACCTGTAGTACCCTCAAAACCGGAACACAGTAATGTTTACACACTACTGCTTTTCGGCAGAATATTTTGTGCTGCGGTGGTAACCTAGACGACTTCCTCCTAAGGAGATCTACCACCGAGTAGAAATGATGTATTAAAACAAAAACAATGACAACAAGAAAGGGTTTTGTATACGTTTTTGGAAATATTTACCAAAGTAAGGGTTCCTAACATTTGGTGGTAGATCTCTTTCATTTATGGTACACAGGTACTCTTATTTGTTAGTAGATCTCTAGGTAGGCACCACAACAGTACCAGATATTCTGCCGCCAAGCAGTAGTGTGTAAACATTACTGTATTCCGGTTGGAAGGCACTGCAGCTAGCGAAATTACATAGCTGTAGATTAACCATCAAAAGTTTCAAAGTAAAGAGCGCCAAAGCGACAACCCTGTTGGTTCATTGGTAGTATGTCTGCTAAGAGATAAAGGAGCAAGAGCTGATTTAAGAGTTGAAGGGCGTGGGTTCGATTCCCACCCAGAATAAACATTTTGTCGGATAAACAAATGTTTGTTCTGTGTCTGGGTGTTCTGTGTTTATTATAAGTATCAAAAGAAAAAGGTATTAAAGATGGCGCTGTGTGTAATGTCCTATATTGTCCGATATTAAAAAGCAGCGATGCCCTAGACTTTATTTCACTACTCTAAGTTCTGTGTATCGCTGCAATGGCTTCAAGAGACCTTGTATTATGACTTTGACGATTATTTAAAAATAAGAGATTATTATTTATTTATTATTGTATTTGTATTTGTAATGGTCATGGGCATGCGTCATCTCTTACCATCATAAAAGTCTCGTTCGTCTCATTTGTTTTTAAGTGTGGTGCGCAAACATAATGTTATTACATCGTTACAATGTAGATTGCCAAGAGATTATAAATGACACAGTAGCCTTTAACCAAAAATATCCTTTAAGGACATACCGAGCCACGCCCCACTCATTATCTGCGACACACACAAAGTAAACAAACAAACACGATGATGCTTGTATTGCAGTAGCTTAATTGATAGCACACACAAGTAATGCCTCAGCACACAAAAGCATTACTACTGCTTTAATACCCACACAGAGAAAAGCGGAGATAATGGTTACTTATCGCTGAGTACACCTGCCAGAATATTTATCTGGAAACAAAATAAAGAATTGTCAAACGATTTGTGTGTCCATTGAAATAAATTTATTTAATTTTAAAAATGTATTTATATGATAAAATTATGTTTCTTTACTTTTTCTGGTGCAAATATTTTTTTATAAAAAAATAATTAATTAATAATAAATAAATATCGTAGGACTATACCCACAGCGCCATCTGGCCCCAAACTAAGCAGAGCTTATGTGATGGAAGTCAGATAACTGATAGAATACATAAATACTTTTTTTTTGTAAATACATACTTTTAATATATACAAAACACCCAGACACAGAACAAATATTTGTTTATTCACAAAATGTTTGCCCTGAATGGAAATCGAACCCACACCCTACAGCTCTCAGGGCAGATATACTACCAATGAGCCAACGGGGCTGTTGAACAAGTTTTTTTAATGGTTGACAGGCTATGTGTATGACCACAGCTCACCTGATGTTAAGTGAAGGTGTGGTCGAAGTTTTATTTAACTTGTTACGTGTGTATCGCTGGTGTCAGCCACAAAGCCGGACGACTGAGGAATGGGACTGGGACCACGTTTGTCACATGTCGAACGACCGCTGGGCAAAGATTACTACAGTTTGGGCGCCCAAATTCAAGCGACCTCAGGATTAACCCAGACGAAGGTGTTCTAACGGACTAAATCGTCAAGACATGAGTTGACTTGACTTGATCTCTCTCGTTCAAATTTTTACTACAAATTTTAAGCCGTTAACTGTAGGTAGATTATAAGATTATCACTGCATCTCCAGTGTATCAAAAAAACGCCAGTGCTCAGAAATTGTGCTGGGACTACTCTGCAGCGCTGATTTACAGCACTAACATAATTATGAAGACGCACAAATATTTGTTTGTACGTAAAATTTTCTATTTATTTTTATTTACCTAAAGGTGCACTCATACCTATAATACCAGTTCACTAGCAACTTGAAGACAAAAACATTCCACTGCTTAGCGGTTCACACACTTACGGTGGAAAAAATCGTTTCGATCAAATTTAAGAAAATTTTAACCGATAAATGATGTCATTCTTTTTTTTCAAACTTCTGGTTACGTGATATAATTTTACAATTAAATTATGCAAATTCGAGTTATGAATTCGATAAAAATTCATAGATTTTACTATGGAAACTGACATGCTATCGACATATTTTTGTTTCGTTTATGCGGAATTATTCACGTTTAATTATGTCTGACACTCAGACTACACAACAGCTTCGGGCATATACGGTGGTCTTCTTCAAGGAGTGAAAGCAGAGTACAATGCGCGCGCGGCTTCGTCTTGCTCGCACTGCGGGCTGCTGTGCGCCTCGCACGTAAAAACAAGGGTTGGTGTGCGAGCAAGTAGAATGCCGAAACGCGCCGGGGTGCCCCGGAGCCCTACCTCACAGGAGTCGTCGTTTACGGCGGCGTCACAAATATTCCAGAACACAAAGCTCACTGTGACGTCCTCAGCGACCTCTCTAACGAGTTCCATAAAGACGAGGTCTCCAAGTCGACAAACGAGTCATTAAACATGAGTAATCCCATCCCGCATTAGTAGGTATAACAAAAACTAGCAATATCGGCTTATGAATTCAAAACAACAACTTAAATTAAGCATTTAAAATTAAATTTTAAATAGTGATCATTATACAACCCTAGATATGTCACGAGCAAAACCTTCATGTACACAAGTTTATCAAACATTGTATATTAGTTTATTCTCGTATATTTACATGCAGCTTGAAATATCAGGTGTTTCTATCACAAGAAATTATTACGTCTGAGAAGAATGTTTAACCGTAATAGTGTTAAGACACTAAGAAATAGAGTTTAAATTGCTCTGTCCGATAGATCATGTCAGTTTTAGACCATATATATTTTGAGATCCCGCCAAATTTGTCTCATTTATGTCCTAACAAGGAATGGACGCAAGTGTATCACAATGGTTGAAGACAAGAAAATTGATATTAAGTGCCTGGGGGAGGTGAACTCTTCCAAAAGTAAGTTTAAACATTTAAAAAAAAACCATTTTTTTACCATCAAGTATCCTACAAACTGCATCCAAAAAAGCTAAAGAAATCATACGTGGAGATACAGTCCAGTCCCCTTTAACTTGTAAAGCAATCCGAAATGTGTCTGGACATGCCATACCCTAATGGGGTCATATGTATTAGGCAGAGCATTGTTACCTTTTTATAAGTCGCAGGGCCTGTACTGAGCATTGACTTAATTAAATAGAAATAAATGACACCCTCTTCTATCACCAGTAACTTTATGATCAACATTTTCTTCAAATTCTTAAAGACACTTTATTCTTCCATTAATAATAAGTATTTGTTATATTTATTTTTAACAAAAAGTAATGATACAAATAAGCCGCTCTCCTGATGTTAAGAGATAACGCCTGTCCATGACCATTGCAGCGATATCCATAACTTTGAGTAACAAACAAAACAAAGTCCAGAGCATCGCTGCTTTGGCGCTCATTACTTTGAGACATCCAATGGTTAGTCTCAACAGCCCTGTAATTTCGTTAGCTGCTGTACCTTTTGAACTGGAAGACACACTACTGCTTAACGGCAGAATATCTAGTAACACAATGGTACCATCCTAGACGACATCCTAAGGAGAGGTCTCCTTACCACCAAGTAAAATTTCATATCTATATGCTTAAATTTACACATGACTGTGAAGAGTCAACTGATCTGTGTGAAGTTAGGAATGGAGACAGGATAACCAGGTTTATCACACAAACCTCGTAGTTGAAATGCCAGAACCTGGCAAGACCTGGCTAGATGAGGAAACAGAAAATAGAAAAAAAAAACATCTATCCAAATATTAACAACTAGCGGACGCGGTTTCACACGTGTAGTTTCAGGGTAAAAAGATAAAAAGTGTCATGTAGATACATGCCACTCGGGGATAGTGTAACTTCCCAACGGTGAAAGAATTTTTGAAAACGGTCCAGTAGTTTCGGAGCCTATTCAATACAAACAAACAAGCAATAAAATCTTTTCTCTTATAATACTCGTAGTATAGATAACTAGTAAAGTTTAGCTACTGTACCTGCTGCTGTAGTATGCCCTACATCACAAACTAAGCGCCGGGTAAGTCTTTAGGAAAACATAATTTTCGTCTCAAGACGCGGGCAAACAATGTAGATGGAAATCGATCTAGACGTTTATCCCAAACAAATATTATGGGAGCAGTTTAATCGCATCTCGACCAAATACCCGAACAACTTTGCTAAGAATGTGTGGGGTCGCTAGTTTTGATAATCTTGATTTATGGCGGCAAATAAAGCTTAAAACAAGTTTGGTGTCAAAGTGTTCTGGTGATGACATAATTATAAAATGTATACAATTTTGTAAGGAACTTACTTAATTGATTTCCTTTTTTAATGGTGTAACTTTTTGAAACATGCTAATCTCAATTTTACTTGTAGCTTTTTCCTTTGTTTTTTTTTCTCGCGATGACTGTGTTGTCGCACTTTGGACACTTTCGGCTTCAAATATAACTGTCAAGTTAAATTGAGGATATTTTCAAAGTGAAGGAAGAAAAGATCTAATCAAAACCTTTATTGAAAATAAATTAATGTTATGTGTATCAGAGAACACAAGTTCCGGCAAAGAGGTCCACAATGTTCAACCGTCTATAACCAATTAAAAGTGATCGAATAAAACTATGTTAAATAGACGCGAGGTATGATATTGTAGGGTAGGATGGCTGTTGAAAAGGTCAGATGAAATCAAGTTGACGTAGAAAAGGTCAGGTGGAACAAAGTTGACTTTATAACGTACTCTACATAACACATGGTGATAATGTTTATCGTTATTACACATTATGGCGGAGGTCATATATAACCACCAAATTTGAAAACTGGAGCTGAGATGATGACGGTAAATCGTGGGTCAAAATTACCAACAGTACTTACGGCCTTTTAGAAGACACTCTTCAAGATTATGTTTAAAATGGTGTTAAAATAACAGTCTATGACTAAAATTAACAAGAATAAGCGCAACCCCGTTGAAATTTTAAAATTACTAGCTCTAATTCCTTAAACCGAAACATAGTAATGTTTACACACTACTGATTGGCGGCAGAATATCTAACACTGCGAGGTACCTACCTAGACAACCTCCTGCTAAGGAGATCTACCACCAAGTAGTTCCACCAAGGTTTGCGTTTGACCGCCATCACATCTGATTCAAGCTAAAGTATGGAAGATGGAATGTAATGGAAGATGCTTGCATAGAAGAAAGCGCTCAAATTATATTTTATATCGGATAAGACCCACTTGGACAGTAAACTCCACTGATTGGTGGTTTGCACAATGAAAGCACTGCAACAACTAACAGAAACAATATTGATTATAGAGTTTGGCTTTGGGATTCGTCACGTGCAGATGATATGCATGAACATCACAATGGTCGTGCTGTTCCTGGGTCGCAGCAGCCTGGGCGTGGCCGTGCTGGCCATGACTGACGTCACACGCAGGAACGACACCAATGTTGAGGTAACTCTATGTTTTACTTTTACAAAACTTCTACTGCCTTCTATAGCTTATGTGAACTATCAAGATGTTCATTTTTTTGTGATCAAAGTAGACTCTATTGATCACAGAATATTTTGAAATGATTAAAATATAAATTTCATCATTGCCATTCTAAGCTAGATGTGCTTCATCATCTCCGACTACATCGTCACTTAACAACAGAGCTCTGTTGGCAACCCAGTTTGTCAACTATAAAAAAAAACTTACCAGCAAACGCTAGCTGATAACGGCTAAGCTTGCGAATTTGATTAAAAATTTATGTCTATAGATTTACGACTGGGACAAGAAGACTCAAGGTCTCATTCTGTCGTCTTTCTTCTGGGGGTACATGACAATGCAGATTCCAGCCGGACTTCTTGCGAAGAAATATGGAGGAAAACTCATCTTGTTCGTAGCGTTAGTTGCTAACGGACTTCTGTGCCTCGCACTACCAACGCTCGCTCATTACGTAAGTCTTAGCCAAAATATCACTTTAGATTTTGATAGAAATATTGTGAATTTATAAAAACGTTAATCAGAAATCATACAAAGTTTTTTTTTCTTAAAAATTTGTCATTCAGAACATAAATCTTTATTGTACAGACATAATTACCTAGTCTGGCCATAAATACTGTTAAAACTAAAAATAAACAAAATATTACATTTGAATTTGGAATCTGTAATTTTTATATGATTGTTCATTGTGTTTTTTCATTTTGGCGCCAATAAATTGTAGAATATTTTGCGATATTAAAATGGAGTGGGGTGCTAAAGAGAACCGAATCGCTGTGATTGCATTACGCAAAGTAGGTATGGAGCCAAATGCAATTTTTAAAACTCTCCATACGCTTGGTATTTGTCAAATGTTTGTGTACCGGGCTATTAATAGGTACAATGAGACCTCCTCTGTTTGTGACAGAAAAAGATCTGGCCATCCACGTAGTGTTCGTACGAAAAAGGTGGTCAAAGCAGTAAGGGGTAGAATTCGAAGAAATCCTGTCCGAAAGCAAAAGATTTTATCTCGGGAGATGAAGATGGCACCTAGAACCATGTCGCGTATTTTAAAAGATGACTTAGGACTTGCAGCCTATAAGAGAGGCACTGCTCACTTCTTAACTGATAGTTTACAAAAGAATAGGGTGGTAAAATCGAAACAACTACTGAAACGGTACGCAAAAGGAGGTCACAGAAAATTTTTGTTTACGGATGAGAAAATTTTTACAATTGAGCAACATTTTAACAAACAAAATGACCGTATTTATGCTCAAAGCTCTAAGGAAGCTTCCTAATTACTCGACAGAGTGCAACGTGGGCATTATCCGACTTCAGTGATGGTTTGGTGGGGTGTTAGCTATGAAGGAGTGACTGAGCCATATTTTTGTGAAAAAGGTATCAAAACATCGGCACAAGTGTATCAAGATACCATTCTTGAGAAGGTAGTTAAGTAGTTAACAACACCATGTTCAATAACCAAGTATGGTCCTTGCAGCAAGACTCGGCGCCGGTCATAATGCTCGGTCCACGCAGTCTTGTTTGGAAGCGAACGTTTCGGACTTCATCAGAGCTGAAGACTGGCCGTCGTCTAGCCCCGATCTTAATCCGCTGGATTATGATTTATAGTCAGTTTTAGAGAGTACGGCTTGCTCTAAACGCCATGATAATTTGGAGTCCCTAAAACAATCCATGCGATTGGCAGTGAAGAATTTTCCTATAGAAAGAGTGCGTACTTCTGTTAATAACTGGCCTCAACGTTTAAAGGACTGTATTGCAGCCAATGGAGATCACTTCGAATAAGCTTTTTATATTTTAAATTGTTTTATATTTATGTATTAAACTAACACACTGTAAAAGTAATAAATGTTATTTGCAAAAGAAAAAAATAAATTTTCTTTGTTACAATATTTATGGCAAGACTAGGTATATGTCTCTAGAGCAGGAGGTCGATTAGGTAGGTACTACCGCAGACATTCTGCCGCCAAGTAGTAGCGTGTAAACATTCCTGTGTTTCGGTTTGAAGGTTACTGTTGCTAGCAAAATTACAGGGCTATTGAGAGCATTGAATGTCTCAAAGTAATTAGCGCCAAAGTGGCGATGCCTTGAACTTTCTTTTGTTACTTAAAGTTCTGAGTACTGCTGCAAAGACCACGGACAGGCGTTATCTCTTGCTATCAGGAGAAAGTTTCGCTCGTCTCATAAAATTTACATTAAAAACAATGAGAAAAGTATAATAAGTCTTCTTGAATTGATGAATTTTATTTTTCCAATAGACCATGGCGGTCACACGTACTCTTAGCGAACTTAATACAATCGAAAAATACATACTACATATTCAATGGAAAAATGTATAAAAAGAGTAATGTATTTGTAATAATAAATCTGTGTGTGATTTTTGTTTTGTAATTTTGTAAATAATCTAAGCAGCTGCGTTCAAATACAAATGCAAATATATAATTGATAACACCAAAGTTACAAGTCAAATTTTGTAGCGAGGATAGCTCAGTGGTTAGCGCAGTAGGTTCACATGCTGAAGGGCGTGGGTTCAAACCCCAACAATGAGCTTGAGCTGCCGGTGAAGAAAATCATCGTGAGGAAACCATAGCATGGTGGTAGGGTACTTTCTAGTACTCGGCTGGCTAGCTACCACCCTCAAGTTGAAAATCTGCCGCCTGAGCCGATGCGACGGCGTTACCAGTTAGTCTTTCTTTTTATTGCTGCGAAGATTTAACGTTCTGTGGACGCGCCTATGTATTTATCAATGCTTGTATTGGTGAACAGGGCTACCTTGTGACTAACCTCACACGGCAAAGGCAGTATCCGAAGATCTCTAAACTATTATACTGATGGAGTATGTTTGTTTTAAAGAAGCCAAAGCACTCATCATTTATCACCTGTACTATATTTCGTGCAGGGTGGTTGGATCAGTGTGTGCGTATGCCGCGTGTGCATGGGACTGACCCAGGCGTGCCTCTTCCCCGCCAGTCATACGCTGCTGGGCCGGTGGCTGCCTTCCAGCGAACGAACCGCTTTGACTGGACTTGTTTATGGAGGTAATACAAATACAAATCTTTTATTGATAACACCAAAATTATTTTTCCATTCATATTTAAAAATTAATTCAATATTATCTTAAGTAAATATAATATTATTATTTATAAAATGTGAAGTTTTAATAAAACCGCACAAAAATTATATCGTCTAAATATTTCAATTTTTAGGAACACAAATTGGGACCATCATTGCCATGCCAGTATCAGGCGTCCTCGCTGAAACGGCTCTGGGCTGGAAGATGATCTTCTATTCTACTGGTGGGCTGATGTTGCTCACCGCCTTCATATGGTTCTGGTTTGCAGCCAGCTCCCCTGGAGAGCACAGGATGATATCAGAGGAAGAGAAGGACTACATAGAAATGGAGCTTAACACGGGGCATCGTTCTAAGGTAAGGTGTTTGTAACAATGACGTTTTAATGATTCTGGATCTACCTTAGAAACTGTAAGCTGTCTCACTATTGGACGTTGATTTTTTTTTCATTTGAGTGTAAGGTCATAGTGCAAGTTACGTGTGGGTTTGGCAGGTTTCATACATCTTCGTGAACATAAAAATCTTACAGGTTTAGTCACGATATTTTTCAACACCTGAGGTTAAGTCATTAAGATTTGAACCTAGGACCATATTGCCAGTCAGGCGGTCACCCAACTAGGTTCGATAGTTCAAATACTTTGATTAGAGTAAATTTAAATTTGTATCGGTGACAGTTCCAGTCAGTTGACACGCCGCAGGGCGCGAGTTCAACCCAACAAGCTTGAGCAATCCGTGAAGCAAAGCATGGTAAGGAAACCATAGAAAGAAAAGAAAGAAAGAAAGAAAAACATTTATTTTTTTCCTAACAATACACTAGACACAACAACAGATAATTACAAACAAAACACACAAATAAAAAGATACATATTAATAAAAAGACAACAAATTTGACAAGATAATAAGCGGGTTATCGCTGCCGTGGCTGGTGCATCAACTAGGAAAAAATTACAATAAAAAAAACATAGCGAGATTATAGGGTTCTTTATAGAACACGACTGGCGACATCCAATGTTAACTACAACAACAGATGTCTTTGAACCTTCGTTTAAATGTATGCTTTTATCTTTTATCTTACAGCAAAACCGGCCGACTCCGTGGGGGGATCTGTTCCGCACGCTGCCCCTGTGGGCAATCTTGGTGGCCCACGTCGGTACCACGATAGGCTTCACGCTGTTCTTCGTTGATCTGCCGACATATTTAGAAAGAGCAATGCAGCTTTCATTGAAAAATGTAAGAACCGCTTTCTAATAGTTATACTAGTAGCGATGATAGCTCAGTAGTTAGCGTGGTCGCTTCACACGCTGAAAGGCGCAGGTTCAAACCCCAACAATGAGCTTGAGCTACCGGGGATAGAGAACATCGCGAGGAAACCATACAATGGTACTTTCTAGTACTCGGCTGGCTAGCTTCCACCCTTAAATTGAAATTTGTCGCCAAGGACCCTAACAATGTGTTCCGACAGCTTTGTTGACCATCTTCGACTACACCGTCACTTAACATCAGGCAAGCTGTAATCAATTACAAAGGCTATCAACCATAAAAAAGTAGAAAGATGAAGACTGCTCACCTCTACAAGAAAAAGGCGTTTGTTGTATTGCAAGCGGAAAATCAAAGAGGGCCTGGTTACGATCCTTCGGCTCGGCTTAATGGAAAAGTCAATGATGGCCAATAAATAATTGTATGTGCTCTTTGTTTCAGAGTGCATCCCTGTCAGCTCTTCCATACGTAGGCATGTGGATAGGTAGTGTTGGTTCGAGTGCCATTTGCGAGAAGATTTACAATCGAGGACTTCTCTCTGTGGTCTTCTGCAGAAAAATGTTTAATTCTATTGGTAAATATCATTTTCGTATTTCCTATTTTATAAAGATAAAAAAGTACTTTACTAAGCCACAGACATAGCTCAGCGTATTAGCAAGCTGAAGTGGCGATGGGCTGCACATATCTGTCGCAGAACCGATAACCGCTGGGGTAGACGTGTTCTTGAGTGGAGACCGCGAATGTGCAAACGTTGCGTAGGACGCCCTGAGACTCGATGGAGTGACGATATACGTAGGACAGCTGGTGGTGGATGGAAGTGAAAAGCCGAAGATTGAGCTGAGTGGCGTGTCTTGGGAGAGGCCTATGTCTAGCAGTGGACTGATGGGCTGATGATGATGATGATTTCTTTGTGTGCGTATTGTAATAGTAGTGTTGTGTGAGTGAGATTGTGAACTTTTTTGATTCCAGCTCTGTTTGGAACTGCGGCAGGCTGCGTAGTTCTGGCTTTCCTCGATCCAGAACATAAGCAAATTGCTATTGTTACCTTAGTCGCAACACTCACTCTGTTTGGATTTATACAGTCTGGTTTTATGGTACGTACCTAATATTATTTTTCGTTTGTTTTTCAGTTTCAAAAATGATAATTAAAGGGCATTGAAGGGGTAATTCAACTTGAGGGTTTTAGCTAGCCAGCCGAGTACTAGTAAATACCCTACCACCATGCTATGGTTTCCTCGCGATTTGATTCCTTTACCGGCAGCTCAATCTCGTTGTTTGGGATTGTAGCATCGTCTTTTAGCGTTTATAATGACCGCGGTAACCACTGGGCTATCAACGCCACAAAAAGTTTTTATTTTTAGTGACGAAACCATGAGTTGATACCGACTGCATAATATTATCTGCGTCGTTTCAGGTGAACCACCTGGACTTGTCCCCGCACTTCGCCGGCGTGATGCTCTCTATCACCAACTTCGCCGGCAGCTTAGGCAGCATTATCACGCCGGTCGTCACCAGCCTCATACTGAAAAATGATCCGGTGAGAGCATCTATTAACGTATTTGATATCACCTTTTTTATAGAAAACTAAAAATTTCGTCAGATTTAAATTTTAAATATTATTAATTTAGTAATCATCTACATCTACATCATGTAGCGCTTTGAGTCCACATTCTTTATTCGCACAGCTAGGATGTGGAACTCTTTGCCGGAGTCTGTGTTTCCCGAAAAGTACAATGTGAGTGTCTTCAAATCAAGAGTAAACAGGTTCCTTCTAGGTAAGCGTGTTCCATCTTAGACCACATCGATGCTTCACATCAGGCAGGATGTGGTCAAGCGCGAACCTATTTAATACAAAAAAAACATGCTTTTTTGTTATGATATTTTTCATGCATAATAATTTACATAATTTTTATGTAAAAGTAATAAGACTATTGAGACGCTCACCTGATGGTAAGAGATAACGCCTGTCTAACCATTGCAGCGATACACAGAACTTCGAGCAACAAAACCAAAGTCCGACAAAACTCATTACTTTGAGACTTTCGATGGTTGGTCTTAACAACCCAGTAATTTATTTAGCTACAATAACCTTACAAATAGAAACACAGCAATGTTTACACACTACTGGCACGAGAATATTTGGTGCTGCGATGGAACCTACATAAACGACATCCTGCTAAAGAGATACATCAAACATTTTATTTGTAAAAGTATATTCAAGTCTGTTTAACTATTAAGGGCCTGCCTAATTAGAGAGTAAAGGCTTTCTCCATTTATTCCCACCTAGTTATATCCTACGCCTCTCCTAAGTCCTGCACCGACCCGCTTAGGGCTTATTATGTTCTTCGTCTTATCTGACCAATTTATTCTTGCAGCTCTTATACTCGCGTCGAGCCATCTCTCTACCACATCTGCACATCTTGCCAGTTGGTCCATTTCATGGAGTTTACTTTTCACACGCATAAATTCTCAAGCTTATACCTCTATATTTCCAGAGTTGCATCAGCAGCTGGCGGATCGTGTTCCTGCTGATAGCCAGCGTAGCGGTGGCGTCAAACATCTTTTACGTTGTCTTCGGCAGCGCCGACCGCGTGACGTGGGACAGCCAGGAGTACTGCGAGCGCCGGAGGGCTACTATAGGTATTTTTTTGAACAGAATTCAAAAACGAGGGAGGTTCTCAATTCGGTAGTTTTTTGTATATTCTTACCTCAGAACTTCGCCATTTAGTGAGATATTTTTTATTTGAGAGTTTATGCTTTCAATTTAAACCTGTATAAATTTTAAAAAAATACTAGTCTGTCGAGACTGACCATAAAATGTCTCAAAGTAGCGTGAAAGAAGCGATGCCTAGACTTCAGTTTGTAACTCAAAGTTACGTGTATCACTGCAATGGTCATGGTCATACGTCTTGTTATCTTTATATTGTTTCGTCTCGGCACTAAATGACAATTCAAAAATTTGCAGATTCGATTCTGTTCAATGATTCAAATCAGATTTTCTCGTAGCCATGCTTAAATGACCTTATTTTTTTAAATTAATTTGTTTCTTTATTGCAGAGGAAATGAAGCCGTTGAAGAATTTGAAAAAGTTACAGGAAAAGAACGAGAAAGCACAAAAAAAAGCTTCGAAACACTAAATAACAGTATTAACTCTTACCAAATTAAATTAAATTTAAGGAATAAAACACTAGTAAACAAAGTTGTTGTTTTTTTAGTTCCAATCATAGTGGATATATTCATAGATATGTAGGAATAGAGTAGATCCAATATCGAGTCAAATTATTCGCACTGTACCCAGTGCCAATTAAAAATTACATGCTACTATATTCGTGTTTTATCAAACCTCACTGATGATAAGCGATGGTATGGTTCTCCATGTGGTACCTGTTCACTCTTATCTGAGTGCCAAGTATTTGTTTTCGTTTTTGGAATACTCGCATTTAATGATATCGTATAGTTACTGCGGCTATAGTTGCAGCTATATTCGGTGGCCTTTTTCATGGAGATTAAGCTAAGTACGACGCGCGCACGGCCTTGGTCTTGCTTCCCAAGTTATATTTTAAGGGGATTATCGAGCCAGGGAGTGCATTCCACTCCTTAGCTGTATGTATCAGATTTATTTTTAAAATACCTTACAAGCCTTACGCCTTACGCCTATACAAGCGGGAAAACAACTGTTTCAATCTTCTATGACGAAATCAGCTTAAACAGGTTCTGGGCACGGTCTCCAAAATGGTGGTGGTGAAATACAGTGAGGCGCCATCTGTGAAGACCACGCGGTATCTTTCTCCTTACCAGCGCCTCGTCTCTGATAAGTAAAGTTTAAAATTATCTAGAACTTCTTGTATCAACGCTTCGAATTAATTATAAAAATACTTATGGATTTCTAATTATAGCTGTAAATAGAAGCTACTATGTAAGAGTAGGTAGTTTAAGTAGGAAAGTATTTTTAATGTAAAAGCAGTGAGAAGAACGAAACGCTCTTCTGATGGTAACAGATAATGCCTGTCCACTACCATTGCAGCGGTACCCAAAACAAAGTCCAAGGCATCACTGCCTAAGCGCTCATTACATTGAAACATTTGATAGTTAGTATCAATTAGTATAATTTTACTAGCTCTTCAAACCGGAACATAGTGATATTTGCACACTACCTCTTGGCAGCAGAATATCTGGTACTGTAAACGTAGTAAGTGGTGTAGGAACTTTAAAAAGCGACGGGTTACTAAGGGATCAATAACACGACCGTATCTATTTAACTCATTCGGCGGGTGCAATGGCCGAGCTTGTATTTTTATATCTTAGTTCTTATCGCCAGACTTTGTATTGTTTGCCCATGTGGAACGTAGCTTCAAAAAAGTGATGGGTGGAATTATAGCACTCTTTGGTGATGATGTTCTGACTTTTGTATGAAATAAAGCTATAAATGTTAAGTGGTTTCCAAATGCCATCAGTTTCATTTCATGACATTCATGCCTTTCTTTTTAAATTTATTTGAAGCGCAAATTTATAATACTTATAACTACCAATGCAGAGAATCACACTTACCTATAACATAATATTACTACTCAAGTCCAGATACTGCGTTAGTGAACTAGAAACAGCAGTCAGCGCAGAAAAAAATATGTAAAGGTAGGATTCATTTACCTTATTGAATGGCATATTGAACACTATGTAATACAAAACAGTTCTAAAGGTTAAGGTAGCGTTGTTGATGGCAATACAAGGATTTATAATGTTATTTACCCAAACTATAATTTAACGAAACCCCCTATTTTTTTCATTGAATAAACTTGCACTCTTCAGTCAAAACGTTGAGGTAAACGAAACTAATTTAATAGTATTTTGTGCGCAATCAAGACCCGGTGACACATAAATATGCATTCAGTCACGAAAGTTTAGAAATTACTTTAAATAATGTTTGAAGGTAAGGAAATATAAGAAATATGAGATTGTCACTGCAAAGCCATTCATGATAAATCGTAAGTTGCAAAGGAACAATCATCACGATTAGGTTTCACTTCATGTTTACTTACGGTATTTATGGTAATAGTATAAATTTCTAGTTATATGAAGATAATAAATTTGTGTAATATTTTGTGCAAACACGAACCAAACCGGCACTATACCAAAAAGTAGTACCTACCCTGACCGCATCAGCCCTGTTTTTTTTGTTTATCTCTTTGCTGGGCGTTTTCTCTTTCTTTCTCTTCCCTTTCTCATTGTCAGAAGGTTAGGGTTCGGCCACCACGCTGAGCAGACAGACATATTTGACAACTTTTTTAAGAACTCTCAGACATATAGGTTCTCACGATGTTTTCTTTCACTGTTTGAGGTCATCGCCAATAACTTGGAGATGCGTGCGATAGGATTCGAACCCACGACATTTGCAGATTGGAAGCCAGTCTCCTAACTAGGCTGCCGAAATGTCAGTACCTTAACGTTTTTCTATTATATAATTTGTATAAAAGTCAGTAAAGCGATAAGTAAAACGTTTGAAATACGGAGAATTTTATCAGCGTCTATGGTAATTAGACCTGACATTGCTCGTTCAGTACCACTAGTTTATATATGTTTATTTACAGCTACCGTTAACGTATAAAATAAAACTTTATCCGAGTACACTTAGAGTTTATTTTCATCTCTTGTTATCTGAGTTCTGCTTTCGCAATCGCCAGTTAGTATTTGTTGTACAACAGGTAAATGTACAAAAGGATTATTAACTGACAATTTATAAAACCTTTTGATAAGAAAACGTCTAAAGATGATACATTAAACATTTTTATTATTCTCGAGAATAACTAAGACGCAAATAATTAAAGAACAATAGATATTTAAACTGTGTAGAAAATATGAATAGAAATTCAAAATGGACGTGGAGTTCTTGAGATATCGCTTCCAGGATGGCGTTTCTGGTGTCATCACGAAAAATGGTGAGTAACTCTTTCATGTTATATTTTATTTTCAATTTCGTAATATGAATTATTTTACGTTTTTTTTTTCATGCAGTAAATTGGCTTGCATTTGACCATCATTTTACCTGATGTTAAGCGGTCTAAGATGGAACAAGCTTGCATAGAAGATACCGCTTCACTCTTGACATGAAGCTTGAAGATACCCAGATTGGGAACACCTACTCGAGCAATGCATTCCACTGATTAGCGGTCCGCACAATGAAAGTGATATCAAATTGCTTCGTTCGAGTTTTTGGAACGTGAACTGTGAGCTGTGATCATACACCTAGGTTGTCAACCATAAAAATAAACGAGTTTCCAGTGTAAATAGATGTTTCATAGAAATGTTGCGGTAATTCCCCATTTCAGGGTTCAGTGTGGGAGTGCGGCATTTGCAGATGGCGTATATGATAGTCAGCGCAGTCGTCATGGGCGCCGTCAGAGGAAGCATCGGTGTAGCTATTCTAGCCATCAGCGACGAATCGCGCCGCGGTGATACTTACATACAGGTGAGGTTGCAAGAAAATTGATTGACCTTTTTTATGTAAAATGGGACGAACAAAACGCTCTCCTGAAGGTAAGAATTAACGCTTACCTATGACCGTTGCGTAAAAGGGGCGAAAAACGCTTTCTTGAAGGTAAGAAATAACGCTTACCCATGACCGTTGCATAAAATGAGCCGAAAAAAACGCTCTCCTGATATGACCGTAGCGTAAAATGAGACAAACAAAACGCTCCCCTGATGGTAAGAGATAACGCTTACCCATGACCGTTGCAGTGGGACGCTGTTTGAGTAATAAATTAAAAAACAGGGTACCAGGTTCAATAATTAAATACAATTAATTACAATTTTTTTATAATGATATTGACATAATTAATTAATTAGACCTAAGTTTTCATAAATATTTGCATGCCATGGTGCTAGAGCATGGTGATTCTATAAAACCTGTGACTTTTATCTCTGTAACCCATGTCTCTGCAAAATAAAGAATTTGAATTTGAATAATAATAATAATAAATATCGTAGGACACAGTGCCAACTGATCCCGAACTAAGCAAGCGACGCTAGTTTTCAGATAGATCTTTCAAAATACATAACTAATAGTTTATGTGAAAAGAGATCGATAGGGATGAACTTAATAAAAAAAACACGGGCAAATGCGAGTCAGACTCGCCCACCGAGGGTTCCGCACAAACTAGTAGGTATGATAAATTCTTGTTCTCATTCCTTGCATAAATACCATTGAGTGATCATTGTAGCTGTGCTCATAGGCACTCGTTGCTCTCAATGACTCAGCATCGAATTGCTAAGAAGCAATTCGATGCCGAGTCTCATGAATTATAGAAAGTTAAAATTGATTAGTCTTAAAGCTAAGTGAGAACTACTGCTTTGTTCTCGCAGTCAGTCATAAGTAACTAATAACTAAGAGAGATAAACTAATTTTATCAGTAACAGGAATTTCAAAAGTGCTTTATTCAATTGTTGTGGGACCTGTTTTTTAGATCCACGACTGGGACCGCCGCATCCAAGGCGCGATGCTGTCATCTTTTTTCTTCGGATATGCGATGCTGGCGCTTCCGGCGGAGCTGTACCTCAAGAAACTTAGCGGGAAGTACGTGGTGACTGCGATGCTCACTGTCAATGGAGTGCTAAGCGTCGCCATGCCAACTATTGCTAACAAGGTATTTTTTTATTTAGTCAAATTGTTTGTAAAATTCATTAGATCAAGTTAACTGGTTGTAAAACAAACCACCACCAATGACGTTATATTTATATGGTTATTATTATGTATTGAATTTGATGTGTGATTATTTTTAATGTTTTTGGAATGATTTAATTTTGTATATAATTTGGTAATTTTTTATTTTATTGTAAATAGACTGTTATTAGACTTAATTACTCAGAAATGTCCTTAAACCCCTCCAGGATAGAGAGTAAAAGCTAGCAAACTAATTAACTGTGATTAGATTTATATATGTACCTAGTTTCATAGACAAATAGAACGGATGGATATTTGCAGATAACCTCTTGTGAAAGTAATGAGACAAATGAGACGTTCTCCTGATAGTAAATGATAACGCGTGCCCATGACCATTGCGATACACATGACTTTAGGTAGCAAAGCAAAGTCCAGGTCATCGCTGTTTTGGCGCTCATTACTTTAAGACTTTGGATGGTTAGTCTCAACAGCGCAGTAATTTCTCTAGCTGCAGTAGTTTACTTGGTGGTAGATCTCCTTAGCAGGAGGTCGTCTAGGTAGGCACCACTGCAGTACCAGTTATTCTGCCGCTAAGCAGTAGTGTGTAAGCATTACTGTGTTCCGGTTTGAAGGGTACTGCAGCGAAATTACTGGGCTGTTGAGACTAACTCTATCAAAAGTCTCAAAGTAATGAGCGCCAAAGCAGTGATGTCCTGGACTTTGTTTTGTTACTTAAAGTTCTGTGTATCGCTGCGATGGTCATGAACAGGCGTTATCTCTTACCATCAGGAGAGCGTCTCGTTTGTCTCATTACTTTTTACACTAAAAAAAACCCCTTAAATCAGAACACAGTAATTTAAGATATACTAGCAATGAGCCAACAGGACTGTCAATTCGTTTTGATATTCTTTTCCAGGGAGGCTGGATTGCAGTTTGCAACGCGATGCTGTTCATGGGGATGGCACATGCTGGATTTTCTTCGGTGAACCAATCGCTTTTGGATAAGTGGCTCCCTCCGAACGAAAGGAAAACATTCAGTTTCTTAATATATGGAGGTAATTTTTTTTATCTATAGACAGTTTATTGATAATTATAAAATTCAGTATGTAGGTTAATTCAAGGTGTTATATCAAATTAATAAAATTTGCATGTTTTTGTTGCGATGTAGCCATACTTTTTTTAAATTTTATAATAAGACCTTTTTTTAGTTTTGTTTCTAATAATATAATACGACGCTCGTTTAAAACAAAATTATTATCTATTGACAGTAACTATATTTTTGCGTTTAAATTTAAGCAAAATCGAACTAAATCGAGTACTTCTAACTTCTATTAAGGTACCGCCTCACAAAATATTTATGGTTGTCAGACTAAGTGTTTACACATACCTTGCCTGGAACGCAACAGGCTCTCAAGTGGGGCTGCCAGTACACACCGTAAGGTACTTGGCGACAGGTTTTCAACTCGAGGGTGATTGCTAACCAGTGGAGTACAAGAAAGTACCCTACTATCACGCAATGGTTTATCACGATATTTTTCTTCAACTGCAGCTTAAGCTCATTTTTTGGGTTTAAACCCTTTGAACCCTTTTTAACCCCTTAACCCTTTTTGTATAAATCGACCGCACTAACCACTTGGCTATCACTGCTTTAAAATTTAATTAAAGTTATAAATTCTACATCATTGTAAATGTGGTTTCTAGGCACCCACCTGGGTATCATCATAGCTCTGCCAGTATCAGGGCTTCTCTCCCAGCTGCCTCTGGGTTGGGAGTTGATCTTCTTCTCTCTAGCGATGATGACGCTGGCAATGGCCATCGTGTACGGAGTCCTGACTGCCTCTACTCCAGACCAGCATCAGGCTATCGGGGACAAGGAGAAGGAGTTTATTAGGGAAGCCCTCATGTGCTATAGCAAGGTATTGGAGATGTAAAAACTGTTATTCCTGCACTATTATGTATATACAATTTGTTTTGTTGAATAACTGACTGTTTTATGCTAATTATGTCTTAGGTGAAAAAAGTACCTATTAGATAGATAGATAGATAGATAGATATAACTCTCTATTGTGCACATCATAAATGGAAAAGAGTAGGTACAGATAACAAGAAACCTAACCTATTTATAGTTTTTTATTATTTGGTTGAAATCGCCCAGATTATTTTTATCAGAAACCCCCTAGTTGGGCAGCACATCATGCTGTCTAGACGCTATGACATAACAATTAAGCTTTTTTATGTTAATGTAATAAGACAAAGGTGAGTCTTTGAGTCTTTCAGGGTTGATGCTTTGAGACCGTTGGGTCCGAGAGCAAAGAAAATATTCAAAGAGTTGTCATCTAATCTGCTCGATGCCACACGTGCCCAAAACGCTGGCCTCTATTTTGCCCAACGTTTGTGTTACCATACATGTGCACTTGCATGGTGGTAGGGTACTTTCTAGTACTCGGGTGGCTAGCTACCACTATCAAGTTAAATTCTGCCGCCAAATACCTAACGGTGTGTTCCGGCAGCCTCACATGAAAGCCAGTTCCATTCCAGGTGTGTTTTGTCATCTTCGACAACACCGTCACTTAATATCAGTTGAGCTGTGGTCAAACACCTAGCCTGTTAACCATAAAAAAAAGTGGCAACGGGGCCAGCGTGTTGGTACCTTTATAGTACGTAGCATAAAATTAAAATTACTACTCTATTTGTTGGTTTTAGAGGTCAGTCCCTAAGCCGTGGAAGCAGATCCTGACATCCCCACATTTCTGGGCGGTAGCGTGCGCCCACGCAGCCAGCAATGCAGTGTTCGTGTTCTACTTGGTGGATGTCCCAGCGTACTTAAAGGTCTTTGGATTTTCGTTGGAAGATGTGAGTGTCTTGGAGTAGACAAATTAACTTAGTTGCTGCACTCTAATTCCAGTGAGGTCAAACGTCAACCTATCCCACTAATCCTACTAATATTATAAATGTGAAAATTTGAATGGACGGGTAGATGTTTGTTACTTCTTCACGCAAAAACTACTGAACAGATTTGGATGAAATTTGCTATGGAGGTAGCCGAGACCCTGGATTAAAACATAGGCTACTTTTTATCCCGAATACATGTAGCGGGTAACACCGTGGGGCGCAGCTAGTTAAATAAACTTTCTTTAGAACAGTTAGTTTTGATATCCCTGTATAACTCTCTGCTGATCACCTGCTCACTAAGCATTTATCTGGGTGGTATCGTGTTGCAGAGCGGGTGGTACGCCATGCTGCCGATGCTGGCGATGTGGGCCATGTACGTGAGCACGGCGCCCACGCTGGGGTGGATCTCAAACCTCGCGCTAGTCAGCTACATCTTTGATGTAACTAATTTTAGAAAACTTGTTAATATCTTAGGTAAGTGCTATTTCCAAACGTAAAGTTTTTTTTTTAAATTTAATAAGTAATGTTAAAAAAAAAAGTATTTAAGTATTCTAGCAGTTATCTGAATTCCATAGTACAAGCTTTGTTTAGTTTGGGGTCAGATGGCGCTGTGTGTAATGACTTGTGATATTTATTATAATTTTATAATGAGATGAACGAGACGCTCTCTTGATGGTAAGAGATAACGCCTGTCCAGGACCATTGCAGCGATACACAGAACTTTGAGTAGCAAAACAAAGTACTCTTCACACCGGAACACAGTAATGTTTGCAAACTACTGCTTGGCGGCAGAATATCTGGTACTGCGGTGGTACTTACCTAGACGACCTCCTGCTAAGGAGATCTACCACCAAGTAAAGTTTTTAAACGTTTATATCACTATCCATAACATCCATACTTATAATAAATACAGAACACCCAGACACAAAACAATCATTTGTTTATGCCACAAAGTTTGTCTTGGGTGGGAATCTAACCCACGCCCTTCAGCTCTTGAAGCAGACATTCTACCAATGAACCAACAAGGCTGTCAGTTGAATGAAGTCCGGTTTTTTTTTCTAAATTGTCACGCCCATTTATGAATAGTTTATTTGTTACAGGTGCTATCGGTGTCATTATCGGATTAACAATTACGTCCAACTTGTCCCCGGAGTGGACCTCTTCTGCTATTATATTTCTGACAGTAACCTTGGGATTTCTGGGATTCCAGCTTTCAGGATTCTTGGTAAGTTGCGTTAGATAAATTTTCGTTTTCCTTTTGAATTGTGTTGGTCTATGTATTTATGTATACAATGTTTGGTGTTATCAGTGAAAAGGTATCTATTTAAAAAAATTACGAATAGGCTTGCGTTTGACCGCTATCTCGCCTGACGTTAAGCGAAGATGCGGTCTATGATGTAGCACGCTTGCACCGATTTAATCGCGACTTTGAAGGCACCTGACAGACTGCGTCTATCGGAGAACAACAATCACTATAAAAAAACAACGATAAAAAAAATTATTAAATTAATTTTTAAATTAATTTAATAAATGCAACAATTATTTTTCTTATATTAACATATTTACATAGGAGTGGGTAGGTATAGTTATAAATAAATCAAAATATCATATTTTATTTGATTCTATATACTTATAT
Source organism: Biston betularia (assembly GCA_905404145.2). Lineage (NCBI taxonomy): Eukaryota > Metazoa > Arthropoda > Insecta > Lepidoptera > Geometridae > Biston > Biston betularia. Next base: position 14,143,676 of record FR989876.1, read on the forward strand.
AATTATGTACTCTGAATTATATTTTTAAATTAAGGCATGTTTTATTACTCTATTTAGCTTTCCTGGGTGGAAACTGAAACCACAACTCACAAAGCAAAGCTGCCAACTGAGCTACTGGGTCCAACGTAAATGGAAGCTTGTAATATAAGTAATGAATGGTTTCAGAGCAGTTACAGTGACATGAGTGCGAACCACGCCGGCACTCTGATGATGCTGGGGTCAGCTTTCAGCAGCGCAGTCGGAGCCGCGGTGCCTTTCATCAGCGGTCTCATCGTGGGAGACGATACGGTAAGGATAAACCCTGAATAAAATCCTTTACAGACCACTTTCCTGGAGTCGATAATCTTTACTTCAACAACTTTTCTAAGGAGATTCTTCCAATTACTGGGTTTTTTATTTGATTGTATCTATCACAGAACACCCAAGCTGGCAGCAAATTTCAATCTTTAGAAGTACGATACAAGTGGAATCGAACCGTTTACTTGGATTTTTTGTAATATCAAACACTAGCAACCCGCCCCGGCTTCGCACGGCTGCAATGTAAATATTAATGCAGTGTATATGCATGCATTGTACATATAAACTTTCCTTTGAATCACTCTCTCTATTGATAGGACGGCGGGAAGTGACTTTGTTTTATACTATGTAGAGATTTGTACAGTCAATTAGGTCACGCATATCTAAAGCATACTTTGCGAAGTATTCATACTGTATATATAGTATATATATACAGTATAAATAATGTAAATAGAAATAAGGATCGTGTGTATGCCTCGAGCATTCATGCTCACCATCGAAGGCTCCTTCTTGCGGCGGCGTCGTGTGTCGGGCGCTCTCTTCCCTCAGATATGGTGGAGGAGGGCCATGGCTGGCACATGCGTCATACTCGTGATCGGGCGCTGCTTGCGGGTCGCTGCTCTGCTCGCGGTATACACACAAACGAGTACCTACTTTAACCTTAGATTAAGATTAAATTAATTTGACTAACTTCTTCCCATATTGTATTATTGTAAAAAAAATTGTAACTAAAGTTGACAAAGGTTACGGACCCCGGTGTCTGGAGCGTATAAATTTAAATTTAAAAAAAGTATATCCAGTAGAAAATTGACAGATAAACAACTTTGCGACGATGTTTAAAAACCTTTGAACAATTTCATGCTAAAGAATAAATTGTTACATAACCAGCTGAACTCGAAGTCATGGCGGCCGGTGCTCCTGTACCTGGCCAGCGGGTACGTGCTGAGTAACGTGGCCTACACCATGCTGGGCAGCAACGAGCGCCAGGGCTGGGACCGCACCGGGAAGAAGCACTTGGGTCATTACAACGGAATCATCGGTAATGCTTCTTCTAAATCTTGTTTATGTGTTTCATATTAAACACTAGCTGCGCCCCGCAGTGTTACTCGCTACATGTTATCGGGATAAAAAGTAGTATATGTGCTGATCCAGGGTCCCGGCTACTTCCATATGAAATTTCATACAAATCCGTTCAGTAGTTTTTGCGTGAGAGAGTAACAAACATCCATCCATCCAAACTTTGACATTCATAATATTAGTGGGATTAACCACTAGTTTCATATAAAGTACCCTAATAGGTGATACAATACTTATTTACTTTTTTTTATCGTCAGTTAAATGTTTGTTCTGGTGAGAATCGAACCCACGCCCTACATCTCTTGTAGCAAATATTCTACCAAGTGAGCTAACACAGTCAATAGGTTCACTTTTGACCACACCTTGGCAGATGTTAATGACCAGTGCAGTCTAGGATGGCGAACGCTTGTCTATATTACTATTATAAAGAGGAAAGGTTTGATTGTTTGTTTATATTGAATAGGCTCCGAAACTACTGGACCGATTTCAAAAATTCTTTCACCGTTGGGAAGCTACACTATCTCCGGATGACATAGGCTACTTTTTATCCCTGTATTTCTACGGGAGCGGGAACTACGCGGGTAAAACCGCGAGGCGTCTGCTTGTCTAGAATATACCTTTTTACTCTTGATTTGAAGGGAACTTATATCACACACACAGACTCCGGCTTTTCCACAAAAACTATGTTACATTGGATTATTTACCTTACAGATCAGGTGCAACTCGAGGAGTTCAATGGCGCCAACACGCTTCAAGAAAAACATGAAAACGACACGGCTTGCTAAACTATTTTCGATAAATATTAATTTTATAACGTGATGTTGTTTTCTTCCAAACTGACCCTTACAATTATTATAGTATTTTTTTTTACTGCGCCATCTCACCCCAAAATAAGCAAAGCTTATGCTATGGAAGTCAGATGACTGATAGAATACTTCTTTTTTTTTTTGTCGTTTATTAGTTTGGGGGCAGATGGCGCTGTGTGTAATGTCCTACGACATTTGTTTTTATTTATATAAATAATTTAGTGAACCAGTAAAAAAGACCAAATTCAATTCAATACCTAAAAAATTAGGTACGTACCACCGCAGTGCCAGATATTCTGCCGCCAAGCAGTAGTGTGTAAACAAACCAGAACACAGTAGTGTTCCGATTTGAAGGATACTGCAGCTAGTGAAACTACAGGGATGTCGATATTAACCATCAAAAGTCTTACAGTAATGAGCGCCAAAGCAGCGACGCCCCGGACTTTGTTTTGCTACACAAAGTTCTGTATATCGCTGCAATGATCATGGTCGGCCGTTATCTCTTACCATCAGGAAAGAGTCTGTTTCGTATCATTACTTTTACTTTTACATTAAAAAAAAAGGACAGTTTGAATACTTGTATCAAATCGTCTGATATATTATTTCACACAATTTAACAAAATTGACAACGCCTATAGATATGAAAATCCAGTTTATTCTAACTAAATTAATTTATACACTTTCCTTAGTAACTTCGCTCCAATATTTGGTTTTGATATTAACACGGCATGTTTAGATTAAGAAAAAAACAAATATTGTTTTTAGTCAAATTTTTATACATTTCAAAAATTCTACCAATCACGCCAATCCTTTAAAAATCATAAATAATTGACAGTTTGACGCTATGTGTAGATGTAATAGCTCAGTGGTTAGCGCGCATGGTTCATACATCTGAAAATGTGGGTTCAAATCCCAACAATAAGCTTGAGCCGCGGTGCAGGTAAACATCGTAATGAAACCAAAGCGTGGTGGTAGCGTACTCTCTAGTACTCGGCTGGCTAGCTACCACCCTCGAGTAGAAAATCTGCCAAGCAACTAACGGTGTGTTCCGGCAGTCTCACTTGAGAGCCAGTTCCAATCCAGGCTAGGTGTGCTTTACCATCATCGACCACACCGTTACTTAACATCAGGTGAGCTGTGGTCAAACACCTGGCCTGTCAACTATAAAAAAAAAAGACCGCATCTTCGCTTAACATTATGTAAGTTGGCGGACAAACGCAAGCCTATTATGTATTAAAAAAATTATCCTAAAGGCTTCGCTATCCAAACAAGGCTTCCACCAGTTTATCTACGCCGCCATCTGTGCGTCTGATATCTCCCATTCAATTGTAATCATGAGCGGTGATAAGGTCGTATACGCTAAGGTGCCCAAAAATGAGAATAATGAGGGTAAGTTTTAAAATAATTTGATCAATATTTTATCGAGTGACATTAATAGAGGACTCTCGGAAAATGCCTTCGCTGCTTGAACTAGAAAAGTTACTTTCCTACTTTAGTAGTTTTGCGGACTGTAGTCAGCATTATGGTGAGTCGGGCTCGGTTTGTGACATTTTGTTTTTGTCACAAACAAAGTGTTGTACATTGTCAAAAAGTTCAATTGTTTAAAGTAGTTTGATTCACTTTTTTTTTTTGTTTTTTTGCCAATTACAGTTCAATTGCAGGATTATAGATTCCGCGGTTATAAAAATATAGTGCTAATAAATTACAGACACAAAAAACGAAAGCGAAAGGCTGTTAGCTTATAGTCAAAACCAAAAACCGAAATAAAAGTCTCTTTTTCCAAAGTATTAGCTAAACCAAGTGATATTTTTGACTCATCGCAAGTTTCCATAAACTTGCGATTAATATCCGCTTCGCAACATGGGTACAGCAGGAAAGTGGACCCCGGCTCAAGCCGGGATAAACGCTAGGCAAAAAAAAAGATTATTTTAATAAGCTAATGAATACCTATACGTCACCCGTAAAAGTATTCATTAACAAAAATATACTTATACTTTTTTTATGTTCGACAGGCTAGGTGTTTGACCACAGCTCACCTGATGTTAAGTGAAGGTGTGGTTGAAGATGGTAAAGCACACTTAGCCTGGAATGGAACTGGTTCTTAAGTGAGGCTACCGGAACACACCGTTAGGTTCATGGCAGCAGATTTTCAACTTAAGGGTGATAGTTAGCCAGCCGAGTACTAGAGAATACCCTACCACCATGCTATGGTTTCTTTCACCGGTAGCTCAAGCTCATTGTGGGGTTCGACCCAACACCCTTCGGCATGTGAACCTACCGCGCTAACCACTGAGCTATCATCGCTACTACTATTAGTCATTTGGTTTTCATAGCAAAATACATGCTTTGTTTGGGACTAGATGGCGCTCATGTACTTATCTTTACTTCCAGAAGCATTACCAGTTCAAGCGCCAAAGGGTTTCGGCAAGCGCCACGCCCAGGCCTTCATTCTGTTCATATGTCTGACAGTAGCGTACACCATGAGAGCTCAGCTCAGCGTGTCCATGGTGGCCATGACCAGCCACGACTTCGGAGCCCGTGGGAAAAGTGTGGCAGGAAACACTACAGGTTTAAATACCGCTGCTAATGTAACAGATGAAAATTACGTTAAAGCAAATCGTAGCAACAGACACGAGCATTTAAGCAAATGGAGTGTTTATAGGGTGAGTACTCAAATGTAATCCTACCAATATTATAAACGCGAAAGTTTGTATGTTTGTTACTCTTTCACGCAAAAACTACTAAATGGATTTTGATGTAATTTGTTTTTATTTCTTTTTTGTAAAAAATAATGAGACGAACGAGACGCTCTCCTGATGTTAAGAGATAACGCCTGTCCATGACCATTGCAGCGATACACAGAACTCTGAGTAACAAAACAAAGTCCAGGACATCGCTGCTTTGGCGCTCATTACTTTGAGACTTTCGATGGTTAGTCTCAACAGCCCAGTAATTTCGCTAGCTGCAGTACCCTTCAAACCGGAACACAGTAATGTTTACACACTACTGCTTAGCGGCAGAAAGCTTGGTATAGAAGTAGCTGACAGCCTGGATTAATACAAAGGTTACTTTTTATCCTGAACTAAAACAGTAATCACAGTACTGTTTACACACTACTGCTTGGCGGCAGAATATCTGTAAATGCAGTTTTAACAAATTATATTTTAACATGTTTTTTTTTTATGTAAAGAGTAATGAGACGAACGAGACGCTCTCCTGACGGTAAGAGATAACGCATGCCCATGACCATTGCAGCGGTACACAGAACTTTGAGTACCAATAGATAGTCCAGGGCATCGCTGCTTTGGTGCTCATTACTTTGTGACTTTCGATGGTTAGTCTTTACAACCCTGTAATTTTGCTAGCAGTACCCTACAAACCAAAACACAGTAACGTTTAAACACTACTGCTTACCGGCAGAATATCTAGTGATGCGTCACCTACCTAAATGATCTGCTAAAGAGATCTACTACCAAGTAAATCTCTGAAAAGAAACGGAAAATTCCAAAAACGCATTCCTATGCCGAAATCATGACGTAAATAGAAGATAAAATGATGTAGTAACTCGCGAGTTCAAATTAAACCAAACAATCTCGAGAGATGAGAATACAATATTCTCGTTATCGTAATCTTCGCAAATGACTTGTCACCTGTTTTCTATTTTACTAAATATTTAGTTGAATATAAATATTTGAGTAATGTTATCATTTGTTCCGCTGCGTATATGTTCTTGTGTTTACTTTCCTTATCGGTTCGCAGAACTGAATTTTCCTTTTTCATCTCAATAAATCGAGTTTCATTTAATTGGCTAAATATAGAAATAAGATGGAAATATTGACAGTTATTATATACACCGTCCAAGTCAATGCACTCGCCTTGATTCGAGTTTAATTTCCGCTATTAGAACAGTTTTTGTTTGACTTGAATAAAAATGGAAAATACGGACGCCTCGCAGTTTCACCCGCATAGTTCCCGTTTCCGTGGGAATACAAGGATAAAAAGTAGCCTATGTCACCCGGGGATAGTGTAGCTTCTCAACGGTGAAAGAATTTTTGAAATGGGTTCAGTAGTTTCAGAGCCAATTCAATACAAACAATCAAAATCTATCCTAAATAGTAGAGATATAAAACACCCAGACACAAAACAAAATTGTTACATAAACGTTTGTCCTGGGTGGGAATCAAACCCACAACCTACAAAGTCTTGAGGCAGATATATTTTCAAATGAGCTAGGGCAATGAAATAATACTTTAGTATTGGACAAGACTACCGAATCATCAATCAAATTGGTTCAGCAGTTCTCAAGACATGTGCTCAACAAACATCTTTGGTTTTTGTTCTTACTAGATAATTTTCTTATAACGTAAGTTGGTCCTTACGTAATAAGAGCCGGTGAAGGAAAACATCGTGAGGAAACCATAGCATGGTGGTAGGGTACTTTCTAGTACTCGGCTGGCTAGCTACCACCCTCAAGTTGAAAATCTGCCGCCAAGCATCTAACGGTGTGTTCCGGCAGCCTCACTTGAGAGCCTGTTCCATTCCAGGCTAGGTATGCTTTACCATCTTCGACCACACCGTCACTTAACATCAGGTGAGCTGTGGTCAAACACCTAACCTGTCAGCTATAAAAAAAAAAATTACGTAGTAGTTTTCTTTCAGCACAAATTAACAAATGTGACAGGGACCCATTTTCTTCTGCAGAAATATGACTGGGACAAACCGACTCAAGAGATGATACTCTTTTCTTTCTTTGTTGGCTACACGTCGATGATGATTCCAATGGGATGCTTGGCGCAAAAGTACGGAGGCAAGAAGCCGATCCTGGTGGCGCTTGCTGCCAACTGTGTCATATCTATTGTCACGCCGTGGGTCGCCATTTTCGTAAGTTGTGAGCGGCATTACAAAGAGCCCAAAAGCTTCGAGTTACTTTCCAAAACTAGTAAAAGTTTTTTTCCGTAACTAGTATTTTGTCGAGTGTTTATGCATAAAAATGGTGGTGTTTTATTCATAAAGTGCCAAAACACACGCGCGAGTGTGGGAAAATGATATAATGTGGTGAAACATGACGTTTTGTGTTGCTTCCAAAGTTTCATCGAAGCTTTTTAGTAAAGTCACCACTACTTTACTAAAGCATGACTGGACTTGACTGACACGGATTTTACTTGACCAAGACTGGACTTTGACTATAACTATAGCTACGAGGCAACTTATTTCACTTTTTTAGTTATTCTATGTATTAGGATATATTATTATTAGAATGTAGATATATAATATTTATGTATTCTCCTATGTGAACATCCTCGTTATTGACACACCCCGTCTTCCGTTCGTTCATTCGTTCGTTCTTCCTCTGATCCTGTCCGTCCTAAGGTTGCCTGGAAGAGATCACTTTTAGCGATAAGTTTGCCAGTTGTTACACCTATTAATTAAGTTTACTCTTCTGTATTGTATTATTTTTAGTGTGCACAATAAAGAGTTAATCAATCAATCACTTGAATCATTTTTATGGAAATTATCATGTCGTAGAAATTCTCCGTTAGCAACGAGGGGCCGGTTAAATTGTAGTCTTCCTTCTATTATGAATGAAAAGGTACAGATGCTATTATAAAATGAAACAGACACTGTGTGAGCTCAGGTACAGGGTCCCGTGGGACAGCTTTCGACGACGAAACTATGAACTGAATACATGACACGGGACAGTTAAAAGCTTGTAGCTTCATGGTCGTCACTTCAAAAAGTATAAAAGTGATTTGTTCGTGACTAGGGAGGCTGGCTAGCAGTGAGCCTGTGCAGGTTCCTTCAAGGCACCACCCAGGCGGCTTTCTACCCCAGCATGCACACGATCCTGGGCAAATGGGCGCCGCTCAGCGAAAGAGGACGACTCAGCACTTATGTTTATACAGGTACCTACATGAAAAATAACTAACTCTTGAATCTTTAGCAGACACTCTTTAAAAATGTTGGCATGGTGGTAGAGTACTCGGCTGGCTAGCTACCACCCTCAGGTTAAAAATCTGTCGGCAAGCACTTACAGTGTGTTCCGACAGCCTCACTTCAGAGCCAGCTCCATTTCAAGCAGTCTTTTGTCTCAGCTACCTCCACACCAAATTTCATCCAAATCCGTTGAGTAGTTTTTGCGTGAAAGAGTAATAAACATCCAACCATCCAGCCAAACTTTTACATTTTTATAATATTAGTGGGATTGATTTCAGGTTCCCAATTCGGCACAATAGTAATATTCCAGCTTGCCGGTGTCTTTGCCGGGAGCCCGAGCCTCGGCTGGCCAGCTACCTTCTGGCTCTGCGGAGTCCTGAGTCTCCTCAGCTTCGCGCTGCTCTGGTGGCTCGGAGCAGCTACTCCTCACGAGCATCCTAACATCAGTGTGGATGAGATGACATTTATTTTAGAAGGAGGCAGTGCTGACGTGGTGCCCAAGGTACGGTAACTTTTTAAAAATTTTAAATAGGCTTGGGTGTGGCTGTCATCTCGCCTGATGTAAAGCAAAGATGCTGTCTGCGGTAGAGCACACTTACCCAGAATCATCCAATTCACATTCCATTGTTTAGCAGTTCGGACAATGAAGGTAGAAGCGAACCGTTTAGTTCGAGTTTCTGGAATATCAACCATGAAATGGTGCCACTTTTTAAAGCTTCTGGCTGTCTAATAAAAGAACATGCAGGGGGAAATTGAGGCATGCAGATCTGAAGCGCAATCACCAAAGTGTATCCAGTAGAAAACTGACAGAGAAGCAATTTCACGACGTTGTTAAAGAAGCTGTTCTTATTTGGAGCCTTTTCCAAATAAGAGAGTCATTACTGATGAATACGTTAATTGGTTTGTTGATATTACTTATACGTAACTTGGACATTCATCCACACAAAAGAAAATTGGGGCTGGATTAACTATGCCACTAGTGTCAAGTACCAAAGCAGGGTTGCCCTGGAATTTGTTCTGCTACTTTTTTTATTTTTGGCAGGCTAGGTGTTTGACCACAGCCCACCTGATGTTAAGTGACGCTGTGGTCAAAGATGTTAAAGCACACCTAGCCTTAAAGTTCCGTGTGCCGCTGCAATAGTGATGAACAGGCGTTATCTCTTACAATAAGGAGAACGCTTCGTCACATTAGTTTAAAAAAATCATGGACCATTTCTAAATTGCTCTTAAAATTTAATAAAAGGCATTCCAAAACGCTTGAAGGGATATTTATGGATTGCGCAAAATAGTTTTGAAGATGATTTGAGTGCATTCAGTTTGCATGCACTAGGAAATCCCCACGCCGGTTGCGTTGTTATCATAGACAATGATAATTATTACAATAACTGTGTGCAGAGACGCCGGACCCCCTGGAAGAGTATCCTCAGCAGCACTGCGGTCTGGGGCCTGGTGGCAAGCCACATGGGCAGCACCGCGGGCTACGTGCTCGTGCTCACTCAGATACCCACCTATATGAACTTCGTGCTGGGAGTGGAGATTAAAAAGGTTACCATCTCTTTACAATCTCCGGGTGACATAGGCTACTTTTTATCCCTGTATTTCTACGGGAACGGGAACTACGCGTGTAAAACCGCGACGCGTCTGCCAGTATTATATAAAAATATGCAAAATTAGTTTCCGTACCATTATCTATAAAAACGGCAAAAAATCACGTTTATTGTATGCGAGCTTAAATATTTATTTTGTTTTTTAGTATATGTTGTTATAGCGGCAACAGAAATACATCATAAGTGAAAATTACAACTGCCTATCACGGTTCATGAGATACAGCCTGGTGACAGACGGACAGCGGAGTCTTGGTAATAGGGTTCCGTTTTACCCTATGGGTAAGGAACCCTTAAAATGGAGTTGAGTGATTTCCTCACATCTCCCTATCCTTTGCAGAACGGATTGTTTTCGTCGCTCCCGTACGTGGCGATGTACTTCACAGCGCTGTTGTTCGGATACCTAGCCGACTACGCGGCGAACAAGAAGATTTTGTCCATCGTCAACATACGAAGAACAGCCAACTCCATCGGTCCGCCATTATCTTATTTCGTCACGATTAAAATAATATCTCAAAACTCACAAAATGGTGCGCGTGCTGCTCGAGTGGGTGTTGTCCAGAATAAGTAGATACAGCCCAAGTCGCGAGTGAATCAGTTTTTCTAGGCAACCGTCCATCGTAGACCACATCGCTTAACATCAGGCGAGAAGACGGCTTAACGTAAGCCTATTACTCAATTCAAATTCAAATTATTTATTAACATAAAAGCAGTTACTGTAAATCATTTACAATTGTCATAAAACTATACATGCCAAAAATAAAATCTATAAAACCCAAAATAACGATAAATTCAATGTTAATACTCAAACAATGTCCAATTCAGATAAAATGTCAAATTCAAAAGTCCAGGGCATCGCTGCTTTGGCGCTCATTACTTTGAGATATTGGATGGCAAGTCACAACAGCCCTGTAACTTCGCTAGCTGCAGTACCCTTCAAACCGGAACACAGTAATGTTTACACACTACTGCTTGGCGGCAGAATATCTGGTACTGCGGTGGTACCTACCTAGATTTCCTGCTAAGGAAATTTATCACCAAGTAATTTTGAGCATGCATAATGTACAATAAATAAACAAAACATGGTTTTTATTAGTAATCGTAATTAGATCGCGTGTCTGGTTCCAGGTATGATGGTATCCGCGCTGTGTTTGATCGGCTTCAGCTACATCACCAGCACGACGCCGGCTGTAGTGATGCTCATCATCACGATGGGATTGCATTCCGCCGTCCACGTAGGGTTTCATGTAAGTTTCCAATGCTTTTTTATAGATCCCGAGATTACATTTTTTCTTGTTCGGATACTAACACTTCCTTTATGTAATGTAATTTTTTCTTGTGTCAAATAAATAGTATTATTATTATTAAGTATTATTTTTAATAGACAAATTCTACATAGGGTTATTTTAAGCCGGTTAGGTACAAAAGTCATACGCAGTAAACAATTTTTCTCACATTAGTTTTTAATGTACATGTGTTTATTATATATTGTGTGGTATTTGTTGGTAAATTGTGTTTAATTGTTTATTATTGTATTGCTTAACCTACAATGGCTCACCGAAAGACTAGCGCTGGTCACGCCACTTAGTATGCCCAGCATTATGCAAAAGTGAACCCTATTCTGTAACTGTTTTTTTTTTTGTGTTTGGTTTTATGTTACAAAACAAAATTTCTTTCTTCTTTCATTGCAGCGATACACAGAACTTTGTGTAACAAAACAGTGTCCAATTCATCGCTGCTTTGGCGCTCATTACTTTGAGACATTCGATGGTTAGTCCCAACAGCTCAGTAATTTCGCTAGCTGCAGTACCCTTCAAACCGGAACACAGTAATGTTTGTACACTACTGCTTGCCGGCAGAATATCTGGTACTGAGGTGTTGCCTACCTAGAACCGCTCAGCTTGCGTAGAGACGTCGGGTCTCTGTGCGTATTCTACCGCATGTACAACGGGGAGTGTTCTGAAGAACTATTTGATCTTATGCCGGCGTCACGGTTCCATCACCGCACTAGCCGCCGCCATCGTATCAAAGCTCATCCACATGTTATTGATTCATGGAAATCGCACACTGTGCGATTCACGCGATCTTTTTTGCCATACACTTGCAAATTGTGGAATGATCTTCCTTCTTCCGTATTCCCGCGGAGTTACAACATTGGGTTCTTCAAAAGGCATGTTAATAGAATCTTAAAAGGTCGGCAACGTATTTGTGGTACCCCTGGTATTGCAGATATCTATAGGCGACGGTGATTGCTTAACATCAGGCAACCCGTCTGCTTGTTTGCCACCTGTGGCAAAAAAAAAAAAAAAAAAAAAAAAAAAAACCTAGACGACTTCCTGCTAAGGAGATCTACCACCAAGTAAATTTACCACATTGCATTGCAATGAACAAATAGAGAAAAAAGTAAATTAAATTAAATTTAAAAAAATAATTTAATAACAACACTTAAAAAAATAAAAACAAATAAATAAATTATATTAAAATAAATGATTAAAAAAATATATTTTTATTTTCTAATTTTTCTTTTTTTTCAGATAAACCAAATAGATTTAGCGCCAAACTTCGCCGGCCCCATCATGGCGCTGGGAAACATGATCGCAAACCTGACAAGTCTACTGGTGCCAGTAATAGTTTCCAATATAGTTAAAGATGACATGGTTTGTATAACTCCATTTATAGGTAATCCCACGAATGTTGTAAATGTGCAAGTTTGGTTGGATGTTTGTTACTCTTTCACGCAAAAACTACTCAACGGATTTGAATGAAATTTGGTATGGAGGTATCTGAAACCACAGACTACTTTTTATCCCAAAAACATGTAGCGGGTAACACCACGGGGCGTCACTAGTAAGTAATATTTATGAGCCATAAATAACAACAAATGTTACAGGCAAGTCAGTACTATGTGATAGTCACATCGCTAGCTGCAGTACCCTTTAAACTGGGACACAGCATACACACTACTGCTTGGCGGCAGAATATCTGGTACTGCGGGGGTACCTACCTAGACGACCTCGATAGAGACGATAGAGTGATACCGCAGTTCGAAGCTCATCCCACTAATATCATAAATGTGAAAGTTTGGATGGATGGATGGATGTTTGTTACTCTTTCACGCAAAAATTACTGAACAGATTTGAATGAAATTTGGTATGGGTGTAGCTGAGACCTTGGGTTAACACATAGGCTACTTTTTATCCCGAAAACATGTAGCGCGTAACACCGCGACGCGCAGCTAGTATATATAGTGATTCAACAGAAATAAAATGAGTCATGATTTGGTTGCAGAGGAACCAGAGCCGGTGGCAAACAGTGTTCCTGATATTTGCGGGGCTACAGATAGTCACCAACGTGGTGTTTGTGATCTTTGTCAAAGGCACCGTGCAGCCGTGGAACTTTTACGGAGAAGAAAATGGTAATTTTAATCACTGTACATATTTTATATCAAACGTTTTGAAATAAAATTATTGGGATAAACGGGACCCTCTCGTGATAGTAAGACGAGACGTTCATGACCATTGCAGTGGTGCACAGAACTTTGAGTAGCAAACTAATCTCTGGTACTGCGGTGGTGCCTACCTGGATGACCTCCTGCTAAGGAGATCTACCACCAAGTAAGACGATAGACCAGAGTGCCGTGTCTTGGGAGAGACCTAGCCCATAACAGTGGATAGTAGACATGCACATTTTTTATTGTTAACTGAGTAGCTGTTTAGCTGATGTTGTATGACATTGTTGAAGATATGTCTGGCGATCTGAGAGTCCAGCACGATAATCAGCGAATAATCAATTTATCAGCATATTAAAATATCTGCCATATTGATCAGTGAAAGTATCTAAATTTAACGTGAAATACATTCATTTTTCATATTGTGACCCAAACTAAATAATAATGTTTGACCAAAAATAGTTTAAAATTTCCGCAACCTTCTGCAGTCTTGATGTTAAGTAACTATGCTATCTATACCATAATTGTATTATTATTTTAGCCCACTTTGTCCCACTGCTGGGCAAAGGCCTCTCTCCCTCCCTTCCACGCCTCTCTGTTTGGTGCTATTGAGCTCCACTCCATGTTGTGGGCATGGAGCTCATCTTTCCACCGTCTTCTAGTCCAGCCTGGTTTAACCTCCGGGACCCAGTCGGTGGTGGTTTTCACCCATAGCTCCGCTGGAATTCAGCAGACGTGTCCAGCCCAGTCCCACTTTAGCATGGCAAGTTTTAGAGTTGATTTTACCATAATAACTGGATATTTATATTACGGTTCTTGAAGCTTTTTAAATGAGGTTTAAATACATTAACACTTACTTTGTTCACAGAATCATATCCAGGAGAAACAGACATTAAATTAGTGAGCGAGAAGAAAAATTCGATAAAAGAAAATATAACCCTCGCAAAGACGTGATTTTAACTTTATAATCTACATTAACTGTCAGTAGGTATAAGAGTCCGCCGCCGCCGTACAGTTTGTTATGTTCTAGTTAACAGTACTACTAGTCAGATTATTTTGTATTGAATCTTAATTTTATACATTAAAAAGTATTCAGTATTGTGTTGTATTTATTACTGAACTAGCTGCGCCCTGTCATTGTGCATAACATGATTTGCTAAAAGACTCTGATAAATTCAGCAAAATTGTAATAAACCTTTTGAATTAAAAAAAAATAATCTGTTAAAATGTCGCCTTATTCTTATTGCCAAGGCTACCGGCCATGTTGGTGATTGTTCAAAGTTTTTTTTGTCGTTACATGTAAGAAAGCATCGCGTAAACAAAAAGAATTTGATTTCAAATTCACAAGCGGAGGAAAGTTGAAATCTATTAACAAGTCGTGACTTAGCGGGTATCATTAAAAAGGTAATTAAAGAACATCAAAGAATGGCAGCGTTTTATTTCGGACCCCTCTAAGGAAACGGAAGTCTTCGGAAACGTGATTTCATTAAAGCTTCCGAGATATTGTGCTACAATAGCATAATTATTTCTGTTTGTGTTCTTGTATATTTACTGTTTCATTTAATCTTTGAAAACGTGTGTTGAAAATTTTGCTTACAATTCTAAGTTATATGCTCTAAACTATTGGACCGACCATAATAATTCTTTCATTATTAGAATGCTACGTTATCCACGATGGACATAAAATATATTTTATTTAAACAATTAGGGATCCGTATCGAAAATTGAATAATTTAACCCAAGCTATGAAAAATTTGAAAAAAACCCCTTAGCATGCGCAGCGAAAACTATTGACAATATTTTTTTATTTTTTTTTTATTAATTTGCCCCATCGGGCAGGCTAAAGCTATAAAGCCATACTGCCTTGTCTTAAGTGTTATTTCTTAGTCAAGTCCAGTCCGTGTCAGTCAAGTCCTGTCATGCTTTAGTAAAGTAGTGGCGACTTTACTTCAAGCTTCGCTGGAGTTTTGGAAGCAACACGAAAAGTCATGTTTCACCACATTATATCATTTTCCCGCACTCGTGCTTGTAATTCGGCACTTTATGAATAAAACACCACTATTTTTATGCATAAACACTCAACAAAACACTAGTTTTGGAAAACAATACAATGGAGCGACACGACTCTTCCCGCGTTCCCGCAAAAACTCACTATTGACAATAAAATAAAGTGACGTTTTATAAAGCAAACCAAAAAAGTCTGCAATATCATATGTCCAAATACGACAGTTGTCATCTACCTACATCTACACTAATTATAAAGAGGAAAGACTTGATTTTTATTTGCTTGTTTGTTTGTTTTTTTATATTGAATAGGCCCTGAAACTACTGGACCGATATGAATAATTCTTTCATCATTAGAATGCTACATTATCACTGAGTGACATAGGCTATATTTATGTAGCTTGTTAATCGAGCTTTGTTTTCCCGTGCGAAGCCGGGTCGAGCTACTAGTTCATTACAATATACGTTTCCGAACATTATTGGATAGTTTTTCAAAGTCTGTCATTATGCCTTCTGTTGATATGAGATAAACTCGCTGCACGCTGCGAGTAGGTACTCGCGGCGGGTGATGTACTCGTACCCCTCCTCGTGCCGGTTCCGAGCTCGGTAGGCTGTCGCTGTCACGCATCGCTTCTTTCATAAATTAACAGACTCTTTTGACGAGCAGTCGCGCTGAAACCTCGCTGAAAGGAGTCGCCATGGCGGAATGGACAGCCATTGTTTCAGAGTTGGCTTCCTCGGTTCCGTTTGAAACGGGTGACAAGGATCAACATTTCGTGAGCGTAGTATGAAGGACAGGTACAATACGCGTAAATTTTTACTGCGTAAAATTTTTTTAAAATTTCAATTCAATTTGTGTGTAATGTTCTATAAAATTTATTTATTTATTATTTATATTTTTCAAATAAGATCAACGTTTAATTTGAATTCATTCATCAAATCGCCTAATTGTTTATTTTTTCCAAAACTTGACTTTCGTGTTACTTCCAAACTCTATCGAAGCTTGTAGTAAAGTCACCACTTATTACTAAGGCATGACTGGACTCAACCGTCAACTTTGTGCGACTTTGACTGTGATTACGACTCATTTAACTTGATTTTTCAAAAAATTCGTGAAAATATCCAAATACTTACAAAAAACAGTGACACCAAAAAAAAGAAGAAAAAAAATATGTTAAAATTTTAATATTGAGTAATTCTCAAATGAATTTGTAAGAACCGTTTGTCTTTGAGATCAAAAATGTAACCACATCTTGAGCGAATAAAAACTTGAACTTGAACTTAAAATATTAATTTTGGAATACCTAAAGTTAAGGAAACGTGTTCCAATGCTTCTCTGTTTCAACCCTATTAAATCACCCCTCACACGTCCCTGTTCGGGTAAGTACGACTCCGTAACTTTCAGGATTGTGCTTTAACTTAGTTCCGCATCCTCGCTTACAAGTGACGACATGACAATCGACGCTATATGTAACTTAAATACACCGAAATCCGTCACTATTTAGAAAAATAATCTTGAAACGAACAAGAAATTCTGCTCATGGTAAGAGATAATGTCCATGACCATGACCATTGCAGCAATACACAGATATTTGAGAAACAAAGTTCAAGGCGTCCCTGCTTTGGCGCTCATTGCTTTCAGTCATTTGATGATTAGTATCAACATCCCTGTAATTAAGTTAGTCTTTAAATTTGAACACAGTAATTCTGCCGCCAAGCAGTACTGTGTACATACTACTGCTTGGCGGAAGAATATTTGGTACTGCAGTGGCACCTATATAGACGATCTACTGCTAAGGAGATCAACCACCAAGTAAATTACGAAAAAGTCACTATCGAATCACCGCTACACATTTTCTCTGGTGTTTTTGTAGCGATGAAAGCTCGGTGGTTAGCGCGGTCGGTTTACTCGCCAAAGGACGAGTAAACTCCAACGATAAGCTTGAGCTGCCGGTGAAGGAAAACATCGTGAGGAAACCATAGCATGGTGGTAGAGTACGTTCTAATACTCGTCTACCAAGCTACCGACTTCAACTTAAACCTTGAAAATCTATCGCCAAGCATCTAACAGTGTTTCGGCAGCCTCACTTAAGAGCCAGTTCTATTCCAGACTAGACATGCTCACTAGAATAGAATAGAATATTTGCAATAACCCTATAACTACATTATTAATTACAAACGGTACATTACCATGCGTTCCTCGTGGGCGTTCCCAGTATTCGTACGCAGCGATTCCGCTCTACTTTTTTGATGCGCACGGCCCACGAATGGAACTCATTACCGGCTTCCCTGTTTCCCATAAATTACAATTTGGACGTTTTTAAGGCTAGAATGAATAGATTTCTTCTGGATCAGCCTACTCCATCCTCGGCCACACCGTCGCTTTGCATTAGGCGAGTTGGTGGCCAAACGTAGATCTATTAAAAGTAAAAAAAAAAAAATATTATGTTACACTAGGCACTTCAAAATTACAGTATCATTAGAAAAAATATATAAATTTGCTAATGATACAGCGCACTGTATTATCCGACTACACCGTCACTGAACATGAGATGAGCGGGCCAAATGCCAAGCCTATGAATAACAATAAATAATATCGCAGGATATTACACACAGCGCCATCTGTCCCCAAACTAAGCAGAGCTTGTACTATGGAAGTCGTATAACTAAGAAGTACTTTTTTTTGTAAATACATACTTATGATAAATACAGAACACCCAGACACAGAAAAACATTTGTTTTTATATCACAAAATGCTTGTCCTGGGTGGGAATCGAACCCACGCCCTTCGGCTCTTGGAGCAGACATACTACCAATGAACCAACAGGGCTGTCTAATGTATGCATGATAGTTTTTTTCGGCGAGTGAGTCCTCGAGCTCGTATTTCGTGTCGCGCGTTGTAAGCCCCGGCGTCGGACGTGATGGGTCTCCATCGCGTAATGTGTGAACTTTCTTAATTCGACTTCTTATGACGTTAGGGTTTGATGGATTCCGCTCCTTTGTAACCGAGCAAAGTTATATTTTGAGTGGTACCATTACTCAAAGGAAAGTTAAGAACATTTTGTGGATGTCGCTTGGCGAAGTGATGGTAGGTGGGTAAGGTGGCAAGGTAAGGGGAGCGTGGTCGTCCAGCCGCAAGATGACGATGTCGTCACCGTCCGCGTCGCACCGTCGTCGTCGTAGTTCCGTAGTTCACTACGTGGGCCAAGTGCTGGTTGGCAGACTCCACACATCTTCATATTTTTTTAAGAACTTTTGGTCGTGTATTTCTCTACTACTTTCACGCAAAAACTTCTAAATAGATTTCGATGAAATTTGTTATGGAGGTAGCCTGACACCCTGAATTAACACATATATTACTTTTTATTCCAAAAACATGTAGCGGGTAACACCACGAGGCGCAGCTAGTAATATTATAAATGCGAAAGTTTGTGAGTATGTTTGTTACCGTTTCACGCAAAAACTACTAAACGGATTTGGATGAAATTTGGTATGTAAATAGTTGAGGCCCTGAATGAATACATAGGGTACTTTTAATCCCGAAAACATGTAGCGGGTAACA
This sequence comes from Biston betularia, assembly GCA_905404145.2. NCBI lineage: Eukaryota > Metazoa > Arthropoda > Insecta > Lepidoptera > Geometridae > Biston > Biston betularia. Next base: position 14,162,408 of record FR989876.1, read on the forward strand.
CCGCGGGGCGCAGCTAGTATGAGTATAATATTTATAAAAGTCAGATGGGAGTCAAACCTCGGAATTTGAACCCAAGACCTCCAGATTGGAAGCCAGACGGTCTCCTAACTCAGCTGTCTAAAGTTTTGGGAAATAAACAGTGTTAATTTCTAAACATTTTGATGTTTAAAAGGTTGTACTACATTTTATATACCGTAAACTGACCCTGGTATAGTTATTGGTACTAATGGGCGCTACTGCTCTAGTTCTATAAATAGTTCAAATTCATTTAGACCCTCAAACATCAAGTTTCTTATTACTTCAAAACTATTAGTAGGTCCGGCTGAGTTTGGACCCTATTTCTCGGTTACCTAGGTATTTTGTAATCAACGTTCAAAAGGGGCATCTAACTTAGTACTAAGTAGCAAAAGCATTAGTGGTGTACGTCGACTAGACTATAGATCTAACTAGCTGCGCCCCGCGGTGTTACCCGCTACATGTGTTCAGGATAAAAAGTACCCTTAACATATAGGGTACTTTATTCAACTTGAGGGTGATAGCTAGCCAGCCGAGTACTAGAAAGTACCCTACCACCATGCTATGGTTTCCTCACGATGTTTTCCTTCACCGGCAGCTCAAGCTCATTGTTGAGGTTTGAACACATGCCCTTCGGCATGCGAACCTACCGTGCTAACCACTGAGCTATCATCGCTACACTTAGCTCAGCGATTAGCGTCAGTACACACGCCGAAAGGCGTGGGTTCAAACCCTAACAATAAACTTGAGCTGTCGTTGAAGAAAAAACATCGTAAGGCAACCGTAGCATGATGGTAGGGTTTTTTCTAGTACTTAATTGGCTAGCTACCACCCTCAAGTTGTAAATCTGCCGCCAAAGACCTAGCAGCGGAGGGCCTCACTTGAGAGGTAGTTCTATTCATAAACAGCTATCTGATGTAACGCCCAATCAGTTGTGCAATGTATATATACATATTAGTTTGCGGATTTCAATGTTTTCCATAAACGTAATAGTAAATATTATGACGACAAACAACATTTTGGAACTATTTAATTAGTAGGAAGTAGATAGGACAAGAACTTGTCAAATGCGTGTTAAACTTTACAACCGTTTAGGGTTCCATATTATTATTATACGAAGTTTTTATTTCACAGATTGTTTATTAAAACTTACTCTGAAAGTGCAAATGACTTTGCATTTTTAGACTAGAACGTTTTTTTCTTTGCGCACCTTCTGTATTTAGCGCCAATATCGTCTGTGTTAAACTGCGGGAGCACAATGCAAATTCAATGCGATGTGAAATTAGTTATTTAAACAAATTTCAACTTTAAGGTTAACATCACAAAGTAAGAGGCTCCTCGTTTGTGTCACAGTCCGAGTGAGTAGCAAGACGTGCCCTAACTGAATACAAACTGCTGCATCGGCGCGTTTTGGCGGAGTTTTAAGTAAGACGTGTTTGGACGGTTAGTGAAAACTCTTCTTTTTTATCGACGAGAAAATAGAATCCACCGACTAGATTATGGTATAAAATAAGTAGAGAGGGATAAGAATAAAAAATAGGGTATTTTATTTATTTAAAAAACCGGTCAAGTGCGAGCCGATTCGTGTACGAAAGGTTCCGTACTATTATCTATAAAAACGGCAAAAAAAACACGTTATCCCCCGCGAGCCCCCTTAATTACTTATTTTATTCTATTTTTTAGTGTTTGTTGTTATAGCGGCAACAGAAGTACATCGTCTGTGAAAAGTTCAACTGTCTAACTATCACGGTTCATGAGATACAGCCTGGTGATAGACGGACGGACAGCAGAGCCTTAGTAATAGGTTCCCGTTTTACACTTTGGGTACGGAACCCTAAAAAATACATTCTTTCTTATTTACCAACTTCTTATAATTTTAACGGTAAGCATCAATCCAAGGTTACTTTTTTCTCAATTGAAAATCATTATGGTATTAAAATACTAACAGTATTAAAAAAAATGCGAGTGTCAATTTGTCCGCTGATTTTCATAAGTTACGCGACGGAATTGGATACGACTTTCTCTATAAATAATTATAGTAACTCAGGTAGTTCCATAGGTCCGAGCGAAGCTGGGTCATCTGTACACAATAATTATTTAATTTGTCTCATCTTGTCGCACTGCTGCGCAAAGGCTTCCTCTTTTTCATGCCTTTCTGTTTAGTGCTTTTGTTGCGTATTAAAATTTTATCTTCATAAGAATTAACTAAACAATACAGTAATAGAAGCAAATGACTTGCTTTTTATATTATCTTTCCCAAAGTCACATCCAAAGAATAAGTAATTTTGTGACGACTCGAGGGTAAGTGACAATCCTCAGTAGGAATGTATTTATCTCGGTTCATACGATACAATTTTTGTGTACTTTATTTATCAAGTAAACAAATCTAACGTTTATATTAATTTTGAAATTGTTTGGGACAAGTTCTCTGGTGCCCGCGGTAGATGGTGTACCGATGCGAATGTTACTGTGATATATCTATCTAATTTATTTAATTTAAACTATAAATTTTTAGTTTGTCTAAATGAAATAATGTCTAAGCTATCAATTTCAGCTGAGATGCAATATTCCAAAGTGCCTTCAGATGAAACCAATAAAGATTCAGGTAAGTCAATTTGTTCTTTCCATTTATTTCTAATCATGTTTTTTTAACAGAGGGTTTCACTCTCTCCTACTTTTCGTACTGTATCAATTTATTGTACACTAGCTGCACCCCACGGTGTTACCCGCTACATGTTTTCGGGATAAAAAGCCTATGTGTTAATCCAGGGTCTCAGCTACCTCCAAATTTCATCTAAATCAGTTCTGTAGTTTTTGCGAACATCTATCCATCCAAACTTTTACATTTATAATATTAGTGGGATAAATTAATTTAATACGTAACTAATAAATTGAATCATACATACAAGCTATTAAAAATAACTAAGCGTAAACATTAAAAAAATGTCAACAAGATTGTAATGAATAACGTGAATTTAATCACAATAAACGATCGAATAAAATTCATTATTGTCAACCTCAGTGCCCTTGCCCGCTTTCATCTCGCAATATCTCATTCCATCATGTGAGAAGGAGGTCAAACGCATGCCTAGTCTGTTGCGACAAACACAACGCACACTATACAAATACACGCTTCATTACGAGTGTAATTACAATTTTACCATTTAGTAATTATATTTCAAATGCGGGAATATGAAGGTTAAAATAAGGCAAATACGATGTGCAGCATCACATCCGTTTTCATTTTAAATTTAATTTATTAATGCAATGAATAGAGATGCGTAACTATAATTTAAAAAAAAAAACGATAAATAAAGACATTCACTGGCTACCAATTACTAAAGCTATTAAGACCGCCGAGGACAGAAACACGTAGGGGAGCATGCTAAACCGAGTACAGTTAAGACTAGACAAGTAGACACGACTTTCAGCAAAGAAGATGACGACTAAGAAGAAGAAGAGAGAACTATAATTATGTTAATTATTCTTGTAACCAAATTATAAAAATAATTACTGAATCGTTCGACCCATTCTGAGCTATAAAAAAAGGATGTTATGATTTCAATTCCAGATAAACCAGAGACCTCTGCAACCTATGGTTATGGAATCAGGCACGTGCAGCTAGTCATATTTTTCCTCTGTGTCTTTATGAGTTTCATAGCCAGAGGACATTTGGGTGTTACGCTGGTTGCTATGACCGCCCACACCCAGGACACGTATGACGTTGAAGTAACCACTGCTTCAGATATTGGAAATATTTATTTTAATGAAACCATAGAGTCACTCGATTACGTCGAAAGTATTGATAACGTCGAGTCGAATGAAACAGACAAAGGAATCGTATCAAATATTTCTACGGGATCTAACTCTTCTGAAGAATCAAGATCTATATATAGTGTAAGTGTTGTTTACATAAACTTTTAAGATATTTTAGGAATAATATTTTGCTAAAATGACTGCGTGTTAACCCCAATCAATGTAATATAAATACTTCCGGGTGGCCATGTCTTTAAGATTAGGAGCAGTATGCCAGGTCCCTCATCGCTGTTCGTGCAGGGAAATAGCGGATCGCCTCGGCCACCACGCGCTTTCATGCAGTAGGAGTGCTGGGCGTATATCGCGGCACGCCAGCTTAAACGACGTCATCCGTCGGGCTTTTGTCAGCGCCGGCGTCCCTTCAGTTTTAGAACCAAATGGACTGATGCGTGACGACGGCAAGAGACCCGACGGGATGACCCTTATCCCTTGGAAGATGGGACGGCCTCTTGTGTGGGACGCCACTTGTGTCGACACCTTGGCGCCGTCTCATCTTCCTGTGACTTCGGGACAAGCTGGTGCTGCCGCATCTAAAGCTGAAAACCTCAAACGGCACAAATATAGTTATTTGGATAGAATGTATCTTTTTGTGCCGTTTGGGGTTGAAACTTTAGGTCCGTGGGGGCCGGCCGCTCTCGAACTGTATCGGGACCTGGCCAAGCGTCTAGAGGAGGCTTCAGGTGACCAGAATGCTGGTATCTACTTTGGCCAAAAACTAAGCATTGCCATCCAGCGTGGCAATGCTGCCAGCATTCTGGCCACATATCCCTCCTCTGACGGGTTTTTAGACTAAGTTTTCTTTGTATACATTTTGTAAATAGTATAATTTAAGGTATTTTTTATTTTGTTTAATAAATCCTATTTTTTATATAAATACTTTGAAGGTCATCGTCAGGCTCAGTCGTCATGGAAATGGATTATCTCGCGTCTCATTCGTCTTAAACCTATCCATTTATTTATTATCCACCTATACTGTCCCACTGCAGGACAAAGGGAAAAGAGGACTCCTTTCCCTTCTTCCATCTTTCTCTATCTTTTGTATCTTGAGTCCATTCTTTCAAACAGGAGTCAAGTTCGTTGAAAGCCTCACACAAAGTATTCGTTACCTATACATATAAAAGCTATGTTATTGATTTTCAGACATTCACCTGGACTAAACCAGTACAAGAGATGGTGTTGACATCATTCTTCATGGGGTATTGCTTGATGATGATGCCTATATCTCTGGTCTGTCAGCGGTGGGGCGGAAAAGTTCCACTACAGGTGTCGATGTTCGTCAATGGGGTGGTATCGGTACTGACTCCTACACTGGCGTACTGGGTAAGGAAGGCTGGATCCCAAATCTTTTTCTTGCTTATCTGGGACAGTTAGAAGCACTTGTCATCGCAGTGCTGTATGATCTTATACCACTCAATCTACTGGAACTTGCTCAAATCTTTATTTGTGCATCTTTTACTCTTCTTTAATGATTCGCTTCGTTGCTTCAGCTATTCGAATTGTGACTTTCCGCTAATATAAGGTTACTTTTTGACCTTTTTGGAGTGTCCTGTCCCCAGAAATAAAAATGCATTGTATCATAATTATGTTACTATGGACTGCTGGACGTAGGCTTCCTTTGACATTTTTGTCCACTTTATTGCCACTCTTTCTGTAAAAATTGTTGCAGATTGGGATAAATACTTTGTAAATATTCCAGGGAGGCTGGCAAGCCGTGTGCGCGTGTCGACTCCTGCAAGGTTTCGCCCAAGCCGGGACATACCCGGGACTTCAGACTCTGCTGGCTCAGTGGGTGCCTGATTGTGAAAAGGGCACGTTAACCAGCTATGTCTATACAGGTTAGTACAGTATTATACAGAGCTTCTTTTTATGGTAATGAGAGAATATGATAAGAGATAACGCTTGCCCATGGCCATTTTATATTAAATGGATCTACATTTGGCCACCATCTCGCCTGATGGAAAATGACGGCGCGGTCGAGAAATCTATTCACTCACACACAGATACGCATCAAGAAAGCAGTGCCGAAATTAGAAAATAGTGCCGAAAGTATTTTATCGTATCGGTCATGCGTCTTTTACCATCGGGAGAGTGTGTCGTTCTGTTTATTACTTTTAAATAAAAATAAATGATATATAGATTGTGTAAGTACATTTGATAGTGTCGGTAACATGATAATTATCAATTATGTTTCACAACTCGAGTTCTGTAGGTTATGGTTCTAGACCTGCCTAGGAATAATATTGCTTGGCGGTCACATTGCATAACTTGCTCAGGTCTACTGACTTTTTGCACGGACCTAAGAGTAAATATTACACAAATAATATTATTTTAGCCAACTTCAATACAGTTATCAGTTTTGCAAATAAAATTTATCTGCTTACATCGTTTAACAAATAATAGTTGCCAGTTATAGAATTTGACATAATTATTATATGCATAGCAAAACAACCAGGGAATTAAACTATAAATGGTCTAGCACAAGCCATAATCAAATCATATCATTCTTTTTATCCTGAGAAAACGTGATGGTCTACTTTTGTTATGTTCATGTGTGGGGGAAAGACGATTTCACCAAACACGTGCTAAGCCCTCCGTGATTCATGAAAATGCCGGTTGAAGGTAGATTGGATAATATTTATTAAAATAGTTGCTATGAGCGATCCAAGTGATTTCACGTATTACCATGATAACGATGCAAAAGAGGCGGAAGATCTTATTAGCAGGATGTTATTTAGCAAAGTACCACTGCAGTATCAAAATCCGATTTCCGGCTTAAAAGTAACAGCAGTTAGTGGAATAATAGGGTTATTGAGAATAACCATCGAAATAAGCGCCAAAGCAGTGATGCCCTGGAATTGGTGCTCTGGAGCTGGCTGCAATGGTTATGGACAGATGTTATCTTTTGCCATCAGAAGATAGTTTTGTTTGCCTCATCACTTATACATAAAGTGTAAATGTGTGTGTTGTTCCAGGCGCTACTGCAGGGTCCGTGATCGGGTTCCAGATAGGCGGTCTTCTGTCGGATGCTGCTGGCTGGCCAGCTGCATTTTGGACAATAGGATCCCTCTGCCTCATCATGTTTGCCTTGCTCACTGCGATTGGATCTGCATCACCCAGCGTACATAAGACGATATCTAAAGAAGAGAGGAACTTCATTATGATGCAGACTGAGGCTACTGTTGTTAAGGTTACATATTGATTTTTTCTAATTCGAAAATGTGATTCTCTATGAACACCGTCTCCTCTGATGTTGAGCAAAGATATAATAGAAGCTTGCCTAGAAAACAATCATGTTGAAACTGTTGGGCGGTACAATAAAAAGTAGAAATCAGAGTGTTGGGTTTTTGGTTTAATTGGGTAAAAAGATATGATGCCATTTTCATTGACTATTTATAAATAATTATTCGTTTGTGGCGTCACTCTTATAAGACATAGGCGTGGGTTGTAAATATTGTTCCAATATCCAGCTTGATGTGTATTGTTATTTCCCCATATCTGCAGCTACTCAAGCTTGTTCAGTTTCTAGACCAAAGCAAAGCTAGCTATTGGTTTTTTCACAGACCCAGTATAGGCCGAATTTTTTTAGCTTACAACGATGCCACCGTGCGGGTGATGGGTACATTACATTGCAGGGATGGAAATCCCTTTAGTGCCTAGGTCTTGCGACCAAAGTTTTGATTTGAGAGGCTCGTTTTCATGTAAACGTAATGAGACAAACGGGACGTTCTCCTGATGATATCAGTTGATACATGTCTTTGACTATTGCAGCGATACACAGAACTTTGAGTAGCAAAATAAAGTTCAGGGCTTCGCGCTTATTATTGACTTCGATGGTGTCAACGCCTTGTAATTTGACGCTTGCTAAGGAGATCTACCGCCACTTTTTTTCATAAAATGAAATAAAAATAGATGCAGATAGTTTTACATCCCGTGAAATGATTTTGTCCAGGCAAGCCGCGCTCCGTGGAAAGCCTTGCTGACGTCGAAGCCGCTGCTGGCCAACTACGCCACCGCCGTCGGCAGCGGAGTCAGCTTCGTCTTCTTCTTCACGCAAGTTCCCTCCTACATACACTACATATACGGCATCGATGTTAAAAATGTAAGGATAACACAGTTCTTGCGCTCGTGCCACTTGTGTACTGTTTTGAAAAGGAAGTTTTGTAAAAAAATGATTTTGTATACAAACATCCTTAGTTATTAAAACTCACGTAAAACCAAAGTTAACTAGTTTTGTATGATTTAATTATAATTTAACCTTTTATTTTTTTATGGTTAACTAGTTAGGTGTTTGATCACTACCTGATGTTAAGTGATCAAGTTAAAGAAGGTAAAGCACACCTAGCTTAGAATGGAATTGACTGTCAAGTGATGCTGCCGAAACACACCGTTAGGTGCTTGGCGGCAGATTTTTAACTCGAACGGTGGTTAGCTACCACAAACCTACCACAATGCAATGGTTTTCTCACGATATCTTTCTTCACCGGCAACTCAAACTCATTGTTGGGGTTTGAACCCATGTCTTTCGGCGTATGAACCGATCGCGCTAACCTCTGATCATTGCTACAAAAAGACAGTTTTGTAGATGGATCTGAGGAGCTACCGATTAGCGAGATTTACAAGCTTCGTAAACTATAAAAAAATGTATAAAGAAAGCAAATAATTTAATTTCGTAACCAAACGTAATGTATCGAAAGTAGGAAAGATCGCAATGCCCTGGACTTTGTTTCATGGCTAAGTTCTGGGTATCGCTGCAATGGTCTCTTATCACCAGGGAAGCGTCACGTTTGACCTTTTGATAATGACATTCAGATGGAACTAAAGATTTTCTTGTTTGCTAAAAATATATTATCTATTTCATAATAGATAATTTATACGCATTATTTCATATTTTTCAGAGTGGCATGCTGTCTTCTTTGCCCTACATAGTCAGTATTTTCTCAAGTATAGCTTTTGGTGTCATATCTGACTATCTGATCAACCACAACATTCTCAGCCGCAAGAACACGAGACGGTACAGTAACCTTCTCTGTAAGTATTCCGTTATATTGATTCAGGCCCACCTTACACGGAGAAACCCTATAAGTAGATTCGCATGCCGAAGGCCGTGGGTTCAAACCCAAACAATGAGCTTAAGCTGCCGGTGAACGAAAACCTCGTGAGGAAACCATAGCATGGTGGTAGGGTACTTTAGTACTCGGCTGGCTACCACCCTCAAGTTGAAAATATGCCGCCAAGCATTTAACAGTGTGTTCCGTCAGCCTCGCTTGAGAGCCAGTTCCATTCCAGGCTAAATGTGCTTTACTATCTTCGACCACAACTTCACTTAACATCAGGTGAGCTGTGGTCAAACATCTAGCCAGTCAACCATAAAAAAAGTCACGCCATAACGCAGGCTTTCATTGGATAATGAACTTCTAGTTGTTTAATGTTAATGTAATGAGACGAACGAGACCCTCTCCTGATGGTAAGAGATGACGCATGTTCACGATGATTGCAGCGATACACAGAACTTTGAGTAGCAAAACAAAGTCCGGGGCATCGCTGCTTTGGCACTCATTACTTTGAGACTTTCGATGGTTAGTCTCGACAGCCCTTTAATTTCGCTGCAGCACCGTTCAAACCGGAACACAGCAATGTCTGCTCACTACTGCTAGGCGGCAAAATGTAAACTTTAGATTTTATTTTTATTTTAGATAAATATTTGAGATATAACTCCGGAGCACCTTAAAATTTATTTCCGCAAGGGAACGCCTGACACTTTTTGTTGTAGAAAACATGGCGGTCTAAATTTGATTTGCTAAACTGGGTTTTTGTTTTTTAAAACTCAGTTCATTATTTTGTGATCTCAGATTATTCAAAACGTATTGAACTTTTGCATTCCAGCCCAGACCGGAATGGCGTCAGCTCTGGTGGGCGCGTCCTACGCCAGGAACACGACTGTCGCAGTCATCTGGTTCGTGATCTTCATGACGTCGCATATGGGCGTGCACACTGGCTGGATGGTGGGTCTCCTGACTACCTTCCTAACTTCTTCATTTTTAACCGACTTCAAAAAAACAAGGAGGTACTCAATACGGTTTCAGTGTTCTTCAGAACTCCGTAATTTATAAAACAATTTTAAAAATTATCTTTTATTTCTTATTTGGATTGAGGGCAATGAGGCGTATTAGGATTCGAGCCCAGGATCTTCGACCCAGGCTGCTGAAACTTAGAAGAAAAAAATATTTTGTTTACAGATTAACCAAATCGACTTGACTCCGAACTACAGCGGCACGTTGATAGCGATCAGCAACTGCATCTCAAACCTGGTGGTCATGGTCATGCCACTTGTCATCTCGCACATCATCGTGGACATGGTAAGCCTTGCTCTGGTTCTGTAATTACTAAAGACGGCACTTTTTGCACCCTACGACATGCGACTTAAAGATAGATTTTTTTCATGGTTAAAGTCAAAGTCAAAGTCAATAGTTTTATTTGCATGGCAACAGTGTAAAAAGGTCTTAAACATAATAACAGGTTAGATTATTGACCACAGCTCCTCTGATCTTAAATGAAGGTGTGGTCGAAGATGGTGAACACACCTAGCTTGTAATGGAACTGGCTCCAAAGTGAGGCTGCCAGAACACACACCAGGTGATAAGCGACTATTTTTCAACTTAAAAAATCCCCTACCACCGTGATATAATGTCCACACTATATTTTTCTTCTCCGGCAGTTAAATGTCATTGTTGAGGTTTGAACCTACACCCCAAAGACTATATTTTGTGAAAAATATTGCTGCGTCCCGTGGTGTTACCTGCTAAATGTTTTCGGGATAAATAGTAGCCCACGTGTTAATCCAAGTTCTTAGTTACCTCCATACAAAATTTCATCTAAATCTGTTGTGTAGTTTTTGCGTGAAAGAGTAACAAACATCCATCCATTCATCCATCCATCCAAACTTTCATGTTTATAATATTAGTGCGAAAACCCCTCCTTGGCGTGAGAACGACTAGGCTATGATCTGGGCTTAAGGAGACCTTATACATATTTATGCCCACCTTCGTGACCCGTGTTGGAATCTCTGCCCGACAGAATTTGATGTGATCCTGCCAATGCATTAACCCAATTCATGGAAATACCAACAGTTAGATTAACTTATGTATATTGTTGTTAAGTTAAGAAATGTTTGTTATCCTAATTTTTTTTTTAATGTAAAAGTAATGAAGCGCTCTAGAAGTTTTCCTGATGGTAAGAGATAACGCCTGTCCATGGTCATTGCAGCGATACACAGAACTTTGAGTAACAAAACAATGTGCAGGGCATCGCTGTTTTGCCGGTCATTACTTTGAGACTTTCAATGGTTAGTCTAAACATCCCTGTAATTTTGCTAGCTGCAGTCTCCTTCAAATCAAAACACAGTATTTTTTACACACTACTGCTTGACGGCAGAATATCTGGTACTGCGGTGGTATCTACCTAGACGAGTTCCTGTTAAGGAGAGCTACCACTAAGTAGAAAGTTTTACTTATTTTTCTTTAACTAAAATCAGTTCTTCTTAATTTCTACAAAACTACGTTTTGGACTTGTTACATCTAAGTATATAATATGTGGTAAGCGAACTGTCACGCTGTCCCTTTTCAATCATCACGAAACACTGCATTTGTCGTTTATCAATGCCTTTGAAGCGTGCTTTCCAGTAATACGCCTCCGAAGGCCTCCATAGAGACCTTCCAATGGATTGATACAAAGCTGAGTCCCTGGAGACTTCTGTTCACAGGATTGAATCGAGACAGGCTTTCTATCAGGTTGCTTTTGTTTAGAGTTAGTAGAGGCTGCTAAATTGGTGGGGAAGTTCACCCAGTATTGATCGTAGTCGAATATGTTTCTATTTAAATAGAAAGGGTAAAGTAATGAGCGTCAAAGCAGGGATGCTCTGGACTTTGTTATGCCACTGGAAGTTCTGTGTATCGCTGCAATGGCTTTGGATACACATTATCTCTTACTATCAGTAGAGAGTATCGTTCGGCTTATTAAATTGTTATTTTAAAAATACAAATTGTAGAGATATTAAAAAATTTAGGTTATTAAATTTACAAACAAAAGTCAATAATTTTTTCGAAAAAATCATGTGACAAGAAATATAAGGATTTTAAAACTAAGCTAATAAAAAAGTACGAAATTGGAAAAAATAAAAAATATTAAAAACCATTTATATGAAATGCAAACAAAATTGTACAATGCCCTTCAGAGTTTCGCACTTAAGCTTCAGAATGATAAATACCCCGTCGAAGCCCTCACCTTAACCTAACGAAATGCAAATTGCGTCCTTCCTAAATCAAAGGCAGAAAGTTTGCAAAAATTTCAGATTTAAGGAGGAGTTTCGACACTGCGACCGGGCGTGAGGGTCAATGCTTGAAATACATTTTATATAAAGCAATTTGTACTCTCCTAGCTCCAAAGCAGCAATACCCTGGTCTTTGTTTTACTTCTCAAAGAACTGCGTATCGCTGTAATGGCTACGGACGGACGTGATCTCGTACTATCAGGAGAGCGTCTCGTCCGTATCATAACTTTTACATTAAAATAATTAACATAACCCATCCGAGTTAAATGTTACAGTTAGTGGCCCAAGGATATAATGCCCCTGTTAAAAAAACTACGACTATAGCAAATTTTACCGACATGACCGGCACAGCACACTCCCGTAAAATCATAACTATTGTAAATAAACAAAACTAAGTAATTCCATAAAAATGCGCAATATTTCCACTTGAATTTGTCTTAAAAAATAACATATCCAGGAAACAATTATTTACAAGAAAATAGAAGAAACAAAGCACCACAGTTTTTAAAATAAGCAGCCTACTAGACTCCGGGATGTCTCGAACACTTAATCTGTCGCAGTTAATGAAACGCCTACTTAAAACGCCATTCTATTAATGTAACTGACGGGGATTTAACGAATGACAGCAGACCTAATGGCCGCGCATTTATTTCGAAAAAAATAAACGTTTTCTGGTGAGAATTGATGGCGCCATTAGTGCTATGTGGGCGCCATTCTTCAAACGCATACGGGCCGGGTGACACTCGTACATGCAACACAATGCCTATAGAAACACATTCGTCACACACATACACAAAGTGGATGGGGAAGAAAATTATATGTCACAGACTGTAAGGAAATGCGGTACAAGTGATGTTGTATTATTCTATTAATAACAATGTTACTGATGTGAAATAAATAAATAAATATCGCAGGGCATTACACACAGCGCCATCTGACCCCAACCTAAGCAAAGCTTGCACTATGGCAGTCAGATAACTGACAGAATACTTACATACTTTTTTTTTGTAAATACATACTTTTAATACAAACAGGACACCCAGACACACATTTGTTTGTACCACAAACTGTTTGTCCTGGGTAGGAATTGAACCCACGCCCTTCAGCTCTTGCATCAAACATACTACCAATGAACCAACAGGGCTGTCAGCTAATGTGAGAGTTTGTGTTAGAATATTTGCTACTCAATCACGCAAAAACGGCTGAACGATGGCTTTTCGTAAATTCCACGAACTAAACAAATGTTCCACGCGAATGAAGTCACGGGTAACTGCCACTCATTACATAAAATCATAATTATATTATACCTATTAAGCTACAATATTTTTTAGGGTTCCGTACCCAAAAGATAAAACGGGACACTATTTCTAAGTCTTTCTGTTTGTCCACCTGTCACCAAATTGTATTTCATGAACCGTGATAGTTAGACAGTTGAAATTTTCACAGATGATGTATTTCTGATGCCACTAAAACAACAAATACTAAAAAACAGAATAAAACAAATATTTAAGGTGGGCTCGCATGCAACAAACGTGGTTTTTTTTAGCCGTTATTATAGATACGGAACCCTTTATTCAGGAGAATCCTAAATTCCAGATGATGCTAAAAACAAAGTTTCAACCTATAACTTCTACGACATACCACATCTTATATTTATGGTTGTGCTCGCTTTGTTCAGCTCAAAATTCTCTTTTTTCACTCGTTTTATTTCTTATAACTAAAGGCTTGACGATTCTTCTATTTCATAATTTACAGGAGAACGTGTTCCAGTGGCGCACCATGCTGTACCTAGAAGCCGCGATAGCTCTCATTCCAGGGATCATATTTGCGATATACATATCCGACGAAGTTCAACCCTGGAACGATGGAAACTTCTCTGGTATGTGTGATTATCTCTATTGTCTTACGTTCATGGCCGAAAACAAATCTTACAGGGTTTTTGATGAAGTTTTTTGTAGTCCACTGCTGGACATAGGCCTCTCCCAAGACACGCCACTCAGCCCGATCTTCGGCTTTTCGCTTCCATTCATCGCCAGCTGTCCTACGTCTCAGGTAGTCTCAGGGCGTCCTACGCTACGTTTGCCAGTTCGCAGTCTCCACTCTAGAACACGTCTACCCCAGCGGTTATCGGTTCTGTGACAGATATGTCCAGCTCATTGTCACTTCAGCTTGCTAATACGCTGAGCTATGTCTGCGACTTTAGCTCTCTGGCGAATTACTTCGTTTCGGATCCGATCCCTCAGAGAAATGCCGAGCATAGCTCTCTCCATAGCTCGAAGTTTTCCTTACAAATGTTGAATTATTATACTGTTATTATCAATTTGTATTATTTACCTAATGAAATGATGGAATTTGTTTCAGAAGAGGAAATAAAAGACATGAAATTTGAAAATCTCGAGAAAAATAATGCTGAGAAGAAAGAAGCTGACAAGTATATATAATATCCAAAAGTTTGAAAAACTATTTTGTTGTACCAACATGTTCAGTAGCGCTCTGGTTTCATTGTATTTATTTTTAAAATAAACATTTCATTAATTAGCTATTTTATATGAAGTTAATTTTGTTTCGTACCAATGATTTATTGGTTTGATATAAGAAATTTATCAAAAAGAAAAGATTTTTACCAATAACTGTTGCTAAATGTTGGCTTTGAAAATAAATAAATAAATATCGCAGGACATTACACACGGCGCTATATGACCTCAAACTAAGCAGAGCTTGTACCATGGAAGTCAGATAACTGATTGAATACTTAATTACTTTTTTTTTGTAAATACATCCAGAACACCCAGACACGAAACAAACATACTGTTTATACCACAAACTGTTTGTCATGGGTGGGAATCGGCCCCACGCCTTTCAGCTCTTACTATACTATCAATGAGCCAACATGGATGTCAGATATATATGAAAAATCTTACGATTAACCGTATAGTTCTGGTTTTTACAGTAACATAAATATTATTGTATTCCGGCGAACGCTATGTAGACGGCACGTCATTTATTTTTAATCTGTCGTTTTCATCTCAGTAAAGATTCTTATTTAGTAATGTATAATCGACACGTGTTGCATTTTAACATGTTATTTCAATTTGTAAGTAAATAAGTAGGTACCTGGTACATACAACAATACATACTTCTTACATTTAATTATACATAGTAATCGTAACACTTAGCATCAAGATACATATATGGCAGCCCTGTCGGTTCATCGGTAGTCTGCTCCAATAGCTGAAAGGCGTGGGTTCGATTCCCACCCAAGGCATTTTGTGATATAAACTAATGTTTGAAAGAAAGAAAGAAAGAAAAACATTTATTTTTTCCCCAACAATACACCAGACACAACAACAGATAACTACAAACAAAACACACAAATAAAAAGATACATGTTAACAAAAAGACAACAAATTTGACAAGATAATAAGCGGGTTATCGCTGCAGTGGCTGGTGCATCAACTAGGAAAAAAAAGGTCAGTGCTCAGCAATTGTGCTGGGGATTACTCCACAGCGCTGATCTTCAGCACTGACCAATTCATAAAAAAAAAAAACAAAATAAATAAATATATAATCATATGAAATAAATATGTATAATAATTGTATATAAATTTGGAGTGCAGATAATTTAGTAATGCAGGTAAGGAAGACGAGAAGATAAAATAAGAGAAATGTTACCGTGCTTGTACAAAATACCACTATATAATTTTCCATGTGGCTTTCCCAACATATTAGGGTAAAGGAAACATGTCAGCAAAATTATTAACTTAGACTAGATTTACTTTTGACTTGGTGGTAGATCTCCTTAGCAGGGTAACGTCTGAGTAGGTACCACCGCAGGTCCAGATATTCTCCCGCTAACCAGTAGTGTGTAAACATTCCAGTATTTTGGTTCAAAGGGCATTGCAGCTAGCAAAATTACAGGGCCGTTGGGGCATCTAGTATCTCAAATGTTTTGTTACTCAATATCTGCAAATCGTTGCAATGTTCATGGGCATGCGTTATCTCTTACCATCAGCAGAGCATCTCGTTCGTCTCATTACTTTTACATAAAAAAAATGTTTGCTCTTTGATAAAAACACCTAATACTTTTACTTTTTCTTTCTACTTATTTTTTTACTTTTACACTTGTTACTTTACTTTTTTTTACTTTTTTACTTTCATTGGCAAATGGCAATGTCGATGGACAGCTCTTATGTAATAGTAATGAGATATACGGAACGCTCTCCTGACGATAAGAGATAACGCATGTCTATGGCCACTGCAGCAATACACAGAACTTTGAGTAAGGAAACAAAGTCCGGGGCATCGCTGCTTTGACGCTCATTACTTTAAGACATTCGATGTTTAGTCTCAACAACCCTGTAATTTCGCTAGCGGAGTACCCTTTAAACCGGAACACAGTAATGTTTACACACTACTACTTTACAATGGAAACTGACGTGGTTTTGACACATTTATGTTTGCACTAGTGCTTGGTGGCAGAACATCCTACGGTTAATCTATTGGCTGGCAATGGTGGCTGTTACCATCATACCGCTTACGTTTTTATAAGCTATTTAAAAGTGGCATCGTTTCATGGTTTACGTTCCAAAAACCCGTACGAAATGATTTGAATCCACTTTTATTGTTCGAACGGCTGAAACGTGGAATACGTTACCCGAGCGGGTGTTCCCTTATAGATGTAATCTGGGTGTCTTCAAGTCGAGATTGAATCGGTATTTTTTAGGCGAGCGTGCTCCATCGTAGACCGCATCTTCACTTAACATCAGTTGAGATGGCGATTGAACGGAAATCTATTTATCGTAAAAAAAATAAGTTCAGAATTTTCTTTCGCATACTTTTCTAGAAAGCACGTATTTACTTATGTTATTTTGCATTCGTTACGTCTATGTATCGAAGATAAACGTAAAGAGATAAAAATAAACGAAGATAAACGTAAAGGAATAAAAACATCCTCAACGAGAGCAAATATGGAGCGCAAATAAAATAACTGAACATCCACGTAATTATTACTTGCGCAATTATATGCAATACTAATTGATTTTAAAAATGTAGACCTAAAAAGTATCTAATTTACCGCTCACTAATAATTTATGCTATAGGTACTAAAATTGTGATACTTGTCGATGAGACTGTGTGCGGCGTTTTCAGCCGCCATCGGCTTCTAAGGATTGTATAGTGATGTTAAACAGTCTATAACTTTTCTCAAGAAATGAGCTATCTAATACAAACAGAATTTTTGAAATTGGACTGGTAATTTCAGATTTTAGCGCGTTTAAACGAAGTCTTAAAGTAATGAGTGCCGAAGCAGCGATGCCCTGGACTTTGTTTTGCTACACAAATGTATATATATCGCTGTTTGGCGGCAGAATCTCTGGTACTGCTGTGGTACCTGTTGAATCTCATTTGTCTAATAAACTTTGTACCTTTCTCCTTCAAATAACTAAAACTTATCAAAGAGATTTGTGTAGCTTCTATTTTCTTTTAAAGAAGAAGAGGTTCTCAATTTGCTCGTATTTTAGTCGTGGTTTTCTTTATTTGAAAGTATATGCTTTCTGATTGGCTTTGTAAAAATTCTATCAAAATCGATTTAGTGGTTTTATTTATAAACCACAAATGATTTATAGCTAGTAAAGATACATCCAAGTAATTGAAATTACGTATGTTGCTATCAAGTGACTTTTCAGTGATGTTTATTGTCACTAGAACAGTCCCAATGAACTGCCTATTTTCCGGTTTCGTCATCATAATAATTATGATAATGATAATACAAGCATCCCGAATAAAGTGGTAATGTACTTTTTCAAGAACCATCACAAGAGCTTCGAGACCTCAAACACATCAGCATCGTATCTGGGCCAATGTATAAGTTCAATAGCAGATTATATAACAGTTAAAGTGAATTAAATTATATTCTATGAGCCTATGAAATAACTACAAGTAATCGTCATACTACAATAAACGAAACTAAATAAAAATACGAGGCTGTGATTATGAATCGAGAGTGTTTGTATTGTGATAACGGTAAAGAATATAGGATAGGAAGAGCCTTACATTAAAGCGAGTGCGGAAACTTCTCCGAGAAAATTAGTCGCGATAACACCGGGGAAGGGCGGAATCTTGTTAATTTAATTATGAGTGCCGACATCAAAGGAAACGGAGAAAGTGCCGATGAAGGGAAATCTTTTGAAGTCGCCGGCGAGTTTAAAGGTGAAATCGATTTGACACCAATCAAAACTCAATAAGTTTAATTGCTTTCAATAGATATGGAGCTTTGTCGCTTGAAACTAAAACACTACTCAATTATGTTTTAAATACATTGTAGTTTAATTAATGGTATAAGGGAATATCGAATAAAAGGAGTTATAATTGTTTTTTTCAGTTTCAGCATGGGGCGTCAGACATCAACAAAGCTTGATTCTATTCTTCACTTTGACTATAGCCTACAGCATGCGATCCTGCATGGGCGTGGCACTGGTGGCCATGACACATCACGATTTCGAGATACCTGCTACCTCCGATAGTGTAAATACATCGGGACATTTTAGTGCCGATGCAAACAAGACTTTAATGACAGTGAACAATACGGACAATTTTGAAATGCAAGGAGTTTTTAATAGTCTCATGTTAACTCCACCTGTAAGTAGTTTAGATTTTTTTACACAAATGCCCAAAAAGAGTGTTTTCACTGGTCATGTGTGTATGTATGTGAGTTTTTTTATTCTGCTATAACTTTTGAAAGCCTGAATAAATTTGGATGTATCGTTAGAATCCTTACATCATCCCGAGTAACACAGAAAAAAAATAAAAGAATAATTTTCTTTGTTAAGCTTTTGAGTGTTAAGATGCTTTTAAGAGTATTGAGCATATTTAATTTACGTATCAATGTAATGAAAAATCATCAGTAAAAATTATCTGAGTCGTATTCAGTTACAAATGTAGACAACAATAACAACACTTTTATTTGTGACACAAAAACAATATACAAACATAAAAAACAATCAAATCAAAAATATATCTTTACGTCACAAACCGGCCTCAACTCAGCATCATCGTAACTGTACCCAGCTTGCTGGTCTTCCGTCGTCGTAGTTTTGTTATATTTTCAATAACATTTTTATTTGTAGTACCCTTCATTCACATGGTCCAAAAAAGTTCAAGATACAGTGATATCATCATTCTTCTGGGGCTACATGTCCCTGCAGATTCCGGCCGGACAACTAGCCCACAGGTTTGGGGCGAGATACTTGCTGACAGGAGCAATGATCATCAACTGTGTGGTGATGGCAGTTATACCACTGGCCGCCTATTATGTGAGTCACTCTGTTAAATTTTGATTAGATTTTATAGTATTTATAATTTTCTATACAATGAATACTAAAATTGAATTCGAGATTTCTAAACCAAAACGTTGGGTTCTTTCTTCAATGTTGTTCATATTTGTTTGTTAAGTAATTATTATTTTTATCTCTTTTTTTTCAATTTGAATTCTTCAATGATCATTGCTAACACATTTGTTCTTCAGGGTGGATGGGTCAGTTTAATTATTTTCAGAGTTTTCCAAGGTGTGAGTCAAGCGTGTGTTATGCCCGGTATGCATACTTTCTTTGGTAAATGGGCACCTTTGGAAGAACGAGGGAGATTGACTTCTTTGACATATGGAGGTAAATAACTTTTAGTACGCAATATATCTGCAGCATAATGCTTAATTTTTAATTTTCTTCTTTACTAATTCCGTATTATTTTTAGGTCAAGCTCTTGGAACGGTTTTGGGTCTTCCTATAACAGGATTCATCTCGTCATCGTCAATGGGCTGGCCAGGTCTATTTAGGTTTTATGCTCTCTTGTCTGGAGGTATTGGTGGTATTGTGTGGTGGCTAGCCGCTGACACTCCAGCAAAGCACCCTAAAATATCTGCTGCTGAAAGGAAATACATAGAAGATGGACTAGGTCAGAAAGCTGGATATGAAAAGGTGACCTTCGTATTATCAAATTTAGTAACAATACAATTTTGTATAAAGACAACGCAGTAGGTAAAATGATTGTGAAATTAATTTTAGAGACAACTGCCTGTGCCTTGGTCCAAAATATTACGAAGCAAGGGAGTCTATGCTATCGTGATAGCACACATTGGAAATACTTGGGGTCAACTGATTCTGTACTCCGAAGTTCCGGCTTTTATGGATAAAGTCATGGGAGTCAACATCAAAGCGGTGAGTGTGGACCTAAACTCTTTGGACTTTTTAATGTTCTCCTTCTTTCAGATTAGCAGTTAGCACTCGGTTTCGATTGGGCTTAACATTCCAACATTTTTCATAGTTATGCCATCTACAGGACACGGCACTGGACCGCGCTGGGAGTAAACTTTTTAAGCTGACTCGCATTTTCGAGTCTTAAACAAGTATTGAAAGGGGTATGACTGAACTCTTTTTATTTTCATCAACAGGTTATTTATGTTTCTTTTTAACTAAAATTTAATTTTTATCTTTTTAGAATGGCTTGCTGACAGCTCTCCCATTCATGGTGATGTGGTTCTCGAATTTTTTCTTTAGCTGGTTGACGGATATGCTCATTGTGAAGAAAATCATGAGTGTGACCAACGTTAGGAAATTAGCCAACTCTATGGGTATCGTATACAATTTCTAATATTTGAACTATGCTAAACTTTATTACTTGGTAAGTGTCCTATTTCTTGTTTACGTTATTAATGATTTCAAAGTCATTTCGTGGAGCTATTGCTATTACACTTATTAACAGGTGGAAGTCATGTGGAGTGGTAGTATTAAAGGAATTAATTCTACTCATAATTATGGCCATTTCTCCGGAGATTTTTTGAAATTTTATTGTCTGCCTCAATGTAAATGTTGTTTGTAATGATAAGTGTAATATCAGCCTTTCGGCTTAATGCTACCTTTACGCGTTACCTCGTATTCAAGGTACTTGGCTTACAAAACTGTGTTACACTAATACTACAGTAGTTTAATAGGACGTCATATTCATAATATGATAAACTCTGGCAAAGATAAAGCAATAACTGTAAGCTTTGTAATCTTACTATCAACAACAGTAGTCGGGTAAATGTTGATGGGTATTCCATCTATCTTGTTTTATAATCTTTGCAGTGTTATACTGCTTCCCGTGTCATGAGACTCGACAATGTGATAAATATATTTAAATATGTACAATGTATAGTAATATTCTTTAATTTTGGTGTTTCTTTTTAACTGAGATCTTCCATCCAAATGTTATATTTGCAGAAGTTTATATAATACGTCGATTGTTGGGATGCTAGCTATTAATATTAAAACAATGTGTTGTTATTATCCTTTATCTTTCATTAAATTATTTAGAATCATCAGCCTCACTGGGCGCCACAGTTTGCTGTGAGTTCGGCTGTTGTTCAGGTCGTGACTAACGCTCGCAATTTCAGCTTTAACTTCTTAGTTTAGAGCTTTAATTCGTTTGAATTGTCATATGTTTGCATAGCATGTACTGCGCACGTGTCGTACATTTTCTGTTTTATTAATCAAACTAAGTCTTCTACATTAGCTAACTATACGTCAGTGTATTTTTAGAATTCGCATGTGTAATGTTTTCACATTTGTTTCCAGGATGCGTTCCATCGGCTTTAGGTCTTGTGATATTAGGCTACGTTCCTAAAAATATTTACGTTGTAGAAACCATACTTGTAATAGTATGCAGTTTCAAAATTTCTGCGCATATGGGATTCCAGGTAAAATATATTTTGTATAAAAAAACTGTCTTTATTTCACTAAGTCCAAACACGGCTAGGTCACATTGTTTTATTCAAGTGCCATTGGGTTTCATCGGCATCTGATGATGAAACCGGAAGTAGTTACTATTCTTGTGACCGTAAAACACGGAAAAGTCACAGCGCAATTTCATTTACTTGTATTAACACATTATTTTTAGTTATTTTTGTCTAAAAATCAAACTAGTTAACCGATTTTGAATATAGTATCTATCAAACCAACCGGAAAGTGTATCTCTGTATCTTTCAAATTAAAAAAGAAATTTCCTAAATCTAATATTATAAAGCGGAAAGATTTGTATTTTTGGATTTTTGTAACGAATAAACTCAAAAACTACTTAACCGATTTCAAAAATTCTTTCACCGTCGGGAATGTACACTATCCCCTGGTGACATAGGCTTCTTTTTATCCCTGTATTTCTACGGGAACGGGAACTACGCGGGTGAAACTGCGAGGCGTGTGCTCGTTATTTTATAAATTACGGAGTCCCGATGTAACAAACTTAGAAAAAATAAATTAATATCTGATAAAATTTCTTTATTGAGTAAAAAATAAATAGAAAACAAACGTTACGTGCTTAAATTCTTCTTAAATCCTTATTTGAATTCGGTTAAAAACATCGTATCCGATGTAATTTAGTTAAAATTCATATATTATTTGTAATCATGTATTTGTATATATACATAATTATATACGTTTCGCAGGTGAATCACATCGACATATCCCCTAACTTCGCCGGCACGCTCATGAGCCTCAGTAACTTCGTTTCCAACGCGGTGGCATCGCTCGCCCCCATCATCGCTGGTATCATTTTGACTGATGTCGTAAGTAAAAGCTTTTAAGATTATTTTGTCATTGTCTGTTTATGTGTGTTTTGGTTTTTTTATCCTCGTAATTTAGTTGTTGATGCAACGCGAGAGTCGTGGTTGTTTTCGGTAAATGCAGACTATCTATCTATTTAATAATTATATTAGAATGAGTAATGTTTTTTTGAGATCTCATATACGGTTCCCTTCGATGGAATTTGCTATGGGTACAAAGGTTTTTGGACGCGCAGGAAAACGCTTATTTCGGAGCTTATAAGAAATTTTGCGTAAATCGAGCAATGCTTGGTCGCCCATGTACTGTGTTCAAAAACGGCGCTGGTGACTCGTGAGAAAAATATTTTTAATCTCTTTATATCTCGTAAATTTAGATCAAGATAGATCTCTATATATTTTTTTAATCCCACTAATATTATAAATGTGAAAGTTTGGATTGATGTTTGTTACTCTTTCACGCAAAAACTACTGAACGGATTTGGATGAAAGTTGGAGTGGAGGTAGCTGACATCCTGAACTAACACATAATTACTTTTATCTGCCTAGTAACCAAAAACCTGCCAGATATTGTATAAGAACAAAATTTTATTTTGAACAAAATATTTTTTTCGCAGAAAAGCGAGTACCTCTGGAGACAGGTGTTTTTCGTCGCTGCCGGCCTATATTTCTTCACCAACTTATTTTTCTGTATATTTGGGACCGCTGAAAGGGCGGACTGGAACGAGCCAGACTTTGAAAAGACTGCTAAAGACGCCGAGCCGGGGGAAAACGAGCCCATGCTTGAAAGGGGGAATGACAAAGTTTAATGACTTGTGAAGGCAAATACAATAATAATCGTCGTACAATGCAATACGGTGTGAGGGCGAAACTGTCTCGGACGAATCACCAAAGATGTTTAGAGAAAATGATTCATTTGTCAAAAACTGTATTATATGTAAGTCACCTTATTACATAGAATAGTCATTCGAGTGCGTGAAAGCTTTTTCAGAATACCTAAAACTAGGATAAATGTGCGATTTTCATGGCCAAAATGTGCGTTTCTTAAAAACTAAACGGCATATCCTTAACTATCATTGCTAAGCTTACACCGTCTGTCTGTCCTACCTGTAGTGACCGAGCAATAGGTAAGTACCTAAATGATAAATATTCAAGGTATATATTTAGTTCATTTCCGCTTAACAGTCGTTTCGGTTACAACAGGGATGAGGATTTTAAATTTAACTAACTTGATAATTACAATTAAAATTCTAACCGTAACTCTATTCAATATCTACAACTAGTTTTGTCATAAACTTAAAAACGAATTAAAATAAACTTAAACAAGCCCTCTAAATCCTCTTCTCGCTACAGTAACCAGTTGCCGACACGTGATTCGCCTCTAAGACGCCTCGTGTCTTCAGGACGTGTTGACTCTTCCAGCGCTCGGCCGAGACTGAGTCAACTAAACTAAACTAAACAACCAAACTAAACCAATGAGTAAACTAAATATATACCTTGAATATTCAAAATGAACTTCCGCAAAGTAACGCCTGAATCAATCAATTACTTTATCTAAGTAAAATGATGCACGTATCGGTCTCTTTATTTGTATTATTGTGTGGTAAGAACATAGATTTTAGTTCATATATTTAGTACTCGAATAAATTAGTGTATTCCATATAGAACATTTAAATACAATTTCAACAGAATTGGTTATTTCATTTTTACCTATTATGATTTGTTGTTTAATATTGTAATCGAATTATAAAGACAATATTATATAGTTAAAAAATGCGTCATTTTATTTCCTGTAATGTTCTGTAAAAATGTGCTATCCTTTTAATGCTTCATTAAGACTGAAATAAATCCTACTGGAGTCGCTTTAAAGCTAGGATTATGCATTCCGTTATAAATTACCTCTAATTAAACTGCAGTCCTCGGGATATTCAGTTACTTTAATTAAATACTTTAAACTCGAGATAATAAAAGTAGAATTCAAAGCTGATAAGAAATCTTGATACACTACTGTTGTGGCATTCGGGTTTGGTGTTAAATACATTTTAATTTCCTGAAAAAATATGAATGTATTCCTATAACTTCGGCAGCCTAAGTAGGCTGCCGAAGTTTTAGGAATACATCCCAAGTGGGAGACTGGCTAGCTTCCAATCTGGAGGTGCTGAATTCGAATCCCACGGCACGCATCTCTGTCTTTTCTAAGTCATCTGCGTATTGCCGCGGACTGGTTTCAGCGCTGGGATAGTTTACAAAAACAGAGGTGATTCGGACGGAAAAAATATGGTATTACTCTGTTTGGAATGTCGTCAAAAAGTATTTCACAACTATCAAGTCTTGTTATTTTTATGTAGCAGTAATTAAACTAACGATAATAACAAATAACGCCTGTCCATGACCATTGCAGCGGTAATCTGCAGCGCTGCAAACAAAAAGTGAATAGGGTTCTTAAAGGTTGGCAACGAACAAATGCTCCGGAATTTATAGGTGTCCATAGGTGGCGGTGACTACTTACCATCAGACTACTTCGCGTGTTTGCCACTCTTTCATATAAAAATGAAATAAAAAAGCGAGATCGCACGCGGATGTGATGTGGATATGGCCGAAACTATAACCCGAGTATCCGATACAATTAATTGTAAGTAAATAAAAAATCGGCACACGGAACTTTGAGGAACTAAAAGTGCAAGGTATCGCTGGTTTGGCGCTCATTACTTTGAGACTTTCGATGGTTAGTCTCAACAGCCCAGTAATTTCGCTGCAGTACTTCAAACCGGACCACAGTAACATTTACACACTACTACAAGTAAAACTAAAAAAAGTATTGCCTTATTTCTTGTCATGGTGCAATATTACTAATTTACTTACTTGCAAGACAGTGACAATAAAAAGTATTAACCAACTTTCAACGACACAAAAAGACAGCAATTGTCGTAGACCTTTTGTTATCATTGTCTCTCGCAAGTAATCAAATACTTGATAGCAATATTGCACCGCAGGTGTTTACTGCCGTATCCGACTATAGTCTGACCGGCAAAATTGAGTTAGGTCATGGAATCCCACCAATATTATAAATAAGAAAGTTTGGAATTGATGGATGGATATTTGTTACACTTTCATGCAAAAACTACAGAACGGATTTGGATGAAATTTGGTATGGAGGTAGCTGAGACCCTGGATTAACACATAGGCTACTTTTTATCCCGAAAATATGTAGCAGGTAACACCGCGGGCGTATAGGTCTAAACAAGTAGTTCTAGAAGTTCCTAGTAAATGATTCTAATTTAAAATTATAAAATATAATAAAACTTTATTGTACAACACATTAAAACATACACATCTTAAATTAGAAACATTAGTTAGCGGTATCTAATATAACGTAATTAGGCCTTATCGTTCAAAGCGATTCCTTCCAGGCAACTTTTGAATGAACGAGACAGACGGTGCACCTAAGATAGTTAACACTGTCTTAGGCAAGTCTAAGCATTAAAATTAATATTAAATATAGTTTGATTTGTCCCAAAGTAAGCAAAGCAAAAATCACTAGAAAAATGCAAAGCAAAAATCACATCAATGTTTGTTCTGGTGGGAATTAAACCTACGCCCTAATACTCTGGAAGCAAATATTGATACAACCAAATGAGCTGACAGAGCGGTCAAATTTTACAAAAAGGTTTTTTACAAAGTTTTATTTTACCTGGATAGCACCAAGAAACGCTTTATATATATATATTAAAGTAGAAGAAGGAGAGAGAAGAGAGAACACGTTCATGAAAGAGTTGTACAGATTAAAAATAGTTTTTTGTTTTTGAGATTGAATTCTTAAACGAAATAAAATGTCTTCTAGGCCGGCCCTTGTGTCCGCGGCGGCCGCATTTCGTGACATCTGAATTAAAATAAGGCTTCCAGTGTTTACGATCGGTAAGTTTCCCTCTTTAAAGCTTTCAAGACAAATATTTGGCTTCAAAAGGACTGAAAAATACAAACAATTAATTTCCTACAGCGCAGGAATTTCATTAGCGCAAAAAGACCAAAGTATTTTCGTTACAAAAGCCACGGCTTTGGGAAAATTTCCGAACGGAATGAGATGTTTTCTATTATTTTTATTTGTACGATTGCAAAGCTGGGTGTCGTAAATCTTTCATGAATTTTTACAGTGCGCTGTTAAATGAATACAAAGCTGCGAGATTCAACGGAAATGTCACAAGTCATCAACTAAATTAAAAAATACAAGAATGCCCACAATTTTTTCTTTAAATTAAATTCTAGTATTAAATAGCTTGTTCCTCATGGAGTATATAACATTCTATTGATCCAGTAGTAATGAGACGAACGAGACGCTCTCCTAATGGTAAGAGATAACGCCTGTCCATGACCATTGCAGCGATACACAGAACTTTGAGTAACAAAACAAAGTCCAGGGCATCGCTGCTTTAGCGCTCATTACTTTGAGACTTTGATGGTTAGTCTCAACAGCCCAGTAATTTCGCTGCAGTACCCTCCAAACCGTAACACAGTAATGTTTACACACTACTGCTTAGCGGCAGAATAACTGGTACTGCGGTGGTACCTAGACGACCTCCTGCTAAGGAGATCAATCACCAAGTAAAATCGAAGTTATCAGTAAGTTATCCACATAAATGTGGTAATAGAATATTTTTACCTCTCCCTTGCATTGAAGCAGATTTGTCAATAAAAAATCTTGGAAACACCCAAATTGTTTTAATCAGAAAACCACTTAGGCAGCATAAAATCTTTTAGATAAAATGTAAGTGCGTGATTTAACGAAGACTACACGGTACTATCAAAATCCATCTGTCATAGTCATAATATCAAGTCATATTGACGCCACAAGATGTCTATCTATTTTATCTATTGGGATAAATACTTCAAGCAATACCGTGCTGTAAAAAAACGCACAATAAAAACAGTATTGTGGGTTACATAACTTAATTCGCAGCATACTGGCCACAGAATAAAGACATGCATGTTTCCTAACAATGTTTTCCTTCGCCGTATGAAGTCGGTGTCAATACGTAATTTATACTCGTATACTAGAAAATACAGAGATGCACGCCATGGGATTCATACTCAAACTATGCATTCGAAACCAACCTGCTGAAACATCGCTAATTTATATTTGTATGTAAGTTTTTTTAAATCCATTATAATTTTTGCTTTGAATGATTTTCATGTGTTTTTCGTTGAAATCTTAGCATTGTAGTTATGTTTGACAGACTAGGTGTGCGAGCTATGGAGAGAGCTATGCTCGGCATTTCTCTGAGGGATCGGATCCGAAACGAAGTAATTCGCCAGAGAGCTAAAGTCGCAGACATAGCTCAGCGTATTAGCAAGCTGAAGTGGCAATGGGCTGGACATATCTGTCGCAGAACCGATAACCGCTGGGGTAGACGTGTTCTAGAGTGGAGACCGCGTATTGGCAAACGTAGCGTAGGACGCCCTGAGACTCGATGGAGTGACGATATACGTAGGACAGCTGGCGGTGGATGGAAGCGAAAAGCCGAAGATCGGGCTGAGTGGCATGTCTTGGGAGAGGCCTATGTCCATCAGTGGACTAATATAGGCGGATGATGATGATGATGATGAGACTAGGTGTTTTGACCACAGCTCACCTGATGTGAAGTGACAGTGTCGTCTACGATAAATAAATAAATAAATATCGTAGGACATTACACACAGCGTCATCTGGCCCCAAACTAAGCAAAGCTTGTGTGATGGAAGCCGGATAACTGATTGAATACTTAAATACTTTTTTTTTGTAAATACATACTTATAATAGATACAGAACACTCAAACATTGGTTTATACCACAAAATTGTCATCCTGGGAATCGAACCTTTATGTAAAAGTAATGAAGCAAATGACACATCCTCCTGGTGGTAAGAGAAAACACTTTCCCATGATCATTACAGCGGTATTCAGAACTTTGGCCAGCAGAACAAAGTTCTGGGCATCACTGTTCTAGCGCTCATTCCTTGGAACATCCTATAGTTAGGGTCAATATCCTTGTATTGTCGCTGCACTTCAAATCAGCACACAGTAATGTTTATACACAAAGAAATCCCTTATCGCAGATAAAAACGGGTCAATAACTAATGGGGAAAATATGTATTTTATATAATAATCCAAAAAAAAAAATGAGACTCGAAATGTATAAAAAATCACAGTCCATTATTTACTGTTATTTATTTTTAATCTAAAACCAATTGTTATTACAGCGGCGGTTAAATGTTGTATCATTTATTTTTTGTTGGATAAAATGGCTTAGTTTAGTGATTAGAGTGCAGTATTGATGCTAGCATCCTCGGCCATCAAAGATTAGATCCAGTTAAGCATGGGAACGGTTTACGTATTGACACCCATGTGGTGTTATCGGTGTTATAGTGAAACCAAGTTACGTCGTGATTTCAGCGATAAAAATTAGTAAAATGATAGCTGTGTCGCGCTGATAGCTGTTGGGGTAATCCTGAGATAATGCGAATCTACAGCTAGAGGAGATTTCAAAAGAGGCCGCTGTGACTCCCGCCGGCGAGGCTCAGCGCCGGACAGTGCGGTGTACACTGGCCAGCAGTGTACTTGTCGACATACATTGAACAATACAGCAAAACACGATGCGAACTGAAAAAGAAATAATTGAACTCGAAAATTTAAAACCGAGTGAGTACAATTTTGTAAAAATAATAAACAGTTTTAAATTTATTAATTTATCAATCATAATGATATTTTAGCTATTTACTTTTTAACCAAAATACTAGGCATATGTAGTTGCATTACGCGGTTTCACTCGCGTTTTCGGCACAAACGTACGAAACATACGCAAGCAGTATATGTGTTCAAGATGTTTTTTCTACGCTAATTGTAAATAGAAAAGATTTGATTTTATGTTTGTTTGTTTGTATTGAATAGGCTCTGAAATTACTGAACTGTTCTGAATAATTCTTCCACCATTAGAATGCTACATGATCACTGAGTGACATGGGCTATATTTATATTGTTAATCGAGTTTTGTTTTGCCGTGCGTAGCCGGGATGGCCCGCTAGTTTTTCACGAACGAGACGCTCTCCTGATGGTAAGAGACAATGCATGCTCATGACCATTGCATCGATACACAGTTTGAGTAACAACATAAGGCTTCGCATTTTTGGCGCTCATTACTTTGAGACTTTCTATTGTTAGTCTCAACAGCCTTGTAATTTCGCTAGCTGCAGTACCCTTCAAATCGGAACACAGTAATGTTTACACAGTACACACTACTGCTTGGCGTCAGAATACAACCTTCTGCTAAGGCTACCACCAAGTACAATTTTTATAAAAGTAACAAACATACGCACTGGCTCTCAGACTATTGTATTCAGGTGTAATGGCGGTTATGTACTATCAGTCAAGAGGGTATGCAACCACAGAACAAATACCAGTACTTATTTCAATATTGTATGACAAGCTAGGTGTTTGACTACAGCTCACCTGCTGTTATGTGACGGTGTGGTCAAAGATGGTAAAACACACATAGCCTGAAATGAAACTGGCTCTCAAGTGAGGCTGCTTTTTATTTCAATTTCATTAATTCACTTAAATTAACATAATTTTGTATCGCTCTGTTGTACACACGTACAACTTCATGCATTATGTGAATGTTTAGTTGGTCTTTATTTTTAACAGACTGCTAAAAAAGAGGAGGTTCTCAATACGATTGATTTTTTAAAAATTCAATATACGATATACCAAATTTTCGAATATTCAAAATCTAATCTTTTTATTTTCTCGTAATTTTTTTTTTTTGACAGATAACTGATAGAATACTTAAATACTTTTCTTTTTTTTTTGTAAATACATACTTATAATACATACAGTACACCCAGACACAGAACAAACATCGATGTTAGTCACACAAATGTTAGTCCTGAGTGGGAATCGAACCCACGCCCTTCAGCTCTCGAAGCAGACACACTACCAATGAACCAACCGGGCTGTCAATTATATTTTTATAATTACTGTCCAACGACCGAGTCTTTGTTTCGTAACTTTGTGTTCTGTATATTCCGTACAGTATTCTGTATACGGTCCCGTTTTACCTTTTGGGTACGGAACCCTAAAAATTAGGTTACTTTTTATGTTATTATTTACAGTTTTTATAAGAATTAATAATAAGCAAGTTACTAGCTGCCTTACTAACTAGTTAAAAAATTTGCGATTAATCTCAAAGTGTAGGTACATGGAAGGTACACTTTACCGTATTATAACTCATCATGCATCTCGAGTTGTAGATAACTGACCATAAAATGCAAAAATTAAACTCGGGCTATTTTTTTATCGTAAACAACGATTTTAAATAATTTATTACCAAAATGAACTAGACTGTAAATTTACAAAATACTTTTTTTTTACAACCTGCGTTTAAATGCAAGACAACGAGTACAATTATGATGATTTTTATCAAAAAGGTAGGTAGGTTCGCATGCCAAAGGGCGTGGATTCAAACCCCAACGATGAGCTTGAGCAGCCGGTGAAGGAAAACATCGTGAGGAAACCATAGCATGGTAGTAGGGGACTTTCTTGTACTCGGCTGGCTAGCTACCACCCGCCAAGCTGCCAAGCATCTAACCTTGTGTTCCGGCAGCCTCACTTGAGAGCTAGTTCCATTCCAGGCTAGGTGTGCTTTACCATCTTCGACCACACCTTCACTTAACATCAAGTGAGATGTGGTCAAACACCTAGCCTGTCAACCATAAAAAACCGCTCGAGTTTGGGGTCAAAGGATTAATTTTGATGAGTCCATTGTATTGCACTTTTTTAGCTATTAGTTTATTGAAACCGCAATTTACTTTTGTTATAAATGTGCTGAAACATTGTTTGATATACAAGATTAAAGGCAAGTGATAAGACTCATCACTTGTATGAAAATTGGACTGTGTCTTGATCGTGACTTGCATTGCTTGACTGCGACTTGTTTGATAATATTTACACCTGATATCACTCGTTACATATATCAGTGTCGAGATAACAATGTGCTATAATCTTCTTACGAGGAGAGAAGAAATGTTTTACGCCTTTATTTCCTATTAAACTTGCAACGTATTATTGATAATAAAAGTTGACATGGCGGCTTCATGGCGCCGGCCGCCGAGCTCTCGCTGTTAACTGAGTTTTACTGTTAAGGTGGTTCGATTTGCATACAAATATTTTTTTGCCATTTATGGACAAATAGAGCATAATTGTACAATGAAATCACAGCTACTGGCATTTATTTTGGTCTTTATTTGCGGTAAATCACAATTGCTTGAATAAAACAGTAAATTATTAATAATAGTAGATTGTGTTTTACCGCAAATAAAGACCAAAATAAATGCTAGTAGCTGTGATTTCATTGTAAAATTATGCTCTATTTGTCCATAAATGGCAAAAATTTATTTGTATGGATTCGAACCACCTTAACTACGTTAACAGGCGTAGATGATTACATCATACATTTCAGTCTATGTTTTTTTAATTAGGTTACGCAATAGGATTCTCCGGAGCTATTATTTTATTCTTACGGCTCATGAGAGTAATACACTTTTTTAATTACAAATACAAATAATTTATTGATAACACCAATGTTACAAGTCACTTCAAAATTTTAAACATGTCATTTTACGGGTTTTAAAACACTGATTACATATCAAAATAAGGTATGTCAATATCCAAACATGTCAATATAAAAAAAAATATTGTCAAATTACAAATAGGTTTGGATTGCACGCCATCTCGCCTGATGATGCCTTGTAGCAAGGATGCACCTTACTTAATAATGATCTTGGCTTCAAGAGACCTTGTTTTATGATTAAAAATAAAATATTATTGAATTGTAAATTTATTTACTAGTAAGTAATTTTTTTAATAGGCAATTAATCATATTGGTATTTTTTATTTTTTTTTATTGTTGACAGTCTAGGTGTTTGACAGCAGCTCACCTGATGTCAAGTGACACAAGTGAGGCTGCCGGAACACACCGTTAGATGCTTGGCGACAGATTTTCAACTTGAGGGTGGTAGCTAGCCAGCCGAGTACTTGAAAGTACTCTACCACCACGCTATGGTTTCCTCACGATGTTTTCCTTCACCGGCAGTTCAAGCTCATTGTTGAGGTTTAAACCCACGCCTTTTAGCATGCGAACCAATCGCGCTAACCACTGAGGTATCATCGCTGATATATTTTACATTTGATATAATAATTACGTGTGTTATGATTTTGACATTTATTTTTGTACCTGAAACCGATTTACTGGCGACTTGAAACTTCCGTGAAATTTATCGTTTCGGGTTTATTTAAAAAAAAACCGGCCATTTGCGAGTCGGACTCATACACGTAGGGTTCCGTATCATTATCTATAATAAAACTAAATATTCTGTGAATAGTTAAAGCGTCTACCTGTCACCGTTATTAGTATCGAGCAAGAAACGGTAAAAAAATCAAGTTTGTTGTATGGGAGTCTCCCTTAAATATTTATTTTATATTATTTTTAGTATTGTTGTTATATCGGCAATAGAAATGCATCATCTGTAAAAATTTCAACTGTCTAGCTATCACCGTTCTTGAGATACAGCCTGGTGACAGACGGACGGACGGACGGACAGCGAAGTCTCAGTAATAGGGTCCCGTTTTTATCCTTTGGGTACGGAACCCTAAAAACAGTCAAATGCGAGTCGCATTCACGCACTGACGGTTCACAGAGCGTAGAGTTAAATGTCTAACAACATGGATACTTATATCCATGTATGTAACTTACATAGTTTTAAATTACGTATTTTATGTTAGTAATTCGTTCTGCTAAGGAATGCGCCGCCGCCGGCGCGGTTTCCTGGTTTTTTAGGGCACAATCTAAGTCTTTTCAAGGTCAGAGAGAACGCATAACGAATGTATTCAGCTACTAAACTACGTCGGCGCTTACCAACACGCTGTCAGATACAATTCTCTGTTCACACTTCAATATCAAAGCGTATATTTAAAGGGTACTGCAGCTAGCAACATTACTAGACCATAGAAAGTCTCAAAGTAATGAGCGCCAAAGCAGCGATGTCTTGGACTTTATTCTGTTCTATTTACGCTGCAATGGTCATAGGCATGCGTTATCTCTTACCATCAGGAGAGCGTATCGTTCGTCACACTACTTTTACATTAAAAAATGCTAGAATATTTTTTGACATATTGTAATAACATTACCGTTGTAAAGTTGTAAAGAACGTAACATGGTCTGCGTCTGGGTGTTCTGTGTGTACCTATTTACAAAAAAAAAACAATTTTTTTATTATGTTTCGCATGCTAGATGTTTGACCACAGCTCACCTGATGTTAAGTGCCGGTGTGGTCGAAAATAATAAAGCACACCTAACCTGGAATGGTACTGGCTTCCAAGTTAGGCTGCCGGACCACATCGTTAGATGCTTGGCGACAGATTTTTAACTTTAGGGTGGTAGCTAGCCAGACGAGTACCTACTAGAAAGTACCCTACCACCATGCTATGGTTTCCTCGCGATGTTTTCCTTCACCGGCAGCTCAAGCTCATTGTTGGGGTTTGACCCCACTGAGGTGAGCTATCATCGCTACAGTTCAAGGTATATATTTATTTTATTTCCGCTCAACAGTCATTTCAGTTATACCGTTTTTTTTTGTGTTATATTTCAGTGATGCGGATTTGAATTTAACAAAAGTTGACAACAATTTAATAATTAAAAAATTCAAATATTTTATTAGGTACCTGGTTTCTATAGTAGAAGTTTAGGGTAAGATGACGCCGTGTAAAAAGACCCCTAATTATTATTTTTAGTTAATTCTGTAAATACGACAATCAGAGACTGTAATTTGAATGTGAATTCCAGAGTCATGTTTGGGGGTCCGGCACCTGCAGACCGTGATGCTGTTCCTGGGCATGGTGCTCGCGTACGGGATGCGCGTGAACATCAGCATGGCCATCGTCGCTATGACGGACAAGGCGGATGAGAATGTAATCATAACCTCTAACGGTATCTTTTTATAATTGTTAGTAATTCTAGTCGCAGAAGAGATCCCGAAGTTTCGGGAGCCTAGATAGGAGACCGTCTGGCTATCAATCTGAAGGAAACAGCTTAAAAACTTAGTTTTTTTTAATGTGAAATGAGTCGCAAACAAGCGACGGGCCAGCTGATGGTAATTGGTTACCGCCGCCTATGGACACCCGTTACCCCCGGGGCATTGACAATGCCTTGCCTACCTTTAAAGGCCCTATTCACCCTTCGATTAAAACTCGGCGGTAAAACCGCAGGTGATAAGCCATTCCACATAAGACAGGTGCGCGGAAGAAACAGTCGAGATTTCTTAAAAAAACCTCTCGAAAAAGTGTGATGTCTGTCAATCCTACACCTGGCTTTATTTAGAGAAATCCTTAACGCTGCTGAAGTGATTGTATAGAATATACCACTTAAATAGTTATCAACAATTTTTCATGGGTCATTTCTTACTCTAGGACTTTTATATTTTATTAATGTAGAAGTAATAAAACCAGCGAGACGCTCTCCTGATGGTAAGAGATAATGCTTGTCCATGACCATCGCGGCAATATACACAACTTAGTAGCAAAACAAATTTCAAGACATCGTTGCTTTGGCACTCATTACTTTGAGAATTTAGATGGTTAGTCTCAACAGCACTGTAATCGGTACTTTATTATCAAAACAAGTATTTAAAAATGTAGATCCTAGTTATGTTGTATTTATTTGTATTTTCTTCAATACTAATTACAATAATCATAATACACAATTCCAGATCAGGTGCTTACTTGAAAATGTCAGGGTAACGACAAAGTTGTCTGATAAAGTGCATAATCTTGACAGCTGATTTGCATGATGCTGCAAATGATTACGGAGATTAACTTTCACATGCTCTAGATACTACCCTCATATCACAGATAAACAATAAAAGTACTCGTGTATTGGAAGACGCAATGTTTATAGTAGATAACATTGACGTAGAAGCAGGACGATTGTTGAAGGAAACATCATTTGAATGAAATGTTTTGTCGATAAAATCAAAGCTGTCATCTATGCGTGTTATCTCGCTGGTAATATGACTAGACGTAGGTATCACAGTAATGCAAGGTCATACATCTTGCTGATATGACACATATGTAAGTGTCGAAGATAAATCACAAATTTGACACATTTACCTTTGCTTAGCTGATTTGGCAAATATTTGGAGTGTGTTGAACAAGTATTGCAACCTTGAACCCTTGACTTTCGAATAATATCTATTGTATCATTTTCATCATTTGAGGAATTTGCCATTACATATTTTTTTAGTAGTAGTTTTAATATTCTATCTTCTTCTTCTTCAATCGTTCCCTCACGTCTGAGGATCGTGGTCACTGGAACCTCTTAGACGGGCAATCTGTCTCCATCGACTCTAATAATGTCTAATATTCTTTATGTACATTAAAAAATTAAGACACGCCCAGTTACCATTAACAATATCATATAAATGAAATGACACTTCAAATATATATACGCAAATGTTTTATGTTAAAGTAATGAGACGAACGAGACGCTATCTTGATGGTAAGAGATAAAGCACGTCCATGACCAATTTAGCGATACTCAGAATTTTTAATAGCAAATCAAATTCCAGAACATCGTTGCTCTGACACTCATTACTTTAAGACTTTCAATGGTCAGTATCAACAGCCCAGCAATTTCGCTGCGGTACCTTTCAAATCGGAACACAGTAATGTTTACTCACTACCACCATGCTTATACCACTATTTTTCTCACGATATTTTCCTTCACCGACAGCTCAAGCTCATTGTTGGGGTTTGAATCAATGCCGTTTGGCGTGTGAACCAATCGCGCTAATCACCGAGCTATCCTCGCTACATTTTTTCTAAACCTGTCGGCACATGTAATTGCATTGTCGAATTATGCTTCCATACACAACACAACAATACGGTCGAGCGGTAAATTCTATTTTCATTCTTATCCTTTTATGATTAGGGATAGCGTATGGTTGAAGTGAACAAAGATTTAGGATGAGGAAGTCTTATAAAACTATTGATATCATGTTACAGGCATTCGATTGGAGTATGCAGACTCAAAGTGTCATCCTGTCGTCTTTCTTCTGGGGATACGTAATCCTGCAGATCCCGGCCGGCGAGCTGGCGGCCAAGTATGGAGGAGCTGTCCTCATCACGATCTCTATATCTGTCAACTCTGCTATCTCGCTGGTCATACCGATTGCGGCGCACTACGTGAGTTCTGACCGGCGCTTTGTTACCTTCGATGTTTAGTTGCAGCATTATCCAGTGTACAACACCAGAAGCGTTCCCGGTACATTGCTTAGTCCTTAACATATAAATAGGACCTACTTGAGCTGCCGGGGAAGGAAAAACATTGTGAAGAAACCATAGCATGGTGGTAGGGTATTTTCTAGTACTCGTCTAGCTAGCTACCATACTCGAGTCGAAAATCTGCCGCTAAACATTTATCAGTGTATTCCGGCAGCCTCACTTGAGAGCCAGTTCCATTCCAGGTTAGGTGTGTTTTACCGTCTTCGACCACACTGTCACTTAACATCAGGCGAGATTGGGTCAAACAACTAGCCTGTCAACTATTAAAACAAATTTCCGATTACACCGTCACTTAACATCAAGTGAACTGTGGTCAAACACCTAGCCCGTCAAATATAAAAAAAAATCATTAATTTTGCAGACTTTATTTCGTTGTTGTTCTTATTCTGCTATAAAAGCATCATCGTTTCAGGCTTTTTATTGTCCTTATCATTCCAGGGGGGGTGGCAAGCAGTGTGCGCGTGCCGAGTCCTCCAAGGCCTCTCTCAAGGACTCACGTATCCCTCTATTCACCATCTAATCGGGAAATGGATTCCCATCGAAGAAAAGAGCAGCTTAGGAACTATCATTTATGCCGGTAAACGTTCATATGTACATAATAATATAACAGAACTGCTACAATGCACCGCAACAAAACGTAAGCTATTAGATTTACGTAACACGATTGTATGGGAAATAATTATGTTTAGCAATTATTTATCACAATGTGTTACAATTTATTATGTAACAACTATTTGTTATATTGTGTGCCTTTTAAAATTATAATGCTCAGCTTAAAAATTTCAGACAAACCATTATAATTTTGTTTTTTATGTAAAATGTATTGAGACGAGCGAGACGCTGGTACGAGATAACGCCTGTCCATGACCATTGCAGCGATACACAGAACTTTGAGTAACAAAACAATGTCCAGGGCATCACTGCTTTGGCGCTCATTACTTTGAGACTTTCGATGGTTAGTCTCAATAGCCCAGTAATTTAGCTAGCTGCAGTACCCTTCAAACCGGAACACAGTAATGTTTACACACTACTGCTTAGCGGCAGAATAACTGGTACTGCGGTGGTACCTACATCCCGCTAAGGAGATCTACCACCAAGTAATTATCTATCTATACTATTATATAGAGGAAAGATTTGTTTCTTTGTATGTTTGTATTGAATAGACTCCAAAACTACTGGACCGATTTCAAAAATTATTTCTACATTAGTTGAACACCTAGTTTGTCAATCATAAAAAAGTAGCCTAATAATTTAGTTAGAATATTTTATCGGCATATTGATATTTGTAGGTGGCCAGTTAGGCACGGCACTCCAGCTCATGGCATCAGGTTTCATCGCTCAGTACTGGGGCTGGCCCGCCATTTTCTACGTGAACGGCAGCCTAGGCGCCGTGTGGACCGCACTCTACGTGTTCTTCGGAGCCAACTCTCCACACAGCTCCAGGATGATCAGCGACGAAGAACGGCTTTATATACAAACAAGCTTGGGACATACTGGCTCCCCGAAGGTTTGTCAGAACTTGTTAGCTTCATTTGAAATGCAATAAAAAATATATTAGTAGACATTACGAAGTTAACTTATATTCGCTACGAAAAGCATTGATTCCTCTTTTAGTGTCTGAACTGAAGCTAAACAAAAATAATTACCTTAACCTAATGATAAAAGAAATAAACGTGAGCAAATTACTAGAAACAGGAAATAGCTAAACATAAATAATTAGCTAGTCTCGGCTAGAAATATTGCCACTTGCAACTGACTCACTTCTCGATTCGGTTGTATTTTTTTATATTTTAGCTCAGTACTCCGCCATTGATGAAGCGATTTGGAAACGACCACGGCTTGACAAGAATATCTATAAATTATTTGTAAAAGTAAATTATAGGGCAAATAGCACGCAGAACTGTTGGCCGATAGGGCTGCAAAGTTATGGAGTGGAGACTACGGACCGGCAAGCGCAGCGTAGGACGTCCACCCACAAGGTGGACAGACGCCCTAATAAGGACCGCAGGAACGCGCTGGATGTGAACCGCTTCCAACCGATCTTTATGGAAGTCAATGGGAGAGGCCTATGTCCAGTAGTGGGCGTCCTACGGCTCAAATGATGATGATGATTTGCAGTGAAGAGTATTAAAAGCGTTTGGTAGGATTAAATTAAATTTGGTTGCGCAGGGATTGGAACACGGGTAAGTGAGCGTTAATAATGTAAAGGGGCCTAAACACCTGAGTCGTAAGTCCTAGGAACTGGAAGAGTTTCCCTCCCTGCAATGCGATGGACCCAGCACCCGCGCGGTGATATCATTCAACGCTAAGAAGTTTTCAATCTTTGTTTAAAAGTACCAACTTTTTAATTCCAGAAATTAAAGACACCGTGGTCGAAAATGTTAACTTCCCTGCCGTTCATCTCAGTGATCATCGTGCATTCGTGCCAGGCGTGGGGCTTCTGGACCCTCATGACGGAGATGCCATCCTATCTGAAGCAAGTGCTCGGAGTTGACATCAAATCTGTGAGTATTTTGAGAATAACAATTGTCTTTATACGATTGGGCATGAAGAAAAATGCTCTAGAATCGGAAATTTTTGTACAGTAAAATCGATTAACACAATCGATCGATTATCAATGTTAGATTAACCGATCTAGCTGTTTTTTTTTAAATTTTGTGTTACTATTTATAAAGTTTATGTATGATCTAGTAGATGAATAAGTGTCACGATCTACATTTCGTGGAACTATTATATTTGAGTCGCAATTCAATCTAACATTATTTCTGTTTTAATTTCCAGAATGGCATGATGTCAGCTTTGCCGTACCTTGCCATGTATCTCTTGAGTTTCCCCTTCGGATTTTTCTCCGACTATATTTTGAGGAAAGGATACCTCTCCATAACAGCTACCAGGAAACTATCCAACTCTATTGGTAAGTATATACGACACGATAATGGGATTAAACTTATGACAAATATAACACAATGTGTGTTCTAATCATTGGCACGTGTTCTCTATGAATAGTGCATCCACTTGACAAACATTAGCGCAAATGCACAAACATATCGGGAAGAATTTGTCAAACGTCATTCAGTGTTCAAGGTATATATCTGCCTAAAAACTTAAATAATATACACTCAAAATGAACTTCCGCAAAGTAACATTCAATTGTTTACCTGGCGGTAACAGCTGTCATCAAGAAAAACGCACACTGTCATGGCAGCGGCACACTATCGTCCAACAGTCAAACTGTTCGTCCAACCTTCCATGTGTAGATATATAATAGTTTGTGCATGTTTGACGATGTTGGACCGTGTTGGCGCGCAATCGCTCTGATGGCGGTTAATCGAACACAGATTAAAGGAGTCGGTCAACTCATACGAATAGGATGAGGTTGGAATGCATATGATATGTGTGTATTTTTAACAAATTACTTTTGTAAGTAAAAGTAATGAAACAAACTAAACGCTCTTGTAAAAGATCGCGCCCGTGCACGATAACTGCAGCACTTTGAATACAAAACAAAGTCCCAGAGCATCTTTGCTTTGTTTTTTTATGTAAAAGTAATGAGACGAACGATAGGCTCTCCTGATGGTAAGAGATAACCCATGCCCATAATCATTGCAGCAATACACAGTATTTTGATTAGCAATACAAAGTCCGGGGCATCGCTGCTTTGGCGCTCATTAATTTGAGACTTTCGATGGTTAGTCTCAACAGCCCAGTAATGTTTACACATTACTGATTGACAGCAAATCTGACACAGCGTTTTAATGAACTTCTTTTGTTGATTTAATTATTACCTTTCCAGGTTTGTTCGGACCGGCAATTGCTCTAGTCGGGCTGTCGTACTCTCCCGCGGGAGACGTCACGATGGCCGTGGTGCTTCTCACCATCGTCGTCGGCCTCAACGTCGGTCACCTCACCGGGTTCATGGTCAGTCACATTTGTGTAAATCGGTCGGATGTTCTTCGTTGCTTTATTTCGATTCATCGAACAACAATGACGACTCGCATCACTGGTCATCGGGGTAATTGAAGTTATATTTACTAGCGTGACCGTAAAACTAAGTATTTTGAGCCAACAGACAAAATGTTCCGAATTAAAAAGATTACAAAAAATGGAAGCTAGTCTGTCTCTGTTTGTTTGTTTTTGTGCTTGCTACAAAATTAAACGTTTTTCTTTCTTTCTATAGTAGATATTTAGTACCTACTGCAAAAATTGTAACGAGCTAGCTGCACTTTACAGCGAGAATTCTACAGGCGCTTTGTTTCCCGAAATGAAAAGTAGCCCACGCCACTTCGACGTTTAATCTACATTCAAGTCAAAAATTGCATTAACATTATTTAGGAACATAGAACTCAGCTGTTGCTGCGCGAACAAAATCAAGCAACCCGATAACCTGACACACTTCCGCATGTATCGTGTTAGTTACAGTAATAGAGAATAGATTCAATTTAATAATGTCCTCGTCTTCATCTCTCATTTTCTTAATCGATTCGCTAGTTAGTCAAAATACAAGGAAAATATTAATATTGCTTTATTTACAAACGATCTTTCCATAAACAAACTACGACATTTATTACTTACTAGTTACGCCCTGCGGTGTTACCCACTACACGTTTTCGGGATAAAAAGTAGCTTATGTCTTAATTCAGAGTCTCAGCTATCTCCAAACTAAATTTCATCCGAATCCGTTCAGTAGTTTTTTGCGTGAAAGAGTAACAAACATCCATACATCCAAATTTTCACAATTATAATAATTAGAGGGATTTATAATTTCGGAAATATTTGAA
Source organism: Biston betularia (assembly GCA_905404145.2). Lineage (NCBI taxonomy): Eukaryota > Metazoa > Arthropoda > Insecta > Lepidoptera > Geometridae > Biston > Biston betularia. Next base: position 14,204,295 of record FR989876.1, read on the forward strand.
AATTATCTTCAAGTTAGATAAATATTTAAATTAAATCATCATCACTATTATAACTAAAACGGGTTTAAAGCGGAAATACACTATATTAAAAAATAATAAAAATAAATATCGTAGGATATTACACACAGCGCCATCTGACCACAAACTAAGCAAAGCCTGTACTATGGAAGGCAGATAACTGATGGAATACTTAAATACTTTATAATACTTAAAAATATATCTATTGAACACTCAAAATGGACTTCAATTACACGAAACTTCAAATAACTTTTTGTTTTGACAATAATTATATTATGCAATTTAATTTCATTTAAGAATCCAAAAATGTTAAGTTAATACTGCATAATATTGCATGTTCGTACCGAACGTAAGCTCTTAAGACTGCCACAAAGTGACGCCTGAATCAATCTTTTATCTGTTTGACAGCTGGTTCACATCGACATGGCTCCGAATTTCGCCGGCACCCTGATGGGGATCACGAACTGCGTGGCCAACTGCGTCGCGATCGTCGCCCCGCTAGCTGCTGGTTTGATCCTCCAAGACGAGGTCAGCACCCAGTGCTCTAACTCTATCCTTCTTCTTAGTCATCTCTTTGTGCTCGGCGTTTATGTCTTTACTACCATTGTCATTGCCTATGACTACTAATGGTTACTCTGATTCTACTTGGTAGTAGATTTTCTTAGCAGGAGGTCGTCTAGGTAGGTAACATCGCAGTACCAGATGTTTTGCTAAACAGTAGTGTGTAAACATTACTGTGTTTCGGTTTGAATGGCACTGCAGCTAGCATAATTACAGGGCCGTCAGGCATCTTATAATATCTTATAAACGATAAATTATTAAAATTCGTAGGACATTACTCACAGCGCCATCTTATTTTTAATGTTTGACAAGCTAGGTGTTTTGACCACAGCTCACCTGATGTTAAGTAAAAGTGTGGTCGAAGATGGTTAAGCACACATAGCGTAGAACGAATAGAATGAATAGAACGGGCTCTCAAGTGAGGCCGGATTACACCGTTAGATGCTTGTTGGCAGATTTTCAACTTGAGGGTGATAGCTAGCCATCCGAGTACTGGAGAGTACTCTACCACCATGCTATGGTTTCACGATGTTTTCCTTCACCGGCAGCTCAAAGTCATTGTTGGGGTTTGAACCCATGCCCTTCGGCATGCGAATCTCAAAGTAATAACCGCCAAGCAGCGATGCCATAGACTTGATTTAGTATCGCTGCAATGGTTATGGACAGGCGTTATATCTTTTCATCACGAGATTGTCTCGTCAGTCTCATCCCGCTATCCCGATTTACAAGCAAACACAACTTTTTTTTAATGGTTGTATGATCATTTGAATGTGGTTTTATATCTGCGAGGGCAAAGGCCAAACCACTTAGTAATAAATAGCTATTTACCCTAAAAAAAATAACGCTACGTATCAAGTGATTGCGACGACATGAAACGCGACAGCCAATCATCAAAGAGATCTTGCATCGTGCAATCGAAGTTTCTGTTGCGGATTAGATCAGCACAATTTTTAGCGATACAAGTGTTGTCCAGACGCGAGCGAAGTTTTGATGAACTTTTTTTCAGACTAATGCTGGGGATTGGCGGAAGGTGTTTTACCTGTCTTCAGCTATCTACATCATTGGTAACATGATCTACGTCATATGCGGGAGCAGCGAGACGCAGTCCTGGAATAATTGTGACACTGACAGCGAGAATCACACCGGTAATAAGTAGCCAAATCTTCTCTGCTCATTCTACTTTCGAGCCAGGAACTTCAATAACTGGCACTGCTTCTCGGGAGATAAAAATGGAATTTGTTGTCTGAGTGGATACAGTCTGGGGTGCCTTCAATCGGTTTTTTCTAGACAAGCGTGCTCCATCTTAGGCCACATCTTAGTTTACTCAATACTCAATAATCTATTGCAGCATACGTGCAGGTGCAGGACTTATAAAAACATAACATTGCTATACCTAATACATATGACTTCAACAATTTAAATTAATTAATCTGAATGATAGCAAGAGATATTATTTATTTTGTAACTTAAAGACACAAAAAACGAACAAACTTTTTATCCCTGTATTCCAACGGGAATGGGAACTACGCGGGTGAAACCGCGAGGCGTCCGCTAGTTATTAATAAAGTCAGGCATTTACATAACGTATTCATTTGAGTGAATAGTCGCAAAGTACTTAATAGAGATTAGCGGTTTCTGTTAGGCACTCAGGAAAAAGCTGTGCGACTACAAACCTTATTGCGCAGGCATACAGTGTGTGGTCGCGTAGCTATTTATGAATTTCTAACAGAAAATCAATAAGTGGCTTAGAGTACGGGGGCATATCTACATAAAATATGAAGTGTTATTATTGTAATACCTCATTTTCTTTTTACAGATCCATCTTTAGAGGTAAAACCAGAAAAAGCGGTTTAGAAACAAGGAAAACGATTTTAGTGATTAATATTTTGTACCTGATACTCAAAATGGCATATTAAAATAACTATTTATTTAATTTAACAAACTAATATCCTCCTGTGTTTTATTTTAAATTAAGAAATATTATTTTTACATTTTTGTTATGGTTGACAGGTTAGATGTTTGACCACAGCTCACTTGATGTTAAGTGGAAGCCTGGAATGAAACTGGCTCTCAAAAATATTGGTTGAATATACCGTTAGATGCTTGTCGACAGATTTTCAACTTGAGAGTAGTAGCTAGCTAGCCGAGTACTATAAAGTACCTTGCGATCATGTTATGGCTTCCTCGCGATGTTTTTATCAGCAGCTCAAGCTCATTGTTGGCATAAGAACCCTTGCCGTTCGACGTGTGAACTGACCACACTTACCACTGAGCTATCTATCTATCATCGCTACATAAAGTTATGATTTTGTTGACTGATCACTATATAGGTGCGTTATATATTTTACCAGCCAAAATATGCTGATAGGAGAACTTTCTCCGATCTCTGAAGATTGTCATGTTACCTTATTATTAAAAACATGCCTATAGACATGTTCTGGGTTGAACACACCCAAGTGAATTGGTTTATTTTACGCTACTACAACCATCTTCCAATGACACCCTATTATTATTCTAATGTTGTAAATAGGAAAGTTTGTCTGTTACTATACATGTTTTTTTCTTATGCTAAAGTGCTAAAGACATACGAGACACTCTCCTGATGGTAAGTGAAAACGCTTGTATATGATCATTGCAGCGATACACAGAACTTTGAGTAACAAAACAAAGTCCAGGCATCACTGCTTTGAAGCTTGTCACTTTGAGATCTTCGATGGTTAGTCTCAACAGCGCTAGCTGCAGTACCCTTCAAATTGGAACACAGTAATGTTTACACACTACTGCTTGCAGAATATCTGGTACAGCGGTGGTACCTACCTAGACGATCTTCTGCTTAAGGAAATCTATCACCAAGTAACTAACACTTCAGTTTTAGCCAGAATATGCCAGAGACGTGAGGCAACCTATGACACAATTATGGACCTACAAAGTTTCTATTAAAAGGAATACAGATGGCAACACTGTCTCTTACTTACTTGCCTATCACAGATTACAGCCTTGACTTCGAGTTTTAGCAAAACTAATGATCTTTACCACAGTTAAAGTAACTTTACATCTATGTGCATAAGGTTCAGTATCATCCATTTTGTTTATATTTTTATCTCCAACCGCTGGGAGTCTGACGTTATCATTACATTATTGGGATTATGTGAGAACACGACACGTGTTATTAATACGTAGATTCAACTTCGGTAAATACTCTAAATAAAAATGTTGAACAGTATGTGCTGAGGTATGAACGTCTCACGAACAATGGGTGAAGTGACTGACAATGACGTTAAAAAGCCTCGTAAGTATTTTTAGGTACATTTTGGTGTTGAATTCTTTTGAAAAAAATTCAGTTTATCAAGCTGGGACAAAATCCCATAGTAATGTATGTAAGTTGATTAAGTTTCACTGTAGAGATCTTCTGTAAAACTTTGCAGGCACGGTGCGTGATCAAAAACTGTAACTTGTTTTTATTTGAAAGTTGTTTTGAGTTGTTTTGATTTTTTGTTTGTTAGACTTGTCTATTTTTATTTATACAAATTTACACTGTTTCTTTTGACATTAGGTCGAAAACCATCTTTTGTATATTCTTTATTCTTTATAATAAAAAATAACTTGAAAACAGAGATTTCTTCTTGAATAAGACCGTGAAACTTTGTTTTAAGAACCTCGTTGACGCGATGACGGTGAGACGTCTGTTTTGTGTGGTATGCTAAGTTTTTTTATCTTGATGGTAATTCTGCTTCAGGTTCGACGCTGGGCGTCCGGCACGTCCAAGCGATCCTGCTGTTCTTCGCGCTGGTGCTCGCGTACGGGATGCGAGTCAACATGAGCATGGCCATTGTAGACATGACGGACAAAGACAATGAAAACGTAACAACTTTACATGATTTAAATTTTACAAGCCATGGGTCATCAGCGGCCCTGCCTAACTCCATTGTTAAATTTTCATTACTTGCAAATAGCACAATTGCCAAAACCGTGCAATGTGCTGCTTTATCAGTTCTGTTTTATTGATGACTAGCTGCGCCCCGCGGTGTTACCTGCTACATGTTTTTGGGATATTGAAGCGATGATAACTCAGTGGTTAGCGCGGTCGGTTCGCATGCTGAAGGGCGTGGGTTCAAACCCCAACAATGAACTTTAGCTGCCGGTGAAGGTAAACATCGTGAAACCTTAGCTTGATGGTAGGGTACTTTCTAATACTCGGCTGGCTAGCTACCACCCTCAAGTTAAAAATTTGCCGCCAATCATCTAAATCCGGTGAGTTCTGGCAGCCTCACTTGAGAGCCACTTCCATTCCAGGCTAGGTGTGCTTTACCATCTTCGACTACACCGTCACTTAACATCAGGTGAGCTGTGGTCAAACGCCTAGACTGTCGACCATAAAAAGTAGCCTTTTTTTATTAATCCAGGGTATCTACCTCCGTACCAAATTTCATCAAAATCTATTCAGTAGTTTTTGCGTGAAAGAGCAACAAACATCCATCCACCCAAACTTTCACATTTATAATATTAGTGGTATGGGATGTATTTGTCTTGGTGGTGGTACCAGTTCTACCAGCGCCAAAATTTGGTAAGTCCAAAAGACAAAATACCAAACAATTGAAATTCAATTTGCTCTTCTTTCTAGTCATTCGACTGGAGCACCCAGACGCAAAGCGTGATCTTGTCCTCGTTCTTCTGGGGATACATTGTGCTGCAAGTCCCCGGAGGCGAGATGGCCAAGCGGTTCGGGGGCTCCATCCTGATCACCGTGTGTGTCGCCATCAACGCTGCTGTATCTATGTTGATACCAACCGCTGCTTATTTTGTGAGTTTATTCGTGTATTTAATATTCTTGTCAAAAATTCTGTCTGTGATTGCACCGCTTTGTGCAGGTTGTCACTCCACAAAGCTGCAGGGCGTCTACAACTGGTTTTCACTCTAGAACTCGTTTATTCCACTGGTTATCGATCTTCACTCCAGCTTAATAATTATTTGAGCATCAAAGTGGCTAGCCACTTCATCGTCATTTTAAAAATATTATATGGAAAGTGTAAGCCAGAACTGCACAACCTGATACTGCTATCACAGGTTCTTTTACAATACTGTCAAATTTTAAATAAACAGTGAAAAAATATGTACTTTATGTTTAACTTTTATTATGGTTTATTATGTGCACAGTTTTATAGCACTGCTCTCAGTCACCAAAGTTAGTAGAGTACATGAAATTATGAACTGATTGTGAAATTTTATGGTTTACGTGTGGTATTTTCCAGGGAGGCTGGCAGTATGTCTGCGCTTGCAGAGTTCTCCAAGGGCTGTCTCAAGGATTCATCGTGCCCTCAATCCATCATCTTATCGGCAAGTGGGCTCCGGTTGAAGAAAAAAGTCGATTAGGAGCATTGATTCACGCAGGTAAGCAAAACCAGGTAATTGAATGTAGCATCGTTATTCATTATACCATTTGTATCAAGATTTCACATTACGCTGATGAAATAAACTCCTACTTCAGAAAAAAATAATCATCTTTTTAAATATATAATGTTAAATCATTTCAGTGTGGCTAATTAAATGGTTCTTCTATATTTTGCCAGCCATGACACTTTAGCAGCATTTCACTGTAGCAAAGACCTATTTTTTATACTTTTCCAGTGTTGACTTTAACTGACTGACTGACAGATTTGTGCCAGACTTCCTTTTAGCTATAAAAAATAATTTTCAGGATCTCAACTTGGCAACGCAATCCAGTTCATGATCTCCGGATTTATTGCATCCGCGTGGAGCTGGCCCTGGATCTTCTACATGAACGGTCTGTGCGGGGCCGTGTGGACCGTCGCCTACATCATGCTGGGCTCGGACTCCCCTCAGAAGTCTCGGATGATCAGCCCAGAGGAACGAATGTACATACAGACTTCTTTGGGACAAGTTGGGGAGCAAAAAGTAAGAGACGTTAGGTGGATTGCGTCCAACGCGACTCTATTACTATGGTTGGCATACAGCTGAATAAAAATTCACCACCATCTCTGCCGTAGGACGTCCACTGCTGGCCATAGCCTCCCCCAATGATTCACAAAAGGAAGCGGTTACACAAAAATTGGAAGAGTGCAAATCGATCTGATACAAAGGATTTAAAAATAGACCGAAGAAACAATTTTGAAAATACGATGACTACATTGTAGTATAGGCCAGTGCACAAGTTCTTGTCATACTTCCAGTAGACCAATTATTATTATGTAATGTGGACAAAGTTCCTAATGAAACAAAAATTTGGATCCAACTATTTTCAAATTTCCTAGAAATTAAAAACGCCGTGGAAGTCAATCTGGACGTCTCTGCCATTCATATCGCTGATCGTGGTCCACTGCTGTCAGAATTGGGGCTTCTGGACGCTCATGACAGAGATGCCCTCTTACATGAAGCAGGTGCTCGGAGTTGACATTAAATCGGTAAGTGTCGCATAATTCCGCTACGTAATAGTACTATTTGAATAATAATATATATTTAGTTTATTTTCGCTTAACAGTCGTTTTATTTACAGCAGTGATGAGAATTTCAATTTAACTAACTTGGCAATACTTAAAAAAAACTTATCTGATACTAAAATTTGACATAATCTTTAAATTTAAGACAAATTCAATAAAAAACTAATTATTTTGGAAAATTTAGATTTTATTTGAAACTTTGTGTAGACGCTGCGCTGACGGAGAGTTATTTAAAAAGATTTAAATTAAAAAAATATTTACCCATAAAACTTACTTTCTTAGTTTCGCAAAACTTTCTGAGAGATGAAACTCAGTAAGAAGAAAAGTTCTCAGAATTTAAGACTTCCAATTAATAACGCCACTCACTTTATATACATAACATAATTATTTTGTAACTAATTCCAGAACGGAGTTTTGACTGCTCTTCCATATTTAGCCATGTACCTGCTGAGTTTCCCGTTCGGCTACATGTCAGACTACCTGCCGAACCACGGCTGGCTGAGCATCACGGCGACGAGGAAATTATCCAACTCTATTGGTAAGCAGTCGGTAATGACAAACCATTAAGCTTTACTAAATCATAAAATTTGCCTTGGATGGTATCGCCGACCCAGTACCCGGGTCCATCGCGATGCAGGAACAGGTATCCCTTCAGTGCCTAGGACTTTACCAGGTGCAATTTGGAGTGGAATAAATATGAGCATATTATTTCTTTCAGGACTATTCGGGCCCGCCATCGCCCTCATCGGTCTTTCGTACACGCCAGCTGGCAACATCTCTGCTGCAGTGGCTTTGCTCACAGTGGTGGTCGCTTTGAACGCCGGACACATTACTGGACTCATGGTGAGTGCAGAAGACAAAGTCTTTGCGCACCGCTTTGGTGTTATTGATATATCAGTTTGAGAGAGTTTGACTACATCTTTTTTTTTAATGTAAAAGTAATAAGAAGAACGAAACTTTCTCCTGGTTTGAAGGGATAATACCTGTCCATGACCACTACAGCACGATACACAAAACTTTTTGTAGTTAAACAAAGTTAAGGGCAGCACTGCGCTCATTATTTTGAGACTTTCGATGGCCATGGGTAGGTTGGTCACGTTATATCTTAAGATTACATTATAAAAATGGTGTTCATAAAATGTCTCCTGGTGTTAACTTGTGTTATTTCATCTTGACAGTTGGTGCATTTGGACATGTCCCCCAACTTCGCGGGCACTCTGCTGGGCATCACCAACGGCAGCGCCAACGTCATTTCTATTATCGCGCCTCTGGCGGCCGGAGCGCTGCTGAAAGATGAAGTATACTCCCGCAATCACTTGTATTTATAGATCAGTCTCCTCCGAACAACTGAGCTGATCAACTGGAACTGATTAATTAACAAATTTTCAATGATACCGCTATAAGTTTAGCGCATACTAAGACTATACATTAGAAACAACTTTTGCAATGGGCACAACTTTCAAATCGTGAAAAAACGACCAGCTGTTTCATATAAAAAGTTCGTTGACCCTTAATCGTAGCGGCGGCTTTTTCAAATTTGTTTTTGTTTTAGACGGACCCAAACGAATGGAGAAAAGTATTTTACATAGCGTCGGCAATATACATAGCAGGTAACACGTTCTACCTGATCTTCGGGACGAGTGAGACGCAGCGCTGGAACAACCCTGACTCCGAACCTTCAGGTAAAGGTACTCTTCTGTCTAATCCTTTGCTTAACCCCTTGCTATTTGACGAGACATGCAAATCATTTGCCTGGGAATAGTATACTCGTCTGTAACCGTTATTTTAGAATAACACTTTATTCGTTTTTATTCGTTGCCAATATTTGTTATAAGTAAGTCTATTTATTGGTTGATAATTAGAGTCATCTCTCGGAATCTCCAGTAACTATGATAGATCATTTTCTGTTAAAAGTATCTATGTTCTCAATTACGACAATTGTTCGCCAATAAAGTTGGCGAGTGATTAAGTTTGCATTTTTCCGGTGGCAGCCGTGTGTTTTGGTCGCAAGGTCAGGTGCTTCGTTCTACTTGTCACTTTTCCATATAAAAAGACAGTACATCTGCCGCTCTACCACGCTACTTGTAATAAACTCTACCTCTAGCACTTCATCATCATCTACAGCCTTCTTTATCCCACTGTTTAGGTTTATTTCTTGCTGCACCATCTACTTAAGTCACATCATCGATCTGCAATCAATTAATCACTTATAATACCACAAGAGCTTCAAAATTATCGGGTATTTCCCGATAGGTTCGTTGCAAACAAATGAAGGAGTCAAGTTTTTCAGGTTAAAAAATCACGAGCGCGAAGAAGCGCGAGTGATTTTTTAACCTGAAAAACTTGACGACTTTATTTGTTTGCAGGGAACCTTGAGGGAAATGCCAGATAATTTTGAAGCTCGTGTGGTATTCGGGGGATTATTTTTCCGTCCCAAATGTCGGCCAATAGAATTGCACCATTCGACGTCACGTGGTACAACGAGAAAATTTTCAAAAAATTATCAGTATAATACCATGTAGGTTGTACCACGTGACGTCGAATGGTGCAATTCTATTGGTCGATATTTGGGTCGGAAAAATAATCACTCAAATTATGTAAAATTGTTTACTACGTATTCGCTCAAAAAATGTATGAAAACATAAATTCCGCTTACGTTTAATGTTTTGGGGCGATTTTTCTATCTATTATTTACATCGTGCTCTTATAGTTTGTGAACTATGATTTTTTTCTATGCCTGATAAAAAAATATTTCGCATCTATTTGGCCTTTTTTTTACATTGAATAGGTTCGCGCTTGACCACATCCTGCCTGATGTGAAGCAACGATGCGGTCACGCTTACCTAGAAGGAACCTGTTTACTCTTGATTTGAAGACACTCATACTCATTTATTTTGTGAAGACTATTTATGTTACAATACATTTCCATTTTATAATAAATTTAGTAAAAATTTACTCTTTACTTTACTAAAAAATATAATGTACATATTACCTATGTACGTTATATTTTTGAGTTAACAGATTCTTTTGTTTTCAGATTCAGTTTCTCCGACGAAAAAAAACGAAAAAGCTGTGTAATACTTGAGTCGACATACATTTGTATAATTATAAAACAGTTTGCATTTTGTGTACAAATATAATTACGTAAAGGTGTCAAATAAAGTGAAAGGTCTCGATTAAAACCAGTTTTATTGCTCCTCTCTACTGTCCACAACTCTACTGTCCACGCCAAAAATTACATAAATATAAATATCGTAGGACTATACACACAGCGCCATCTGGCGCCAAACTAAGCAGAGCTTGTGTGATGGAAGTCAGATAACTGATAGAATACATAAATAGTTTTTTTTGTAAATACATACTTATGATACATGCATAACACCCAGACACAGAACAAACATGTGTTTATTCACAAAATGTTTGCCCTGAGTGGGAATCGAACCCACGCCCTACAGCTCTCAAGGCAGATTTACTACCAATGAGCCAACGGGGCTGACGTGAAGAAAAAAATACTTAAGTAATATCCGGTGACCCTATCGCTATAAGTTATCTCTTCCAAGAAACCTTAGAATGGAATGGAGTTAAGAAAGAAAAAGAAGGGGTAGGTATGTCAATAACTAGGAAAACTAGTGTAATACGAAACCGTACAGCAGCGGCACATGCGGAAATTTCCCCAATGTAGTTCTCAGCTCTTAGATAAGCATGCTTACCGGTACTCTTGACATAACTGTCTTTGAAGCAGACCGATTTAAACATGCGATAGGTATGAGTATGGGTTGTGGCATCGAGATGTTGACGAATTTGACGTTAATGTATTTATTGATTAGACTTCTTTTCTTTCGTATTACCACCAAATATATCGCAGTCTCCATACAATAGAGTAATATTACCAGATTACTCCGTTTTAACCATTAAAATAACTAGTAGTACCATATTTTTTCTTGTATTATTATGTCATATTTGAGACCTGTGGATCCCAATGCATATATACATTTTTTTATTAAGAAACAATTCAACGTGGTTCATAAATTTTAAATGTAAGCGAATCAAACTATAAAAAAAATGTTGATAAAATACACACTTAATTCAAGACCACAAAAACTTTTACAATATTATTGTCGATAGTAACTCAGCAGCAGTTCCCGACGTGACATAATTGCAAGAAATCACAATAAGAACTAATTTTCTAGTAGTTTTTATTTTTCAATAAAACTAGAGCAGTTTTATTGACAAAACCAGAGCAACAGGCCAATGTTTGAATACTATACTAACTATATATATTAAGCATTACCAGTACAAAATAGTGAGTAAATATAATTTTCATTGTTACAGAATTAAATTGCAGGACAATAATGCAATATTTATCGTTGTTTGGACGCGAGGAAAATAAAATGGTATATTGTATCTACAGTATTAAGTTTAGGTGATATTATTTTTCATTAATTTCTTTTTTTTTCAATTAATAACATTAAAATGCTTGAAGCCGAGTTGAAAATATTAGTTCCGCAAACAATATTCAAAAATTGTTTTTATTATTTTTCTGAAAAGTTGTATTATTGCAGTTGCCACTTTGTTCTCCAGGGCAGGCGAATTTTATCACCAAATTATATATCCACCAAAATTGCCCTCCAGCACATCCACCCCTCGTGGTGGCCATTGAGACTCCCCAGTAACATTAATTGCGCTTTGAGGTACATCTGTTGATATTTTTGAGTTGTAATTTAATACTAATAATAAATAATATTTTTTGACAGCATTAAATGAGATTTTGCCTGTAGCCCCATTGAAATAATATTAATTATGTATTTAATGAACTATAAATATTTGTGCCAAATTTTATCTAAATCCGTTGAGTCTTTTTTGGATAATCGAGTAACATACATCTAAACTTTCACATTCGTAATATTATTGTACGATTATTAATAACGTTGTGTTGTCTTTGTTTTGACAGCATCTCGTTCTTCTCGTTATTTCTTATTTAAAAAAATAGCTTCAGCCACTTCAATTTGGCTGCATTTGACAGACGCATGATGACTACGCGACCTACGACGGCTCAACAGAGCTGTCAAATATATATAAACAGCCGAGCATCGGTTTCTATCGTGAGGAATGAAGATAACAACAGTCTGTTACTTGCTATCACAGATTACAGCTTTGTCTTTGAGTTTTGTTCACCGTAGTTAAAGATACTCTACACAGATATGTATAAGGTTCAGTATTATCCTGTTTCCTTCCTACTGCAGTCTGTCAAACTCGGGGTTATTTGAGAACGCGACGCGTGTTATCAATCCGTAGGTTTGGCGCAATTTAGGGAAATATTCTAATCATTTAACCGTATGTGTCGAGATATTATTATGGAAGCCTCAAGAACGATGGCTGAAGTTAAAAAACCTAGTAAGTATTTTTTTGTATAAATTTGGGGGTTTTAATACAATGGGTTTTATTGATCAAGCTGGGGGGGGGAAAATTCTTAGTTTTTTACTGGTTTTAAGTGGCGTTTGAAACATGCATGCTTGTTTAAGGTAAGCTTCATTAAAGCGATCTTTTGTGATTATTTAAAATTATTAATTTCATTTTTTATAAGCATGATCAATAACAATGATTAATTCAAAAATTGAGTAAAGTAAGTTAAATATTTATTTTGCGGTAAATAGCTCTGTTTGAACATAATTAGTTGTTCTACGCGAAACCTTCATAATTTACATAGACTATTGATTTTGTCTCAAGTTTTTTTTAGCAAGAGGCTGTGAGGACCTGTGTATGTAATTATGTATGTTAGAAAATCTCGTAAATTGACGAACGATACGTACCTTATAACCTCATCTCATTTACTGTGAAGATGACGGTAGAAAATGCCTTATTAAGTCCTCCGTTTGTACAATTTATAGTAAGTTTGTAATAAAAAAATAAACTTAACTTTATAAACTTAAGTTCTCATTTTGTACACTTTCTTTCGGCGATAAGCCTTTTGTGTCTGACTGCCCAGTTACTTTAATTTGTTACAAGAGCTGTAGTCCGTGGATTCAATTCCCGCTTAGAACAAACATTTTTGTGATGAGCATAGTTTTTATTGTGTCTGGGTGTTCTTTTTGTATTTACAAAAAAAAAGTAAATAAGACTTTTATCAGCTTTCTGGTTCCAATAGTAGGTACAAGCTTTCCTTACTTTAAGGGTAGATGGCACTGTCAATGTCCTACGAAATTAATTTATTTTCAACAAAGTATAATTATAATAATCAAATAATTGTAATTAATAATTATTGTATTGTGTAACTCAACAAGGTCCTTTACTATTAGGTTATAAATAAATGAAAATATTCAGTCTTTTGTCTGAGAGCAACTTTAATCTAAGATCGACATCCGTTTTGCTCGTTTAAGGTTCGATGCTGGGCGTCCGGCACGTCCAGGCGATGCTGCTGTTCTTCGCCATGATGCTCGCGTACGGGATGCGAATCAACATGAGCATGGCCATCGTAGACATGACGGACATGGACAATGAAAACGTAACAACTTTATCTGCCATCAACGTCTTAAGTCATCCCTCATCTGTCGGACTTCACTTCTATGAGTCACTGTCCACTGATATAAATAAAGAAGAGTCGAATATATTTTATTTCGAATCTAGGGAGACAGATTCTACATAATAAATTGGACCTTAGGTCCACTGTACAATGTTACTTCTATCAGAATCAGAATTAGAATCATTTATTATCCATAAATACTTACATACTAACTAGCCTAAGATCTGTAACTGTACATTTATATTAATGTCAACGAACTATTTACACAGTTTGGCAGAATGGTGTTTATATGAAATGAAAGTCAAACATGAATGATTCCGATCATTCCGCCAATTATGAATCGATTTTGATGATTCTTTTTTTGCGTGGTAGATCATACTTCAGGGGTCCCATATACATGTTACAGAAATCGATCGAGCGGTGTTTACAAATAACTAAAAATTGTATACATCTATGATATTTTCGTTTACTCCGAAACCTCGCTGTTTCATTAAAGCAGTGCGTTTAGTTGGTCTAAGGGTCATAGAGCCGGTTTTTTTATTGTAAATTTATATACATTGTTAGTAAAATTTGTCTTAACTCGATGAACAAAAGACAAAATTAATCTTTTTTTTAATTTTAGGAATTAACGTTTTTTATTTTCTAGTCGTTCGAGTGGAGCATCCAGACGAAGAGCGTGATTCTATCCTCATTCTTCTGGGGGTACATCATGCTTCAGTTCCCGGGGGGCGAGCTGGCCAAGCGGTTCGGGGGCTCCTTGCTGATCACCATGTCAGTCGCCATCAACGCGGCTGTGTGCATGTTGATACCCACGGCTGCCTACTACGTGAGTTTACACGTGCATTTTATATTCGCTGATAAACAAACAAACCAACTGCCTAATCTTAACAATTCGTTCTTCAGTTCAATTAGCTACCATTTAATTTTAATCAAATTGTTTTCAAATTTTTCAGCTTACTGATAATGAAATGATAAATACCTATAATTAAGACAGCACTTAATTTTTGTTAGTGTTTTGTGGCGATGATAGCTCATTGGTTAGCGAGCAAAGGACGTGGGTTCAAGCTAACCCAACCATGACTTTGAGCTGCCGGTGAAGGAAAACATCGTGAGGAAACCATAGCATGGCGGTAGGGTACTTTCTAGTACTCGGCTGGCTAGCTACCACCCAAGTTGAAAATCTACCGCCAAGCATCTAACGGTGTGTTCCGGCAGCCTCACTTGAGAGCCAGTTCCATTCCAGGCTAGGTGTGCTTTACCATCTTTGACCACACCTTCACTTAACATCAGGTGAGCTGTGGTCAAACAACTAGCCTGTCAAACATAAAAAAAAAAAAAGCCTCAAGTTAAAAATCTGCCGCCAAGCATCTAACGGTGTGTTCCAGCAGCCTCACTTGAGAGCCAGTTTCATTCCAGGCTTGGTGTGTTTTACCATCTTAATAATAATAAATATAAATATAATAATAATAAAAAAACTTTTTATTTAGTTCGTATCAACTGTGTTAGATGATGCTTTGTTGGTATGACAATGAAATAAAATAAAAATAATAAATAGTCAGTGGCGCGTCTCCTTAGCCTAGGTAGTCTAGGTACCACCGTAGTATCAGAAATTTTGACGCCAAGTAGTAGTGTGTAAAGTGTAGTACTTTTCAAACTGAAAGACAGTAATGTCTATCTATAAGTTTGAAAAATACAAAATTACAGGGCTACCATTAAAAGTCTCAAAGTAATGAGCTCCAAAGCAGTTGAGTTATGTATCCTCGCTGCAATGGTCAAGGACAGGCGTTATCTCTTACCATCAGGAGAGCGTCACTTTCATCTCATTACATGAAGTCTAATGGTGTACGGTGGTCCTACGGTATTTTCGGCGCGACAACTGCACGAAACAATTCTGAGACTCTTTTAAGAAAAAATAATGTACGATTAATTTTTATTTTATAATGTACAGCAAAATTTAGGAACACTCATATTCCAATGTGAATAGAGTCCATATAGTCATGATGAGATGATATTGAATCGTCACTACCTACATGTTGTTCCAGGGGGGCTGGCAGCTAGTCTGCGCCTGCAGAGTACTCCAGGGTCTGTCTCAAGGATGTATGGTGCCTTCGATGCATCACCTGCTCGGCAGGTGGGCTCCCGTTAAAGAGAAAAGCCGGATAGGAGCGTTGATCCAGGCAGGTCAGCAAACAACTTTGAAGCGTGTTGTCAACTTTACATACGCTGCTAGATTTTCCCGATCAGAATACTGGTTCCTTGGTATGGAGGTAGCTGACACCCTTTTTTTTCTCCCAGGGAAAATCCTTAATGGATACCACCAGCCCCGGGGGGGGCTTGGTGGTTATGTGGGAATCTCCGCCAGAGTGGCGGCCTACCCACTAAGAACCCTGGGGTGTTCCTTCTCCGCGCTTGCAGTTAGGGCCACGGGAACGCTTGCGCACTCGTCCGCAGCAAGTAGCTAACACCCTGGATTAACACATAGACTACTTTTCATCCCGAAAAAATGAATGGGTAACACCGTGGGGCGCAGCTAGTTGCAAACAAATATATCTTTATCTTCCGTGTGATTTTTTCCGTCATTGAATTTTATTATTGTTAGCGTCAA
Organism: Biston betularia; assembly: GCA_905404145.2. Lineage (NCBI taxonomy): Eukaryota > Metazoa > Arthropoda > Insecta > Lepidoptera > Geometridae > Biston > Biston betularia. The sequence goes on from FR989876.1 coordinate 14,220,454, forward strand.
AGCTGATGTGCCACAGCGTTTTACTATCGAATGTATTCAGCTGGAATGGCAATTACATTTTTTTTTATGTAAAAGTTGTGAGACGAACGATACGCTCTCCTGATGGTAAGAGATGACGCATGTACATGACCATTACAGTGATACGCAGAACTTTCAGTAGCAAAACAAAGTCCGGGGCATCGCTGCTTTGGCGCTCATTACTTTGAGACTTTCGATGGTTAGTCCCAACAGCTCAGTAATTTCGCTGCAGTACCCTTCAAACCGGAACACAGTAATGTTTGTACACTACTGCTTGGCGGCAGAATATCTGGTACTGAGGTGGTACCTACCTAGACGACTTCCTGCTAAGGAGATCTACCACCAAGTAAATCTACCACATTGCATTGCATTTTTTTGTGTTTGAAGTACTTATGTCAATTTTTGGTCTAGGGTGTGACGTAAAAATACTTTTTTAGGATCTCAACTGGGCGGTGCTATCCAGTTCGTGATCTCAGGGTTCATTGCATCTGCGTGGAGCTGGCCCTGGATCTTCTACATCAACGGCCTGTGCGGGGCCGTGTGGACCGTCGCCTACATCATGTTGGGCGCGGACTCTCCTCAGAAGTCTCGGTTGATCAGCGCAGAGGAACGGCTGTACATACAGACTTCTTTGGGGCAAGTTGGGAAACAAAAAGTAAGAAACGTTTCTAGGTTGCATTCAAGGCGACTCTGCTGCAGTCGCCTTTCAATCAAAATTTGATAAACACAAATGTATTAAGTACTAATGAGAACTATGTAAAAGGAAGATTTTTTTTTGTAATAAGCACGATGAAGAAAAGTGGCAAACAAGCGACGAGCTATCTAATGGTAAGTGGTCACCGCCTATGGACACCTACAACACACTACACACTACGACACTAAAATTGATTTGATGATTGATTTTTTGTTGTTTGTCACCAGAAAAATTGCTGAACCTAATTTTTTACTCTTCAGAAACTAAAAACTCCCTGGAAGTCAATTTTGACGTCTCTCCCGTTCATATCGCTGATCGTGGTACACTGCAGCCAGAATTGGGGCTCCTGGACGCTCATGACAGAGATGCCTTCTTACATGAAGCGAGTGCTAGGAGTTGATATCAAATCTGTAAGCATCACTTGGTTATTTCATATTTTGTTACTATTCTTTTACGATTGACACTGACTCGACAGGATAGGTGTTTCACCACAGCTCACCTGATGTGACGGTGTGCTCAAAGATGGTAAACACACCTAGCCTGACATGTAACTCTTAAACGAGGCTGTCGGACACACAGTTAGGTGTTTGGTGACGGATCTTCAACTAGTGTCTAGCAATTAGTGAATTGTAAGGTAACCATAACATATGCTCTTCCAGCATGTCATGGTTTCCTTACGACGTTTTCCTACACTGGTGCACTGGTACACAAATCCGTGTATTACGGTTGACTGGATAAGTGTTGACCATTGCTTTCATGCACACGTCCATCTTACTATCAAGGTCAGTTAAAAAAAAATGTAAATGCAAAGATGTGTTAGCAGCAAAATAATAACAGATTAACCTGACTTTTGACATGAATATGCATTAAAAGTCAAAGAATGAAACTGCAGTTTACGATTTTAAAATGAAAGTTTCCAACCAATAACTCAACCTCCTATTACAGTCATAATATAACTAATTTCAGAACGGTGTTTTGACTGCTCTCCCATATTTATCCAAGTTCTTGCTGAGTTTTCCGTTCGGCTACATGTCAGACTTTCTGCCGAACCACGGCTGGCTGAGCATCACGGCGACGAGGAAATTATCCAACTCTATTGGTAAGCAGTCAGTAATGACATGTTTTCCTATCTTCGCTTTAAAAAAGCGTTAAGCAGGCAATCGTATTATCATTCAGATCTTCCATTACTGATAACATCTTTGATATTTTTTAAATATAAAAGAAATGAGACGAACGACGCTCTCCTGATGGTAAGAGATAAAGCCTGTCCATAACGATTGCAGCAATACACAGAATTTCTGAGTAGTAAAACAAAGTCCAGGGCATCGCTGCTTCGGTGGACTTTCGATGGTTAGTCTCAACAGCCCAGTAATTTCGCTAGCTGCATTACCATTCAAACCGGATCACAGTACTACTACTACAGTAGTACTACTGCTTGGTGACAGAATATTTGGTACTGCGGTGGTACCTACCTATGATCTCCTGCAAAAGGGGTCTACCACCAAGTAAATCATCGTCAAGTACTGTAAGTGTTTGACATACGAACCACATAATCTGTTGAACCCCATATTATCCTGACCAGTGGAAGACTTATTTGTGATGACTTTTGCTTCAGATCGTACTTCGTACTTTTACTGGTAGACTTGACCAGTAAAAGTTGACATGGAATTATTTGTAAATCATTTTTCATTTTTATTATTTTTTTTCTTCTACAATTTCCTTGAGGATACAATATAAAGTGAAACAGTATATTCTGGAAGGATATTATCATGAGACGACACTTGCTAGCATTCATTGGTGTTACGTGCGGGTGGCGAGTCCATTCCCTTACAGGAACAGGAACCCATACAGTGTCTAGGACCTATGACCCAGGTGCAAGGCATCAACATGGGCATTTATAACTTTACATAATTTCTTTCAGGTCTATTCGGGCCCGCCATCGCCCTCATCGGTCTTTCGTACACGCCAGCTGGCAACATCACTGCTGCAGTGGCTTTGCTCACCGTGGTGGTCGGTTTGAACGCCGGACACATTACTGGACTCATGGTGAGCACAGAAGCAGCGTAAGCAGCTTGTTCAGGGGTCACATTCTTTACCCACCATTTAGTGTTTGTAATATACCAGTCTGATACAGTTTATCGTTTAGTTCGATGCTGCCACGGTATCAGATATTCTGCTGCCAAGCGATAGTGTGTAAACTTACTGTGTTCTACATCACGCGGCTAATGATAATCATCATCAGTTGTCTCAAAACATTGAGCGCGACAACAGTGACAGCGATGCCATGGACTTTGGTTTTGTTACTCGGAGATCTGTGTCCCGCTGTAATGGTCATAGCCAACATCTTAGCATTAAGAGAGAGTTCGGTTCGACCCATACTTATAATTATTCGTTTTACTTATTCCTGCCAGTTGGTGCATTTGGACATGTCTCCGAACTTCGCTGGGACTCTGCTGGGCATCACCAACGGCAGCGCCAACATCATGGCCATCATAGCGCCTCTAGTGGCCGGAGTTCTGCTAAAAGATGAAGTATACTCCCTCAACAACTCGTGTTTATTACTCATTGCCCTCCAATAAAATAAGCTGATCAACCGAAAAGGATCAACTAATTTCTAAACGCATAGGGGACACAGAGCAAACATCTATTTTTGTCAAACAAATGTTAGTCTTTGAGTGGGAATTGAACTTCAGCCATCACATCACTACTAACATGTGCTAAGAGGGCTGACAAAAGCTTAGGGAGTACATTTTGAATAACTTTTCTGTCTACAGGCACAACTTTAAAATCATGGAAAGACAACTATGACATTAAAAAAGTACATTGACCCGTGACCAAACGTGTGTAGCAGCTGATCTTCTTTTTTTTGTGTAATTTCAGATTTAAGCACACAGTAAGTATAAGTTTTTTATACTTACTTTAACCACAGCTCAGAATAAACATTATGAACAGCTTATCCTACCTACACAGCACTACAATAAAATCGTCAAAAAAGATCAGCTATTTCATAAAAAATAAGATAATTTTTCGTGAGTTGTCCTCATTTTTGCTTTGATATATCTGACGCCTATAATCTGGTATACTTTGTTGAATATGAAGTACAGACCAAGTACCTCGAGCGTTACAACTGCATATCGTATGCCCGCGCAGTAAGGTTCACAGTCGCATAGCTTTCTGGTGACCACCTATCGCAATAAGAATCTCAGAGTACGGGGGCAGGATTTCTTAAAACCGGCTTCATAAAGTACGGATTATTTTGATAATTTTGAATTGATTTACGATTTTATTCTATTCGAAAGTAGAGCTTTTGAGATACTCGTTTCGAAAGCTTTTAACCGACTTTAAAAAAACCGACTAAGTGCGAGTCGGACTCGCGCACGAAGGGTTCCATAAAAACGGCAAAAAAATCACGTTTGTTGTATTCTTTTTTTTAGTATTTGTTGTTATAGCGGCAACAGAAATACGTCAGTGAAATTTCAACGGTCTAACTATCACGGTTCATGAGATACAGCCTGGTGACAGACGGACAGATGGACGGACAGCAGAGTCTTAGTAATAGAGTCCCATTTTATACTTTTGGTACGGAACTCCAAAAATGAGGAAGTTTTTTAATTCGATCCCATTTTTTATGCACCGACACCGACACCGAAATCAATTTGTTTTTGTTTTAGACGAACCCAGAGGAATGGCGTAACGTGTTTTACATTGCGTCGGCATTTTATATAGTGGGGAACACGTGCTACCTGGTCTTCGGGACGAGTGAGACGCAGCCCTGGAACAACCCTGACTCCGAACCTTCGGGTAAAGTACTCTTCTGTTCAGAAGTCAGCTTCTATTTGACGAATAGACACGCAAACCATTTGCCTGGAAACCTATAAGTAGCACACTCATCTGTAATCGTTTTTTATGTTTAACATATTACATTAAAGTTGTTAGTTTTTATTCGTTGCCAACATTTGCCGAGTAATCACAGTACGTCTACTTATTGATTAATAATTAGCGCCATCTCTCGGAATCTCCAGTAACTATGATAGATCATTATCTATTACGTCATATTCTGTTCTCAATTACGACAACTGTTCAACCAACAAAGAAATATAATAGAACACAATATTAATAAAATGTAATTCGTGATTTAGTTCACATATTTTAAGGAATGATGGTATATTTGTTTTAAAAAGTTTTTTTAGACTTGTCCTCACGAAGAAGGTCATAAATAAATATTCTAGTTTCACACAGCGCCATCTAGCCTCAAACTAAGCAAAAATTAATTTATAGATTTATTATTTTTTGTGTAAATGCCTTAAATGGTTTTTTGTCGTGAGAAAGTTACAAAACATTATTAGGTACATATCAGCAGACAGTACATACTTATACCTGCTGCTTTTTGCCAAAATACAATAGTAAAAAAATTAACAATACTATCAATTATTTTGTGTAAATTAAATAGGAATTGTAGTCATGGTGCGCCTTTAAGTGCATGTTTAGTTTTTCTTAATTCAATTCTAATATTTTCAGATGCAGATTCTCCGACAAAAAAGAGCCAAAAATCTGTGTAAAAGTTGAAGTGGATTGACGTAATTTGTATAATTTTAAAACAGTTTGTGTTTTGTGTACAAGTATAATAACGTTAAGGTGTCAAATACAGCTAATGGTCTCGATTAAAACCAGTTTTATTGCTCCAGTTATAACTTCGATGTATCTTCTCAACTATTGTATTTTTCGTTTAACCTAAATAGCGATAATAATACCACAAACGTGGACTTCGAATGAGACGGGCATCTTTGGAGAAGGCCTTCACCCAATCTAGGCTTCTTGCATAAACAATAAAAAAAGAAAAACGATGCAATGTGGCGTTGGGAATAGTTCCCAAAAACACACCACCTAAACAGCCTTTTAGATTACTATGTTTATAATAGTTTTTTTCTGTAGTTTTTTTTTATGTGAAAAGTAGTGAGACGAACGAGACGCTCTCCTGATGGTAAGACATAACGCCTGTCCATGACCATCGCAGCGATACACAGAACTTTAAGTAACAAAACAAAATCTAGGGCATCACTGCTTTGGCGCTCATTACTTTGAGACTAGATGGTTAGTCTCAACAGCCCAGTAATTTCGCTAGCTGCAGTACCCTTCAAACCGGAACACAGTTATGTTTACACACTACTGCTTAGCGGCAGAATAACTGGTACTGCAGTGGTACCTACCTAGACGACCTCCTGCTAAGGAGATCTACCAACAAGTAAAAAGTTTGTATGTTATCTATAAATTTAAACCTAGTTTTTGTTAGATTGTAATTGATTGATTCAAGCGTTACTTTGCAAAAGTTCATGTGAGTTTTTTAATGTTTAACAAGTTAGGTGTTTGGCCTTAGCTCATCTGATTTTAAGTGATGATGTGGTTAACACTAAGATAAAAAAACGTAATTGATAGCGATGATAGCTTAGTGAAGAGCGCGGTCAGTTCACACGGCTAAGGCGTGGTTTCAAACCCCAACAATGAGCTTGAGCTGCCGGTGAAGGAAAACATCGTGAGGAAACCATAGCATGGTGGTAGAGTACTTTCTAGTATTGGGCTGGGTAGTTACCACCCTCAAGTTGAAAATCTGTCGCCAAGCATCTAACGGTGTGTTCCGGCAGCCTCACTCGAGAGCCAGTTCCATCCCAGGCTAGGTGTGCCTTACCATCTTCGACCACACCGGCACTTAACATCAGGTGGGCTGTGGTCAAAGACTGTAAAACCTTACTATGGCAAACAGATAGCTTAAAAAATACTTTTCTTTAAATACATGCTTATAATACACTCAGGATACCCAGGCAAAAAACATGTTAATACCGAATGGGTTCGAACTCACGCTCATCAACTCTCGAAGTAGAATTTTACCAAATGAGCCAACAGTCAGCATGAGTTAGTAATTATAAAAAAAAATATAATTGTTAGGAGTTGTCGCCGCCTCACCCGGCGCGGCGTCATTACGGCCGTGACTTTCATAGAAACAATACAGCGATGTTGCTCATTGCCAATGTAACAAAAAGCTAACAAGCGCATGTCGGAATATTTAGCGCAGGGTTCCGTACCTGTTAATACACATATACATTATACATGTACACCAAGTGTGATCGGAACGAATGGCGTGCAAACAATCTCATGTTCAACCAATGGGCGATTACAATCTAAAATAATGTTAATTATAGTAAAAATGAGAAACCGTTATGTTGAAAAACATTTTTACATCGAATTTAATAATTAATCTGCTGCATCCGGTGTATTCCGGCACCCTGATTTGAGAGCCAGTTCAATTACAGGCTAGGTATGTTTACTATCTTCGAGTACATCAAGTGAGCTGTGGTCAAACACCTAGCCTGTCAACTATTAAATTGCCATTCAAGTCCATTTCACAACCTGCGCATTAGTCAGTGACATGAACCATACAGCAATAGTAAATGTAACAGTCAAACCTTTTAGCAAAAACATCTAGGACGCTGTCATATCTGCTCACGACTCCGGGAATCCCCAAGTAGCTGAAGGTGTAAAAATATGTTTACTGTCGCAGTACATTTTAAAATTAAACTTACAAAATACTACTTTAAAAAAAACAACAAGCGCCGAAGCCCATTATCTTACAATATAAAAAAAAAACTAAGTAAATTGCAGTATCATTTATTTATTTATAAAAGTAGGTAAAAGGTTAAAACCAAAAGGTAGGTTTAATTATACATAATTCAAGGTGTAAAATTACAAAATATCCTTCCAGTTTTTTTTTTATAAAATATAAATTAATTTTGTAAGTACTTCTTTGTAATATACTACATGCTGAATATAAACGGTTATGATTTATTTTAAAATACAAGCGAACAGTGACAATCAGGTCTCTTTACAACTTCAGTGAGGAACCCTAAAACTTTAGTGGTTACTCGCTCGCTCAGAAACTCAGTGTCAGTGCTACATTGTAAAGCGGCTGTACTCTCCTCGCAGTCGACGAAGCGGCGCCCGCGCCAAATGTCCGTCACAACAGAAACCAACTATTCAAAAATCAATTAAACATGTTAAATTAAAAAAAATAAATTAAATAACGTAACTAGTGTGGGATTACATGAGTCACGGTGCATTTGTTACAAAAGTGTTATTTTAAATACCTTTTTGTTTGTGTGCGTGTTTTGTGTTTTAGTTTTGTGAGAAAATGAATACCAAAGATGAGATTATCGCTGCGAAAAGGCCAGGTGAGGCGGTTTTCCTTGTTGATATTATGGGGTACGCGCCAAGAGTTCTCTCTGTCTGTCACCTGTCAGGCAGTCTTGCCACAGATTACCAAAGTGACGTTCGGATACTGAACGCCACAATATTTTTTTTTTAGGAACCGGATATGATAATTTTGGACGGGGACTACCACTTAGCTACCTGTTATTTAAGGTGGTTCAATTTACATACAAATCATTTTTCGCCATTTATGGACAAATGGAGCATAATACCGCAAATAAAGACCAAAATAAATGCCAGTAGCTGTGATTTCACTGTTAAATTATGCTCCATTTGTCCGTAAATGGCGAAAAATCATTTGTATGGAAATCGAACCACCTTAAGACGGAATAGGCACAAATTACCTAATGGTAGAAGAACTGACTTTTCAACGATGCTACAGAAATACGCTGTAGCCACCCAAGTACTGCGAATAAGATGGATACTACCTTGCTATGGTTTCCACACGACCTCCCTTCACCAGAAGCTCAATCTTATTGGTAGGATTTATACCGGCGTACGATCTGACTGCGCTAACCACTCAGCTATCATCGTTACAAAATTAATTGATGAACTATTTATTGTACAGACTAAAAATAATACAATACAGAAGAAATACTCTTAATTAATAGGTATAACAACTGGCGACCTTATCGCTAAAAGCGATTTCTTCCAGGCAACCTTCGTACAGGATCATAGGAAGAAAAACATAGGGCGTGTCAATAACGCGGATATACATATAGAGTAGATATTTATAATTATTTCTATGTTTTTAATCAATGATAAAATTTTGCTTGACAATGAGCTTGAGCTGCCCGTGAAGGAAAACATCGTGAGGAAGCCAAAGCGTGGTGGTAGCGTACTCTTAAGTACGCGATTGGCAAGCTACCACCCTCAACTTAACAATCTGTCGCCAAGCATCTAACAGTGTGTTCCGTCAGCCTCACTTCAGAGCTAATTCCATTACAGGAAACGTGTGTTTACATCTTCGACCATACCTTCACTCGACATCAGATGAGTTGTGGTCAAACATCTAGCTTGTGTAAAAGTTTTATAATATTAGTCTGGATTTAAAAAGTATGGAATTCAAGTTGTTCGGTCACGTCAATAAAATAATTATAACAGGTAATGTTAGATTAAATTATTTTTAAATAATTTATTTTTCCCTGCGTCTCCGCAACCTGGCTTGACCTAAATATACCTGATCAAATTATTTAAATATTACCATATTTTGACGTCACGTGAAGGTTAAACAACACAACGGGTGCAATGACCCTCGCAGGAATCTGTAATACCCAAAATACGAAAATTATTTTAAACTTATTGACCTTTTTAACCAATTAGTAAATTAGTAATTGTTTAATTAGTACCACTATTTTTTATGGTGCATAAACAAATTTTATTCCGTTCTCAGTGTAGGGTTTTTTATATATATATATATATATAAATAAATATCGTATGACCCCAAACTAAGCAGAGCTTGTGCTATGGAAGTCAGATAACTGATAGAATACTTAAATACTTTTTTTTTGTAAATACATACTTATAATGAATGCAGAACACCCAACATTTTGTTTATACCACACAATGTTTATCCTGGGGGGGAATCGAACCTACGCTCTTCGATTCTTGGAGCAGACATACTACCAATGAACCAACAAGGCTGTCAAACCAATTTGACGAACAACACGCTTTCCTGATGGTAAGAGATAACACATATCTAAGTATGACCATTGCAGCGGTACATAGAACTACGAGTATTGAGTTGAAATGGCAGTGGGTAGACAAAATAACACGCAGAACTGATGAAAGAAAGAAAGAAAATGATTTATTATTATGTTACACCACAGAACACACAAACAGTTGCAAAATAGGAGCTCACTTCAGCTTACGATGATGATGATGGACGATGGGGCTGTGAAGTTCTGGAGCGGAGAAGCGCAGCGTAGGACGACCGCCCACAAGGTGGACCGACGACCTAACGAAGGCCGCAGGAACGCGCTGGGTGCGAGCCGCTTCCAACCGGTCTTCATGGAAATGGAAGGCCTATGTCCAGCAGTGAATGTCCTACGGCTGAGATGATGATGATGATAGAACTTCGAGTAGCAAAACAAAGGCCAGGGCATCACTGCCTTGAGACCACCCAATGGTTAGTCTAGACAGCCCTGTAACGTCGCTAGCTACAGTATTCTTCTAACCGGAACACGGTAGTGTTTACACACTACTGCTTGGCGGAATATCTGGTACTGCGTTGGTAGACGACTTCCCGCTACGGAGATCTACTACAAAGTTATTTTATAACTAATTAATCAGATGGACAGCCCTGTTGATTCATTGGTAGAATGCCTGCTTCAAGAGCAGGTCGTGGGTTCGATTCCCGCCCAGGACAAACTTTATAAACCAATGTTTGTTCTAGGTCTGTGTGTACTGTATGTATTGTAAGTATGTATTTAAAAAAACTAAGTATTCTATCAGTTATCTGACTTCCATAGCACAAGCTTTGCTTAGTTTGGGGTCAGCGCGTGTGTAATATCCGGCGAAAAAAAAAACGAATGAAATCAAATTTCGTGTTTCTGTGTTGTCAGTGGAATATAAAGTACTCAAGATTGCATAGAGTGCTTCCCTTCCAAAGTAGTATTTAGGTAGGAAGACCAACCCAAACAAAAACTCGATATAACTGATTCAACATTATTTTCTGTGAAAACTTCCAGATTCCTGTTTTGGGATCAGGCACGTGCAAGTCCTTATGCTGTTCCTGGCCATGGTGCTCACCTTCGCCATGCGGGTCAACATTAGCATGGCCATAGTGGCCATGACCGATAAAGACGACCCTAATGTAAGTGAAAACATTTAACTACTGATTCTTAAAATTACATCCTACCACGATTCTAATTTCTCAACCTATATCATAAACTAGAAATTAAATTGTCTGTCTTAATACTATCTTTTCACGACTTCACGGCTCAGCTAACTTTGATAGAATTTGACGTAGATATAGCTGAAGCTTATCATCGCCATCACCGTTTTAATCATAACGCGGGTGATCTTGTTTTGCATGCTGTACGGTCACTTCCCGCCGTCTGTACGCTTAGTTCTTTTAAACAACGTGCGGTTTCCATCACTAGACAGAGTGATTCAAGAGAAAGGTTTTGTAGCGATGATAGCCGAGTGGTTAGCGCGTACGGTTCACGTGCCAAAGGGCGTGGGTTCAGACCCCAACAACCATTTACCTTAAATACCTATTGTACATTAACTTTTGTTTCTATAAAAAAAACTATCGTGAGAAAACTTGCTTTTGTGTGAAGGATCCACCGGATAATATGACCGCTTTATAAATAGTCATTCTAAGCGGACATTACAAGGCCACTGTAAAAAAATTGTCTCTACCTAGGGTCTTAAAACTCGAATGATAACAGTGGCATCACGCATAGCCTCAACACACATGGCCTCTGTGGCATCTGTGGCTTCTGTGGCCTCGTTAGTCACATTGTGGGTTCAAACCCCAACAATGAGCTTGAGCTGCCGGTGAAGGAAAACATCGTGAGGAAACCTTAGCATGGTGGTAGCGTACTCTCTAGTACTCGGGTGGCTAGCTACCACAGCTTTTTTTTAAATATATTTGTTAGTCGTAATAAATTATTCAAGAGTCAGCATTGTTGAAGAAACCTGATTTTAAAAGAATTTGACTATGTAATCACTAATTAAAGTAGATTGTAATCATTTGTATCGTCGTGAGACCGACCCTCTTTATTTATATTTATTATGCAAAAATATGCAAAATAAATATAAATTGTTTCCTTTTTGCGTAATAATGAAATAAAAAATTCATTAATTGTGATCGATAGTAACACAAGATATTAATATATAACTAGCAGCGACCCAGGTTTTTCGGATAAGGATACAGCCGGTGTTTATCCAAGGTATTATCTGTTTGCATTTTAAATTTTGTCAAAATTTGTTAATCCGTTGCAGCGCGAAGAAGAGACAGAGTCTCAAACTTCGGCGTTTATTACATTAGTGAGATAGGCAGACCTTAGAACACCCTTTATTTATTATGTCCCACTGCTGGTCGTGGGCATCATCTCAGTAGACTTCACGCATCTTTGAAAATATTAATAACTTTTTAATACACACCAGTTTCCTTAGCATAATCTACTGTTTTATTCAAAAGTCATAAATTCATTAATTATTCATAAATTTGATTTTATGCCAATAATAATCTACTGTTTTATTTAAGCATTTGTGATTTACGGCAAATAAAGAACAAATTAAATGCCAGTAGCTGTGATTTCGCTGTAAAATTATGCTTCATTTGTCCATAAATGGCAAAAATTTATTTGTATAAAAATCGGCATGTTTTCTTTACCATTTGAAGCTAGCTACAGAACACACATAACTTAGAAAGACAGAAGTGCGTCCCGTTCGTTCCGACCCGTTTGTGAAGTGATTAGCATTATCGCTAATCGATTGGTACTCTTATTATTATAACATACTAGCTGCGCCCCGCGGTGTTACTCGCTCCTTTCCAGGCTAAGTGTGCTTTACCATCTTCGACCATACCGTCACTTAAAATCAGGTAAGTTGTGGTCAACTGCACTATAAAAAAAAACATGTTTTCGGGATAAAAAGTAGCCTATGTGGTCTCAGCTACCTTCATACTAAATTTTATCCAAACCCATTCAGTAGTTTTTGCGTGAATGAGTAACAAACATCCATCCATCCAAACTTTCACATTTATAATATTAGTGAGATAAGAAAACGACAACGGGTGAAGTCGCAGGACGTTGCTAGTAACAAACAAATTCTCAAAAGATAAATTTATTTCTGTTTTCATATATCAAATATCAATTGGTTTATCCACATTTGATAACAAAATTTATCTTTCATCTTAAAGTTTTATCGCTAAACATAAAATATTGAACGTAAATGTAATCTTTTATCTACATCTTTACGCACTTAACTAAAATCACCTGATTTCATCTTTATCCATGTGGTGCCAAAATGTGACTAAAGAGGGCCACAGAGGCCACAGAGGCCATGTGTGTTGGGGCTATGTGTGATGCCACTGTTATCATTCGAGTTTTAAGACCCTAGGTAGAGACAACTTTTCTACAGTGGCCTTGTAAGGTCCGCTTAGAATTACTTTTAAAAATTCGTCATATTATGCGGTGGATCCGTCACACATAAGCAAGTTTTTTCACGATAGTTTTTTATAGAAATACTGAATAATATAAGTTAATGTACAATAGGTATTTAAGGTTCATATGTAATAATAAATAAATACTAAAATATGTTGTTACTTGGTAGGTACTGTAAGTAGTTTAATTGCTATATTGTTATACAATTGTCCCTCAACCACAAAACGCTATCTCCCTATATCATTTCACTAAGAATTATAAATGGAAATATTTGCTCGTGTATTTATTACCTTGCTGTGATGACTTAACAGATTGAGAAGACGGTACAATGGTAAATAAATAAATAAATAAATATCGCCATCTGGCCCCAAACTAAACAGAGCTTGTGTGATGGAAGTCAGATAACTGATAGAATACATAAATAGTTTTTTTTTTTTTTGTTGTAAATACATACTTATATACATACAGAACACCCAGACACAGAACAAACATTTGTTTATTCACAAAATGTTTGCCCTGAGTGGGACTCGAACCCACGCCCTACAGCTCTCAAGGCAGATATACTACCAATGAGCCAATCAATGTCAATGGTGGTAATTAAGACCCCAATAATGCAGGTAAACCACGAGTTGCAGTTAGTCGACTAAAGTGATTTGAAACGTATCTGCCAGCTGCCACTATTTATAAATTTGAGATAACAAGTTAGCTTGTAGAGTTACGTCAATCATCGGCGAAGCGATACAATCAAGCAGTGTTACAGCTGATGCTGATAAGCAACGTAAAAACACAAGATATATTCTCATAAGTTGAAAGAATTACTTCGTCAGGTTTGATAAGAATGTTCGATCTGTCTTTGTTTTACAAAGAAAACTGGACTTTGATCAAAAACGTAGAATAAATAAATAAATAATCGTTTGAAAGAATACACAAGAAATATTTTTCGAAAAATGTAGTTCCTCGTGGCATGGCTTGATTAGATATTCTGAAAGACGGACGATCCGACCAGTTCCTTTTTATGATCGACAGGCTAGGTGTTTGACTCACTTTTGTTAAGTGACGGTGTGGTCGAATATGGTAAAGCACACCTAGCCTGGAATGGAACTGGTTCTCAAGTGAGGCTGCCAGAATACACCGTTAGATGGTTGACGGCAGATTTTCAACTTGAGCCTAGCTTGCAGTACACTGTAGTACTCTACAGCGAGGGTAGGAAATCTAACTACGTTCTATCTCGTTTTCTCAACGAAAAGATACCTACTAACACCAAGCCATGGCTTCCTCACAATGTTTTCCGTTACCGGCAACTCAAGGTCATCATTGGGATTTAAACCCACGCCCTTTGGCGTGTAAACTGTACGCGCTAACCACCGTTAGCTATCATTGCAAATTCTTGCAATGTTCGTCTGCCCAAAGAAATTTGAAGGCGAACCATCGTTTCATTGTTCACAAAAAGGGTCAAAATCATATTCTATCTCATGTTTACTTTCAGCTAGCGATGCATAAACTTTTCACGCTTATTTTATTATTGTTTAAGGAAGCATTCGTCATATGACCCTCCTCCCGCACCCCCGGCTTTACCGCAGGAAGCTACTCGGCACTTTGCCAGACCTACAGTTCTGGCAACTCCGATTTGTCGAAACAATTTTACTTAACCTGTCTAAACTGTTTCATGTATTGAAGTGCGGAAGAACAGTACAGAAAAAGTAGTTTTTGTTATTCATTTGATAGCTGTTATCGCGTATTATTTGTAATATTAATGTACGTAAGGTATTACAAAACGTGACATATCATTAAGTTTTCAAGTGTTGCTAAAGGACAATGCGGGTGTTACAGCTGCTGTAACAAAAGACTTACAAAACTTGTTTTCGACACAATACAACACAATCATTGTTAATATGTATAGACTACATTTTTTCTGGCCCCACTTTTAGGCAAAGTATTTTGTATGGAACGAACGAGGCGCGCTCTCGATGGAAAGAGTCAATACCTGTCCATGGTTTTACTTACTTTTATTTAGGGTAACAAAACAAAGTTCAAGGCATCACCGGACTACATTTTGAACCTTAGAAGATTCTATAAAAAATCGACAATAAGGGATCTAAAACATGCCTTTTTCCCAACAGAACATAAAGATAAAAATTTTTAAAAGTCACACACAAAGAGGGTTCCAGTTGTTATCATAGAAAAAATACGAGTGGGATAGAAAAACAGTATTTCCATTTGAGTCATGACTGCGCTCAGTTACTCCCTTGGTTCCATTTTTTGGATCACCTATTTAAGAAACGCCACATATGCTAATTTTCTTTTTCGCGGATACGACCAACTCTCTTGATGGTAAGTGGCGAGAAGGTTTGAGAATGAAGCACGTTAACTTGAAAGATACCTGTACACTCTTGAGCTTAATAAGACCTAGACCGTACTTCTCAGAAATAAGGGGGCCGGCAGCTTCACCTGGGCTAACGAAGAGTTTTTGTTTCAGGCATTCGACTGGAGCATCCAGACACAGAGCGTGATCCTGTCCTCCTTTTTCTGGGGCTACGTGGTGCTGCAGATCCCTGGCGGGGAGATGGCCGCTCGCTGCGGGGGCATGATCCTCATCACGCTGTGTGTGGCCATCAACTCCGCCACAAGCCTGCTCATACCCATAGGGGGGCATTATGTGAGTAGACTTGTGAACGTCCGATGTAAATTCGATAGTCATCTAATTCAACATTTCCTACTACTATTTGTTCTTCATGGTATTTCAGGGAAGCGTAATAATACGGTTGGATACTTACTGATTTAAAGCTGATGTTTCTTAGATTCTAAAGTCAGCAGAGTTATCATTATTATTATCAATCTGTACTGTTCCACTGCAGGGCAGGTCACTCCCTGCCTTCCTTCTCTCCTTCCATCTTTCCCTATCTTTTACAACCTGAGTCTAGTATTTTAAACAGAAGTCATGTTTGTCCTTCTATCTTCGTCTGGGCCATCCGGAAGGTCGTTTGCAATTGAACCAAGTTTGCAAATATACATACAGCTGAGCGTCGAAGGTCCTCCTTAAAAAAGTGGTTCACTTCAATGGGCACTTCACTTCTACCAAACATCCTGAGCGTGCTCAAATGTATCTATTCTCTAACAAAGTTGCCGACGTTGCACGTCTGTCTGTTGACTCCTCTTACTTTTTTTACTAGCTGCGAATTTTGCTTTGAACGTTATTTAAAAATTGTATAAACATACAATATGTACCGATTAAATTATTGTTAAAAAATTGCATCCGCGCAAAGTCTGAGCGTGTCGCTAGTTGTGTTTAAAATGGAGTCCTGCCTGACGTCATGGCGATATCGGTCAATAGCACAAGTTGCAAGTGGTTCACCTCGCTTGCCCATAACAGTAAATTTATTTTCGTTTCTACCCTCAATTTGGAATTTTGAAATTCTGTGACACAACACGCTGTCATTGAGTCGCCTGAATAAATTAAATTCCTTTTCAATGGTAAACAAAATAGTACGGTGTAACTATAAACTGTACCAGTATTATCCCACTAACGTGACGTCACGTGACAGTACCCACATAGACAACTTGCTTAGCATGTAGATGGTACATCTCTTCAGTTTTAATAATGATAACTGCTTTTAGATACAGGAAAATTTCAAGCAAATCAATTTAGCACAGTATGCAGTTTTCCTTCTATCGCAGGGTATTTCTCGACAGCGGATATTTTCCTCATCGACGTAGTCTATTCATGCTACACCAGCACATTACTCAGAAAATGTTAGATGTCTATCTATTTGTTATAATGTTTAGGAATATCGAGCGATCTAATCGGGGAATCATACAAATTTGTAAGGTTTTCAAATTGTATGTAGCAATTTTACTCGTAAATCAATAGTAAGGGAAACTGAATACAATATTCCGGTTAATTTTTTTTTTGGTAGTTTTCTTTAGCAGAAGGTCATCTAGGTATCAAATATCCTGCCGCTAAGCAGTAGTGTGTAAACATTAGGTACTGTGTTCCGGCTTGAAGGGTACTGCAGCGAAATATAGGGTTCAGGGAATCGCTGCTTTAGCGCTCATTACTATGAGTCATTTTCATATACATTCGTATATATAGATATTTATGAAATACTAGCTGCGCCCCGCGGTGTTACCCGCTACATGTTTTTGGGATAAAAACTAGCCTATGTATTAATCCAGGATCTCAGCTATCTCCATGCCAAATTTCATAATCCGTTCAGTAGTTTTTGCGAGAAAGAGTAACAAACATCCATCCATCCAAACTTTCACATTTATAATATTTGTGGGAGGCATTAGAGTTGGTAGGATTTTAGTGACTTTATCCCCGTCATCCGACTTATGTTCAACTCATCGGGTTCCAGGGAGGATGGAAGCTGATCTGCGCGTGCCGGGTGGCCCAAGGCCTGGCGCAGGGGTTCCTGTTTCCCTCAGTACACAACCTCATCGGGAAGTGGGTGCCCTTGGAGGAGAAGAGCCGATTAGGAACCTTGATTTACAGCGGTCAGTTTCACCAATTTTGAATGTTCAAATCATTATAAAATGTGACATAAAATAGAACAAAACATCTAAATACAAACATTTATCTTATAATGAAAATGCTATTTTCGTAGGTTATTTAGGAAGGTTATTATTTTTCACAAATTAGATTTTTTTGGCCAAGCACCTAACGGTATATCACGGCTGCCTCGCTTGAGAGCCAGTTCCATTTCAAAACAAATATTTTATCGATAACACCGAGGTTACAAGCCAAAGGCCTTGATATCATCTCAAACATATCATTAAATACGCCAAAAACACTAGTTACATGTCAATGAAGAAAAATAAAAAATATCAAATAAAATTTGGCAATATTCAATGTCAAGATAAAGTTTGTCAAGATAAAAATATTGTAAATATAATAAAATGTCAAAAAATCAATAATTACTCACATTTCAGATTAGTTGTGTTTACCAACTTCAACCTCACCGTCACTTTACATCAGGCGAGCTGTGGTCAAATAACGAGTCAAGCATTTAAAAAAATTAAAAACAATATGATACAATCCGGGTGCCTTCAAGTTGCAACTGAGTCAGTTTTCTAGGTGAGCGTGCTCCATCGTAGACCGCATCGTCGTTTAACATCAAGCGAGATGACTGGCAATGGCAAAAATGTGATTGAAAAAAATTAACATATTTTGCACAAAATTACTTACTCGTTTTAAAGACCGCAACGTTTTATATTTGGCATAAAAAACGTTGTAGTCCTTAAAGTTGAATAACCTTCGCTTAAGAAGTGTACTGAACAGGTAAAACATGATTGGAAGCCAGCGAGGCTGACAGCGCAGATTGTACCTGCGTTTCTCATTATTGGGTATTTGAAGAAGAAAAAAGTCTATTTGTGGCATCAAAATATAAAAAAAAAATGTTAAAAAAGTTTCCTGGTTTGGCCAAACCAGGAAACTTTTTTAACATTTTTTTTTTTTATATTTTGATGCCACAAATAGACTTTTTTCTTCTTAAATTTCTTAATAAATAATAGAGGACATTTAACACAGCGCCGTCTAACCCCAAACTAAGTACTTATAATATATACAGTACACCCAGACTCAGTACAAACATCGGTCTTAGTCACACAAATATTAGTTCTGAGTGAGAATCGAACCCACGCCCTTCAGCTCTCGAAGCAGACATACTACCAATGAATCAACAGGGCTGTCAGAATCTCTTAAATCTCTTCTTCATAACGCTCTTAATGGTTAACGATGACTGTCGCACATCTATAAATAAATAATTTACCCACTTTTTCTAATACGTCTTTTGAAAAACTCCCAATGTAGTTCCACAGAAACCCGAGGAAAGAAATTGATTTGCTCTTTATAATATTGTCCATATCAAACAATATTTACTTGGTGGTAGATCTCTTTAGCAGGAGGTCGTAGGTACCACCGCAGTACCGTATATTCTACCGCCAAGCAGTAGCGTGTTCATCACTGTGTTCCGGTTTGAAGGGTAATGCAGCGAAATTACTGGGTTATTGAGACTAACCACCGTAAGTCTCAAAGTAATGAGCGCCAAAGCAACGATGCCCTAGACTTTGGGGACCCTGGGCGAAATAGGGGCTCACCTCAGTACAATTCTGGTCATACTAAGTGGTATGACCAGCGCTGGTCTTCCGGTGAAAAACATTGGTGACGTATTATTGTTCCCATGTCTTTGACAATGTGTTAGATGTACCGGCCAAGAATGATTGTTGATAAACGAGAATCCCCACAGGTGACCCGACATACTTCTTCAATCTCAAGCTATTACTTAACTATTAATCGATGCTAATGAGACACTCACTTAAGATAGTATACGTCTTAAAGAACACTAACTTTGGGAACAAAAATGAGACAGATTCTTCAGCTTCCAGTATTTAGGAGAAGATAGGGAATACAAAAATATTGAGTGGATAAGGTCTGTTTTTTTGTCGTTTTAAAATAGTGAGACGAACGAAACGCTCGTCTAAATATAAATACATATATTTTATTGATAGCACCAATCATCTCGTATGTATCATTAAAAGAGTTATAAAATACTGATTACAATATGTCATGAACCATTATGAATAGTTAGATATGGCAAGAGATAACGCCTGTCCATAACTATTGCAGCGATACACAAAAGTTTGAGTAACACAACAAAGTCCGGGGCATCACTGCTTGAGAGCTCATTACTTTGAGAATATCGATAGTCTCAATAGCCCTGTAGTTTCGCTAGCTGTAGTTAAGTACCCTCCAAACCAGAACATAGTAATATACAATAAAAGCCATAGTAAAAGTGGTTCACAATGTTGAGTACAATGACTTCCTTTTACACCAGTACTGCCGTTCCGTTGTTGGGGTTTGAACCGACAGCGCTAACCACTGAGCTAACGTCGTTTCGAACAAATATAATTAAAGTGCTTTATACTTATCCTCAGAGGGCAATGTGATTTGTTATCCGACTACGCAAAAGGATTAAAGAACGGTTACAACCTTAGCAGGTAAGCAACCAAAGTATAACGTAGATATTATATAAATGTAACTTCACGTCTTTTGACGTATACTAATCATTTTAACAATTGAAATTAACATTCTGCGTGTCATGGCGTGATTGCGTCACGGTAAATCTATCAACGGCAACGCGTCCAGATCGTTTGAACTCTCTGTGGGCCTTTTTGTATAAAATATCTCCATTTAATTTAAAGTTAATTTTGGTATAAATACTTTATGTATTTCGATGCATATTATTCTTAGATAGATTCATAATATAAAATACTTTGTTTTTCCAATGAATAAAATAGTTTACATTATAAAACATTTATTTTAAGTACCTAGTTTGGTGACAAAAGAAATTACTGCACATTTTAAGTGTGTATTTATTAGTCAAGCATGTGGCGTGGTGGTCAACTAATGGAATGTATTGCGACGGAAGGAAGTAGTCTAGTTTTTTTATAGCTAACAGTTTAGAAGTCTATGAAATTGCTAATTTGTTGCTCATTACTTTGAGTCTTTCGATGGTTAGTCTCGCTACAGTACCCTTCAAACCGGAGCACAGCAATGTTTACACACTAATGTTTGGCGGCAGTACAAGGCAGTACGGCACTGCGGTGGTACCTACCTGGTCTACGAACCTGCACTTGGCCATCGCGATGAACTATGACTTCACCCTTTTCACAATGGAAAAAGAACCGAGCCCAACAGTGGGCCAGTTTCAAAACTAGGACTGATCTAGATCTGAGTTTATTATTTCGCTCTCGGTTCCAGGAGCCCAGCTCGGTACTGCGCTCCAGCTGATCATCTCAGGGTTCATCGCGGACTCCTGGGGCTGGCCGGCTATCTTCTACGTTAACGGCACCCTGGGTGCTCTCTGGACGGTCGCATATGTATTCCTGGGAGCCAACTCCCCGCACAGCTCCAGGATGATCACCGACGAGGAGCGGCTTTATATCCAGACCAGCTTGGGGCAGACTGGCCCGCAAACTGTGAGTTCTCATCGACCTTATGACTCAGCATCACACGGTTGCTTTAAGTCTGAAGCCAAAGGGGTTAAATTTTTCTTGCGGTAACTAAATTAAATAATTAGATTTAAAAATGGCTAGGCTCATGCGGCCGAAGCACCGCCTCTTCACATTTTCGAGAACTTTTTTTAAGAACTCTCAGATATGTCCTCACGATGTTATACTTCGCTGTTTGAAATCACATGGCAATACGAACATGACTCAAAAGACAGAGGTGCGTGCAATGGGTTTCGAACCCAGGACCTCCAGATCGGAAACCGAACAATCTCTGAAGACTGCAAAAAACTTCTAGATTCTACTTTATACATAATACTGTCTTTATTCCAGAAACTGAGCACCCCCTGGAAAGCCATTTGGACTTCCCTGCCGTTCATATCCCTGATCATAGTTCACTGCGGCCAGAACTGGGGATTCTGGACTCTGATGACCGAAATGCCCTCCTACATGAAACAAGTGCTCGGAGTCGATATAAAAGCGGTAAGGTAACGAGGCTAGCCAATAATGAGTTAAAAAGAAACACATTTGAAAATCTGCATATCTTTTTATTTTATGGTTAATAAACCAGGTTTTTGACCACAACTGATGTTAAGTGACGATGTTGTCAACGATGTTGTCAACGATGGTGTACCCACCTAATCTGGAATGGAAGTGGTTTTCAAAGAAGCTGCCGTACGTAACCGTTGGATGCTTGGCGGTAGATTTTCAACTTGAGGGAGATAGCTAGCCAGCCGAGTACTAGATAGGCGGGGCCGCATGTTATGATTTCATCAGTTCACAATAACGCTTTTGGAAAAGTAATGAGATAAACGAGACGCTCTCCTGATGGTAAGAGATAACGCATGTCCATGACCATTGCCGCGATACACAAAACTTTGAATAACAAAACAAAATGCAGGGCTACGTTGCTTTGGCGC
This sequence comes from Biston betularia, assembly GCA_905404145.2. Classification (NCBI taxonomy): domain Eukaryota; kingdom Metazoa; phylum Arthropoda; class Insecta; order Lepidoptera; family Geometridae; genus Biston; species Biston betularia. Next base: position 14,242,467 of record FR989876.1, read on the forward strand.
TCATATGGTTAGTCTCAACAGCCCTGCAATTTCGCCGCAGTACCCTTCTAAGGACATCCATCACCAAGTAAAATAAGAATGAATAAATAATAATTGTGTTGTTTTTAGAACGGAGTGATGTCAGCGCTGCCGTACTTGGCGATGTACCTGCTGAGTTTCCCGTTCGGCTTCATCTCGGACTACATCCTGAAGAAAAAATGGTTCAGCATCACTGTTTGTAGGAAAATTAGCAACTCTATCGGTGAGCCAGTATTACTGCTGCCGGGGTCGGCTTTGTAGCTTCACCCGCTGTACTGCGGGGACTACTCTTCTTTGGGATAAATATGTGTTCTTTTCTCTCAGGGTTGTCGCGTGAAATATTATATGGCGATAGTTTAGCCAACTAAAACACCGATAAAAAAAGAATAGCAACGTCACTACAAGCCTACCAGTTAGTGTGTTGTGGGGGGTGTTCCAGGTCACTACGGGCCCGCGCTGGCGCTGATCGGGCTCTCGTACTCCCCGGCGGGGGGCGTGGCCGCGGCGGTGGGGCTGCTCACCGTGGTGGTGGGGCTCAACGCGGGACACTACACGGGCTACCTGGTAACTACCCTCACGCGGAACACCAGGCCTCGCTGCATTCCATGTCGCAGAAGATTATTGATCACATAAAGCATACACGTGACTAAACGACTTTAATTCGGGAACAAAGTTAGACTTGCGATGAACCCGGTCGGTATTCTAGGACTTTGCAGAAACCTGAGATCGGTTTTTAACTCCGTTCAAGTCTTAAGATACTAATTTGATCTGAATATCTAGGTACCACTGCAGTATCAGATATTTTGTCGCCAAGCGGTCGTGTGTACCTAAACGTTACTGTGTTTCGGTTTGAAAAGTACTGTAGCGAAATTACAGGACTGTTGATAACCATCGAAAGTCTCAAAGTAATGAGCACCTAAGCAACAATGTCCGAGATTTTTTACTTCCGTGTATCGCTGCAATGGTCATGGCAGTATCTCTTACCATCAAGAGGGCGTCTTGTTCATCTCATTACATGTACAAAAAAATAAGGTTACTTCTTTTTAAAATATATTTTTGATTTTGATAACAACAAACTAAACAGAACCACTAACTTACATCAAAGAATTAATTGATCAAAAACCGCTTGCTTGCTTAGTATCTACTTACTTTCGTTTACTTGATTTCATAGGATAATTAGTGCGTAGCTTAAATTAATTAATTTTAACATTGTCATTTGTGTAATTCGTCACGTATGTAGTAGGTACTTATTAAAATAAATAAAAAATCTATCTCGCTTGCATATTGAGTGTTCTCTTTTGACACAAGGCTTGCTTTCCTATATCAGAAAATAAGTAAGTCCGGGGGCAAAACTGCAGGTTACCATAAGTTTGTCGCAGAATATTGTAGGAATGGTTTATTATTTCCCCGGCGGCGGCGCTTCGGTTCCCGCCTCCCGGACGAGCGGGCGCGGCGCGCGCGGTGCGGACAAACTCCGAATTAACATTTCATCTAAAAAGCCCCGCGGAAGTTAATTTTCATATTAAATTGTGTTAATTTATCAATATTATCGAATCCATCGCGTCCGCCAACATTGACGTTAATTTAATTTTTTCCGCTAAAATGATTTTCACAAGCGACGCTGAGCGCACTGCTTGACTTGTATGAACTACCTGCTTCGCTCGGATTTCGGCTGTTTTCCGCATTCTGGCCATGTTACAATAACTGTTGCCAGACAGACAGACATATTTGCAATTTTGATTTATAAAATATTAAGACTTGTATAAAACGCATAATTTATTAATCACAATAATTTACATCAACGCATACTACAAACCCCCGCCTTCGTTTTTAGTCGGCGGCTCACAAAAGGTTATCAGGGTTCTTGTTTGTTTGTATGCGAGTTTCTTTGTTCCACAAACTTTTCAATTCCTATACAGATTTTTACTAAGTGACACTGGCTATAATGCTGTAAATAAATAACATTTACAAGTGGATTTTTAATTGTTATAAGTAAACTTGTTTGTATGAATTTTTTCGCAAAAGATTGTGTGTTTTTAGAGAAAAAAAATTACTTGAAAAATGCACAGGACATATTACGATTTTACTTTTATATATTTGTATATTGTTTATTGGGCATGTTGTAAAAGTTCTATACATATAAATTACAAATTACAAGTACCCTAGATTTTGCACTCGGGAAACCTGTGCCGTAAAATCCAGTGTATTTTAAACATTTTTTTGCATATAAGTAAAAGTATATACTTTTGTAGTCAAGATAAATATACCGTAGGTACAGGTACAGGTATACAGTATTATCATTTTAGGTAGAATTACAAAAATATAAATAATAATTAATTAATTATAGGAGTGTAGTAGTAATAGGGTTGGAGTTGGTAAAATAATAATTATTTAATGAATGTGATTCCAGTTGGTCCACATCGACATGGCGCCGAACTTCGCGGGCACCATGATGGGCATCACCAACTGCATCGCCAACCTCATCTCCATCGTCGCGCCGCTCGCAGCCGGTGCCATACTCAAGGATGAGGTAAAAAATTTCGTATCATTTTACTCTACGTCTTTTTTATATGTGTGTTATTGCACTTAACGGTGTGTTCTGGCAGCCTTACTTGGGAGCCAGTTTCATTACCGGCTAGGCGTGTTTACTATCTTCGACCACACCGTCACTTAACATCACTGTTGTCAAACACCTAGCCTGTCAAACATTAAAAGGAATAATATTTTTAGTGCCTACTAAACCTTTTCTTGATTTTTTACCCTTCCTTTGTTTGAGCTTTCTGAGTTATTAGGGTTCCCAAGTTAGGCCATAACTCACGTGGGGAAATGCTTACGTAAGTTTTTGAACATTATTTAGCGATGCAAATCGAATGGTAGGTGGCGAGATTCCGAGTCTAGTTGTCATCGTGTCCATGGAGGATGCTAATTCATATCTAGATCATAGATCCGTAGCGCTAGATTCAACGCAACTTCGCCTAACATCACGCGAGTTGGCGGTCAAACACAAGCCTATATGTAATAAATAAAAAAAATTAAAAAAAACTGTCGGAACGCACTGTTAGGTACTAGAAAAAAACCCTACTACTATACTATGGTTTCCTCACGATGTTTTCCTTCACCGTTGGAAGTCATCGGCAATACGCACATAACTTAGAGAAGACAGCGCGTGCCGTGGGATTGGAACCCAGGACATCCAGATCGGAAGCTACACGGCCTCTCAAAGAGGCTGCTGAAACTGAAATGAAATTATTAATGGTGTTTCTTTTCTTCCAGACGGACGCGTCAGACTGGCGTAACGTGTTCTACGTATCGTCGGCGGTGTACATTGCGTGTAACACGTTCTTTGTATTTTTCGGCACCAGCCAGAGGCAGCAGTGGAATGACCCGCCCAGCGGCGACAACGAATACAGTAAGGATTCAGGATCTAATCATCCTATCCTACCGATATCCTACTTTTCCTACTAATATTATAAATGCGAAAGTTTGTGAGTGTGTTTGTTACTCTTTCACGCAAAAACTACAAATAAATATCGCAGGACATTTAACACAGCGCCAACTAGCCCCAAACTAAGCAAAGCTTGTACTATGGGAACCAGATAACTGACAGAATACTTGAATACTTTTTTTGTTGTAAATACATAGTAGTGTGTAAACATTATACATTGTATTGATCAAATGTCTCAAATGAGCGCTAAAACAGAGACGCCCTGAACTTTGTGTTACTCACAGTTTTGTGTATCACTGCAATCGTCATAGCAGTATCTCTTACCATCGTAAGAGCGTCATGTCCGTCTCATTACTTTTATATGATAAAAAATAATTCATGTGAACTATTTTTACTCCGGAACAGACCCTAAAGTCGCGAGATATAGTGACATGTTTGACACATTTTATAGAAGCCTCATAACACTTTCACACAAAGCCTTCACTAATGTGTCCCTCCCTGAAAGCTTAAACTTATTATATAGGGTGTACACAAAACCATTTTATCGATGCATCGAATCTCATTTCAATTATAAAATCTTTTGTTTCAGATATGACGGAGAAGAAAGTAGAAAAGGTCGTTTAACACCAGCGCAGCGTTCCAACAAAGTTATTGTGATATAGTTATGTTAATATTGTAAATAGTTATTAAATAAATAATTTAAATAGCTTCGTATAAGGTACCATGCGTTTTATTTGCTAAATTCAAAAACGATTTCAATGCAGCGTTAGCAAACTTCTTCGTATTTACCCTGACAATTACATAAGGTTGTAGTCTAAGTAGAAAGCACCGCATTATCATTCTATCACCAAGCAGTAGTGTGTAAGCATAACAAAATTAGACTTATCAAATGTGTAATGAGGGCCAAAGGAAAGATGCCCAGTTTTTTTTTCGTTATACGAAGTTCTGGGTGCTTCTGCAATATTCTTTGGCAGGCTTTATCTCTCACCATCAGGAGAGAGTCCCGTTTGTTTCATTATTTCTTCCAAAAACATCTCAATATTTGTTGTTTCCTCCACAATCCCGTAACAACATAAATAACATTTATTTTAGTAGACCTTATCGTAGATGGCATGTCATTCAAGGTTAATCGGAGATTGGTTGGTAAATTTCTAATAGCATAAATTATTCAAATACAAATACAGATATTTCCATAGATATATAATATAATAAGATATACTCATATTATAAGAAACTACTAAATATAGGATACTACTCACATAGTGTACATATCTATAGATACTAAGGCATCGGTCAGTCAGTCTCAAGGTGATAAATGTATAAAATACTTATATATAGAATAATATTATTTTCATTTTTTACAAAATCGGGACTATCCAAGTGATATAAGAAGTATTTCCATAGTTCGTCCAACAAAACCTCGAGCATATTTTCGTTTTGACCTTGGTGTCCGACTAAATTACAGGTCAACAGTTGGTCCTTCGAGCGCGAGCTTTTAACTTGTACCTTTTAGAAATGCTTTCCACATGTCAGCTGAAATAAGGCACTTTTCTTTTACGGGCCCTTTTTATAAGCCTGCTCGTAATTTATGGCGCACTTTCTGAACGAAAACTTCGGACACGAATGGGAATGATTGCGAGGAGGTTCGATTAAACGCTTTTATTGGAACTTATGAGGTCCAAATTAAGGTACGCCGACAATGGCGCTTTAATTTATATTTACAGAGGTATTTTACATTCTAAACCTCAAAATGTAATTACTGATCTAAACCCTGTACCTTATCCGGCAATTAACCCATTTGGCTGCTGTGAACTTTATGCTGTTATTATACATTTTACTGCAAATGAGAAACAAAAAATATTGACATTTTAACAGCCGGTTAGCTGGTTATCAATTTCTTTTTTGATGAATTTAGAAGATTAACTTCTTACTGGATTAGTGACTCCGTGTGCAGAATCCCTTATCATAATATCATGATCTGCAAAAAAACAAAAACAAATGGTAGTTCCTTCAGAGAGCACTACCGTAATGACTCCTCGCTCTACATCGGACGATACATTTTAAATATTTACTCAAAGACGGCAAACAGCGGCGTCGCGCAGCTTATGAAACTTTAAACTGCATTAAACAGAGACACATACTGATACTTCCCTAGAGACGCCGCGTTCCGACCACATCCGACAATAATGTTTTTTTTTAAAATAAATATCATAGGACAACCCACAGCGCCATTTGACCCCAAACTAAGCAAAGCTTGTGCTATCGAAGACAGATAACTGATAGAATACTTAGTTTTTTTTGTAAATACATAGGTACTTATACATACAGTACACCTAGACACAGAACAAACATTTGTTTATATCACTAAATGCTTGTCCTGGGTGGAAATCGAACCCACACCCTTCAGCTCTTGGAGCAGACATACTACCAATGAACCAACAGGGATGTCGAACAGGGATTTAGTTCATTCGGTTAGAACGTATAATACGTTTTAACCGAATGAACTTGACTATAACTTGAAATGCTTGTGGTTATGAGTTTTGTTTGTGGTTTGAGATTCGTGTATCATATTGTTTAATTTTTAGTGATAAAACTGTTTTCTTTCTTTTCTTATGTGTCTGCTACAGATAAACATATTTTTTCATCTTTTATTATTATATCAGTCTGAGGCCAGACGGCGCTGTGTGAATTGTTGTAAAAAATGTTAAAATTTACTTATGTCGGCAGCGTGACCGGCCACCGACCAACACTCTCCCAGTCTCAGCCCTATTCAGCTTCGCCTTTTAGTTATGTTAGTAGCATGGTATGCTGCTTAAGTGGACACAGAAAACGTAAATACACATCGATGCGAGAGTAAATGGTGTCTCTAAACCGAAAGGATATTTGAAATTGCAAAGTTATTGGCTTTAGAGAAGATGTGGACTTATATAGACGTAACTAGCATATATGATCTATACATAAATTCATCTACAAAACTAAATATACATGAATTGACCATAAATTATTTTGTAGGTAATTTATGTGCAATAGAAATGGCGCTCCCACGAATACCAGCAAAACTTTACTATAAATTGTCTGTTAAAAGTCTAGGACAATCTTTCATATATAGGTACACTATTATAAGTTTGTAATGAAAAGCCTCCGAAACTACTTGACCGATTTCAAAAATTCTTTCGCCGTTAGGAAGCTACACTATCCCCGGGTGACATAGGTTACTTTTTATCCCTATATTCCCACGGAAACGGGAACTACGTGGGTGAAACCGCGAGGCGTCCGCTGGTGGGTAATGAAACAATAGCCGATGGTTAGAGATAACGCCTGTCCAATGTCCATCGTCATTGCAGCGAGACTCAGAACTTTGATTAGCAAAACAACGTCTATTGCTTTGGCGCTCCTTATCTTGAAGCTTTCGATAGTTAGTCTCAACAGCCGTGTACTTTCGCTAGCTGTAGTACCCTTCAAATTGAAATACAGTAGTGCTTACACACTACTGCTTGACGCCTAAATATCAGATACTGCGGCGGTACCTACCAAGACGACCACCTGCTAAAGAGATTTACCACCAAGTAAACTACCGACCACGACACGCGCGATAAGTATCTATAAAAAACCTAATTATGTGTTTATTCAACCCATTGAGAAATAACGAACATAGCACAAATTGTGACGTCAATATTGTAACGGAGATTGAGATAACAGACGCAGAGGTCACCTAACCAGCTTTTACAACCTTACTTAGAAAGTAAAGTGACATCGGTACCTTTTTTAACAAAAGTCAGTGACAAGTAAAGTTAGATTGGCCACGTGACGGCGGCGGCGGCTTGATGTCGACGTGTCAATTGAGATAGAGGCCCGCGGACGCGCCCCTGCGGAGCCCGGCCAGATGCCTGATTCACTACCCACAACGTCGCGGTGCAGTTGAACAACATCAGAAAGAAAACATTCATTATTTGCCATTTTGTGGTGGCGGCGGCCATCTTGTATTTTAAATTTATCATAGTGTACAAGTGTACAGTATTTTACTAGTCAAGCCCTTTCATTTGATACCCATATTGAGGGAGTTGTAAATAATATCATGTAATCCGCCATTTTGTGGCGACGGCCATCTTGGAATGATTTTCATCAAACATAGCTAATTCTCCCGACTAATTTACCTTTCAAAAAAAAAAAAACCATAATCGGTTCATCCATTCGGAAGCTACAATGCCACAGATATACACACAGACACACAGACACATCAAACTTATAACACACTGTCATTTTTACGTCGGGGGTTAAACAACAGACCCAGAAATAACATGAACATGAAATAACTTGTATATTCTACATATTAATGTATGTCCTGTGTGGGAACATAACTCACAAATTTCGTAAAAAGATCAGTAATGATGAAAACCGCTAGATATGGGAATATCATCATACTGCGTTTTCTTGTACTGTGCCCGCTTTATAATCAGGAATGCAGACTGCGTGCCTTATTGGGGAGGGACCCGCGAGCCGGCCCTTCAGTAATGGACTTCACAGCTGCGCTGCGAGCGTGCAGGCGACACTATACCTAGCGTGTACATCATCCAACTACTACTTCTACACTACTACTGCTACTATACTGGCGCAGCGGCACAAAATGTGTCTTGGCCTCCGATACTAAAAAATACCATCTTATTTTCACATGTAATGAGATTAATGAGACGCTCTCCTGATGGTATGAGATACCGCTGGCCCATGACCATTGGAACATTGAATACCAAAACAGAGTCCAGGTGTCTCTGCTTTGGCGCTCGTTACTTGCAGACTTTCAATGGTTAGCCGAAACACGGTAATTTTTACTTCCACTAAGACGAGATGAGATCTACCACCAAATAAATGTACCCTTTCTCAATCTTGAAGTATCTTCAAGTATTGTTTTCCAGATCCTGGAGATCATCTTCGTCTTTTTAAGATGCCGGGCCAGCGGAGTCGATGGGATATCTTCTCATCAATAATGCTGGGCTCCACCGCCAGCTCTTCGTTCTCTCTGTTTATACGGATACGAATGGCGGGACTCGGTGACTATTCAATTTCGATTCAATTTATATCAAAACTTTATAGCGTGAGCAAATGAGGGAGTATTGAAACATGAACAATTGTGAGAAATACATAGCAATACAATGAAATAGAAGAATGTTTAAAAACTAAAACAGCAGGGCCTTCACAATGCTAAGGTGTAAAACGTGATGCTGTTTTGAAACGAAGGTTGACTAATTCAGAAATATCGTTTCCACACTTCAAGTATTTACGATGTTTTCTTTGTGAACAAGTTTGTACAATCACGCATTCCAACCTTGGACCATAAGTTTGTAAACTAAATGTTCTCCCAAAAGGTTTACTATTTCTTTATTTATTGCAACGCAATAATTAAAGTTATTATTACTAATCAGCCGTTGCTCAGCTCGGTCAACCGTGCAAGCACCCTTTTACGTGTAACGTGGAATTAACTAAACGTGCAGTTTCTTTTAGCCGTCGCTTTCCCAAAATAGGCTAATTTCACGCCTTAATGACGACAAAGAGAGCCAGTTAGTATTTCTAGACGGAGCGCTGCGATGCGAGCGCCTGTTCTGGGATCCTTTAGCAAAACCTGCCTTGTCATTTAGTATGCAAAGCAGCCGTGTGGGGCGCGGATTCAATCTAATTCTCGACTAGTACTCCCGGAGCACTCTAACACGTTTCTACTGAGGAATTAAAGAGAATACCAAAATGGTATATTGAAAAAAGCTTCGACAAATTAAACTATGGCTCATAATTGTTTGTGATATAATCTATGTAATTTATTTGATGTATACATAATTATAAAATTTAAATTGCGTATAAGCTACCATGAATTGGTAAGTATTAGTCTAAAAGTCGCGAAAGTAAAATCATTTTTTTTTCATACACTTTGTTGAAGATCACTACCAGAAACGTTTTGCTATGAATCAGCTGTTTTTTTTTATTTTATAACACATAATATGCTTACGTTTGACCGCCATCTTACTTGATGTTAAGTGATGATGCGGTCTAAGATGGAGCACGCTAGCCTAGAAGATACCGATTTACTCTCGCTATCCACTCTCAATTATGGCCATTATTTGACCACAGCTCACCCGATGTTAAGTGACGTTGTGGTCGAAGATGGTAAACGGTGGGTTGGAATTACCTCTTAAGTGAGGCTGTCGAAACATACCGTTAGGTGGTAGACTGTATCTTGTTGATTCGCTGGGTACGCTGCTTACTTGGTATACACGATGAGCAATAGCACAAAGGTAAAGAGAAGAATAGGAGACACGCACTTTGACCTCGTGACTCCACTCGCAGCTAGTCCTGGCTGGGCAGCACAGCAAGTGCACTTCATCCACCTCACACACTCGCGGTTGAAAGAATGTTTGATAACACAGATTTCAAAAAAAATGATATTATTTAGCATTTTTAGGTTAGTATTTTATTTTTCACACGAGTATCGATGTTGTTAAATTAAATAAACGTAACCTAGCAGTTCAATGGAACGGAGGTGAAATGTATTCTGTCGGGCAAAAATATTATTTAAAGTTAAAAAAAAAATACTTTCGCTTTAATCCTTTATTACATAAAATTAGGTCTAATATCAGGTACAATAATAAATAAATAAAACCATTCGTGATCACGTTTCCACTGAAGCCCGTTTCTCTGACTTCACTCCTGAAAAAATAAATAATTAAAGATAAGCCAAAATTGTATTCAGTTTACTACCACTAGTAACTGTAGAAAATAGACCCGTGACGACTGATAAATGCTTGAAACGGGGGAATGCGCAGAATTAAACTTTTATTAAATTTTAAAACCTTATTCCAGTTTAAACTGTATCACTATAGTAATAAGCTCAATTGACATTGACATTGACATTGAATTACTATTATTATTTCAGGTATTTATTTTGTATCTTAATTTTTAATTTTTTTACATTAAATAAGTATAAAACATAAATAATATAAAAAACTTAAAAATTAGGGCGCCGCCGGCAGCGGGGCAGGGCTCAAGCTGCCGGAGGTTAGGGCTGCAGAGTGAGGAACCTCCTCACAATGCGCGCCGTGTCAACGATCACTGCCTTTTGAAGCTGACCCTTGACCCAACCGTCTAGCGAGAGTCTCTTGTGATTATAGTCTCTCTTAGTCTCTATTATTATTATTATTATCATTTTTGTTTTTTTTCTTACTGATATGATTTTATATTGACACGTTTAATTTTTTTTTGTTTTGTAACTTGATTGTAAATAATTATGGACTGAAATCCGAAATAAATGATTTTATTATTATTAATAAAAAAACACTGCGCACATTATTATGTTTTTTATTAAATTTATGTATATTTTATGTTTTAAGGATTGTAACTCACGTACAGACATAGATAGATACATGAACCCTGAAAACATGACAGTCCTTTTATGGGCAGTCGTGTAAAAGTGACAGATGTGTACGCACCGTAGTTGGCTTTCATGGTCGCGTTAGCGTCCGCCTTGGGTTCGTTCCAGGGCTGCGTGTCGGAGGTGACGAACAGCACGAAGAACAAATTGGTGAAAAAATAGACTCCTGACGCCACGAAAAATACTTTCCTCCACTCCGACGGCTCGGTCTGCGAAAATACAGATAACTTCAGTTTTATGACCGGAACTATAAGCCACGAGACACGCATCAATTGCAGCACCATAGTCTTAATTATATTTTAAGTGTACAGGCTGTGTTAGCCGGAGCTAACCTAATGTTAGATGACAGTGCGGTCGAAGATGGGAAGATGGTTAACCATAAAAATGTGATCTAAAAAAAATGTTTGTTTAAAAATATCAAAACAACGCCTTGCACTATAAAATGTAAAGCTCTATTTTGATATTGTTACAAGTTGTTTAAAGAAATAGTTTTTTTAATGAAATAGTGTGTTTGGTGCGAGTGACAATATGTTTCGCAGTGTATTTTGCGTGAGTCACACGTCTCGCAGTGTGTTTGGTGCGAGTGGCATGTCTCGTGGTAAATATGTTCGAGTTCCAGATGAAACCGGCCAGATTAAACTTGCTCAGAATTTCCCTTTTAATATTTTGACGTATCAAAAAGAGCAATTTAAAACTTGTGGCCGCATGAAAAGCCTGCGTAGATTTTTTGAAGAATTTTCAAAGAAACTGGGTTTAGTAAAATTTTAATTTAAGCCCGAGAGAGGTTCCGTTCTTATTTTAGCTCTTTTGCGGTTAGTGCTGGGGCTCAGTATAGCGCGTAAAGCTTATCATGTAAGTTATTCTAAGCACGTAAGAACCCTTTATGGCTGGCCTTCATTTCGCCAAGCTAAGCTCCTGACACCGACTCCTCTACATGGATAAACTTGAGCTTACGTAAACCTTCAACATGTTTAATGAAACACTTACAAATCTTTTAATATGTAGGTACTCGTAGGGACGTTATTGTTTTATTATAAACCACACTTCGCGGTTTCATCCGCGTACTTTCCGTTCCCGTGGTAATACAGGGATAAAAAGTAGCCTATGTCACCAGAGGATAGTGTACCTTCCCAACAATAAAAGAATTTTTGAAATCGGTTTAGTAGTTTTTGAGTTTATTCGTTACAAACATACAAAATTTCAAAAATCCAAATCTTTTCTCTTTATAATATTAGTGTAGACAGGTTCGCGTTTGACCACCAACTCACCTGATTTTAAACGAAGATGAATTCGAATCGTTTAGTTTGTGTTTTTGGTATATATATCTGTAAAGCTAGGCGCGTTACCTCGTCCTGTATGATGAAGCCGCAGACGAGGGGCGCGATGATGGAGATGATGTTCGCCAGGAAGTTAGTGATGCCCATCAAGGACGCGCTGAAGTTCGGAGCCAAGTCGATGTGCACCAGCTGAAAACAGATACAAAACATGTCCTGTCAAATTAAATCAAAACCAGTCTTGGGCGGAAGTCAGCGAAGACATGCTGCTGCAGCGTGGGTTGAACCAGAGTCCACAAATCGACAAATGTAGTTTGTAAGTAGAATGTACCTCACGATGGTTGAGCGATATATGATGTACCTATATAGGAGTGGTAGAAGAACGAAAGAAGAAGAAGAGAGAAACAGTTGCAGAACTAGCTGAGTAGTGTGCCCTGGAGGCCTCGTCTATGTCCAGATGCAAACTGACAGGAATTCCAATATTTTATAAAGACAAATTGTAAAACGTATTTTGTTGTAATGGATTAAATATAAGTTTCAAATAGTTAGTTGGTTTATTTGGTTCATTAAATAGTGTATCTGCTTAGACTTGTAGGGTGTAGGTTCGATTCCCACTCAGCACTAATTTCTGTTTAAACAAAGAAGTAAGTATCCTATCAGCTGTCTGGTTCTTATAGTGCAAGCTTTGCTTAGTTGATCAATACTTACAGAAACACATACAGAATCTGATTAAACTACATAATTTTCCAAAACGAATTGAACGATTTTAATGCGGTTTTTCTTTGTTTGAAGTTATTCCTAGTTATAATTCATGAAGATATGTTTAGGCGTTTGATTTTATCATGAAGCGCATTTCCTAGTTGGCGGAAGGGTATTACTAACTTTCACAGATCCGATTGATACTTCTTATTTTTAAATATTTTTATGTGGTATATAATTCGGTCTCTGGTTATTAAGTTACTGGTGTAGGGGGGCATTTTAAATTCTCAATTTGTTCTGGTTGCATCGTCATAGGTAAGATTGGAAGGAGTAGGTACTGACCATGTAGCCGAGGTACTGCCCCGCGTTGATGCCGACGCTGATGGTGAGCATCACCACCGCGTACAGCATGTCGCCCTCCGGCGCGTACGAGAGCCCGATCAGCGCGACCGCCGGGCCCCACAGACCTGGAACCGACCTCACTCTGAACACTGACGTGCTTTTCACATATTTTTGTTTTACATACTAAACCTAAACTAACTAAATTGACCACATTCGCCGACTTTTATATTTAGTCGTACTCTTCTTTGGCATCTTGAAAAAGGTTACCGATGTTTTTTTTAATGTTGACAGACTGGGTAGTACATAATATGTCCATGACCATTGCAGCGATAAAAACTTAGCATAGCAAAGTCCAGGGCATCACTGCTTTGGCGCTCATTACTTGAGACAATCGATTTTTTTATGTGGATGGTAGCTAGCCGAGTACTAGAGAGTATCCTCCCATCTTGCTACGGTTTCCTCACGATGTTTTCGTTCACAAGTAACACAAGCATCAGCTCTTTGTTAAGATTTGAGCGCACATCTTTTGGCGTGTGAACGCTTACTGAGCTATCATCGCAAAAACGATGGTCACATATAGGTGTGTGACCATTTTGTGACCATCGTGTGAAGTTGCAGTTTTAGCTTTTTTCTCATATTGGAGCCGGAATATTAAGATCATGTAAAAAAACTAATCAATATTACTGACATTTCGGCTAAATCATTTTCGGTTAATCAATAAACATAATCATCTGGCAAACCTATAGAGTTGAAGAGTTTCCTGGTGTTGGTGACGGAGAGCCACTTCTTCCTGATGATGATGTCGGTCATGGCGCCCATCGGGAAACTCAGGATGTACATGGACAGGTACGGCAGCGACGACAGCATGCCGTTCTGCAACATGACACAGATCAGGAAATCAATCATCTACTGTATTGTACAGGACTCTACGCTTGGCGTGAACTTTTTTTTTTAATACAAAATAGTTTTGCGTTTGACCACGTCCTGCCTGATTTTAAGCAGGATGCAGTCTAAGATGAAACACTTTTACCAAAAAAAATGTGTTTACTCTAGATTTGCAGACACCTAAGTTGTACTTCGCGGGAAAAACAGACAGGTAGAGAGTTCCACATCCTCGCTGTGCGTATGAAGGGTGTGGAATCGAAGCGCTTATCCCGTACGTGGGGAATGCCCACCATGTATGGATGGCGCTTAAGCTCTTATCTGCCTAAACAAAACAAAACACTAAACAGAACAAAACAACTTTAAAAATATTTTTACACGATTTCAAAGTTAAAATGTACTTAGTTGCTAAGTACGGGTGTAGAAATGTTGGTGCATCGATACTCACACTCTTCAAGTCGACTTGCAGCACCTTGGCCATGTAGGTGGGCATCTCCGTCATGAGCGTGAAGAATCCCCAGTTCTGGCCGCAGTGCGCCACGATCACGGCCCAGAACGGCAGCGAGGTTATTATCTTCGACCACGGCGCCGGGTACCTCTGCCAACACAACGACATGACAATACCGCAACACCTGCTCGTGGAAGTAATGAGTAAATCCCAATGGTAAGAGATCTACCACCAAGTAAATTTTATGAAAACAAAATGTGGAATCGAAGGGCTTAGATCTTGGAGAATCCATCAGGTATCCGTAGCGCTTCAATCAAGTCTAGTACCACTACAGGACCAGATATTCTATCGCCAAGCAGTAGTGTGTAAATACTTTTTCGGTCTGAAGGGTGTTGAGGCTTTTGAGACTAACCATTGAAAGTCTAAAAGTAATGACCGCCAAAGCAGTGATGCCTGGACTTTGTTTTGTTTTGGTTATAGGCATACGTTATCTCTTACCATCAGAGAAAACGTCTTGTTCGTCTATCACATAAAAAAATAATAAGCTCACACAGAGAAGCAACTAAGTGTGTATACGCGCTCACACACACACAATGGAGTTGAAAGAGCTTCACGCCGTTTGCCGTCACGGCATACGAGTCGGTTTTACTGCCAAGTTTCACATCAAAAATCTAATTACTAAAAATTTGCGAGAAATTATAATGAGTCCCGTGTAACGTCTATGGCGAATGAAGTCGTCGGTCACCTTCTGCTCGCCGACTCGGCCCAGCGAAGTCTGGATATATCGCACCTCCGCTTTAGATATCAGCTTCGACTGTTCAGGGGAATCCGAGCCGTATATGAGGTACACTAGAGACCACATCAAGCCTAGCGCGCCGTTTGTGTAGAATATGGCTTCCCAGCCCCAAGCAGTCGCCAAGAATCCGGATAATAACATCTGGAGGGCTATTCCCAGCTGCCCACCTGGAAGAGATAAAAATATAATGAGGAAAACTGTTTATGTCGGACAAAACTTGAACAGTTTAAATGTTTCACGGGACAGTTTTTGCAAAAGAATTCTTTGTATAAAATGATAGAATATTATGTTTTGTTACATCTAGGTGTATGAACTAATGAACATAATTCTAAAAAAACCAGAAAAGTGGTCACCGCCGCCTATGGACACAACACCCGGGACATTGCGAGTGTGTTGCCTACCTTTAAGGACCCGATTCACCCTTATTTTGAAGCAATGTAGATGTATGAGATAATAGTAGATTTTTTATGTTGCTAAGAAATGAATCATATTTCTTGACAGTTAGCAGTGATACAATAAATTCGAGAACAGACAAACTAAAAATTCCGTAAGAAGCATTGATCTGTTTATAACGTTTAGTTTAACTCAATAAACCTAACAAGGTAACCAAATTATTTTACTTAGCTTATAATCCTATAAAAGTATATATTTATATGATTCATGTATAGTATTTACCTTTACCTTTCTATAATACTCTGAAATAGTATCTAGAAAGTAAAGTGGCTGGGGATCAAGCACGTCTGCTGTATCTTGACACAATGCCATGATGACATGTCACAGCTATCGCGGCGCGATAACCACCAGTGAAGTCTAGGAAATACGTTTGCGAGTCATGATGTTGTGCAATATCTCCAAGAAAACAATATTCAAGTGGCCTTGGTTCGTAGTCTATCTATACTATTAGATATTATATAAAGGGGAAAGATTTGATTGTTTGTTTGTATTGAATAGGCTCCGAAACTACTGGACAGATTTCAAAAATTCTTTCACCGTTGTGAAGCTTCATTATCCCCAGATGACATAGGCTACTTTTTATCCCTGTAATCCCACGGGAACGGGAACTACGCGGGTGGAACCGCGAGGAGTCCGCAAGGATCATATATTATGCAAAATAGTTGGAACAAGCAAAAGTTTTTATAGACAGCTTTGTTGGTTCATTGCTAGTATGTTTGCTCCAAAAGCTGAAGGGCGTGGATCTATTCCCGCCCAGGACAAGCATTTTATGATATGAACAAATGTTTGTTCTGTGTTTGGGTATATGTATTGCAATGGCGCTGTCTGTGATGCCCTACGATATTTATTATTACTTTACACTTATTCTGGAGCACGTTTTTAGTATTTTTAAAAGCCTACAGAATAAATCTGATGCCCTCACTAGCGCCCCCTCGCTGTGGATGCTGGAGTATTATTCCATCCAAAACGTGGAAGTAAGTGGGTAGTACTTTTTGCTCTGACGGAACTGAGCATTTCGTCTGCTCAGCACTGTGCGGTTCTGCTTGTAATTGTTTCCTTAATATGAGAATTATGATGAGTAACGTACGAGAACAATACAGTTTGTTTTTGTTTAAGTTAGAACAAGTTTGTCGGTATTTTGGTTTTGTTGGATTTGTTTTGTGTATTAAAAGTTATTACCAGACCGAAAAGGCAAACAAAAGAGTTATTTCATTAACATATAATTAAGTCCCTCAGTAAGTACGTAGGGTTCTAATCAGATTTTTTTCAAAAACTGTTTATAATGTGTTATTATACTTAAACTTTCACATAAAAAGTTAACATAAAATTTACTTATTTTTTGCACAAATTGTTGGTGACTTTTGTTTGCTTTCATAAAAGCTAAGCTAGCTTTTATGAAAGCAAATCCAGTTCAGCTTTTAGCTTTTATTAATCCTGTTTTAATAACCAACTGTAAAAAAGGAGGAAGTTCTCACAACTCCGTTATTTATGAACTAATTTGAAAATATCTTGTTTTTGAAAGGATATACTTTCAGGTTAGCCCATAGAAATTTCATTAAAAGCGTTTCATAAAAAAAGAAAAACCATGTAATACAAATCGAGTCGAGTCGAATCCAGTGGAGCTCACCAGCGTAGACGATGGTGGTGAGCAGCCCCTTCTCCTCGAGCGGGATCCACTGGCTGACGAGGTGGTGCATGCACGGGTAGATGAAGGCCTGCGTGAGCCCCTGCAGCACGCGGCACACGCACACCAGCACCCACCCGCCCTGACGCACGCAACAAACTTCTCAAACTAAATCCAAGCATAACATTTATTGCATAACACACAAAACACAATGTACATTTCACAGATCTGTGGCACGTTCCAAAACTATGTAGGTAGGTATAGGTGCCATATTATTACATTTGAAAGAGTCACTAGATAATTATTATTTATTTTTCAGGGTTATTTATTTGTGTTCTTATTTCTTGATTTTTTTACAATAAATGTATATAACATAAATAATATAAAAAAACTTAAAAACTAGGGTGCCGCCGGCAGCGGGGCAGGGCTCAAGCTGCCAGAGGTTAGGGCTGCAGAGTGAGGAACCTCCTCACAATGCGCGCCGTGTCAAGGATCACTGCCTTTTGAAGCTGACCCTTGACCCAACCGTCTAGCGAGAGTCTCTTGAGATGTTGGTCGAAACTCTTCGCAATAAGACCGTTCACCGTGACGACTATCGGTGTAATGATCGTCGAATCAACATCCCACATTGTTTTTTATTATTTTTATGGAATGCATGTAATTTATTTTTCATTTTGTACAGCGACATGTAAAGCAGAGTGCCACTAACCCACGGCGCGGCGAAGGGTATCGCCAGCGATATGAGGGAGTTGACGCCGATGGAGGTGAGGATGAGGGGCTTCCCGCCGAGCAGGCGCGCCAGCTCCCCCGCCGGGATCTGCAGAATCACGTAGCCCCAGAAGAACGAGGACAGGATAATGGACTGCGTGCTGTGGGACCACTCGAAGTGCTGGAACACAACAAAGAAACTTAAACCGTACGTGTGGTGCGCGTGGTGCCCGCGTCGCTAATACATTTTGTAGCAATAATACTTCTATGGTTTGCATGAACGGGTCGCACACCAAGGAAGACTTAGTATTTTTTAATGCTATTTTACTATATTGACAATATTTTTTATATTGACATATTTTTGTATAGAAATATTTTATTAAAAAAAATGACATGTAATCAGTGTTTTATAACTTTCTTTTAATGATACACATATTTGAAACGATTTTACGAAATTTGACTTGTAACATTGGTTATTGGTAACCAATAAAATATTTTGTATTTGCATAGTGGTAGCATACAGCTTCCTGTCCCCTTTAATCAATTTAAAGGTGACAGGAAGCTGATGTGTCGTCAAGCACTTGATGGTTTGTAGCGACATCCACAGTAGCCATTCCAGGCTAAATAATTCAGTTTATTATGTTCAACCACTCCGTTTGACATCAAGTGAGCTGTGGTCAAACACCTACGTTATTGCCTGGCAAACAAACATATATACAATAATTATTTTAATAGTAAAGAGATAACTCACTTTTTTTGGCAAATCAAACAAAAAATTTGTAAGTCTAGTCTAGTTAAACCTATATGAGTGGTCGGCGGTAACTGTTAACAAAACTACACACAGCTTGCTTGTTAAAGTTATTCATGAAGTTGAAGGTATTGTATATATTGTTTTCTATTTGCAATACTATAGTAGGTATCTATGTAACACAACAGTTATGATACTTTATTATTGTACCACAAGAATGACTTTTGTTTCTCATTCTAACTGTCACGACTACAAGGCTCAATCCTTCTTGAGATCCTGTCCTAAATGTTCCCTACCACATTTAAATTTGGCGCCACGCGCCCACTCACCTGAACTACGTCGCGGGCGGCGCTTTCGACGCGACATCTAGGAAGAAATGAAAAGAAAAAACCAATATGGCGAAAACTTAAAATCGGCGACCGCGTACGCTCTGTTAAAAAGGGTGACAGTGTTATATTCTTTTTTTTTTTTTTATGGTTGACAGGCTAGGTGTTTGACCACAGCTCACCTGATGTTATGTGAAGGTGTGGTCGAAGATGGTAAAGCACACCTAGCCTGGAATGGCACTGGCTCTCAAGTGAGGCTGCTGGAACACACCGTTAGCTGCTCGGCGGCAGATTTTCAACTTGAGGGTGGTAGCTAGCCAGCCGAGTACTAGAAAGTACCCTACCACCATGCTATGATTTCCTCACGATGTTTTTCCTTCACCGGCAGCTCAAGCTCATTGTTGGGGTTTGAACCTACGCCCTTCGGCATGCGAACCTATTGCGCTAACCACTTAGCTATCATCGCTACAATATTCCTTGTGGAAAGGACTGATTTGTGTGTGCTACACCGGTGTACCTGTACTAAAATCAATTTGCGGCAAGGGTGAGTCCTTCCTACTTCCATTCTTCATCCGAGCAGTGGTCGGGAACCATCCCTCCATTTACTATACATTGTGCCGGTGACCATGTTGTGACAATTAGCCTTGCTCCGCAAGTACCCAACACTAACTGAATGTAATTTATCTAAAAAACATAACATCTTAAACCGTATTATACTGTTGAGATTGGAACATTCGGCGCACGTGCTTTTTGTATTTTATTTTAATGTCTGTTTCTGTTGGATCGAATAAACATTTTATTTATCTTGATTACTTTTTTCTAATTAAAAAGTTAATTGCGGTTACGTTTGATTTGATAGCATTAAGTTAATGATATATCAAAAACTACTAAATTTTTTTTTAAATCAAGTCTTTTTTTCTTATTTCTTATGGCAACTGACAGTTTCAAATATCTCTAATTCTACGCTGTTTATCTCAGTTTGTACTATTTATTAATGAATCGTTTTCTCCGAAACACAAACATTTGAAATATAATATGAGTTATTTATAAAAACATCAGTAGTTCGACTGCAAAACATAACTTTAAAATTAATAGGTTAAAAATTGCTCGGAATTACTTTACAGACAACGGTGACAGTTCGAGCGGTCTCCACTTTTGTTTGCAAGTAAAAAAAAATATTTTTATTTTGTACCATGTTTTGAGGTTTCATGTTATTAAAGGCTTTGTGTGTTGAGTGACGAAGTACATTAGTAATGTACTATGACAGTGTTATCTGGTGGGCGTGCCGGCCGCCGGGTCATCGGGTCGGCAGCGCGCGAGATGTATGCATGCATTACATGTGGAATAAAATTTCCGCTCATCTCTGCGCGTGGAAAAATTGTTTCAACAACTTAACTTGTTCTAAATATGAAGTGAATGAAGATTTTTAAGATTTTTGTATCTGTATTCATCATCATCATCAGCCTATATTAGTCCACTGCTGGACATAGGCCTCCCGCAAGACACGCCACTCAGCCCGATCTTCGGTTTTTCGCTTCCATCCACCGCCAGCTGTCCTACGTATATCGTCACTCCATCGAGCCTCAGGGCGTCCTACGCTACGCTTGCCAATACGCGGTCTCCACTATAGAACACGTCTACGTCTATGTCTGTCTGTATTCAATCCCCTGATTATAGCGGGACTCAGCTGCTCAATTAAATAAACAATTATGTTAAAATAAAGATGATTATTTTTTAATAAAATATTACTTACATTATTGTACATCTCTAAAAGAGGTAATTTGTATTAATTATTACATAAGATCTTTACTACCTACATTTGGCAATAAAATTTTGAATCTTGAATCTAACATATGAGTTAACCAGGTTTCACTTCAATAGCCTAATTTAACATAACAATTTTAGAATCGCGATGTTTCACAAAACAACTCGTTTGAAATCGAGTCTCTGTAAAAACATTATAAAATGTACCCAGATAATGTTTCTTGTTATTGTCCTCGCGGTATCGACGTTTGTTTTTTGCTTATAGATCCCCGATATTCAGCTGACATAAGATTATTCAAATTGACGAAAGAACAGATATATCATGTTTGATAACAAGTCTCTTATCGTAGAACAAGATCAGTTATAGTTTGTTTTGACAGCTGACGTGGGAATAGTATCTGGATCAATAATAATTCATTTTACATAATGACACTCTCTTCTGATAGCGGGAGACGTCTGTCCGGCGCCGGCGCCACAACAGTTCTGTGTACTGCTACAATGGGCATTGCAGCAGTATTACTTTTTATTTTATTACATTACTTTTTCTAGGAGTCATCTTCGAAACTATTACTTCGTTTATCGTAAAAATGCGGAATTTGGATTTAGTATACCTAAAATGATTTAACCCCTGCACCTTGCTTCTACCGGACGCCAGACGAGCGTCATCCGCACGTGGTGGGTGTTCCACATGTGCGCACAAAGCGTTTTCATTCCACATTTTTCATTCGCACAGCGAGGTTGTGGAACTCTCTGCCGGAGTCTGTGTTCCCTGTTAGCTACAATATTGGCGGCTTCAAATCTAGATTCAATAGGTTTCTTCTAGGTAAGCGTGCTCCATCTTAGACCACACTACTGCTTAACATCAGGCAGAGTGTGGTCGAACGCGAAACTATTTTGAATTAAAAAAAAAACAATAAGTTTTCCGGAAAATGAAAAGAAAATAGAAATGAAAAGTTTTCTTGCCGCGTGAAACAGACGCGACCCTTTAAAACGGTAGAAAGGAAAGTGGCTAAAGTAATAATATATTATTGTGTTTAGTTTTTTATACTAATTGTTGTTTTTTGCGTGTACAATAAATCTCTGTTCTATTCTAAGCTAAAACTTACAAAAATAGTTACAAATGCGAAATAAAATATTGTATTTTTCAGAATATCACGTATTTATCTTTGACCTTTGAATGTTTACAAATATAGTAATCTTAATTTTA
Organism: Biston betularia; assembly: GCA_905404145.2. Taxonomy (NCBI): domain Eukaryota; kingdom Metazoa; phylum Arthropoda; class Insecta; order Lepidoptera; family Geometridae; genus Biston; species Biston betularia. The sequence continues at coordinate 14,264,612 of FR989876.1, forward strand.
TTAACTCAATTAGTAGCCAGATAACGCAAGTTCGGATGTCAGCTGATTACGACTTGTTATATTTGGAAATCAACTTTTATTTAAATTTTAATGTTATGGAAATTTTATTTTTTAATTCAATCATTCAACTCTTACTAGGTACCTAAAGTCTACAAAAAAATATAAATTTATTAAAATTGTACTCACGTATTTTTCTATAGACATAGATAAAAAAGCAGATATGTCCTACTATGTATTGTGTTACCTGCGGCTTGTTAGGATCGGTCATGTCCACAATGGCCATACTCATGTTGACCCGCATAGTGAACGCCAGCAACATGGCCAGGAAGAGAAGCACGGTCTGGGCGTGTCGCACCCCCAGACCTTCTGCGAAAGCGAAAGAAACCGTTAAAATCATCTCCATACTCTCCAGATTTGCATAAAACGTGAGCCTGTACATCCGTAATTAAAATACAGCCGGCAGCTGGTCGTAACCGAGCCACACAAAAATCGATGTAACAAAGTTTAGTAAGTGGTCATGAACGTGCGTTACCTCTTACTTCAGGAGATTCCTCGCGATGTTTTGTTCATAGAAAAATCAGTAGGTAGTACCATAATCACTGTGTATTTTGGAGAACTTATTGTTTTGTTATTGTTAAAGTAAGGAAACGAATAAGACGCTCTCCTGACGGTAAGAAATAACGCCTGTCCATGACCATTGCAGCGATACACAAAACGTTGAGTAGCAAAACAAAGTTGAAGCCATCGCTGCTTTGGCGCGCATTACTTTGACACTTTCGATGGTTAGTCTCGACAGTACTTTTAGTCTGGAACCAGCCTTGAAACAGCTGATTTATAAATTTATATTAGTATTATTTTAAGTTAGAATTTTACAGAAGTCACTTGTTTTTTAAACCGTTATAATTATATACTTCATTATTTATTTGTTCTGTAGATTAAAATACAAGGAACTCTTTGTAACATTCTCTTATGTGGATTTTTATTTGTTAGTAAGGATTCCGTGTTGTCTGGCACGAGTTTAGTAGTCTTTGTAAGGTTAACATTGACATATACATTACTTTTCAAAGAGAAGGCAAATGAAACATTCTTAACATTACCGATTCAGTTACAAGCTGACATCTTAAATGTAAGATAATAGTCCTCACGACATGTCTGCTTACTACTTTAAAAAAAATGTAATTTATCATAATACCCACTAGCAATATTACATAGCTGTTTACTAACCACACTGTGATTGCTCCAGTCGCCCTGTCCTTGCTAATTGATATACGTAACATGTTAATGATTTAAAATTGTATAATTCTCACGAATGGTTTTGTTCATTGTGTAACTCGGCGGCGAGGAGTTGTTAATGTGTACCTATCTGAAATAACATTTTTTTGGATGACTTACTCGGTCGTATAATTTCAATTTCTGTTGGACGGCCCATATTGTCGAGAATTGGTGAAGCCAGTTTTGTTAGAGAACCATATCTCGCGCAGTCTCGCACTACAGTGAGATCGATGCAGCTGATCGGAGAGAATCAGCATACTATGGATGGAAACTATAGAGTCGCTTGTACCAAAATTATTATTGAAAGTTTCGTACCAATACACGATATGCCTAATTAATTAAATACAAATCTTTTATTGATAACACCAAAGTCACAGTCATTTTGACTTTTGTTGTTGAACATCTATTCGCGCGCTTTAGCAGTAAAACCGACTCGTATGCCGTGACGGCAAACGGTGTGACGCGAAGATTTCCTTGAGTGTTTAAAGATACTATACACTTTGTTGCTTCTCTGTGTATTTCACGGGCCAACTTTTTTTTACTCTTACGCTGTAAAATTATATGACTGGCCAGTCATGACTAGTGTGTTTTTATGCTAGCTGGAATTTTGATAATAAACTGATGCGGACTTCTCGGAAAACGGTAAAAAACAGACATGCTGGATGTATACGACTTTTTATATTGTTCTCTTGTAAAAAATCATAAAAATAATTCTAAAATACAAATCTAGTCAAGTACTAGAAGAGCTTACTCTAATTTAATTACAATCTGAATGGACTTGTTGGACACAGTATAATGCCTACTACAGAGCACTTAGAGCGATCTGGAATCACATTTAGTCAGTTTATCATTTAGTTTTACACCTTCGATGCACAGAGTTCATCTACTCTATTCATGGACGGAAATTAGATATTCTGCATTTTTTGTTGTCTTTGAACGAACCCATTTTAGCATAACATTAGCACACATGCACGCCCAGAGAATCTCATTGTTTTCATAACAACAATTAGAATCGTAGACCTAAAGAAAATTCACATTTCATTTTTTAATGTTTCACACCTAGCCTGGAATGGAACTGGCTCTCAAGTGAGGCTACCGGAACACACCGTTAGATGCTTGGCAGAAGATTTTAACTAGAGGGTGGTACCTAGCTAACCGAGTACTAGAGAGTACCCTACCACCATGTTATGGTTTCCTCACGATGTTTTCCTTCACCGGCAGCTCAAGCTCATTGTTGGGGTTTGAACCCACGTGCTAATCACTGAGCTATCATCGCTACATAAGCATGTTGTTGTTATTGTTGACAAGCTAGCTGTTAACTAGGCATAATTTGTAACGACCATCGCTTATTAAGGAAGAAAAAAATCACCAATATACTCTCCATACCTTTCTGTTATAATCTCATGTTCTACATAAAGATAAACTTTATCAATGAAGAGGTTATCGCTCCAAGGGGCGCGAAATTTTATCGCCTTATTGTACTAAAACACAAAATTACATTTATTTGTAAGCAATTATAGTTTTTAACTCGTAGTTATAAAGTTCATCGTCCATCAGTTTGTTAAATCTGTGATCGTAAGTACAAATCTGTCATTGTCTTCTATTTACATGCCGCTCCGCTCGCCCCTTGAACCTATTATGTCTGTATCTGTCCGTAAGTTTATTTGTGTTACGCGTGGCGTGGACGCAGCACTCTTGGTGTACTAGTAATACGCAGTTTATCTCAAATATCAACATAAACTTGTATCAGTCTCCTGTAAACTTTGTAAGCATGTATAGGCGTTGTTTCAAATTTTAGACAATTTTGGCGTCTTTCTTCTAGGTAAGCGTGCTCCATCTTAGACCACACTCCTGCTTAACAAACGTGTGGTCAAACGCGAACCTATTTTGAATAAAAAAATTAAAAAAGATTTTCTCGAAAAACCTATACTTACATATTTTTTTTACAGTTGGCAAGCTAGGTGTTTGACCACAGCTCACCTGATGTTAAGTGGACGGCGTGGTCGAAGATAAATCACACCTGGCTTGGAATAGAACTGGTGACGCGTTTAACGCCTCACTCGAGTGAGGCAGCCGGAATCCATTAAACGTGTTCCTAGTATAGGATGAGGTCAACGGCATCTAGTTAAACGAAATTAACCTTAAAATTATCTCCGATAGTTTTATCGGGACGACGTCAGAAATAACAACACGAAACAATAACACAAAGTGTCGCGATACTTACCACGGACTTTGATTCTGTTACATTGTTAACAAACTGAATTGTAGAGTGTTACACGCCCTCCAGCGTGTGAACCGACCGCGCTAACCACTGAGCTATTGTAGCTACGAAATTCCACTAATATTATAAATGTGAAAGTTTAGATGGATGTTTGTTACTCTTTCTTGCAAAAACTACAGAACGGATTTGGATGAAATTTGGCATGGAGATAGCTGAGACCCTGGATTAACACATAACTCTTTATTCCGGAAACATGCAGCGAGTAACACCGCGGGGCGCAGCTAGTAGTTTAATCTTTAGATTGAATGCGCCCAAAAACATATTTCTTGTTTCGATGGTAACTACTTGAACTACTTGGTTTTCAGAATAATAATAATAACAATTTATTTAAACAAAAAAGCATAGCGTAGGATTTCACACACGTTTTAAGTACTTTCCAAATCTTATCATATCGCGAGATAAGACCATAAAAGTCAAGGCGTTTCAGCTCACATCTTATGCTACGCGTGCCTACCGACTAACTTCTACTAGCAGAGGCCCCTGCAGCACTCACTAGGGAGTCCCGTGTCGTGGGGTTCCATTCCCGCCTTTACTGACAAAGTATTGCAAGTTTAATTGCATGATTTCCTAACACAAATATGACATGCTAACATTAAAATGTATGTCAAGTGCAGGAGGAGTTAGTGTGCGCGTGTGAAGTGAAGTTTACAATGTTTCTTTCAATCTTATGATTTTGGTGTAAAAAATAAAGAGTTATCTGTCCAAAATAATCTCGATCAAGTCACCTTTCAAACATACTAAGAAAAACTAAATCAGAATCGGTTTAACCGTTTCAAAGGTACATATACACTCCGTTAAATATCGGGTTTAAATAACTAGTAAAGAAGTGGCCTTATTGCTATAAGCGATCTCTTATAAGCAATCTTAGGATGGAGAGGATCCAGAAATTTAATAAGTTAAAGATGGCAGCATTTGGGGCATTTCTAAATAAGAGAGCTGCAAACACAGACGCTTGATTGCGTCAAAGTTATTAAACATTTTAAGTTTGATTTTGTATTTTAATTTAGAATTGTATTTATTAACTATTATTATTTTTAAATTAATGTACTTTTTACTGATTGTTTTTTTTTTTTTTGTATTTAGTTAAATAATTATGGGTCCTGTAACCTGAAATAAATTATTATTATTATTCTTATTAAACTCAGCAAAAATATGTTTACTTTTCCGAGCATGAAGAGGACAAATCGATAGTTTCATCCCACGTTAAATGTTCTTTGAGTTCACTTCTTCGCGGTAAATCGCGACAGTCGTGAAGAAAGGAAACATATTCTTTTCAGAGGTAATAAAACACAATTTCACACTTCGTTGTACACGATGGAAACGTGGCTCTACTATTACACGCACATCATTCTTTCTTTGTGTTGCATTTTCTAGGCGAAATATTTACAATACTGTAAAATACAGTTGGTAGGAAATTTGGGATAGTACTAAGACAATCTTTTAATATATTTTTCACTTGGTGGTAGATCCCTTTAACAGGTCGTCTAGGTAGGCACCACTGTAGTACCAGATAATCTGCCGCCGAGCAGTAGTGTGTAAACATTATTGTGTTCCGGTTTAAAGGGTACTGCTGGCAAAATTACAGGGCTGTTGAGACTAACCATCGAATGCCTCAAAGTGATGAGCGTCAAAGCAGCGATGCCTTGAACACCTCGTTGCTGCTCAAAGTTCCGTGTATCGCTGCAATAGTTATAAACATTTTTCGGTAAACCACATGTCAACTCCGACTTAGAACTGCGAACATGTTTACAGTTAAATTCTATATCTACTGTAATCACAGTGCAGTACCCGCCGAGAGCTGATACGGTTTACCTTCGAGATTACATTCGGCAAACTGTTTGTGCGTTGGGCCATACGAATAGGATGAACAGCGCGGCGACAAACTACGGCCGTACTTCAGCGAGTCTCGCGGAGCGCATTGTTCATACTGTAATGGCATATTAATGGCCGCACTCTGCGGCCGAGATCAGCTCCGCAGCTGCTGCGCGGAGCGCGGGGTTTCAATATTTTTACAAATATATGTATAAGTTCCTCTGTAGTATTAGCAACACTGTAGTACGAGTTTGTAGTCTGTATACTATTAGTCAATAGAAAGGTTTTCATAAAGTGCCGATAGCGCGAGTGTGGGAAACAAATGACTTTTCGTGTTGCTTCCAACTCCAAACTCCATCGAAGTTTGGAGTCAAGCCGCCACTGCTTCATTAAGATATGACTGGACTCGACCGTGACTTACTTCGTATGACTTAACTGTGACTTAGACTTATTTAATACCTGGCAAAAGCACAAAATGCGACGCCAAAAACAAAGAAAGAGTTGGTTTTAATATTTTTTGTGGTTGTCCAAAAATAAATCCTACTAATATAATAAATGTGAAAGTTTGGATGGATAGATGGATATTTGTTACTCTTTCACGCAGAAACTACAAAACGGATTTGGATGAAATTTGGTACGGAGGTAGCGGAGACCTTGGATTAACACATAGGCTACTTTTTATCTGAAAACATGTAGGTAGCGGGTAACACCGCGCGGCGCAGCTAGTAAAGTATAATTTTCCAACTCGGTGATATAACTAGTGTGCTCTCCTGGCATGGCATGCGGGCTTATTGGCCATGTGTGCGGCTTCATCATGTTATGTAAATGCGGATCGCTCTCATTACGCGGCCGGCCGGCGACGCACGCGAGTGCTGGTGGTCGAGGTCGGTAACGAGCGCCGAAGCGTTTGTGATTCGAAATGTAATTTGATACATCGCGCTAGAACTGCGCTTTTATTGTGATGAACCCAAAAATGAAGCTAATTAGTTTGTCGCTGGTTTCATGATTCGTTCACGAGTGTGGAATTCTGAAAAGCTTTAATCGCATTTCCATTTATTATAAATGAAAATGTAATTTCTGTCTGCAATTATCACAAGCAATTCTTTGTTGACATGTTATTAGTGTTTTATAAATTTTACATAAATTTATGTCCTACTGGGAAGTAAACCCATACCCTATATATAGCTTCTATACCCATATAGCTTCTGTAGCAAATATTCTACCAAATGAGCTAACAGGGCAAACACATTATAAGATTCTAGATGGGGAAGGGATTTATAACATTTTTCAATCAAAAAAAAGAATAGTTTATCAGGTATGAACCATTCTTTTTTTACGTGTGTTTACCATCTTCGACTACATCGTCACTTAACAACAGATGAGCTGTGCTAAACCAGCCTGTCAACTGTAAAAAAGAGAGTAAAATATAAGAGTTTGACCTCGTAAAGAGAAATTATACCAAGAGTAGCATATCAGCAACTCTACCTCCTCGAAGTAGAGTTTCGATATAGAAGTTGTAGAGTATCACAGAGTTGTCCCGCCTATAAATCCTATTGCCAACACATTTTGGAATGCTGCTACATTTCAAAGTCAGACTAAGGTGACCGATATTCTGCTCTGTCTATTCACGCAGTTTCAGCTGAATATTTAAATTGACTAGAAAAAGAACTTACATTTTTGTATTAACCTACGATTAAACGTATTTTCATTGCCACTTTTTTGGATCACAATAAAAACTTCAATCTAATTTTTTTAATAAAACCGACCAAAAACATCTTCAGCTGGTTATGTGTTGCGATCAGAACCGAGAAAATACTAAACTAGACTAAAGAGTATAAAACCGTTTAAAAAATACCGTCTCTATGCCCCTAAGCCAATTTCCAATTCCAACTACCAATACCAACCTACCGAACCTGCCTACTGAACCAATTTCTATGAAATTTGCATTGGACTATTCTGGTATACCTTTTCAAATAAAAAAATAATTTTCCAAAGTAGACAAATGACAGACATATGAGGTAAAAAATATTTAATTAATTGAGAACCTTCTTCTTATTTGGAGTCGGGTAAAAATGTATCTCGTGCGTTACGCGACACAACAAAAAGGAGAATTGTTTTATCGGCAAATTACTTCGAAAGACGTCGCTATGAAAAGTCCTATTGTTTACGTTCGCAAAGCTAAAGGAGACTAATGGAGGGAGTAATTAAGGACCGGCTCGGGGGCTCGGGGGCTCGGAGGCTCGGGGGCTCGGAGCCCGTGCTCTGATTACAGTCGCACATGCCTACTAGTGGCCCAGTATTGTACGGTATTCTTCTTCTGCTATTTTTAAATAATAATACGGAAATATTTAAGTTTTAGAAAAAATATTCCCGCGTTCAATGGCCTGGACGAGCGTTGCATTCCCAACGACACAACATTTCGCTTAGACAACAACTGCTATTAGAGATGTCCTATAAATTACGCGTAAATACTTCCGGAGAAGCGCGCCACAAGCGCCCGCCGCGCAGCCGCCCGCCGCCCGCCGCGCGCTGCTGGCGCGGTAGACGCGCCATGCACACAGCGCACAGCGCGACCCAGTACTCACATCAATGAAACGTCACTGATGAAGCCAGGAAATCACTTTGTAGTGTCAAATAAAAATAATTCTAATTGTGGAAGTTATACAACTTTTGCTCCTTTTACTAGTATCAATTTGTCTTTATGATACCACCACCGGTAACGTATTCTAAGGTTCATAAAATTAATACAAAAAGTTTAGAAGACCTTGAAATTTTAATCATTTAAAGTCGCCGGTCATTACATCAACAGATCTGTTAGTGAAATAGTGCCAAGTTTGATATAACGATACGCTATAATAAAACTGTATTCTCGATGCTTGTTGTTTTTATGTCATACATAAAGTGTTGTCTTTTGTATATTGTCAGAGTAAAAAAATTGGAACGGTTACCACTTCATCTTATGTTTCGTCTAGCAGCCAGCATCCCGCTGCTGTCAGCGAACCACGTAGGAATATAACGCCGTAACTCACGGGCGGCGGGCGCCGGATCCGGAACAATACCGCCGGTGACAGATGCGAGCGGTCCAACCAGCGAGCGACAAGCGGCGCCAGCGCGCCGCCTGTCAAAAAGTTCGAATAAAGAAAGAGATGATATTAAATGGAACCTTAGAATAGTAGTGACTTACTCATTTAAACAAATAGCGACTCTAAACACAGAGGTTAAGACAGAGAAATGCTAACTGTCGGTCCGTCACGCCCCGAATGGTTGCCGGACGGGAATGGCTGCCGGATGCATTTGCTACGTATTCAGCTAATAAAAATAAATGTTTAGCCCGACTGCTGTTACTTGATTGATCGAACATTCAATTTAAGGATCTTATGATTTCATAATTACTACTTCGTCTAAGACCTTTAATACTATACTAAATTGTTTGTTAACCGCCATTTAAATGGCGGCTAACAAACAATAAAAAGCCGTCTTACATCTTAAAAAGTGCTGTTAAGTGGATCGGACATTTCGAGATGTTAACAAATTGTCAGTATTCCATACAATACGTATATAAAGTAGGAATGTAATGTTCAGAGAGTGATTGACGCGCTCTCTGCCGAGACTTGTCGTGGTAATGCGTTGAGCTAGTAGCAGAGAGCCCGAAACTTGTTGGCGTGTGTAATTGCGAGCGATGATAGCAAACGAAAGTGTTAATTGGCCCGCTGACCGCCTACCCTCATTATGAAGTTAAATACTTTCCCGCGACTAATTAAACCCATGGCGGATTCCCCTCCCCGAGCGCGCGCATCGCAAACAGTTTGGAGTTCTCTAGGGATCTCTTCCGCTCTGTTTTCAAACATGGTTCGCGTTTGGCGACTAAAAAAATGCGTTAAAACTACTCAAATAATAAAATATGTTTGCGAAATGTAACAAAGAATTTTTTTTAATAGTTTTTTTTTTAATAGTTGACAGTCGAGGTGTTTGACCACAGCTCACCTGATATTAAGTGAAGGTGTGGTCGAAGATGGTAAATCACACCTATCCTGGAATGGAAGAATTGATTTTCTAGTAATATTTTCGCAAGATTTTGCCACCAGAGCATAGAACATAATATTACTGTGTTTCTTTTTTGATAAATATAGTATTTTTTCCTCGTGTAAAACTGCATAGTAGTCTCGTTTATTGTAAGGATGAATGTTAGAAATGCTTTAGCAGCATTCACTCCTCCTTCTATGCATATTTTATAAGCTTAATGACTTTATGAAAACTGATTGGAATCTCAATCTCAATCTCAATTCGTAATGTACCTATATCTAAATGTATTATTTAATTAATTAATTGACTCAATATGACATTTACATAATATTTTTTGACATCTTAATTTTATTTGACTAATAGTATAATTTTAATTTATTTATTTTTTAATTATTATTTAACCAATGTATTGAATTGACTTACCTAGTATAACGAAACTCGGTTATAAGGTGAATAAATAAATAATCTAATCTAATCTAATCTATTATAGTTGTAAAGGTACAATAAAGGAAGAAAGAAATAAATAAATAAGAATTATAAGATAAACGAGACGCTCTCCTGATGGTAAGAGATAACACAAGTCCATGACCATTGCAGCGATACACAGAACTTTGAGTACCAAAAAAGTCTTGCTACTCAAAGTTCTTAGTTATTCGTGACGATTTTTGATACTAGGGAAACAATTGACTGCGTAAGTAACATATGCTCACGAAATGCTTAATAAACTCTTTTTCTTGTCTTATTCGTTTTCTATCTTAGTTGCCTGGAAGAGATCGCTTTTAGCAATAGGGCCGCCACTTGCGGCATTGGCTCATAAGATTCTTTTGTTTTTTGTACATTTGTCTGTTTCTGGTGTTTAGGTAAAATGCAGAGTTCCTATCTAGGTATGTAACTCATTATATAAACCTATTATGTTGTGAAGCACTGAACAAGGTGTTCAGCCGAACGAAAATAGTGCTCCGAGCACGACTTCTTACTATTTCAGGTTATCTACATAATTATGTATTATAGTTTGGAAGTAAGATATTATGATTAATGAAGCGGCAAATGACACGGAACTAAGTAAATGCCTACTTAAGCACACTTCCTGAGCTACATTTCTCGGTCGAGGGGATTCCCGCCAGCAGAGCGGGGGGAGGTGCTAAAAGGTCCATTGTGACGAAACTACACTAGTAGGCCACGAGGTCACAGCGCATCACACGGGTAAGATTGGTGGTAGATTTCCTTAGCAGGAGATCGTCTAGGTAGGTACCACCGCAGTACCAGATATTCTGCCGCCAACCAGTAGTGTGCAAACATTACTGTGTTCCGGTTTGAAGGGTACTGCAGCTAGCGAAATTACTGGGCTGTTGAGACTAACCATCTAGTCTCAAAGTAGTGAGTGCCAAAGCATCGATGCCCTGGACGTTGTTTTGTTACTCAATGTTCTGTGTATCGCTGCAATGGTCATGGACAGGCGTTATCTCTTAACATCAGGAGAGCGCCTCGATCGTCTCATTACTTTTCCCGCCTATTTATTTATACGGCGCTATATTTTTATTGTAATTTACGCTACTAGACTTTTGTTTCACATTAAACACGGCTTGTTTGTCTCGAAAATAAATCTACACTAAAATTATAAAGAGGAAAGATTTGTATTTTTGTATGTTTGTAACGAATGAACTCAAAAATTGCTGAACCGACTTCAAAACCCGATTTTGAGTTTAGGCTATTAATCCGTCATGTTAGAATAATATTGAACCCTACAATACGCGACGTCGATCGTAAGATTTAAGTTCCTAAGACGTCTTGATAAAAATAGCCTTCCGTGTTGGGTAGTTGGGTAAGAACAAAAGTTTCGTTTAATACATTTTGTAAAAGTACAGGAGTGTTTCGGATTGTTTCAAGTACTCACTAACGTAATAAAGTAATTTTCGCCTGCAACTCTAGCTAATAGTTTTAACGCTTTGATTTATGTCTGTTTTCATTTGCGCCACCCAGCAGGAGCATTGTGTTTATATTTTCGTTTGGTGTAATGCGCTGTTACCTCAATTCTATTTCGACCGAACAATTTTTATTTCGTTCCTTATTTCGGTAGCTCCCTAGCTCCCTATTGTGTTATTATTGTAAGTCTGTGTTCGTTTCATTGTTTTTACGTGTTTTCCAATATTTTTTTATCCATAATGGATAATGGGGTGCTTTTCTCGAATACTCTTATGAAACAAAAAGTTAGTTTGTGTTTTTCTACCGCGACAAACCAAAATGTTTTTCGTTGCTCAAATATTATCCGTTATTTTTTTTAAATGTTGGAAATAAAAATGTGTTTGATCTCCGCGCCACGGACCTAACCTAACCTTCGAACCCGCACATGGAGAGCTAGTTTCGCGTGCGATGTAACAACATACGCACTTTTCAGTTTCAGTAAATAATTCCAGTGTAAACTGAGCCTCGTGTGCTACGGGTGCCGCTGTGTTTTGGGTGTCCACTTACACTGGAAGTAATTTTTTCTATTGTTTTTGTGATAACTTCATTTTCCCCTAACCGATTTTAGTAAAATCCATCCCAGGTAAATGTGGCTCAAGACTCTACGACATGTATTACAAAAATCCACGTGAAAATCCGTGCGATAGCTTCCAAGTTTATCAGGAACAAGAAACAAAAAATTTCAATAACTTTATTTTTGGTTTCTGTTGCTTTGTTTTCGGCCGACATCGACATCCACGTACGGTATCATTGTTAGTATTTTTTTTTGTATGGACAAATATTGATCATCTCTTATTGAAGTCGGTTTCAAAAGATAATAATTTATTTAAGGTGGTTCGATTTCCATACAAATATTTTTTCCCATTTATAGACAAATTGGGCATAATTTTACAGTGAAATCACAGCTACTGGCATTTACTCTGGTCTTTATTTGCGGTAAATCATAATTTCTTGAATAAAACAGTAGATTATTAGCAGAAAATCAAATATATGTGTCGGAGATTTTAAAGGATCCTCGTCCATGTCTTACTGTCTAGTACTTCGCCAAGCACCTAACGGTGTGTGTCCAGCAGTCTCACTTGACCACACTGTCACTCAACACCAGGTAAGCGGCAGTGGTCAAACACCTAGCCTGTCAAGAATTTAAAAAGCATGTTATTGCTTCAAATACAATGACTGCTTACTACAAGGAATGACTACATGATGCGTGCGGAGCAGCTCAGCTCCCCGACCTACCTCGGTCAGCGCAGCCTTCGGGCGCGGGACCCTGGCGTAACTCACCCGGTGTTGACAGCATGCCCCATAGCCGGCTCGATCCAGTTCCAATATAAAGTTGGTCGACAAATGGCCGCCGCCGCCACCGCCGCCGCCGCCGCTCCGGAGATTAATTCCACGATTACGCTGGCCATCTATCTTCGCTGCAATCTGTTCGCTACCGACAAACTTATCTGTGCGCTGGGATGAGGGAGCCACAATCGAATTTTCTAAGGAAACCACATTAATAAATGACTATTTTCTTTATTGGTCGGTTTCGAAGTGAATTTGGTGAATCTGGTAGTTTAGATGATGCTCTATTAAACTTGGTGATTGGATGTGCCCCGAACGCGCTACGTGTCCTGTCTACACTGCCTAGGAGTAAGGCTCGTCTCATATTTATGCAATCTGTGCTAATAGTTACTGTTTTACAAGTATGATCGTAGCCGTTAGTTTGCGCTGTCTGAAATTCGAACTGAGATATTAAAAACATACAATGAAATTTTAAAATAATATAATTATTTCAGTTTATATGTTCATAAACTGGGTTCGATTCAGACAAAAAATAAAAGGTGACCAGTTTTGCTCTTTCGCTGATACGCTACTGAAGTTTGCATAAAATAATAGCAATTATACTATTCAACCATTTTATTAGACTGCGTTTTCTGAAATTACATTAAACTTTCCTCTTTATAATTAGTGTAGATTAAGTATATTATATTGATCTGTATGCACCACGTGCTGCCAGACACGCTCCGAGCTCCCCGACAACTTGCACTTGCAGGATTTCATTCTGCACTGATGCCATCTAGCCCCAAATGAAGCAAAGCTTGGACTATGGGGACCAGATAACTGATACAATACTTACATACCTATTTATTTGTATTAAAACATACAGAACACCCGGACACAGAACAAACATTTAAGCTTGTCACATAAATGTTTGTCCCGGGGATAATAGAACCCACACTACAGCTCTTAAACCAAACGAACCAACAGGGACTTGATAGTTGAGAACGATCTCAGTAAGTAGTTGGAGAACTTCACAGACGGATGAGAGACCGCCTGCATCGAATTATTTAAATGGTTTTGACAAAATGGCGCCTACTTAATTCTTCTTGTGGCATTATCATTCGACATAATACTTCGCGCTTCCGTGCGCGCCTGTGTTTGGACAGGCCCGTGGTTACACAAGGCATGTGTGCTCCGGAGCCGACGAGGGCGACTGTCGAGGGCCGCCGCCGCCGCCGCCGCCGCCGCCGCCGCCGCCGCCGCCGCCGCCGCCGCGGTGGGTGCTGTCCGCTGACCCGCGTGATGCTTATTCTGTCACGCTGTGCAAACACGGAAGCAAAATAATGGCAGGATGTTAGAAAATTGGTATAAAAATATTGTTTTGTTTTTGAACATTCGTAGCATATTGAGCAGTATTTTTATCAGACTTAAAATAGTAGGTGATTCTCAATTTGGTTTCATTTTTTTTTTTATCTTTGTTATCTTGGAAGTTGGAACTCTTTCCCCATTTTTAGTTCCTCTGTAGTGTTAGAAACACTGTTTTTTTATAGTTGACAGGCTAGGTGTTTGACCACAGCTCACCTGATGTTAAGTGAAGGCGTGGTCGAAGATGGTAAAGCACACCTAGCCTGGAATGGAACTGGCTCTCAAGTGAGGCTGCCGGAAAACAACGATAGATGCTTGGCGGCAGATTTTCAACTTGAGGGTGGTAGCTAGCCAGCCGAGTACTAGAAAGTACCCTACCACCATGCTATGGTTTCCTCACGGTGTTTTCCTTCACCGGCAGCTCAAGCTCATTGTTGGGGTTTGAACCCACGCCCTTCGGCATGCGAACCGACCGCGCTAACCACTGAGCTATCATCGCTACGAAACTACAGCTTACAAATAGTTTGTAACACTGTAGTTTGTATGTTAGGATGTAATTTGTAGATAGCTTTTTTTTAAGGGCGTGGGTTCGATTCCCACCCAGGGCAAACATTTTATGAATAAACAAAATGTTTGTTCTGTGTCTGGGTGTTCTGTATGTATTATAAGTATGTATTTACAAAAAAAAAGTATTTAAGTATTCAATCAGTTATCCGGCTTCCATCACACAAGCTTTGCTTAGTTTGGGGCCAGATGACGCTGAGTGTATAGTCCCACGATATTTATTTATTTATTTAAAGAACCTACAGGTTCTGTCAAGTCACAGTTTGGGGCGATATACTAGTTGTGTCGGTGTCGAAGTGATGTGAGGGTGTGCGGATTCTAAAATCCAATTTACGTGTGGAGCACGGAGCGAGTCATATTGTGGTGCCGGAACTTCCGCAGCGGTATCTCGTGACCTCAAGCGCATCTGTGGCCTCCGCCGACAGCCAGCACACGGAGCGTCGAATCGCAAAATATAATATTTACGACTTAAAAGTGTCCCAGAAACACTAAATCTGATTTTGGCTCGCGATGTTTCGTTTTGGCACGAAAAAACTTTGATTCTAGTGAAACAAAGTTCAAGGCATCGTTGCTTTAGCATTTATTACTTTGAGACTTTCGATGGTTAGTCTCAACAGCCCAGTAACGTCGCTAGCTGCAGTACTTTTCAAACCGGAACACAGTGGACACACTCCCCGGCGCGGGCGACAGAATATCTGGCACTGCGGTGGTACCTACCTACGCCCTTTTGCTAAGGAGATCTACTACCAACTTAAATCAATGTTTATAAATAAAGCTATAAATAATGAGTGTGTGTGTAGTAGGTTCTGGTACCAGGGTATAATGAAGCACGCGGGGTGCGCAGCCGCGAGCGAGCGGAAAGGAGGTGTTTGATTGTTCACGTTTGTTATGAATGAGCTGGAGCCCCGGCGCACGCATTACTGCCACGAGCTGCGAGATTGCTCGCCTGATGCGCAGCGGGGCGGCTTATGAGTCTGCGGATTACTTTGTAAATAATAAACGGTTTAGCGCTTCCGACATGAAAAATAGCGTAGAAGTAGTGACGTCGCCGACTATCGTACTCGTTGATGTAAAAAATGGATAATAATGATCAATTACATTTTTGTTTTACGCGGTAATAATAACGTATGTCGGAACTGAAGGTCGTTCTTCAAGGAGACAAAGCTGAGGACAGAGCGCGCGCGGCCTCGTCTTGCTTTGCTCTATAGTCAGAGTACGCAGTACCAATTATTCTGCCGCTAAGCAATAGTGTGTAAGCATTACTGTGTTCCGGCTTGAAAGGTACTGCAGCGAAATTACTGGGCTGTTGAGACTAACTCTATCAAAAGTCTCAAAGTAATGAGCGCCAAAGCAGTGATGCCCTGGACTTTGTTTTGTTACTTAAAGTTCTGTGTATCGCTGCAATGGTCATGAACAGGCGTTATCTCTTACCATCAGGAGAGCGTCTCGTACGTCTCATTACATTTTACATTTAAAAAAAAAACGCGAGTAATCCCGCGTTAGTAAAACAAAAAGGTGTCAACACCGCGGCGGCAAGGTCCATAGTAAAATTATCGATCATTTTATTCTAATGCTAAGTTGGTCCATTACACGATTGCCAAAAAACGACAGATTTTCAATACGAAGCTGAACTTGGTAGCTAGCCAGCCGAGTGCTAGAGAGTACCCTACCACCATGCTATGGTTTCCTCACGATGTTTTCCTTCACCGGCAGCTCAAGCTCATTGTTGGGATTTGAAACCATGCCCTTTCGTCGTGTAATTTAACCGCGCTAACCATTGTAAGCTGTGGTTTCGTAGCTATCATCGCTACGAAACCACAGCTTACAAATACGCTGAGTTATGTCGCTTACTTTGGTGAAAACAACCTGAACAATTATTTTGTTGGAATATTTTAGTCGTCTCACACTTGGCAGATTTATTAATTGACAGCCCTGTTGTTTCAGTGGTAGAATGTCTGCTTCAAGAGCTGAAGGGCGTGGGTTCGATTCCCACCCAGGACAAACTTTGTGGTGAAAGTATTCTATCAGTTATCTGACTTCCATAGTACAAGCTTTGCTTAGTTTGGGGTCAGATGGCGCTGTGTGTAATGTCCTAACATATTTATTTATTATTGATTGGTGTAGGTACTTGAGACGTTGTATTCTCCTATCGCAGAGTTTACGCTTTACGAGCAATATTTCTAGAATATTCTGACAACTAGCCAGCGGCGCCCAGCTTACAAGCGCATCGATTGTGTGACTTTACCGCCTCTGCTATTACAGCGGCTTGTTTACAACCAACACTTAACTTCCACGTCGCCGCCCCGCTCTGCCGCTCGACACTGACCTTTGTCTCGAGGTAATAAGGTTCAGGATACATGTATCGACTGACTCGTTTTTATCAAGCGAAATAGACCTTTATCACCAACGCTATAAGGTTTATGTGTTAGCTGTAGACACAGCGTAATAGAGATCGAGCCGAAGTTTTATAACACTCGTAAGTGGCTGAAGACAGCGATCTTCAAAAGTCTAGCTTTATTACGAAACTAGCTTCTACTCGCGGATACACCTTGCAACATTTATTGTACAAAATGTATCCAAAAAAATATAGATTTTCGGTTTATCGTCATAAATAATATCAAATTAGCAAACATTAATGTTCAGCAGTGCTCCACAAGCACCGCGGCAGCGCGGCAGCGCGGCAGCGCGGCAGCGCGGGTAAATAACATCCCTGCATTTAATTATTTTCCAAAACTTGAGTATTTTTTTTCTTTTCATTTTCCGTTCTTAAATTATGAGTCTACGAATTAGTTCACCATTTTCCTCCGACTGTGGCGAAGCAAAAGGACGGCGACGGTTATCCTGCGAACACCACTCAAATGTATCAAATACAATATTTATTTTGTACGTAACAACTTCAGTCCTAGGCGCCGTGCGGGTTCCCGCCCCGGCAGCGCGTCGGCCCCGCCACCCGCACGGGGATGTTCATCCTTCATTCGATGCTTTTCGTCTTTTTTAATTATATAAGATCACAATCACAGCTTCCATTAGGCGCATCAGTTTGATAAGACCGACCCCCTGTATAATTCCATTGAGATAACTGGTTCGTTTCCGCTATCAAACAAGATAAGCGGCAAAAACTCCGCAAAGTATGTTTTATCGTACAACTTAACAGTTAAGGGTAAACTTTGATGGATGACCCTCGCCGCGGGGCGCGGGGTGCGGGGTGCGGGCGCGCGGGGTGCGGGGCGGGGGCGGCGGCCTACCTTCAAACTAACTTGTGAGACATAAAACATTGAAAGAGCGGTTCCGTTCGTTTCCTATGGTTTTACCATCATTTCGTTCTATTCAGCTTTTAGAAGAACCCCGCCCAGCTTTACTCGTTAGATACCGTTCGGATACGGAACCTGAAAATTAGCAGTAGCTTTTTAATTTATTTCAAATTAGGTATATTACATTTTTTGTTATAATAAGTATTATTGACAAAATATGCATTTTCCACCAAATGATTACTTATCAGTTGTTGATAAGAATTTTCTGGAAAACAATGTTTCGACACCGCACGCAACAAAACAAACAAAGAATAAATAAATATCCTGAAGCATTTAACACAGCCTCATCTAGCCATCATCCCCAAACAAAGCAAAACTTGTACAATGGGAACCAGATACCTGATGAAACACTTAGGTAATATATTTTTGTATATACATACATGTAATACCTACAAACAGCATGACAATTCCAATAAACCTACCAAGTATAGAAGTTTCCAAGAAGTGCTATTTGCATCAATTTCATATCTTGTCATTGTAAAAAGTCTCTAACAATTTGTGTTCGGAAAGTTATTTTTCACATGATTGCAGAGTTGTCTTTCTTTACAAATTTTCTCTTTGTATTCGAACCTGCTTATAAGTTCCGGGGAGGCTCTCAGTACCTCGAGCCGCACTTTTTGTTATATAAAATCATTTGTTTAGTATGTACATATTTAACCAAATTATTTCAGTATGGATTTTTTTTTTTTAATTTTTTTAGTAAATGATGATGCAGGCTGCAGCTCACCTGATGATAAGTGGTGTGGTCGGAGATCGTAAACACCTGCACTGGAATGGAACTGACTGTCAAGTGAGGCTAACGGACACAACGTTAGATGCTTCAAAAATTGAACTTGAAGGTAGTAGCTAGACAGCTGGCCTTACCACCTTGGTATGGTTTCTCACGATGTTTTTCTTGGCTGGCAGCTCAAGTTCATTGTAAGGATATAAAGCTAGCATTTGATCGCCATCTCACTTGATGTTATGTAAAGATGCGGTCTACGTGGAACACGCTTGCCTAAAAAATATCGATTCATTCTCAACTTGTAGACACCCATTATTGTATCATTCAGGGAACACTCACTCGTTCTCAGTATTATAAAAGTATTTACTCCTTTATAAGCGCGGAAGATCTCCGAAGGCCAGATGAATTGGAGAAAAGTCGACAATATTTGATCGGTGCGTCGTGACCGACAGCGAAATCTTAATTCAATTAAAACTTGGTGTCCAGTTTGGAAGTCCCCGCGACGCCTGAACGAGCCTCCGGGGTCTGACACTGTAGCACACGCGCGGCCAGCGATCGCGGTTAAATAGATCAAGCTATTAAGCTAATTAAATATGTTCAGTACTTTTTACTTAAATATGTTCAGGCATTTAAAAGTTACGGCGGGATAAATAAACACACGTGCACATATACAACCATGAACCCTTAAAATATTACACTTCTGTTTGAGTCAGTTATGTAAAAAGTTGATTGCGAAAAACCATGCGCCACGCTAAGCACAAAGCTATCATCGCTACAAAGTTATAAGAAATCTTAAGAAAGAGTAGTAAATATTTCATAACTTGAGATAAGACGGACTACGTAATGAAAGGCAATACACGCAATATGACTGCAATGGCAATGCCACCAGGCGTATAGACGCGCGCTACGTCATTGTTTCTAGTATTTTATTGTCTCTATGCGTATAAAAAAAATACAAACACAAACTCCTATTAAAATGTTAGATATTCGACATAATATTTATTGCGTCAATTATAAAATTTATCATTAGTTTATTTACTTTGGCATTGTTAACAAATACACTTAAAAAGAGAACCACTAAGAATTGATAAATATAGGGACAGCTGTGCGTTCAACAGGAGTGTTATACCGGTGTCGACGTTCGCAGCCCACCGTGTGCTACAGACGCTGGAACTCGCTCTGCAGTCGCTGCGTTTTACTTCCTTTTTATACGAGGACAGTTGTCTTGATTAGCTCTCCAGGGAGATATTTATGAGGGCTTTGCATTTTAAATGACGACCCTTCATTCCGTTGTTTTAGCTGACATTTAAAACTTTATGCCCAATTGAAGTACTTCCATCTAACTTCCATTATTTTTGTTGCGTTATGTTGCTGTTACCGAATTATAAACATGACGTAAAATGTCTGTAACGTAAGACAATTGATCGAGCCGAACAAAGGTCAGTAGAATAGTTGAGTATATTGCCGCACATTGTAAGCTTGCAGATTTGTTTGCTTGTAAGATATATTTGATTCCCATGAAATAGATGTATTTAAGATTTAAAATGTAACTCATAGAGTGAATAAATAACTTTAATTTGATGAAAATATGTATTTAAATGATTAGTTCAGGTGAGTGAGACATGTATCGCTGCTTCAAATCAAACATCTAAATGAAAACTTTTTTTAAATTGCAACTAATTACACAATTATTATTCAGTTTCGGTCAAGCTGAAAATTGGTCAAAAACTACTTTGAACTTGTCAATACTCAATTATAAAAACTTGTTGAATGTGCTGTGGTCAAAGAAAAAACTTACATTCTTTAATATGCAGAACTTGTAAGAGCGCCATCTATTCGAATTTCCATGTACTTCGCTAGAAGCCTCCAGTATGTTTCCACAGCGCGTTCCTGCTACTTTTGCACGCCGCACCAAACATTATTTTTAGGATTATGAAATAAACAGAGATGGCGCTGATAGTGTTCAGTTTGAGTCAAAGTTACGAAAGTTTGAGTGAAAACGCAAAGTTAATCTCATGTTTGAACAGGTTTATTTGTATTATTTTAGTTTTTGAATTATTATTTTTCTTTTAGTTTATGAATCGATAAAAATTTAGTTTTCAAAATGCTTGTTTTACACGTAATATAAAAAAAGAAAAAAATTGTTTACGCTGTAACAGCTAGACGAATTTTTATAAAATTTAGAACCGAAGTAGCTACTGAACTTTTTATTTCTGATAACGTTGGTGAAATCGCGTGGTATAACTAGGTACCCATACTTTTTACAAAAAGTGTGTGTCCATAACAGCGAGGCACAGAAGTTTGAGAAACAAAACAACCCAGGGCATCGCTGCTTTGGCGCTCATTACTTGAGACATTCGATAGTTAATCTCGACAGCGCCGTAATTTCGCTAGCTGCAGCACCCTTCAAACACACTGAACACAGTAGTATTTACACACTACTATTTGGCGGCAGAATATGCGGTATTGCGGCTGTACCTACCTACACGACCTCCACGTTAAGAAGATCTACTTACTACCCAGTAGTTGTAGTATTTTCTAACTGCTGAGCAATTTGTTTTTTCGTTTTTACCAATTTACTAATACACCCACATTGCAATGTCCACATTTTGCAATCAAAATAAAAGCAAACTGCAAAGCTTGTTCTTACAAACAGTTCGTAAGAAAGTAACTTAATTAATTAAATAAAGTAGAAACGAGCTCAGAACAGAAACTGCAAGTAAATGCTGGCGACAGCACCGGACTGCGGGCCCGCGCGGCGCCGCGCGGACTCGGCCGGGCGCGACCTGGTCGTCATGCCCCGACTCGTTTTATTTTCGTGACGAACGAATAAGTCGGGGGCATGCCTCTCGCTTCTGCTTTTTATAAAAGAATTGATATAATCACTGGGGAATGGTGAGTTTTTTTGACGTGACTTGTCCTGACAAGTCTTTAAATTTGCTTCCTTAGTGGGTAATAATTCAGAAAACTGATGATAGTTCTAAGGCCCGCAGTATACAAACGCGAACCCGTGTCTTGTAATTCTGCGGTAAACCATTTTCAAGGTAATTTTTATTCCACATCTTACATGTGCGCGGAATAAGCGCCAAAACTATGCAGTACGGTATTTCCAGATTAAGATTTACGAAACGAAGATTTACGAAGATGAAAAAGATTTTTGCATATAGTAAAGTGAGACATGTCCCAGTGGCCTGTTTGTCCGCGGCGGTCGCTGGAAAAGCATTAGGTATTCTACTTTACAGCTGGTGTTTATGCCACGACGTGAACTGGTGCGTGGCCAGGCGGGAAATATTAACTACGACATCCCGAAAAAGGAAATCTATTAACTTTCAAATCTAAATTTGTCGGGTGCCATCCATTATTAAAAGATGTATAACGAAATCTTATGACTAGCCTCGCTACGTGTCTATCTCGCCTGCGCCCGGCGGCCTGTAACAAGCAGCTTCATACAATGTCAGCAGACTATTCTCTGCTGAGGCAGGTTATCTAACAGAACAAAAATAAAGATCTTACAACAAACGTTGTTTTGATGTATATCTGTCGCCAAGCACCTCACTCATTTGTGAGCCCGACCGTGTGTATACAATCTTCGACCACATCATCACTTAACACCAGGTGAGCTATGGTCAAACATCCTTCGTGTCAACCATAAAAAAAACTTCAATCTGTTATAAGTGTGGTGTTAGAATATACCACACTAGTATTATAAAAGCGAAAGTGTATCTGTTACTCACTTCTTACTCACTTTGTAACGGTTGAACGAATTTTGATCAAATTTGGAATGCAGATTTTTTTGCGGAAATGCGGGGGAAACTATGGCCGTGTTTATTAACAAACATTTTGTGAAGACTTGTTCTGCGTGATATCGCATATTTAATGCAGTTGCCCCGCACTTGTCCGCTCTTCTATTGTAATGTTAGTTATTCTTCAGATAATAACATTCATTTTGCAAACATACAATTAGATCATACAATTTGAATATCATTTTAAATTTGTACAAAAACCCCTCGGTCAGAATAAATTTCCTCTGAACGATTTCTGTTCGCGCTTCGCGGAGCTTTCTCGTAATAAAGTTATCATTTAATCGCGCTTTTTTCATTTTAAATAAAATTTCAGACTCTACCATTCACCTTCATATAAATATCTGACAAAGCAAAACTCCATTACGTGTAAATGTATGTTACAAAAGGAATATTAAATACAATGAATGTTCGTGTAGTGTTCCGGAGTTGGGCGGGAACGCACAGCTCTAAACAAACAAATGCTTGTTTTCGTATTCTTTACGCATTCGCAACTTTCCCGCTCGCCAACTGTTCTCCGGGCACAAACTGTACTCAAAGTATTTTCACCTTACACGTTATTTTCTGGTTCATCTAGATTTTAGATAATTTCACAAAAATTACACAATTTGAAGTTACAAATATTACCCCAAGTAAATAAAATATCCATTCAGCAGATAAAAGGCAGGTAAAACATTTAACTTGATTCTGAGAAATATATATTTTTTTAAAATAAAACAACAATAACCAATCGTAGAGCCAGGGCTACGAGATTAAATTCCCGTAGCACGGCTGCTACGGACTATGTAGCGGAGCTACGCGGCCACGTAAAAATTTAGATTGTTTGTAAAACTTACTAGCTTTGCAAGTTATATCACTCTACTCAAACGAAAGTTTCATTAGCTAACAAACTACAAACAAACCTTCCGTAAAGTATTTCGAAATTACAGCGAAACCCGTGTGTTCGGTTCCGGCACTTCACATCGTATACAAAGTTAAAATATAACAGTGGCTACACACTGCTTCCGCCTCTCAATAAAAAAAAGTATAACTGTCAATGTCAATGTAAGAAAAATGTGCGCGGCACCGGTGCGTACGCGTCAGTGAAGTAAAATCAATTAAATCAATATATGTATACTAAAATCTACTTGCAAGTAAGAAGAAGAAGCCAGTTTTTCGATCTGTTGGTAAGGACCAAACACCGTGTCATAAACAGGCCGACCGACGCGGGCAGCGACTTCGGTTCATACTAATGAAAAAATAGTGTCTCGGCAACCAAGCTCCGCTCGGTGCATGCAACATCTAATGAAAACTTGAAAAAATGCATTTTGACAGAGAGATGAAAACTAACTAGATCAAGTTTGTGTGCAGTGTAAGTATTATTCAAGTAGGCTACAAGTTTTTAGGTAAAAATTAAAGTTACTCGAACCAAAAATAGAAAGTAAATTAAAGTGGAGTGTTCTCATTTGACACCCGTTCATTAAAAATAACTCATACCTTTTATTCAAAGGCAGGATCAGAGGTGATGACAATCTTCGTCTAATAATAATTAATTATACTTTGAATCATGGTTTTTTTTTTAATGAAAACTATTGAGACAAACGAGACGCTCTCCTAATGGTAAGAGATACAGTATGCATTACCGTTGCAGCGATAGACAGAACATTGAGTAATAGGGCATCGCTGCTTTGGCGCTCATTACTTTCGAGACTTTCGATGATCAGTCTCGACAGCCCTGTAATATCACTAGCTGCAGCGAACCGGAATACAGTAACGTTTACACACTACTGCTTGGCGACAGAGTGATACTGTGCTAGTACCTACATACTCAACCACCAGCTAAGGAGATCTACCGCCAAGTAGAACGTGACGAAAAAAGAATAAACAGTCAGGGTGCCTTGAAGTCGCGAGTAAGTCAGTTTCTTCTATGCAAGCGTGCTACATCTTCAACCACACCGTCACTTAACACCAGATGAGCTGTGGTCCATCATCTAGCTTTTCAGCTATTCAAAAAAGCTTAGAACGGTAAAATGTAAAATTTTAATTGGTACTAAATCATTCTTAATCATGTTTGATATTAACTACTGGATTTACCCTTCAATTGATTTGTAAAATTACAATTACAACGTTATTTCTTCAACTATTTCATAATAGTAATGAATAGTTGCATTTCATAAAGAAAGATACTTTACACTGTGAAGAGAGAAAACTGAGTCACGTTAATTAGCGCGAGCCCCGGCAACGCGGCGGAGATTACTTACCGCGCTCTCCGCAGCTCCGGCGCTGACTGCGCGCTGACGGCTTCAACAAAGATGTCAGCGCACAGTCAGCGCGCAGTCTCGCGCCGCACAGCATCTACTTAAGAATAAGAATATCTAAATAATACTTAGCTGGCACGCATGTATTTTATTCGGGTTATTCCTTAGTCAAGTAACTTATTAATAAAAGGAAACAACATCCATAGACACTGAGAGACTTTGAGAAGGAAACGCTCTGCCGAGTAGCACCTGCCTACATAAAATATCATCGACTACTAACTTACAGAATCCCCATCTTTATGATTTAAAAAAGCGGCGGCAGCTCTGTTGAAAACCTGCTATAAGAATAATACATTGCCGGTTTCCAGATACTGTAGCTGCAGAGTGTAACTACGCGCACAGTTCTCTTTGATTCCGTCCCTTGATCGTCTTTCATGCTCTCTTCTATATTTATGAGTTACAAATAGGTGTATTTTGCAATCACTTAGTTTGTTCAATGTATTTTTTTTTTCTATTTTAGTTGTTTTCCAATTCTGATTTCATAATTTGCAAATAAATAACATATACATACATAAATATCATATATTAAGTAGACTTGCATTTTGTACAAACTAAATCCAGTGGTTTTTCTGTTCGCACAGCGAGGTTGTGGAACTCACTGCCGGAGTCCGTGTTCTCTGAGCGTGTTCAAATCCGGCGTAAATAAGGTTTCTTCTAGGTAATCGTGCTCCATCTTTGACCACACTACTGTATAACCTCGTTCAGAGTTTGGTCAAACTTTATCATCTATCTATACTATTATAAAAAGGAAAGATTTGATTGTTTGTTTGTTTGTATTGAATACTCTCCGAAACTACTGAACCGATTTAAAAAATTCTTTCACCGTTGGGAAGCTACACTATCCCCTGGTGACATAAGTACTTTTTATCCCTGTATTCCCACGGGAACGGTAACTACGCGGGTGAAACCGCGAGGCGTCCGCTAGTATTTTATAATTTTTTTAAAATTTGTACGAAGTTAATTTGTTTTGCTTAAAAGCTCAGATTAGTTTTATTTGAGCTTAAAAGTTAGGTAAACACAGAGAACCATGTACAGAGAACTAAAGTAATTTCTCACACGGCGTCAGCCATGAAGGTTCGCTTAAAACATTTATTGTTTGTGACGATACTCCGGCGCGCGCCTGGCGTGGCTGCCAGCTGTCCATTAATGTCACTTCGTACGCGACGCGCGTTTCATGTTTTGTGTAAAACTGTTATAAATCATAATATTGGTCGTTATATTTAAGTTTTTGATTGTATTCGTATAATTTTACATTTAAGTTTTGAGGCTGTGTTGAATAATGGCAGACAATCTACCATTGATACCAGAAAAAGAGTAAGAGAATCATTTGTGTGCTCTGCGTGGCGGATGACTGCTTCCCTTTTCTTATCAAAAGCAAATGTGTGAGCGAGTATGCGCCACAACTTACACTATACAGGGTTATACAATAAGGGTGAGCTGAGCTACAAAGGGGTCGTAGTGCTCATAATTATAGCCAATTTTATGACTGCGGGAAAAGATCTGAACTTGCGAAAACAAAAAAGTTGAAGATCCAGAAATCTGACTAGGGGTCAATGCTTTTGCAAATATCGGTTGCCATGGCAACCGATATTTTTGTCGTTTTTAATCTTTTATCATTTCGTACAATAAAAATTTGATTAATTTCAGACTGTTGTTTGCCACAGCTCATTTCATGTTAAGTGTCGTTGTAGTCAGAGATGGGCGAGCACACCCAGCTTATAGTAGAACTGGCACGCAAATAAGGTTGCTAGAACACGCCGATTTGCTTGGCGGCAGCTGAGTACCAAGAAAGTACCCTACCGCCATTATATGGTTTCCTCGCGATGTTTTTCCTTCCCCGGCAGCCCAAAATCATTTTAGGGAATTGAATCTACGTTCTTTGGCATGTGAACCGGCCGCGCTGACCACTACGCTATCACCGCCACAAAAGAGAGAAAACATTCTTGTTCTCCGCCAAATGATAGCCCATATGACCGAGGTTTCTGGCATTATCCCTCGTTATTTCTGTGGTGCTGCAGGGGCGCGGTGTGTGCGGACGTGCGCCCCGTGCTGCGGGAGGTGTTCCGCGACTGCGATTACCTGCCGCCGCTGGCGCCGCACCACGCCGCGCGCGCGCTCCCGCGCGGGCCAGCCGCCGGCGCGTGCCTGCCCGCGCTTGACCCTTGGGTGACTTATCTAAACCTGTATTAGTCTAAAACCCCCTGCAATTTCACAGCAGTACCCTTTAAACCGGAACACAGTAATGTTTACACACTACTATTTGGTGGTAAAGTATAGACGACGAGAACTTAGACGACCTCCTGCTAAGGAGATCTTTCAACAAGTAAAAGACACAAAGTTCTACAAAACACCAGACACTACAATGAAATCACATGTTAAAGTCGATGACTATTTTGCGACAGCTCCCGCTCTATTTCGCATTTTACTAAAATGCTTGTAATTTTCTAACGGAGCCGCGTCTCTATTCACGGCCCACTATTCTATGAGGCAGTGAAAAGAATACCGAGTCATCCAACCTATTTCGGTCCGGCTCCCGGCACATGCAGCAATATAAAGTCTGACTGAGTCACGTGTGTTTGAAGTTCAATTTCGTTTAACAAATAACGCTCAAAAGGAACACAGATTAAAAAGCATTCAAGATTTGTGCGACGACGGAGCGCGCAACGTTTCGACTGGCGATGATTGATGTCCCGCGCGAGCGGGTGCGCTCACTAGCAGGCGCCCCGCCCGCTTGTACTGCGTGCATACCTACTGTGTAGTGTGTACAAGCTTCCGGTTTGCCTGACTTCCAAGTCAGGCTTTGCTTAGTGTGGGGTCACATGGTGCTGATTCACTTATCTTACGAAAATATTTTTTCGCTGTGATTCTTCAAGAGAGTTTAAGTTACTTACTTAATTAAATTCCAAAACAATTCGAAGCATAATTATTTTATATTTGAAAAGAGATACCTACCTAGGTACTTTCAAATTAATTCCATAGAAATTGTATGAACATTGGTTTCGTAGTTTTAATCTAAAATAGCTAAAACCTACCCGTTTTTGGCTTAGCTGAAGGAGTCGAGTTTTTTAATTGTAAATCTTATACTTGTTGCGAAAATAAAATATCACTTGAGAAAGCATGCAACGGAACCATAAAGTCACCCGGACACGGTCGATATACCCCGCGAACCTAAAAAGTATTTAAATTTCATGCGTTTTATTTCCACAGTGAGGTTGTGGAACTTTCTGCGGGAGACTGTGTTCCCTGCAAGGTACAACACGAGTCCCTTAAATCTAGAGTAAATAGGTACCTCTTAGGTAAGCGTGCTTCATCTTAGATCACACTACTGCTTAACATCGGCAGGGTGTGGTTAAATGACAAATCTACTTAGAATAGTACAAAAAACTTTTTGTTCTTCAGGTCGAAAAATATGAATCGGAGCGCAAAGAGATCTGGCGACGAGAAGGCGAGCTGAAGCAGCAGTACGCCAAGCGTGTCTCCCGGGATCCCCTCCCGAATATCTACAAGCTCCACCAGCCCGCCAGGCAGACCTTCATGGCATCCTGGATGAAAGAGCAAGGGATCATAGAGAGGAAAGACCTGATGCCGACCATGGTACAAAATTCTGATTATGAGGGGACGCTGTGGGTGAGGAACATCCTGAACAGAAGCTCGGGAGACTTGTCCCGCATGATGATCCACGGCACCCGGGCCCACTCGCCAGCACTGCTCCAGTCCCCGAGGGAGCACTCCCTGCAG
Source organism: Biston betularia (assembly GCA_905404145.2). Classification (NCBI taxonomy): domain Eukaryota; kingdom Metazoa; phylum Arthropoda; class Insecta; order Lepidoptera; family Geometridae; genus Biston; species Biston betularia. Next base: position 14,293,027 of record FR989876.1, read on the forward strand.
TCTGTCAGGTGATTGTACCGTCATTGTTCAAAGTTAACTAATCGACAACCATATTGATTTCCCTTGCGCGTCTCAAGGCATTATGATACAATCGTACTAGGATAGAGACGTTTTGATGTGTAACATTAAGGAGAGACTGCGCGATTAAACATAGTTTTGCCATAATCACGAACAACAACACGGTTAAGCGGTAGATTCTATTTTCATCCTTATGCTACTAGGAATAGGGAACAGCATATGGGCGGAACGAACAAGGGATTTGTTTCAAGGATACTGCTCTTAACCGTTTCGCGTTCATAGTTTTGGGTTGTTTAGCATCAACGCAGGAATGTGCAATGTTCACTTTCATAGAAAACTCAATCGTCCTCCCAACCTTGCGAATGTCAACTAACAACCTTTACCAGATTACTGGATACATGATCACTGTTCAAGCTCCACGGGAAGTGTTCGTCCGACGTAGGTGTGTGTTGCAGCATCGGCGAGCTGCGCGCGCGCGCGGCCGCGCCGCCGGCGCCGCGGCCGCCGCCGCCGCCCGCGCCCGAGCACGTCGTGTGCGTGCCGCCCCACCTCGACTTCGTCAACTTCACCGTCGGACAACTGCACTCGGTAACCGACACCACTTATACCACCATTCTCAGAAACTCAGTTGCAAAAACATCATCTTTATAATTATTATGAAGAATGCGATATCTTCGAAGGAACTAAATGAACAAAACACTGCTCTCACACTGAATTCACGGCAAAATTGGCCCGTGTAGGTGTACGTACGCACCTGTCCGTTGATGTTTGAACACTCTGTTACCAAGATCAAAGGCAAGGGGAACTCGCGCCTTTGATAATCAATTTTTTTAGCATTTCCTTTGGAATAAGCGACTATTTCAATTTGAAAAATTAAGCGGTAGGCCGAGAAGGAGGAGCGGCGTGTGGCGAGCCCGCGACTAGCGGCAGGGACGCGTGATGAGGTGGTTACGCACACACGCACGCACACGCACACGCACACGCCGGTCCGCCTTTGGCAGGTGACAGGTCAAATTGATGACACGCTGACAGATGCATTGTGAGATGGCAAAATGCGTGAACACTTCTTTATCCTTCTGTCTGTGAAGGGTCCAAGGTCTATGTATTTGTCTGACAAAACCAGTCAGGATAAACGTCACACTCTACAAAATAAATGGCGCCGTTTTTTAGTTTGTTTGCACTCAACGACGTAACTTTATAACTAATGTACAGTATATTACATTCTAAAAAATACGTCAAGAAAAGTATGTCTATCTCTGTCACACTCACTGGCTGGAAAACGGTATGACGTGTTTTCGATAGAGATAGAATACTTACTAATGATATTTTCTTTTTTCTTTGTTGATGGCCAGTACTGATGTTCACTCTTTTTCTTTAATTTATTCTTGGCTATGGATACTAGGCCTTCAGCCGTTTGGCGCTCACTCTGAAACTTAGTTTTGTCTATTTTCCGAATTTATAGAATTCCGACTGACTGTTGACATATTGTGCAGACAAAGGTAAGAGGAAAGACATTGATAGCTATATAAACGTACGCGTTCGACTAAGTTTAGTTTTAAAGTAAGATGGATTCAAATTGTCTGAAATAAATAAATGTCGAATTTTTGGTAATAATAGGAAACTAGGTTGTTGATCTGTTAGTACACCGGCTGAGATGGCTGTTACAGCACAAGAAGCCTACACATAAATATACTTGTGTTGGTTCGCAGCAAGGCCTCCGGCTGGTGAACGTGTCTAAGTTCGAGGTGCGGCTGTCGGTGCGGCCGCCCGGCTGCCGGGAGCTGGACGTGGAGCTGTGCGGCGCGCGCGGCCTCACCGTCACCTCCGGCGCCGCCGCCGAGTTCAAAGTCAACTTCCGGTGAGCGCGGCTCATCACTCATCACTCATCACTGCGCTCCTGTTCGCCGCTAGACAATCAGTAACCAGTCGCTCACCGCGCACCGAGCACCGAGCCCCGCGAGACGTTACTGTCTATTGTGAGCCGTAACAAGAGGCGCATCTGTAACTTTTGTTTTGTTTGATCTTCGGCGCGAAGTTATTAGTCTATCAGTTTTTTTATTGGATTCATTTCGGGGTGTTCTACAGATTTGCCCATTCGACTCGATAGTATTTTTTATAATATTTTTAAAGAGCTGAACAAGGCGCTCTCCTGATGGTAAGAGATAACGCCTGTCCATGACCATTGCATCGATACACAGAACTTTTTGTAGTAAAATAAGGTTCAAGGCATCGCTGCTTTGGCGCTCATTACTTTGAGACTTTCAATGGTTAGTCTCGACAGCCCAGTAATTTAGCTGCCTTCACCCTACCTAACCTACCCTTCAAACCGGAACACTGTAATGTTTACACACTACTGCTTGGCGGCAGAATATCTGGTACTGCGGTGGTATCTGCCTAAAAAACATTCTGCTAAAAAGATTACCGCCAAGTAAATAATCGAATGGGCAAACCGACCAGAAAGTCAAAAAAGCTACAACGTTTCATGGTTGACGTTCCAAAATATCGAACAAAGCGGCTGGTTCCACTTTCTCATACAAAGCCATCAAACTTTGGAACTCGCCGGCTGCGTAGGTGTAGAGATACAATCTGCATGCCTTCAAGGCACGATTTGTCTCGGCAGGCGTGCTCTATCGCCGACCGCATCTCCGCTTAACATCAGGCGAGGTGGCGGTAAAATGCAGGCCTAATACACGATAACAATAATAAAAAGCTATTTTGAAAGGCGTCGGTTCCATCCAGCGAGCCAGGGTCGTAACAATCTCTTTAAAGTTAAAACCTTTGATTCGATTAAACATCAAACCTTTTTTGATTATGATGTTGCTAAAATTGAACTTAGGAGTTCGTTAACTTATTTGTTTGGATACAAAGAACAAATTGATCGTTTTATTTGTCGGGTGTTTTGTTTAAGCTCGGTTAGTAGATACGTAGAAATAAAACAGCCGCGTGTTGTGTCACAGGCCGCGCGACGTGCGCGTGCTGCGCGACGTGCTGCTGGTGCGCGTGTCCACGGGCAAGCTGCTGTACGTGCCCATCACGTGCTACATGCAGCCGCCCTTCCTCGACAGTAAGCCCTCCAGTCCTCCTCCCTCCTGCGACCTTATCTATCTAGTATAAAGAGTCTGCTCGAGAATCCTACGCTTTGCTCTGGATTCAAACAATCGCTCTCGTTCTATGGCGTGGCGTGGGGAGAGTTAGCCTCGGGGCTAAGCTAATGTTTGAAGAAAGCTAACCATGTACATGTACTATGTGTAATTTCAAAACGCATGTATGGTGAAGTGGAGATTCTGGCGGCAGTCCTGGTGCCGGCGGTGTCGGCGTCGATGCTGGTGTGCACGGCGGAGCAGGCGCCGGGCGTGACGCGCAGCGCGGACTGCCTGGAGCTGGGCGCGCGGCTGCTGGGCGACGCGCACTGCGTGCCCGTGGTGTTCCACTGCGAGGCCGCGCACGCCGCCTTCTTCCTGCTCACCGAGGACGCCTGGCTGTCCTTCACCCTCGACGTGAGCACTCGCCGCCCGGCGCCCCCGCGCGCCGCCACGACCTTCCACTATCCCTCTAATATTATCAATGTGAAAGTTTAGATGGATGGTTTGTTACTCTTTCACGCAAAAACTACTGAACAGATTTGGATGAAATTTGGTATGGAGGTAGCTGAGACTTTGGCTTAACACATAGGCTACTTTCTATCCCAAAAACAACACCGCCCGACGCATCTACTGCCTCTACATCCCCTAGCTCATAGCTTAGCTAGCTAGCGCGCTCGATTCACACGAGCTCGAGCTGCTGGTGACGGGAAACATCGCGAGGAAACCATAGCAGGGTGGTAGAGCACGGCTGCGGCAGGTGGTGACGGCGCGCGGCTCGCTGGTGGCGCCGCCGTTCGCGGTGTGGCCGGCGTGGTGGCAGGGCGGCGGCTCGGTGCGCGGCTGCGTGTCGTGCCGCGCGGCCGCGGGCGGGCTGCACGAGGCGGCGCTGCGCGTGGTGTCCACCACGGCCGTGGTGCGCGCGCTGCACCTCGTCGCGGACGCGCTCTACTTCCGCCCGGAGCACATCACGCTGCAGGTGCGCCCGACCCGTCTCCTCGCGCGCACTGCCAGTACCTACTCTCTCGCGCTCTAACAGACTGCTTTTTCTTCTGTTGACGAGCTAAGTGTTTGACCACAGCTCACTTAATGTACTAACGGTGAGGTCGAAAATAATAAACACAACTAGCCCGGAACTGGCTCCCGAGTCCCGAGTGAGGCTGCAGGAACATTAGGTGCTTGGCGGCAGATTTTCAACTTGAGGGTGGTAACTATCCCAACCATCATGCTGCTGCTTTCTCACTATGTTTTCATTCTCCGGCAACTCAAACTCTTTGAACTCACGTCTCTCAGCTTGTGACCCGACCACGCTAACCACTGAGCTGTTACCGCTACGAACGTCTCCATTCGCGTCGCAATATGTTGACAGCCCTGTTGGTTCGTAGGTAGTAGGTATATCTGCTTTGTTAAAGTGAATAAGTATCTCATAACTTTGCGTGCTTCGTCTTTGACCACATCGTCGCTTTCCATCAGGTTAAACGCGGACTTATTCGCGTAAAGCTACTCATTACGGAATTATTTTTCCTATGAACTACGGGTTGGGTCTATAAGGCTTGAGTGATTACATTTCATCTAGATCAACGTGTTTCATCCTCGACCGCGCAGAAAAATTAAAAAAAGACATTTCATGATTTTTCAATATCAAAATATGTATCACGTTAAGGATAATCAGTCGGACTACATGTTGCATACACATGCTACATAGCAATGAAACCTTTGATAGCAGCATGTCGGTGACGCGGTGAAATTAGCATGTCGGTAAGGTGATCCTATAAATTGAGCATCTGCTAAAAAATTCGCTCGAGATTGCTAAAGTAGTCGAAAACAAAGAGGCCATGCCCATTACACAGCATCTTACAGAAGAGCTGCGAGTGAATCGATTTACCCCGTTTCCCTTCAGCAATATGATACGCAAATGTCCCGCGCAGCAAACTGGCGCGACGAGGGGTCCGCTCGGAGTCGAGCCGCGCGGCCGACGCGACCATTCCGCGTGAATAAGTACCGTGCGCACTAATATTTCCTCGCTGCGATGGCGCCGTTATGCCTCGCCACGGGGCCGTTAGCCGTTAACCGGAATACGCTATGAGCGCCGCGCTCGTCCGGGAATACTGACACATGACGCTGTTGTTGATATGAGCGCTGTTTTGAGAGATGTCGCGCCATCTTCCGGCTTCAATGTGTTCCAGCGACGCGGAGATCTCTCAGACTTGGGGACCAGACCAGTTTATTTGTAAATATGTGAGAATAACTTATGGGCCACGAATATTTTGTGCATTTACTAGATTTTTTTACAAATAAATTATAAATTACAGAAAACGTTAACGTGTATCATTGGGCCCATTTTTTAATCATTTGGTTTCTGGGGCTTCGTGGTTCCATCCTTCGTGGTGCTCATTTGTGTTGCCCCTGAACTCCGTCGAAGTTTGTAGTAAAGGTACTACTGTACTAAGGTATGAATGGAATTGACCATAAATTACTTAGTGTGACTTAAGTTTACGGCTTTTTAACTCTGGTCAAACACCTAGCTTGTTAACCATAAAAAAAAAATTGAAAACTTCAACATTTTCATGATATACCCACGTGAAAACAACTAAATACTTGGCACTGGCAAATATACAATCCGCGACGGCAAAAAGAAGAAAAAGATGTAAAAACATATAAATTATTTTTATAGACAATAAATAAAACTCCACTGCGAACGACTCTCGCTCGCAGAACCTTCCCGGCTCCGTAAATTACAGAGAACGACAAAATAGTACAGATAGATAGGTACAGTGTACATGCACTCGTATAATGTGTACATATAAAGGTTCCTGTGCACTACGTGGACGCGGCGGAGCAACATTACCGTCGGCGTCGTTGCAGCGCGGCGCAGCTCTCGTGAACCATTCCTCGCGTGTTCGATACCACTCGAGCAGCGGCAGCACATTGGCTTTCAATTTCAATTACTATTAAGTAATTGTTTTCTTGACATTTTACTATATTGTCAATATTATATTTTTGTATTGACATATTTTATTCTGACATTTTTGTTTTTTATTCATCGATATGTAATCAGTGTGTTTGATATATTTGATAAAATAATATTTTAAATTATTGTAAGAATTTTAACTTCTAACTTAAATATTTGTATTTGGTTTCCAATCTGCAAATCCTGCGTTTGAGCCCCACGGCACGCATCCCTGTCTTTTGTAAGTCACGAGTATGTGCGGTTTGCCGCTGACTTCAAATTGATAAGTAAAACAGCGCGAGAAAAACCGTATATCCCAAAAAACCTCGAAGATGTGTGTAGTTTGCCGACCCGCACTCGGCCCGCGCGGCCTGTGTGACGACTGTGGCCCTACCCTGGTCACCGTGAGAAGAGGCCCGCGCCGACGGCGGGACAGCAGGTATATAAAAGCACTTTTTGCTTCGCCGTCGTCGCTCCGACTCGGGAGACGTTGTTTGCCATATCTGAGGCACGTTGGCCGCAACCGTTTGTTCATTGTTCATAACGGAGATCAATTAGAAGATAGGCTACGTGTTGTTCGGTCGGCAGGGCCGGCGGCGCGCGGCGCCCCTCGCCCGTCGCTCGTCGCCCCTCGTGCTCTAATGGACGAGTTATCGAAGTTTATCCTCGCTTAACGGTCAATTAGCTGCCCTTTCATTACCATTACCCTTTCATAATATCTTGAACGGTTTCCCAAATTAATATGAATATATCCCAATTATTAATAATTGCCTCCGTTCGGTAGGCATTCATTAGGCGAGGCGCTGCTCCGCTCCGATCTTTCACTCGCAGCTGCTGACGCCTACACGCGGCGGCGTCGCATAAATCAAATCTGGCGCTGGCTCACCTCGCGTGCTGGCTCGGGCGGCGCGCGCCAATCCCGACTCTAAGCGGATGGCGACAGAGATCGATCTCATCCGCCGGAGCGCGCATAGATTGAATACGCTCAAAATCAAACGCTGTGTCAACAGCCTACATTACTGCTAAGTATTTTAAGATGTTCCTGCCTCCACAGATTGACGTTAAATCTCTGAATTAAATATTAGGCAACGCCGAATAAAGCCGCGCTTTTCGGTGCGACGAGTGCCTGCCGTGAGGCGACAGTGACTTTACTCGGTGGAGATCTCCTTAGCAGGTCGTCTAGGTACGTACCACCGCAGTACCGGATACTCTGCCGCCACGCAGTAGTGTGTAAACATTACTGTGTTCCGGTTTGAAAGGTATCTACTGGGCTGTTGACACTAATCTTCGACAATCTCAAGGTAATGAACGCCAAAGCGGCGATGCTAACAATGCTAAATGCGATGCCTTTGCTACTCAATGTTCTGTGTACCGTTGCAATGGGCACGGGCATGCATGATCTCTCGCCGTCAGGAGAACGTCTCGTTCATATCTCATTACTATCACATTAAAAAAACTGTCGGAATCTCTACTGATAGATATACTATCGTTGTAACGTATTCTTAGCCATCGCCACGTGGATTGAAACAAATAAAATTATACGTGAGCACATACATGCACAAAATGACGCGTGACAGTTGCTGTCAACTGCGTTTCGTTTCTGCCTCAAATTGAAATTGATCCAAACATAATAATATAGAAAGCATTTTTTCCGAGAATATTATTAAGCTTCGATCAAAGATGAACCGATCTACACCGTGCACAAAGCTTGTTTAGGCAAATTAAAATAATACGAATACCAAACTAACAAAGGATTTTTGTTTCATATTTGCCAATTCCAACGAAACTCGCGTGTGATCGCGGCTTGAGAGGATGTTAACTCTCTCCACTCGACACGTTTTCACAGGAAATTGGTTTCCTGCGAGAGTTAGAACAGGCACGGGCGCGACTTGTCGGCAGCCTGCTGGAATATTCATCAGCCGGAGCTAAGGCTCGTCTTCTGTTTACCTGTTGATGTGGAAGAGCGCTGAGCTCGTTCCGCGTTTAGTTATTCCGTGTGGCGCGGGAGACGAGCTCTCGCCTCGCCTCTCGTCGCACTCGCGGCTCCTTAATGAATCTAATAAGTCGCGTGACAGCTTATTAGAACGTACGTCGCTGCCGGCGCCGCCGGGTAATTTAACGCGGGAATTGAATGACTTAATTATTATTGAAGAGCCTTTTTGTGTCTATGCGTACAGCGGGGTACAGTTTTGCCTTTTATGTTGGTTCTTTATAAGTTCTCGCAAGTTGTTTTCTAATGTGAATGTAATGAGACGGCCGAGGCGCGTTCCGGTGAGAGATAAGGTCTGTATGTGTGTATATGGCCATTGCAGCGATATACAGAACGTTGAGTAGGAAAACAAAGTCCAGGCAGGGCATCGCTGCTTAGTCACTCATTACTTTGAGACTTCCGATAGTTAGTTAGTTTTAATCTCGATCGTCTGTCAGAGATACGGCATCGGTCCGGACCAGTACTGCAGGGTGTGAGCTCCGCAACAAACAATTTAAAATCAGTATAATTGATAAAAAGCGTTAAAAATGAGTGGAGTAATAAACAAACAATAAAAAAAAATATGTTGCGTTTAGTTTTCTTAATATTTTTATATTCCGCTTAAAGTCCTAACAATATGTTAAGGAGGGCATATATATCATGTTTCGATCATTAATGTGAATATGAAAATTAAAATTATTGTTTCATTTTACGGTAAACATTTTAGAAATCATAATTTGGTAAATTAATAAAATTATTTGACAACCCTAATGCCAGCGGTTTGGCTTACTATAACGCACGCACACACGCATGCGATGCTTTTAAAGTAAAGGAGAAAAAAAATCGATTTAAAATATCTTTTACAAAATCCTGTTTATCCTGAAGTAGGTATCTCTAATGGTATAGCATTATCTATATATTGTATGGTTAGCGCGATGTTGTTCCGTGGGCAGGCTCAAGATAAAGATTACGACATCTGCAGCGACGACGACCCGGCGTGCGAGTACTACGTGCACCTCGGCACCGCCTTCCCGCGCCGCTCGCTGTCCGCCACCGTGCAGCTCATCAACCACAGGTGAGCGCGAGCACTGGACGCGCCCCCTGGCGGCACGAGCACCACCGACCCATGGGAGGTGCTGTTGCCCAAATAGTGCAGCATCACGCTTGAAACCAACTCAAATTGCATTTGACAGCTTTTTTTTAATTTACAAGTAATGAGACGACCATGACGCTCTCCTGATGGTAAGATATAGCGCATGTCCATGACCATTGCAGCGATACACAGAACTTTGAGTAACAAAACAAAGTCCTGCCAAGGTATCGCTGCTTTAAGTGCTTTGACGCTCACTACTTTGAGACTTTCGATGGTTAGTCTCAACAACCCAGTAATTTCCCTAGTTGCAGTACCTAGAGTAAAAAAGTCATCACTTCTCACGTGACAGTTGAGACTAACATCCTGTCATCTCGTGTCAGCCCGGTAGTGTACTCGTACTACTGGAGCGTGCGGCCGTGGGGCGTGTGCTCGTGCTGGGAGGAGCAGGACGAGCAGGACGAGCAGGAGATGGTCGCCTGCGAGGAGGAGCTCAGCCTCGACTCCAGCGACGGGCTCTGCGTCGGCGCTAAAGAGGCGAGAGACGACGAACTGCTGGTGAGACAGATTGAGGTCTACAACTCTATTTCTATCGCAGCGGACGCACCAAAGCCTTGGCACGATGAGGTAACAACGTGCTACGGAAACGTATAAAAAATATGTAACATGTTTAGTGCCCGGATATAGTAATATGCATATTGCATTGCATATTACTATATTCTCTTATTTTGTATGCTAAATACTGTTGTATTAGGAGAAGCGATCGCACTGTGCTGCGCCCCGTGCGTCCCACTGAACGTTCTGGAGCCTCCGTTTAGCACCACTGGAAGCCACCGGGGAGGCCTTTGTCAGTTCCTCATAACTCAACTGCGCCTTAAATCAATCGAGCATCTCTCCCTAACACTTCTTCCTAGCATGTTATAGCATGTTAATGAAGGTGGAGGTGATATGACCCTAACGCACGCGTGACTTGACATGGACAAACTATTTTTAATCTTTCGCTACTTGAACATAATTATAATTAGGTAAGTTCATCCCCGGGTTTTAATCGCGCGCAGAATACGAGCACTTTTGTAAATAAACAATACTCATTTCATAGTATTTTGTGCGCCATGACATACTTATATAATCAAACAAGTTTTGTAAGTATGAACCATCGCCATCGATGCCGATGTCGGTTTCCAAGAGTTCTTGAGTTTCCGACCGTAGAACGGGCAGACGGGAAAGTGTTAGCACTGACGTTTGCAGGAGGGGCCCGCGGAGTCGAGCACGAGCAGCGTGAGCCGCGTGCGCGTGGAGCCGGCGCGCGGCGCGCTGGCGGCGCGGGCCTCGTGCGGCGTGCACGTGTGCGCGCCCGACGTGGGCGTCGCGCCCGGCGTGCACCGCGCCGTGCTCATGTGCGCGACGCTGCTTCACCTAGTTGTATGCCACACTCTCGAGGCTCCGTGCGCCGCCCGCCTTTCCTCATCGTGATGAAGATCTCATCAAAACTTTTTTAATAGGAACTCTTAGACATGTAGGTGTCCTCGCGATGTTTTCCTTCACCGTTTGAAGCCGGCGGCAATACGCACATAGTTCAGAAAAGAGGTGCGTGCAGTAGGTTTCGAACCCAGGATTGGAAGCCAGACGGATTCCAACTAAGCTGCCGAAACTTAGAACTACGCATCTACACTACACTTATGCAATATTGTATTCCAGGTTGGTTCTAAAGGACATTCCAAAGGAGAGTTTGCCAGACGACTACGAGCCCATGCTCATCAAGACCGATGTGGTCGAATCTGATCCGATACCTGGCACGAAGGTCGGCTGGTTCATTCAGAGTTCTTTTAAAAATCACAAGGTTCTTCATTCGAGCTGGTGTAAGTCTTACATTACTTTCATCCAGCGCTGGACCCGAGAAGTCTGTGAGATCGTGTGCACGCAGATGGAGGTGTGGTGGGACGTGGCTCCGGTGCGGTTCGTGCTGGACCCGCCGTCACTGCTCCTGCCCTATTCTAGAAGGTATTATACAACCCACCTATATGTATAACAGCTGCTACTAGCGAAGATAGCTGTGTTCAGCAGTCCCACAGTATTATCATTATATCGTAGGTAATTTCACATCTAAACTAAACTGCCACCGTTTTAATGTCGGAAGTCATTAAAACAATGATACGTAAACTAGTCAAAAAGAACATAAATGTTTAAATTTTATCTTAAAAACATCAACAGTGGTCTGCTGGTGCCTTCCATTATTTTGATTGTTCAAGAAAGTATCCTCGAAACAGACGACCGTTGGACTAAATCGTCTAACAGACGATTTAGTCCAACGTGTCTCATCAATTATCTCATGGCATCGGAGCTAATCTAAGGAGCAAACCGGTCCGAGATGTGAAACGTCGAGCATTGAAGGACCAACATTGAATACGAAACGTACCGCGATGTTGGCGCAGAGTGTCGGAGCTGGAGGTGAGCTTGCGCGCCACGCAGCTGTTCGGGTGCGAGGGCGTGCGGTGCGCGTGGCAGCCGCCGCCGCACGTGCCCGCGCCGCCGCCGCTCGCGCTCACGGCCGCGCACTCGTGCCCCGTGCGCCTGCGCTACTGCCTGCCCGTGCTGCCCAACCACTTCCCGGAAACCGACGTCATCACGTCAGTAACTGTAACCAGCTGCACCGCCTCCGCGCGTGACGTCTTCTGTCAGACTCGCTTCTCACTTGAGCGCTGCCGCCAGGCTGGAGGCGGCCGAGGCGGAGTGGCGGGCGACGAGCACGGTGACGCGGCGCTGCGCCACGCGCCACCCGGCGCTGCGGCCGGCGCGCCGCTGGCTCGGCCTGGTGCCCCCCGCCGCCAGCATGCGCTCCTCGCTGCAGGTGCTCAACGACACCTACCAGCACGTGAGTACATGCCACATACCGCGACGTCGACTAGCAACGCGTGTCTACATTAACCCCAAGCCATCGGTGGCAAGGACTCGCTACTGCAAAAATTCTTATTCGACTGCAGTGACCATTTGAGATATGAGATGTGAAAATAGAGAAACAACTTTTTTCAAATTTCCGTTTTCGTGTTCGTTTCAGTTTCTTTATGCGCTCGCCGGGGTATCGGTAACCAATGATAGTGTTTAGTCAACTGTCGGGCTAGATCGTCTGCAAACACAAGAAAATATTCAGTCTGCAATTAAAGACAAAACAGTGATGCTGTCGGATTCCAGATCTGCTGGTGGGCGACGCCGTTCCGCTGGTACCGCGAGAACCCGCCGAGCCGCGCGTGCCGGGAGGGCGGCCGCGCGGGTGAGGGGCTGGGCCCGTGCCCGCGCTGCCAGGAGCGCGCCTGCACCTGCGGCATCATCAAGCCGGCGCGCGGCGCGCTGCGCCACCGCGAGGAAGAACACATACAATACGCCGTGCACGCGCCCGAGGTCTCTTTACTAGTGTTCGCTTGGCCACTTCCTGCCTGATGTTATGAAACGATGCTGTCCAGGCTAGCGCATGTTCACGTAACCGCTTCGCTGTACGTCAAGTCGCCTGATGTGAAACAATGACGCGGCCGACGACGGAGCCCCCAAATAACTTAACCCCACAATTTTATATTTTCACTACTTTTTTCATACAATAGTAACAAAAAATAAAAAATAAGTTTTATCTATCACTGTAACTACTGCCACCAAACTAAATCCAGCTGACGTCGCGTCGCGTCGCGTCGCGTCGCAGTCGGTTCAGCCGGCTCGCGAAGGTAAGTACAAGGCGGAGCGCCGACAGACTACATTTGCTTCCATTATTTTAATTAGGTTCTCCATTGTTATTACTACCGAGTTAAACCACTCTCGGCGCCTTCATTACATTAACAGTAATCTCAAACCGCCGGCGCCGCGCGCCGCGCGCCGCCTTCCGCGAACCTACCTCGTCCATTAGCATAACTTTCAAATTCTACTCAACTCAACCACTCGAGGTTTACTTCGTCTATTTGAAGTATCCGTTTAAGCGCTTAACGTGAATTTCAATTAAAGATAGAAAAGCCAACCTTGGGTCTCCTTCAAACTCGGATGCGGTTTATCCAGCGAGCGCGCGCTGGAGCCCGCGCGCGCCGGTCCGGTGCACACTGTGCACGTGTCCACGCGTCATGTAGAGTTGCGATGATCGATGCTCACAAACTAATTTGACTGAGTTTCGGTTCAGCCGAGGCGGGACATACATCACCTGTCAAATAAACCCATTACCGATATTTTGCAGCTCCGCTTTGCTTGTGATCGGCTTTGTGGCGCCGAGATAAATGGCTGCTAGTCGATATTTATTTATATCGATTTAGGCGAGTATTTGGACTCATATTTTTTTTTTTTGTTGACAATTTAAGAGTTTAATGTCCGAAACTTGTAAAATCATCAAAATATATAACGAATTCTCGATTCATAAAAGACGTTAAATTTACTATTGAAGCTTTGCAGTGATTGTGAATAAGATTTAAATCTAAATGATACACACGGTGGGGATCTAGTCAGTAGTGTGCGATGCGACGTGCGATCCCTGATGTGGTGGACTATTTATTTATTTATTTATTTATTTAAATTAGTCAATTAGCACCGTCAATTTTCGAATTACACTAATGACAACATTAAAAAAGAACTTATTTAAGTCATGAAATAGAAATCAAAACAATAATCAATAATTAAAAATAAGAAGAAAATAATTAAATAATTAAATATATATATATATATATTAGATTAATATACTTATATATATATATATAAGTATATTAATCTAATTATTTATAAATACTGGATTGCCTTTTTGAGGTTGTCTCGCAGTATTTGAGGCAATCGGCCATTATATTCCTCCAATCGCCCGCAAACAGGTCGCATTCGGGCTGAACATCTAGAAGAGCGTTGAGGGTGGCGAGGGAACGCGGTATAGGCGAACTCTTGTGCGCAACTGTTCTACACAACGGCACAGCAAACAGTTTGTGCTTCCTACACCGACGATAGTTGTCCGGTACATACAAGCGACTAAGCTGCTCGGTTAACTCTGGTGCATCGATTTGTCCCCGCAGAATTTTACACATTGTACCAAGCTGGTCATAGGCTCTCCTAACTTCTAACGAATTGTATCCCAGGGTACCGTGTAAAAAGTCTGTTGGATACATATAAGGATGGATACTATTATATTAAGCTATTATATTATATGGATACTATAATATAATAGCTTTAACCTTCTCACAACGAAAAAAACCCACCCTCAGCAGACCAAATCTAGAGCGAAACCGTTCTGTAGTTTTTAATTTATTTTATTTATATCTGTTCATAAGACTAATCGTACAGTTCGACACGTTCCAGACGGACGGGTGCGTGGCGACCCTGATCCAGGTGCAGCGCACGAGCGCGGACGTAGCGCGGGTGGCGGGCGGCGCGGGGAGCGAGGCGCGCGCCGCGCTCGTGGCTTACCGCGTGCTCGCACCGCGCCTCGTGCTACGCGCACTGCCCTGCAGCGCTGCCTGCCAGTACTGTACAGGTCGGTGACCAACAAAGCGTGCCCCAGACGGACGGGTGCGTGGCAACCCTGATCCAGGTGCAGCGTACGAGTTCGGACGTGGCGGGCGGCAGGCGGCGGGCGGCGCGCGTCGTGCGTCGTGCTCGTGGCTTACCGTGTGCTTGCGCCGCGCCTCGTGCTACGCGCGCTGGCTACTGTAACTGTCATGTATAATTACGCACATTAGCTGTAAAGTGTAGGCTGTCATGAACAATGTTAAGAGTAGAATGTTCGCGTGTCAGGCGAGAGTTGCGCGCTGGACGAGGGCGCGGCACGCAGCCCGCGCGGCACGGCGACGCTGCGGCCGCGGGCGGCGCTGCCGCTGGGGCGCCGCGCCTGCTTCCGGTTGAGGTTCACCAACATCACGCCGCTGCCCACCACCGTCTCCTGGGAGCCACCACTCGGTAAAATTGCTACCATAGACACGGATAATAATGAAATAGCTGTGAAACTGTACTGTTGACATTGCACTCGATTGTGTGCGCGCCAGCGTGCGGCGGCAGTATCGCTAACCTACACATTGCACGAACCGGCCGAGTGCCGCGGAGTGCGCGGGACTTATTACGTTCTGATCTGCTGGAACACTTTATTGTTGCTTTACATGTAGGTATGGACAAACTAGAGAAACAAAATAGTGTAGCAATGATAGCTGTGATTAGTGCGCCGAATGGCGTGGGTTCGAACCCCAAAAAATAGCTTGAGCTGCCAGTGAAGGAAGACAACGTGAGGAATCCATGGCGCGGTAGTTGTGTGCTGTTGATATATAATCTAACTATTACATCATGTTTGCAGAAGAAGACATCTTGAGAGTAGTGTTCTGCCCGAGTGAGTTCGCTGTCGGCAGCTACGCGCAGGTGGAGGTGCAAGTGAGTCGGCGTCTGTCTGGCCTTGTTCAACTCTAAATAAATAAATAAATGTCGCAAGACATTACACACAGCGCCATCTGACCCCAAACTAAGCAAAGCTTGTACTATGGAAGTCAGTTGTAAATGCATACTTATAATAAATACTGAACTCCCTGAAAACTGAGACACAGAACAAACATTTGTCCCACTCAGGATAAATATTTTAACCACAAAATATTTATCCTGAGTGGGAATCGAACCCACGCCCCTTGAGCCTTGGATCAGACATACTAGCAATGAACCAACAGGGCTGTCAACTCTTTACATGAATTAAATCCGTCGAGAAAACTTGAAACAGTGTTCACTGGAGAATTCCTACAACATTCGGGACAGAGCCGTCCGGAATATCTGGCGAACTCGGGAATCTTTGAATCAGCTTTGATATCTGAAGTAATTTATCTCAGAATGAACAGAAATTCTAAATACAAGTTAGCTTGGCTTTAGATCGTCTTGGGCGGAGTGAGACTACAATCACTGCGGTGCCGACAGGCTGGCTGGATCGTTCATCTAATTCTACGGTAGAGTACGCATTAAGTACAGCCAGATAATTATTCGCGCCAAAATCATTGCCTTCTTTTTGGCAGTCTGTCTTTGGCATGTGCCAGTGTAAAGTATTTAGATATTTTCATGTCTATCATGAAAAATCAAGTAAAATATAAGTCAAAGTCACACAAACTGTCGAGTCGAGTCATGCCTTAGTTAAGCGGTGGCGACTTTACTGCAAGCTTCCGTGGAGCTTTGTGAGTAGCACTAAAGGTCATTCGCCGCACCATCATATCTCTCCCACGCTCGCGCGTGTCATTCGGCACTTTACGAATAAAGCGCCACTATTTTATGAAAATTTTGAAAATCGAATACAATGGGGAGACACGATTTTTTCCGCATTCCCGCGGAAACTGTTGTGGCAGTGCAGTAAACAACACAAATGCACGATATTGAGTAGAAAATGCCGTCAGCGCGACCAAAAATAAAATTGCCGTGCACGCCGTGACGCGACGCGGTGTGACGGCGAGCTCCGGGCGCGATTAATGAGCGGCAGGCAGTTAAGCGCGGAACCCGTGGCAATTTAATCTAATTACTTTAAATTTTATCGACTTTTTAACACTTTTCCCCCATTACCGGCTCGTTGGGCTTTACAACTTATTTGAACACTTGAGGATTGTGAAAAAGTTTGTAAAGCGAGTGATTGGGCCTTGTTAACGCACATTTTCTTCCTTTAATAAGTACCAAAAACCTGGTTCTAACGTAGGGGGGCGTAGTTTGTAGCGGTGACAGCGCAGTGGTTGGCGCGGTTGGTTCGCACGTCGTAGGACGTGGCTTCAAACCCAACAATGAGCTTGAGCTGCCGGTAAAGGAAAACATCGTGAGGAAACCATAGCATGGTGGTAGGGGACTTTCTAATTAGGTACTCGGCTGGCTAGCTGCCATCCTCGAGCTGAAAATCTGCTGCCAAGCTGTTTGTTATGGCAGCCACACTTGAGAGCCACTTCCGTTCCAGAGCAGTTAATCACCGAGCATGTCAAACATAAAAATAGCGGATTTGACCAGGAGACTTTAGTATTTTGTTACTGTGTGGGTAGTCGGAGCCCTGAGTGCGAGTATATAGGGACCGCACGCGGCGACACTTGCCAAATGTGTGACGAAGTGCTTTCTATCAGCGCGGCCTCTGCGTTCACTGACTTTGCTACAATTTACCTATTTCGCGCAAACATCCACAACTTGTTTATTTAATTCTTTTTAGATTAATAACTTGTACGATTATCGCGAAATTTCAAAACATTTTATGTTTTTTGACATTGTTCCGAGTTTCTTTTCTGAGCAAGTGATGCTGGAAAACTTTATTTGCACCAGAAAGTGGATTTCTGCTAGATTCGCGGCTGAAGTTTTCCCCCGATGTCTGTAATTTGGTCGCTCAGGCGGGCTCCGGTGGGCGCGAAGGCGGAGGCGGAGGCCTGCGCGAGCTTCGCATTGTTTCCCGAATAGCTGTCGAGTTATGTGAAACTGGCTGCGTTCGACTGGTTTACTTGCAATCATTGGTACATTTTTTTGTAAAACAGTTTTTGTTTCGGAGTATATAATAATATTTATTCTTACTTATGAAAAGTAAAGTTACAAGTGTGGCAACATTGGGAACTGGCTCTAAGTAAGACTACCGGGTTACACTATTAGAACTTGAATAGGTGAGTTCGAGGATGAGCCAGCTCTAGCCAGCCGAGTACTAGAAAGATCCCTATATCTATCTTATGGTTTTCTTGCAATGTTTTCCTTGATTGGAAAGCTTATTGTTGGGATTCGAACCGACGCTCTTTAGCGTGCGATCCGACCACGCTGACCACAGGGAGGAGTGGTAGGTAAAATTAAAAAAATTACTCCATCGGAAACTTTCAAATGTATAATATTGTCACGAATCTACTAATACAAATACGGATATTTCATTGATAACTCGAAAGTCACAAGTCAAAGTCACAGGTCTAAACAGCGGTGTAGGTGCAGACAGACGACAGTGCGTACGTCTCGACAACAATGACTCGTAGAGGCCGGGTTTCCTCGAGCGTCAAAATCAGCGGAACAAAATCTCAAGAGGTATCCCGCTCGCGACGAATTGGAGAAATCCTCCCACGCAGGCACCGCTGCGGCGCTGCGCCGCTGAGCCGCTGAGCCGCTGAGCCACTGGGCCGCTGGGCCGCTGAGCCACTGGGCCCGTGAACTGAAGCGATTATTACGTTCGTCGCCAATGGGCGCCACAGATTCGACGACTGTCAGCATGTGGCACGTGTTCGCAGGGAGCTACAGGAGCTACAGGGAAGGGGATAAAAATAAATACCTTCTGCATGTCTTTGACTCGCGAGTTAAACCTTTTTTTATGTAAAAATAATGAGACGTTCAAAACGCGCTATATGGTAAGAGATAACGCGTGTCCATGACCATTGCAGCGATACACAGAACTTTAAGGAACGAAACAAAGTTTAGGGCATCGCTATTTTGGCGGTAAAAAAGGTTCGGAACGATCGACTTTTATTTTTTGACGTTTGAAGTGTTTGCTTGTTTTTATTATTACCTGCTGCATCTGCATCTGAATATAATCGGTTTCCGACAGTGTTCAGCACACATGTGTTTGCGCGCGTTCGCCGCGTTTGATCCCAAATAGCTTTGTCAGACGGAAGAAATCTAATAACGTATTTGACAGCCGCAAACGTTTTCTTTGATGGAACAACTATTTTACGAGGAATGTGTTCCGCTCGTACCGCCCCCCCCCCCCCCCCACCCCCCACCCCACACGCACCCCTTTATCGGGAATAAGTCGAACATGACAAATAAGATTTCGTTAAGAACCGACGCTCGTAACATACGCATGCATTTATTTAGCTAGTATAATATAATGTGGTCGGCGCGGCGGCGGTGCGGCGGTGCGGCGCGGCGGCGCGGCGGCGCGGCGGCGCGCTCGGCCCAGCGATCCCCGCAGCGGGAGCTGTTCTCCTCTAGCACGCATCAGTTGCACACTGACTTCGTTACTGAGCCGTTTTTTGTTAGACTTGAAAATGTATGTAGGTGGTACTAGCCCCCACTGAGTGGGTTCGATTTCCTCCCAGATCAAACGTGCATGTGCCCCCCGACATTATTTGAAAATTTATTTTAACAGATGACAAAGAAATTTAAGAAAAAAAACTATTAACAAAAACATGCGACGCGGCGGTCGACATGCGATTAAGTAAAAAGTCTTGGTAGTAGATCTCCTTAGCAGGAGGTCATTTAGATAGGTACCACCGCAGTACCAGATATTCTACCGTCAAGCAGTAGTGTGTAAACATTACTGTGTTCCGGTACTGAAGGGTACTACAGCTGGCGACGTTACAGGGTTGTCGAGACTAACCATCGAAAGTCTTAAAGTAATGAACGCCAAAGTGACTCAACATTCTGTGTACCGTTCTAATGGTCATGGAAAAACATTATGTCTTACCACCAGGAAAGACTCGTTACTTTTACAAAAAAGGCACGCCTGCCCCCTACACCTGTAAAATATCCAGTGTTTTGATAGTGAGTTGTGCTTGTCGCCGCCGGAGTCACCTGATTGTGTGTGTCGGCGCAGGCGGTGCTGGAGGCGCGCCGCGTGTGCGGGCGGCGGCTGTTCCTGCGGCGCGCGCGCGTGCTGCACGCCTACCAGCCGCTCTACCTCGTCATCGACGCCGCCATCGCGGTCAGTACCTTGCACGCGCCCGGACCAGCCCTGTATCCGACCTCGTCCTTCTCACGTGTAGTCCACCACGCGGGCCAAGCCACACATCTTTGAGAACCTGTTTTAAAGATGGTTTCCTCACGATGTTTTCCTTCACCATTTGAAGTCAGCGGTACTACCCAAATATATTAGAAAAGACAGAGATGTACGCCGCGGGTGTCGAACCCAGATTGGAAGCCAAATGTTCTCCTACGTGGAATGTCTTGTGATGATGATCAAAACTAAAACCCTTAAACTGCACCTTGACCATTCCATCTTAAATTTCTCAAGTGTCGCAGTTCTATAAGCCTCGTGCCGACGCTCGAGCCAAACTCTTTAACTAGTTTCCGAGGAAAACTGAACACGCTTGTTGCCAAATCCCGAAGTACAAAATTGAAAATGAAGTCTAGTGAGGATTATAGTGTGCGCCAGTAGTGAGTGGTCGCCGCGTCGATGAGTCCGATATCCGATGTTATGAATTATCTAATCCTGAAGTAGGAGCCGCTACAAAATAGCTTTTCACCCCGCTGTTTAAATTGCTTCTAGAGTTTTACCCGAACTTTTAATAGTCTACCCGGGTTGAATTTTTATACAAATTTTATTACGGGATCAACCTCGTGCTTTATTTTTATAGGCTTGAGGTGCGTCTACACTGATTTATGTTTTATAAACAAAATATTAGGAACGACCAGCTGTTTCACTACAGCGCGCCTGACGCCTGACCAGCGGCTCCGTGCTCGGGCCTCGCAGCCCGATCTCTTTTATAACTATTGCAGTATTTCACCCCCGGAGCCGCTGTTGCCAATATAAAACAATAAATGAATTCAACCGATGTCAATTTTGATTAGAATTATACAACAAAGAAGTCGATGTTAGTGTGTTGTTGTTACTTTGTGTTTAAAACATCGTGTACTGTGTGGAAGCAACAAATATCTTGAATCTCAGTGATTAGCGCGGTGGGTGGTGGGTTCACAGGCCGAAGAGTGTGCCATCAAATCCCAACAGTAAGCTTGAGCTGTCGGTATGACAAAATATCGTAAGGAAACCATAGCATAGCATAGCATAGCATAGCATAGCATAGCATAGCTAGTTACCAACCTCTAAGTTGAAAGTCTGCCGCCAAGCACCTGATAGTTCCGGCAGCCTCACTCGAAAGCCAGTTTCATTGCACCGTCACTTAACAATAGGTGATCTGTCGTCAAAAAAATCACCATCACCATTTTAAATGTGTGATCGCCCGCCCGCTGCTACCGTCGCCGTCGGCGGGTCTTGTGTGCGCTCGCTCAGGCCGCGGCGCGTCTTGTGTGCGCTCGCTCAGGCCGCGGCGCGTCTTGTGTGCGCTCGCTCAGGCCGCGGCGCGTCTTGTGTGCGCTCGCTCAGGCCGCGGCGCGCCATTCTAAGCCCTATTTGTGAAACTAGAGACGGTTGTAATTTTCATCAAGTCATATCTCTGTAGACGCACCGTTGTTTTAATCAAAGAGCTCACTTAGTGAAATTGAATTAATTACTGTTTTATTTGAACATTTTAAATGTTTCGAGTGAGAGTCGACAACACTACGGCTCGGATGGCAGCCGGAGCGAGAGCCGGCTCGGGGCAGCCGGAGCCGGGCCTTTAAGGAACAAAACTTTTGTCGGATTTTCTGAACTTTAATTAATCTGCTTTGTGACTGAAACGTTAAAAGTCTTAACTGAATTTTAATTTCAGCGTCAAACTATACACTTGGAATTCTTGAATTTTCATTGTTTACGATCTTCGACTACTCGTCACTCACCGTCGAGAACTAATATGAGCGTCTCGTTATATTGACATTAAAAAAACCTATATTTACGTGTTTTATATAAAAGTAATGAGATGAATGGTACGCTCTCCTCGTGGTAAGAGATAGCGCATGTCCATGACACCAAGACGTACGTCACGCGCGGCCGAGCGCCCAGGCCGCGGGCGCGTGTGGCTCGCAGCCGCGGGCGCGCGTGGCTCGCAGCCGCGGGCGCGCGTGGCTCGCAGCCGCGGGCGCGCGTGGCTCGCAGCCGCGGGCGCGCGTGGCTCGCAGCCGCGGGCGCGCGTGGCTCGCAGCCGCGGGCGCGCGTGGCTCGCAGCCGCGGGCGCGCGTGGCTCGCAGCCGCGGCCGCGGCCGGCGGCGCGCGGCGGCGCGGGCGGTACACTCGGCGTCGATTCGTCCCAGTCGTGTTCTGAATCGATCGTAATCATTCTATTGATACCCTCATTTTTACAAACTTTTGCGGCCGGTCGGGGCTCTGCGGTCTCCTCTCCGGAATGCGCGCGGAATCGAATGTTTCAATCAACGGAGACCCGGTCACCTTTGAAACGGTTCGCGTTTTATAATTAATTGAATGTTTGAATATTTTTTTGTAATATTGCAGAAAAAAATAATGTTCGAATCTGGTTATACGTTACTTTGTACGTTACTCACAAATAATGATTTAACTATAAAAAGACGCCGCACCTTATCTCGTCTCATCTCGACGTCTAAAAATTCAGCATCGACAATAAATATTGCAATTAAAATTATACTTACTTAACTAAAAGTAACTCCTAGGTTTGCGCGCACGTACTGTCTGCTCTGTCTTTTCTAAGTTATTTGCGTATTGCCGATAACTATAAACGGAGAAGGAAAACATCGTGAGGAAACTTGCCAGTATATTATGTTCGAGAGTTCTTAAAAAAGTTCTCGCAGTGTGCAAATACAAATACTTTATGGATGACACCAATGTTCCGAGTCAACGTGGTGGTGGAGTGTACCGACCCGCTCTTGGCCGGCGTGAACTTATCCTTCTCACAAAGAAAAGAGGTCCGATTACAAAAACAGGGCTGATTCGCATTCGGGAGTTAAAAAATAAGACAAGAGTGTAAATCCTGTGTTAGCCCGCAGCCCCCCGAGGCGCCGTGTTAGCCGCAGTTTCTCAACTTGTTATCTAAGAGAAATAGTTTGCGCCGAAGTGATTACGGCGCGGTTGTACATCAAAGGCGCCCAATTATCGGCGCTCCGTAATCAATGAGCTTCGCGCCGACTAACTCATATTTAATCTGTAGTTTCGTGGCCAACTCGGTAATTAGTCTGAAAGTAATTTTCTCGCATCTAGGAATAGATTTAGATTGAGATCGTGATCTCCGCGAGTTTGTGATTCGTGGGAGCTTGCGGCGGCGGCAACGGCGGCGGCGGTCGGGTAGCGTCGTAAACAATTATGAGCCGGCGGATCTTCCAACTTTATTACTTTTATCAAGAAACTTCATTATTATGTTTGTACGGGATAATCTCCAATTTTGCCCAATATTTTTATATCAACACGTAAACTCGAGCAAATTTTTTTTTTTAATCTAAACTATACAAATAATTGAAAAAAGTTTCTCTATAAATAACTTTCTTAACCTGAAAGCGAGTGAGTGGGTACCTATTACTTGTCGCAGAATCGGTAACGAATTTTTATTTTTTGCTTGATCCTATTTCTATGGTTATTTTTACTATAGTAACATAATAATGCATCATTTTTAAAAGTACAACAATGTATCTTTATTAGAATACAATACACATATATGTGTATAGTCGGTGCTGTATAATACACTTATGTACGTAAACCTGATCACCTACTTACTATTGGCACACCTCGTATTCTACTCGTTCTTGAATCTATTTCATCCTAAGGTTGCCTAGAGGAGATCGCCTTTAGTGATAAAGCAGAGGATAACCTTCTTCTTAGCAGAAGGTTATCCTAAGTAATGAGCGCCGAAGCAGCGCTGGCTGCACTTTGTTTTGTCATTCAATAATATATATACCGCTGTAATGGTAATCTACAGGCATTATCTCTTACCATCAGGAGAACGTCTAGTTCGTCGTATTACTTTTACATAAGATAGGAACAAAGGCCGACAATAAAATCGTTTCGATAGTTTTAAAGTTTATATTTTTCTATTGCATTAGATCAACAGTGTTCAGTGTGAGTATTGAAGAATTTCTGTACCAGTTTAACTCTGGGCACTGGTTCCAGGGCATTGAAATCATCTGCGAGGTGCCGCTGGGCGGCGGCGGCGGCGGCGAGGGCTCGGACACCACCGTCGTCATGAAGCGCACGCAGGTTCGCATCCCTCACTTCTTTATTCTTCTTTGCTGGAAACATTAGCTTATACTTTTCTCCAACCACAGGGCCGACAGAAAGCAACACTCGAAGAGCGATAACGTTCATAGAAACCCCAAAATGTACGGTGTTGACATAAGCTGTCGATATGTCACGTTTCAGGTTATGTCGATCCCGAACAGTTTTGGTTTTTCTATTAGCATTATCGCTCATCGAATGTTACTTTGTCGAGGCCGTCTGATGTAATCAGTAATAAAGCAGCTCGCGATTATTTATCACTATTTTTACCAACACTCCAAGCTCCAATACTTTCACTCGTCGATAAGGAAAGATAGTTGGAAGCCAACGTTGGGGACGGGACTTCTCTGGTGACGTTGCGGGCTGTAAACGATTTCATTTCTGGCTTTATAAATAACGTGAAGAGAGATTGTTCCGTGTTCCGTGTTCCGCGTGCCCTCGCCGGGGAGTTATATGGCGAGGGTGGTTCGGCAGTAATCGAAACCTAAAACCATTTCTTTTATGACGAGAAACGGAAATAAATGTCGCATGAATCATGTTTTTATTTCACACTCCATTGCTTTTTATGATAGTTGTAAAAGTTTGAGAGCCAGTGTCACCTGACGCCATACTACCTGTTTCATTACAAAATCGTTGATCGGGGCACTTGGGAGGACTTGGTTTGAACGGGGGTTGTTTACTGTTGACAGGCTAGGTGTTTGATCACAGCTCACCTGATGTTAAGTGACGGTTTGGTCGAACGTGGTCAACACACCTAGCCTAGAATGGAACTAGCCCTCAAGTGAGGCTGCTGGAATACACCGTTAGATGTTTGGCAACAGATTCTCAATTTGAGAGAATTTTGCACTTTGATTGAAAACTAATTATAAATTTGAGACCAATGACCATAAAGTACAAGTAAATAATCCCGATGTCACACGTGTTCGGTTTCCAAATTAATAATCACACACTTAACTACTACATGACAAATTTCATTTTCAATTTCATTTTTTTACTTTATTAATTGAAATCACTTAATGCTTTTCAGCATAAAAAGCAGAACAACAGCAAGTATAGTTATAGCTTGAAGCAACGAAACCGGGAACACCAACAAGTATAATTCTGAAAAACTTTAGCCTCACGCATTTCCAAAATACCTACTTAAAGTTTCCATAGAAAACGTTGATCGCGCATCCTGGCCAACTACTACATTACTCTGTGCCGATCCGCTGGAGGCTAGGGTGCGATGACCTCGTTAACTAAACCGATAGTACGAAACACTAGACCGGCCGGAGCTGGCCCGCGTCTGCCGGGAGTAGCAGACGTGTGTACACACGCCAGCGTGTGCGGTATTCATTGGCATTTCATTAATTACGGTACTCTGTTTGTTAACAAGAACAATCAAACGTTTCGGATCCGTGGTCAGGTGCCACTACTCCATTCAGAATTAAACTCCCAAGGCAACGGTCATGCGGAGCGAGGTAGCGAGCTACGACCCTAGGAGACCTAGGAGATTCGCCCACACTAAGGCGTTGGTTCTCGAAGAATTATACGCAGAGAGACAAGTTGCGAACACTAGTTATGTAGTTTGTTTACTTACAAACATTAAGTTTTGCACGAGACTACAAAATGACAATTTTATAGAATTTTTAAACATTTTTTTTAAAGGAGTTGACGTGTTTCGTTTCACATTTATGTTTTGATTTGTCTTCTAAAACGATAAAATAACGAATAAATAATAATTTCACCAACTAGAATTAGATGTACACTTTTTTTAGTTAAAGTCAATAATTAATCCTATTTATTTTCAAAATTAGCAGCTGTTTGTTTTCCATGTAAAATGAAATGAAATCACAGAGGCACAGCCAGAACTTACATCAGCTAGTATGGTAGCGCAGAATAAAATAAGAAAAGAACTAACTACGTGCGTCAGTTGTCTCTCTGCGATATTGGATATTCACCGCGAGCTCGTCAATAAAATTGTATAAATTTAAATACAAACTTTTGGCGAATGCGCGGCGCGAGTCGGGGAGCTCGCCGCGACTGCGGGGACGCGCCGTACTCTTTGAGGAAGTAGAAGAGGCTTTTGAGGAATTTGCTAAGTTTATTTTTATGTTAATATAATGAAACGAACGGGACGCTCTCGACAATGAAAGATTACGCACGTCCATGACAGTAATTGCAGCGATACGCAGAACTTTGAGTAACAAAACAAAGTCCGGGACATCGCTGCTCTCATTACTTTGAGACTTTCGATGGCAAATCACAAACAGCCCAGTAATTTTGCTAGCTGCAGTACTCTTCAAACCGGATCTCAGTAATATTTACACACTACTGCTTGACGGCAGAATATCTAGTTGTATCTACTTAGACAACTTGCCAAGTGGATCTACCACGACGAAGTTTTGTTTGTATTTAGTCGTGTGAGCGGTTCACGTGAGTTGAGAGCGCGCCGAGTTCCGGGCACGTGACTCGACACAAGGACAGGGTAGAGGTGGTTCGTCGCCGTCGTCCGGGCACAAGGAACTGCACTCACTCACTCTTACATCGCACGTCTTCAATGATCATATTTTATAGTTGCTCGGCTAACTGTAGTGTGTATGTGTACGTGTGTGTGTGTGTGTGTGTGAGTGTGTGCTGCTTATGCGTGTGTCCTTAGCGTTAGTGGTGAACGTTTTTGAAATAGATGGTTATTTGTGTAAACAACAAAATGTGCTTATTTTGAGTTAAAACTTTTACTGGTACTGTATGGTATTCCGGCTTAGTACAGGCAAGCTTACAACTAAGGTCATTTAAGTTAAGTTACATAATAAAGGTTTACTTAAAAGCCAAGCCTACAGTTTTACCCCTAAGCTACAATTATTTCGTCAAAAAGCAGGATTGTGCCAGTGTTTTTACAGTTAATATCCAGTTTTTCTCCAATAATGTGTGGGCGACACTGGCCCGTCACTATGCTCGTTTTCCCGGCTGATTGACGGAGCAGTGAGCACGTGAGCGCGTGTCCGGTGAAGTTGTAAAACTAGTTACACGTTTACTAACTAGCATTAGTAGTTGGAGAAGGGGCCGCATAGCATTACGCACAGACTCTGAATTCCATTCCGGCTCCGGTGTTGTAATACAAACTTTACTTTGGATCTACGCACGATTTTCCATTTCGTAGTATATTTATTACTTTACTGTTATTTTTAGGGTTCCGTACCCAAAGGGTAGAACGTCTGTCTGTCTGTCACCAGGCTGTGTCTTATGAACCGTTATAGTTAGACAGTCGAAATTTTCACAGATGATGTATTACTGTTGCCGCTATAACAAATAAGAAGATAAGAACATAAGATAAGGGGGCGCTTACACAACAGACATGATTTTTTGCCGTTTTTATAGAGAATGGTACGGAGCCATTCGTGCGCGTGTCCGACTCGCACTTGGTCGGTTTTTCATCCGTAGGTACTGCAAGCTTGGTGCCGCTAAGTTAAGCCGGGCGCGGGTCATAGTCTGAATATTACGAACAACGATTATATTATGTGATAGAATTAAGTGACGCCTGACTGAGGTAAACAGACATCAACTTCCACCGAGGACTCAGCTAAAAATAATACAAAAATAGCTTTAGTCGCTTAATATTTACAAACGGTCAAGTTCAACGAACTTTCCCCGTGGCACGGGGACTACGCGGGGGAAACCACGAGGCGTCCGCTAGTTAATATACACACATTACCCCGGGCCCGGGTGCGGGGTGGAGCCGCCGCCGCCGCCGCCGCCGCCGCCGCCGCCGCCGCGTGACGCCAGAGGGAGCTCCGCGCTGATTTATCGCGCCCGGTCTCACATAAATCTCGCCGGACCGGTGACCGGAGTAACGCTAAACGAGAATTTGCTCTCACTTTTAATATAATAATAAGCGAGATAGTTGTACAGGCTAGCTAATTTTCCTCCTCGAAACTTTTAACTGAATTGATATCCAAAATTAAAACGTGTGTTTGTTTCTCCTAATATTATATGTAAGCTGTGAAAAGATTAGGCGTTCCAATAAACCCTGCTCAAAGTAGCGATGATAGCTCAGTGGTTAGCACGGTCGTTTCACGCGCCGAAGGGTGTCGGAGAATGAAAACATCGTGAGGAAACCATAGCGTGGTGCACTTTAAAGTTCTCGGCTGGCCAGCTACCACCCTCAAGTTGAAAATCTACCGCCAAGCGTACTATCTATGTGTTCCGGCAGCCTCACTCAAGGAGCAGTTCCACTCCAGGCTAGATGCGTTTAGCATCTTCAGGCACACCGTCAGATGAGCTGTGGTCTCGATCCAGCCGACCGTGTACGCTTAAAGTCGCCTGCCGGTAAGACTTCACGTCAGCGAAAAATTGAGCAAATATTACAAGTTTAGACACCATGTCTAAGGACGGCCTTAAACTTTAATGCATACAGAATAAGTTAATTGAGGAAAACAAATGAGTCGCCGCGGGCAGCGCCGCGCGCCGCCCGCAGCCAGCGCGGCCGGAATCTTAACTAAGCACTTACAATATTGTCGATATAAAAGTTCCAGTGTTTCATGTTAAAATGTTAGTCCTCGGTCAGATTGAAAACGCCTGCTCGGGTGTGAATACTGGTTAGCTTGATTACTGAAACTGTATGAAACGTTAGATGGTAGATCTCCTCGGCAGGAAGTCATCTAGGTTGATACCGCAGCATCATTGGATATCGGTTAGAAGGCACCGCGGCGACATAACACGGCTAAAGTGACACCGTCGCAAGCCTCGAAGTAACGAGCGCCAAAGCAGCGACAGCTTAAACTCTGTTTAGCTACGCAGAGTTCTGTGTATCGCTGCAATGGTCATGGACGTGCGTTGTCTCTTACCACCAGGCGAGCGTCTCGTTCGTCTCACTACCTTTACACAGAAAACAAATATCAGATAGGCAGCTTAGGCGGCAAACTAATAGAAACTACATTGAAAAGAAGAATTGAAGTTGTTGTCGAATGATATTTAGATATTCACGGAAAAAACTCACTTACATTTGTTATTTTTAATCGATTTCTATAAAGGAGGAAGTTCTCAATTCAGTTGCATGTTTTTTGGTGTTTCTTACCTTCAGAGCTAAAAAACCTTTGACCTTTGAAAACATCTACTGTCAGATTTATTACATAGAATTTTCATTTCATTTCATAATCAAAATACCCTAAAACCTAGTTTGGGCTTACGGGTCAAGGCTTTTTTAAATTGTTAATATTACATAGTGTGCTGTATTGCTTTGATGAAACATAACCGACCTTCTGAAGATAGAAAGCCTACTCGAATATGCATAGTAATGGGCAGCACGGTCTCGCTGCTCCCGCGGCGAGGGCGAGGGCGAGGGCGAGTCGGCCGGCCGCCAACATTGCAAACATAATAAAATCTAATCTCCGCCATAAGGTTAATGTGTTCGTTTGTTTACCGCCATGTTTTCCCCTTTCCGCCTTTCCGGCATCCCGGCATCCCGGCATCTCTGGCCGAGCTCGTAAACCGAGAGTTATGGACGCCGCCCGCCGCCCAAGCGTTCGTAGCGCCGGCTAACCGACGGAACTATAAAGGATCGTCGTCATTTTGGTCGCGGCCATGCGACCGTGGCGCCGCGCGGCGGCCGCGCCGCAGCTCGGCGGCTCCGCTCCGCCGCGCGCCGGGACGACGCTCGTCTTCCCAATAATAATAGGCCCAGTTATTCATTTCTGTGCGTATTAAAAGATGTGCCCGCCGACGGGCACTCTTACGTATCTGTACCGTTCGGAGAATACACCATTACTGGCCGCCCTGGAAACGTTCCGAGCTCATTTTGTTTTCCCCGAAAGCTTTGTGGGGCCTCGCTCCCGAGAACAAACACAATAATGTGCCTACATTCATAAGTAATAAACGTCAAATAGAAAATTATACTCGGAGGGAAATCTCCTTAGCGGGAGCTCCTCCGGGCCGGGCGCGTTCCGCCGCCGAGCAGTAGTGTGGAAACATTACTGTGTTCCGGTTTAAAATGAAGTAAAGTCAGAAAACATGGAAGTGTTTCGTCCGCCGACGCCAGCACTCCCGGGGCGGGCTTGCTGGCCACCACTGCCTGCCGGAGGGCAAGCCTGGCGCGCTGCGGCGCCGCGTGCCGGAAACATTACCTACAGCTCGACTAATCGTCAAACCCGCGCACCGACGCCTCTCTTTAGGTACTTAACCGCCATCGAAAAAGGAGGAAGTTCTCGATTCGGTTGTTTTTTTTAAGTTTATTACATCTAAACTCTGTCAGTAATTTATAAACCGATTTGAAATGATTAGTCGCATAGAAATTTCATAAAATCGGTTCAGAAGTTGTTTTGGTTTTAAACCAAAATGACTAGAAAAAGTATTTTATCCAAGTAAACGAAATTTTGCTGATTCGGGACTTTTTAGTGGTGTTTACGGCTACTAGAATATTCCCGGTTTACGGCCACAGCATCAGGTGACGAGGGAACCGGAACTCCGAAACAAAACAGTGTTTGGGTTCAGTGGAAAGTATTTTGTTGTAAAAATGATACTTGTGGTCCATTTTGCTTACCAACGTGGCCGCCCGGCGGCTCCGGCCCAGCGCTCCTGCGACGTCGCGGTCGCGGCACACGGCGGAGTGCGGCTTACATAGAATAAAGCTCGTTTCGGTTCGTAAAAAATCAATTGAAACTCCGAGAATAAGGAAACCATTTTACCTTCTGTATCGCACTCGCGCCGCCTGAAGGTAATGAAAGTGGAATTGTGCCGCGCGAGGGCGCCTCTCGCGCGCGCGACATTACCCCGGTCGCACTCGCTCTGGTGACGCCTTCGTCCAGAGCGACGGGGACGGAGGTAGTATCGGCAGCGCGGGAATGGAGCCCCCGAGCTGCGGAAACAAACTGTAAATTTGGCACAAACGAGCGCAACAGTTCTGTTTTCAATTTCACCCGCAACGCGCCCCGGCTTCGTCTACATTATCATAAACACGCAAGCGAGAAACTTACAATAATTAGATTGTGTACTCGATACTGGATTTTACATCTTGGCATTACGACCACACGACTAAATCACGTCGATCCGTTGTTCTATCGCCGCGTAAAAAGGATTCTAAAACCAAAAACACACAATTTTGTGTTTTCATAAGAGTAATTTACTTCTAATTTACTGTATTACTTCAATGGGGGAAAAGAACCAATTTTTTTTTTTAAATATTTAAGTTCAAAATAGTCAAATGAAATCATCACCACACGTGTCACACGGCTTCAAAGCGGACTCTTTCCGAGAACAGGACAACAATTATAAAATGGATGTACATAATGATGTGATTAGAGACCGGCGAGCAAGTTCACGCAGAGTTAAAACATATAGTTATCCTACGTTCCGTAGTAGCCGCACGACCGGCGCGCTGGTCGCGTCGCGTCGCGTCGCACGCGCGCCGGCGGGGCGGGGCGGGGCGGGGAGGGGGGCCACTTACTTAGCTTCTCCATTTTCCGGTGCGTTATAGAGATAGAGGAAGGATTCACGCGCTCGTCATCAATTCCCGCCTGCGAGACACACGCGCGGGGTGCGGGGCGCGGGGTCTCGTTATTGCGTGAACCCTGGCCGGCCCGGCTCCCGGCTCCCGGTCCCGGCTCCCGGCTCCCGGCTCCCGGCTCCCGGCTCCGGCGGCAGGATATTGACCGTTGCTGGTTGAATGATCCTAGTTTTGTGACGCGTTTATCGCCCAATTATACCTTCGTCACCGGTGTACTCCGGATGGAGAGGCTGATTTCTTTCTACCTGCTGAACGAAGGTGTAGGTATCGGCTTCGCCGGACGGCCGCGGCGCGTCCCCGCCTAGTTGACGTGCCGAGTATTACTCACTGAATTTCAAGCAATTACCAATAATTTTGTCGTGACAACTTGATTGTTTAATATGTAATTTGTTAGATTGGAGGCAGTTGTGGAGGGGACATACGAGTAGGGTGTTGTCTGAATATGGCGTCTGTGACAAAAAATAGGAAAATAATATTTGTATTTTCGCTTTTTGTTAGCAGGTATTTTTAGGGTTCCGTACCCAAAGGGTTAAACGGGATCCTATTACTGAGACTCCACTGTGCGTCCGTCACCAGGCTGTATCCCGTGAACTGTGATAGTTAACAGATGATGTGTTTCTGTTGCCGCTATAATAACAAATACTAAAAAACAGAATAAAATAAATATTTAAGGCTCCCATACAACAAACGCGACTTTTTTGCCATTTTTATAGATAATGGTGCGGAACCCTTCGTGCGCGAGTCCGCCTCGCACTTGGCCGGTTTTTTATTTTCCTTTGGTTATGTCACTGGGACAGTTTTCACCCGCAACATGTTGTCACTTGTCAGTGTACATGATGTACATGATGTACCTCTGTCTCAGACGGAGGTGTACCCCTGGGAAGCCGGCAGGGAGAAGGTGGTGCCGCGCTCCTTTGACGAAATATTTGCTGAAGAAGATAGGAAGCGCGCTGAGAGGGCCGGTGAGTTGTTTTTTAACATAATATACACGTAGGCATTCCCGTCCCCGGAGCCCGGAGCCCGGAGCCTGGAATGTAGAGCCCGGAGCCCGGAGCCCGGAGGAGTAGCTAGAGAGTATATCTTCCCGCTCGTTACGATCCCGGCGCGTATCTTCCTTTTCGTCTACTTTCATCAGTGTTTTCGCACACGCTCGTCGGTAACGAATACTTTCAATCTAAGTTTTTTTAAAATAACCAAACGACAACACCTTATTTAAGGTATAAAACAAATTTCTATTACATTAACAATTCATACAAAAAAAAAATAACAAACAGGTAAAAAAAAAATAAAACACCAAGAACGACAAGAAAGAAATAAGTTTCGTCGGAAACCGGCCTAGCTTGTTCGTTACAATAAAAAATACACATGTATAACACATAAAACAAGGACATCTTATAAAACGTCGGCTTCGACCAAGTGCAAGTTGGAGTCGCGCTCCGTACAACATGTGTGTGTGTGTGTGTGTGCTGCACGCCCCCAACATGGCTCTAACTACAAGATAAACTGGATTCACGGACAAACTTAACTTTGCCGTTGGAAAGCCGTTGTCACCATACGTTGACAAAGGTCGCGGTCGGTTTACCAGCTGCAAATAATGTTATAAGCCCAAAAATAATCTTTTTTTCTCGTGATATGACTACAGATTTACGGTTTTCGGTTTTATGCCCTTCACTTGTACCACAATACATTGCTCGTCGCCAAACTTCATGATTGTAGGTCAACGGGAACCACCCTACATGTTGTGATTCCCTTGCGAGGCACATTGCCGCGGCACAAACCGCATCTTCTGATTACGTCGACTTGCGATATTTTCACAACTTCCAAGGATTATATTCCCGAGTATTCGATATTAATTTCAATTTGATACCTTCTCGCATTTCCGACAAGAACGGACTCGATAGACAGACGGATAAAGGTTCATTTTGCCTTTTGACGTTCAAACTCCTCTAAAAAGCAAATTAAATTATTAAGAATCAAGTTCTACGTGTCAGCCCTACTCGTTTTATGATTTTAAAAACTTTGCTCGTGGGTAGATCGTGTGTCGCCCTCTGCCGCGAGACGGGGGAGCCTCGGCCATTGTCAGCCGACATGCGATGTCGAGGGATGTCTAATCACTGTGGAAGTGTTTCTCCTTTTCCGGGAACACTCTTTGCGTAGAGTACCGTCTCAGAGTAGTGGCCGGGGTCGGTCGTTTACCTTACTTCTTGGGAGAGGAGAGTACATCAGCCGTTTCATTATTTTTACAAAAAGTGGATTAATCGTTTTATAATTAGCGTTTTGTAACGAAAGTACAAAGTAATTTGCTGGATAATTATTTATTGCATCTCAAATTTGCGTTGTCTGGCGTCAGATTAAAACGCAAAATAATTTTACAGAAAGAGGAAACAATCAACTTCAAGCCTTTTATGAGAGTTTGCGCGATAACTGGGTACGACGAGAGTACATTTTTCTAATTGAAAAAGTGCCACCGAAACACTAACACTAACAATTCTAATATTAGCATGTCTATATAGCTTAGAACCATTTACAGAGCAGGATGTATTCGTGACAGACGGAAGATACATTTCAAAATGCAAAACTTGACTTACTTAACAATGTACTGAAGACTGGTTAATAATGTGTTTGTATTTATGTATATTTGCTGAACAGTTCAGTTAGTGCGTCGGAATCAACCAGCCGCTCGACGCCTGCGCCCTTCGGTAGGAAGCTATATACTGGTCCGCACCGGCCGTCCGCGCTTTTCTCTGCCCCGTTGAAAGATGTGACAGCGGCGACGGCCGCACCGAGTATCGACGTCGTTGATGAAGGATGGCAGAAGGTAACAAATCGTAGAATCCGAAAAGGTGGTCCACAGCTGCGTACTATAGTTAAGGGAACTGGAGCGAGAGACGATGAACTCAAAACTGTTGAGCGAGCACGCAAAATTCACGCCTGTTTCTTCGCGCCGGACACCACAACCGATACGATTATATCGTATATGAGAAAAAAGAAACAGTGCGATAGCTACCACGTCGAAAAATTAAAATTAGCTCACAAATACTACTCTTCTTTCTCGCTCACGGTACCGTACACTCATTTCGAGTTTTTCATGTCCGCTGAGAACTGGCCAACCAGCACTCAAGTAAGCGAGTGGTTTCGAGGGAGCGGCGGGCGCGCAGGAGGCGCTCCCCGCCGACACTCGGCGCCGCGACGACAGCCGCGAAGCTGCAATAGCGCTACCGTTGGTACCGCCGATGCCGTCACTGCCGCAGTCCCAGGGACATCAAAGCAAGAGACCTACGCCGGCGTCACCTGTGCCACCCCGTGCGTCACCGAAAAATCAGCCACGAAGAAGTGAACCAACCTCGTTAGCAGTCTGTCACCAAAATATACGGTGCATAACTAGTAAAACAAAACAACTTGAGGTGTTATTGACAAAGGAACTTACCTGCGACGTATTAATTATAACCGAACACTGGTTACGCAAACACGAATTGGTTTCTGTTACATTATGTAACTACGATCTATTATCTTTTAGTTGTAGAGAACGTGTAGCGCACGGTGGAAGTTGCATCTACGTGCGGTCCGGTATGATGGCAGTCAACCGACAGGATTACTGTGACCTAACACGGGAACAAGTTTTTGACGTGTGCGCCGTGCACTTACTTGATGACGATATCCTGGTTGTAGGTGTGTACCACTCCAACTTGACGAGCCACGGTGAGTACCTTCAATTATTTGAGACCCTTCTTTGTAAAATAACGGATGAGGGCTTGAATTGCGTTATTATGGGTGACACTAATATCGATCTACTAGACAGTTCTAGCGCTCAAAAGCAGTTGGTAGACGTACTCGAAAGCTTTAATTTTAATCAATTAGTAACCGAACCTACGCGAGTCGACGTGGGTGGCCGTAAGTCACTGATAGACCACGTGTATACAAACATGCCCGCGAAACGTGTAACTGCAATCTTTGGCGTCGACACGCGGCCACTTAGCGACCACGGTGCCCAGCGCCTCACGCTGGAGAGGAGCGTCGCATCTGCGCCCGCGCCGGCTCACATTATAGGCCGTAGTTTCACTGAAGCCAACGAACACACCTTTATTAGCGCGCTGATTTCAATCGACTGGGAGGGAATCATTAATAAAGCTAACAATTCCTGCCACTCGCTAGCTGAGAGTATAGTTAATATTCTTTCCAACAAGTTTAATATCTGTTTTCCACTAAAAAAACTACTTACTCATCAGAAACACTGGGTTGACGCGGAAGTTCATAATTTTAAGCACTTACTGCATGAGACGGTACAACTAAAAAGAAAATTTTCAACTGACGATTTACTGCGTACTAAGTGTGATGAACTTACAGTCAAATATCATTCTTTATTAAAAGAAAAAAGAGTAGAATATTTTTCTAATATTATCAAGGATAACCCGCGACGAATGTGGCGTGTGATAAACTCTGAGTTAGGTCGCGGTACTCGCGAGAGAGTCGATTTCACGGACCTGGTACGAAACGCGGATGGTCAAGCGTTTGACACAAAAAAGGATGTGGTTGACGCTCTCAACTCGGAGTTCATAACGGCGGCTAGTAGATGCGGAGCGCCCGGGGCTGACAACGCCAGCGCCCTGGCCGCGCTCGGGGACGAGGCATCCGCCAGCGACGTGTCGATAAGGTTAGAACCGTTCACGCCGGTTGAAGTGGTTACGATAGCGAAGAAACGTATCGCCCCTAAAAAGAGTACTGATCTCTACGGTATATCCGCGAGTATTCTAAAATCAGCAATAGAACCAGTAGCACCAGTTATTAGCCATTTGTTTAGTTTATGTCTGCGGGATGGCGTATACCCTACGGCACTAAAGAAGGTAAAGATATGCCCATTATACAAAGGAAAGGGCAATAAAGAAGACCCTAAGTCTTACCGTCCTATATCCCTCGTCCCCGCTGTTAGCAAGGTATTTGAGGTCGGCCTCAATAGAAGAATACTTAATTTTGTCGTAGATCGGGAGGTTCTGTCGGAACGGCAGTATGCGTACCGGGCGGGCCGCGCGACCACAGACTTGGTACGTGAGGTGGTATGGCAAGTGATGACCGCGCGCGAGGCAAGACTGCAGGCTGCACTACTATGCTGCGATCTATCGCGCGCGTTTGATACCGCCGATCACGCTCTCATTGCAAATAAGCTGCGATTTTACGGAATCCGTGGCCCCGCCCTGTCCATACTGTCCTCCTTCATGACTAAACGTACGCAGGTCGTGGTAGGTGATAGAGGTCGCGTCGTATCTTCAGAGATGGAAAATGTGATAGGCGTCCCACAGGGATCCTGTCTGTCTAACACCTTATTCAGTCTCCTCCTTAACGACTTGCCTGGTGCCATCGACGACGCTGAGATATACATGTACGCCGATGACGTCGCTGCTGTAGTTACCGCACCGACACGCCCCGAGCTGGAGTCTAGACTGAATACGGTGGTGAACAAGCTCGATAGTTGGTTTCGATCAAACGGACTAGCGCTAAACAAAGACAAGACCTGTTTCCTTACCTTCAACCTCAATGGCCACGCGACAGAGACTTTTTCGGTAGCAGTCGGTAATACCGCGCTCCAACAAGTCTACTGTACGAAACTTCTAGGTTTCCATATTGACGGCGCGTTGACCTGGGAGACGCACATAGACGAGCTGTGCGGGAAGCTGAGCCGCTCGTGTTTCGCGCTCCGGCGGCTCGCGAGCACCGCTGCCCGCAGCGTAGTGCGCTCCTGCTACTTCGCGACCGTCCACAGTAACATCACGTACGGGTTGGAGCTGTGGGGCCGCGCTGCCGATCGTAATAGAGCCTTTGTTATGCAGAAGCGAGCCATTCGTGCCATATGTGGGGTTCAGGCCGATGTCTCATGCGTGGAGCTTTTTAGGGAACTGCAGATACTGCCGTTGCCGTGTGAGCTTATTTACCAAGTAGCCCTTTTCACCCATACTAACATCGATAAGTTTCAACGCAGGGGCGTACACAGTACGTTGGATCTTCGCAGCAATAAAAAGAAAGACCAGCTTGTAACACCGTCACACCGGCTCGTCAAGTCGGAGAGGTCGGTATACATTTTGGGGCCCGCGGTCTACAACCGCGTACCCGCCTCCGTACGGGATGCAGCTTCCACCGCGTGTTTCAGAACCAAGTTAAGATCTTGGCTGCTAGAAACCTTGTTTTATGACATTGACGAGTATTTCAAACTTAAAGATTATTGAATTACTAGTAAGTAATTATGATTTTTTTGTCATGTCATTTTAATATATTGACAATATTGTTTTGGTATTGACATATTTTTATATTGACATATTTTATATTGACAGTATTTTTATATTGACAATATTTTTTATATTGACATGTTTGGATATTGACATCCCTTATTTTGACATGTAATCAGTGTTTTAAAACCCATTTAATGACATCTTTAAAATTTTGAAGTGACTTGTAACATTGGTGTTATCAATAAAGTATTTGTATTTGTATTTTGTATTTGTTAATTTTGAGAGCCAATTCCATTTCCGCGATTGCGCGTTCAATCAACATGAATAAATTTTGCATTTCCCAAATTCCGGATGTATTTTAGCCTGGAAGCCGGATATTTAATGCGAAGCCTATTCCGTTACAAGCGCGGCCCGGCCGCCCGGCCGCCCGGCCGCCCGGCACCACGCGCCGCGCCCCGCGGCTTTGCTTCATTTTCGAATTCAACATTTTAACGAAAAATAATCATAAAATAAGTCAATTCAGCACAAAATATTGCTGTCCGAGACATGATGCCTAATACTGCCGATTTTTTTTAACCGATTTCGAATTTTTTTTATGATAATTACTTTAAGTTTGGTCCCATAGGAACCTAATTCAATCTTCTGAACCAAAATCATTTCAGAAATTTGATTTTAAGCCAAAAAGCGTGGGACAAATAATGTCATTCGAGTAAATGAAACTGCGTATTTTGCTTTCCCGTGACTTTTCAGCGGTGTTAACGGTCACTGGAACAGTCGCAAAGAACTGCCTGTCGTCCGGCGTCGTCATCATCTGAAGGTAGGCAGCGGAATCAGTAATAAAACAATGTAACCAGCCGTGTTTAGACTTAGACTGGACTGGAATGAAGTCGGGGTTATTTTTGCAAAAATTAAGTTACTTACTTGAAAGTTTTAGCAATCAGGGTAAAACTGTAGACGTTGACTCATTTCAACACTTTCCAAAACAAACATTGGCCGGTAGTTGCCACTTTCCAAATGCGAAGAAAGTGGCAGCTACCGGCTTCTCTGTTTCCTGACTGATTTAATTTGGATCCTTCCAAACTCGGTGCGAAGAGGTATTCTCGAAGTGAGGTAAATCTGCTTCATCTACAATCACATTGTCGCACCAACAAGCGTGGATTCCTGCACATCAAAACAATAGGAGGTCGTGAGGAACATCACGCAGGCACCGCGCAGGCATCGATACTTTTTGATGAAAATTAAAGTTACTATCGACGCGTGTGACTTTTTAGTCGCCGCTGCCGACAATGTAACTTTGTCGTAATTTGTAATGTATTATTAGCACAATATGAGTAGCTTGTCGAGTCTGCGCTGACCTATACATTTGGGAATGCCGGCTGTATGTGCGAGTGGCGGACATATCCCGCGGAGCAGCACTGCGAGCGCGTCGAGCTGGCAGGTAAGCGCCGGGACGGAGGCCGTGCAATCAATCACGCCGGCTCGCGGCTCGCGGCTCGCGGCTCGCGGCTCGCGTGGAATCACACGTGAACTGGAACGATGAGTTATGTGGTGCGCTTAATATTTTTATACTCGCCAGTCACGGCGGCACAAAATGAAGATAATGTGTTTTTTAGTTTTATTTTTGTGATAAAAAACGTCTCGAATAGTCGGAAAAGTTAACAAGTGACCATTACAAAGCGCACATTCTATTTCCACCGTCAGACGTTGTCACCGAGGACCAAATCAAAAATATATCAAAATTTACTTTCTTTTTATTCTATTTTACTTTCCTACCGCGTAGCTGTGGAATTGAACATTCATTGAGAACTCTACGAATTCGAGATGAAAGGCATCTAATTAATAACTAAAACAAATAACATGTAAATATTACGATGTCGCTCCCGCGCCCGCGCCCGCGCCCGCTCCCGCGCCCGCGCCCGCGCCCGCGCCCGCGCCCGCGCCCGCGCCCGCGCCCGCGCCCGCGCCCGCGCCCGCGTCTCGCGTCACTTACGTCGAGAAGGTTCACTCGAATGGTTTCCTCTCAGTAAACATTTATCAATCGATAAGTACAAAAACAAATAACCAAAGTTACATAATTATGTTACGTATAATATGTTTTTTGACGTGTTTCGTAATCGTCACGCCGCGCCGGCGGTGCTCGCTGCAGGCTAGAGAAGACTGGACCCGCTCCCTCGCTGCATAGAGTTGGTGGAAGGAGCCCGGAGCCCGAGCCCGAGCCGAGCCCGTATAATATTAATTCGTGCTTATAATCCTAGCGTTGTTTGTGTGTTTGTACGTAAGTTCGATGGTAGCCCGAACAAGTTATATTTTCAAATTTAACAACGAACGAGTTTAATTAAGAATGTTTCCCCCCATTCCCGTTATTGTATCGGAGCCAGGAGCTCGGAGACGCGACATCCTTTCACGGTTGCCGTTCCAAAATCTCATTCGAGACAATTTGATTTCTCTTTTATTTCTCGAACGGCCAAAGCGTATCAAACTCTACCCGAGTGGGTGTTTCCCGATAGATACAATCTGGGTGGCTTCAAGTCGCGAGTGGGTCGGTTTCTTCTAGGCGAGCGAGCCAACTAATTAATTATTTTTTTAAATTTAATTGTGTCATTCAAGACGGTGTAACGTTTCTAACGACACTCCATACATCCAAGTCTGTTCAGGCATTTAACAGTTAAGGTGGAATGAAGAAATTTATTTACGTACATGAACCCTGAAAGTATTACGCATCTTTTTTTGGGCAGTCGTGTAATAAAATGTGTTTAGGTGTCACGAGTTCGTTGAGTAAACATAGTTCGGTTTCGCAGAATATCAGTTCGGTTCCGTGGAAGTGCTATAAAAAGTAACACAAAACATCTCGCTCTTTGTTCGTGTGCATCAAGTCGGGGATATATACGATACGATGTATAGTCGGGAGTCGGGAGTCGGGAGTCGGGAGTCGGGACGTCCGACTCAGGCACACACTAAGAGTTTCAACCGTCAATGTTCGATACGAAGCCGGGACGAGTGCTCGGCCGGCTCCCGGCCGCAGAGGCTGTGACTACAGGTAAACGCGGATTAACTGCCGCGCCCCCCCCCCCCCTGCCCCCTGCCCCTCGCGCCGCGTGTGCTGCAAACACGATGTCAAAAACAAGTTGTTAGGAGTCGTTTCGAGTGATCAAATATTGGATCGGCTACATTTTGAGAGCGATCCTATTTCTCGCGTGTTTGCCCACAATTACCCTGTTTGTGTACACCTACGCCGAATCTGCTCGCGACGTCCTTCGATTTGTTCTCTCCCAGCGCGCGCCGTGTATCGAGCGAGATATTAGCAAACATCTGAACAGTTATTCCTGGACGCAGAGCGGTCGGGCTTTCACAAGCTGTTCCACTCGGGGAACATATATGAGGTTTGCTCCGGACGAAACCCACTCCGAGGATACACTTTGTCGGTTCAGTGCCCGGCGGAGCCGACACCCGTTACCGCTTTCTGCTCCTGAGCACCAGCCGCTGTGCTGCTGCTGTACCGCCGCACCTCGCAGGTCTCATTTATAATTCATAATTCATTTATTCCTTGCAAAATAGGTTAACAAAAAATTGTGGTCTTAAGTCTAGTTAGGTAGTAGGTACTCTATTTTTGCTTGAAAAGCATGCAAGTATTTTTTAAAATCTAAACAAAGAAGAACAATAATTAAAAATCTACTTTTGTCAGGGCATATAAAAAAATAATAACAAATAAACCAATCAAAATAATAATTATATCATTTTTGTTTTTCATTTAGAAAATCGTCAATGCCATAATATACTTTTTCAATTAATAATTTGGTGAGAGCCGATTTGAATATGTTGATATCATCCTCAACCCTTATAACAGTAGGTAATTGATTAAATATAATTGGTAGCATACAGAAAACACTCGTCCGTAATAAATGGGTTCTGCAGTTGTGGAGCCATATTTTTTTTTCCTTATTCCTGCCTCCTTCTTTAAATTTGAAAAGATGCGGATAGGTTTTAACAAAAAGTGCAACTTCGAGGATGTACACTGAAGTTAAGGTTAATATTTTTAAGTTTCTGAAATGCTCTTTACATGATTGTCTCCGTCTTAATCCCAACATTGCTCGTAAGCATCGTTTTTGAGCTTTAAACGCAACTTGTCTATCAGTAGAATTCCCCCAAAACATAATTCCATAACGCAGGACAGATCCAACATGGGCATGGTATGCTATGACTAAAGTTTTTAAGTTAACAATGTTTCTTAGTTTTGATAGGGAATAAGAAGCCGTGTTTAACCTTTTTGCCACATTGTCAATTTGTAATTTCCATTTCAATTTATTGTCAATAGTTAAACCTAAGAATTTTATCGAATCGATTTCGTTAATGATATTATTATCTACATAGTCAATATTAAGTTTGTCGTGTTCTGTATGTCTTTGTTTAAAGTTCATTAAATAAGTTTTCGTCATATTTATATTCAAATTGTTAATTCTAAGCCATTCTATTATAGATGTCAGTGCTGTTTTAATTTCATCACGATTACATTTGTCACCTAGAAAAAGGACCGTACTGTCATCAGCAAATAGAGTCATGGGATTTTGCGTTACGTTAGGCAGGTCATTTATATAATCCAAAAATAATAAAGGTCCTAATACGCTGCCTTGTGGTACTCCGCATTTAACTATCCTTTGATTTGATTCATATTGCTGGATTATATGCGTTTTTGGACAAATTCTGTCAATATGTGTGATTTGTTTACGGTTGCTTAGGTAGGATTCAATTAATTCATTGACAATACCTCTAACTCCATGAAATTCTAATTTTTTCAGAAGTATTCTATGATCGACGCAATCAAACGCTTTAGTCATATCCAAGTATAGAGCTACTGCTTTTTCTCGCTTGTCAATACTTGTAGTTATTTTGTAAAGAAAGTTATAGATAGCAAGATTTATCGATTTATTTTTCCGAAAGCCGTATTGCTTGTCTGTTAAAATGTCATTAGATTCCAGATAATTGTAA
Organism: Biston betularia; assembly: GCA_905404145.2. Taxonomy (NCBI): domain Eukaryota; kingdom Metazoa; phylum Arthropoda; class Insecta; order Lepidoptera; family Geometridae; genus Biston; species Biston betularia. The sequence continues at coordinate 14,335,537 of FR989876.1, forward strand.
ATTTTTGCGTATACAACTTTTTCGATAACCTTAGAAAGTACGGGTATAAGTGCCACGGGTCTATAGTTACCTAAATCTTCTTTGGCTCCTTTTTTAAAGAGTGGTTTTATTATTGATACCTTTAATGTCTCTGGAAATACACCTTTCTCCAAGCATTTATTTACGATATCACTCAGTGCCGGTGCAATATATTGCGCAACTGCTTTAAGTATCTTAGTCATGATTCCATCATAACCTACACTACTAGTATTTTTGAGGCGCTTAATGATGTTGAAGATGTCGTAAGGTCCTATCGGAGTCAAAAATAAGGAGTTCGATTTACTATCAATCTGTATTTTTGTATCTTCTATGGTATTATCAATTTTTATTGAATCAATATAGTAATCGTTAAATGCATTTGATATTTCCAAAGGGTTCGTTTTTAATTGTCCATTTATGTTTACATGTGCAATACCTACCTTGGGAAAATTTGTTTTATATTTATTTATAACTTTCCACGATGCTTTGGATTTATTTCTGGAATTTTCAATATAATAATTATTTTGAGATTTTTGTGTAAGATTAATAATTTTTTTATATCTTTTAGAGAATGACTTAAAGGCATATTTATTACTAGTAGTTGGGTCTCGCCTATACCGCCACAGTAAATCTCGATTTCTTTTACTACATATTTTTATACCTTTAGAAATCCACTTTGGCTTTACATGTGCCGTTAGTTTAATCTTTATAGTAGGAAAACACAGATTGTAAAATAGGATTAAAGTGTCATGAAATTGGTTAAACGCTAAGTTTGGATCATCAATTTCAAGTACGTCCTTGAAGCTTATGCTTCGTATTGCATTTTGGAATTTTTCTTGATTTTCTCTACAGTAATCACGTCTCATAATGTACCAGTATTTAAGTTTGCACATTTTTTTGACCGGAACCTTAAGTAATTGAGCCGTGTGGTCAGATAAAACTAGTTCAAGCACTTCACCCTTACTACCGCGAATATTATGTATCACATTGTCGATACAAGTTTGACTTCGAGATCGCGTCACACTCTTAAACTCGAATTTCATATTACACTCGAATAGTACTTTCTCAAACATTTTTGTGTATTTTGTTTCTTTTAATAGATTCAAATTAAAATCTCCACATATTATTACCTTGTGGTTTTTTCTGCGACACAGATCAAATAACATGAGTCTTAATTTATCTAAAAATGTTAGAATATTTTGCTTTTTGGTTGTCGGAGGTCGATATAAACATATTAAGAAAATCTTCAAATGTATTAATTCTATGGCTGAACATTCATAAACGTTTGGTATGGATTCATTAATGAGACTGTTAATAGTTTTGTATTCCTGACTGTTGTGTACTAAGATACACGCACCTCCTCGACGTTGATACCTGCAAAAACTAGATGCCAGTCTGTAATTTGGTATTGAAAGCACTTCTAAATCTTCTGCTTTCATATTGTGCTCAGTTATACATACAACGTCAACTTGTGTACCTTGCTCTAGCAAACTTTCAAGACTTACAGTTAGTTTTTGGGATTTATTTACTAGTCCGTCAATATTTTGATGAAGCACGTTAATAGAATTATGCACGAAAAAAATTACTGTTGGTGAGGATGTTATCAAGCGCATTGTCGTTATTGTTATCACTATGTATAATGTTTTCTTGAATATTCAGATTGGTTTGGGTAGATTGATCGATGTAAGTTTTCGTAATTCTAACAGTTTTGTCACATTGTAATTGCAATTTCCAAAATTGATTCACATTATTTTTATAATAAATATGTAAAATTTCTTTTAATATACTTCTGCATAAATATAAACAAAATTCAAAATTACGTATTCTAGAGTTATGGTATTTCATGTCAATATAAGTTGCATGCCTATATACACTGCATATGAATTCCAACTCATAATTTAGTTTATGTTCTCTAAGGTGTTGGTTGTACAAGATCTCAGGAAGTATCACATTAGTATGTGCTACAGTTTTTAACCAGGAATGCAAGCTGAACTGGAATTGATATGGAGTCCTATCATTTGTTCCTGCTAACAGAATAATACAGTCATTCTTTGTGTAATCCATTGTCTCATCTTCCACTGAGTTTACTACATCATATAATTGAGCTCCAGGTTTCAAGATACATTTAACTGAGTAGTTATCGCCGAGCAGTTGTTGGAGTGTATGTCGTGTGTGTTGCCCTTGTTCATCTGCTAATATTAGTACTCTCTTGATAGGAGTAATTGTGTGGTTATTATTTACTAGTAAATTTTCCTTGAATGTACTTTGTTGCTTTTTGTTATATGTAGCTTTATTGTTTAATTTCTGGCTTTGATTTTTACTATTTATATTTGTAGTCTGTATTGAGAGTGGATCAACTTTATTTACTAGTGATCGCTGAAGTGTACCTATTTTTGTAGGTGTATTTTCGTCTTCTTTGTGTATTAAAAGTGAATCATCTGTTATGCCTACGGTTAGTTGTGGTTCTGTTTCCCTTGTAGGGCACACTTCATTTTCAATATGTAGACTATGTACGTTTATTTGTGGTGTACATGCTTCACAACCCTCTAAATTGCTTTTTTCTTCTGCTACTGCCAGTATTTCAAAGTTTATATTTGCTTTCTTAATATTAGATTTAGTTTGTGTGTTTCTTTTTTCTTTTACTATTTCTTTTTGTGCACATGTTTGTGTTTGTGTAATTTGCGTGGTGTTCATTGTCTCTGTCGTTGTTTGTACCTGTGTAAATGGATCTTCATTTTTGTCTTCTGTGAGCAAACGTAGTCGTTTCCTCTTTCTGGTCAAGAGCGGGCTCTCAGTAAAACCTACTTTTTTGTAACAGTCTACAATTTTTTGCAGTCGGTTGTTATCAAATTGAAGGCACCTAATTTCACCGGACAGGTTGTCTATTTCTAAGTTGGCAGATTCAAGATCATTAGTCAGTTGTTCTATCTTTTTATTTAGCTCTGCACAGGTGTTACTTTCATTCAAAGTGTTATCCGGCAGGCTTAACATTGTACTCTCGGCCATAGTAGAATTTGAAAGATTGTTAAGCGAGTTCGACTTCCTGTATTTTTGAAACGCATTATATTCTGAGTCCATTGTAAGAGAATTTTATGTGTCCGTGAGTGAAAATATATTTACTGTTAATTACTATTTATTGGTGGTTTTTGAACGAAATGTCTGATTGATTATTTTAATTTTTTAAACTTTTTTTTTTTAAACTTTCATTTTGATCTAAAATTCGAAAGTGAGTCTGTCATTATTTCTGTTTGTAACGGTTACACGGGTAATTGGCTGGACGGATATTCGTGAAATTTGATGAGAAGGTAGTGTACATCACAGGGAGGTCACAAATTAGTACAATTATTTCATGATAATTTTGTGATAAAATTCTTTCACTGATTAAAGCTACACATACAGGGGTTGTTCGGAAAGTAAATTGAAAGACAATTTTCTTCTAGTCGAGTCGAGTTTGCGAGCGAAGTTACGGGCAGCAGTTAGTTCTATATGCGTAGGTACAATAAGTTTATAAATATTTTGTAGTTTCTAATATAAGCTAATAAATAAGAATGTGACAGTGCACATGTGCAAGCAGGTGCAGGTGCGCGTGTTGAGCCTCGTACACTAGTGCACATGTGCAAGCAGGTGCAGGTGCGCGTGTTGAGCCTCGTACACTAGTGCACATGTGCAAGCAGGTGCAGGTGAGGTATGAGCCTCGTACACGCGCGTCACTCCATTATCCTTTTGTGCCCGGAGACATTCTCTCCGCCTGTAAACTGACTTGTCCGTCGTGTTGAGCGCCTGCCGCGTCCGCTCGCGTGTTCCATACGCATCGCCACATAAGTAAGTAGACAGTGAGTAGTAGTGCGGCCAAATTGGGCTGACGTACCTCGCGGCGCGGGCGCGGGTGCGCCGTCGGGCGGGGACGCGCACGCGCTCGCTCTCCCGGAGCTCCCGCGACGACGGCGACGTCCCGGCGCCCTAGGCGCGCGTGGTTTAGTGAGCTACATCACATTCTACTCGGGTTACGGGAAACGTAAGCAACGAATCGAAGGGTAAAGGAAGGGTACGCGCCGCACGTGCGGCGCGTGCACGTGCGGCGCGTGCACGTGCAGCGCGTGCACGTGCCCGCGCGCGCTCACAGGTACTCGTCTTTATTTTAACACGCAAAAAATCATTTGCAAAATTGTGTAAAAAGAACATTTGAGGTGTACGAGTCTCAGTATATTTAAAATTAAATAAAGGTTAATAAATACTATTATTAACCTTCATTTTGAAGTTATTGAGTTGTCCTTTATTTATTTGTAATGAGATTCGTCGCCGGGCCAGACTAGATTCCGCTGTCGCGCCGGCGAAGCCACTTCGGATTACAAATTGAATTTGTTGGCGGCTCCCGCGTCGGGAGGATGCCTACACTACAGTCCGCGGCGACGCGCGCGGGGAACCTTACTTTAAAATAATGATGTCCCGAGCAGCAGCAGCAGCAGCAGGAGCGGGGGCGGGGGCGGGAGCGCCGCGGCGGCGAGTAGGGGCATGTTAATTGGTCCGGTGTTTGTTTGTGGTAAGCGCGTTATCCCCGGGGGCCGCGGCGCGGGAGCCGCGCTCTTATTTCATTTTGAGGGTAGTTTGGGACACACAGGTGGTTCTGGAATGATCCTCCCGAGTGTCAGTGAGGGGGCCGGAATGTGCGTATCGGAGTGCGAGCTGGTAATCGGATCACGTTCATCATAAACCTAATTATTAGTTTTATTTAGCTTCATTTACTTGAAGCGCATTTTTACATTTTTTGTAGCAGGAAGTCGCCGTCACGTCACTACTGATTTGCAAATTAAAAAAATATTATAGGGACGTTTATTGGCCACAGTAAGTAGTGCGTTTTAGGTGTTCTACTAAATACGTTAAGGTTTAAAATTAAACAATTCATGCGCAAATCTGTGTCGTCGCCTTCATTTGTTTGTCGACGGAAACGTGTGTACTATATTACGAGCACAGAGCTAATGAGCGAGGAGTCGAGGACGCCGAGCATTGGCGGTTGGCGGCGCGTCTCGTCATTTCATGTTCTAAAATAGCTACAGCTCAACTGTTTTATGCGAGTATGGCGATTTCTATTCGGTGAACGATTTGCTCATTTACATAAAGTGATTATATTCCTTTACACAACGTCGCTCACGTGCGTCGGAAGCTTCCGGACACTAGGGCCGGCAGTGCGGGTGACAGCCGGCACAACACGATCCAAACTCTAATTTTATTTGTTTGAATTATAATCTCGGCACTAACAACTTTACAAAGTTATCTTCACTTTTTCTTAGCGTTCACGATAGATTGAACAAATTCGATTAAACCAAGCGTCAGGTACGAATGAATCTCTTATATTAGTTCATTTTGTATTAGAATAGTTCGAGCTTTCAGGAATTATGGCGCGTAAGCACGCAGATCACCATTTTTTAATTTTACTTTTTATAAAACAATTACCGAAGAAGTAAAACGACTTCACAGTCGATTACTTACTTTCTGTATTATTTATACTTATCTTTGTTCATCAAAACGAACAAAGACAAAAGTGGAAAAGAGTTAATCAAACTTTTCTGTTTCTCAATGTCCGCGCCGCCCGCGCCCCGCCCGCGCCCCGCCCCCCTCGCTGCGTGAGCGGCAGAGCGCGCCGCCAAACATTTGTCTGGTTGTCGTAAGAAAAGAGCTTCCGTTTGTAACGTTCGCTCCGTTTGTTTTTGTTCGCAGTCGCGGGGGGTTTTTGCGCACAAACAGCCGCCTGGCATTACCCGACTGGAGTTTATTTTTCCGTTTCCTTTAGTCAAGATTAGGCAGCATGTAGTCTCGCCACTAAACGTAAGAATATTAGTAGGTGTGGATAGATTAAAACCTTCCTATGAATGGTCGCGTCCTCTCGCGGCGACGACCCCTCCCCTCCTCCATTCCTTTCCTCCTTTCCCTTTCTTCCTTTCTCGGTCAGCAGTTCACGAGCTGCCTGCCGGTACTTGTTGTTGTAGCCCCGCGGAGGCAGTATACACTTAGGAGATCATTTACCGTTGAAGCGGTACAGTGTTTTACTTTCAAGGCTGCCTGGCAGAACTCCAGGACGAATGTACACATCGTCATGAGACCATGACGTGGTGGTACTCTCTAGTTTTAGTTGAAAATCTGCCGCCAAACATCTAACGACGTAATACTTATGGTAGCACTACTTGAAACACGTTCCATTCCAATCTAGGTGTAGTTGCCATCTTCGACCACACCGTCACTTAACCTCGGTGAGCTATGATCGAACGCCAACTCTGTCAATCATAAAAAGAAAAGAATAAAAGATTGCGCTTTGTGCAGAAATTAAACGGAAATAGCGCGCCGACCTCGCTCATTGAATAATGTATCCATACCTGCGGGGCTCCGGGGCTCCGGGGCTCCGGGGCTCCGGGCCGGCGCCGCTCGCCGGCCGCATGTTAACAGAGCCCAGGCGGCGCGCGGCGGTACCGACACGCTTGTACCCGACCACTTCGAATTACCAACACGACGGGGTTATTTTGAACCGACTTCAATAACGAGGAATATCTGTAACTCTGATTTCTTTGATGTCAATGTATTTTCAAGCCGCTCGTTGTCGGCTCTTTATTAACTCTTTCTAGAAGGCTAAGGGTTTAAAGATAAAGATAAATATTGACTTGTAATGACTTGAGTGCGAATGAACACGCGTGTTGTCCGAATGAGCTTCATACAAACAACAACAAGTTCTAGCAAACTCTCTGTCGAGAATTCCATGAAAATTGTGTAATGGTAAAAAACTTAGGAGATTACCCCGCGCTCCCCCGGCGGCGCCGGCGCTCTCGCCTGAACCTCCTCTTTTAGGTTTACGTATTGGTGCCCATAAGTGTCGGGACGAGCAAACGGGTTTCACTTCACGCGTCAGGTTAATTTTGTTCTGGCTTTTAAGGTTTTATTTCTTTAAAAGTTTGTCTCAGCCGTCTGACGCTCGGCGCGTGTCTGCACTGCATGAGATATGTCGTGTTTCCAGGGTTCGTGTGTGTATGTGTGAGTTCCTTTATCCCACCACAGCATTTACAAGCCCGCACAGATTTGGATGTACGGAGAACGTTGGGTTCGTTACACCGTGCCAAGTTACATTGGCTAATAGAATAGAATAGAATAGAAAAAAATAGCAAAAATAAAAGAACCCTATGAGCTAGTGTTACAAGTGGCGGCCTTATCGCTATAAGAGGTTATTAGTGATGAGCAGTGTTTCTTAACGAAGCTCATCGGTAATTTTTTTGTAAATGTTTACCTAATAGCGTGCTCTAGGAAAATAAATAACCTACACTGAAGAGTACTCAGCAGTGTCAAAATGGACGTAACGTTCCCGCGTCACGTGATGTGGAGAGCGCAGCTGCGCCGGAGGCTGCGCGCGCGACACGTCCGTCGGACATCATCCCCTGCAAGACACGTTCCCCGCGTCCGCCCCCGCGCTCACGTTACTACGTGACGCTAAACTGTGTGTCGACATTGTGCTCCTTTAAGCAGATCGGCTCCGCGGGTTAAGGGACCTTCCCTCCAATTTGTGTATTCAATTCACACAGGAGCTTTGAAGCTAAACTGTATTGTGGTACTATTGTTGTTGTTGTTGTTGTTATTGTTGGCTGAAAAAGTCGAAGCTGCTAGCACTTTACATGTACATATAACTATTTTACGAGCTTCACGTTACATAGTTTGTATTAAATGTGAAAAAAAAACAAAATATGTGTTATACTCAGTACCTCTAAACTCAGTACCATCAATTAAAATTTAGTTCTTTAGTAACGAATGTGTCGAAATTACGTCAACTTGACGGAAAAATATTAACGTGTATTATTATGTCATCAAATACGAGATGTCCTTCGACCTTCGACATAAAGTCGGGCGGCGAGCGCATCGGCCCAGCCCCGGCGACGCGCCGGCCGCGGGGCGCCCGACGTCTCGACGTAGCCGGCGCAGCACAAGCGACGGGACCGGGGACTGCCCCACGCCGGCGCTCGGCCTCGGAGACGTTTCACATGCCCCGAGGGAAGCCAAGTAAACTACGTAACGTGACGTCCCCGAGCTGCGCCATAAATATAGAGTTTCATATAAGTTTTTGCGTAAATACCGTTAGCGAACATTATCGTGGCGTTCTCAACAAAACTAACCAAATAACCGCAGCGATATAACGCGCGCCGACACATGCGCGATAAACATAGGTATTATCTATTCAGGACAAACGCTGCGGCTGCACGCCGGTCGAGGACGTCGCCCTCGAGCTCGTCGGCCGAGCGTCGGAAGAATGCAAATACATGTTGTGTATTTTATGTTCGCCGCATTATTTAGTTTGTCACATCGAGTTTGACGAGGGTCGCATGGCCTCATACAAAAACAAACGAGTCGCCGACACGTGGTCCGTGGCGGGAAATACAACACCGTCGCATACATCCCGACACGAGCTGTGCGTGCGACGCGAGCGCGACGCGACGCACGCACGCGGGGAACCGTCGAAGCGGACTACGCCGTCGAGATGGAGAAATGCTTCTTTGTTCACAACAAAGATTGTATCTCCAATACTGCAGCCCCTCCTATGTGTAATGCCATACTGTACGTAATTGGGTTTGACGGATGAAAGGCGCGCGGATTGGCCGACTAGCCGCCTCATTATGAGGAAGGCGCGGCACGCGTGGGCGCACGAAATAGTAATCAGGCGACAATTACAAGTTTTGCTAGCTTGGATTACAGCCATGTCGCCTGGCGCCATGCTCGTACTTACAGCTGGTACGCAGGCCGGGCGCGGGGACCGAGGGGGCGCCACGAGCTTCAAACCGGACAAACGCAAGTCTGATCCGCGCCACGAGCCTCGTGCAGCTACTTTCTACCTATAAATAATTAAGAGCTATTTGATTGCACCAGTTCACAAGTCACGGGCCGCTCTACCGCTCTACACCGTCGTGATGCAGGGCCGGCTCCCGCCCTCCGCCGGGAATCTATTACTACTGCGCCGAGTGATATAATGTAACGTCGGTGTGTGGGCTCCGGCGGCGGCGGCGGCGGCGGCGGCGGCGGCGGCGGCGGCTACGCGGCAGCGCCGGCTCCGGACGTCGTTACAGCTCCGACAACTAAATCAAATCACAATTGTGTCTGTATTTCCAGGCGCGTACCGTGCGGTCTGTGGGTGGCTCGGCCAGGGCTGCACGTTGTCCGGAAACCGCTTGTAGTGAGCGAGGTTTCCTGCGGCTAAAAACCACTGGGTTTTGTTAAGCTTCTTGTTTATTATTATTTTCCTGACAAGATTGCGAAGGAGCTCGAAGCGTATAAGTATATTAAAACGATGGCTGCCCCGCCGTCCAGTAGCCGTGCTGGGCTTGTACTATGTTTGAACACGCTGTCAATTAAAAGTGTAACAAAAAAAAGTCTTTTCCCCTTGAGTGGAAGCCGGAAGCCCTGACGCGTCCGGCCTACAATACTGCATTACGCCTACCTGCCGGCGACACCGGACAGCAGGAGACCGGACACTGGGACTGTTCCAGTGCCCGTGAACACAACTGAAGAGACGCAGGAAAGCATAATGTATTTTATTTGGATGACATAAATCTTTTTTTTGTTATTTGAACCGATTTGATGAAATTTCTAGGTGTCTACCCTGAAAGTATATCCTAGAAGGATATACTTTCAGGTCAGGTTAGGTTAGGTTAGTTATAACACCACCATGTTCCCCATGTGCGCACAAAGCGTTTTGATTCCACGTTTTTCATTCGCACAGCGAGGTTGTGGAACTCTCTGCCGGAGTCTGTGTTCCCTGTTAGCTACAATATTGGCGTCTTCAAATCTAGAGTAAATAGATTTGTTCTAGGTAAGCGTGCTCCATCTTAGACCACACTACTGCTAAACATCAGGCGAAGTGTGGTCAAATGCGACCTATTTTGATTTAAAAAAATAATAGTAACTAAATGAAAATAAAAAATGAAATTTTCCAGCCGAGTTTATAAATGAAATCTGAGCCAACAAACAATTGTTTTTATAAGTAGTTGTTCTGATGATTCTTCTTGCACTCGAGCAGAGATTGCCGCTTTTGACAACATAATACCCCGCCGTCAAAACATTCGTAACTGCTACTAAACCAAATGTTGGACAATAATAATCTCCAGAACTCAGTTTGTCCTAACTGACATGAAACACAATGTGGTGCGGGGGGGAGCAACTGCCACGAGTCGTGCTTATTTTTGCTTATAGAAACTTGTGACAAGAAAACCTTTTTCAAACCATATTATAATTCTAAGGAATAACTCCATCAATGTCACACTTACTCACATGAAGCGACTGCTCGTGTCTTTGAAAACATACAAGTACTTGTAGTTATACAGTAAGAAGGTGCGGGGGGGGGGGGGCTCGGCCGAGACACTGGCGCGACAAGAGAAGAAGCCGCCGCCGGAGCTCGCCCGCGCGCCGGCTGCTGCCGTCACCTAATAATGTAAATTCCGCCAAACACGTTACAAACTTTGAAATGTTGAAAGGTTTACTTTTGCATTAACGCTCTCATTTCGTCCTCCGAGCTCGTTCTGCTCTATATCAAATGTTTTTTTCTGGCGTTGCGACGCGCCGCCGCCGCGCCGCCGCGGCGGTCATCGCCGTCACTGTGGCTCGTCTTCGTCTCTGGGCAGTGGCGCGGAGGTCACCGCGTCTTAACTATGTTTGTTGTGACATTTTAGAACGTAGCGCGGAGGTGGTGTATGCCCTGAATAAATCGTAGTAGTAGTACATACAGGGTCTAGTTAGTGCGGAGTTAGGCGCGTCACGTCTTTGGAGTTGGTGATGGTGGAGGCGAACTTTGATAAAAACCACAGTTAGGTACTAATTTAGGTACATGTGCATATTTCAAAATAGTAGATAGATGTTTTCACTGTGAAGGTCGGTTCGTGAATGAACGATTGCTTCTTTTATTCCCGGTCAGGCGTTGGTCCGCCGGTCCGCCGGTCCGCCTGACAGACGTTGCGTGGAAACTACATCGCAAGGAAGGCGTTCAGCCTGGACAAGGCGAGGTTAGTCGCTGGTGCTGAGCGCGCGTTCTGTTTGCAGAGCAGCGGTGCCGCTGCAAGTCGCGCATGCAGTACGTGCCGCCGCCGGCGCCGCGCGCGCGCCCGCCGCCGCGGCACGACGACGACTACCCGCCCGTCGAGATCGGTATTCATCTGGTCATATGTTTTTCTTTTACACATTCTCGTTGTAATATCCATTTCTGTTTCTAGAAATGGATATTTGACTTTACTTAAAAACATCGCTGAAGGTTTATCAGCACTTAAAATACTCTGGCAGGATATTAAGTTCTCGCTGACGTGAAATGCCACATGTGTACACGAGATGCATTTACAAATGGATAAACTTTAACAATGTCACTGAGTTTTGCGTCGACGTGGACTCGGCTCGCGTGTGGAGGACACAGAGCGAGGAGTTGGTGCGGGACTCGATTGAAATTACATTTTGAGACGCCTCGGGCATGATGTGGATATAATCATGCAGGCAGTGGGCAGCTTTAGTGGCAAAGGTAACATCGCCTTGACCCCCTAAGGATCGGCATTGTTGTTTTAAAGCGAACAATCGAAAATGACATTTCCCATGTTTTGTACCCCATGCCGCATGTCTGCTTTTCAATTCTATTTATTTACTGGTGCAGGAACTGACAGCCTTATAAGTAAGTAAAGTTGTCTGCAAGAGTTTGAACGGACTAGCTAGTACTGTTCGCTGCGCGAGACGCAAGCTACCGAAGCCGCGAGACGGGCCAACACTAAGTAAATGTTATTTTGTACAATAATATTATTCAAATAAATCAACTCGATTGCCCTCGCCGGAGCCCGAGAGCGCTGCCGGGGACATCCAATTGATAAAACACTTTTTCTTTAATTACTTCAAAGCATTGCGGTCGTAGGACGTGTTTTTATCATTTCACACGTCGCGAGGCACGTGAAGGTGAGACGAGGCAGGCCGGCTTGTAATCCCGCACGTGCCCCCGCGCGGCCCCGCAGCCCCGCGGCCCCGCTTTGAGGCGCGCGATGAAAGGCCGACCTGTAGGCGCTGCGAGTCTTTGCACCGAGAACGGAAATTAAGCTTAATTCAGAGCTCGTGTGGCACTTTTTATATTCTGTCTTTTGATTATTTATGAAGGTCTTTGAATGTGCGCGCGACGCGGTCGGCGCGCTGTTTACTCGCGTAATTACGGGTGTTGGGGCGCGGGGGTGCAGGTTCGAGTACCCGCGGCATGTTAAGAACTTTTACCAAGTTGGCATACCAAGCATTCAAATAAAAAATAAATAAAAAGGCGAACCGATCTGTTTCTTTACAAGACGTGCGATGTCATGTTCCGGCGGCGCGCTCCGGCTCGCTGCGGACACGCGCAGTCGTACAGTGAACGAAGCGGAAATGCTATTTCATTGTGAACTATTCGATGTTAGTAATAAGTTTGCGGGATTTAATTTCCGCGTAAACCGTAGCTGCGTAGCAGCAGCTCGTAGCACGACGCCTACGCCTCGTAGACGTCTACGCCTGTATCGGTAATGCTACGCTTGCTCGTAGCTCGCGATATATCGCTGTATACTATGATTATTTCGTACGAACGAAACGAATGTCGTGTCTGTTTGTCAGAATATTCAATTGATTTTGTACTAGAACGGATCGTCGACATAATTATCTATATGTATAGCATCGACTTCTTTGTTTGTTGTTTTGTCGTTTGTTCGATATTTGTTTAAGGACAACTGTCACGCCTTCGTACGGTACATTAACTCTGACACCAGGGCTGGCCACTCGACATATACATTATAACGTTTTTGTTCTAAACATGACATAACGTGCGTGTGAGCGTGTGCGCGTGCGTGCGCGTGTTGCAGTGTGGGAGCCGCCGCCGCTGACGCGCGTGTGTGCGTGCCACTCGAGCACGAAGCCCGTGCTGCCCGAGGTGGCGGAGCCCTACTGCCTGCAGTTCCAGCGCCTGCCGCTACGCACCGGTGCGTATCGCTCCCTCGCCACGGACCCTCTAGCCCCGAGCTTCCAGAGCTTGGATCTATGGGAACGTTGATTCATATTTTGTAAATGCGTACATTTAGAACGCTCAGATACAGAACAATTAAACGTACAAATTCCTTCGCTTGTCTTGGGTGGAAATCGAACCCATACTGCTACCGACTGAGCCACGGAGTAGTTGAAACGGTACTGTCTAACTTTCAGCTATTTGAGTTAGCGTTTTTATTTGCTAAAATGTGACTTCTGAATGAAAGTATCTCATTATACTAAAATTCATCATAATTATATATTCAGGAGCTTTGCGAGAGTCGAAACGTAATCCAGCGCGGCCGGCGCGGGCGGCGCGGGCGGGCGGGCGGCCGGTGCGGGCGGGCGGGAACCGCCTCCATTGTAACTACACTTTAATAATACAGCAACAGACGAGTCTTTTCATTTTTAAGAACTTCGTGAGACTTAATTGGATTCAGTTTTGTACTTTTGGAAAAAGTTAAAGAAAACCACAAAAATTGATGTTCATTACAAACAAATGATACTGTTGCTTCGTCAATAGAGCGACGGAGGCCGTGGCATCCGACGCGCTGGTAGCTGTGCGCCCTGAAGCGCGGGCCGGCTACCCGAGCCCGCCGCGCCGCGGGTTATCACGACGGTCACTGCGTCGGGCGACATGTGCACACGCGTGCTCGGGGACGCTTGCCTTCCTGCGACATGTACAAATAATCAAAAAATTAACCGAACAAATATGACGTCGCAAACGTTTCGTCCTTGCGCCGCCGCCGCGCCGGGCAGCGTGGTCGGCGGGCAGTTAGCTCCGCCCGGGCGCCTGCTCCCTCGATCTGTCATGTTTCCTTGTCTCTACGTTTTAATTAATTCCCTTCCGTATCCTCCGGCGCGAACAGGAAAAACGAGTCTCATCAGTCTCCGTAACTACAGCTCGTTTGATTAATCATCGTGCTGCCATTCTCTGCCAGTCATCCGCCCGCCTTGGCTCGGAGCCGAGGAGGAAGTCTCCGCGGCCCCGCTCGCGCGGTACTCGTGTCGTACGGCGACATCGCACGGCATCCTGCGAGTGACCTTTTTCTTTGGTCTCGACTCTCGAGTGGCACACGTCGTCACAAGCAATTCTTCTTCCACTTCTTAGGGGTAACCCCGCTATGTGAAACTACGTACAACTTAAGAGCTGCCTGCGCGAGATTTCACGCGGACATTACCCACGCTGGTGTCGATATTGAAAAAGTTTTCATTGGATCGTATTCTTTACAAAATAATGATTATTTTGTTTGCAAGTACATCGGAAAATAAGGTTATTTCGCTCGCTCGCTGGCCCGCCTAGGCCGGCACGCGGCGTCGGCGGGAATCCCCTGCCGCAGCCAGCTACCCCGAGCGGTCTTGGAAGTGAGGCGACTGCGTCACAGAAGCCACACGACGCCGGAGCGTGCGAGCGTGCGGATACGAAACGTGTTATTGCTCGCACACAATAGCGTTCGCTTCCTTTCCGACAACTCTAAAGTTACACGAGGAAAACGAACAAAGGCTTCGTTGCTTTCATTTCAAGAAATTCGTCGTGAAATCGTAAAACAGACTTGAAAATGTCAAATGAAGTATTCGACGTTTTCAAATGGAGAGCACACGCCGCGCGCACCTGCTACAGTGAGCCCGCCACCATCTTTCCCTGCGAGAGCGAAAATTCCATTTTCATCTCGGGAGGGTTCATCCCGAGATACTTTATTTTTTTTTTTTTTAATGGTTGACAGGCTAGTTGTTTGACCACAGCTCACCTGATGTTAAGTGAAGGTGTGGTCGAAGATGGTAAAGCACACCTAGCCTGGAATGGAACTGGCTCTCAAGTGAGGCTGCCGGAACACACCGTTAGATGCTTGGCGGCAGATTTTCAACTTGAGGGTGGTAGCTAGCCAGCCGAGTACTAGAAAGTACCCTACCACCATGCTATGGTTTCCTCACGATGTTTTCCTTCACCGGCAGCTCAAGCTCATTGTTGGGGTTTGAACCCACGCCCTTCGGCATGCGAACCTACCGCGCTAACCACTGAGCTATCATCGCTTCTGCATTTTGATTAACTGGTCTCCAGAAAGAGTTTAATAAAGCGGTCTACACGTCGGTTGTCACGATTCTTCGTTGAACTGTGAACTTCGGAGCGATTGCCGGTTGGGGGTGTATTCTCGCGGCATGCGACATGTGAATTCAACAACTACTTCAACATTCCGAGGGAGGTTGCGCGATGTTCCGCCGCGCCCGTGCGGGGCCGCGCGGGGCCGCACGGGCCGCACGGGCCGCACGGGGCCGGCCGGGTGCGAGATCGCTTTTATATTTTCTCTGTTGTCATGCTAGTTTGCTCGACTCAGGCGTCACTTTGCGGAACTTCAATTAAATATTCGAGAGTTTGAGATTGTAATTTGTAGCGTTCACTTAAATTTTTAACTTTTTGTTTCTTTTTTTTTAACGCAGAAATAAATTAAATAAATAACTCTTTGAATTGAAAATTGAAAAATTGAAATTAAATTTTATTATAATATTTTTTTTTTCATATTGTCTAATAAAACTGCCGACACCGGCTGCGCTGGCCCGACGCGCGACGCTCGCGTTTAGGCCGCGCTAATCTTGCTGAGATCACGTTGCGAGTGAGATACATCGGCGTACTAGAATAAGGGCCCGTCGTCGTTCTGCGGCGGGACGTGTCGGAGCAAATGCGTTATTCAAGTTAGCTTCGAGTAAACCGTCGCGTGTCGGGCTCTCCTGCTGGCTGAGGATGAGCACCTCAGTATCTCACTAATAAAGTGAGAAAACAAGGTTAATGAGGATGACAAACGTACGTTCTGTATTTGGGGTTATTTTTATTTTTAACCAACTTCAAAAAGAAAGTGGTTCTTGTTCTCGGTTTGTTTTATGTTTGTTACTTCAGAAGTCCGTCATTTATAAACCAATTTTAAAAAACATCGACGACATGGCAACGACTGTCGACGGAACCGACGGAAACGTATTGCAATTAACTGTATATCATCATAGACATTCAAGAAATAACAAAACAGAGTTTTGAGCATTAAAAATAATATTCATGTATAGTATTTTAAAATGTTTCTGTGCTCTCTTCCATGGTGTGTGGGAGGATGTCGATGTTGACGGTGAGGGCGCGGTTGCAGTGCGCACGCGCACGCTGGTCATCCGCAACGAGTCGGTGCTGGCGGCCGCGTGGAGCGCCGCGCTGCGCCGCTGGCCGCGCGCGCACGTGCGGACGCTCGACGAAGGTGCCCGACACCGCCCGCGCCCGCGCGGCCCCGCCTCGCGGGTCGCGGCTCGCGGGTCGCGGGTACTTCTGACACTCCACACACACGTAATCTGAGTGAACGAGTGTTCTTCTCCCCGAGTAATGAGTGGGTGGCACCACAAGATAGAGTAAAGTTTCATTTCGCGTGTCTGTTTGTCTGCGCCACGCAACGGCTTCTCATATCATCTACAAAGTTTACTTCACAATAGGTTCGCGCGGAGCCGGGGCGCGTCACTAGCGTATAATATAGCAAACAACGCGCGTGCATGTGTGCGTGTTTATTCGGGGAACGTGTACAGAATAGTAGTTGTAAGGACCCACTCGTCGCTAGAAAAGTTTATCTGGTTAAATACAACGCTGTATATATATTCTAAAATTGGATATAGAACAACCGATGGTCGTACCGCGTGTGCCGTGTGTGCCGCGGCGCCGTGTAGCCGAAATCTATTTTGAAACAACCGGCCGGCGCGGCCTCGAACCCGGGAGGCCCCGACTCTTCAAAAACAAACGGCCCACCACTTAGCCACAGCAAAGAGCAAAGCAAACAATGTAAGGGGCGGTCTCTTCCAAACCGCAGCACGGCGGCGCTCAGCGCACCTGCGCCCTTCCAACTAATTACACAACTACCGCTACCCCACTACCCCCCTGCCCCACTACCCCGGCAGTAATTAACAACTTAATTACGGACGGGATGAAAGCTCGCGCCCTCACCGCGTTGAGGAGCTTTGAACTCGATTGTGTTGCGTTTTTTTTCTCTCCGATGTACAGGCATTGTCGCAAAATGAAATCTGTGGGGCACGCGCGGGTAACACCCGGCGGGCCGGCCGCCGCCCGACGCGAGTCGCAAACCTGCCGCCTCCGCGAGCACCTCACGCTGTGCTCCGGCAGCCTCGCTCGCCCTCGCTCGCCGGCCCGTCCCGAGATAGCTGCGCTTTCTCTAGTGCCTTGCGGCGCGTCGACTTCGCGCGATCCCCGCGCAAAACTCCCCGACACACGACTGCGACGCAATTGTTCGGATGAGAGCTGTCCTGCTGCTGCTGCGCGCGCGTCACGAGGCGCCGCGACTGGCCGGGGTTTCAAACTTACAAATCGTCACTTCATTTGCGTAATTGGCGGCAATCGAGCTCCGGGCGCCGCACGGGGCGCACCATGTTCACTCGCCACGTCGGACCTTTTCTCTAGCATAGAACAGAATATAAATACGTATACCTATATACTGTTCTAGAACATTTCCGTAGTTATTTCGTTTTCAACAAATTTATCGAGATAAAAATGAAGTCTGGCGCCAGTACTTCAAGGCAGGATTCCTCTTGTGAGCACTTGTAGAGCTGCCAGGCGCGGGTACTCGGCGCGGCGTCGTCAGGCCGCACAAAGCGAGGGCGGAAGTGGAGGCGGAACTGAAAGGAAAGTTCGCGTCGGCCTTTGAAGGCGGCCCTTCACGGCGCATTCCTCGCACCGCTGCAGAGTCATGGTGGCCGCGCGTCCGGGGACCCGACCGACGTGCCGGAGCACCTCCGAGCCTCGCTCTCGCCGCACTTTTCAATTCTAACTTCACTCTCTCCATAGTTACGTTTGTTCGCATAATATTTTTGGGATGTTTTTAAAAATTTTCGAATTTTTAAAATGTTTCGTGTGATGTTCAGCACTGCATGGTTTTATCAAAAACATGTTTTTAGGCACGACTTCAGGTAATATCAAGTCTACCGCATCGAGATTTACCGTGACGCCTTACACCTGTGAGCTCGCGAGCTGTTGCGGTTGCAGTAGGAGGCTAACGTTCTAGCCCGCGTCGTCGATCGAGTCGCGTCACGTGCGCCGCTCGCGCTGCGGCCGACATCTGACGTCATCCAGCGTGTGAGCAGAGGAGCAGCTGCAACACGGCGCTCCACACGAACGTACCCGCGGACATGAAGACGTGGGCCTCCCTACACCTGCCGCAGCCGCAGAAGCATTCTCCCAGCGTGCAGCACTTTACTTACACCCGGCAGCTCCGGCGAGACCGAGCCGGCGACTATACTCGGTGACAGCTTCTAGTTTCTCGGCGTTCGAATATTACAATTAGCAGCGGGACCGTCATAACTCGCCGTTACCGTTACCGTTACCGTTACGTAACGAGGGCGTCATTTCCCGAGAATGTCGGCGGCGGCACCCCGGCCCCCGCAGCACCCGCAGCACCCGCAGCACCCGCCCGTCGATCCCCGGAGATATGAACATTTCAGCGATTCGGCCGGAATTCGGGAATGCCCCTGAATACATTACTATGTTTAATGGTTTCATTTATTCGTCGAGGACGCAGCCGCCCGCGCCGGACGCCCGTCGTCATCGGGTCGGCTACGGACACTTTTATTTTCATTAGGTTCAGGCGGCGCAGTACTACTACCCTGTAACGCCATCGGCTCAGCTTGTCAAAATACAATCGAGTCAAAAAATGTAGTCTCTCGTTTATTTGAATTGAACCGCCGCGTCGGAGCGGCGTCGCCGCGTCGGCGTCGCCGCGTCGGAGCGGCGTCGCCGCGTCGGCGCCGCACCGGGCTCGTACAGTGCTGCCACCTACCTGCCGCTCGTAGTTGGCCATCATTCGTTCGAGAATTAAACTTGCTGGACTTGTCGCGGACTTCTTGTAGGCGAGCGTGCTCTTCCGTAGACCGCACCTTCGCTTAACATCAGGCGAGGTGACGATGGCACGCACGTCGGTGTACCGCCAGACAGCACATGCCCCCACACAACACACAATACACATGCGGCAGCGCGGCAGGACGCGAGTGACGTGACGTGTGCGTGTGCGTGCGCAGACCAGTGGGCCGGCGACGTGCGGGCGCCGGGCGTGTGCGCGCAGGTGGCGCCGAGCGCGGGCGTGCTGGCGCCGCGCGCGCGCCTGCGCCTCGCCGTGGCCGTGTACGCGGACTGCTGGGGGCTCTACCGGGACCAGCTCGCCATCCAGGTGCTCAACGCTGTATACGAAAGTGAGGTCACCGAGCGCCGCAAGGAAGAGAGCGGCGGCGGCGGAGAGGTGCGGCGGCCGGTACCGGCTCTGCGCCGTGCGCCGCCGCGCGCCGGCCTGACTCTCGGCAATACTCGTGCATCACATACATACTATGTACTAAGGCACGTCACTGCGGAGGCTACATTTATATAATATGCCTTTGCCATTTAAAATTGCATTGCCATGTTTTGTATGTTCGTACACTCGTAAACCTCAGCCCTTTAATTTTTTACTTATAAACTTAAAAATACTCCCATATTAAAAGTCGAATCCATCCGAGACCTGGGTGTAATCTTTGATAATAAGCTGATCTTTGATGAGCATATAGACAGTGTTATAAACAAGGCTTCGAAAGCGCTGGCCTTTGTGACGCGGCTGTCTATTGACTTCGAGTCAATAAAAACTACTTTATTGTGCCTATGTTCGTAGCCACCTCGAATACGCCTCACAGGTCTGGAGCCCTAGATACGATGTCTACATAAAACGTATGGAACGCATCCAGGCGCGGTTTTTACGATACCTGCAATTTAAAACCAACACGTTTTTACCCGACTACACGAAGCGTTGCGCTAAATTCCATCTCCTTCCGCTTGAGTTGCGGAGACGCGTTGCGGATGTTGTTTATTTGTTGAAGGTACTAAACGGCTCGGTGGGTTGTCCCGAGCTGCTTGACAAGATAGGCCTAAAAGTAACCGCAGATCCGTACAGCGCTGCATGCCCCGCGAGCCAACACTAACTACAGGCAGAACGCATATGTACTGAGAGCGAGCCGCACTTTTAATGAGTTCGCAGCGCTGCACGACATTGATTTGTTTAATACGTCTGTCGCGCAGCTTAGGCGGTTAATTGTTGACGCGTTCTTCAAACAGTAAGAGTATGAGTGCATCTACGCACCGTACACATATAATTATGTATTTTGAATTGTTTGTGGAAATATTTAATTGGCCTTATATATTTTTTTAGGTAACCAAACAAAAGCTAGCTGTTAATTTCCCTAATATCAATAATATATATATATATATACATAAAGTTATTTGACACATTTGATTAGCTTTTAAAAGCGATATCAGAGTTCAAATAACGTTTATTCAAAAAACGTTCCAGGTATTTGTGTCAATAAAGCGAAAAACAAGTGTACGTGCGTCGTGCGCGTGTGGAGGAGGTTGTCGGGGCTGCCGTTGACTTGACATTGACAGATAATTATTGTTTCTGTTCGCCATTACTTTATTTAGTAAATGAACGTAGCCCTATGGAGCCTACTAGATGACGTCATTTGAGGACTATTAAAATATTTTTTTATGTATTTTATTGAAATAAACCCCGTCTCGTGGTTTAAAGAGTTTTAAACGTAAAAATAATGTAGATATATACAGGAATATTCGAAATTGTTTCAAAGTTTCAAGATATACAGAGTTGCTGTCGCAAATTTGTTTAATGATCGTTTCAAAAAGGAGAGCGGCTCTGACATTAAACAAATTATGAAGTGTCTGCGAACGGAGGGACTGTTTGTCATTTTGTCATTGACGAACTTTCTACAAACAAGGTCTGCTACTGCCGATTTTACCCACACTACCCGCACTACCCGCACTACCCACACTACCCGCACTACCCACACTACCAACTATACTTCGGCAAACAACTAAATTATGCCGAAATATAAAAACACACTAGCACTTGAATCAGTCGAAACGCATTTTGATGGCAACGTGTAGAAATGCATAAAACAGTTCAAGATTTTTACTGTCGAGTGAAGAAAGCAAACGTACAACAATGTCGTGCCGCACTCGCTACCTCCTCAACTGCTGAACAATAACGTGACTCGAATGACAGCACTCGCAAACAAACACTCGAACACTTCTCGCTTACTCTCCTCAAATAAGTACCTACTGATACACCAGCACGACTATACTCGGACTCCAGTGTACTGTACGTGTACATACACGCGATAATGTTCCACGAACTGGAGCAAAAATGTCATTCAGAGCAGACAGCTCGTCTGCCGGCGCCACGCGCGGCGCGGCGGCGCCACGCGCGGCGCCGCGTCGCGCCCGCCGGCGCGGCGGAGTGAGCCCGCGATGTGCCACAGTCACTGTGTTCCGTGCTTGTGTACAAATATCGCGCGCCGCCAACTTACACGAACAACGCGACACAACTTACAGCACCCCAACACCCGACGTAATATGTAATACACAACAAAAACCAAACAAAAAAATTATGAAGATAAAATTACAAAACAAAACAACATCCAGACTGCGGAATACAGCACAGGCCTTACCGCCTACAGCGATTTCTTCCCAACGAACTTCGGATGGACAGAACAGATGGCGCACGGTTGGTGGCGTAAAAAAACTAAGAACAATGATAAAATATAAGCTCACCAGAATCTGTTAAATAAATCTAAATCCATCTAATAAATCTGTATCTGTGAATCTGGGCGGCCGCCGGCCGGCGCGGGACCCGGCTCCGCTCGTGCAGGGTTCAAATAATACACTGACATATACACGAAGCTCATCTGCACGAGTAGGCGACATATATACACAATTACACGCCTGTTTGAGCAGTTCCCAATGTTATTCTGCGGTCGCGGCGGCCGAGCGCCGAGCGCCGAGCGCCGAGCGCCGAGCGCCGAGCGGCAGGGAGCGCAAGGAACTCGACTACTTTGATCCCGGTAATGGCGCGGCTCCGCGACCAGCGAGAGACACGTGCATTATACTTACGAGATATGTACATTGTACGTGCGAGGGCTGCACGCCGCCGCGGGCCGCGGGCCGCGCGGTGCGGGTCGCGGCCCGCGCGGTGCGAATCTAAGCATTGGCAAGTACTTTAAACAGTTGCACAAACAACGGGACGAGCAGCTAACGAGACCGACGCCTAGTTGGAGCTAACCACTCCAGCTTACGCCTGCTCGTTCCAGAACCGTCGTTACGGCAGTGAAATCTCTTGACAGAGTATAAAGTCCCTCCTAAAATAAGATTTCAATTTAAAACAAGCAAAGGTCGATTTCCAGTTTTATCGCGGCTCGGATAAAAGGCAATTTCCGTTTAAATAGGGTCTCGAGTACACTGTAAATACAAACCCTTTTCCCTCCTCGACCTTTATTATCTCCTTCGCTTTGATGCGAAACCTTATTGTTTCACGAGCCTCCGAGTGACCGCCCGGGAGCTCCCGCCGCCGCCGCCGCCGCCGCCGCCGCCGTGGCAACTCTTCGTCACCATGGAAAGGAAACATTATTGTAGCTTTCCGACCCCGCGCGTGCACGTGTACTGCACACTACGTGTACACTGTACAGTGTACACTGCACACTGTACACATGCGAGTGGAGACGGAATCAAAGCCGGAAGTACGTATTTCGCGTACAAATGACGGTATTAAACATTGACGCGTAACGTGTTGCGGATATCGGTTCGAATCTCGAAAATACATAGATATATAATGCATGCCATGTGTTCTGTACGAATGCGAAACAACCGCGAAATGTTACATTTGTATTCGGCGCCCAAAAATAATGTTTAACGACCGTCACATGCGTCGCGTGCCCGCTGCGGCAACTGTGCGGGACACCGTCCGGCCGCCGAGGAAGTCCTGGGTTCGACACCGCGGCACGCACACTTGCCTCTTCCAAATATATGCTGCTGCGTCTCGTTAGAGGCAATGCGCATATTCATATTGCATGTGTGTGTGTGTAACACACACACATGCAAATGTTTTATCCATAACACCGATGTCCAACTCCGTCATATCATTCCGAATACGCCATTAAAAGAGTTTTAGAACACCGGTTACAGTCATGTCAATTAATGAAAACAAAATGTCAACATAAACCTCATAATAATATGGCAAGACAAACAAACATTCAAAATATAACCAAATTACAAAAAGGCATGATGGCACACGCACTACTCATTAAATAATGTTTTAGTTTGAAAAACTCGTCAATGTGTTAAAACAGCCAAGATCTTAACTCGGTCGACGGCTTTAATAAGAGTACTCCGAGGCCTGTCCAGTCTCCGGTCCCCGGTCTCTGTCCACGCTTCCCGGCTCGGCAGGGAGGCAAGCAGTGCGGGCGGCGCGTGACCGAGCGACGTTCCAGGTGGAGGAGCTGGAAGCGCTGGTGCTGGACGTGTGGGTGGAGGCGGTGGGGCCGCCGCTGCAGTTCGCGCTCGCGAGCCCCACGCTCGACGCGCCCGCGCCCGCGCCCGCGCCCGCGCCCGCGCCGGTGCTCTGGTGAGCGGGACTAGCGCGCACACGCGCACACGCGCACACGCGCACACGCGCACACGCGCACACACGCACACACGCGGCCCGCGCCGCCTGCAACTCGTGCTGACTTCTATGATACAATGACGGTACACCAATATATCGTTTCAAATATATCACTAAATATACCAAAAACACTGATTCAATGCAATGAAAAAAATATATGTAAACATAGAAATGACAATAATTATACAGCAGGTATGAAAAAACGCAAACCCTCACATCTTGCATAATCCCTTCCGAGCAATCTGTTTCTTGTGCGCGGGTCAAGGAGGATCGTGTCGCGGGACACTTAAGAAGGTACCGAGTGGATTTGGAACTGTTTGTTTGGTTGTATTTTCGTTATTACTAAAACATCATTTATGAGATTAATGTTTAAGATATTTAAGGATCCACTCTATACATAATAGCAGTCACAAACACGATTACTTTTAGTTTCCTCGATAGAAAAAAAATCCAAAGTAACCCCAAACAATCTATAGAAAAGCTCGATACGGCGTAAATACTGCACGGAAAGTCATCAGGCTTTGTATAACAATAAAATTACATTTTCTCTACATAGTTTTTACATAAAAATTATCAAAATATGATTTTGCTTGAACAAACGAAGGAAATACCTAAATTTTTGCGCGTTTCGTCCATTCTAAGCAGAGCTACCACGCTGTCTCCCTATCCGCTTTAGTACCGCTTCGACTGTCGGACGGGGAGGTTGTATCGCTTGCTTTAACGTACGACTTTTAAAACGTCACGAAGAATTTTATCATAATTTACTTTCTTTTAAATGGGGAATAAAATAAAAAAGAGGAAGGGTTGGCGAAAATCCAATCTAAAACACATATATGATAAAATAAAGTAAGTAAAACTCGTATATTATGGAAAAAGTAAGTCTTGACATTTCTGTCACTAGTGAAGCAAGCATTTTGATCAATTTTTGAATTTTAATTATCAAGTATAGTTCATTTATATTTATTTACTATTAGCTGGACCCGCGACTTCGTTCGCCATACGTAAATACTTTACTTGCCGAACACTTTTTCTTTACTTGCTCAAAAACTGTTTTTCTGCAGTGAGTATAACTTTGAGGCAAGGCATACAAAGTTGAACACAATTCAGCTAGTTTAAATGGTGCCAATCAAGTGGCGCTTAAATAATTCCAAGTGGAAACGACCTTTGTACCCGTGCGATTTAGATAGGTACGGCGGCGAAATGAAAACCGGTTTGAGCTAAAGTGTAGACAACAATAAATACATAAATATCGTAATGTGTATGTCACACAGCGCCATCTGACCAAAAACTAAGCAAAGCTTGTACCTACTATGGAAGTCAGATAACTGATAGAATACTACTAAGTAAACAAATGGCATCAACAATTTTGCCACTTATATTAATAGACTGGTGGCCGAGTAGTTACTATAGCCGACTGAATACAGTTACACAGTCACGGGATCGAAATCAATACTCAGATGATTATTTTTGCACACAGATTTTGTTACATTTTATCTGATTTTTTAACCGATTCGATTTTAAAAGGAGGAGGAGGTTCTTAAGGGGCCGTTCAAGTATTACGTAAGCACCAAGGGGGGGTGGGGGGGTCTCTGTTTTGCTTATTTTGGATGACATGGGGGGTGGGGGGGTCTAGATGATGATTACGTCATCGTTAGTTATTTAAGTTTTTTCGGGGATTCCCGCAAATAATACATATGCGTAGGCACTCGCTTTGAGAACTGATTAGGGGAATGACCGTGCGCTATTCACTTGTCTAATAATTCACTCTCGTGCCGGCCGGCTGCAAGTGCGCATCTATCAGTATTGTTTTGTTTGGATTCTAAACGTATTGTAAGCATTGAAAGTTATCATTTGTGTTTATGTTGATGCAATTAGCCAAAGTTTAACGTTTTAATTATTTAAATTTAAATATCTTATTAGAATGTCATATCATATAGACAAATCCAAGTTATACCAAAAACTGTTCGAAAGTTTTAAAAAACCTCATACTGGGACGAAAGTGCAAAATGTACAAAAGTTAGTTAACGAAGTTTGGCGAAATTATAAATTACAAGCAAAGTCAGATAAGGAACTAGATATTATTGTATCTAAGAGAATTGAAGAAGAATTGCAAGCGGCGACTAAAAATAAATCCAATCTGCTTCATTTTTTTCCAAGGTGAGTAAATATAAGTACAAAATTTTCTCTTTACGTTCTGTAACAATTAAAACGATTTATGAGTAAAAAATATGATGGCCTATCTCAAAGTAAAAAGATTGATATTTTATTTCTTAAGATCGACTCCGGCAATTGGTCACAAAATACACGGTGTTTTCAATATCTGTATGTGAAGGGTTTCTATGGGGAAAAGCTTTCAATAATATTTAAACGCTGGTTTTATTAAATACGGTGAATTTATGTAGCTTAATAAGAGAATATCCAGCAGAACTCTTAGAAATTTTTCATTTTTAGGCAACGTCTTCTACCAGTAAACCTGCAGAAAAAACACAAATTATACAGCCATTTTCTAACATTAAAAAACAGAAAGAAGATAAAATTAAAACCGGCAATGAATCACAAGAGCAATGCGAAAATAATAATAATGCAGATAAACAAAGAGCAAAACCTTCTCAAGAAGCTTTGAAAAATAAGATTACTCTACTCGAAAAAAATCTGAACGCTTTGTATTCTGCCAGAGATACTATGCCAAATTGCGCTGAAGTTGATAAACAGATCATTAAGTTGCGCGAGGAACTAAAAACAGCAAAAATCTCTGAGGGATTCAGTAGGACATCCTAAACTTGAAAGCGATCAACCATTACTATTGAAAACAATTGCGGATATAGCTTTATTTGGGAGTGCATGTGATGACAGGAGACGAACGGAATCTATTCGCAGCGTAAAAACTCTTGACGAACTCACACAAGAACTGCGTAAACTAGGATTTGACATTAGTCGCAGTGCGACATATCTTCGTTTGATTCCCAGAAAATCGAATTCTACAGAGGGACGAAGACATGTATCGAC
The DNA here is from genome assembly GCA_905404145.2 of Biston betularia. Lineage (NCBI taxonomy): Eukaryota > Metazoa > Arthropoda > Insecta > Lepidoptera > Geometridae > Biston > Biston betularia. The sequence continues at coordinate 14,362,080 of FR989876.1, forward strand.
AGTCCCTGTTAGGCTCATTCGTGCTCAAACTGATCACCACAAGAGCCACTTAGATAGCAAGTTCGCTGAAACATCAATCCATTATTTAGAGAACATAGCATCCATACTTGGACCAGATCAAGTATTTTTCTTATCTCAAGATGACAAAGCTCGAGTCCCTATTGGCGTCACTGCGGCAAATAAGCAAGCACCTCTTTTAATGCATATGGAATATAGAATCAAATTACCTGACCACGATTGGGTAATCGCTGAGCGTCATAAATTAATACCATCTGTTTGTGCTGGTATCAAAGTTACTTCCAATATGCTAGGACAACCGCAAGCCGTCGGATATTCTGGGCCAACATTCATCGCTATTCGAAGTGGAAAGCATAGTTCATCTACTGCTAATACTCATGCTCAGGATTTCGAGACGCTTCTCGAACTTGAAGAGTTTCGACCGTTAGCAAAAACTGACCATGGACTAGTAAAACCAGTAGTAATTATGACGGTTGATGGAGGGCCAGATGAAAATCCGCGTTATCAAAAAGTCATAGGGTTTGCTATACAACATTTTAAACGACATGATCTCGATGCATTGTTTATAGCTACCAATGCTCCTGGAAGGAGTGCGTATAACAGAGTAGAGCGAAGAATGGCTCCTCTGAGTCGGGAACTGGCTGGTTTAATACTGCCTCATGACCATTTTGGGTCTCATTTGGATGAACGTGGCATTACAATTGATGAACAATTAGAAAGATATAATTTCGAATTTGCAGGAAATGTATTAGCTGAAGTATGGAGTTCAATGGAAATTGATGGCTATAATGTTACTGCAAAATATGTTGAGGCTGATGAACAAGATGTTCCTGAATTTCCAGACATTAAATGGTACTCAGAACATGTGCGTGAAAGCCAATACTTGCTTCAAATTGTAAAATGTAAAAATACAGAATGCTGTCGTCCAAGAAGTGGCCTATTCAGATTACTAGACAACAGGTTTCTTCCACCACCTGCAAAAGTAAAACAAACAGTTGATGACTTGGTTTTGGATGAAGGAGGACAATTTCTTGATCTTCCAGTCAATTTAGCTCTACGCTTGAGTACTACCCTCAAAGATTTTTTGCAAATGCCGTACGATTATTTTTGTCCGACGGTAAAATTGAGGCTCTCAAGCCGAACATGCAAAACGTGTGGTCTTTATCATGCTTCCGTCAAATCATTAAATCGTCACATCGAGAAGATCCATAAAAAAGTAAACACGCCCACAGAGGGAAAAGTTAGACCTGTAAGAGTCGCTGCTCGTCGTGCTAATGAACTGATGTGCATTATTCAAAATTTAGAGCACCAAGATGTTGAATGGCTCGATGAGAGTGACGTAGACATTCCAAAATCGGATGAAAGTGAGCAGACTCACAACACTGAGCAGCAATCCAATGTCATCGATAACTTAGAATCATGGATTCAGGTTTCATGGACTGAAGACTGTTAATGTGTTCCGAAAATATTCTTTATGTTAGTTATGTTCTTTATTTCTGATTATATTTTTTTGTCATTTACTCTATGTGTATCAGTTAAACCTAATATTTTCATGAATTTTCCTATTTTAAAAATAACAATATAAAAAAACATTTATTACTAAAAATGTTTACGTAAGCATAGGGGGAGGGGGTAAGTGCTTTGCTTACTTTTGATGACAAGGGGGGGGGGGGGGGGTAAAAAATGGTAAGAAATCTGCTCACGTAATACTTGAACGGCCCCTTAATTTGATATTTTTTTGTATGTATGTTACACGAATTTTTAAATGAATTCCGTCAATTATTATGAATCGATTTTGCATATTCTTTTTTTGCTTGGTAGATCCATAATTCAGAGGTGACCTCATAAGAATTTTATCGAAATCGGTCAAGCAATTTTAAAAATCAACAAAAATATAACAATTTTTTACCTTGGTGATATTTTCGTTTACTCCAAACTTCGCTGTTTCATCGGAGAATTGCGTTTAGTTGGACTAAGGGGCATGGAGTCGGTTTTTTTAATTGTATATTTGTTTTATGTAACTAAAAATTTTTTCTATAGCCTATTTTATCTATTGAAAATATTAATTTATTATAACACTATGGAACATTAGAATATGACATACCGAAAGCAACTCCGGCGATAAACCTTACTGTCAGATTTGTCTAAAAGACTGCTCGTCATCATCATCATGATCAGTCTTTGAAGAGACTCGAGATCTTTTCTCGAGGGAGTCAAGTATAGGTGTTAGGGATAGAGTGGACTGTATATCTATTGAAAGGCTCTTGATGGTTTGTTGTTATTTATTGCTCCGGATCTGAGTGGTTCTCGCTGAATGTATCTTGACTGCTGCTGGCTGTTGACTACCGCTGATTACTGACTACGATTTGTTTTTATTTTATGAATGACTCTTGCTGTTGGCCGCAGATGACCTCTATAGCGTCACCGGACTGTAGCACGTGCAAAAAAAAAGTATTTCATGTTGACATAGGTCACGAACCCAAGTATCTGTGAAGCGTATAAATTTAAATAAAAAAAGCATCACTGATAGAATACTTAAATACTTTTTTTTTGTAAATTCATCGTTAAAATACATAGAGTACACCCACTGTACACACTCATTTACATTTGCTGTAAATTAAATGTACTATTATCATTATTTTGTTGAATATATTATGTGCATAATTGTAATGGTCTAACAACGTGTGCCGAATAAAACCATTCTTCTCTTGTAAATGGACTATATTTCTTCTCATAATTATTTTTTGGCTGCTGTTGCTCCGACGAGAGGTGAAATGTGAATGACAATTCTAGGAAACAGCGCCTTCTTATGAACAAAAACTCACTCGCTCGCCCAGTTGGGGGGTAGAGCGAGTGCACTACTTTGTATTTACATTTAATTTCTTAGAACTATAGGGAAAGGAGACGAAGGGCAGGTCGTTACAATTGTTCTGACTCACTATTTTCTTATTAACCTAATTTTTCTTAATTTAAAAATCGAGCTATGTACATTTATAACATGGATATGAGAACTACGTGTCGTTTCGTTCGTAACAATAATAATACTTTTAATACATGCTAAATATTGTATGCTCAAAAGGGTAGCTGTTTATACCTTACAGACCAACACCAACATTAATGATACACAGCCTAATATATATACAAATATATTAATATTTTTTTAAAACGGTTTTACGGTATGTCATATTCTTAGGTTCCATAGTGTTATAATAAATTAATTATTTTCAATAGATAAAATAGGGAATTAAAAATGTTCAGTTACATAAAAGAAATACACAAATTTACAAATAAAAAAACCACTCCATGACCCTTAGGCCAACTAAACGCACTGCTTCAATGAAACAGCGAGGTTTCAGAGTAAACGAAAATATCATCGACGTATACAATTTTTATACTTTTGTTGGTTTTTTTTTTACTTTCTCAACCGATTTCGATAAAAAATATATGGGACCATCTCTGAAGTATGGATCAACCAAGCAAAAAAAGAATCATCAAAATCAATTCATAATTGGCGGAATTATCGCGTAACATACATACAAAATTTACTTGGTAGTAGATTTCCTTAGCAGGAGGTCGTCTAGGTAGGTAACACCGCAGTACTAGATATTCTGTCGCCAAGCAGTAGTGTGCAAACATATCTGTGTTCCGGTTTGAAGGGTACTTGCAGCTAGCGAAATTACAGGGCTTTTGAGACTAACCATCTACTCTCAAAGTAATGAGTACCAAAGCATGCAGCGATGCCCTGGACGTTGTTTTGTTACTCAATGTTCTGTGTATCGCTGCAATGGTCATGGACAGGCGTTATCTCTTAACATCAGGAGAGCGCCTCGATCGTCTCATTACTTTTACATAAAAAAACATTGTTGAATTGAGAACCTCCTCCATTTAAAATCGAGTCGGTTAAAAAAAATAAGATAAATATAACTCTTTATTGTGCACATCATAAATAGAAAAGAGTACAGAGAACAAAGAACCTTATGAACTAGTGCCACAAGTGGCGGCCTTATCGCTAACAGCGATCTCTTCCAGGCAACCAAGGAAAGAAAAAATACAGTAGAGAACATAAGAAACAGACGGGAGATGTAACACTAATAAGAAAAAAAAAAAAAAAACAATAATAATAAGTATATAAAAATAATCATATAACAATGTATTTAAAAAAACGAAATATTTATTATAAGATAAAATACCTATCAACAAAATTTGTGTGCAAAAATAATTCTTCCGAGCGTTGATTTCGATCCCGTGACTATGCGGCCGGACTCATACAGCTTGTTACCACTCGGCCACCAGTCTACTAACGTAAGCGGCAAAATAGTTGATCCAGTTCGTCTACTTAGCAGTTTAAGTATTTAGCTCAAACCGATTTTCATTTCGCCGCCGTATGTGTATCGACAATGCCTGTAGCGCGTGGCGCCGACGGCGGCGCGCGGCACTAGCTGTTCGCTCGTGTGCCTTGCGCACTCACACACGGAGCGCACAGAATACCTAAAATCGACTAGAGAAATGAACTCGGTAGGTCCTTAACCACACGCAGCGCCATCTCACCACAAACTAAGCAAAGCTTGTCATATGGAAGTCAGATAACTGATAGAATATTTCAATACTTTTATTTGTTAATATATACCTACTTATAATGAATAGAGAACACCCGGACACGGTACAAACATTTGTTTATATCACAAAATGTTTGTCCTGCGCGAGAATCGAACCCACACCCTTCAGCTCTTGAAGTAGACATACTACCGATGGACCAACAGGGCTGTCACTACACATCTTTGTAACGCCAATTTTCATAATAAAAAAAACAATACATCTTTAAATCTGGGCACAAGAAGCCGTCAATTATCAAAAACACGATTAGCAAAGTAGAGCGACAGCTGCTTGTGGCCATCGATGATCATCCGTGTCGCCGGCGCGCGGCGCCGCGCGAAACAAGCGAGATGCTTCCGAGTGATTTATCGCCGCCGTGGCTCCGGCCGCGCGTACTATTGTCAACTTGAGGCGAGAGTCGGCAAGCCTCCCCGCGCGGCTCACGCGGCCCGCTTGTTGCAGGATGTCGGGCGTGGAGCCGGCGCGCGCGCTGCGCGTCAAGAACGCGTCGCGCGCGGCGCTCGCCGTGCGCGCGTACCTGCTCGCCGAGCACGGTGAGCGCACGTCTACTGGTCTACTGCCGCGCGCGAGGCGCTCTCTCGGTGGTACCGCCGTTATATGCAGCGACACACACACAACTCTGAGTGACATCACAAAGTCCGGGGCATCGCCGCTTTGTCGCTCGTTACTTTGCTCCGCGACTCGCGTGTGTGACGTCCTGCTGTTTCCAGTAAATTTAGACAGTTGACACGCGCGCGTAACGCACCTCGACGCGTTTACAAAATTTACAAATTGAGCAATTTAAAATGTTCAAGGTATATCTAGTTTATTTCCGCTTAACAGCAATTAGATAAATAATCTTCGAAGTGATCCTATATTATTTCTCTTTTCTTTTAAGACGTAAAAAGTTGCGATTTCTCAGTTTGTTTCCGAGCGATTGCCCGGACAGAAACCGAGTTTGTTGCGAATGCGAGCGGGCGCTGCGCGCCGCCTGCAGCACGGCCCCTACATTCCGTAAATGGGCACTTTACACGACACCTTTTAAAAGTTAGTGTTATGAAAAAAGCTGAATAAAAATTCGCAACATTGTAAAAGTTTCTTAAAAGTTGTAATTTGAAAGTTATAGCCGTCCCGGAGCCGAGATAACTCCGAGGAAGCGGCCGACGACGCGCGCTGTCCCTCCCAGATGCGCTGTCCCTCCCGGGCGCGCTCCTCCCGCCACCTCCGGCAAACAATGGCGCGATTTAAAACACGAGAAATCGTCATTTACTCGTCTCCCTGTGACCTAATCGAGGCGTGTCGTCGTTTGACAAAAGTGTATTGTTGCGGTGCCGCGCCGCGACAATACTCCGCGCGCGACATTCGATCTCCAATATTCCCAAAGGAGCGCGGCACAATGCGAAGGGCCTCCCGGCGCCGCTTAATTAGAATTTCTTTGTTTCCCGGCGGAACGGCTCCGTGTGATCAAACACAAATCTCATATTACGGCGAACGAACAGCCGGAGCTTCGGGATTACGGGGAAGTTCATTTCTAATTATTTCTAAATTGTAATAAACTTGTTATTTCGTTGCGAGAAGTGGACTTCGGTCGCTTGTTCTCTTCACTCGTAGTCGGGGGCCGCGTCGCCCCTCGCTAGCACGGCCCGCGCTCGGACGAGAAGCCGCGTCTCCCCTCGCCAGCACGGCCCGCGCTCGGACGAGAAGCCGCGTCGCCCCTCGCTAGCACGGCCCGCGCTCGGACGAGAAGCCGCGTCTCCCCTCGCCAGCACGGCCCGCGCTCGGACGAGAGTTGCACTGCCGCTCCGGGTTGCATGCTTTCGTGACACGAGCTCGCGGAAATGTATTTAATCAATCACAAATTAATGTAAAAATTCAAAAGCTTGCGCTCGTCTACGTCTGATGTCAGCCTTAATGCCGGGCCCGGGGGGTTAATGCTTGCAAATGAGCGAATTATTACGTAGGCCGCGGGCCCGCGCCCGCGCCCGCGCCCCTGGCGGGTGCGGGCCCGCCCCGCTCCTTATAACCACATTTTTCTTCGCGACATGAATACTCGCGGGCCCGCTACTGTGATGTTCGCTATTTTTCTGCGTCACTTGATGCTATCTGCGATACGAGCGCGCCGCTCTCGCCGCAATTTGGGAATTCGGAATCGTTCGTTTCACTGTGCTGGCGAGCTCTGGGAAAAATGTCAGCGAAATTAAAATTGACAGCGCTAATAATATTTACTTTCTTTCAGTGAAGTATGGCCCTGAAAGGCCTTCCTACGGTCGGCGCCGGTCCGCGATGTAATTACGCCGAATGCGTGCGCACCACACAATCACCAAAATATATCTCGCACTCGATCTAGGCGCGAGATATATTTTGTTCGCATTACATGTTTGCGCTTCACAGCACTCACTCACACCGCTTGCGTGGCAGAGCGAGCTCAGTCGCTCGAACGACCACTTCTTTCTGGCTGCTGACTTAAATCCTATGTACGATGTTTTTCTGTAAAACAAATATTCAATTGTTGGTCACCTATAAAGGTACACAAGTAGGCCCATTAAAAGCAGACACACGGACGAACAGACGGGTAAAGGCTACCAGTTGAAGACGTCCCTGGCGATTAGCTCGTGCAGCACGTCACCAGGCCGGCAGGCCGGCGCGGGTGTAGTGTAGTGACGCGTGTCGTGTGTCACAGCGGCGCCGCGGCACGCGCTGCCGTTCCGGCTGTACCTGCGGCTGCTCGACGCGGAGCCCGCCGCCTGCCCCTGCCTCGGCGGTGAGTGTGCCGGCGCCGCTCGCGCCCGCTCGGGCCACGGTTCCGTTTCTTCTAGTTCTCTTTAATTCCGCTAAACTGGGGGATTCGCTGCCCTGGATCCTAGCTGGATACGAGTGGGTGTTCTCCGATGGCTACATTCTTTCGAGAAGCGAGAAAATCAGTTTTTTCTGGACGAGTGATTTCCATAGCGGGCCACGTCCTCGCGGAGTGTACTTCGAGTGCAGTGGCGGGCGAATGTGAGCCGCTTTATTCATAAAAAAGTGACATTTACGATCAAAAAAATGTATGGAGCGCTTAATTTTTTGGTCAGTGGTGCTAGAGGCGGTCACCTAATGCTATAATTTTGTTCGCATCGGCCCCAGCAGACGCGGGGGAGGAGCAGTCGGAGGCGAGGTCGGAGCCCGAGATGGACACCGGCGTGGAGCTGTACCTCGCGCCCGACCTCGGGCTGCAGACCGAGCGGCACTACACGGTGAGCGCGCGCCCCCTCCGCCCCGGCCGGCGCTCGGCGGCAGAGTACCTATCCCTCGGTGACACGCCAGGGTAGTGTCAGTGTGCACAGCCTCCGCTCGGCCGCTCCTCGTATAAAGCCCGATGACGCCTGTCCGAATATATGATAAAGCAGCTGTTTGTAGTTCCATGTGTGTGTCTCTACTCCCACTCTCGTGCTGCTACAGATGTTGCTCCCTCGGAGCTGCAGGTGCCGCGTGCTGCAATTTTATTGTTTCTAAATTCCAACGGTCCGTCTTGTAGCCGTTTCCTAAACGAACACAACCCTGCGCCCCACCTGCGTGTTTTGCACAATATTTCGACAGCCCGGAGACGCGAACAGGTGGTGCGCCTGATGGTGCGCGACGTACGAGCCCGCCGCACGGAGCGCCTGGCCGAGGTCGGCGCCGCCCCGCAGGCCCGCCGGCAGATCTGTTATCTAACTTTTTGTGTCGTGTAATCATAAACTTGACGCTCGGCTGTCGAGCGGAGCAACTTTTCTTTGATCTGACAATAAAGTTTGTTGCCGCTCGACTACACGCCGGCTATCGTTTTGATAAATGAGATTAAAGATAAAACAACGTTTGTTTCTCATCCGCTCGGAAGACTTCGTCGGTTCGTGTGTGTCGTGCGCTGCCCGCTTTGGAGATTACATACTGTAATAGTGAACACGCGCATGCATAGGGCCGGCCAGATGGAGTAATACATGCCGTGGTCATGGTCGTATGCGAGTCTGAAGACTGCTGGCCGCGCGCACAAGAATATGTACTTGAAGGGCGACGATGGGGCTTCCCCGGCAAGAGCGGGCGAACGATACAGGGCACCACCGCACCACCGCACCACCACACCACCGCACCACCGCACCACCGCACCACCGCACCACCGCACCACCGCACCACCGCACCACCGCACCACCGCACCACCGCACCACCGCACCACCGCACCACCGCACCACCGCACCACCGCACCACCGCACCACCACCGCACCACCATCGCACCACCGCACCACCGCACCACCGCACCACCGCACCACCGCACCACCGCACCACCGCGCCACCGCGCCACCGCACCACCGCACCACCGCACCACCGCACCACCGCACCACCGCACCACCGCACCACCGCACCACCGCACCACCACACCACCGCACCACCGCACCACCGCACCACCGCACCACCGCACCACCGCACCACCGCACCACCGCACCACCGCACCACCGCACCACTGCACCACCTTGCCCACGAGAGCCAGGTGTTAGGTCGTAAAAGTTAGTCAATCGTGACAATATGTCGTGTAACGTTGTGACGCGCAGGCAGCCGAGGAGCGGCTCGGTGGCGCGCGTTGGGGTGGCGGAGGCTTATGTACAGCAGGCGAATGAAGTGCACCCGGGCAATACACGCGCGTCTCCTCAGGTGAGCCCCGAGACCCGCAGCATGGCCCCCGGCGAGTGGGCCTCGTGGAGCGTGCAGCTGGCGCCGCCGCCGCACGGCGAGCGCGCGCCGCCCGCGGCCCTGCTGCTGCGCGCCACGCCCCTCGCCGCCGCCGGGCAAGTATCCGCGACCGCGTCTCCCGGCTCCAGCCACCGCAACCTTCTCGTTATAATAAGTACTAACTGCGCCCTGCGATGTTACCCGCTACATGTTTTCCGGATAAAAAGTAGCCTATATTTTAATCCAGGATCTCGGCTACCTTCATACCAAATTTCATCGAAACCCGTTTAGTAGTTTTTGCATGAAAGAGTAACAAACGTCCATCCATCCAAAGTTTATAATAATATTAATGGGATAGAGACAGAGTGCATGTTACCTGAAGACGTGTTCCGACGACGCGACGCGTGACGCGTGACGCGTGACGCGTGACGCGACATCGAGTGAGCACTGAGCAGGCGCGCGGTGTGTGGCAGGAGGACGGCCGGCCGCGGCCTCCTGACCCGGGAACCGTGCAATTGCTCATTTATCCCAAGTTTAAATTGGAAGCCGCATTGTGTCAAAAGTCGCAAAGTTTCTGAATCCCTGACTTCTGACATCATTTGTGACGTCCGACGCTTGGAGAAATAATTCTGATCGGAGTCATTCCAGAGGATGTTTCTGTGCCGCCGGCGCGGCCGCAGCGGCCGGCCGTGGGAACCGTGACGTGCCGAATAATCACACGTTCATAAGATGTAATAGAACAGCGCACGATGTAACGGTCCGCCGCGGCAGGGCGGGGTGGGGCCGGCCGGAGCCGCCGCCGATGCTGGCTCGGCTGCGGCACGCGGAGCGCGCGCCGCGGCTGCGCGTGTCCTGCGAGCGGCTGCGCGCGCGCGTGTGCGCGCTGCACCTGCCGCCCGGGGACGTGCTCCGGTGAGCCGCGCGCCCGGCGAGAGCATGAGGAAGCAGAGGCTACGGTTACTCCCGGGCGACTCGGCACGCCCGCTGTAAAAATACCACACCCTCGAAAACAATCATCCTCGTGGCTTAACGCGCGCGGCTACATCTACATACACGCAGATATCGTATCTCTCCTCGCTCCAGATATGTAGCTCTCTCACTATGCACTTATTGTATTTAATCAAAAAGGCAGCGGTGGAGGAAAATGTCCAAAAAGATAAGTGAGCGAGGCCGGGCGCGGCTCGTGCAGCCGCTGCTTCTTCCTGCATGCGTAGAACTCGGCGCACCGACCGACGCCGACGCGTCCCCCGCCACAGCTCGCTGCGGCGTGCGGGCCGGTCAGTGGAGCCACGTTCATCGTGGAGCGTCTCGTGATCGCCTGTCTCGCTGTTGTGTAAGGGTCCGCAAGCGGTTCCACGTGCAGAACGTGGGGAACGGCCCGCTGGACGTGTGCGTGCGCACGGAGCGGCCCTGGGCCGTGGTGGCGGAGGAGCCGCGCGCGGGCTGCGGCACGGGCTGCGCGTGCGGGGAGCAGGCGCGCCGGCTGCACGGCGCTGCGCTCCAGCTCATGCCCAGGAGCTCGCTCGAGGTGCGTCCAGGTCCACAGCCACAGCCACCAGCCCCGAATCCGTCGAGTCACAGGATCCATCGAAACGATTCCGATACGTAGCTCGTAGCAGATTGTCAAGGTTTCTACTAATTTTCGTATTTCTTCGAGGATGTTTCCCTTAAACACGTGCAAAAAATGTTGTGGGGGCGACCCTCGCAAGAAACTTCATCATAGAGATGAAACTGAGAGTGTGTGTCGGCAGATGTGCGTGGAAGTGTCGGTGGTGGCGGCGCAGGTGTGCCCCGCGCCGCCCGCCGCGCCCCCCGACGCCCTCGCCCTCGCCCCCTCCGCGCCCCCTGCGCCTGCCGGATACCCCGCGCGGCGGGAGTCCACCACGCTGCTGCACTTCTACGACGAGGATAACATTCTCAAGGTTACGATTCCAATCTCACGTTACTTAAATACGCCGCGATATGTTTTGTGTGGATGGTCTTGGTCACCCCCTACGTACGCGATAAAAGTAGACAAAACCCTAGGCAATTAAAAAAATGCTAAGTAACGTCTACAATAAGTAGATGATGTGATGAGAAAGCGCGCGCTCGGCACACCTCTGGCAATGCCGCAGGCGCACCCTGCGCACCTCGCGGCGGACTGGCGCTGCGTCTCTGACGATACAGATGTCATTTGCCGCTCTGGTGTTCTGAAAGCGGAACTCGTAGTGAAAGTGCAAGTTTCCATCAGACGCTACCGCTGGTGCTGGAGCTGGAGTTCCCCCAGCTGTCGATGGAGCCGCCGCTCATCGACTTCGGCTTCGTAACGGACGGAGACTCCAGGAAGTCTTACTTCAGCGTCGCGCACTCCAGCCGTCAGTACCTTCCCGTCTATACCCGCCTCATGTCTATACACATGGTAAGGGACCTGCCGTATATTTGCAACGAGTGATGGAGACGACCACCGCAGCCGGTCTGGTCATGAACGTGTGTCTCTGCGGAAAACAGTCCCTTGTGGAGCGTCAGGTTGATCGTGCGACGTTACCCAGAAGTCAAGGTATCCGTCAGTGTCAGTGCGCGGTGTGACGCGTCGGTTTGTCGCAGGCACGGAGACGCTGGAGCTGGCGGCGGAGTGGGTGGGGGGCGAGGGGTTCCGCCTGCACCCGCGCAGCCTCGCGCTGCCCCCCGGCGAGCGCGAGAGGATTTACATACAGTACACGGCCAAGTACGTCTGCTCCGCCAGCGTCCGCCACCGCGCGCGCCCCGTGACCCCGCCGGGGGCTGCGGCCGCGCGGCGCGCGCGGTGGTGACGTTGCCAGTCAACCTTTGGAATAGACCTATCTTCCCATTAAGAATATAAATGATTATACGTGAATAACGAACCTCGCGTCAGGATTCCCGACGCGAGTTTCATCTGCCGCCATGTTGGCTTCGACATCAGTGTGGACTAGTAGTGTGCGCTAGTACTTCGGGCATGGTTTACTTATTTTCATTGGTTTTCAGCATCGCACTTTGTTGTTATATCGTTGTAAATATGTGATAAAATTGAGTACAATAAGTCAAAGTGAAGTCCGGCCATGCTCTTGTAAAGTCTCACATCGTGAAGCTTTCCTGCGCTAGTGCACGTAACTCGATAAGTGAACACGTCTAGCCCGTGCGCTTGCTGCAGGTGGTGCGGCGCGCCGGTGGAGGGCTGGTGCGTGGTGCGAGCGACGAGCGGCGCGGGCGCGGGCGCGGGCGCGGGCGCGTGGTGCCGCGCGGCGGGCGGCGCGCGCGCCGTGCCCGCGCGCGACCTGGCGCGCCGCGCGGGCCCGCGCGACCACACGGACGACTCGCACCTGCTGCCGCCCGCGCCGCCCGCGCCGCTCTGCCTGTGAGCTCGAACCGCACCCCACACTCAATATACGTGCTTACCGATGACCATTACTACTTTCATTTTGTACTTCTCTTCTTTACTTAACCGAACCTTCAGTTTAAGAACAGGTTTAGAACGTAGAAATACACCACGAGTTAGACTTGACAAATACAGCAGTAACGTGACCACTGACCACCTGCCATCCGGAGTTGCACAAGGAGGTACGCCGGGCCCGACTCTGTTCGTTGCGCGCACTGACGCCGGCGTCGCACGCAAGCCTTACACGGAACTCTTCATGTTTGCGGATGGCACGGCTCTACTTATTGAAATCACTGAAATCCTAGATGTTGGGTATTTTAATGATGGTGCCGTACGGTGTACACTGTACACTGTGCACAGGTCAAACGATATATACAAACGAACATAAATAAAAAAATAAATTGAAAAAATAATAAGAAAGAAATACATTTTATGTCACAAACCGGCCCCGGCCCCGGCTCCGGCCCCGGCCCCGGCCCCGGCCCCGGCTCGGCAGCCGGCGGCGCTGGGCTTCCGTCGAGGCCGGCGGTGACGTCACGCACAAAATAATATGAAGACTGTTGCAAACAAATAAATAAACTTAATAATACGTTACCTTCTTCATAAATAATAAGATATTAGCCCGAGCGCACACACTCGGAACCGAACGACTACACGACGACCTTGAACCTGAAGTTCATCCGCTGCGAGTGTAAGTACACATGTTTTAATTATCTGGTGCCCGAACTATATTGCACCGCCATCATTTCTCATAACTTCCTCACTCTTTTGGTGAGCGTAAATAAATCTATTCAGATTTTGCCCGAAAGCTTGTATACTTTGCAGGCTCCGATCTGGCGGCGGAAAGTTGTTCCAGCACTTCGTCGCAGCATCGCGGAAGCCCCCCCTCGACTCTCCCGGGACCGCGCGGCGATAGCTCGCGAGCATCGCCATCGTTATTGTGCTCGGGACATTAAGCAAAGTTTGCTAACTACATGAACCGGCTAGCGAGGTCCGGGGACCCCCCGCGCCCGCGCCCGCACACGTGGCACGTGGCACGTGGCGCCCGTCTATACAGCAGCAGTGTGCACGGAACCATGACCTGGACCATTTTACCTGAAAGCGAACAGCAAACCTGATCTCTTCGTGGGCATGTTACTGAACGAGCGCCGCGGCTCGCGGGCTCCGGCGGGGCTCGGGTGAGCTCGACTCGTCGCGTGCGACAGTCTCGTGAGCTGTTTAATTAATAACTGTTCAGTTTGCGATATTTTTTAACTGAAACGAGTGCCTCTACCTCGTACTTTTCCCACGAGGCGGTGCCGGTGCCGGTGCCGGTGCCGGTGCAGCGTGCAGCGTGCAGCGTGCAACGTGCAGTGTGTACTCCCTCGCTCCGCGGACGAGCTGGCGCCGGACTAGTCGGACCAGTGCGCTGCTGCTACGTTTCATCCCGATGGCCGTTTTATAGACAATCTGCAGCGAATCTCGTACCTTTGTTCCAAAACACAAAACGATTATCTGAAATCTATTGCCAAACTTAATGACATAAATAAAAGTGAAGCGAGACTCGCTTCTGGGATCATTCGTATGGCTAGGTGCGCAGCACCGAGCAAGTGAGCAAGCCCGACGACGTCCACGAGCGTGCGCGACGCGCTCGTCGCGACGTCGCGGCGCCGGTTCGCGCATTATCTCGGCGGCGAGTGCGTCGCGGCCGTACGTGCGTCGCATGCGAGCGCGCCCTCTTATGCAAACGAATGAAACTCAGTGAAATAGATTTCCGGCCGACGATCTCTGCTGAAACTCGTCAACTGGATACTTACACATTCCCGGCGTGTCCCCGGAGCGTCCCCGGAGCCCCGCGGAACTTCGCGCGGAAAACTTGCGACTCGTATGAATACCGCGTCACCCGGCAGCCGCGTCCCTCCATTTAGTCTTACTTTCATTGAGCCCCAGGAGCGACGGTTAGCTTTTACTTCACCTCACACTGCCAGCCCAGCACACGTGGAGGAACCAGCGGCTCCTTTGAAGCAGCATGCGCACAACGCGCGGAGCTCCGACTGTTCTCGCATAGAATTAAGTAAAGTCTCCAGTTTCCTCGACCCCCTGTGATATGCAGAGCCCTATGTTGGTCCGCCGCACCTGCATCCGGAGGCCGCTAGCATCATTAATCGCACGGAGCGGCCGCCGGCCGGCTTAACGGCGACCCTGCGGGACGTCGCACTCGAGCCAGAAATATGGCGCGAGGGCGGCGCGCAAATATGAACGGTATCAATCTCTCGGGCGAGCGACGACACCTCATCAAACGGACTAATTGCGGCTCGTGGTTCATGATGATGAAACCGGTAACTATGTATTCTTAGTATACTTGTAGTCGAATAACGATAAACCCTTCATAAATAATAAAAGGTGTGCAGAATAGAATTTAAATCCGTAAACATACGAAATATACAACCGATGTTTGGAGGTACAAAAGCGTTGCGTTGGAGTTGGAGCCACTTTTCAAAAAATGTAACACTTCCTTTCCCATGTAAGTACTTTGAGGGCGTTTGTGGTTTCACTCAAGAACACCCGGATTATTTTAAGAGACGAAGTGAAGTTATTACTCGTGAACGAGGAACGAGGAACGAGGTTCGCTAATCAACCCGTTATATCGGCCTCCTGCCCTGAACGTTTGTATGAAATGAAACGTATTTAACATGTGTATTGTGGATCGCAATTTCAAATAACGTACCTGATGACATCGACATTCTTAATGGATTTGTTTTTTTATAGCTGACAGGCTAGGTGTTTGACCACAGCTCACCTGATGTTAAGTGACGGTGTGGTCGATGATGGTAAAGCACACCTAGCCTGGAATGGAACTGGCTCTCAAGTGAGGCTGCCGGAACACACCGTTAGATGCTTGGCGGCAGATTTTCAACTCGAGGGTGGTAGCTAGCCAGCCGAGTACTAGAAAGTACCCTACCACCATGCTATGGTTTCCTCACGATGTTTTCCTTCACCGGCAGCTCAAGCTCATTATTGAGGTTTGAACCCACGCCCTTCGGCATGCGAACCGACCACCGAGCTATCATCGCTACAAAAAAAAATAATAAAAAAAAATGTTTGACTGATTGGCTCCTTAACAAATGTTTCTACAGCGTCAGGAGTTCGTGAATGTTTCTGATAAATAACGTCCCCTCCCCCTCCCCCTCCCCCTCCCCCTCCGACGTTCTGGTTCTATTATTATTGAAGAACGTCAGACAGAGTAGCCGCTAAGCATATAGAATTCGCAACCAATTATACTTAAGCTTTGTTTTGACAAAGCTTTAGTGAATAGAATTTGTGGGCGAGTCCGCGCGGCTCTTACTTCTCGTGTACGTATATTTCGCATTTACCGAAGGAACGATTCGGGCTCTAAAACGAGTGCACTGTATTTTGTAATTTTTATTTCGGAAGTTTGGAACACAAAATCTTTGTGCTACATTTTCGAGTATCGATTTTGTAGTCGATGGCCGAAGTCAGCATCCGCACATCGGCACAGCTTCGTCTATTCAACTAAATGGAAATCAAACTTTTTTTTACTTCCAGCCTTTACAACAATCATGCTGAATATTTGTATGAAGAGTGTCGTTATGTAATTCATTATATTATCTCCATATCGTTATACATATATCGTTACGAGCGGTACCAGGAAACAATCATTATAGCATTACGATTAGACGTCTTATTGCACTCTGCGTAGCGCTAGCCGTAGTACTTGGCGTAGTACGTAGCACTCGGCGTAGCACGTAGCATTCGGCGTAGCACGTAGCGTTCGGCGTAGCGCGTAGCACTCTGCGAGTGTGTAATAACTGATGTTGTACCTAATAGGTATACTGACTCCGTGAGAGTACTCCTACTAGTTTTGGCTCGTCGGTAGTGTGTTTGTTTTAAGACATGTAGAGTGTAAGTTTGATTCCCACCCAGGCCAAACATTTTGTAGTATAAACAAACGTCTGTTCAGTGTCTGGGTGGTATGTATGTATTATAAGTATATATTTACAGCATAAAATATTAAAGAATGCTATCACTTATCTGAGTTCCATCATACAAGCTTTGCTTAGTTTGTGGTCAGACGGCGCTGCGTGTAATATCCTGTCATATCTTTTAACATTATGTCCATGACAATGACTTTAATATTTATACATATAATATATTGGTCCTTACATAACATTATGAAATTAGCGTTTTGTCGTACTGACCACTTTGATCTGAAATATCTTCTCTTTGGTTAAGAATTCCCAATTTAAATGTATAAATTCATTTAGCTGCTACATTTGAGTTTTGAAACAGTCATTCATTTGTTTTTTCCTCATTATTTTTTCCTTTGGCGTCGCTTATTACCGCGCCGTGGGAAACATGAAATATCAGTATATTTAGCAGTACGAGTTCTACCGCGGCACCAGCGCACAGCTCTGCACGGCGCTGCAGAAACAGCTCGAAGGATTAATGATGTGTACGGCTGCACGGCGCTGGTGTCGCAAAAGAAAGCGCGGTACGTTTTTGGTTTCGACGTTTTCGTTCTGGAAATTTGAACCTTCAGAACCAACCCCGTGGACGGCCGGAGACCACAGTAGAGGATGAAGAATTAAAGGTTATTGTGAAAGCGGATCCATCACAGAGCACCTCCGAGATAGCTGCAGGCTGCGGGGCAAGTGATAAAACTGCATTAATCCACCTGAAGCAAGTCGGGAAAGTAAAAACACTTGCGGGAGGTCCCCGCGTCCCCGCGGGAACGTGGACGAGCGAATCGAACTTGCAAACACGCGTCGACTGCTCTTACTTTGCGCAACCGACACAATAATTAAGGGATTTTACATCGAATCATCGCTTGTGATGATAAGTGGATCCTGTACGATAATCGGACGCGCTCGTCGCGATGGCCGAACCCTGGAGACCCAGCCGAGTCCTGCTCTAAACGAACATTGACTCGGAAAAGGTTAGTTGTGAGTGTTTGGTGGACTAGCGCCGGTGTCGTTCACTACAGCTTTCTAAAATCTGGCCAAACGAGTACGGCGCATATCTATTGTCGGCGACTGCAAACCATGCAGCAAGAGCTAGCTGCTAAACAACCGAGACTGGTCCATCGCTCTAGGCGATACTGCTGCTTCCCGACAACGCAAGACCACGCACTGCGCAAACAACAAACAACCACTAAGTTAGATGAGCTACAATTGGAATGTGTGCGACATCCCCCGCACTGCCCGGACCTTGCTCCAACATTAACATTTCTTCCGGAATTTGGAATTTTTTTCTTACAAGGAAAAAATTCCAACTCCGAGGTGTCAGTCCAAACCGCCTTCAAAGAGTTTATTGATTCTCGCCCGAAACGCCAATTTCATATGTAAGGACCTAATACAAACAACCATTAATTAGTATTTAGGTTTAAAGAAATTTTATTATCAATAAGACATTGCTGTCACTTATGTGATAACATGATTGGACTTAAAAGGTATATAATTACATTCAGTCTTAAATTTAATGAAAATAATATAAATAAATAAACTATCATGGCTTTACAAGATTTGAGGCAAAAGATTAGAATGAACAAGGCCCGTTCCACGCACTTAGATTCCACCCCCATATTACCAACGAAAAGCAGGTAATTAACTACTTTTCGTTGGCAATATGGTGAGCCAAATGTTTCTTAAATGCGTTGAACGAGCCTATGTTTTTTAAGTGTGAGGGTAACTTGTTAAAAAGTCGTGCTCCTTCAGTTGTTATCATCGTCTTGCCGTGATTTGTGCGGTGACTCGGTATGACGAGGTAGCTCGCTCGCCGAGTTCGGCGGTTGTCAACATTCGGCCGCTTTGAGAAAGTTAGACTAGTGTGAATATTTTTGTTTAAAGTTTTCCGTATAAAAATGCAAACGTTATATTTATATATTTTTTTTATATTCATTAATTTTGTTTCGTCGTAAATTTTGCTAGTCGGAGTTAAGTAATGATAGTTAAAGAGTGTTTTTATAATTTTATTCTGTGTTCGTTGAAGTTTGTCTAATCTCGTTTTTGACGCACTGCCCCAGATTTCCACCAGATAAGTTAGATGCGGCTTTACTAAGGTGTTGTAAATAGTAAAACGTAGTTTGTGTGGAATGCATCGTGACATGTTACGGAGTACGCCTCGTAATGCTACTAATTTACTTTTAATATGATCAATATGATTATACCAGTTTAATTGAGTATCCATGTGCAAACCTAAGTATCTTTCATGTGTTTTTTGTTCAAGTACAATGTTTTTAATTTTGAGTGGGGTATAAGAAGGTATAGGCTTATTTTTGGCTTTAAATATAAGATAGCTAGTTTTAGTGATGTTGATTGTTAATAGATTGTACTGAAACCATTCGTAAAGAGTGTCTAAATCATGTTGAGCTTGTGAAACTAAATCAGTTATTGATGGGCCAAAGTAAAACAGACAGGTGTCATCCGCGTAGAGTGTAATATGGCCATTCAGACCTAGGTCGTGTATGTTATTGACGTAAAAAATAAATTTTAAGGGACCCACAATAGAGCCTTGGGGGACTCCACACGTAATAGGTAGCGCACTACTTTGAGTGTTTCTATCAATTTTTACAATTTGTGATCTATTTGTTAGATAGGATTCACATATTTGCAATGATTTGTCGACAATACCAGTTAATTTGAATTTCTCTAGAAGTAATTTATGGCTCACGGTATCAAAAGCTTTTTTTAAATCTATAAAAATACCTAAAACTACATTCTTCTTATCAATATTATATTTAATTTTGGTAACTAAGTCAATGGTGGCTGTTAACGTATTACTTTTAGGCCTGAAACCGTATTGTCGTTCGGAGATAAAACCAATAGAATCCAAGTATTTTCCTACTCTATTATGTAATATTTTCTCTACGACTTTCGACAACACTGGCAATACAGAAATCGGTCTGTAGTTGCCTGGATCTGTTTTTGACCCTGATTTATAGATAGGAGTAACTTTAGCAATTTTTAATGAGTCCGGAAAAACACCATCGGCTAGTAGCTTATTAATACATTCTGTCAATTTACCCGATATCAGATATTTTATACATTTTATAGCTTTAGTACTGATTCCGTCTAGACCAACACTGCAATTTGGATCAAGGTTACTTATAATATCTAGAATTTCTTTTTCAGTGCACGGTTTGAATTCCGAGATCGTAGACATTAGCGAAGTTGACTGTGGTAAAGCATGAGAATTATTCTCATGGAAATATGTCGGTATTTCTTGAGCTAATTTAAATCCCACATTGGCAAAGAAATCGTTAAAAATTTGACAAATTTGATTTGGATCTGTGACGTCTTTTGAATCTACAACTAATTTTGAAGGAGCACTACTTTTTTTGAGTTTGTTATTCGCTAGAGTATTGACAAGATTCCACATCTTCTTTGGCTTGCTAGTACACTTTGTAAATTCTTTATTGTAGTAGGAGTTCTTAGTATCACGAATAAGTTTTGCTACTTGGCTTCTCTTTCTATAAAATTTTTCTTTTAGGTTCACGTTGTCCGGGTAATTTTTAAATTCTGTCCATAGTGCGTTTCTTTCATTGATTTCTGAAATAACGGCTTTATTAATCCAATCTTTTTGTGGTTCGTTTGAAATTTTAAATTTCAATATTTTACTTTTTTCCAAACAGCGCTTTATTCGATCTTCTAAAATGGAGTAATTATAGTTCGATTCTTGTTGTACCATTTTCTCCACTGAGTCATACAGTTTATTATAGTCAACTGCTTCATATTGAAAATATCTTTTAGGTGGTGGTTTTGTTTTTTTTATTTCTAGATATAACTGCTTGTGGTCGGACATTGAAGAGTCAATCGTAATCATGTGGAAATTATCATTTTTCAAATTAGTGCTAATATGATCTAGTATCGAATTTTTTGTAGCTCCAACTCTAGTGCAGTGTTTTTTGTCAATTTTATTTATGATTTTGTGTCCTGATTCCTTCAGAAGTTGTTTGTATTGTTTGGTCTTTTTATCGTTTGTGAGCAAATCTATGTTGAAATCTCCAAAAACAATTGCCCGACGTCTTTGTTCCAAGTGCGACTCGTATACTTTGAGGAAATCTCCGAAGTCCGTGTGTCCAGGATTATATACAAGTCCAACATCGAGTGCATATCTTTCTAATTTTATCCATAGATAGTTGTTACCTCCATTGTATTCTGATTCTAGCAGGCTATGTTTGAGATCGTCATGTACATAGGCAGATACACCGCCTCCACCGGAATCTGTTCTATAGTTGTAGTAATGCGTGTAGTTGGGAAAATGAAGTTGTAATGCTTGTGTTTCTGTACGGATCCAGGTTTCAGTTAATAAGACAACATGAACAGTGTTTGGTATAGCTCGTATTATGCATTGTAACTCGTCAAATTTGCCTTTTTTGCGTATACTTCTAGCATTTAGGTATAAAAATGTAAGTCTTGATTTGTTGACGGGGAAGTTTTCGTAGTTGTGTAATATTTCGTAACTATTTATATTTATGTCGTCGAGGGAAATAGTGTTAATGGCATTTAGTTTTTTGGAGTAGTTTTCACTATTGCCGGCGTTCCATTTATGTATTTTATTGTAACATCAGTTTCGCCAGTATCTTCCCGTCGCTTCAGCTCATCTTTTAGGTTTTTAAGAAACTGTTGCTGCGCTGGAGTCTGATCGGAAAACATTTTTACGCTATCCGGAAGCTTCTTTTTGTTACGAAGCAATTGCTTAGCTGGCCCCACTGCTTCAAAACATACTTTGATGCTGCGGGTTTTACTCGGGTTATATTTTCCAATTCTAAAGATTTTAATAGGCTTCGGAGTGTCGGCGCTTATTAGGGAAATGACATTTAATACTTTGGCTTCGTCGTCCGCCACTTTTTAATTAGTATTTACAAGCCTACCAGTAGTTACAAACCATTACTTGCATTCATTCCATAATGTAACTATATTAGTTTACTATTCAAACAGAAATTGAATTCCATAAGATAACACGACGCCAAGTCACGGATCGGAAAAATGTGCTTTAATATATGTACTAGAAAGTTATTTAGCGCAGTCGGCTACAAGTCTGTGCGGAATATTATCACGCGTACCTGCAGCCGCGGACGCCGAGCGCCGCCGCGCCGCCGCGCCGCCCCCGCGCGGCGGCGCGGCGGCGCTCGGCGGCACTCGGCGGCACTCGGCGGCCGGCCCGCGCCTCGGTCGCACGCTCCGCGCCGCGCTCGAGCCCCGGCGTCGCGCGACGTGCTCAAACTTTGCCGCTCTCGGAACAAACTTGCACCCGATGACCGCGGCGGTCGACTTAGAGTTACTTTGAAAAGGACGCGTTCAGAGAGTGGAACCAGTCGGAAGCAAACGGTGACGTGTCGCGATGTGGAGTCGCCGGAGGGAGGCTGAGCCCGCGCGCTGAGCATGCTGCGCGCGGCCGCCGTCGGCCTCGCGCTGCTGCCGCTGCTGCTGCGGCCGGCCGCGGGCCCCGCGCCCCCCGCGCCCCCCGCGCCGCGCGGCTGCCTCGCGGAGCCGCCCAGGGCGAGGAGAGAGGCTCACTCGCTGATAGCTCCGTTCGATATATCCAGCATGCTCAAGAAGAAGAAGTACAGGAGTAAGGCGGACGAGCCGCAGCCGAACGCGTTCTCGCTGCGAGCCGGCGCGCCGCCGCCCGCCGCGGAGCCCCCGCCGCGGTTCGTGGCCAAGAAGAAGGCGGAGAACGAGACGGTGTGGCCCGTGAAGCACGCCGCCGTCGTCGACGGGGACATCATCCTGGGCGGGCTCATGATGGTACGCCGGTTAGTCGGCGCGGCGGCTGTAACGATGGCGAGCGTATTCATTTTTTGTCTCCTAACAGATAGTTACTGACAGGCTCGCCTCCCTGGGTAAGGGCCTCCTCCAGCGTGTTCCGATACTTTCAGTCCTGAGCTTTTGTTATGCGTTGTTTCCCAGCAGTGGGCGTAGTGTCTGGTTGCCCCCGGGCCGCCCGCCACGTGTGCCGCCTGGTGGGCACTCTCGGCTACGTGTTCTACTGTACCAAAAACCGCTTGTCGATCCGACGCCTGGCACGCACAGACAGACATAAAAACAAGAATTTGAAAACTCTTATTTTCGGGTACTGTCGTTTCAATTTACTCCAAAAAAATGTTCAAAGTATGTAAAGGAAATGTTCTTACAGTACACGACCTCACTTACCCGACGCAGAGACTCGGCAGCTGGACGAGTAACGAACGTCATTCGATCCGAGACAGTAGGCGCCGTGCGCTGAGCCTTCCACACGCTGGCGCGGCCTGCGCGCGGCCGACGCTAGGCGGGCCGCGGGCCGCAGGCCGCGCCGGTCGCGGGTCGGTTGTGAGCGTCTGCCGTGCGCGCAGGTGCACAGCCGGTCGGAGCTGGCGACGTGCGGCCCGGTGATGGCGCAGGGCGGCGTGCAGGCGCTGGAGGCCATGCTGTTCGCGCTCGACCACGTGGCGCGCGCGCGCCTCGCGCCGCCCGCCGTGCGCCTCGGCGCGCACGTGCTCGACGACTGCGACAACGACACCTACGGACTCGAGATGGCTCTCGACTTCATCAAGGGTGAGTCCCTCCCGCCTCGCTCTCTCTCTGCCGCTCTCACTTCTCCTGACGGCTCACTCGCTGCGCCCTCTCTCAGGCTCGATCGGCAACATCGACGACGCGGAGTACGCGTGCAACGCGACGGCGCTGCGCAAGGTGATCTCCGGCGTGGTGGGCGCCGCGTCCTCCGTCACCTCGGTGCAGGTCGCCAACCTGCTGCGGCTGTTCCGGATCCCGCAGGTACGCAGCGCCGCCGCGCCGCTCGGTCGCCGCGCTCGCTCCGCACGCGACCCCCGTTCACGCCGCTCGCTTCCACAGGTGTCGTTCTTCTCGACGTCTCCGGAGCTGTCCAACAAGGCGCGGTTCGAGTACTTCACGCGCACGATCCCCTCCGACCTGCACCAGGTGCGCGCCATGGTCGAGATCGTACGCAAGCTGGGCTGGCGGTACGTCTCCATCATCTACGAAGAGTCCAACTACGGAATCAAGGTACCGGTCTAGTCGTTCCCGGTTCCTCGGACGAGACGGACGGCCTTTGCGAGCTTAACTGACGGTTCTCTTCATTCGCAGGCCTTCGAGGAGCTGGAGACGCTTCTCGCGCGTAACGATATCTGCATCGCGGTGAAGGAGCGCCTCGTGAAGGATTCCGGGGAGGCCGACGAGCGCGCGTACGACGCGATCGTGGCGCACCTGCTCACGCGGCCGCGGGCGCGGGGTGAGCGGCGCGTGCAGGGCGCGGGGCGCGGGGCGCGGAGCGCGGGCTCGAGAGGGTTGTGAGTGCTAGTGGCTTGTGTGCTTGCAGGCGTGATCGTGTTCGGCTCGGACCAGGAGGTGGCGGGCGTGATGGCGGCCGTGGCGCGCGCCGGCGCCGAGCGCACGTTCGGCTGGGTCGGCTCGGACGGCTGGAGCGCGCGTGCTCTCGTCTCCGACGGGAACGAGGCCGCCGTCGAAGGCACGATCAGCGTGCAGCCGCAGGCTAACCCGGTGCGCGGCTTCCGGGAGTACTTCCTCAACCTCACCGTTGAGAACAACCCCAGGAACCCCTGGTTTGTCGGTAATTACCACTCTGTGCCGCCAGTGACACGCACGCACCGCTTCGGGAGCCGACGTCAAGAGTGATTGAACATCGTATGTCGCTCGGCTTGCAGAGTTCTGGGAGGACCAGTTCAGGTGCCGGTACCCGGGGAGCGCGCGCACGCCGTACAACGCGCAGTACTCGCAGCGCTGCTCGGGCGCCGAGCGCCTCTCCGCAGAGAACATCGAGTTCGAAGCGCAGCTGCAGTTCGTCACCGACGCCGTCCTCGCCTTCGCGCACGCCATCCGGTATCTGCCGCCACGAGCCCATCGCATCATGAGCGCTTCGATTTCGGTCAAACTGACGTCGTATTTCGCATTCCAGGGATATGCACGAGGACCTCTGCGGCGGCAAACCGGGGTTGTGTGAGGCCATGCGCCCCACGAGTGGCGCCACGCTGCTGCGGTACCTGCGCCGCGTGCGGTTCACAGGTGAATATCCCCCGGCGTCGCTCGGCTCGCGCTGTCGGATACCGGACTCTATGTGGATGTTCTCCCGTGCAGGCCTGAGCGGGGACGAGTTCCACTTCGACGGCAACGGAGACGGGCCCGCGCGGTACAACATCCTGCACTTCAAGCAGGTGTCGCGCGGCGCGTACCGCTGGGTCACCGTCGGGCGGTACCTCGACGGCGAGCTCGAGCTCGACATGAACGGTACTCGACTCGCTCCGACGTTTCTCGGACCGCGGATCCACCACTACGCCACTAGTACGAGCCTTGTCCGTGCGCAGAGATCCAGTTCAAGTGGGAGGCGCGGCGGCCGCCGGAGTCCGTGTGCAGCGCCGAGTGCGAGCTCGGACAGGCCAAGCAGTACGTGGAGGGCGAGAGCTGCTGCTGGCACTGCTTCAACTGCACGCAGTACGAGGTACGCGCGGCGCCGCGAGCCGCCACGTGAGCCCCCACGCGCGACGCCGCGAGCCCCCGCGCGAGCCCCCACGCGCGACGCCGCGAGCCCCCGCGCGAGCCCCCACGCGCGGTGGGCTGCCGCGAGTGTGCGCGTCTGTGTGTGTCGCAGATCCGGGCCCCGGCGTCGGAGACGGCGTGCGCGGAGTGCCCGCGCGGCACGCGGCCGGATGCGGAGCGCACGCGCTGCGCGCCCGTGCCCGAGCTCTACCTGCGGCCCGACTCGCCCGCCGCCATCGGTGCCATGGCCTTCTCGGCGCTCGGCATCCTGCTCACCACGTGAGTGCCGCCCCGGCCCCGCCCGGCGCCCCCAGGCGCCCCCCGCTCACCGGCCGCCCCTGTGCAGGTTCGTGGCGGGCGTGTGGGCGGCGCGCGGCGCCACGCCCGTGGTGCGCGCCAGCGGCCGCGAGCTCTCTTTCGTGCTGCTGGCCGGCATCCTCATGTGCTACCTCGTCACCTTCGCGCTCGTGCTCCGCCCCACGGACGTGCTGTGCTCCCTCCAGCGGTACGCTCCTGGCAGAATTACTCGTATCTCAAACCTTGCCGACTGCTACGAGAGGTCTTCTTTCTTGTTTTGTAGAATAAAATTATTAAACGTTATTTGACTGCAATCACACACACACACACACACACACACACACACACACACACACACACACACCCCGTGTGTGTGTTCAGTGTTCACATGCAGCGAGTCCTGAGCTGTCTCGTCCGGCAGGTTCGGCACCGGGTTCTGCTTCACGGTGGTGTACGCGGCGCTCCTCACCAAAACGAACAGAATCGCGCGCATCTTCGACGCCAGCAAGCACTCGGCGCGGCGGCCCTCGCTCATCTCACCCAAGTCGCAGATGCTGATCTGCTCCGCGCTCGTCTCGGTTCAGGTGCCACCCGCCCCCGCCCCCGCCCCCGCCCCCGCGCTCTTGTCCCGCCCGCGCCCACTCACCGCGTGCTTCCCGCAGGTGGTGATCGTGGTGGTGTGGCAGGTGGTGTCCCCGGCGCGCGCCATCCACCACTACCCGACGCGCGACGACAACATGCTGGTGTGCGACTCGTACGTGGACGCGTCCTACACGATCGCGTTCTTCTACCCTGTGCTGCTGATCCTCGTGTGCACCGTGTACGCCGTGCTCACGCGCAAGATACCCGAGGCCTTCAACGAGAGCAAGCACATCGGTAGGCCTCCGCCCGCGCCCCGCGCCCCTCGCCCCCCGCCCCCCGCCCTCGGCTCGCTCTGACCGCGTCCCGCTCCGCCGCAGGGTTCACGATGTACACGACGTGCGTGATCTGGCTCGCGTTCGTGCCGCTGTACTTCGGCACGGCGTCGCACGTGCCGCTGCGCGTCACCAGCATGGCCGTCACCATCTCCCTCAGCGCCAGCGTCACGCTCGTCTGCCTCTTCTCCCCCAAGGTGAGTCCGGCCCCGCGCCCCGCGCCCTCGCGTCACCCGCGTGTCTGACCCGGCGCTGTCTGCGCAGCTCTACATCATCGTGGTGCGGCCGGAGCGCAACGTGCGCGCGAGCCTCATGCCGCACAAGTGGCGCGGCGCTGGCGCCGGCGAGCGCTGCGGGGCGGCGGGGGGCGCCGTGTGCGCCGCCCTCGTCGGCGCCGCGCCGCTGCCGCGCGCGCCCGACCTCACTCCCTCCACCGACCTCTCCACGCTCAACGACACCGGTACGTCAGCGTTCGTACCGCCTCGACGTGTCCCTGTGCACACGTCACCGTGCTCACCAAGGCGTTACTCCGTCGTGTTTCCAGAGCGCACCTCGTCGGCGGACCGGCACGTGCAGACGGAGGACACGGCGCTGTACCCGACGCTGAGCGCGTCGCCGGAGGCGTGTGCGAGCGGGGTGCGCCTCGACGCGGGCCGCCTCGCCGAGCTGCACGCCGCCGTGCCGCCGTTCCGCCCGCCGCCGCCGGCCGGCGCGTGGCGCGCCGATCGCGCGCGGCCGCCGTTGGCAGTCGCGGTCGCCGTCGTCGGCGCGGAGCTGCCCTTATAGCGCCGCCTGCCCCCGCGCGCGCGCCGCCTGCCCGTGCTCGTGTGACTCGCGCCATCTAAAACATTACATCGAGATCGTGTTAAGCGGAACTTATTGTTGTGAATCTAAATTGTTAACTTACCGATTTGATGAACCGCCTTTGTGATATTACGTTTTAAGAAATTAAAAACTAACTTAATCATTCGTTTGTTTGGCAACAATAAGATCACCCGATCTTTCCCTCTTTTTCCTAAACAACGTTAGTGTACTGGAGTGTATTTTTATGTTCCGAACCTAATGGGTTTTACTGTAGTTGTACTGAGTTACTAGCAAGGTAGCGACGCGATAGCGGGATGTTAGGTAGAATAAGTATTTAATTTTTTACACTATTACGAAGGAAGGA